>AP028158.1:12505000-15005000 GCA_014132275.2 Samia ricini
CTTTTTTTTCTTATTTTATTTAGTTTCTCTTAGTACAAAAAAAATACAGTGCCGTGTAAAAAAAAAATTAACAACTATATTATACAATGAAGAATATATAAAACACGGGCGAAGACGCGGGCACACAGCTAGTAGGTATTTAATCATTTTGGTAACATTTATTTGGAAATAATATTGATTATTGTGCACAAGTGTATTAGAAATTATAATAACACGGAATATATATTATTAGGTGTGAGAAAACTCTTTGGATATTCTATCTCAATGCCGCCATTTTGTATTTATTATTTGTATTTTGTAAGAGCTTTGTATGAAAATGAAACAGTTATGACATAATGTGACTGTCTACGTGACATTGGCGAAATTGTGAATAAGTATGATACACCTACAGTTGCCATTGATTAAGAAAAAATCGATTCTAAGGAAGTGGTATTTAAAAAAAAAACGCTCGTTCATAGTTCAATCGGTAAACAAGTATGAATAGTAAAATCAAATCGAGCGTGAAATCAATCGATTGTGCGAGAATTCATTCAATCGCTGAATAGATCATTTTTTCTCAAATTCTAAATTGGATTAAAACCTTCATCGATGTTTTCACTACGTACTTTTTTTTTATTAAATCCTTTTTAACTAAGATAGCGTAAAAGATAACATTGTGCAAAGTATTGTGTTTATTTTTGAAAAAAAAAATAATTAAACCATACTTCAGGTAACAAGTTAAGAGTAGGATAGTTTTTACTACGTTTGTTGAAATGTAAAGAGGTATTTTTTTACTTGTGTAAAGGCTATTCTATGATCGCGCAGTGGGTAGTGCGGCCGGATTTCGCGTCAGCGGACGCGGGTTCTAGCCCACCTATTCAACTCTAAAATGAGCCTGAGCTTTCCGTCAAGGAAAACATCGTGAAGAAACCATAGCAAGGTGGTTAGAACATTTTCTAATAATGCCCGCCTGGGTAGCTACCACCCTCAAGTTTGAAAACCTGTTGCCAAGCACCAATAGGTGTGTTCCGGTAGCATCACTTGAGAATCCGTACCTCTAGGCTTAGCGTGTTTACCATCCTGGAGACCACATCCTCACTTAACTACAGGTGATATTGTGGTCTAAGCACTGAGCCTAAACCATGTAACAGAACAGCAAGGCTTGGCTAGAGTTTGGCCACGATCAAAAATAATGTAAAATCTGATGATACGTCAATGAAGTTAAAAAACGAGGCCTAGAAATTTACAGTGTAATCTTCGAGAAATAGTTCTTGAGTTCAATAGTGTATTGTTAGTGAGTCAAGTGTTTACTTTTATAGTATCCGAATAGTCGTTCTTATGACGTAATAACTAATTACACGACTTCATGACTCTTGAATAATCATGAAATACTTACTTGTAACCTAAGTATTACCATTAGTTTAATATCAAAACAAAACTTCTAGAATGTTTTATTTCTACAAAGGAAAAAAAAATACATAAACAACAAATAAATATTACTAATGTATATTCGGTATTTAAAAAAATGAAATAAATTTAGCGTAGATAGATGTATTATTTACCAAGTATCATAAAGAACTAATATAACGTGTTAAACAATTTCACAGGCAACAAATAAAAAATACCTATTGACCGTTTTACATGAAAAAAAAAAACACCCCCGTGAAATTAAATCTTCGTGGAAAATACGTAATTCTGTCGAAAAAATCTACGTATACACTTGCGTCGTAGTTTGTAGCGTACGAAATTGAGAGGGTGTGACTAATTGCTGGGATAATGTTTTGTTGCAAATAATATTAAAAAAAACACACACAAAACATCTGTACCTACTTCTTTTAATAATAATATATTTTGTTGGGTATGATACAATACATACATACATTTTTTTTTACAGGATATAGGCTGTTGCTTTGACCACAATCTCACCTGTTGTTAGGTGAAGATGTGGTCCAGGATAGTAAATTCACTAAGCCTAGATGTACTCACCTATTGGTGTTTGACGACAGGTTTTCAAACATGAGGGTGGTAGATACCCAGGCGGGCATTACTAGAAAATTCCCTACCACCATACGCTTCGGTTTCCTCGCGATGTTTTCCTTCACCGAAAGCTCTGGCTGATTTTAGAATTGGCACGGAATCCGCTCACAGTACCAACTGCGCTAGCATCGCTTCGATATTTATATTAACTTACCTTTGAAACCACTATCGTTACATTAACTTCATATAACTTATTTACTACTTACTTCTACTTCCTACGGGCTAAGTATTAACAAATTAATAAATTTCGTATATTTTATACATACAGTTTGTATCGAATAGAAAGAGGTATGAATGTAGACTACTTTAAGAGAAAACAGGTGTAACTAAATAATTGACATTCTTAACAAATAAATTACTAGAGCTGCTAATTACAAATTATAATTATATTAACTAGCTGTATGCCCGCGGTTCTGTGCGCATTTCATATATTACTCACTGCGTAATATACTTTTGAAATAATAATTGGAAAATAATATTTTGATGTTGTCGTCTAAGGAATCGTATTTTATTCACAATTGCATTTACGCGGAACTCTAATTATTTTAGAAAAATTCTCGTCTTATTAAATAATATCAGCTAGCTGGTAAAAGTCCCGTCATAATCGGTCCCGGTGTGTTCCGGGGATTAGCCGGAATGAACAGACAAACAGAAATTTTGTTTTTTTTTTTTTATTATAGGTACCGTATACATTCATATATATTTTAGTAAATAGTTGTTATTTTGATATTACGAACAGACACTTAAATTTTATTTATTTGTATAGATTGTACTTGTACGTACAAAATGGAGTTTTCCTATTCTAGAAACTTCCTATTCTAGAAATTGCTTAAAATCATATAACTACCCAGTACATTAATTGCAGTAGATTCATGCAGTAGAGATGATAAGTCTAAGAAGTGTAGCTGTCATGAGAATTATAGGTAAAGTAAGGAAGGAAACAGTAGCTCAAGGCCGAGAGTTTTTACCATCCTGGACCACATTTTCACTTAACATTAGGTGAGCTTATGGTCAAAGCACTGAGCCTATACCGTGTAAAAAATATATGTTATTTTTATTTTAAACGTGCCAACACAAAAGCGTTCACTTAAACGGCATCTTTTATTTGACTGACTATAGCATGTCGCTGACGGGTGACGTAATAGGTGACGCGAATCTATAGTTTTTCATATAACGAAAATCGCTCAGCGCGGCTAAAGAAATTTTCCTTTCAAAATCGTAGCACATCCAAATATTTCTTCAGGATAAATATACCAAAGAGAAGACGGAGGGTGGTTCGAAATCAAACCAACTTGTTATTACAAATTATACCAGTTTTTTTTTTACATATACCCGAAGTTTTCAGGGGGGAAAACTGTTTGAGCCGTCTGCCGGGATTTCCTTAATAGAAACCGACAGAGAGATGAAAGAGAAACGGGAAAAACAACAAGAAAAAATTTACATAAGAAAGAAAGGTAAACGGGAGATAAAAAAACAAAAACAAAGGAATTTAAACTTTAAACTGCATTTGATAGGAGTTAATTTTCAATTTTTTTTTGTTTATACTTAATTTTGAATGGAAAATTGTTCCTCTTTGGGTGAGTATAATAATTATTTATAGTCCGGTTTATTCGTTTGTCTTTTTCTCAGACGGTTTTAATTGGTTTATGTGATCAATAAACGCATTTAGAAAAGGATGACAAGGTAGCCGGTGCTATTCCTGAGAAAATCATTTCAGAAGATTTTGTCTCGTTAGGTATATATTTTTACTGAGTCGGCTAAGCGCTTTGACTAAAATCGCACCTGATGTTAGGTAAAACTCAGTGCCTGGAGGCACTGGTTCTTGTAAGATGCTGCCAGAATACACCTATAGATGCTTGACGACAAGTTTTTACACTTAAAAATGCCCTACCAGCATGTCAATTTACAATGTCTTCTTTCGTCGGAAAGTGGTCGACGCGTTTCCAAAACTGAGCAAATCACCATCATCATCGTCCTACTCCCATTTTGTTATTTGTGGCGGCACAGTATGTTTTTGTCTTCTATACATCTATATCAGCTCCCATGTCTTCTTTCGCTCGTTTTGCCTTCATATCTTCCCTCACACACTCCATCCAAGATGAACGTCTCTTTGGACGTCCTCTTCCCCTCCAACCCTCAACTTTCATAATCATCACTTTTTTCGTTACATACGCTTTGTCTCTTCTCAAAAGATATTATACAAACGATTCCCTTTCATATTTTCCATCACTGGAGCCACTTTCAAACTACCTCTAACACTTTGGTCTAGAATAATCTACAATTTGGTCAAGCCACACATCCATCTCGACATTCACATCTCTGCTGCAAGCAGTCACTTTCCATCCGTCCAAAACTGAGCAATTATTAAGCTTAAAAATTAATTTTACATAAACGTTCAAGAGACCAACGAGGATTGCATTAAAATCAAAGCTTATGAACTCAAGGTAGTGTAAGTAAATTGTAAATGGTAGTAAATATATAAGGTGTAGTTTGAAAATTTCAATAAAGCTTCCCTCCACTGACAGCAATTCCGTTTTTAGAGCTTTAATCCCGACTCTGCTACGAATAAAAGGCATATTTCGTTCGCCGACGCTCGCAAAATTGTCATCGTAAATAGCTTTAGCTCGAGGCGCTATGGGTGCTTCAGCCTTAGTTAACGTATCTTTGAATAAAACCAATCCAAAATCGATCATAAAACGTAGGAGTGTAAGTCGAAAATACCCTACCATAAAACGTATTGAGCAATGTAACAATGAAAATGCCAGCATTGCACACGTAAACACAATTCGGGTAAAAGCTTCCCGGTCGGTGAGTTTTAAATGCTGATGTAATAAGGTTGAAAATCTGTTGACTCGGAAATCTGAACTTGAAAATCGTCACCGGCCGAGGCCTGACGCTCGATATCAAATAAACGCACCCTAGTTACATAACGTCACAAGTGGCAGAAACTATTACAATTAAATTTCAACTTTACAGTAATATACGTAGTGAATGGATTTACTAAATATTGCCTTAAGCTAGGATTTTCGCCGGGGGAAGCGAACGAAATGTTCTGATGTGGATTCCCGTGTAAGTAAGCGAGATAGCGATATAGCTCGGAGCACTGTGATTGGTCAGGAAGGCCGCAGGCATTGAACAGTAGCCCGCCCTATGTCTACTGTAAACGTTGTGGACCTGTTTGAAAAAAGACGGAACTATTTCAACTATTTATTTTAATAAATATCATTTGAAAATTGAATTAGAAATAGAGAATTGTATAAAATATTTTTGAACGATTCAACCCTTTGTTAATAAGTCTTGAGTATTATATAAAGAGGAAAAATTGTTTTTTTTTGTTTGTTATAAATAAACTCAAAAACTACTAACCCGTTTTCGAAAATTATTTTGTTTGTAGAAAGCTAGTCACCGAGTAGCACAGGCTGCATTTTTTTTTAATTAGAGGTACATTTAAATGTGCGAAGCAGGGGTAAGTTGCTAGCATAAGATATGAAAATAAATCCTTATTCATATATATTTAAATTACCAACGGTTTTAATAAGATACGCACTTTTAATAATAATGGAAGACTATCTCAATCATACCGACCTTCATATATTTTTACCACTATATTTTATACACCATTTTTATAACCTTTACCAAACAAATGAGTTAAGTGTAAATTAAACTTTAATTTACCTAAACAGCCGTGTGGTGCCGGCCATTCCATACCTACCCGTGGGTGTCGTAAAAGACGACTAAGGGATAAACTAGGGGATTGGCAGCAGTATCCTTTGAGTACCAAAATACTTTAGTACGATCGCCAACCCACCCCACACAACAAGCGTTCCGTTTATGACAATCCTCCCCTCATAGGGGAAGACTTATGTCCAGCAATGGACGTCTTATGGTTGAATGGACTCATCAAGTTTCAATTCAAAAGCAAAACTATGTTGGTTTCCAAATTAAAAACTTAACAATTAAATTAATTAGCGAAAGTTTAGTTAAGTACTTTTTAATACAAGTCGTTGCCGGCGGCGGTACTGAAGGCATCGCTTCGCTCGGGGCGGGCTTTGCGCACACGTATCTCACCCTTCACGTTAAAACAACGCACTGTGGCGAAAGGGGGGCTGGAGGGGGAGGGTATTTGTATGTGTGTGTATCACTCCCTATTATAGATTAATCCTGTAGGAGTAGGTACAACGAAACGTGAGATAAATGTTAAGTTAATAATATTAAAATCTTAACTATACAATAGAATGTATTTTGTTAAAAAAAAGTACGTATTTCGTATGCACGTATCAGATTTCCAAGGATAGTTTGAGTTTGAAGAGGATATGCGGGAAAGCTATTGCTATCACGTTGCGCCCCATAGAAAAAGTTATAAAACACAAAAGTGACAACTGCAGCTCGGGCTGCAAAATAGACGAAAGCATCACTTCGTAGTACCCTGTTTCCTCCTCCAAAACTAAATCGATTTTTAATTTTCTTTCAGTTTTAAAATAAGAAAGACCTTGGTTATGCCTCTACGTTTGGCCTTTTAGTTTGTTTTTGTTTATCAAATTTGTTTGAAAAATGTCTGAAAATGGCGGTTAAAATTGAGCATTTTCAAATGGCTAATAATTTATGGAAAAAATCAAACGGGCATGGCGGTGGTGGATATATATTATTTGGTATGAAAACAGTGGACTACGTTTGTATGGAATAAACGCCGCTCGCATATCCTCTAAATTATAGTATCTGTTTCGTATACACTAATCAGTTTTCCACGGATAGTGTGATTATTAGTTTTAGTTGTGAGAAATATCTTTGCTTAATGTTAGTAGCAAAAAACAATTTTGAAAATAATTAAGGTTCCGTATATAAAGATTAAAAAATATATTACGCAATGAAAAAAAAATAAAACGCGGGCGTAGCCGTGGGCACACAACTAATTAATTATATTTGTATTTATTGTTTCTATTTGATTTCTATGAATCAATGCGGAATAGACATTGTGACTCATTGATTAATGTACCTATTGTTTTGCTTTAGTATCCAAATTCACAAGCGATGCTTTTGAGGATAACCTCTCACCTGACACAGATGTAGCCGAGATTATCAAAAAACCATTGTACCAGTTCTCAAGTGATGCTGCCGGAACACACCTATTGGTATTTGGCGACAGGTTTTCAAACTTGAGGGAGGTAGCTACTCAGGCGGGGATTATTAAAAAATTATCACCAAGCTATGGTTTCCTCACGATGTTTTCTTTTACTGAAAGCTGAGGCTAATTTTAGAGTTGGATAGGTGGGCTCGATCCCGCGTCCGCAGACGCGAAATCCCGCCACACTTCCAACTGTGCCGTCATTGCTTTCAAGTATAGTGTTTTATCTATGATCATCGCCTTACAACGTATTACATCTGTTATATTCTATGTGCCAACGGACTGCCACTGGGCCCAAGATGTGTACAAAATCTGTCGCCAATGAATAATAGGTAAATTCCGGTAGCTTCACTTGAAAGTTAGATTAGGTGGGTTTGAACCCGCGTCGATTGACGTGAAATCCGACCGGACTATTAACTAAGCCATCATCGCTTTAAATGTCGTTTCTATCACTGTAAAATATCTTCATAACTCAAGGTAATCTCGTTGGTGCGTAATCTCGTTACCTACGGAGTTATGTTTGCCAAAAAAAAAACTTATAACCGAATGTTAATTATTTAAGAAATTCCCTGGAGTTTCGTACAAAGGGAAACTGTTCCGGCCCGGAGTTTCCTGTTGAAAACGGGGGGGCGCGCACACTCTGTTGTAATTATTTTTTTTTTTCTTTCTTTCTTCTATAAACTTTCCCGTTACGTATTTCTTTACGTAATATAAAATGTTAGATGTCATAACGTGGATAAGATTTATTCATTTTGTGTCTGCCTGTGTCACTATTTCTACAACAGAATTCTTCAAAGTTCACTTGTATGTAGTAATTACTTGCTTAACTTTGTAATTAAGAACATTTTCTATTTTTATTGTCTCTGTGCCCGCGGCTCAGTCCGCGTTTCGTATTTTCTTCATTGCGTAATATAATTTCATAGAATCGTTTCTTTGGGTGGCTGCTCACCCTTCTTCCCTCAACTTCCATGATCAACACGATTTTTTTTTCACAGCTACCTTTGAATTTTTTTTGTAATAAAATTTAAAAATGTGTCGAATTTCTTCATTAAATTCACTCAATTTGACAAAAAGAAAAACAAATGAAAAATAACTGGAAGCAACAGTTTACTAATTTGTTTCTTTTTCTTGAATCCAAATTTTTAATGTCATCAAAATCAGCCAGATATAAATAGATATAATTACAAGTTTGTGCATACTATACGCGAAAAACTTTTTCTCCGTCCTTATCATACATGTCTGTGGAAGCGACACGTAATTATGTATACATCGGCACGTAACAAAAG
This sequence comes from Samia ricini, assembly GCA_014132275.2. NCBI lineage: Eukaryota > Metazoa > Arthropoda > Insecta > Lepidoptera > Saturniidae > Samia > Samia ricini. The sequence goes on from AP028158.1 coordinate 12,513,425, forward strand.
ACATACGTGTCCTTTTAATGCAAACTGAAAATGGATTCCCTCAGCGTGCGAGCACTCCCGTTCTGAGTGTTTTAATTCTATGATTATATATTATATGATTACTCCGTAAGTTATTTAGCATGATTAGAGAATATTTTTGCATTAAATTAATTGTTGCTTATCCACAATTTCCTTACGTTATAAAGTCCCCTTGTTATCGAAAAGTTTTGAGTATAACAAATTCTTTCTCATAAGACTGAGGTTTGCTTGAAAAACTTCCTCCAAACGACTTATATTACATTATATAAATGCGAGGAGATACATATGCTATTATAATGATGTTTATGTTTATTTATAGCATACTAGTTGGAGGCCCCGACTCTGTCTCAATTAGAGATATAAACTTTATTTTAAAATAATTACATGTGCTGGTCAAGTGACACATGTGGTATTAGTACCACCTTGAAGTTTGAAAACCTGTCGCCAAATACCAATAGGTGTGTTCCGGCAGCATCACTTGAGAACCAGAGTCTCTAGGCTTAGTTTGTTATCCTGGATCACATCGTCACTTAACATCAAGTGAGATTGTGGTCAAAGCATTGAGCCTATACAGTGTAAATAAATCGAATGATTGGTTTAAGAATAAATACAGGACAAACATACGATAACATTCATTTTTATTAGGTAATATAGATGAAAACAAATATGAATTTCTACAATGGGAAAACTAGACATTTATTCGTATGTTTATTTCATGTCAGATATATTTACTCTCATAAATTTAATTTAATAAAATTAACTTTATGTAATAGTTAAATTCTCTTTGCATTGTATGAAGCGCGAGCGAAGTCACTGGCACGACTTGTTAAAAATACAATTCTATAAAAAACATAATACAAAAAAAATTGTGTGTATTTATGTACACACGGAATCAGATACTTCCTTGACGTAATAATAAAAAAACTAAAACGTTGAAAGCTAACTTCAGGATGTCGCTTTTTGGTGACGGTTACACGCGCTTCGAAAAATTTACTGTCATCATTTTTCCCTAACGCGCTAAAAGAAGTTTAACTTCAAAAAATGCTACTCAACCAAAAAAAAACATAGATGTAATTTTCCACTAAGCCCGAAGCGTGATAAAATTTTACAACGGAAAAGCGGATTTTCCTCACGGGAAGTGTTGGAGCAAACTAAATAGTGTCGCCACCTGTCTAGCCCGTCGCGCCGGAAGAACGCTTTATTGGCGGAAATGGACCAGTCGACCGGACATAGCAATTTTCACGGCGCCCTCACCGCCTTTGTTGGTTTATTCGATCTAAGCAATAAGTTATCTCATTCCAACTTGTTTCTCTAGTTCAAGTTAATATAATATGTGTCGTTCGTTGTATAAATGAATTATTTCCTTATAAGTATATTTAGAATCAAATTAATTAAATCGGAAAGTTTAAAGAGCAATGTAAAGGGCTATGCTTGGAGTTTGACTGCGTGATTGAATCAGGGATAAGGAGATCTGCAGAAGCCAAAGTAACCGACGCTTTTGTCGACTAAGAATTGCTAAGTGGTGCAGTGGGCTGGTTATATTGCTCGCAGAATCGATGCACGATGGAGCCAACGGTTTCTCGAATGGTTATCACGCATTAGAACACGTAGCGTGGGTAAGCCCCGTACAAGGTGGACCAACAACCTGGTGAAGGTAGCGGGAATCCACTGGATGTTGGTAACGCAAGACCGGTCACTGTGAAGATCTTTAGGTGAGATCTTTGCCCAGCAGTGGACGTCTTTCGGTTGAATGGATGAATGGATGGATGGATTACATTTTAGTATAAAACTGATTTACTCTTATTCTAAATATTTAGCTATTTTACTTCCATTTAGTAAACAAATAAGTTATTAATAAGTGTATGTTATGGAACGACTTCATTTTTATAATAATAATAGCTGTGTGCCCACAACTGCGCCCGCGTTTCATATGATCTTCATTGCATTTTATTTTTTTATACGGAAACCTAATTTTTTTAGTACTAAGATAAAGTAAAAACATTTCTCATAAATTCAAGCACTTCCCCGTAAAACTGTGCGTTGAATCGGATTTTATTCATTTTTTACCTGGAACCCTAATTATTTTCGATAAATAAAAGTAACTTAGGGTAAGTTACTTGGAGTAACTTCAGCTATCTTCAAAAAAAATCCCGTCAAAATCTGTTCGCCCGTTCCGGAGATTACCCGGGACAAACCGGCAGACATACAAAAATTGTAAAAAATTGTATTTTTGGTTTAGGTATCATATATACATTCATACCTATTTAGTAAAAAAAAATAAAAAATTTGGGCATTACAAACAGACATTTTATTTATAATAACATTTTATTTATTAGAATAGATTGTACCTATAGATCACTTAATATACCCTATAGATAAATACAAGGAATAAACATAAATCAACAGTTCCATATTTCAGACTTAGCAATAAACTAATAAGAGTTTTCTTGGTAATAAATAGTGTTTAGTGTTTAGATTTTTTCAATAAAGTCCCAAAGCACATTAACGATTTACTGAACTATAACTTCATGGGTCAAGCGAGTTTTAATTTGCAAAGATTTGTATTTATTATAGGGTTGTGCATTATGTGAACGATGGTGATATTTGAAAATGCCAGCCTTCTCTATGCATCTACTAATAAATCTTGTAACGATGAGTTGTATAGTTTTATAAAAACCTGTGAAGAAAATACCAGATCGAGTTTCTTGCCGGTTCTTCACGATGACTGGATTATTTACCGAACCGGTGGTTGCATTTTGACGTTTTTGAAGTTTAACCGTTTATATTCTTCTCTCACTCTTGTCATTCTTGTCAGCAATATAAAAAAGAAGTAAAGTTCATTCTGTGACAAAAAAAAATTAAATTAATTTAGCAATAGTTCGGGATTCACCGCTAGTCCCAATCAATGCAAACATGGTTAATTAATATCCTATTATATATTTTTTTCGTTTAGTTATTTGTATTTATTTGTTTAGAAAATTGTTTTTTTTTAAATTATTTAACAAATAAATTTCAAGTACAGTGAAGTTTTATATACATTATTATGAACTCAATAACGAGCGAAGACACCGTAAAGAAATCAATTTTGCATGTAACCGCGTTACGTCTGAGAGTTTTCATCATACCGCCTAACGACCGTTACTAATATCGTTACCGTTAATGCACCGACAAGTGTATCCCCTTTAACCCCCTCGTTGACACACGAAATAAATTAGCCGAAAACTCCTTTGTATAGAATCTTAAATAAATACTGTAGTTTTTGAAAACCCTCGGGTATTGTAAAATAATATTTATTAATAAACGTAAATATTAGTAGTTTTCCATTTATCATAAAAAAATACAACTCCAATTTAACAATAAACAGTATCGTATAAAAACATAACATTTATACTATCTATAGAATTGAAGTGTCTATTTGTAATATCAACATATCAATTTTTTACTAAATACATATGAATGTACTTATATACGATACCTATACCAATATACAATTTAAAAAAAAAATTGTTTTTCTGTCTGTCTATTTGTACCGGGTAATCTCGAGAACGGCTGAAGCGATTTTGACGGGACTTCTTTGATAGATAGCTGAAGTTACTTCGCGTACTTTTATTTTTCGAAAATAATTAGGGTTCCGCATAAAAAAATTAAAACTCATAGAAATTTAAAATTTAAAATAAAAAGTTTCAGATCGAATTTAACAATACAAAACCTAACATTTTCAATAAAAAAGAAATTGAGGTAAATTCTATGAACGCATGATGTTCAAAAATTTTATTAAAATCGGTTGACTAGTTTTTAAATTTATTACGGACAATTATAAATTAAGATGGAACCATGAATTATTTGATTCTTTTTACAATATATTGTTTTTACTCGTATATATACGTATGGTGTACTAGGTGTGTGTTTGTATGGGGGTAGATTTAATTTGATTTTTTCTTTAGATTCACTTTAATTTCGTTTCTGAAATTGTTTTAGGTTATAATGCTATTTTTATAATGTTTTATGTTGCAAAAGGTCTGAATTATAGTTACCTTAAGTTTATTATCTAATAAAAGCAATCCAATATAGTTTGTTATAAATAAAAAAAAATAGGAAAATGCACACCTGATCAAGCTTTACTAAAATTAAATAAAATAGTAAACTTAAATTGAATTTGAAATATTTCATTGATCCCTTCGAATGCCACTGCGATGTCACTGCGATCTATAATTTCCTTTAATTTAACGATTATTACTTGAATTATTTGTTTGTGATTGTGGTGAACGTGTAAAAAAATTACCGTCATTTTCTTGGGTATTGACAATTAGTAAAATAATACGAATTTAGTCCTAAAGAACTTGTATTCAGGGCCGTAATAAATTATAAACAACAAGATTAACTAGAACATAGTATTATTAGCAATTATTTATGTAGATAATGTGTAATAACTCGTTAAACCTTTCCGATCTTCAATTGTTTAAGAGAGAATCGACGAACGAGTGTTGTTCAAGCCACAGTCTGTATTGATCGGGAACAAAGGGCCCCACCGGCGCGGAAGGGTTACCTACTGATATACACTAAGCCTTGCCATAGACTTAGGAAGCGATAGAACCTTAACAACCATTGTATAACATCTTTTTAACCTTTTTTATATTCGAAATCTTCATTGAATACGGTTGTCGATTCCCTTGTGGACACTGGAAATGTAATCGTCATAGAAACTTCTGGATTTTTTTTATGTCAATGGACAGGGAACAGCACAGTCTTTCCCCAATGCTACGACATGCGATTCATCAAAAAGAGACTCTCCAAGGTCAGCAACGCATCGGTAATATTCCTGGTGTTGCAATTGACCATAGGCGACGGTAATCATTTACCTTCAGATGGGCTGCCTGCCTGTACGCCGTCTATTGATATAAAAACGCAAATGGCTCATCTGATGGTAAATGGTTACTGTCGGCTATGGACAACTGCAACACCAGAACTATTGCCGATGCTTTCCAACATACGTTTAACTACAAAATTTGGGGGACGCTTTCGTATTTTTCCAGATAAGTTATTTTAGTGTTATAAAGTAACAAGTTATAAGTTACATTTAAACAGCTTTGTTACATTTTTTTTTCAAATTAATTACATTTCTTATGTGTATAGTATGTAACCTAATTATAACTAGTTAAATGAAATATATAGGTATGTAAAAAAATAAGGCAGCCACGAAAACTCGAACTTTGGAACACTGTTTTTTTTTAATGTTTAAGATTTTCAATTTGTTAACTGAAATTATTAACATAGAGTATCATTTAACATAAATCATTTATCTAGTTTTTGCATTTATCTACTCCGAGCAATAGTTATGTAAAATTTCATATAATTTATTCATTATCAAAACATATGATAGCCTACGTAAATATAAAGTTTTTTTAATTATCTCTGTATCATGTTGACAGCTGACGTCATAGCATTGGTAATGTGAATTTATATGGTTTCCCCTACCGAGAATCGTTCAACGCTGTCAGAGAAGTTTTTACTTCAAAAAAATTATTGTCAGATAAAGGAAGAATTAAAAAGAATCACTTCCGGACACCATTCATGACTCTCTTATCCTTTCTATTCTTTTCTTATTTCAATCGTCATTTAATATAAAACACTATAAATTGATGGAAATAAAAATGAAACAATGTTTCATGAAAATATTTCCCCATTATTTCTAGCACATTGCAATATCTGTATACATGAATAGTAAAGGGTAAGCCAACCCTAACTATTCTTCTCGACGCATTCGTCCATTGTACGAGGTTGCATCGTTCTTTTATACTACCTAGTAGATTGAAATGCATATTTTTAAATATTTTGCATTGCTTATACAAAAAATAATGTTATGAACTTTAGAAAAAGCACTTTGACCAATATCTCACCTAATGTTAAGTGGAAGACATGTTGCACCGGTCCCATACAAAAATGAGATAAGGGTAGAGAAATGATGATAACTTCTCTGAGCCAAGGGAGGGAGGCCCGGGGGGCCCTTCTCCCATTGCACTGGCTTGAGCGGACTGAGAGGGGAACTGGGTATACTCAGTTGGCTTCCCATGTAGGGCGGGCCTGGTAGACTGCCGGGCTAGCCGCTGGGGCAAAGCGGTTGCATGCAGTCGCGATCCCACTGCGTACCTATATAGGTGGCAGACGGTACACCGTGTGGTTTTAGTGAGTAAGAGTCTCACATAACCTTACTGTTACCCCGGACAGTAGGGTATCCATGAGGGTTTCCCAACGATAAAAAAAAGAAGAAGGGAGATGATGATGACTACATCGTCACTTAACAACAGGTGAGATTGTAGTCAAAGCACTGAGCCTATACCGTGTACAAAAGAAAAAAATAATTGCTTCATTTGACCAAGTTATTCATTAAATCCGTTGATGTTGCCAATTATCCACAAATTAAATAAACGCTTAAAAAAAGAAATTAATGCGCAAAAGTTGATATGCGATATTCAGTTGACCCTTGAAAGTATTTTACGTCAGTCTGATTAATGATTAAAAATAAAACTAAATATGTTTAGCGTTTGAACACAGTCTTGTCTAGCGTTAAGTGACGATGTGATTTAGGATTGTGTCACGCTAAGTAAAAAGGAACTTGGTCTTTAAACAAATATTTTAAGCACTAGCTGTGTGTCCGCGGCTACGCCCGCGTTTATATGTTCTTCACTGTGTTTTTTTTTTACAGAACACATATTTTCCTAAAAAATTTTAGTACTAAACCAAAAAAAAAAAAATATTTCTCATAAATTTAAGCTCTTGCCCGTAAAACTGGGCATTGAATCGGATGTTATTCATTTTTTTTTTACGCGAAACGATAAATTATTAGCGAATATTAAAAGGAACTTAGGGTAAGTTACCCGTAGTGCGTAAATGCATTTCCCCCCGTCAAAAAAAAAAAAGAAAGGGTAAGTTACCCGAAGTAACTTCAGCTATCTACCAAAAAAAGTCCCGTCAAAATCCACCCGCTGTTTCTGAAATTACCTGGAACAAACAGACAGACAAACAATTTAAAAATTGCATTTTTAGTATAGGTATCGTGTATACATTTATATGAATTTAGTAAATAATTTAATTTTGTCATTACAAACAGACACTTCAATTATATTTATTGGTATAGATGAGGAAGGTATTAGAAAATTGCCTGTCTCTATGCTATGGTTTTATTACGTTGATTTCCGTCACTAATAGCTCAGGCTTATCAATAGTAATAAAAAAAAATTAAAGTGTTTGTTTTAATATAAATATAACAAATTTTTACTAAATAGTTATTATACGGTACATATACTTACAATATAATTATTAATATTTATGTCCGTCACCGCTCTGCTAATCTCCGCAAGCGGTGGGACGATTTTTGACGGGACTTTTTCTGGCAAATAGCTGAAGTTTTATCGCGTAACGTAGGCTACTTTTGTTTTTCGAAATTATTAGGTTTCCGCGTAGAAACATTAAAACCTATTAAATTGTGAAAAAAAGCGATTCAACGCTCAGTTTTACTGGCAAAGTTTTTGAATTTGTGAGGTCAATTTAGGCCCAAAAAAAAGTGACCGTCAAAAGATTAATTTCCGATGATTATTTAAAAATCGCGCAAATAGCTAGTTGTAGATTAAATTTAAAACGAACACTGATTTATACGGAGTTCAACCCCAGTATCATTGAGCTAAAATCTTGTCAAGTTTCTTAACTTGTAAGCTGTCGACTATATTCTATTGTATTCTCGAACTGAAAATAATCATGGCGCTCGTCACAAAACTTTGGTGAAGCTGTCAAAGCCCTTCCGTTTCAAAATCGCCATTCGATATAGGTCAAGAAATGCGTATTATTACGTAGAAATTAATGGAATGGACAACTCTAGCAGTCGGAAATTTACGGCCTACGGCCTGATGTTCAATATGATTTACTTTAATTACTCTAATGAACTTCTAAAACTGTTGCACGACCAACTCAAATACCTATCAGCGTGAATTACTTTTTATTTTCGTCGTATATTATATAACTCAGGGATCGGCAGCAGCGGCCACGGCCCGGGGCGCGGATATTTTCAAAATAGTAATTAAGCGGATACATTTATTATGCCGCGCGCGCATATGTAATGTCCGCCGAGATAACTTCATACAGGATGTTCGATTATTATTCACAATTCTACAATTAAAATCATTAATACAAGGTTATTACTAACGATGAGGACTCGAAAATCGAATTGGATCTCTTTGGGGTTGCTAGTAAAAAAAAACAGTTTAATAAAAAGCTGAGCGGGGAACTAAGTGTCCTTGTGTAACGCAACTTGTATAAGATTTTAGGTGTAATCACTAATATATTTTATGTTACTAAACTAACTAAATAGTTAAAGCGGATTGTTAATAGACTACAGTGGCTATTTAAAATCTAATGGATTACATATTAATTCGTATATTCATAAAGAACGTTTATACATTTTATAGCCGTCTCCCGCCAAATATACCGGACACTCAATGCTCATTCTAAACTCAATATTTTAGGTACAAGAACTCAAATAGATACTTATAGGTGTTAATAGATCTTATAGAATCTACTAACTTATTTTAATTAAACGAAAAAAAAAAAAAAACTTTTCCAATTAATTATCCACATTACAGAAGGCTAAAAATAATAATTTCATTTTGAAATTCATAAATATCATCATCAAATCAACATGTATAAACTAGGCAAAGGTATAATTCCTGTGTTAGGAGGTTTTCTGTTGTCATATCTGACAGAATTACTCGAGAGCCGGTGGGAGCTTAGCGTCGGCCATCTTCGACCTTATCGTATTAAAACGAACGCTTCGTCTTCTTATACTAATAAAGTCATCGGGAAATAGTACATACATCATACATACATATAATCACGCCTCACTCCCATAAGGTAGGCAGAGAATACATTCTTCCACCAGCTACGATCCTGACACACGTCTCTCGCTTCTTCTACTTCGAAAAGGACTTTCATACACGCTCTTCGATTACAAGAACTTTTGACCTGACTGTTCTTTAGAACGTCCTCGATCTGGTCGAAATATGTTCGCCTAGGTCGACCTTTACCGTCTAGCCCAGTCACCCGTAACTCGTCAACCGTACCTTGTCAATTTTTCTGCCAACCATCCTCTCCACGTGCCCAAAACAATTAAGCAACCCTTTCTCTATATTTGTTACTACATCCTCTACCACAACGTTTCTTTATCACACTACTCCTTGTGTTTACAGCATTAATCTTGGTTTCATGCATGTCCTGCCAGACTTAACATTCGCTTCCATACATAATTGTAGGGACTGGGACATCTTGACGCACATATTCAACGGATTTCATTTATTACATCCTTGATGGTAGCGACCATTTGGCTACAACGACGTTAAATCTTAGTCGCATGAATTTGAAAGCATACTTTAGTACAAAATTCATGTTGCTTTAGCGACTTGGGATGTAACACCGAGTTCGGGGTGTAGCGACTGTTTTAGTGAACTATTTGTAAGAAACTCCTAGAAAGGCCATGCAGATATTGCTACCGAAGTCAGTCGTCAAAGAGACAAAGATCTTTACTTTCTTTTGTTAACATCAACATCTGGTTAGCAACTTTAGTGACTTTTTGTTTATAGGGTGGGGATACAGCGTGGGGGTACGAGTACGTTTTGGAGTTAAGTTTATTGTTCAATTACAAAGTCTAATTGGGAAATGTGTTTTTAGTAAACTTTTGAATAAGTATAGGTCCTAGACGCACATTTACTATTAAAGAAGAAGCGAAAATTATTTCAAGAATGAAATAATGGTGCCCACGGGTCTGTATTTATTTATTTATAACGAAGTTACAATGGTCCCTACATTGTGGTAATATGCGAAATAATAGTTTAAAATATATTTTAGTTAATCACCTGTATAAAGTACTGGTCTTGAGACATCAAGCGGCGAGCAATGCACAGTCTGGGTTTATTATGAGAGCGCGGCAGCTGCGATGTGCGGGCGCATGCATTGCCTCAGGCCGAAATATTCCTGAGAGTCGCGCGGTATATGGCGTTCTCGACCCCCAACGGACTGTATTGCACCTTATTGTTACGAAATTGCTATATATAATCTTTTTTTTTACATGGTATAGACATTGATAACAATCTCACCTGATTTTATATGACGATGTTGTCCAGGATGGTAAACACACTAAGCCTAGAGCTACCAGTTCCTAAATGATGCCGCCGGAACGCACCTATTGGTATTTGACGACAGGGTTTCAAACTCGAGGGTGGTAGCTACCCAAGCGGGCATTATTAGAAAAGACCCTACCATCATGCGCTATGGTTTCCTCACGATGTTTTTCTTCACCGGAAGCTCACGCTGATTTTGGAGCTGATTAAGTGGGTTTGAACACGCGTTCATTGAAGCGGAATCCGACGTCACTTCCAACTACACCATCATCGCTTCAAGCTAACTGTTTCAACCGACGTATCTCTTATTTCTGATTCGGTCAGGTAGTGTAACTCCAACCATAGCGTTCTCTATTTGAGCAACTTTGAGCTTTGTCATCACTGGCAACACACATTGGTCGAAGATTTTCTTCTTCAGACACTGCGGTGTTTCGGACGAGAAGATTCTACGTAGTTTTCCGATTAGGTATGTATATATATATGTATGGTTTCTAAAATGTTTTTTTATCGAATATACAAAAGCTCGTCAATAATTTTAAACAAAGAAAATTAATCAACCTCGCAACTATGTAGATATATGATTACCTTTAGAATTATTATCCTCAACGTTCTCCCGAAATTGGTTCTCACAAATTAAAATAATATTGGAGAATGCAAAAAAATGTACTACACAATAATACTGCACGTCGTTAATATTGGCATTATCGGAATCATTCTCGCTACCGTCATTCTGTACAGCCTTTTATCTCGGGGCGGTCATGAGCTAGCTCCGAAATCGCTCGAAAATTAACTCTCTCCCACTGAAATAACTAATTTAATAATTACTAGCTGTGTGCCCCCGGCTGCACCCGCGTTTCATATATTCACTGCGTAATATCGTTTTCAATTGTAACATTAAGCAAAGATATTTGTCACAAATTCATGTGCCAGTAAATCTGTGCATTAAATCGGATTTCCTTGACAATTTCATGAGTTTTAATTTTTTTACGCGGAGCCCTAATTATTTTCTAAAATTAAAATAGCCTAAGTTACGCGTAGTAACTTCAGCTACCTTACAAAAAAAAAATCCGTCAAAATCGGCCCAGACGCTACGAAGATTACCCGGAACAAAGAGACAGACAAACAAAAATTGTAAAAATTGTATTTATGATCTACGTATCGTAAATACATTCATATGTATTTAGTAATAAAAAAATGTTATTTTGGTAATACAAACAGACACTTCAATTTTATTTGTTAGTATAGATATTGATTAACAAGTACTAAGATGATGCGTGCCTGTGAAATGCCACGAATTTCGAACGTGACCGTTTGAACGTATTCGCGAAGTTTTTTGAACAATGTTTTTGACGTTTTAGGCCTTAGGCAGACTAAGGAGTCCGCGGTGTGTAATTAGATCATTCCCGCGTGCAAACTTACCTTTTGCCCTTTGTTTCCGGTGGGAATTTAATAAATACATGAGATACTTTACGTAATTTACATTAATGGTGAGAGCAAAGTTAAATTTGTACACTCCACTGATGATATATGATGACGTGGATCGTTTTTGTATTTGTGAAATTATTTGCCTAAGCGATGATCGTGATGTGTGTGTGTGATTAGTTGTGATTGATATGTATACGTAATTATTTATTTAATTTTTTATTTTTATCGTATGACTATCTGTGTCCCCGCGGCTGTGCCCGCGTTTCATATATTCATCGCTGCATTTTATTTATACGGAACCCTAATTTTTTTTCAGTGCTAAGATAAAGTAAATATATTTCTGATAAATTCAAGCACTTGCACGTAAAACAGTGCATTGAAACGGATTTTAATAAATTTTTTATGAGTTATTAATTTTTTTTACGCGGATCCCTAAATATTTTCGAAAATAAAAAGTAACCTAAGTTACCCGGAGTAACTTCAGCTATCTACCAAAAAAAGTTCTGTTTAAATCCGTCCAGCCGTTCCGGAGATTACCCGGAACAAACAGAAAGACAAATAAAAAATTTAAAAATTGCATTTTTGGTATAGGTATCGTGTAGACATTCATATCTCTTTAGTAAAAAAAAAATATTTTGACGTTGCAAACACACACTTCAATTTTATTTACTAGTAAGATTACAACATTTCTTGATTATTAAAACCAGAAATACTTTTAAATTAATTTATAGCAGTGGTGTGTAGCAAGCAATAATGGCACCCGGTGCGGATGTTTTGTTGTCATTTCAAGAATCAAAATCAAGAATAATAGCTTAATCTCAATAAATCAACGGAATAGTTCCAAATAAGACTATTTTTAAGCCTCTATACACGCACCAAGTCCATCCCAATACTCACCAAAATGTTTATAATTATCTATTACTGAAATATAATATTTTTACAAATGGCATTTGTGCAATCTATCAAATTATTGCGATTTTTTGTTAGTGGCAGTACTGATGAATGGTTAACGTTTTTCTGTTGCTTATTTTTTGGAATTCATCAACGCTTGTGTCATCCCTTAACGGGTCTCCCCCTCTTAGCTACACCTCTGTTTATTGCTTGATAAAATGATAAAAATAATTAGTGCGTTTATCGCCGTTCGGTTTTTACGGTGCGCTATCTACATCCATTCAAATTCGAAATTACTTTATTCAATTAAGGCCATAACAAGGCGCTAATGAACGTCAAAATACTACCACAAATTCAGAAACCAAAACAGTCATCGGGTAGAACCGGCAAGAAACTCGATTTGGTTTTTTTCTTCTTCATGTTTTTAACTAACTTATAGTCACAAAGTTTGTTAGTAGACACACAGAGAAAGCTATCACTTCCAGTCATCACCGACCTTTGCAAATTAAAACTTGCTTGACTTAGTCCCTGAACTTATTGTCCGGTAAATCGATAATGTGCTTTCTTGTAAACCCTAACACATGAAACGTGGGACTGTTAATTTAAGTTTACTCCTTGTGTTAACATTATACAAGATTATTATGAAATGGTGCGACCTGTAAACGCAGCAGAAAGCTGTAAAGTAGGCCCTTAAGTACATTTTTATAATGTAGAAGATACAATTTTTTTAAAACTGTAATGCGTGTGTTTTTAAAACTGTATGTATAGGGCGTGAACTAATTATGCATTTAGTACATATATATATATATGTACTTAGTTTATGTTACAAGTGAGTACATAATGTGTGTTCTTTATAATGTATCTTGCAGGTTACAGGGCGTGGTCGATTCCAACCAGCCCCCCGGATGCGGCTCGGCTGTATGGCAGTTCGAGGTTGTTGTTTTTGCGCGATTACGTGTAAGACGTCTTCTAGATTATAATGTAAAGTTTTTGCCCTTATAATTATTATCTTTACACTTTGTATGAAATGTATGGCGTTTTTACATATTGTTAACGTTATTACTGAACTAGTACTGTTCGTACGGTGGCAGAAAATCGACTGAAATTATTATAAAAATTGGAAGTAAAAATAAAATTAATTTCTTCGAAGATTTCTTTATTGATAACAATAAACCTATGCAATAATTATCGACAAAAAATACTTGTTTTGATATTACAAACAGACACTTCAATGTCATTATTTATTAGTTTTTTTTAATGGATAAGGGGGCAAAAGAGCAAGCGGATCACCTGATGGTAAATTAATACCGCCGCCCATGCTCCCACAGCACCATAGGAATCGCAGCTACGTTGCCGGCCTTTAGATTTAGATTAATCGTTTTTGGATAAGCTTAAATTTCCATTATACAATATTAAAAATCAAATTTCAATAAAAAAAAAACGTTCCATTAACATAGACTGTACCAAGGACACTACCCTCGGAAATACCTAATGCCCATAGCCTCGATAACTTAAAACCAACCCTCAGGCGAAAAATACTGATATTTTCGATGTCGGACACTATATATAGTGCAGGGAAATATTAACAAACGTTATGAACAAGTGACAGCGTGTATCACGACCAGAGTGTATTAAGCAAACACGCTACACTGTTCATGTCAAAGCGCCGTCTGCGTGTTTGCAAAGGCAGTGACAACTGCAACGAGATCAAAGGGCGGCTCTACACACGCGTGGGGCAGTTTTCAATATGCCAGCGCAGTGAAGCGACTATAGTGATGTGCTTGATATCATCGACTTACTTATTATTATCGACTAATTTCTCGGTTAATGTTTTACTGTTTAAAATAATCTGACTATAACAATATATAATATATTTTGCGATTTCGTGTCAAACGGTGGAAAGACATTTCTAATGCACCAAGCGTGCTTCCTATCAAGGTTTTCAAAAATCTTTTCCCAAGCTCCTCAAAAAAAAAAATATACTTTATTCAATTTAGGCCCTTAGGCCTTTTGAACGTCAAAACGCTACCACCGGTTCGGAAAATAACACAGTCGAGAAGAGCCGGCAAGAAACTCGATCTGGTTCATTCCCATGCACTTTTTATAAATTGGAATATGCACGTAATCTATACTAATAAATAAAATTGAAGTGTCTGTTTGTAAAGTTACATTTTTTTTTACTAAATAGATATGAATGTATACATGATATCTATACCAAAAATGCAAATTTACAATTTTTTGCCTGTTTGTCTGTGTGTTTGTTACGGGTAATCTCCGGAACGGCTGTACGGATTTTGACGGAACTTTTTTGTTAGATAGCTGAAGTTACTCCGGGTAACTTAAAAAAAAATTATTTTTCGAAGATAATTAGGGTTTTGCGTAAAATAAGAATAATCATAAAAATTGAATAAAATCCTATTCAATGCACAGGTTTACGGGCAAGTGCTTGAATTTATGAGAAATATATTTACTTTATATTAGCACTAAATTTTTTTTAGGAAAATAATTATAGTTCCATATAAAAAAATTAAAACGCAGTGAAAAAAACATATATAAAACACGGGCGCATCCGCGGGCGCACAGTTAGTAGTAAATAAAATACAATTCAATGGATATTACTATCAAAATAGTTTTATCAATTATTATTTAATAACTAAATGATGGAGTGAAGAGTATATGAATGACGGGCAAAGCCGCGGACACACGGCTAGTTTGTAAATAAAAACTGTACAAATCACAGTTACCTACAAGTTAGCGGAATCACAGAGAGGGATGTACCTATAACCAATACTTATAATCTATACCCATAAGGGGTAACCTATAAGTGTGTTCATCTGTGCCTCTAAGAGTTTACAATTTTAAACCATATTGTCACTTATAATCACGTGAGATTGTAATCATAGTACTCAGTCTTATCTATACTTATATTATAACAAAAAAAAATGTATTTTTGTTTGTAACGAATAAACCTAAAAACTACTAGACTGATTTGGATGAAATTTGGTATGGAGAAAGTTTGAAATTGAGGGAGTGACATGGGATAGTTTTTTCTTTCGAAAATCCCACGGGAACGGGAACTACGCGGGTAAAACCGCGGAGAACAGCTATTACAGTATAAAAAAACTAGGTATGGGAACTGCTGTCATAAGTGAAATCTCGAAACTTTTAATGTTTAAATTATAGTATGTGTAACTACAATTTTATAATTGTTTAATTGACATTATTCACATAACCTAACATTTAACATATGACATTTGTCTGGTTTTAACATCTATTGGCGCTCCGAGCGATAACTATGTACATTGCCATATAATTTATTCATTGTCATAATATACGATAGGCTGCGTAAGTATGAATTGGATTATTTATCTCCGAGTGCCAGCACTGAAACGCCTCTTAAATTTGACATTCTGTAGCATGTTGATGGCTGACGCCATATCATTGGTAACGCGAATTTATTCGTTTTTACACACTCACTGCCGCTAAATAATTTTTCATTTCTAGAAATGGCAATTTGACTAATGAATTCTTTGTATGTTTATTAAGAAAATTTTCAGTCGTTGCATATTAACAATTGTGTAGGTAAATATCAAAATCGGTAAAATCTAAATTCGGTGAAAATGTATATTTTAATGCAATATAATTGTAATTTTGCTAAGGAACATGACACTTTTTTCATCAGTGCTATTGTCAATTGTTTTTCCATAGTAATTTTAGTTTAAAGTTTGATTGCATATCAAATTCTTTAATCAAATCAATCGGTTAAATCCTCTTCTGTAGTTATATCAAACGGTTATATCCAAACTTTAATTCTTTTTTTCACTAAATTTATGTATAATTGTAATTGTTACACTGCATAAAATTACCTTATCATCTTGTTGAAACAAAAAATAAGTAAAAAAATAAATCCGGTTGCAATCATCTGTTTTTAAAAAACAACTAGCCACGAAAAAAGCATTAGTGAGGATATAACCAGTGTCGGACTGGGTATATAGTCGAGGTGGCGTTTGCCAGCCGGGCCTTATCCTGCGCGGGCTTTGCACGGGCCTGACTTGCGGGGCTTGCGGCAACCGCAGGATAGATCCCATCTCTTTTGACCTAAATGTAAAACTAGATCAGATAGTTCATCCATAGAATTACATAGAAATGAAATAGAAAAATTCGAAAAATAGTTGAACCTGAGCAAGCCACCCCCTGAATTTTTTTCTGAACGTCAATAACTTTTAATCGAATCAACTTATTTAGACGTGAATCATTATAACGTAATACATTACATTTTACATTGTATCATATATGTTAAAAAAAAGAAGTTTAAATTTTAGATGTTCTGATGTCGTACTTAATAATTTATTACATCGTTGATCTCAGTATCTCAGTATTTTCCTATAGTATCCCGTCTACCATCATCTAGTCTCGGGCTCCAGGCTTGTGATAAGCCACCCGGGCCCTTCCGGCCCAGTCCTACCCTGGATATAACCACTTTTAATATCAACCGACACAATTGTATCTGAGTCCACATCATGGATGTTTGTCATTATAAATGTTTTATAAAGCATACTATGTCATTTTATGCAAAAACAAATATTTTAATAGGACAAGAGAGTAAAAAATGTAGTCGTATATTTACACAATTTAAAATTTTTTTAAACAATCGTTCATTATGTACCTACTGTACAATAACATTATATCACATTATGTAGTAATTCGCCACATAGTAACTGTCCCAGCACTATTTAAGAAGTGAATGCATTCTGATAGAAATTTTGTTTTTAATCGACCTCAAATTGGGCGCGAAATGAGTTCTGAGTTCGGACCCTCGCGTCGCGTCCCATAGCGCGCGTCACCGGTGGGGTGCGTTAATTTGCGAAACGATCAGCTTCATTTAAATAATAAATTAATTACAAGACAATTTTTTTGTCATAATATGAATCTATTTTTCTTAGATTAGATTCATAATTATGTCGAATTTTCTTTTATGTAAGAGATCCTGCTTTTATACTACAAATGGATAAAAACTTTATTTGTTAAACCTTTATGAACTGTAATATTTCTTACATAGACTGTTTTAATTATTATTTACATATAAATAAGTATTTTCTCACTTAAAATATAGATTAAAATAGTTCGGTAATAAAATGGATTAATGTACTTATCCATGTACTTAAAATTCGAAGATAATCATTTTTTGAGAATTTGAAAAAAAAAACTTAATGTTTGCAAATAGGAAATACAAATAGGAATACAAAATAAGTATTATAATCTGAAACCGATATTGATACGATTATGTAAATTACTGATTCATTCATGCATTCATAAAAATGTTTAGCTTTTTTTATTTCACTTTTTTACTTACCAATTTACTAGCAAATGTGTACCTACGCAATTCCGATCCCCAATTCGATACTTATCAAGTTATTCAATGTTTCCCTCCAAAATCTGACAGCTCAATTACAACCTCCACGGTGAGTGACATTTGTTCAAATTACGTGTTTTATAGACTATACCAACTTTATCTTTACAGTCACTAAAAACGTTGTAATAAAGTTTAAAATCGGGTATTTATTTTATGTTTTGGTTACAAATAAACAGTGTATTTAGAATCACATCTATTTTTACGTTCCATTTCATAGTTAATTCGGCGTGTAAATGAGTTCTTTATCGCGGTGGGTTTTGAAAACGTTTTGTTTAACCAGTTTCAAATGATTGTGGGGTGAATATATTATAATAATATTTATTTGTCCGGTTAATCTATACGATGTAGGTACTATATGGCTGGTTAGAGGCCTTTCATGTATTACGTAAATTGAATTTTTCGACAATTTTGAATCCCATCTACCCTTTGTCAGCTATAGGAGGCAAAATACTTAGAATGATAATTTTGACATTGGCATATAATTAAACAAAATTTAAAATTGCTGTTATCATACACTTTTACTTCTTAGATAATAGCAATTTGTGTACAAATAATTTGTGTCAGTGGTAAGATGTATTTTTAATCTTGTATCAGTGTTACCAAGTTCCAGTGTGGCTCATCTTGCTAGAACTTTCCATGGAGCTTTATCGGCACCTCAGAATGAATGCTATGCGTTATTTTCCATAATGAACGTAACTTGTACACACTAACCAAACTATATCACACAAAACGCCACCAAGATTACATGATATAAAGTCAGATAAACAATTTAAGAAAGAAATATAAAATATTAAACAAAACAAGTGCTACATGACAGACTGAGGTCCCGCCAAAAAACCGTTATCATACTCATATTAAGTTTGGGATAGAAATTGGTTCTGGAACGCAATTTTATTATTGTTAGCGGTTAATTTGTTTTTTAGATAACTTCACGATTCCGTCGTTAAAAATCTTTAGCGGATAAATATTTGTCATATTACCTTAGTAGAATTAAGTTTTAAGCTGATTGAACAGACTTAAATTTTTCGTTAAAAAATTCGAAACTTGCTTTTTAAATCTTTTTTTTTTTAATCTACGAATAGAACGTATTATTTCGAAATGGTGCTCTCCTTTGTTTCGCGCGTTTCGTTTTTCGACGCCATCTTGCCTTCCGAAATGTCTCGTGTATTTTGAACTCAATTCGTCACCGTTTTATACCGCGGGGCTTATTGTTTGAGAATCCTGACATTTATGTTTTATAAGATGTAGCGGAGGTTGTGTTTAGTAATTAAAATTCAAAGAGCCCGTTTGTTAAGGGCAATTATCAAACCCCATTATACCAGCTTTGATTTAGACGTAACACAAAGAGCCAGGTTTACAGTATGAGGTAGATTTATTTTTTTCTCCATAATTTGCTTGTAAAATATTTGAAGTTTTTTTTCAAGTGCAAACTTCTTTAGCCGCGTTGATCAGTTTTTGTTTGAGTCAAATCTTATGGGTTCGCGTCACCGACATACTAATGCGACGTGTTTCGTTTAAACAGCTAATGTAGAAAAATGAATGAATAAAAAACTAGAATACATTTTCAAATATTTCCAATATTGGTATTATAATATTTGCGTTGAAGTTTTCATTATTACTATTTAGCTTTCCAATGTTTAATCTGTGGAATACATCATGCAATGAATATTTCATTGTAGCTTGGAAATTATCTTACCAGCGGAGTAAATAGATTTCCAGTTGTTTGATAGCATTTTATCGTGGATTTAAAAGTTCTGTAACAGTTATTCTATACTTTTGAGTTTAAACTTATATCGTTAGTCCCCATTACTCCCTTTTTTTAATGTATGTTTGGACCGTTCAAGTATTGGAGGGAAGGTCCTATGCTTTACTTTATTTTCGGTACTAATTATAGGGGCTTCGGAGAGAGTCTGAATGGTGATTACGTAAACAATATTTACATATTATTTTCAGTTCTTTCAAAATAAGGTGTTGAAGGTGGTCAAAAATGTACAGAAGTGGGCGAAGAGGTGGGGGGGGGGGTGAGAGCCTGTGGGTCGAGCAGCTACTTCCCCCCCAACCCCAACTGGGCTAAAAAACTTGATGTGGCCATGTTGGGCTTGCCGCAGAGGACGACGCGGTGTGCTTGAGTCTCAGATCCCTTATCGTCCCCTAAATGCGGCGGGTGGCTCCGAGGGGCTTAGTGGGTGTTCCCGGCGCTTTTCGCCGGGTGAGTACCACACTGGTGTGTGAGACGTCCCTCACACACCCCCCTACCAACTTCATTGGGAAGAACTTTTCTTCCTAATGTACTTGGTAGGGGTAGAGCGTAAATGCATTCCCCTCGTCAAAAACAAAAAAGTTCAAAAATGTACAAAATTTTCTTACGTTAATACCTACTTGAATGGTCCCTTTGTAATTAAACAAAGTATTCATAACAGATTGCAAAATTTTATAAACAATTCTTTACACATAATTAATAGTTGACTAAAACCTCTTTAGGTTTTGTATCGGACATCGCACGAAAACTGTTACTCAAACTGTAGTGTTAACTTATGGAGACAAATTTGTCGGTTGTTAAATCGTTTGTTACAATAATAGTCGTTAACGAGATATGGTGTTGCGTCAATGGTTGGAAGCGTACTGCACTAAAATATAAGGTTTTATAATAAAGTGCAACAGTTGTGCAACTACGAATAAAAATGTTAATAACTTGTTCATAAATAACAATAAATATAAAAACCAAAGGCATAAGATAGAAATGTAGTTTTATAAAACAGAAACTAACTTACACCTTTAATTACACAAATTTATTGAAGTATATAAATTGTTTTAAATAAATCTACTTCATTATATTTAGTAATAGAGATGTCTGAAGTTTTTGTTTTGATAATGCATAGGTACCAATAAGCTTAATTACAAAGAAAAAAGTTAAACAAGGATTAGTGTAACTATAGATAATCTATTAATGCCCTGGCTAGCTGGATGTTCGAAATGATCCGCATAAATTTAATATCTAAAATAAATTGGTCGTCCCATGGTTTAGGCTAAGTAAGTCTAATAAAAGCTTTTTAGATAATTTACAATAAATTCAAGCACTGTGTCAAGCAAGTCTTCATCTCAAAAGGTTTATTACATGATGGATCATTACATGAACTATAGTGATGTTTAAAAATGACATACCTCTCTGGGCTTCCGGTAACAACGACTATAAATATAAAATGTATATATATACATATACATATATAAATCAAGTTTCTTGTCAACTCTTCTCAAATGGGTTGCTTTTTGAACTATAAGTGCTTTCTCAGGGACTAAATTGAATAAAGATTGTTTTGATCCCAGCGACTCTGATTCTCCTATTTCAAGACTTATTGAGGTGAGAATGTGGTCGAATAACAATTGTCTGTTCTTTCTTTTAACTACTGATTTTGGATAAATTACAATTATTCATTACTTTTGAGGTAAGATAAACTAGTAAAAATACTGACAAACGAATTTTCAATTTTCGTACACTTTTCATACAATAGTAACTGTAAGTGAGAAAGGGGAGTGAGTTGGGGACGGTAAGAATTCAAAAAATGGTAAGTAACCGCATCTGTTATTTCTTCGAAGGAGTTTCCTATCTGCATGAGTTTTATTTAATCTATGCACGTGGCGTACAGTTACCGAAGTGGCAGAACGTAAGCCGTATGTCGCCCGGGGACGTCACGATCGGCGCAGTGCCTTTCTACGCACTAAGCGCTTTTGTTCTATATAACGTCGCTGCATCTACCATAATCATACATGGTACGTGTAAAATAAGCGGTGTGCTGAATAATGGGTACGAGTTATAACACTCATTTGAAAGCGCCACGAGAGGTCGCGATTGTCGGGGTATTTCGTTATTAAATATACCGCATTTATTGCAGACGTATCAAAGATGGAAAACGTTTGTTTAATTTTTTTAATAATTCACTATTTTACATATTTCTACATAAGATTTTAGGTATTGCTAATTAAATTTTGTAAATGTTTTTTTACACATTTTGATTTTTTATTCCAAACAAAGCTTAAAAGGAAAACTAAAATCAATTGATCAATGTATCAATATTTAATCTTGTTTCGATGTGAACCACAGGGGGGTGCCTGGCGCGATTTTTGTCTTTCATGTTGTCGTCTTTGTTTTTAATTAATTATGATGCACTATTTGACTATATTTTATGTAATTTTGGTGGCATTTTACGTGATATAATGTAGTTATGATACGCAAGTGTAGTGAAGTGAAAATAATGACACTAAGCGTGAATTCTGTAATGTGCCAATCATTCCCGTTATGGTCGTAACAGAAGGCCACTATTTTGTTACCACCATTAATTTATTGATAGTGTCCCTAAGGTCTGATTTGGCCGCACGGTCTACTAGTACCTGTGCCTTTTCCTTAAAAAGGAATAAATGGAACCAAAAAAATAAAGAACTATGGGCAGATCAAACCAGCCGTTGGCATGGCGACGCGTCACTACACTATATGAGAGTATAAACTATTAGTACTACATAAGTCACTAATTAAAAGAATTAAGTTGTCATATACTTAACTAATTAACTAATTATTTTAACTAATTAGTACAAATAATTAATGAAATAAATTAAATACTGAATTAATAAGTAAAAAATTTATACACCG
The DNA here is from genome assembly GCA_014132275.2 of Samia ricini. NCBI lineage: Eukaryota > Metazoa > Arthropoda > Insecta > Lepidoptera > Saturniidae > Samia > Samia ricini. The sequence goes on from AP028158.1 coordinate 12,535,977, forward strand.
ACATGTTTATTTAAAAAACAATCATCGTATTCTTATAAAAAAATTGAATATTTTATTTTTATTATTATATATTTATTATACCCAAATATTTGCTTTCATAAACAATATTTTATACATATTATATGTAAAAAATGTCCACGTTTCACATCTGCCAGGCGTCCCGCGATCTTTCACTTTTTTTATTAATTAAGCATACAATTTATATGTTTAATTAAAACTTATATTAATTTAATTCATTGACTCCAAATTGTATAAAGTTCCGTGAATACTTCTATTTTAACATTAAAGACAATATCATGGATCCATATTTCTTAAAAAGGGTTCATTCTGCTTTGTCCCTTTTTTTTCTAAAAAAATAAAAAGATTGTAAAGAATAAAAAGAAGTCTTTTCATGAGCGCAGTCCGGTGAAATTGTCTATGGGCGGCGAGGCTGGTCGTTTATCGTGACGGCCCGGGGCGCGTGCGGCTTGCGTACTGCCACTCGCCGTGCCATAGACTAGTGATGTAGATATATATACATTACTAATTCAAATATCGAATAGTTTTTCAAATTATTATTAAGGTTTTTCGGCGGCACCTTTGTCTGTCACGTAGTTGCTGTTATCTTTCATTCAATTACTTGTGTTACTACGGTGTGGATAATATCTTTTAGTATGTCCTTTAGGACGAACTATTCTACTACATACTTAATATGTCGATTACCCATAAAAAAGTGACAATAGGAAAACAATGGAAAGCTGGCGTAAACGCCAGGTTAGTGTTCAAGGGGTTAAATTATTATTGAACATATGTTTAGTATACGGAAGTAAAAAGTGTTTTACATCGGTAAATGAGACATTCATATTAGCACTTTGTCAATACATTAAAAGTAATTTTCAATTAATTTTTTCTGTTCTTATTGCGGAATGTATATAAAAAATGTTATTATACCTATAGTAATTATTAAATTTAGTATCAATATTGTTACCTCTTTAATGATAAATAATATGTGTAAGGTAAATTTACTGACATTGAAATCTATGAACGGTTTTACTGATTAATTTGGTCCATTATAGATTTATTTTTTGAACAAGTCTACAAAAATCAAGAAAGAACCTGTTGACTACGACAATAATTTAAAGCGTTATAACATCTTATCTCTAAAATAGCGTCGAATTATAAACGAAATGAAACTTCTTTATGATATCGTACATTCGGCAATAGACAGTCCAGAATTATTGCGTAAATTAAATTTTAGAGTACCTAACAAACGGATTCGTAGCCCCCATCTGGTTGAGATTTCTTCTGTTAAGCATAGTTATGCTCAGAATTCAATTATTTATAGATCTACTAAACAATATAACAATCTATTCAATGACATTGATATTTTCCACCTTAGTCGTAATCAGTTCCTAAAGTCGGTCCGATTAAAGTTATTTTCAGACGTCAGGTAATAGATTTAATATCTAATAATTGACACACACATTTACACTCACATCCATACACGCGTAATGTATATTGTTTATAAAATGTAATCCGTATTACTTCTTAATTGGCATTTTAAAATTATATTTTATGTTTTTTTTATAACTATTGTGAATGTGCTGTGAAGTTCTTATACATAAATAAATAAATAAAAAATTTATAATTGATATATAGTTTGTTACAAATTCTAAATAATAATAGTGAATTAATTTTATAAAAATAATAATCTTTAGCGCGTAATTTGCAAAACGTTGAATATTCAAGAGATTAATCTATCTAAAAATTAATTGATATCCCTGAAAGATTTTCGCTTTTTCCTTTAAGCTGAGTGCGCTACGTGATCGAATCGGGAATGAGGAGATCCGCAGAAGAACCAAAGTAACCGACATCGCCCGAAGAATTGCTAAACTTAAGTCGCAGTGGGCTGGGTATATTGCTCGCGGAACCGATGCCCAAAGGGCCAACTGGTTCTCGAATGGGTACCACGCAACGGAAGCTGTAGCGTGGGCATCCCCCCCCCCTCCCCAAGGTGGACCGACGACCTGGTGAAGGTCGCGGGAATCCGCTGGATGCGGGTGGCGCAAGACTGGTCGTCGTGGAGATCTTTGGGGGAGACCTATGTCCAGCAGTAGACGTCTTTCGGTTGAATAGATAGATAGATAGAGTGCCCTAAGCACTGGCCCCAAAGTTCCGTGTAAATTTAAGATCCTTAGAGACAACAGTGTTTGTAAGTTACGAAAAAAAAAACCTAAATATTTTATATCTAAAGCGGATATAAGATATATCCGCGTAAGTTAGGTACATCCCTAACAATCCTACAGGAGACTATTGCGCCTGGCCATTACTTTGCTGAGATAGCTTCAGTGTTGTAGTAGCTAGGTACTCAGCGGATAAATTTGATATTTGTTCAATGCGTTACTATGGTTACTTGTTATCAGTTGCCTTGAATATAAGGAGAGAGAAACCAGATAAATGCTAAATTTTAGGATATGTTACTAATTGCAATTAACAAATTATAAAATTTGTACATAAAATAACGGGATTTTTTTCAAAGTTTCCTCTTTTCACTTCTTTTAAAGAAAACAACCACTACATGACAGACTGAGTTCCCGCCAAAAAACTCCTTACCTCACCTATCACAACAGTCAGAGGAGTTTTGCTTCGAACACTTGTAAAGTTTACATACATTTCGTTTTAATATTTATCGATATTTAGACAACAGATTTAGCTAAAATGTACCTAAATCGTAAAACGACAAACGACTCATCGACACAAAGTGAACTGGATAAAAAAAACAAAAAGATATCAGGGGGAATCGTCCGCGGACCCCGAAATTACGCCGCGCCCGGCGACCGGCTTCATAATCACGGAACCCTATCTGGGGTTTTTTATCGCGTCGTTCATATCGGCCACAAATCTAATATGACTAATGACAGGATTCGACGTGGTGCTGCTATAGAGAACCTATTAGTTTGCGGCAACAGCCCTTATGTCATAGTTCGAGGATTTATTCGTTGTAAAAAAAAAACATATTTTGTTTGTGGTAAAACGGTTCGATTTTTAATTACAGTTCTTCATTGAAGTTTTTGTTATGATTTAATAACAATGTCTAACATTACCGTCTGTTTATTTAAAAACTATTAGAAATTAATGTACCTTTAATAAACTTTTTTAATACTATTTAATTATTATTTAATGTTTATTTAAATGTCTAAAAATTAAATCATTTCAAATGACAGGGTAAATCTCCACCAAACATAGTATATTCCCGCTTGAAAATTTAACGCAGAAATGACATATTAAATTGGTACGATTAATTTTATGGTTGTGTTGAAAACAATGCGTATGAAATATGTCGTACGGAGGCGCTAAGAGCCGCCCGCTGTGTGAACGCAGCGTGCCTGCTGAGCGCACCGCTAAGGAAGTCATACGTGTACTGTGATGTCACGGAGTCTGAGTTTAATTAATAATGACGATGATTTGTTTATAGAATGAAATTTCCCACGTAATTTTTTACACTGTAGAAACGTAAGGTTCTCGTTTATCGTGGGTATGGTATGGTTTTCATATGTAAATAAACAGTTGTACAGTACAAATCGTTGTAAAATCATAGTATGGTGTTGCTACTTCTTTTTGTATGTTCCGTCAACTTTGCTTCAAAGTTAATTTCCCTATGCTAGCTAACTTCATCAATACTGCGAGTGTTAATTAGTGGGTAGAATAATGTTTACAATCTTCATTCGAAAACGGTCAACATCTTGCTAGAACTTTTCAATGAGTTTTTACGGCACTTCGACATAGTAACTAAATCATTCTACCAATCTTACATACTATACATGCAAATAATGTAAGTTTATGAATAATAAATAAAAACTACCACTATACTACAAATCAAGATTCCGCGAAGAGCTAATTAAAGTATTTTAAAAAAAATAGGTAATAAAAAATGTAACAACAATATATATAATTATATTTCAAGTATTACCCACGTTAATTATATGACTCCTAACAAGGTAATGTGTATATTAAAATTAATAAAGTGGACGTATCTAGTGTCAGCGCGTGGCTGACAATGGCGAAATGTTTTTTAGTGTAGCAACCCCCTAATGGGAGGCGCGTGTATCTGTAAGAGGTTATTGTTCAACACCAGTGATGACGTAATGGAGAATTTGAGGGTGGCGTGTTAATTATAAAAATACTAATAAAACCTGAGTCAGATATGGATAAGTTACATGTGCGTTTTGTATAGAATTGAACGTTAAAATTTTCAGATTAAACATCATATAGATTATTTTAAAAAATAATCTCGATCTTTATGTTTATGTACAGATATAAATATAAATCGAAAAACCCTTTCTCGGGAAATATGTAAAATATGCATAACGCACGGGCCACCTGCCCGTTCGTTCAATTTGAATTTGAAATTCGAATGCTACGTACGTTCGAAAGTTACCATCGTGATGCGATTTGCGGCACGTGAGTAACTGTGAGGGTGCGAATTGGAGGGAATCGATCCTTGAAATCACATACAATTGTCAATTTGTGTTCCGATTTCAAAAGTCCTTTGATGTATTATCTTATGTATGTAGTGCGTTGTTTTTTTCTCTATTCGGTAGATTTTTGATGTGAAAGCATCTTTAGCTCAGTGCCATGCTATTCTCGGTAGGGAAGAAACTTATAGATTCACGTTAACAATTCTATGACGTCAGCGGTTAACATGCTACAGTGTATTGAGTATAAAATAGCGTTTAAGTGCTGGAGCTCAGAGAAAAATAATAAAATGTATATATGGTATATCAAAAAAACACTACATGACAATGTTCATAATTATTGCTCGGAGCGCTAATAGTTGTAAAAACTAGACTAACGTTAGGTTATCTTAATAATTTCTATTAACAAAGTCTGAAATTTAAATTTGAAATTAAAAAAAAAAACAGTTCTTCCAACGTTTCGAGTTGTCACTTCTGTCGGCAGATCCCAAGCCTGTCTAGTTTTTTTTTTCAAATATTATTACTTTAGTGTAGTTATGTTTAGAATAAGTAAACAAAATTGTTTTAATATGTGTTATAATATATTAGAATATCACGTACATAAAACAATAAATACTCACAGATTGACATATTTCATCTACAAACAGGAACGTTTAAAAGTAACATAATGAAAAGCCAAACTACGTCTTTGCATCACATGTCATAACATTTAACACACGCACACGCCACGTACGTAAACATATACAATCACAAACATATATAAACAATGTGTATACAAGCAATTTCATTTCATAAAGTACATGCAGTAGAGAACTGTAACTGGCTATTATAGTATTGTGTAACCTGTTTTAGCTATGTATAATTTAAAAAATGCTGTTGTTTTCTCTTTGAATGAATAAATAAATAAACAAAAAAGAAAATATTATTTCCACAAACAACTTAATGATACGTGTTATTATTAAATTAAGATTTCTTCAAAAGTAAACAAAAAATGTAAGACATGATTATCTTGCCAAATTTACCAAATGTATGCCAATAAATCATTGTAAAAACTTTGCTCGCGAGAGTAAAGTACAAAGTGATTCTTTAAACAAAAAAATAACTGATGGGCTCTTTCTTTCTTGGTAACTGTTATAAATAACAATTGCATGCAATGAGTGCGAGAATAGTTTTTAGATTGTTTATTATATGAAAAATACATTGCGAATGCGATATTATATATTTTAACGTTAGGTATATATATAAACAAGTTTAAAGCGATGATGACGCACCGGATTTGCGGCCTTATTCCGCGTCAATAGATGCGGGTTTGATCCTCACCTATCCAATTCTAAAATCGGCCTGAGCTTTCAGTGAAGGAAAACATCGTGAGGAAACCATAGCTTTGTGGCAGGGCATTCTAAAATAATGCCTGTCTTTGTAGCTACCACCTTCAAGTTAGAAAAACTGTCTCCAAATATCAATAGGTGTGTTCCGGCAGCATCACTTGAGAACCAGTACCTCTAGGCTTAGTGTGTTTACCATCCTGGACCACATCGTCACTTAACGCTTAACACAATCAGGTGAGATTGTCGTAAAAGCGCTAAGCCTATTCCGTGTAAAAAAAAAATAGGCGATGGTTTTTTCTTCGAAACTATATCACTTTTGTTATTACATTTCAGTTTTTTTAATCTTAATTTAATAACGTTTGTAATTTGTTTTTGAGAATGGATACTGTTTTATAGCAATCCTTGAATATAGTATCTATATCTGACAATTCGATAAATTTTATATTATATTCAACAACAAAAAAACGTTAACAAAAAGTCTTACCATATTCATTTGTTATTTCAGGTGTGAGTGAAAAAGTGCATACAATATTTCATTTATACCTAACCTAAAAAAACAAATGAATGAAGAAAAATGTGAGTCTTTTGTTTTATTAGCGGAATAAATGTATATAAGAATAAATTGAACAAAAAAAAGAGAAAGTATCGATGGAATCCAAAAAACTATAATCATGAACGAAGAATTCTGCGTCGAATGGTAGTAGTCCCATCCCGATACATTCAGTAGTTTCGAGGTGATGGTACCTCAAAGGACCCCCATTTTCCTTTTATCTATATAAATTAATATATATATATATATATATATAGGAAAAAAACTGTATATTAAAGATATTTAAGAAAAACCACTTGAAAAAAAAACAGTAAACCCAGTAATAGTAACCAAATAGGTGAGCATGGAGTTTTAGTCAGTAAGAACCTGCCATAACCCACTTTACGCTGTCCGTGTGGGTTAGTCTTATGTAAAGTTTCTCCACATGAAAAAAAGACTATCAAACTTTACTACAGTTAGAAAAAAATCTAGTTTATTCCCGAATAACATCTTAACAGGATGTCCTAACGGCCTTTATTCCATACAAACGTAATCCCCTGCTTCCTCCCTGGATAATAGCATTATGGTAAATATTTTAATACCAAATAAATAAATAAATGTGGATATATATCACCACCGCCATGCCCGTACGTTTTGATTTTTTCCATAAATTACTTATTGTAGAAATTAGAAGCCTTTGAAAATGAAAAAAATGCTCAACTTTTACTGTAATTTTCAGACGTTCGTCAAATAAATTTGATGGATAAAATTAAAATTAAATTCAGTTTAGTTTTGGAGGAGGAAACAGGGCACTACGAAGTGATGTTTTCATCTATTTTGCATGCGGTAAAATCAGCCCGAGTTGCAGTTGTCCCATTCGTGTTTTATAATTATTTATTTGGGACGCAACGCGATAGCAATTGATTTTCGAAATACCTATTTTTCGGACCGCGTATCCTTTTAAGAGGAAACGCTGACGGAAGAATAAGTACGAGTATGTTAGAAATCTGTTGTTATCGCGTTGCACAATCTAATGAAATAGTCATAAAATCATCACTTCGTATTCCCCTGTGTCCTTCTCCAAAACTGGACCGAATGATATATTTTTTTCAATTACACAATAAGAAACATTTTTTTTTTGTTTTTACTCGTCAAATGTCAAAAAGCGACGGTAATAATCAGGTATTTATTCTTATTTACGAATACAGCAAAATTTCTATAATAAACTAAAATAAGATATATAAAAACATTTTATGAAAAAAAATTTATATTATTTTATAAAATTATATTATTATGGCAATGGTGAATCCATATTGTATAGTATACTTAAATATATTTACTATAATAAAATTGTCTAGGGAGGAAACAGGGTGATATATTTGTATGAAATGAATGCCGCTCGCATTTCCTCTTAAGAGGAATTTAAATGCAAAAATTTAGGGTAGGGTTGTTTATAGATAGGTACCCACAATATCCATCGTCGATTTGAGGAAAAAAAATAATAGTCTAAAAGTGATTTCTAATTTAGATCCAGATTGGTTTATCGCGTGATCAGGCCGCGTGAACCGCGTGATAGCCTCGGACCACCTCGGCAATCAATCAGTCAAATTATATTGTCTTAGAGATCGCTCCAAATTGTCTCAAGTCCCGAAAACTTACAGGCCAATTGTGTTGTAAATTGGTACCGATTATATTGATTTACTTTACTTAGCTATATATACAATTTATACGTCTATGTATATTTAGTCACTATAAAGATAGTAAAAAAAATTAGGCATCCGACAGGAGTGAAAACTTGAAAATTTCGAAAAAACTATATTTAAAGTACAAGTAACTAAAATTATATAATCTGTTAATAAATAAAATATATAATAATTAATAAAAATATTTAATAAAAAATTAAATAATTATGCACATTTTCATATAGTTTTTTGTGAGCCATCTTATACTTGACATACTGAATCATGTTGACGACTGACGTCATATCATTCATTGGTAACGCGAATCTATAAGTGTATCCCTACCGAGAATCGTTCAACGCCGCTAAAAATGTTTTCACTTCAATAATGAAACATGATATTTCACATGAAAATATGATAACTGCATTTGGATATAATTTATACTGAGTTAAAACAATTGACAAACGGACCATGTCAAAAATTGAACACAACCCGCCATCGTAAATTTTTACATTCATAGCGTTCTAAATATTGTTGCCATTACAAAATAATTCATCGCTATTTGCACCGAACCCTATAATTTATTTCAGTTAAATTTATTTACAAGTTTAATTGACGTTTTATTAATAACTCCTTTCATGACTATTTAATTTTATTTTAAGTAATACAAAGTTATATTGTTTTAAAATACATATTGAAAATTATTTATGAACGATTTAAAATCGAATATAGCAGTCTTCTCTTTGCCGGGGTATGAAAAAGGAACCCCAATTGTAATGGTAACATTTTAAATTAGCTATTCAGCTTGATAATAATTAATAGTAATTAGCAAGGCGTACATTAGAAATGTTCATCATCATGTATCAGTATATAAAATACACCAATATTTTTAGATACATGTAAGATAATTTTACAGGCAACTCTATACCTAAATGAACTTATGTATATTTCTCTACAACGCACTAATTCAATAATAACCGTATACTCAAGGATCGATCAAAAAACTTTTATTTTTACACAAGCGCAGTCAACTCACCGATTATCAGATTAGTCCAAAATGACCCTTTTCATAACTAAATTATCATAATTCAGTCTGGTGCGTTGCGCTCCATTGGGTTCTGTGCTGTGCGAGACTGTTCTTAATGACTTTGAAACAAAAATATTCGTTGTTTCGAAAATAAATCAGTACACGCAAAACGAACATAAGATGCCGTTGTTACACGTGATATTTATGTTAAGTATTTGGTGTGATATTAATGTTCATTGTTCAATGTGATATTATTGTCATTCGATGTGATATAAATGTCAATGGTTTGTTGTGTTAATAAAAATGTTAGCTATATATAAAGTATTATGTGATATTATTAAAAACTAGTTGTGTGCACGTGGCTGCGCCCGCGTTTCATGTATTCTTCATTGCGTTTTTAATTTTTTTACTCGGAACCCTAATTATTTTCGAAAATTACAACTACCCTAAGTTACTCGGAGTTACTTCAGCTATCTACCAAAAAAAGTACCCTCAAAATCTGTGCAGCCGTTCCGGAGATTACCAATTACAAACAGACAGACAGACAAAAATTTATAAAATTGTATTTTTGGTATAGGTATCGTGTATACGTTCATATCTATTTAGTAAAAAAAAAGATTTGACACTGCAAGCAGACACTTCAATTTCATTTATTCGTATAGATTGTTCATTTTGTTATTAAAGCTCTTTGAATGTCATCATGATAATTGTCAGAGGAAACATTAGTATTAACCGTTTAATGTGACGTAATCGTCAGTTCTGATGTTATATTAATGTCAATTGTTTGGTGTGATATTAATGTTAATTGTTGGTTACGATATTCACTGTTCGAAATCTTTATTTACTTGAATAATGACAATTATGTTTATATTAATGGGTGATCTATAACACATCGGATTCACATCTTTCAAATAAAATTAAGCTGACTCATCTATATAGACGTTCAAGAAAAACTATATACTGCACATATATTTCAATATTAATGTTATGTACAATGTCGACCATATCATTACCAAGTGATGATGACCCTCATTTACATAATTCCCTAAACGCGATACCGATCTCTGTACCTCGGATGCATAAAATGACGTATAATTCAGTATAATTACATACTGCTTAGCATCACACAGATTATCAACACAGTAGAGCACACATTTTTTACAGTCATTAAATGAACTACATACTAGTTTTAACACGCGGTTTTTACTTGTTGTTTTTTAAATATTACGTCCCGTGTCCAATAACGTCTCAAAGAATAACCCGTTGTTTTTTTTTTACAACCTAGCTAATGCTGTGGACCGGAAGGGCCTTTACAGCTTCACCGTAACTTTGGAGGCGAGTGCTGAAGGCACTGATGGCTGACGTTGGTATCGCTAATCTATCAGATTTTCCCCTATCGAGAATCGCTGAAAGCCGCTAAAGAAGTTTACACTTCAAAAATATTAATTCAAGTAATATAAACAACCTTATGTATTGATAGACGCTCGCGCAGACACCGGCTAAGTTAGGTATACCTACGTACACCATGAGATACGATTATAGTGATCCCATAATTTGTTGTGATCCCGTCAGAAAGTTAAATTCTGACCTGACCCGAACTAATTGTACACGTGATTCCTTAAATCACAAAAACGTTTTATAATTGCAAGTTAGACCCACACAACCGGCTGTTAGCGGTCGACACCTATAATTCAGAAACCAAAACATAATCATTTACTCGGATTTTTATTCGAATTTCATATGCATTGTTTTCATACTACGTATTTTAATATCAGTGCTTATTATAATTCTGTCTGTACATATGTATGTATTTTTGAAGTTAATACTTCTTTAGCGACGTTAAGTGAGTCTCGGTAGGGGAAATATTTGTAGATTCGCGTTACCAATACTATGTCGTCAGCCGTCAACATGATACAGTGTGTCAAGTGTAAAATAGCGTTTAAGCGCTAATTCATAAATAATTGAATTTATTTTTAAACGATATAGGCTCAGTGCTTTGACCACAATATCGCCTGATGTTAAGTGATGATGTGATCCAGGATGGTAAACACACTAAGCCTAGAAGTACTGGTTCTCAAGTGATGCTGCCGGAACACACTTATTGGTATTTGGCGACAGGTTTTCAAATTTGAATTCTGTGGCTACCAAGGCGGGCATTACCAGAAAATGCCCTACCACCATGCTATAGTTTCCTGACAATATTTTCCATCACCGAAAGCTAAGGCTGATTTTACACTAGGATAGATTGATAGACCCTTAATTACATTCGTAAAAAATTTCTGGTACTAAGAGAAAGCAAATAAATTTCTCGCAAATTCAAGCACTTACCAGTAAAACTGACCATTGAATCATTTTTTTACAATTTCTTGGATTTTGATTTTTTTTCTACGGAACCCTAATTCTTTAATTTTATTTTTTTGACTGACGCAAAGCACTAATTTTACTCATAAAATGAAACATATTTTGTTCATTTTTTTACGCGGAATCCTAATTATTTTCGAAAAAATAAAAACAGCCGAGTTATGCGGAGTAACTTCAGCTATCTACCCGTCCAAAGCGGTCCAACCGTTCCGGAGATTAGTCGTAACAAACATATAGACAGACAAAAATTTTAAAAAATTGGTATTTTGGGTATACACATTCATACGTGTTTAGTAACAAACTGTTATTTTGACATTACAAACAGACACATGTTATTTATTAGTCATACAGTAATAGTTGTATTAAATTTGAAAATACCATGATTGTAGTCATTTTATACAATTTTTAAGAGGTAATAAAAGAATTGATTTATATTTCTTGTTTTTTTTTTTCAATCTGCCTTTTAAGCGTTCCTCTAAATTTGTCCAGCAGTTTCTTGTGTTCTAGATGCTGTTAAATAAATTCTCAAAAGCTAACTGATAATTAGTTCATATAAGTCTATATTAAAATTTAATCTCATGCAGATGCCAAACACGAGCACTTGGAATAGGTCATAAGAGATAGAAAGGAATGTTTTGATACTAAATAAGATTTGAAGCGATGATGCCGTAGTGGATAGTGCGTTCGGATTTCGCATCAATGGACGCGGATTGGAGCCCACCAATCCCTAAAATCTGCTCGAGCTTCCGGTGAAAAAAAAAAACATTATGAGGAAACAGGTGGTAGGGGATTATCTAATAATGCCCGCCTGGGTTGCTACCTCTCTCAAGTTTTTAAAACTTGTCGCTAATAGGTGTGTTACCAGTAGCATCAATTGAAAAACCAGTACCTCTAGGCTTAGTGTGTATACCATCCTGGACCACATCGTCACTTACCAGGTGAGATTGTGGTCAAAGCACTGACCCTATATCGTGTAAAAAACGTTTAAGTGTCAAGAAAGATGAGGTAGGTAATTTGATCTAATTTTGAAAATTTATATAAAACAAAAGAATCTCGCATTCTGCGCTATAAATCACGATAATCGTAAAGTTATGATGGATGGACGGACGAAATTAGGAGTGTATCAGATAATAATGTAATGGTGTTGCTCGCGTGTCTATAGCCGGTCAGGCAATGAGCTGTATAGGGTGATACAGTAAGGTAAGTGTCGCCAATGTTTACTGTTTTAAAATAGTACGGACAATACTACATATTCCAATTTTAAAGGTTATATTAGTTCAGTATTAAAGTCGTTTATGTTTCGTAGATATTAATCTAAAAATATATATATGTATATGAAATTTAGTGTTACCTTGTCAACTGGCGTCGTCAATACGCAATTTGATTGAAATGTTATGGGTACAGTCCCGTATTTCTTTGAAATAAACAGTAAATTTGTATCGTAAATCAGTGAAATATAGAAAATGTCGACTGGCAGTTATATAGTAAACGTTCCAAAACTAAAAGGTCGCGAAAATTACGATGATTGGGCGTTTGCGGCAAGAAATTTTCTCATATTGGAAGGCATGGATATCGACGCCATTCCCGCCGATATAAGTGAAATTGAAGATAGAAAGGCAAAGGCTAAGTTAATTATGACGATCGATCCGAAATTATATGTGCACATTAAGAATGAAACTAACGTCAAAGATTTGTGGCAAAAACTCCGAAGATTGTTTGACGATAACGGATTCACCCGAAAAATCAGTTTGCTTAGAACATTAATTTCAATTCGACTCGATAATTGTGAATCTATGACAAGTTATGTAAGTCAAATAGTGGAAATGGCGCAAAGATTGAAAGGAACGGGTTTCGAAATAAATGAAGAATGGATTGGGTCATTGCTATTGGCAGGGCTTCCAGAAAAGTTTGCACCGATGATAATGGCTATAGAACATTCTGGATTTGCAATTAGCTCTGACGTCATCAAAACGAAGTTGCTTGATATGAGTTCTGATGTTGGTAGCATTGACAATGACACGGAAGTTGCTTTGTGGTCAAAGAAAAAAGGTAAAGCTGATCATACTGAAAAAAGTAATAGGAAAACGTCAAAATATATGTCAAATGTCAAAAAATTAATTGCTAAAGGTGTAATAAAATAGGCCACTATAAAAATCAGTGTCCCGAAATAAAAGAAAAACAAGTAAATGTTTTTAGTGCCGCATTTTTTAATAGTGAGTTTAACGGGGATGACTGGTATATAGATTCAGGGGCCAGCGCACATATGACATCAAACAAAAAGTGCCTTTCGCGAGTTCGACAAGTATATGATACAAAGGAAATTATTGTTGCAAATAAGACATCTGTGCCTGTTATATGTGTTGGAGACACACAAATCACTACAAAAGTGAATAATTCTCAGTTTGACATTAATGTAAACAATATTCTATGCATTCCTAACCTAACAACAAACTTGTTGTCAGTGAGCCAGTTGATAGCTAATGGAAACAAAGTTACTTTCAAAATAAATGCTTGTTACATACAAAATCAACAGGATAAGCTTATTGGGGTGGCAAGCTTACAAAATGGTGTGTATAAATTGAATACAGTAAGAATGTCAGAGAAAGTGATGGCAGCAGCAGCTGCTCACACTGCTGAATCTAGCACATGGCATAGAAGATTAGGACATATAAATAGTCAAGACTTACAGAGAATGAAGAATGGTGCTGTAAGCGGAATAAATTTTGATGAAAAGGCTGATATTCAGAAATCAAATTGTGAAATATGCTGTGAGGGTAAACAGACTCGTTTACCATTTGAACTAGCAAACCATAGAAGTAAGAAGGCGCTAGATATCGTTCGTTCAGATCTGTGTGGACCAATGGAGGTTCGATCTATTGGACTAGCGAGATATTTTCTATTGTTTGTGGATGATGCTACACGAATGGCATTTGTATATTTCCTCAAAGAGAAGAATCAGGTCTTAAATTATTTCAAGGAATTTAAAACAATGGTAGAAAATAAAAAAGGAACAAAGATTAAAATACTGAGAACCGACAATGGAGGGGATTATTGTTCTGATGCAATGAACAATTACTTAAAAGAATGTGGTATAGTTCACCAAAAGAGCAACCCATATACTCCAGAGCAGAATGGGATCAGTGAGCGTTTCAACAGGACTATTGTTGAGCGTGCAAGGTGTTTATTGTTTGATGCACAAATGGAAAAACGCTTTTGGGCAGAGGCAGTCAACACGGCAGTTAACTTAAAAAATAGGTCGCCAGCCTCAGGTTTAGGTCATAAGACACCGGTTGAGATCTGGACAGGACAGAAACCTGACCTCAGTCATGTCAGAATATTTGGCAGCCCAGTAATGATGCATGTACCTAAAAATAAGAGATTGAAATGGGACAAAAAGGCGTTAAAATATATCCTTGTAGGATATTCTGAAACTACAAAAGGTTACAGACTATATAATCCAGTAACAGGAAAATTCTGTACTAGTAGAGATGTTGTTGTCATGGAGAGGTCCAAGAAAGACACAACAGAAGTTATAGTTGAAGAGAGGGAGCCAGAAAAAGGGTTAGAAAATGAAGTAACAGAGAGGGAAAACAACATGATAAGAACAACAAATGATGATCAAACAGGAAATGTAAATGACCCAACATATTTTGTCAGTGATTCATCAAGTGACCCTGATGATGACTTTAGTGAATGTTTAACAAAAGATGATGATGAGGTTGTTTCTAAAGGCAGTGCTAACATTCAAAAAGAATAACGCATTCGCCGAATACCAGAGAGGTTTGGTTTTTCGAATATGTGTGTTGAAGACTTCAATGATGAGCAGATTACCCTAGAGAATGCTCTTACAGGTCCCGAAAAGATGCACTGGTATAGTGCTATTCAAGCAGAGCTGAAATCCTTCAAAGACAATGATACATGGCAAATAGTGGATAGGCCAAGTGAAAGTACAGTGGTTAAAAACAAATGGGTGTTAAAGAAAAAGCGTGATAATAGTGGAAATGTGCGCTATAGAGCTCGGTTAGTTGCGAAGGGCTTCACATAGATAAAAGGTATAGATTTCAATGAAACCTTTTCACCTGTTTTACGTTATTCA
The DNA here is from genome assembly GCA_014132275.2 of Samia ricini. Taxonomy (NCBI): domain Eukaryota; kingdom Metazoa; phylum Arthropoda; class Insecta; order Lepidoptera; family Saturniidae; genus Samia; species Samia ricini. The sequence continues at coordinate 12,551,451 of AP028158.1, forward strand.
ACTTTAAGACTGTTGTTTGCTTTAAGTGTACAACTTGAAATTAACTTCTAATCCATTGTTTCACAAGCGCACAAAGCACATTGATGTGAGACATCATTTTATTCGAGAATGTGTAATTAATAAAGAAATTGTAGTCCTACCTACAAACTGGTTCTATGCCAGCAGATATATTAACAAAATCACTTTGTTCATATAAACATTCTAAATTTATGAATTTAATGGGCATAGGAGCAGTTGGATAAAATTTAGTGTATGTAAAGTAAATATAATAGATGTATATAATGATAAATACATATATTGTTAGAAATGATTATTAGTCCTATAAGTACTAGGATATTTTGTTAAGAGAGGGTGTTAAATTAATTTAATATAGTGTAACAAAATATCTGTATAAGTAGTGACATCTAGTAAGTCTGTGTGTACTTTATATACTAAACCTGTATTGTCTGTAGCATGTCAAATAAAATATATTTTATTCTATTGATAAATCAGTACGTGTTTTAATATATTATACCTGGGGAATAGAATGAGAATGCAAATAGTTCGTATGTGTCGTTGTTTTTTTGAGGATAGGTTAGGTTAGGTTAGTCAAAATATCGACCCAGTCTGTCGCGAGGATCAATGTGTGCAAAAAACTACGGTTTCGGCACACGTCCGAGCGTTCAACGAACAGATTTCAACCACGTAAAAAAAAGGTTAGTCAAAATATAGTAATAATTTTGAAATTTAGGCAAGTTTTTTTATATTTATTTATATTCCACCACCCCTTTGTGCCCAGCCATATGGTGAACGACTAAAATAACTATGGTAAAACAACATGATACTTTTATAAAGAAATGATGTTACACAATATTTGCAGCTTTCCTTTGGATTTTATGTCTTTAATAGATTCAAGTTTCATGTCTCAATGAACTTTTTTTTTTTTTTTTTTTTACGTGGTTGAAATCTGCTCGTTGAACGCTCGGACGTATGCCGAAAACCGAAGTTTTTTTGCACACGTTGATCCTCGCGACAGACTGGGTCACCAAGGCAGGCACACCCCTCTGCGAGAGACGCCCTCTTTGGTGCCCGTGTGGCAGGTTGGCCGTAATCGACTGACTAAACACTCCACGTCTCTAACCGGCGCAAAGATGCCAGGGCCTCCGGAGGCACATTATACATGTATTCTGCAGAGGCCCTGATGTCTCAATGAACTGATGTGATCAATACCATCATATGTGGAGGTTAGTACCAACAGTTAATTATCACAGTAATTTATCTAGAATATAACATCTACCGTATGGTGGCGGCTAAGAATAGTAGGTACCACTCCTTATCTTCTCGTGGATGTTATAAAAGGCGACTAAACAATAAACCAGGGGATGGGTAGCAACATCCTCTGAGCACCACAAACACTACCGCGATCACCAACCAGCCTGCCAAGGAGATGTCTTTAGGTTGAATCAATCAATAACCTCATCATATCGAGAGTTTTCTGTAAAGAATATTGTTTGTTATGATTTGTAGGTATTATTCCTTACTAAATTATTCTAATTGCACACAATTAACCTCTTGAGTTACCTATTAGGAAGCACGTCATAATTTTCATACAAAATTTAATGTGACGAATTACTTAATTGTTATAGTACCCAACATGAATGTTTACTCAAGAGCGGCCTTTAAAATCGTGACCATATTTCGTCTCATTTAACATTTACCTTACTGATCCATCACATACATACGTCATACAGTTGTCCCATTCGAAATACCTATGTAATCGTCGCTGACATAAAAATAACGGGTGAAATGTTTGGAATATTTCTGAAATTATACATACTGAGAAAATTTTCGAGATAGTAATTTCAAAGTCGTTATTTCATCTTCACTCCACACAATTCAGAGTGTATTTATATATAGTGCGCACCTATAGTTTTTTATATACTTCATTTTAATTAATAGAAATTATTTTAAGCGTAGGTATCTATGGAATTTAGTCGTTTTAATGTCTATGAGTGACTATAAGGAGTTTTTGGCGGCATCTCAGACTGTCATGTAGCAGTTTTCTTTAATTAATTAAACGTGATTATATATCATGTAATCTTAGTGGTGTTTTGAGTGACAGAGTTTGGTCATTATGTACAGGTTAAATTTATTATGGAAAATAACGCGTAACATTTATTCTGAGGTGACGACAACCTCCATGGAAAATTCGAGCAGGATACTACCGTTTTGTTGGAGCTTGGTAACGCTGATACAAGATTAAAAATACATCTTACCCACATTGACACTGGCACAAATTTTGTGTACACAGATTGCCATTATCTAAGGGGAAGAAGAGTGACTATAAACATTAACTCATTACCTGAGAGTAATTTTAAGTTTGTCTAATTTTATAATTACGTTGATATGATTTGGTAAAACTTAGATAATTGAAATATAGTTACTTTAAATTAAAAGTGTTTGATAATTATTGCATAGTAACACTGTTCTGGAATCTTCGTTTGAGCTTCACGCGTTGTCAAAATTAAAAGTTCAAAAAATTCTTTATTCAATTTAGGCCCTTAGAAGGCGCTTATGAATGTTAAAACACTATATATATCGATACTAATAAATAAAATTGAAGTGTCTGTTTGTTATCATAAAATAACAACTTCTTACTAAATACATAATATAAATGTATATATAGGATATCTGTAACAAAAAATCAATTTAAAAAATTTCTGTATATCTGTCTTCCTCTTTGTTCCGGATAGTCTCCGGAACGCCGGAATTGATGTTGACGCACCTTTTTTTGGCATATAGCTGAAGTCTACTCCACCCTGATCACTTTTATTTTTCTAAAATAATTACAGTTCCACCAAAAAAAAAGTCATATAACCCTGAGTAAAATCCGATTCAATGCACAGTCATAATTATTCATATGTTATTGCTGACTAGGGGAGGAGGGTCGAATTGAGTTTTTTTTTTGCTTACGTAATACTGGTACGGACCCTAACTGACAACACCGAGTAGGTAGAAGTATAATTTAAATTTAATGAACATTAAACAGAAAAATAAATGAAGTATATAGATTTATCAACCTCCGCATGCGCTGACATTTTTGGGTAATTTTTAATTAACGACCCTTAAGGTCGGCGGGTCACCGTGGTGAATGAGATGTTATTGGTACAGCGCTAATGTGTTGCGGCGAATTTGCTTTTTCTTTTAGTTTTTGTTTTTTTTTTTTTTATTTTTTGTCAGAAGTTAATGTTTCTTTTATTTTTTTGGCATCGGAACGTTTCCTTCGGCAATCGTTATTTAGTATACCGGTACAAATTAATGAAATTGAGGTCGCTGTTTGTGACATCAAAACTTTTTACTATATATATATATACAGAAACCTTTATAAAAAATCAATTTTTTTAATTTTTGTCTGTCTGTTTGTTCCGACTAATCCCCAGAACGGCTGGACCAATTTTGAGTGGACTTTTTTTGGTAGATACTAGATAGCTGAAGTTACTTTGCGTAGCTTAGTAAAACTGTGCATTAAATAGGATTGTATCATTTTGGGGATATGCGGTAGGCGACAAATTTGAAAAGTAGGTAATTCAGAAATCTCCTGCTATCACGTTGCACTCAAAGAAATAGTTATAAAGGGGCACGAAAGGGGCAACTGCAGCTCGGGCTGATTTTACCGTATGGAAAATAGATGAAAACATCACTTCGTGGTACTCTGTTTCCTCCTCCAAAATTAAGTTGTTTTTATTTTTTCTATCAATTATAGAATAAGACAGACTTTGTCTATGCCTCAAAGTTTTACTTTTGTTGTTTTTATTTATGAAAATTATTTGACGGACGTCTGAAAGCGACGGTAAAAATTGTCCATTTTCTCTCATTTTCAAAGGCTCCTATTTCCTATAATAAATAATTAATAGGAAAAATCAAAACGTCCCATACATGGCGGTCATGAATATATGTTATATTACACAAAAAATATTTACTATAATGCTATTATCCAGGGAGAAAACAGGGGAATACGTTTGTATGGAATAAACGCCGCTTGCATAACCTCTTAAACATTAAACAAAAAAACAAAATTTGACCACGAAGGTAAAAATACAGAAAGTTGTCACAGACCGCAACATCGTATTTTACAAACCACACAAGCGGCTTGACTGACAGCTGTCACTAGTAGTTAAGTTACCTTTTAGTTTTTGTTACCCAAAACTACCTAATAACTTCACATTAGTACCTATAGGATTATTATGATGAAAATAATGTACAAAAATAATTATTATTTAGAAGAAAAGAGGACTTTATTGATTGGTATTTTTAATTTTGGGTAAAGACACGCAAAAAGAACAAATTAAAAGGATAATATAACTAAATATTTAAACTGAAAAACAAATCAAGTATTTAAGGTTAAGTTAGTTATTTATTTTTGAGTGACAACTGTTGGTTCTTGGTGGTCGAGTACATATCCACTGTACAAAGAACTTGAAAGGCGTTTGCTCGAGTCCGCGTAAGACTGGTTATAATGTTGCCGAAGAATCTACATTGCCTTACAACGTGGCAGTGCTTCTTGGCCACTGCCTAATAACGCTGATTCGGTTTTTATTGTCTGATTTTGTTGTTATGTATTATTACGTAGGTAGCTATTATTTTTATTTAAAGTAAACTACATTTAGAACTAGCAGTTCCCCCGGTTCCGACCGCGTATCATTTTTTTCTATCCCCTAATATATAATAATGAATCCTATTTTGAAGTTATACTTCTTATGGCGCGTTATGATGAGAGTAAATTTGTACGATGCGCGCGCAACCACGTCACGAAAAAAACGACACCCTGAAGTTAGCTAATCAACATGCGATGCGCGCACACCGTCACAAAAAAACGGCACCCTGAAGTTAGCTAGTCAACATGCGATGCGCGCGCACACCGTCACGAATAAACGACACCCTGAAGCTAGCTAGTCAACGTCTGATGCGCTCGCACACCGCCATGAAAAACCAACACTCTGAAGTTAGCTTGAAAGCTTTAGTTTTTTTCTATTATTACGTCAAAGAAGTATAATTTCTTACGTGCGTACATAAGTACACACACACATTTTGGGTACATGTCGAAAATTATTATTGTAGGTGCTAACAAAAAGGAAAGATATTTGTCACAAATTCGAACACTTGCCAGTAATAACTAATGAATTGGATTTTGTTTACGACTTTATTAGTTTGTATTCTATACGCGAAAATTTAATTTCATTTATATGCATTAAAAATTCAAAGCTTATATACTATAATATATGTCTACACTAACACTATAAAGAGGAAAAATTTGTGGTTTTGTATGTAACGAATAAACTTTTAAAAACTATTGGGCCGATTTGGATGAAATTTGGTATGTAGATAGTTTGAAATCCAAGGAGAGAGATACGATACATTAAATAAAGAGCCAAAATTAAATTAATCATTATTTTAAAATTAATTACAAGACTATGTTTATATACGTGAACGTGTGTGTATATGTAAGTTTGTTTTTAATTAGACAACGTCACTCCAATTAAAATCAGTTCAGCCGTTCTAAAGATTAGCCGGAACAAACAAACTGATAAACGGACAGACAGACAAAAAAAATTGTGTTTTTGCTATAGGTTCCTACCGTACATACATTCATATAGATTTTAGTAAAAATATATTATTTCAATATTACATACAGACATTTTTATTTTTTAGTATAGATTAATTAGCTTAATTTTCTATTTGAAAATATCTTTACCTATAAAACCATATGTCCATTGTGGGACTATTATATCTTATTCAGTGAGTGAATATAAACTGATATAAGACTTAATAAACCAAACAAATACATACAATTTCACAGATAATTACGGCAGTTTTGAATCAATTGTTAGTAGATTTAGGTGTGAAAATTCTGAGATATGCAAAAAGCAAATTAAAAATAAATCTTTAATGTGGATCAAGAGAAGATACCTTTATCAATTTCTCATAAAACAAATGTTAGTATAAGTATCTACCTAACCTATAATTAGTACGACACACGACGTATTTTAACGTCATATTGAATTACAGTTCCTTATTTTTGACTAGACTTTATTTTTTAGTATTATCAAACCTGTCTATAATACCTGCTTATGTCTTTGACACGACATTAAAAATAATCAGTCTACATCCAAGTTGTAATTTTTAATACATATTTAAAAATATATATATATATTGTTTGTGAATTATTTTGCTTAACGCATATTTCAAAATGATTATAGGCACCTATAGGTATTCAAACGAATTATTTTTATTGTTTAGACGTTTTCAAGCATGAAGTTAAAATTCATTTAAAGCTTTCGAAAAATATCCGTTTCAAGGAGATTTGTCTATTCTTTTTTTTATATACCACTGAAGTGGCAGACATGGATATGATCCGCCTGATGGTAAGCGGTCACCGTAGTTTACAGACGCCTGCGACATCATTATAACAAATGCCTTGTGAAATATTTAAAAACTTTCTTGCGTCGTTTTTGAAGAACCCCATATTGTATTCCCCGGGAAACACGGGCGCTTGGGAGCTCATTGTTTGCGGCAGGAAACACCTTTAGACCATTTTGGTAGATAGTAGAAAATGGTAGAAATTGGGCATGAACAGAAAACTCTACCGCCAGCTCGGACGGCCCCTGGATTGTTTTATCTCATTGGACCGTTTTCTTTACACGGTATAGGCTGAGTACTTTGACCACAATCTCACCTGATGTTGTTAAATGATGATGTGGTCCAATATGATAAACAGACTAAGCCTAGAGATACTAGTTCTCAAGTGATAGTGCCGAAACATACCTTTAGGTATTTGGCGACAGTTTTTTCCAACTTGAGGGTGGTAGCTACACAGGCAGGCATTATTAGAAAACCTCCTACCAGCTATGGTTTCCTCACGATGCTTTCCTTCACTGAAAGTTCAGGCTGATTTTAGAGTTGGATAGGTAGGCTCGAACCCACGTCCTTTGACGCGGAATCCGGCCGCACTATCCACTGCGCCATCATCGCTTCGTATACAACAACACCGAGGTCAGTTAATTCAATACGTAATCTATATATTACACGTCAAAAACGACTTAGGTAAATTAGTAGGCAGAACTAACTTAATAATAGGTATAATATATACCTACGTAGCATTTTAATTAAATAACTTAAACTTGATATAACTTTGAATACATTTTAGAAGCGATGATAGCTAGGTTGCCGCTCAGTGTTCAGATAGATCGGTTTCCGCGTCAATGGAGGCGGGTTCGGACCCCACTTATCCAACTCTTTGAAAAGTCTGAGCTTTCACTGAAAACATCTTGAGAAAATCATAGCGCATGGTGGTATGGCATTTTCTAATAATACATAATGCCAAACACCAAACAATAAAGGTATGTCCAGGCAGCATCACTCCAGAGCCAGTACCTCCAGGCTTAGTGTATTTCTCATCTTAGACCTCATCATTACTTAACATAAAAGCCCAGAGCCTGTAACCTACAGTATCTAAAAAAAAATAACAGGATGTTTAAACCAGTAATAATGTCTGAGTGTGGTGGCCTTTTGATGGTGTTACCTACCATGTTCTGTGATAATTATGTTGATATTCCTTTTTGGTAACTTTTACGGTGGCCATATAAACAAATTTACATAGAACTGAACTTATTTATAACATAAGCTCACGCCTGTTATCCCCGAAGGGTTAGGCAGAGGTGAAATAGCGAACTATACCCCCACATTTCGTCGAGCTTAATTCCGTCCCAGATGTGACAAGGGACCACCTGTCGGGCACAAATTCCAAACTCCGGGATGATACTAAGTAGAAAAACCCAATATTGCTTAACCGACCCGGGGATCGAACCCGAGATCACAGAACGACAGTCGTACTGTGATACAACTGCGCCACCGAGGTAGTCAGATATAATCTAAGATATATTGAGTCTCATACAACTAAGTAGGTACCTAAAACGCTGCCTTTTAGTGAGAACCATATCGAAGCTGATAGAGATTTCAGCGCTTGTTAAAGTTTCTTGAAGGATTTATATGGACTGGACCCGTGAATAAACAAATATTTAACGGTTAATACAGGAAAATTGTGTACAAAAAAACATTATATTAAACCCGCATATAATGAAAACGCAAATACGGGAACCGTGTCTAATTATGAGATTTTAATGTAAGATAAGTTTACTTTAAAACTATTTTTTTTTTTATTTACAATATGTAATAATAATATACTTATTACATTGCACGAGTTAAATGAGTAGTTTCTATTACGTGAGATAGACCATTTTAATGAAAACACTATTATTCGCTAAAGAAATCTTTTAACATTAGTAGACAGATAATAATTGTTAAAGATTTTTTCCGCATAACCAGTAAAAATAAAATAAACATTATAAATGGACCATAATGGAGACAAACATAAAAGATACATATTTAAAAATCCGAACAATACGAAGAAGTCAAACAAAGAACGAAAAAATTCTATATTCAAAAAAATAATAACAATGCGCCTGCGCAAACCTTACAACAACACAACGGATTCGCACTGCAAACAAACTATATTCAAAACGTCACGATCGTCACGTTGGTATAACTAACTAACTGCTCACTTAACCCTACAATAGCCATAAAGAATTACAATTAATCGGGCACGACGAGAAATGCCACTACACAAAAAAAAGCCGTCAAAATATTGTCCGCGGATGCGACACGTTACCCCCACCGGGGGGCGCTACTATAGCCAATGGGGTGGCTTGCCGGCACTTTCCGGCCAATAGCGCGCCCGGGGCGGAGCCTCGAGCTAAGCCCGGCTTTTTTCGCCCCCAGCGAAAACCTTTTCGCCCGCAGTCGTTTGCAGATAAGCCCGCGGGATGGTCGATTATTATTACATATCGTACGCGTGATTGTGTGATATACGCGCGCGCCGCCTCGGGCGTTTGCCGAATCGATAGAGATGTACTACAGACCAGTGCGTTGTAATATTACTTCCGATCTATTTCAAAATATATTTTATTCCGTTGTGATATTATGAGTAATATTCTGTGCGTACTACTGTGATATGTTGTTTGCCTTAGTACATATAGATATATAGTTACGGGATGAGCTTGTATATGCAGTGCCATCGTGAGGTATGAGCGTTTTGTTCTTTTATTCTTTCATAAAAGTGTTTTGAAATTAACTAATTTAATACACGGATAGATGCCTCGGATAGATTATGGAGATGCCTCGTAAAAGCCACTATCAACTTGTTAGGCAATCCTCGAATGACAACTGCTCCGACAGGAGTCTAAGGAGAATTTTTGAAGTTGAAACTTCTTTAGCGGCGTCGAGCGACTCTGGTTAGGGGGACAACTCATAGATTAGCGTTACCAACTGTTATTACGTCAGCCGTCAACACCCTACAGTGTGTAAAGTATCAGATGGTGTTTAAGTCCTGGTGCTGAGAGATAAATTATAAAATGTATACTTACGCAGGCTAGGTATCGTATGCTTTGCTTATGAATAAACTATATAATAATGTACGTAACTATTTACGGAATGCCAACGAATGTTAGGTTATATTAATAATTTCAAATGACAAATTATAACATTTTAATTACTTTTACCATAATTTGTAGATTAAAAAACAGTTTTTCCTAAGTTTCGAGTTTGCACTTCTGTCGGCAGTCCGTATCTTACTTATCAACTAAATAGAGTTAAAAATTTAAAAGCCGGTGAAATATCTGTGTTAAATATTCTTGCTACATTCTGGAATGTTATTTTATTATTTTACTCGGTCCTGAAGAGTGTGAATACGTAGCTGTGATGACATAGTCGTAAGGCGTTCCGAGAATACGTCCGACGGCTTGGATTCGAATCTTACATTGAGAACAGGTTTTCTATTCTCATTCGACAAAATGAATGTACTTCATCTGATCGATACTAATCAAAAAATTGAAGTGTCTGTTTGTAATACTAAAAAGTTAACTTTTTATGAAATACATATGAATGTAGAAGATACGGAACCTATAACGAAAATACAATTTAAAACATTTTATCTGTCTGCCTGTTTATTAAGACTAATCTCCGCAACGTCTAGACCGATTTTGACGGGACTTTTTTTGGTAGATAGCTTGAATAGTAACTACGCGTAACTTAGGCTTACTTTTCGAAAATAATTAGGATTCCGTGTAAAAAAATTAAAATTTATAAAAATGTTAACAAAATACTATAAAATGGACAACCACCATAAAAACATTATTATCCAATGAGTATTTAAAAACTACATTACCCAGTGATGAGTATATAAAACACGGGTGGGGCCGCGGGCACACAGCAAGTGTTAAATAAAGGACAGCAGAGAAAGATGTCGTTACCGGATAGTCGACTAGCTTTCGACGATCGGTCTTCACGTACCACGACTGAAGCCTCTCTAACTAGCTCTAACTATACTCGTCTTAAAGTGTCACCATATTTCATTCGTGAGTCCGTTTCTACTCAGTAATGTAGTGACCTGGGGTGGGCACTACCCTAATCTCACCCCCTATTGAAGCAATACGCGTAAGGGGGGGGGCTGGTATTGTGGATATAGTCTCAAAGCATTGCCACTGCTCAACGTCGCAGAGCACCGCTACCAAAAGCGTGCCGCCTGTGTTACAATTCAGAAACCTCACTAGAGTTCTCAGCTCCTGATCATCATCTGCGTAAAGGCTATCTCTTAGCCTAACGCAGGTTCCAACAAGTGTGCGTGTATCACACGCATCCAAGGCAAGAAGAAACATCGCCGTCAAGGTATTAAGTTTCACCATGTCAATAGTGATCGGGACCCAGACGGGAACGTCACCTCTACTACGCCTTTTAAATAATCTTGATAAAACGGTAATAAATTGGAAACTCGACAAGACGACGTATGAGGGTGTTTTGGCACTTGCTTTAGACTCTAAAACACAGCTAAATCTTAAACTTTAGGCCTTTTTTAGATTATATATTGGAGAGAATATCCTAGCGGCATTTATTCCATACACACATGTAGTCCCCTGTTTCCTCCCTGGATAATAGCATTATGGTAAATATTTATAAACCAAATAATATATATCCACTGCCGCCATGCCCATATGTTTTGATTTTTTTCCATAAATTAGTTATTGGAGAAACTAGGAACCTTTGATAATGTAAAATACGCTCGATTTTTACCTTCATTTTCAAACGTTCGTCAAACAAATCTTTCTCAATATATTTCTTAAATACCTACTTTTCCGACCGCATGCCCTGTTAATATATGCACGCCCTCTCTACGCTACTTCAATGCCCCCTAATTTTTTCCAGGTCTACTTCCACAAAGGACGTTATAGCCCAAGTTGAGAAGCTATGCTTCAGAAGCATAGTATCTTATTAGAATTTAACTAGTGGTATTGTATAATACGAGTGTGACAGTTAAAAGAAAAAATATATGCTTACGCAGCCACTCGTATGTTTTGATTGTGAATTAACTAGGTAGGTATATGAAAACGTAAAATGCTCGGAGCGCCAATAGACGTAAAAATAAGACAAAGTGTTATATGTTGATTGTATTAATAAATACATTTAACAAATTATGAAATTTAAAAAATATATTTCCAATGTTTCGAGGTTCTACCTACTTCTAGTTATTGTAATGCGAATGTATTAACCTTTTCTCAACTGCTCAACGCCGCTTAAGGAGTTGTAACTTTATTTCATTTAAACATCTAAAACTTTAACAGGAGTTTTTCGTCGGGTCTTACTGTGTCATGTAGTAGTATTTACTTGGTTTTTATTTATTAAACACTATGTATACTATAGGTGCATCTTTGCCGACATGTATTATTCGGTTATTGTTCATAATTGAAGTGTATTTGAAATAATAAAAGAGAACGTGAATCCCGACATGCGATACAAACTCCTAGTAAAGTTAGCTATAGTAAAATAGCCGCCATTTTGCTAGAGCGGTGTATGAAATTAAGAAACACTATAATTCTATCGACACGAAACAAAGGATAGGTACTATTTCAGAAATCTATTGCTTTCGCGTTGTGCCCCAAAGAAAGTGTTAGAAAACACGAAAGGGACAACTGCAGCTCGGGCTGATTTAACGAAAACATCACCTCAAATTGCCCTATTTCATCATTTAAAACTGGGTCGATTTTGCTCTTTTGTTTTATTCAAAGACTCCTAGATTCTATAAAAGTTAGTTTATGGAGAAAATCAAGGGTACAGGTTAAAATTTCAAAAATTGTATTTTTGGTATAGAGACCATATTTAATAAAAAGTTATTACTTTTGGTATATTTCAAATAGACACTTCAATTTTATTTATAAGTGTAGATAATCCAGGGAAGACGCACGGGAACACAGATATATCACATTCAAAACGACTGCAGTGTCACTCAACAGAAAATGACAGTTGAACATTGCAAACATATTTTTAAAATAATAAAGAAAATTATAATTAAAAGTTACTATGGACATATATTAACTGGTTTTGATTTTTGTTTATAACAATGATTGATATAATATTTTATTTGAATAAAAATGTAACATGCTAGTACGAAATAAAAGTCTGATTAGAAAACTGGTTTCGTTTTAATATTTTGCTTATTTATCGAAAAAAGAAAAATTACGTATCTCCTTCATCACATGATATTTTTGATGCTATATTTAAAAAACTGTAATATTTTAAAGTCTATAGCAGTGGTCGTCACACTTTTCTGGTCAAGGCCATGTAGGTCAACGTGAGGTACCACTACGGACCACAAATTTTAGTTGATACCATCTATTCATTGACATATTATCTATACTAATAAATAAAATTGGAGGGTCTGTTTGTAATGTCAAAATATTTTTTATGAGTAGATATAAATGTATATCCGATAGCATGTACCAAATATTCAAATTTTGTAAGTTTTTGCCTATCTATCTGTTAGGTTGTCTGTCTGTCTGTTTGTTCCGGGTAATCTCCGGATCGGCTGGACGGATTTGGACGGTACCTTTTTTGGTAGATAGTCGAAGTTACTCCGGGTAACTTGGGGTACTTTTAATTTTCGATAATAATTAGGGTTCCGCGTAAAAGATTATTAAAAGTTAAAAAAAAAAATAAAATCTGATTCAATGCACAGTTTTGCGGACAAGTGCTTGAATTTATGAGAAATATTTTTACTTTATCTTATTAAAAAAAACATTTAGGTTCCATAAAAAAATTAAAACGCAGTGAAGAATATATGATACGCGGGCGCAGCCGCGGGCACACAGCTAGTTAGCAATAACAACCAATGAACTGCTTATTTATATATTACTCTGATTATACCCATGTTTCTAATCTGCGTATATCAATTCAGTTAAATTCATAATATTTAAACTAGGTTTTGAGTTATCGCTACATCACGGGCCGCACAAATACCAGCCAAGGGCCGCAGTTTGACGACCACTGGTATTATTTGAATGTCCATAAAATGGCCATTTAACATTAAAAAAATAACCTTAAAAACATGACGTATTCCGTTTCATCCACTCGTGTCTACAATTATTAATTTTTATTACATAATTAAATAATACATTTAGTTTGTGTTTTAGAACCATAACAGAATGTAAGTAGAAGAATACGAGAACCGACATTTAAAACATTCCTCACAAAGGATATAATTAGACGTTCGGTCCGTATTCCCCCTAATTTGTACTTTAAACCTTATAATTGACGGTCGACGCCACAAATTACATGCGAGACATCCTTTGCTATAGGTCTATAGTGCATCGTTAATAAAAAAAATATAAATATCCATAGTATATGAGAGGTCTATAGGCAGAACCTCTACCGTCCATTTTCGATCTATATATAACTGACTAGCTGTGCCCGCGACTTTGCTCGCATGGAATTCAAACAATTACATTCTAATAGGTAGCCTATATTCTCCCTCTAGATGAATCTATCTTAAAACCAATGTATTATACTGAATGGCGGCCTGCACAGCATACTACGTATGTGGTGATGAGTGTCACCTCCTGCCTCAGCCCTACAATCAACAACCCTATGGCCTGCCCCCTACACCTAAAACATCGGCTTCCCCGGATACCTCCGAAGGAAAGACTGGGTGAGTATGACCCAGGGCCGAGATCAAACCGTTCAGCGCCATATTATAGAATTTTTATCGATTTAAATTACATTTATTGTGATTAATTAATGAATATATATAACAAAATAAAAAGTAGCCTATAGCTCTCAGGGATAATATAGTTTTATAAGAGTGAAGGGATTTTCAATATCGAATCCGTAGTACCGGAGATTATCTGAAAACCTTGAAACTCATAAACTATACATTTTTATAATATTAATATAGATAATGACACGTGTTAGATCTTTTTTAGAACTGGTACAATTTACAAGTAATGTTGCACTTCGAGGTTTACCGTAAGCCACATCAGGTGAGATTGAAAACAGGCAAAAAGAGAAAAGGACAAATTACAAAGTCATAGTTTATTTAAATTAAATTAACATATGCTCACGTCTGTTATCCCCGTAGGGTTAAGCAGAGGTGAAACAGCGAACCCACATTTCGCTGAGCTTGGTTCCGTCCCAGATGTGACAGGGGGCGAGTCTGTCGCCATATCGGGCACAAATTCCAAACTCCGGGATGATACTGAAGTAAAAAACACAATATCACTTGACCCGACCCGGGGGATTGAACCAGAGACCTCAGAACGGCAGTCGCACCGTAATACAACTGCGCCACCGAGGCAGTTGTTTATGTATTTAAATTATTTTAAAGCCAGCCATATAGAAAGCCGCAAATGAAATAATTCCTTAAGACAATTAAAATATTTGTAATAAGTATACCACCTCTTTGGTGATTGCAATTTAAGAAGAAAGTTAGCCATAAATTTCATCGTCTTAAAACAAAAAGGAAAATTATAAACGAGAGATGAATAAGGTGTCTCTAAAACGAAAAGAATGGAATTATTTTCATTATTTAAAAACAACCGGAGCGATCCCATTAAGACGCTGTCATCGCTCCGGTTGATAAGATTTAAATTAGCCGCCACAATAAAGCTCCTGTCAAATTCGCCATTAATTTCAAATTTCATATTTCGAATTCGGAACGGGAGCGACCGTGTTGCCAGAGTGTTGCGACCTTTTCGTAAAACGGCCCATGTTACTCATTTCTTTTTTTTTTAATATTCGCTATACATCTTTAAACTAATTATTTTTAGTTACTTCTTTGGTTTTATTAAAATAATTATTTATAAAATAAAATTGAAGTGACTATTTGTAATATACAAATAGCATGAAATACATATGAATGTCGACACGGGACCTATAAAAAAACAATTAAAAAAAAAATCTCTGTCTGTCCGAAAACTCAATTCAATGCACAGTTTTACTGACAGGCATTTGAATTTGTGAGAAATATCTTTGCTTTATGTTTTTACAACAACAAAAAATTAGCAAAATATGTAATTAGGGTTCCGTGTAGAAAAATTAAAACTCATGAAATTGGGAACAAAAAACGATTCAATGGTCAATCAAAACATTATTTTCCAATTATTATTTTAAAACTATATTACGCGGAGAAGAATATACGAAACGCGGGCGAAGCCGCGGGCACACTGCTAGTACACAATATAACTGACATTTTCATGAAGGAAAACATGAAAATGAAAGTGTAGTGTAGTTTTAGGGCTTTTTATAATACCTGTCTCAATTCAATTGTTGCATTCAATGTAGGCCCTGAGAAATCACTATACGAACATTATTAATCTAACCACCGGTTCGGAAATCAACTCATTTATCAAGAAGTGCTGGCAAAAAACTCGGCCTGCCTAAATATAAACCTAGATATCTTGATCAAGATGCACTTGAAGAGTCATTATATTCTAGACTTAATATGTCACAATATTCGTCCATATATAGTCTTAATATCAAGCGTGATCATAGTGAATTTCTATGAAAGAAATAAAGAAAAAAACTTTTTTTTAATATTGCATATGCTCATTTCTTTGACCACAATCTCACCTGATGTTAAGTAACGATGTGGTCCAGGATAGTAAAGACACTATATAAGCCTAGAATAATTGGTTCTCAAATGATGCTGCCGGAGCACACCTATTGGTAGTTGGTGGCAGGTTTTCAAACATGAGGGTGATTAGCTACCCATGCGGGATTTATTAGAAAATGCCTGCCACCGTGCTATAGTTTCCTTCACCGGAAGCTCAGATTGATAATAGAGTTGGATAGGTGGGCTGATACCCGCGTCCATTCCACCACACTACCAACTTTTACAAATCTACATTCTGTAGATTATGTTAATTAATATGTCGATTACCTATAAAAATGAAACAATAGGAAAACAATGGAAAGCTGGCGTAAACGCCAGGTTAGTGCTCAAGGGGTTAATGTTTGATATGTATTCAACAATAAATGATATATCTAATTATTGTCCTACTCGGCGTTGTCTAAGTTAAAATTAGAAGTTTTGACAATCTATTGGATTTGATTTAAAATGACAAACCCACTACGTACCCATCAAGTATTTGCAAAATTATAATAAAAAATACCCTATGTCTTACGAAATAATAATATAAGGAATAGCAAAATCACTCCGGTGGATCAAAAAAATACCCGAACAAATAAAAATAGTGTTGTCTTTGTATATATACTATATATATGTAGATTAAATAATCAAAGATAGTAGTTTTTTTTTTTTTAAATATATTTTTATTAAGTGACTATGTGACTCAAGGTGGTAAAACACTTTAAACCTAGAGGTACTAACTCTCAAGTAATGCTGTCGGAAGACATACAGATGTTTGACTGTAGATTTTTAAACTTATATTTGCTACTTATATGCCATTACTAGTAATTCAAACCGCTACCATCATGCTCTGGTGTCCCCAAGCTGAGGCTTATCATGAACTGGCATAAGTGGTTTGAATACTGCGTCCATAGACTAAGGCACAATTGTTTCAAAACATAAATCTATAATTACGTCTACATAAAAATATAAAGTGAATGAAGAATCTCATTCCAGTGTAATTATCTTACATTAATTACACAGCACAGATTATGTAATTACGCTCTGTAATAGATTTTGTCAAAAAGATATAACGACGTGTCATACAGAGCACCGCCCATAAATGCTCTCGACGGGAATCGATCTATACTAATAAAAAAAATTGGAGTGTCTGTTTGTAATGTCAAAATTGTATTTTTTTTTGTATTTTATCAAAAATAAAATCTTTATCATTTTTGTCTGTCTGCCTATTTGTTCTGGGTAATTTCCAGAACGGCTGGACGGATTTTGACAGGACTATTTTTGGTAGATAGCTGAAATTACTGCAGGTAACTTAGGATACTTTTAATTTTAGAAAATAAGTAGAGTTCCGCGTAAAAAAATAAAACACATAAACAATTGAATAAAATCCGATTTAATGCACAGTTTTACAGGCAAGTGCTTGAATTATTAGATATATATTTATTTTATCTTATAAAAATAATTTCTCTTTTCAAAATAAACTTTTTAGGAAAATAATTAGGGTTCCGTGTACAAATATTTAAAACGCAGTGAAAAACATATAAAGCCGCGGACACACACGACTAGTCTATAATAATTTCGACAACAATCCTTAATGTGTCGAGTGTACTCATAAAAATAAGACAATAGGAAAACAATGGAAAGCTGGCGTAAACACCAGATAAGTGCTCAAGGGGTTAATTGGGTATTATTACGGAATACATTTTATTGAAGAGTAAGAAAAATGGTTTCTTTTATTTTTAATATAGGTAAATATGGTGCAAAGCACAGGACCTAGTTATACGGACATTAATTGTTCTATACAATATGGAATATTAATACTTATTTTGACAGAAGACGCAGCATTGTTAGGCCCGACACACAAGGCCCGGTCCACCTTGTGGACCGGGGACTTGATGAAGGTTGCGGGAATCCAAGACCTATGTCCGAAAGTGGACGTCTTTCGGTTGAATGGATATAGGTGACAAGAAAAATAGCTCTAAACTGTTTTGAATTTTAATTACATATAATAAAAATTGTAGGTATATAAATACATAACGAATGAATGTAAATAAGGTTGAAAAAATCATACAGATGAAAATTAATATTTAAGAGGACATGCGGTCGGAAATGTAGCTATTTCAGAAATCTATTGCTATTGCGTTGCATCTCTGAGAAATAATTATAAAACACGAAGGAACAATTGCAGCTCGGGCTGGTTTTACAGTATGCAAAACAGACGAAAACATCACTTCGTAGTACCCTATTTCCTCCTCCAAAACCGAACCGACTTTTTTTTTTAAGTTTCAGAATAATAAAGACCTGCTTTTTTAAATTGTATCCCTCAAATTTGTTTGACGAACGTCTAAAAATGACGGTAAAAATTGAGCATTTTTTTTTCATTTTCATAGGTGTTCCTAGCTCCTTCAATAACTAGTTTATGGAAAAAATCAAAACGTACGGGCATGGTGGTGATGGATATATATTATTTGATATACAAATATTTGCCATAATGCTATTATTCAGGAAGGAAACACGTAGTCCCCACGTTTGTACGAAATTAATGCCGCTAGGATATCCTCTTAACACGCCCACCACCCCAAGCAACGTGAATCGTGCTGAGTCATATCAAACTGTACCAGAAACACGCTATTAACACTCGATGTATAGGGATTTATAGATGGCCTTTATAGATGGCCAGGTGATCATACAATGTGATTCGACTCACCGCGCGTCACGTTGCATTGTGTGGCGTGTGCAAAAGTGTGTTTTCTCCCATAAATTATATAATTATGTTTAATAGTGTTAATAATGATTAGGATCAAAATTTCGAACACTGAGATAACACTCGTTTTTAAATTAACTATAAATTTGCATACAAGGTTCGCATACAGATATATAGTCCACTCTCTTGTGGACTGGACTATCTACTTTAAAAACAAGAGTATTTTGAATATTTTTTAATCCCAAAGCTCCTAAATGAGCGTTAACTTTTTATATTATTATTAAAAAGAATGATTTATAAGCAATGAATTGTGAAGCGGTTTAATGAAGTATCGATGTCGCAACGGACCCGATACGGTCACTCAGCTTTATTTTTAATTTTTAATGACCTACAATAATCGTAAGTCTTTTGAGCTCCTTTATAATCGGTTTAGAACAATGGCAATTTATATTATTCGAAATTGTTAGTTGTACAAGTCACGTTACGCTAATTATTAATTCGTCTTTCTTGTCTGTTTACACGCAGTTTTGTTTTCCACAATAGATAAATAGATATACCTACTGAATGAAATACATATCCTGATTAAGTATAGATATAAAATAACTAGCTGGTGCCCGCGGCACCACCCGCGTTTCATATATTATTTACTGCGTAGCTAAAAACAATCAATGAATGAAGAACAATGAAAGTCTTTTGTTTTTATTAGCGGAAAAAATGAGAAAAATTAAAAATATCAAGAAGAATATGTTCAGTAGGTAGTTTTGAGGTAAGTGCCTCAAAGTAACCCCATTTGCCTTATATATAGATAGATGGATTATTGGAACCTCTATCTACTTATTTTAGTATTATAAAATAGATTATATGAATGGTTCTTTTTCATGACAACATTTTTATTTACAGTTAAAATCAAAGGAGTTGAATTGAAAAGAAGGAAATTACTTATGTTAAATTTAGAGGCAGCTTTACTGTACAACCAACTAATTAATATTTCGAAACATAAATAAAAATAGATTATAAATCACTTTTGGAGGTGAGACGTCAAATATCTTAGCGTGTCGTTAAATGTATTCGCAGTGGCAATCAGTAGGTTAAGATGGAAATAATATATGAAGAGAAAACTTACATTAAATCCTTTATATTGAAATAATTAAATACGGTACAATATCAACAAAGCACCTTGTATGAACACGCAAGCGATATTTCACGGCCTGCTGCTTTTTTGTTTTAGTTTTTTTTTTCAAACACATCATTTGTTACAACAAACACGATGTTATTGTGCAGCCGATACGGGGGTCAGACATCGGCAATCGCTTTTCTAACCCATAACCGGAATTTATATCCGACATTACTCATAAGATCCCTGGCTCTGGTTGTTTTCCTCCTAATTAGAATCCATTCAAACGGACCCTATTAAAAACTCGTCTAAATTAAAATTCAAATAACTTACTAACTAGATATATAAATCATAAGAAGACCGTACAGGAATACAATAAAATATATGTACATAAATATATTCTCGAGATATCTGTTCAGGCAAACCCGGCGAAACTCAATAATTAATACAACAATACTCTCTATCTCTTGAGGGATAATTAAAATAAACTAATCTCTAACCCGAACGGATGAATGTTTTATGAATGAATTTTATGTTGTTTTATTTTTAATTTTTATTATGGCAACATTTCTCATTCCGAGTCTTGCGTACTGACAGTTCGGTTGACGGTTTTTGTTTTTTAAAAACGCGACCTCTCGCCGCGGGACGTACCGCGCTGAGCATCCGTTGCGCGCTCAAATTATCTCCTTTTAATTTAGTAATAGACACCGCAGTTTTCTCTTTAATCTTCCATTCGTTAATAATTATAAATCAACCATAGACAATGTGTTTTCGAAAGATACTCTTTTGAACACTAAACTTTTTTTATTTCCAAAAATCCTTTCTCACGCTCAAAAGTGAAGCCGATGGTCCCGACTCTCACGAATTAGTCTGTTAGGCATATTTATTTGCATCTACATCGGATCGGGATGAGTAAATCGGTGTACATAATTACAACCTGCTCGATGGAATTCGGGAAAGAGTCGGACGCCTCGTGCACGGTAGCAGTAACGTGCAATTTAAATGTTTCAAATTTCGAACATTGTTTTTTGATAATTCGATTCTCGGTAGCGTGCGCTGATTTGTAAAATTTGACCTTATTCTTGTCAAATCCTTTGTATTATTCCACTGCTGAGTTATTGATTAATGTGGTGAAATAAATTTATTATCATTTTCTCATACATCAACATACACTTCATGTTGTGTATGAAATGTTGTATGTATCGGATTAACTTTTGCGATAAATCAATATTTCATTAATAATTTTCCTTATTATACGAGTATGTATAATTACTATTACATAATACAGATTTTTTTAAATAGTTACATTTTTGTTTTAATTGTAATGATTGTCTAATCGTATACATTACCTAGTTAATTAGTAATTAATTATATTGTATAGCAATTTTAAAATCTTAAATATTTTATTTTTAAAAAATGTACCCTCACTTTTTGGAAAAAATCCTTCATAGAAATTGGTTTGTATTGTAGTGCTAATACACATACGGACCGGACTGCGGACATAGTATGTCGAGCAGCCGAGGTCATCAGTCTCCTAAGTAGACATGTTTTTTCTTTTTTCTATTTGTTTTACTAATTTTTTATTCTTAAATAGTATTCTTCCAGCGGTAGAAATTAAACTATAATAATCAATTATTGCAAAAACTATTTTTATTAACAGCACTAAAGGTCATCAGTAGCAACTAAACAAAAAAGAAGAATGGCTAACCTACTTAGGAAAAATGACACTGAACTGTTTTATTTTTATCTATTTACAGATAATCATCATATCACAGAAAACAAAAAAGACTCTAATTATTGATATTTTATTAGTTTAAAAGATCGATCTTCTTCGGAAAGGATTCCCATCCTTACGTAGGGGACTGACATCGGCCGCCGGCCGTACTGTGTCCGAGGTCCGGTCCGTACGTGTGTTAAAACCATTAAGATTTAACTAGACATGTTGATTAACCTATACAACTAATATGCAAATCTTGTAATTCTATTTTTATAATAACATTTGTTTTCCTCTTCGTAGAATTCGTACTTATGTCTTTCGATGTGGTGTAATGTATTGCATGTCCATTAAAGCATCATCATTTTCTTTGAATATGCTGTTAAATCAATAGTCAAAACTGTCTGTGTAACAAAAAGGATTAACTTTTAACTAGTGTAACAAAAAACAATTTTTTACCCTTGCAACTCCAACTTCAAGTTATCGACTAAAATTTTGTTTTTTTTTTTTCTCTCTCGTTACCGGAAGACATGACTGACACCTATGAATTTACAACCATCAATTATGTTAAGATGTTTTCTATCTCATTCTAACAATGTATAACCTCTTTTTTTACTCAATTAGTTTCGTTGATTGGTTTTAATGGAAGCTTTGTTTTTTTTTTACATAATTTCATACTACTAAATTACGTTTAGATCTAAAAATAGTTCTAAGGGACGATGGCTCAATGGTAATGTTGTTGGATATCGCTTCGATGGACGTATATTTAAATTCGCTTATTTTATTCATAATAAGCTTGAGCTTTGAATTATGAAACCACAACGTAGCACAATTTCTAATGCGTATCTGGCTATAGTTAATTTTGAAAATCTATTGCCAAGAACCAATAAATAATTTAGTGTGCTACCATCTTGGACTAGTGAGATTGTTTTTATTTATTTATTTAATCTTTATTGTACACCATTATACACATATAATAAGGGCGGCCTTATTGCTAATAGCAATTTCTTCCAGGCTTTGTGTTTTTTTTTCTTCTATGTTTGGTAAGGCGTTAATGATGCATATGCCAGTATCTTTTTTGAATGGAGTATACGAGAAGAGATTGCGGTTAAAACCTATACAATATCTAGTAGTACAAGTACATATAAAAAACATATCATGAAAATATTTTGAGAACTCGTGCATCAAAAATTACTGAAGCAATTCTAAAATAGCGAACAAGTCGAAAATTTTGTATGTATCGAAATTTCCTTTAAATGTTTGTACTTCTAGCCCTTTAAATTACGATGATTTTAACAAGCAATAAAACAAAACATCAGAACGATTAAAAAGTTGAAAAATTAATCCTCTTTTTTAATAACCTCACGGTGGCTACCAAATACAAAAATTACCCAAATAACACGCACGCCTATCGTCATAAAATTAAAAAAGTAAACCGCCCGAGTTACCCGTGTTACGGACGAGGCGGCCCCGTAAGACGGTGGTCGCTCGTGCCAGCTACGTAGTCACGATTCCCATCCGACCACATACTGGCCACTTAATTTTATTACTAACAGAATTGTTATTGAATATTACTTTAACACCGTTAAGGAGTATTGCAGGAATTTACTCGCTATTACCATTTTTTTTGGTTTATTCGTGTTTAAAGAAAAGGCAAAGGTACTAGAACATACAGCCAAGTTTAACACTAGGAAGACTAGTCATAAACGCGATAACAAAATGGCGGCCTTTTGATAGTACAACTATTTCATACTTTTGGTAAAATGATTTAAACAAGAGTCCTAATATTCCACAGATGATAGTATTTATGAATATTCGATAGGCGTCGTTAACATTCAGATAAGAATACCACACAAACATTTATTACCTTAAAAATATACTGGACTAGCTGCTCTCCGCGGTTTTACCCGCGTAGTTCCCGTTCTTGTGTGATTTTCGGAATAAAAACTATCCGATGTCACTCCCTGGATTTCTAACTATCTCCATGTGGAATTTCAACCAAATCGGCCAAGTAGTTTTTAAGTTTATTCGTTACATACAAAAATACAAAACTTTCCTCTTTATAATATTAGTGTAGATGTGGGTTATATCAAATTGTACATAAAGAATCCGAGCGAGAAAGGTTAGGTAAGTTACGTTTTGGTGGACAAATACACAAATAAAACATGATTTTTTTTTAATCAATTTTTTTTTTCGAACTGACTAAATGCTATTGATCGGAAGAGCCTTGACATGTTCACCGAACCTTTAGAACGAGCGCTTATGGCGTAAGTACAGATCTTACCCCGTCCTCATTTATTACGTAAGCATTGGCATAATAAAAAAACTAGGTAGCCACGAGGAAAGCCGACAACGGTGAAAACTCGAAACTTAAAAAAAACTCTTTTTTGTAATGTTTTTTTAATTTAGTAATTAGTATATTGTAATAATAACATAACCTAACATTTGTCCGATTTTTACATCTATTGACGCTCAGAGGAATAATTATGTTCATTTTCATTTTTTTTACACGTTATAGGCTCAATGCTTTGACCGCAATCTCACCTGTTTTTAAGTGACGATGTGGTCCAGGTCTAGATTTCCTGGTTCACAAGTAATGCTGCCGGAATACTATTGTAATACCGCGACAGATGTTCATACTTGAAGGTGGTAGCTACCCAGACTCTAATTATTAGAAAATCACTATGTTTTCCTTCACCGAAAACTCAGGGTGATTTTAGAATTTAATATAGGTGGGCCTGAAGCCGCGTCCTTTAACGCGGAATCCGACCGCGCTATCCACTGCGCCATCATCGCTTGTTAAAGTTTATTCATAATCAAAACATACGATAAGATGCGTAAGTATATATTTTGTTATTAAATATCTGAGTGCCAGCACTTACTTAAATGCCATATTATACATGACGTACTGTAGCATGTTGACAGCTAACGTCATGGCATTGGTAACACGAATCTATAATTTTTTTTATAAGTCTCTCAACGCCGCTAAAGACGTTTTCACTTCAATAATAATAAAAAATTTAGTATCTACTTACTCGTACTCGTTTTCCGCTTTTTAATAGCATTTGGATATTAAAAGATCGCGCTGATTATTTTATGTTATGAGGGTAATTGAAATTAATTTTTATAGCGTAAAAACAAACCCCTTTTAAATGGTTATAAAATGTTTTCGGTAAAAAGGTTTGTATAAGTATGGTTATGACGTCATTTTACTGAATCAATTTATTGTTAATAATACACGCAAGAGTTTAATAATTGTTCTGTTTGTTAATTACCACGAAACGGGTTAGCAATGTAATCGTACTTTCTTTCTTTTACTCAAAAAAACTAAATCATTGTATCATTCGACACGAAATGTTAGAAACATTTTGACTATTCAAACGTTATTCTAAAACTATTACTTCGAGAAGATAATATCATGCTTCCAAGTCAACGACCAACCTAATAAAATCCTTGAATTCACCCGCACAATTCCATCACAATTTCCTTACAAAGGTACCTAATAAAAAATAATCCAACTACCAGTATTCTATTTAAACCTTATTTCGTAACACCAAAGCTTATTTTTCCTAAAGAACAATTGTGAAAATGATAGTTTTTAATAGCAGTCAAATGTAGGGTTGTCAGGTACAAGAACTTCGCATGATATATCGGAATTTTTTACTAGTGAAATAACTACTAGGTTGGTAAAATTTTCTAATTTTACACTGGACTTATTTTTGGTACTACTTAATTTAAATTACTTTTTTTTGGTCTCTAGAATCTATATCTTCGTATTGCTTGATATAATTATAATAAAGTTGCGACTTATTTCATAACTAAAAAAAGTGAACTAGCTAATAGAAAATAACCAACTCCAAATTAAACACTCACCAAAAAAAGGTATTAGAAATGTATTTTTTTATAAGAGAGTACTTTATTTTATTTCATATATATCTAAACAATTAACTTTAATTTTTTGATTGATAATTTGAGTTGTTGTTTTCATTATGTGAGCCGTTAGGGAAACCTTATCCATTTATTTACCTTTAATGAAATATCCTTTTAAGGTTAGTAAGATCTGATTTTAAATGTAGTAACAATTTATTTTACACTACATAGGCTCACCGCTTTGACCTTAATCTCACCTAATGTTAATAACGATGTGGTCCCAGTGGCGGTCCTAGTGGTGGAGAGGAATCGTAGGGTTCATGACCCTCCTAAAATCGTACACGTTGACTTGACAAATATTTTGAATATAGACAATTTACAAAAACTAACTAAATTACTAACTTACTGATTAAAACGTTTAACAGTTAAACCAAAAATAGTAATGAAGTAAGTAATTTTGAAAACTGTATACACTATATACTTTATGTGTACTGTCGATATGACTTCTCTCCCCCCTCCCAAGCCTAGAGGTTTTAACTCTCAAGGGATGCTGTCATAATAGACCTATTGGTGCTTGGCGACAGGTTTTCAAATTTGAGGGTGGTAGCTACCCAGATAAGCATTAGCACGACGTTTTCCTTTACTGACCGCTTAGGCTCATTATAAAATTAGATAGATGGGTTCGAATCTGCGCCCGTCAACGCGGAAAGCGACCAGACAACTGCACCAATGAAGCAATTGGTAGTGCGGTCGGAAGAACGCAGGTCCGAGCCCACCTATCCAACTCAAAAATCACCCTGAGCTGAGGAAACCATAGTATGTTGGTAGGGCATTATTAGAAAGCTACCACCCTCAAGTCTGAAAACCTGTCGCTAAATCCAGTAGGTGTGTTCTCTTGAAAATCAGTACCTTTACAAACTATGCAAACTTTTACAATTCTGGACTGAGCAGATACAGTGTAAAAAAAATTAACTATGATAATTTTATTGTTTAAATCTGATGGAAATAACCGAATTTATTTTACGATCAGATGTGTGTAGAATGTAATATGGCAACCCTGAACGGGTCGGCCTCGCAACTAGTACGACATTTAATCTTGCGCGTGCGCCGACATCCATCATCCGGCCACGCCCCCTAGCGGAGTGTTGCCACAACGAAACGTTTAACCCCACCGGTCAATGTTTTTTAATGATTAAAAAATCTTAACATTGGAATTTATTAATCTTATTTTTTAATTTCTGTTTTAATGGTAACATAATAAATACGTTTGGAATATTTTTTTAAGATTATTTTTCTTAAAGACTGTATTAGTCACCTTTTGTATCACGATCATCTTGTAACGGAAGTCAGTTAGTTATAATAATAATTAGACCATTTATATGTATAAGCCTAACCGTAGGCTATAATTTTAAAATTAATATTATGAAAATTAATATATGTAAAAATGGACGTCAAAATTAACAACCGCTCGCGTTAAAACATAAAGTTATCATAAAAATTAAATACATACAGATTAAAACAATTACAGATAATATGATCTCCTATTAATGAAAGAACCAAAAAACTACTTCTAATAAATGTTTGTTTTGTATCTTCTATAAAAAAAACTACACGTTCATATAAATATATTCAATAATCATTTCCTGTTTTATCCTCCTTTGCTAAGCATTAACCGATACGTTAAGTTATTTGATATTAAGTAAAATAAAATAAAAAGCTCTTAAATTTGTTGAATTATTTTTAGTTACATTATTAAAATAAAGGCGCTCAAATCCAAAGAATTTAAAAAAATACGTAGGTCCACAAACTTCATACAGATATAATTTAAAAAAATATCTATTATACATTAAACATCTAAATGTTTAACGGAAATATTAGAAATTAAACAGTAACCAAAAACCATATAAAAGAACGAATTCAAATCGGAAATATGTAAAAAAAATATATATATAAAACGTATATCAAGACACGACCTAAACTACTGGCATGTAGGTCCCCCCACAAAAACAAAACTAATCACGAGCAATTTAAAAAGCTCCCGAATTAAAAATCGAATACCGGGGTTTGTTAGGAATTTTGAAATGAACAGACTACCACTTTTTAATACGCATTTAACATACAAGCGAATATTTACTCTAACTGCTAAACAATAGAATTTACTTTCATGAAATTTCATAACGCAGTTACGGCATTATAAAAATGAGTATTAGACAACGGTATTACGTGCTATAGAAAAATTTTAACTTGTTCGTAATTTAAATTTTGTTGTGTAACTTTTTTTGATGGAATTAAAACTTTTATATTAATATGACGTTCCTGATGTGGGTAATATCATTGTTATAAAAAACTGGTGTCTGTATGTTTGTGTATTAACGTGAAATTAATTTATTAGGTACGTCTATGAAATGTCATAAAAATTTGTAGCATCCATCTTCCTTCCGATTAATTTCTGTATCAATATTAAAAACCGTATTTAATTTTGTTTAGTTTTAATTTTACTGATGTACCCAATTATGTAAAGCTTGTTTTATACTAGCTTCGGCTCACGGCCTCGTCCGCGTTCCAGAGAGTAAGTTTGTATTATTGTGCGTTATAATTTAAATAAATAAATTTATAGCATCGTGGAGTGGAGTGGAGTGAAGTTATCTGGGATTTAGCCTAGGTATTATTGTTATAAGCTAGAATAACTCTTTTTTCTTGTTGACTTGTTTACAAAATGTTCTTTTTTCTGCTTCGCCAAAAATTTTACGGGTTAATTACTCTTAAATATTTAACGATTTAGACAAAGTATAAAAGTCTTTGAGTCTTAAATTAATTCTAATATCACCTCACAGTATATATATTTACCCCGGTTTGGGCTATTGACATGTGTATTTAATTTCCTTTAGACTACTTTTAATAGGATGACTGTTTAAATGATGGCAAATAAAAACAAATCACGTCCTTAACAGGAAATGTAAGTGACGTTTATTCCATTAAGCGTATTCCCGTTTCCTTCCTGAATAATGCTATTGTCTATACTAATAAATAAAATAGAAGTTTCTGTTTTTAATGTAAAAATAACAATGTTTTACTAAATACATATGAATATATATATACGAGACCTACACCAAAAATAGATTTTTTAAATTTAAACTTATTTTAAACATAGGCTACTTTTATTTTTCGAAAATAATTAGGGTTCGCGTACGAAAATAATTAAAACTCTGAATAAAATCCAATGCAAAATTTTACTGTCAGGTGTTTGAGTTTGTGAGAAATATCTTTGCTTTCTGTTAGTACCATAATAATTGCAGGAAAGTTGTTAGGGTTTCATGTAAAAGAAATTAACACTTAAATGCTAAAATTATATGAATACACAATAAAATCAATCATATTACGATAATAAATATAAAAAAAAAAACCCCATCAAAAATGGATCAAACGTAATCACCATGATTTGAGACCCCCATTTGACAAAATAAAAAATAAACAAAGAATAGAAACCCGTATCCCGTTCAAATAAAAAAATCTTTGTTTAATTTTGACTGTAATGAGGCGCTTATGAACATCAAAAAACTACCACCGATTAAGAAAACAACCCAGTCGAGTAGAGCCGACAAGAAACTCGACCTGGATTTTCTTAAAATTATACAATTCATAATAATAAACACTTTTAACGGAAGCACAGAGAGGGTGTCATTTCTAAACCTCACTATTGTTCAAGTAATGATCCACCCTACATTTAATAATTGGACATTATTAATCTGCTTTACATAGATGTTAAACTTATTGCCAGGTAAATCGATAATGTGGTTTGGAATCATATTGAAGAAGCTGACACTATTACCTAATGTTAACGTAATTGTTGAACGACCCCAAACGTGATGGCGCAGTGGGCCGGATTCCGCGTCAATGGACGCGGGCTCAAGCCCACCTATCCAACTCTAAAATCAGCTCGAGCTGTCGGTGAAGGAAAACATCGTGAGGAAACCATAGAGCATGGCGGTAGGGTATTTTCTAATAATGCCGCCTGGGTAGCTACCACACTCAAGTTTGATAACCTGTCGCCAAATACCATTAGGTATTTTGGCAGCATCACTTAAGAACCAGTACCTCTAGGCTTAGTGTATTCCCCATCCTGGAACACATCGTCAGCTTGACACCAGGTAAGACTGTGGTCAAAACACTGAGCCTATACCGTGTAAAAAAAAGACAGCGAAGCACACAGCGAACACATATGCATGCCTATATTAACTCGACGCACGAAACCTATTAATGCGCGTTAAAAGTTAAGCCGTATTGATTTATAGATAAGAGGTATGACAGGATAATTGGCGCCAATTATCTTCACTCTGAGTCCATCAACACTTCAGCCGACGACCGGAATACACGGCGGAGATAATATATTATAACGCCATACACAATATATCCTAGGGTGCACAGAAAACAAAAAAAAAAAAAAAGGAAAAATAAAATCACCTCATCCCCTTCCAAATGCTGATGGTGGATAAGAAAATAGTCCTCGCGAAAGTTGGACGTTATAGCTCAACTATGAAAGATCGCTATTTTCTTATCCACCTTAAGTTCCTATTTGGGATTGTAAGTAAAAAAAAATTTTTTTCAAGCACCCTTGAGACCTTGTGACTTTCGTCACGGATTGTGTGGATACATTTAAAGCGAAGCATTTTTAATGTACTTTTTGAACTGTACTAGCTGTGTGCTCACGGCTCCGCCCGCGTTCCGAACAGCCAGTAGCTAAACAAGCTCGTTTAAGTGCTTACTTACTTTACCATTGGTGGGTCCGCAGACCACAGGTTGGGAACTACTGGGTTAGAAAGATGTGTAGGTATAAGTGTAATAATAAGTAACGTATTCTCCAAGACAAACGAGACACTGCAATGAGTCACTTCTATGATATCATCCCTATCAGATGGCAGGGCTTGTGCAAAGAGACAACCATCCCTGCAACTACTAAATTTCTCGCATTGCATTTGTACATTATATTATTTACGTAGCGATTATGCAAGTCGCATCAACAATCCAAAACAAATTTTATAATTTTGTACATAGTATCTTCGTTTAATTTGACCCCCCCCCCCCTCCCCCCCCCCCCCAGTTTATTTATTTAGGTTACATAAAGCTACTACGTAAATGTGTTTCATGTGTGAAGATAAACTCAAAGGCCTATATAGTACCATAACATAAAACGAATAATTGAAAGTTATTTTACTAAGTAATCGTAACAACGTACGTTCAATAAAAATAAAAAGGTTTCAATAAATAAATAGTAATGAATAGAACAAATAAAAATAAATTTTAAATCCAAACATTTGTATTATAAAATCGTATGTTATAGCGCTATTTTTTATAATAAATATCAGCCAATTTTACTTTCACAAGAAGACGCAAAAGAAGTTTGTTCTAACAATGAATTAATATAGTTATTGATTACTAACTACTTCAGGAATCTATGAAATTACTTGAATGAACATTGAACGTTACTTGTAATAAATTGCAAGTAAGAGGGGCCGCTTTAATATTCAAATTTAAAAATACTTTATTCAATTTAGGCCCTTAGATAAGAGCCACGAAACGCTACGAAACACGAAATACTACCACCGGTTCGGAAAACAATCCAGTCACAGAGAAGAACCGGTAAGAAACTCGATCTGGTTTTTTTCTACATGTTTTTGAAAAGATGATTGCGTAGTGGGTAGACCGGCCGGAATCCGCGTCAATCGACGCGGATTCGATCCCACCTATTCAACTCTAAAATCGGCCTGAGCTTTCGGTGAAGGAAAACATCGTGAGGAAATCATAGCATGGTGGTAAGGCATTTTCTGATTGATGCCTACTTGGGTAGCTACCACCCTGAAATTTGAAAACCTGTCGCCAAATATCAATATGTCTGTTTCGACAGCGTCACTTGAGAACCAGTACCTAGGTTTAGTATGTTTACCATCCTGGACCACATCGTCACTTAACATCAGGTGAGATTGTGGTCAAAGCACTAAGCCTATATGTTTTTTTGGAATAGATGCAAAGTTTATTAGTATATGAACAGAGAAAGTTGTCACTTCCAGACATCACCATCGTTCACATAACTCCCTATAATAACCATTGCAAATTAAATCCTGCTTGGCGTGTTGCTTAAACTTGTTGTCCGGTAAATCGGTAATGTGCTTTAGGGTTTTATTGTAAAACCTAACGCTATTACCTAGACAACTCTTATCAGTTTTGTTAAGTCTGAAACGTGGAACTGTTAATTTCTGTTTATTTGTTGTATTAAAATAATGCTGATCGTTTAACAAGTTCAAGTTTGTCTGAATTTTTGTGGACTTAGTTATCAAGAATATATTGGTAAAGCAAGGTTAAGATAATACATTGCGGAAACTTGTTTTTAAGTGATTCGCGAGCTCCCATATTATAATTGCTCGAACAATTCGTTTTTTGTAAAATAAATAAGGTATCTACTGCAGCTACTGTTCCTCACAGCTAATGCAAGCAAAAATTATAAATTACATAACCATAGATAACCAATGGTTTGTCAGAAATTACTCAAATTCTACCTCTATTGACTGGCTCCTAAAGACATGTAATCTGGAAAGAGCATATTTAAGTGACGCTACGTCAACTGGATGTGGTCTATAATACTTTATGTATGGACGGTAGCATCCGCCTAAAATATGCCACTAAAAATGGTGGCATTCATTCTTCGTCTTCGTATTATATATATATATATATATATATATATATATATATATATATATATATATATATATATATATATTATAAATTTACATTTTTTATGAATACTTACAATTTTTTTTTTCTTTATGATTCTATTCTATACTAATAAATAAAATTGAAGTGTCTGTTTGTAATATCAAAATATTAAGTTTTTACTAAATAGATATGTATATACGATACCTATACCAAAAATATATATTTTTTAATTCTTGTCTGTCTGGTAAACTCCGGAACAACTGGACGGATTTTGACGGTACTTTTATTTTTCGATAATAATTAGGGTGCTGTATAAAAAAATTAAAACACAGTGAAGAATACATGAAACGCGGGTGAAGCCCCCGCAGGCAGCTAGTGTTAATTAAACTACTGAGTGAAACTTATAGTAAGAGTGGTCTGTAGTTAAAATATAGTCACGTGTAGTTGCTTATTAGAAATACAGCGGAGGCTGAATATTGACAGGCAATTTGACTGCGCGCAACCATTAAAAAACGAACCATATCCTGACCTCTAGGCCGGCGACGGCGACCACACTAAAACCAGTAGAGCAGGTACATTTCGTTATAAAAAGATTCGTGTTTTTCATGAATTAATATATTATGAAATTCATGTTCAAAAAGTTTTACGCTCTGTCACTGACTGGCTACTTTCTACAAATAGAAATGCTGTAAATACGCAATGTCCTAATATTTTTGCGTGCGCGATTGATATTACACGACTTTTGGGCTAAAAAAGGTTGTGTGAACATTTTAGCTAATGGACTACAAAAAAAATACTTTAGACGTCTTTCGATATGACGTATAAAGGTTTAAAAATATAATTTCTAGATACACACTAAAATACTAAATACTAGATGCAAAAGATTAATTTGAACAATTAAGTTAATATCTTTATTTTCCGAAAGATAATAATTCCAACCATAATAATATAATTCTGACCATGATCGTTCAGGATCAGATTACAGTGCTCCTTCTGTGTATTTCTTGTACTGTAACATCGGACATCGCGGTCAGGCGCGGCCCGTGCCATGCCTCAGGCGAGTACACTCATGGACTTGAATATTTTTGAAAACCGTCAATTAATTTTTAACCTAACTACTCACGGAATACTGTCTACTTTCGCCTGTCAAGAAAGTGACCATCTTGAAGTTTTCGGTAATAGCAACTAAGAACTTTATACCTCATTGTTACGGACAAACTTATCATTATATTGGTTTCTTTGAAGAATGATTAGAGTGTGTATGGTAATACTTTTGAAAGAATTCGTTACGTCCAATTTTGAGTGACAGCGACGTATTACTAAAATCTTAGAAAATAATTTCTTTGTATGAAATATAACAGTAAATATTTTTTTTCTTGCAGTAAATTATTTTAAAAATATCATAATATACACATTAATTTGATTAACTACGTCAACATATACATATATCATTAAGAAAGTTGGGTACAGCATGCTATTCAGTTAAAATTATGTTATAATATTCAAAAGAATTTCTAATAGATTTTATATTTCAAAAATTTCGGCAGTCATTTGTGAATACCAAAACGCTATGCATCGCTAAGTAAGTGTTTGGTTTTGTTCTAGGTAAGCTGTGACAAGAAGTTCGTTTTCAGAAGTTGAAAAATATTTATTAGAACTGGATTAAAAAGATGACTTTTCGATGTGTTCCTACTTTTCAAGCGGTTTCCAACGATAGTAACGCCACCTGGGTGAGTATGACTAAAACTTGTTTTCGCTACTCAAAGACAGAGAGCGCTATAACAAATTAATTTTAACGGCAATGTAATTTTTTTTTCAATTTTGGTCTGAACTTTTTATTAAATAAATTTACATGTAAAAAAATCAAAATTAAATAGAACAAAGTTTTGTACATTGTGTTTAAAGCGACATCTAGTAAATTTTATCTGAACTATTTCAAGTTTACAGTTCTGTTATATATTACTACTTAATACTAGATGGCGCTCAAAACCATCTAGGTTCAAAACACGAACAATAATCTTATGTTCAGTTTCAGTAATTACTAAATTCAAATTTTCCAATAAATTTAAATGCTATGTTTATAATTGAATACACGCTCTTTAGGCTCAACTTTACTAATCTTCAGTGTGCCCACAATGTGGGGGTCATTTATTAATGAAGCGTTCCAAGAGAGTTGTGAGATCTCACAATTCATGCTCCGTGCCATTATTTTCAATACACTTCACTTGTACACAATAACCAAACTAAGTGTATCATTTTTTTTGTATCCTAGCTAATGCTGTTGACCAAATTGGCTTTTAAAGCTTCACCGAACTTTGGGGCGAGTGCTGAAGGCACTCAGCCGCGTAAAGGTAACTAGCACAAGAGTTCGAACCTCGGCTTGGCTGCTACCTACCAAAAAAATCCCGTGGCATGTAAAACGCCACCTATATATAACATAATATAGAGAAAGAGAGAGAGAGAATAAAAGTCCTAAGTAGAAGACAACAGGGGCGGATTGTAATGTTTTGGTGCTTTAGGTTTACTAGATTTCTGGGGCCCAACCACCATGAACAGTTTACATATTCTAAATTCATTGGAAACAATATTCAATATTTAAAACATATATTTAGAGAACGCTGTATTTTTTTTTAAATAAGTTGCTTTTTTAAATGTCGATTGATTCTCATACGAATAATAAGAAGTAATTGCTAAAGGTGTTTCGTTACAGAATGAAGGGGGGGAAAAATGTTTTTATTTTTTATGTTATTATTTGCAAATAATAAATATAACTATTAGAAGGCATTAGTTAGTTACGGGCCCCTTTCGCTTTGGTGGATCTAGACTTCAGCCTACTTCTTTCTATAATAAGAGATCCACCTTTAAATAATAGACAAAAATCGCGCCAAGAACTCAAAATCGAGGGTCGTTCCATTGTGATGCCAATGTGTTGCTTATTATTTTGCGGATATATTATTGCCTATTTAAGTATTTAGTGCCCTAAGTAAATATATTCGTGCACTTAAAGTAGGGTTGCCTCTCGAAAATTTGGCAACCAGGACAAGACGCGTGAAAACCCCGGATTTTAAAGCCCAGAATACGGACATGTCAACAGGTTTTTTTTAAATATAAGTATCATAGTCAGTGTAATAAAAAACGCCCTAAGATTTTAAATTTTTAAACTCGGACTACAATGTATTCCCGTCTGGACGATCCCCGGATGCTTCTAAACTAGGACAATTCCGGGGAAACTCGGACGAATGGCAACCCTACCTAAAAGTCGCAAGCGTTAGTCACAACGCTCGGTGCATTAAGCTATAAATAACCATCAGATCAACAGCGTAATTAATTCGAAACAAAAAAAAAAACGTATCTAATATTAAATTTAAAATAATACATTACAACAATTCATTAGATAAATTTCACCGTTCATTATTATTTGTGTGTTACCTACTCATGTCATTGACTTTGAATAGGACATATAACGGTCGAGTGGATGGCTCATTGACATGTCATACGAAGTAGGTACTATAGTGACCTCCGCCCACTAGTGGTGCTTCTTAGAACATCGACCAGTTGTAATGTTGAAATATTTTTTTATAACAATACACGGTTAAATCTATAGAAATAAATAAAAGTAAAGTGT
Source organism: Samia ricini (assembly GCA_014132275.2). Taxonomy (NCBI): domain Eukaryota; kingdom Metazoa; phylum Arthropoda; class Insecta; order Lepidoptera; family Saturniidae; genus Samia; species Samia ricini. Next base: position 12,587,192 of record AP028158.1, read on the forward strand.
CTTATCATAATGACATCTTTTTTATTAATACATATGAAGTCTATTTACGCAAATATATATGAAAGTCTTTTGATAAATAAAACACAATTTTCACTAAATAAATAACAACCCGTATCCAGCTTCTGTAATGATATGTTTAAGTAATTAAAAAAATAATGTATATATACAATTATGGTGTTTTTAAAATTATTTATTGCAAAAATATAATTATATATAAGTACATTTAATTAATTAATTGAAAACTAAGTAATTACAGTCAAATTGTAATAAATTCTAACATAACATAAGCTCACACGCCTGTTATCCCTGAAGGGTTAGGTAGAGGTGAAATAGCGAACTACACCACTCACATTTCGCCGAGCTTAGTTAAAATAATCAAAGTATAAATAAACTCATGGATGCTTACGTAATACATGCATAGGCTCTTATCTGAAATCCTTTATAAATGTCACTAACAGCTTGTTTTGTAAACCGTAGTGTAGTTTTTAACTTGCTGATGGATGTGTTTTTTTAAAATTAATACTTCTATGGAAACAGAAGCGATGATGATTCAATTAGCCACAGAAGTACGCGTTAATTATTTAAAACGCGTGAAGTTAATTGTAATGTGAAATATAGAGAAACATACTATGACTTGTAAAAGAACATTATACTAAATTTTCTAAATTGATAGTGCCTTTAGCAAATATGTGAAAGAAAAACAACTTTTAAAATAAATCGCGCTAATGTCGCACGCAAGTTGAAATCCTAACCTAAAAACAGGCGCACTTACCTAACTAGTAATCTAAAGGTTCGCTTTCTGTGTCAACTTTATAATGATTAATAAAACTGGTGTGTGGATGTATTTGGCTTCTCTTACGTCACACAAGCCTATAAATCAACGAAATGCGTACGCGCAGCCAAAAACCATTAAAATACGCACACATAGCTAACTGAGCGAAATACACACATATAAAGTTTACATTACAATCAAACCTGATATGAGAGGAACAATGTTATAGATTCGCGGCCCAGCGCGACGTCCAAGATTGGAGGCTTTCAATCTAGTATATGCTAAAATTTCAGATACTTTTTTTAAAGTAAACCCTCTTTTAAGCGGCGCTAAGGAATTATCGGTAGGGGATAACTCATGGATTCACGTTACTAACAATACTATAAAGTCAGCCGTCAACATGCTACAGTATGTCAAGTATAATGTGCCGTTTAGAGATAAATAATTATACATAATTATTGCTCGAAGCGCAAATAAATGTGATAAACCAGACAAATGTTATGTGTAAAATATTAATAATATCAATCTATTCTATATCTATACTAATAAATAAAATTGAAGTGTCTGTTTGTAATGTCAAATTATTTTTTTACTAAATAGATATGAATGTATAAACGATACTTATACCAAAAATACAATTTTTTAAATTTTTGTCTGTCTGTCTGTTTGTTCCGGGTAATCTCCTAAATGGGATAACGGATTTTGACGGGACTTTTTTTGGTAGATAGCTGAAGTTCCTCCGGGTAACATAGGGTACTTTTCGAAAATAATTAGGGGTCCGTGTAAAAAAATTAAAACTCATACAAAATTGAATAAAATCCGATTTAATACACAGTTATACTGGTAAGTTCTTGAAGTTATTAGAAATATTTTTACTTTATCTTATTACAAAATAAAATATAAGGGTTTCGTTTAAAAAAATTAAATCGCAGTGACGAACATATGAAACGCGGACGCAGCCCTGGGCACACAGCTAGTCTGTTAATAATTCCAATTAACAAATTATATATATATAATTATAATATTAATACGAGTTAAAGAAAAAAAAGGCACTATTGTCTGACGCTGACGCTGTGACTCTTGACTCTTGTATGTGTGAGTGTCGTGTGTTTAAATTAATACTTATAATTACTTTAGGCTGCTATTTCTATGTCTCGCAACTGTCACAAGCTCATGGATGTAATCGAGCAGAGACTTTCGAGTGTCCTGATCCTCCAGCAGGGAGGCCAGGCACTCCATTGTGGCTTTCCCGACCCTGCATTCCAGGTCGTGCCGAGACGAACCGAATCTTAATAATCTTAATAATTAAAATAATCTATTTATGTTTTTTCACTTACACAATTAATTAGAATACATAATTATTATAAACTGTTTCTAATGGGAATTTTCTCCTTCCTACATACGAGAGTGGTTTTTAAACATTATGGTATACTGTTGGGTTTCCTAGCAATAAATAATTAAAAAATAATAATAATATTAGGGGGAATAAAAAAAATAAAAATAAAATAAAACAACGGTAAATAAGAAAAAGAAAATAAATTAATAAGAACATGTAGGAGTAAGACTACTAAAATAAAGAGGGACAAAAAGTTTCTGGTCATGACTGAGGTGAGTAGGGGCCTAAAAAAATGTATGACAACATTAATTTTTTTGACAGTCCTACCTTGTCTATCCAATGCAAAAATCGTTAGAATTACACGACGCTCACGACCGTAATAAATCAACTGAACTTTTCGTGTGTGTCTTTTGTCTGCACAATATTGAGTTTTGGGTAAGGAAAAATGAAATAAGGTCATATTTTATAAAGTTTTAATTTCAATTTACAATCATAACCTTTATATTAGTTTCGCATGGAAACTTGTTAATCTTCAATTACAGTTAGTGAAGCCAAATTCTGTATCATTTATACAGATCGTTACCATGTATTAATTAAGTTTAGGTATACTTTATTATTGAGTTTAGTATAGGGCTTCAGACATTTAGACAACGTGGTTTATAAAAATCATGTCGCCATGAAATTAAATCTATATATTCGCTTTAAACAATGAGTAAAAATAAAATACGATATTCTATCTAACGTTATGCCGACCCTTGCCAACTTTATTTAAACTTAAGTAACTAATCTAAAATACTTACATAAATCTAATTGTGTATTTTATTTTCTTGTCGGTTATTATAAATCCGAAATCATTTCTGGTGATTTATAATTTTTTGTTTCTATACAGAATTTATTTTTAAGTCATATAAATTTATGTTACTAGCGTGTGCGTTAATATCATGTGTAACAATAAAAAAAAAGATATCGAAGTTTTTTCAATTATTTATTTAAACCGATAACATAGGCCGTCCCTAGTAAGCTGTTATTGATCAATGGATTGATCTAAGTAAGGTCTTTGTTTAAAACAAGAAATGTCACAAGTAAATTTTATTTATGAATATTTATTTAAGCGTAGACTAAATTATCGTGGGATTGAATTAAGTTGTTAGTGAGTATGCAATATTAAGATCTGTTATTTTATAGTATACTACGCAGTCCCCGTATTTATCATGTCTGGAGGCAAGCCGGCGAGGCGGCGCGCGGCCCGCGAGCACCCACTCCATGTGATAGCCTCGAGCGACGCGCGCCAACTCACGTGCCCGAGCGCACCGGCGCGCCAAATTCAAAATTTAAATTAACAATTCCGTAATTTTGTTTATAATTACCGCTCGTGCCCGCGCTAAGCGTTTTTTCAATTAAGTTATTTCATAAAAATACAACAGTCGTTTTTTTTATTTAATTTACTGTGTTATTTAATTTAGTTTTTATTCCTAATTATTTAAAAGTTATGAGTGTGTTTTTGTAAGGTGCTATTTCGAACTAAACTGATGAAGTAATTATGTTTTTGTTCAAATAATCAACCACTAAATCGTATTTATATACCGAATGTGAGCAGCATCAATTTCCTATACGGTCGATAATAACGGGGCAAGTAAACAATAACATTATTTTATATTGAAAAGAGACGGAAACACGTGTAAAAGCGAGACGCGATACATAATCATCGATCTAAAGAAAATAGAATTCTCATACGAAATGTAATGGCGGTACAATAATCGTGTAAAAGTTCACGATAGTTGCCCAACGTGCGGTGGTAACAATACAAAGCGACCACCATATATAGATCTTGAACAAATCGATTTCACGAAGGAGCCGTGAAAGGATTAGAGGTCGGCGTATTGTGGTCGGTAATAGCGGTCATATCGGCCTGATCGATAATGATCTGTCGATGATTTACGCCGTGTTAAACCGACAATGGCACGAGATAACCCCCCAGCCGATGCGCACAATGTGACCAATTAGATAAGTCCGGTGCCTTTCGAGTGCTAACATGACTAAAATGAACGGAACTAACCTGCCGGAGATGACTGAACAGAATTTAACAGTCGACGACATTATATTCGACGTGAATTTCATATCGAAACGTAAGAAAACACAATTGGATGATTATGAGAAAAGCAATGAAATTAATTCCATTACACGTCATAATAATAATAATGATGATGTTGAGAATAAGGATATAGAAATTTCACAGAATCGTAAAAGGAAATCTAAAAGTTACGATAACGATTACGATATCGATAAAATCGTACAATCGGATATAATTATCGATAAAGAATCGAATAAAATCAGACTAGAGCTGAGACATCCGCCGAATGAATCGACCGGCGGAAATATTACGAATACAAATAGTGCGAGATCGGATAACGGTAACAATCATCATTATAGGAAAAATGATGAGTTGAGATTAGTAACGGGTGATGAGAAGATTACCGATGCAGAGTTCGCTATCAACGGTGATGAAGGTCCAGATACTGTGAGTATTTAATTAACTTTATTATTATTATTCGAAATGGGGCTAAGACAGTCCTGTATCACTGCGACCTAGTTAGATCTATTGTGATCGCTATATTATTAAGCTCACTGCCTGCACCTACAACCTGAAAAAACTGTAGGATCTTTTTGGCAGAGAGCGTCTGTACCTCTTCCGGAAGCAACACGTGCTTACGCAGAATTCGGTTATGTATGAAATATTAATGGATCACATTCCCACAAGCCGCGTTTTGACGTTTCGTTTGCATATCTATAGAGCCTGCAATCACTTATGTTCTGGGTACCAACGTTGTGCATATATTCCCCCAAACAACAGCGCCCAGTTAGTGCTGTCACTAATACTCGTACCTGATTCCTATTGAGTATCAGGGCTTCTTCACCTTTGCGCCGAGTAAGTGTCATGATGAGCTCTTTGGAATGAACTTGTCCTGAAAATTTGTTCCAGTTTCTAAAAATTTATAGATGTATTCCACTTTTTGGAATATCAAAAATTAACATTAGTTAAGTTTGAAAATGGAAATAAATTTTATAATTACGATAAATGAAGAAATGTAATCTATATATTTTCTTAAACGTAACGTCTGTCTGTCTATCTATACATTAGTGTGTAATTAATAGTCGTCCTAGTAATACGTCAGTAGAGTTTTATAAAACTCTATAGAGTTTCACTCCCCTTCCCTCTTGTCAGCAACTGTATCCAAATCTCTTAACCACCTCTTCCCGTGATAATTAACCAATAAGTGTAGCTATGATGAATTCCACAGAACTCGCTTTTGCTTCATCGTGCTTTTGTGCTCATCACCACAAAGCCACATCTTAGCTATGTTCAAAATTCCGAGGAAATTTTATACGCAGGTAACGGCCAAGCCGAGGTCTGTACCACTTTGGTAGCCGTTGTGCTAGTTACCTTTTTGCGGCTAATTGCTTTCAGCACTCGCCCCCAAAGTCACGGTGAAGCTTTAAAGGCTCTTCCGGTCAACAGCGGTAGCTAATTAGAACAAAAAAAAAAATAAAACCAAATGAAGCTGTCACACAGTCGAAGGCTTTAGTCAGTTCGAAGAATAACTAGACAGTCATGAGACTGCCGACAAAGGTGAAAACTCGTGTATTTTTAATGTTTAAATTTCATAGTTTATTAGTTTAATTTATTAATATAACCTAATATTTAACATATGACAATTGTCTAATTTTTACATATATTGGCGCTCCGAGCAATAATTATGTACACTTTCATATAGTGTATTCATAATCAAAACATACGACAGGCTGCGTAATTATAAATTTCATTATTAATGCCAACGCCATCTTATACTTGACATACTGTAGCATGTTGTACGACTAACGTCATAGCTTTGGTAACGCGAATATATAAGTTTTTCCCCTACTGAGAATCGCTCAACACCGCTGAAAGAAGTTTTCATGAAAGACACATGAAAGTATCTTGAAATATAAATGTTATTTTAAAATATATGAGACACGTCGTAAGTACTTTAAGATCTCAAATTACATCGTCGTGCCCTCAAAACGAATCGCTACATTCAACGTTATATATATAATACATATTATATGTAGGTATATAAATGAATGGTCGTCGTGCGATGCCAAAAGGTCGCCAAGTAGGTCACAGGTACCAAGCCTTACCGCTTTTAGGGTTAATAGGAACACTGAGAGAAACCTACTGTTATAGGTTAATACTTTAATATGATTAAAGACAACGTAACTATCGACTGGTTTCAATATAGAATTTTAAAACTTTAGATCAAACCAAAATTGTATCGGTTTTTGTTACTGGTTACTGACACAGATCTGACTGCAAAAGGATTGAAATTTCGAAAAAAAAAAAAACAGATTAAGATCGCACATACCGGCCGTACGTAATGTATCTACCATTAGTATCCATTAGTAGACATATACATCGAAAACAGTTAATAACAAACAAGGACTACTGCATGACATTATCTATATACTTTATAATCGCAATCCTATAAATGAATAGATTAAATTTTTCTACATAAAAATTGCCCTTTTCAATGAGAAACAGTATAATTTACAAACTGAAACATTTTTGACAGTAAAAGAAAGTTACCAATTTGCAGTTTTTATGTTGTACATGGCAACACTGATTACGTGATTATGTCATTAAGAGGATATCCTTTATTCCATTCAAACGTCTGTTTCCTCCCTGGATAATAGCATTATGGTAAATATTTTAATACCAAGTAATATATATCCACCACCATGCCCGTAAGTTTTGATTTTTTCCATAAATTAGTTATTGCAGAAACTAGAAGCCTTTGAATGTAAAAAAATGCTCGATTTTTACCAACATTTTCAGACGTTCGTCTAACTAATTTGATGGATATAATTAAAAAAGCAAAACGTACAGGCATAGCCAAAGTCTTAATTATTCTAAAACTGAAAGAAAATAAAAAATCGGTTCAGTTTTGTTTAATGTGATGTTTTCGTCTCTTTTGCATAGTTAAATCAGCCTGCGCTGCAGTTGTCCCTTTCGCTTCCTTTGGGGTGCAACGCGATAGCAATAGATTTCTGAAATACCTACTTTTCTAACCGCATGTTCTCTTACGGATCAAAAGACTTTGACCCAGGGCCGTTAAACAAGTTAATTTAATAAAAAGATTATGTCATTCACGGAACCCGACCTACAGAAACGGGGTACGCTTAACCTCATTTTGGTTTTTTTTTCTGCAAACACCTGTGAGTACCATAACACGAAACACTTCCTTATCATTTAAACATGTCTCATAATATTGTCTTATTTATTTTTAAGCGTATAAAAATACAGGTGCGTTTATAGTATACCCCTAAGTTACTGAGTAATTTTGACTCATAAGGATTAATTACAATTGGGAATTTATTTATTTAAAAATAAAATAAAAATAAAATAATATAAATATAATATATATATATATATATATATATATATATATATATATATTTTATTATACAATAAAAAAAAAGTTTTAAATCTATTCTAAATCAAATCAATATAATTGTAATTATATAGAATCACACCGCCTAAATCGACTTTGCAGAGCACCTAAAGGAACCTAAATCGCTTTAAGACGGTCAACACTACGGCAAACACTAACGGCTTAGTAATAATATCATCTTGGTAGCATCAATCAGCGTAAATTCGAATCTCATCCAGAACTATCGATGAATGAAAGCATCATAATGAAATCACATTTGTATAAAATTAAAATCCAATAAATAAACTTGCAAAATTAAGCGAAGTACGTAGAAACCAACTTCATCATAACCTGTGTCCGCAACTTGAAACACGTCAGTGTAGTGGTCTGGCCTGCACGCTCCGTGTGTGTTAGTCAGGGTGCATTGCATGCAGGCGCGGGGTGTGACACGGCGTACTTACACCGCAAGCGCATCCTCAAGTCGCGTCTCCAAAGCTCAAGCTTTGATTGTTGTGGGGTCCCACTCTGTGGAACAGTGGAGCGAAGAATGTAATAACGTGTGCTCCGCTCCACCCTAGAACAGGGTTTGAGAGTACAGTAGGGTTTTAGTCGGTTTCTACCAACCATTCAACAATAAAAAAAAGCAAAGCATCAACAACATCACTCGAGAGCGAGCATCTCTAGGCTTAGTGTGATTACCATTCTCAATTTTATCATTTAACATCAGGTGAAATTGAGGTCAAAGTAATATAATAACATAACATAAGCTCACGCCTATTATCCTCGAAGGGTTAGGCAGAGGTGAAATAGCGAACTACACCATTCACATTTGGCCGAGCTAAGTTCCGTCCCAGATGTGACAAGGGGCGAGCCTGTCGCCATATCGGGCACAAATTCCAGACTCCGGTATGATACTAATTAGAAAAACTCTATATCACATGACCCGACCTGGGGATTGAATCCGAGACCTCAGAACGACAGTCGTACCGTAATACAACTGCGGCATCGAGGCAGTAATTTAACGGCTAACAAAATATTGTCAGAAAACACATACCTATTGATATCTTCTAGTAAGCATATTTCTATGAAAACCAGTCTCCTTTTCAAAAAGTATTACCAGTTTGATATTGTAATTAAATAAAAGACAACGTATATAAAATTTATATTTACATATATCATAATGCATTTCACAGCAAATATAACAGATATAAAACATTTTATTGTCTATACATATATAATATAATATGAACAATAAAACTTTGTAAGCCATAAAACGATTTTTAGCACCTCTCAGACAGTTTATTATAAAAATTATTATGTAGAAATATTATAAATTCAATTCAATCCATGGATGCTTGATTTTAATTGACATTCCAATAGTAATAAACTTTTCCATTTGTATTTCATTAATTGAGAACGAATAAAAATTTTGTCACGACTTTTTAATTCTCATTATTTATCGCAATTATTTTTTTTTAGACTATAGGTTCAGTGCTTTGACCACAATCACACCTGATGTTATGTGTAAACACACTAAGTCTAAAGCTACTGGTTGTCAGGTGATGCTGCCGGAACACACCTATTGGTAGTTGGCGACAGGTTTTTTTTAACATGAGGGTGGTAGCTACCCAGACATTCTTTTAAAATTCCTTACCAGCACGCATAAATTTAACTTGGGACGTATGGTCCCTTTTTTTAAAAAAAATTACGAAATTTTCCATAAATACTGCACAATTGATTATGGTTATTTTTATATGCTAGCGTTTGTTTAAGGAGTAATTAGCTCTACTCCCAAAAAGATTATACAGCATACCTATTTAAGCTGGCAGAAAGATGGCACCACACAGATTGATTAAGGAACAGATTAATCAATATTTTTGAAGTCAAAACTGCTTTAGTGGCGCTATGTGGTTCTCGATAGGGGAACTTATAGATTCTCGTTACCAATGCTATGATGTCAGCCGTCAGCATGCTACAGTATGTCAAGTATAACATGACGTTTAAGTGCTGACTCCAGAGATATATCATAAAATATATAATATTTTACTTACGCAACCTATCGTACGTTTTGATTACGAATAAACTAGATATAAATGTTGTAAAAACCAGACAAATGTTGTATGTCAGGTAATGTTAATAATTTCAATTAACAATTTTAATTTAAAAAAAACGGTTTTTTTTTTTTCAGAGTTTCGAGTTTTAACTTCTCTCGGCAGACCTGCCTAGTTTTTTTTTTTTAAATTGTGGTTGCTTATCCCATTATGGCGTTAGCCGGTGCACCGCTGGATTATAGTCAGTATGAGTCTAAGATATTATTTACCACAATAAAAAAATAAATAATGAAATAAACTTTACACGCAAAAAGGGGAAATTCGATTAAATAAAACTACACTGCACTATGTCACGGTGCTGTGTTTTTGGCAGAGTCCAGATATTATTTCGTGGAACTCGTAATATAATTTTATTCCGTAAAGCTGTAAATGTCCACAAAAGCAGTAATATTAAATTTAATTATAAAATAGTCGAACCTAAGAAAATTGAAGAAAATCTGCTGATAAAGAGAGAATCATTTTTTTTTGTGCATATTATCAATTAACTGTGTGCCCGAGGCTGCGCCAGGGTTTCACTATTTCACTGCGTAATATAGTTTTTTTATTTTTTTATACGGACCCCTAATTATTTTCCAAATTTTTTTTGTTACTAACATTATGCAAAGATATTTTTATTTCTCACAAACTCAAACATCTGGCAGTGAAACTGCGCATTGGATCGGATTTTATTCGAAATTTCATAAGTTTTATTTTTTTTACGCGGATCCCTAATTATTTTCGAAGAGTAAAAGTAGCGCCTTCAGCTATCTTCCAAAAAAGTCGACGGACGGACAAAAATTTAAAAAAATATATTTTTAGTAGAGATGTCGTATATACATTTATATGTGTTTAATGAAAAATTGTTATCTTGTTATTACAAACAGACACTTAGCAAAGACATAACCATAAAAAAAAACAAGAAAATCTTTATTCAATTTAGGTCCAAAGAAGGCGCTTATATAAGAACGTCAAAAACACTACCACCGGTTCGGAAAACAACCCAGTCGAGAAGAGCCGGCAAGAAACTCGATCTGGTTCTTTTTTTATAAATATAATATATATAACTTTTTTTTTCGTATGAAAAAACTATACAAATCATAATCTTAACTAATGTTAGCGGAAGCACAGAGATGTGGGTTAATTCCAGACATCACTATCGTTCACGTAATAATCCTCTATGTAATAACCTTTTGAGATTAAGACTTGCTTGACATAATACTTGAACTTATTGTCAGGTAAATCGGTAATGTTACTTGGGATCTTGGGATATGTCGATTATACATAAAAATGTGACAATAGGAAGTTAACGGGAAAACAATGGAAAGCTGACGTAAACGCCAGGTTAGTGCTCAAGGGTTTAATATTAAATTAACAGCTTTAGTTTCAGATTTTTTCTCCCAATATTCTTGAACAGCTCTCAAAAATCATCACAAGGTTGTGCTAGTAAAATTAAGATGAAATCTAAAAGCACGATCGCACGGCTCATGTGGTTTGTCGCACAACTTTATCTTTTAATTGGACCCCGACGAATCACCGTTTCGAAATTACCGAATTATATGTACCACTTAAACTATGAACTAATGTTTTTTTAGAATAAGGATACGATATGAAATTTCTTTAGATGTAGACTTAAGTATATTGGTATAGATTTGTTTGTCAATTCATGTACGCAGTTTATTGTGTACATAACGACCTTGGATATATGTATGTAATCAAGATTTATGTGTGCTACGCACATATTGTGCGTACATTCTACAAATCACTTGACACTGAATACCGCAGCTACCAGTTTCCAAACAAACATACATTAACACCTAACTATCTAATGTTATTCCATTGGTAGACGGAAGAAAACCTGTCACCAAATACCAATAAGTATGTTCCGGCAGCATCATTTAAGAACGAGTACCTAGGCTTGGTGTGTTTATCATCCTGGACCATATCGTCACTTAACATCAGGTTAGATTATGGTCAATGCACTGAGGCTATATCGTGTAAAAAAAAGAATGCAGAATCATTTTTTCTTTATCTCTAAATCTTCTTTCTTTTTCTTAGATTCATTAACTCTTTCATGCATTGCCATCCATCCAACCGTAAAGGCGTCCACTGCTGGACCTAGGTCTCCCCCAGAGATAAGGGGGGAATTGCCATAATCGCCACGCTTGGCAGGCGGGTTGGCGATCGCAGTAGGTGTTTGTGTCCCTCAGAAATTGCTGCTGCTGCCCATCTCCTGGTGTATCCCTTAGTCGCCTTTTACGACACCCACGGGTAGATATGGGGTTGTACTATTCTTAAGCCGGCACTGCACGGAACTTCATGCATTTACGTATGGATAAATATATCTTTTTTTCTATATTTAATACGCACAAGTAAATTATGGTCAGTCATACCTATACACATTCACAATTTGAATCTTTTTTGTTTTTCTTTCACATACTGTATTAATATTTTTCAAGTGCTAAACTCAACGAAAAATTTAAACTTAAAATATAAAATACTGATTGGCTTTCGCTACGCTCCGGCATTATAAAGCATAATTTTTTTTAATTCAATCTATTGAGAACATGCTTTTAATTTATAATTGTTGCTATGATAAAAAGTAATCTATATTAATAAATAAAATTGAAATGTCTGTTCATCATATCAAAATAACTACTTTTTACTAAATATATATGAATGTATGTACGCTGCCTATAGATATCAGAAACAGAAGTTTTAAAAATTTTGTTCCGGTTATTCTACGGAATCGCTGAACCGATTTTGAAAGGTCTTTTTATGGCAGATAGCTCAAGTTACTCCACGTGAACTGCTTTCGTTTTTTCATTATTATTAGGGTGCTGCGTAAAAAAAAATTAAAACTCCTAAAATTTTGAACAAAATTCGTTTTAATACCGCACAGTTTTACTGGCAGGTATTTGAATTTGTGAGAAATATCTTCACTTTCTGTTAGTAGAAAAAACAATTATAACATTTTTGTCCGTCTGTCTGTTTGTTCAGGCTAATCTCCTTAAAAGCCGGACGGATTGTGACGGGACTTTTTATAGTAGATATCTCAAGTTATAAGGGCGCACCTTAGTCTACTTTTATTTTTGGAAAATAATTAGGGTTCCGCGATAAAAAAAAAAAACTCTTGAAACACTGGATAAAGTCTGATTCAGAGGACAATTTTACTGTCAAATGTTTGAGTTTGTGAGAAATATCTTTGTTTTCTGTTAGTACCAAAAATAATAAAGAGCCTGTGCAAAAAAAATGTGGCCGTTCTTTTTCAATAAGTATTTGACGCAGACAACAATAATTATGCCAAATAGAAAATATGACACGCGAAGCGGAGTTGCAGGAGCAGATAGTTGATAATAAATTGTCTGAAGTTCAAACAGTGAGTGGTTGTGCAACCGCATACAAATTTCGACAGTGTCGTTACGTGGAGGTAACTAACTACACATTATACATACACATATCTCATACCCGTTCGTACTTATAGAAAGTTGCTCCCAAATCAACATCGCGGTGTCAACGTTGCCCAATAATTTACAAACTTACATCTGCCGTATATATAAAAAGCTCATTCGCAATATGTACAATAAACTGTATTTTGATATATCTAATCTATTTCATTAAAGATGTAATATATATTTTTTTTAATTAAAATATATTCGATGAAATTTGCATTTTGTTTTGTACCAACTATCAAGATTTAAATAAGTTCATAAATTTCATTCTCATCATCTCTTTTTTGTTCATTTTCGTTTCGATTCATACTTTTACGTATCCTATTTCGAGTTGCTTGGATTAGTTGACTCATAACTCGAAAGCTACTGAACCGATTTAACTGATACTTTTTTAAGTCTTAGATAAATTATCTGTGTAGGTTTTAGTATATGTTAAATTACATGAGGTAACACATGGTAAAAGCTTTAAGAATAATAGTTATCAATAGTAGGGAAATATTGCCACCATCGCATTCTTCGCAATAAATATTACAATTAACCCCTTGAGCAGTTACCTGGCGTTTGCGCCAGCTTTCCATTGTTTTCCTATTGTCTTATTTTTATGGGTACTCGACACATTAACAATATATTTTTACCTGTTTTTTTTTGGATTTTTTTACGGAGCATGTATTTAGTCATGTAATCGTTTTTATTTGTTATACATCAGCTTGCAGGATTTGGCTCTATATCTATCTTCCACATAAATAATTCTGTCAAGGGGTACGGTACATAAAAAAATAATGATTTCGAGTCGACAACATATATCCGTAAAATTTGGATTGTCGAGTATTTAATGTATTTGTCTAATGGTGCAAATGGCAGTCGCCATATTGACTTGATATATTGACATCTTGAGTTCGTTAAGGCCGATTCACACGTATCAATGAAGGGTCGATTTACACGTATCAGTGAAGATACATATGACTGAATGAGTCATATTTCACCCAGGCGAAGCTGACTTTTCATCTAGTTATGTAATATTTGTGACATTTTACATGACAATCTGGTTATTTTATAATCAAGCTAGATGCATTGGAAATACCTAATAACAAGGAACGTGATTCTGCTTTAACACAAAAACATCCTGGAAAGTTCTACCGATATGGCTACCGTTTTACTAAAGTGTTAAAATGTTTATATGAGATTTAAAAAACTCTCTAACCACTTGACCTTGGCAGATATGTGTATGTAATTCAAATCATACTATTAAAAAAAAAAAGAAGAACATAAATTACGTAATGCTGCATTCGTCACATTATTTTTGTTCACTATATCCAAATAAATTTCATTTTCATTGAGCATTTGATCGGAGCTGACATCGGTGGGTCCCTTGATATACATATGTATTTTATTCCTTTAAAAGTATGTGCTTTATATATGCGTATATTTCTTAATTAAATGAATTCTATCATATACTCGAGTTTACTGACAAGATTATTCTTCACCACTGGCCAAGTATGAAGTCCCCACAAACAAGAAATAAATAATGAAACGTTTATAAACAACCATAATAATCGTATAAAATATCAATTATTTCAAGTGTAAAACTAAGTTTGTTAATTCGTATTTTGATACTAATTAATAAAGACGTGTAAAATAATACTCGGCTTGAATAAACTACTATGGCTTATTGTAGTATGCAGTTCAAGTGTGAAGCAAGCAACTATGGGGCGCTATGGGAATTTAAGTTTCGCTTATTTTTGATGATATAGGGGACGATGGAAAAAAATGCTTCACGTAACTCGAGGACTGGTTGTACTTATTCCAATCCGTATTAAAGGTATACACATATAAAAGACATAAATAACATTTTTAATTTTATTAACTTATAACCGTTTAAATTATGTTCCGTTTTAAAAGCGGTAAATAAATTTTCCCAAAGGTCAAACAACATAACGGTACCTATAAAATTATCACCAAGTATTTTTTGAATTTAAATAATGTTTAATTTTTTCCAAAACATAATTTAAAAAATGGTTCTTAATTAGGTACGAAAATTTTCGCACAAAGAAGGCGATTCAGAAAGAAAGTAAAACGCGTTCGCCCAGATCGAAGCCGCGCCCGCCCGTAGGTACCGTTACATTCTCAGCAAAAGTATGATTGATTCCGCCCGGGTGACCATTTTAAAAAGATATTTGATGTTGTGATCAACTGTACACGAAGAAAACTATACTTACTCCACAACTCATCGGCTATATTGCAGTAATCTCAAAACTTTTTAACCTAAAGCTCAGTCTGACGCTTTACAAGTCACAAAATCAAATTTATTTTCAATTCAATTTGGGCCCTAACGAACGTCATAAAACTACCGCCGCTTCTGAAAACAACACAGTCGAGAAGAGCTAGTAAGAAACTCGACCTTTTTGTTTTTAAATTATTTTATAAATATATTTTTATGTATAAATTATACAGTTCATATTGACAAACGGTTTTAGCGGAATCACAGAAAAGGGTGTCTTTCCAGACGTCACTATTGTTCACGTAATGTGCTTTGGAACCATTTTGTAAGTACCTGACATTGTTACCTAAAAAAACTTTTATTAGACTTACTAAGCCTAAAGCATGGAACGGCTAATTTTTTTTTTACACGGTATAGGCTCAGTGCTTTGATCACAGTCTCACTTGATGTTAATTGACGATGTGGTCCAGGATGATAAACACGCTAAGCCTAGAGGTTGTGGTTCTCAAGTGATGCTGCCGGAACACCCCTATTGGTATTTGGCGACAGGTTTTTAAACTTGAGGGTGGTAGCTAGTAGCTACCCAGACGGGAATTATTAGAAAATGCCCTACCACCATGCATATGGTTTTCTCACGATGTTTTCCTTCACTGAAAGCTCAGGCTGATTTTAGAGTTGGATAGGTGGGCGCGGAATACGGCCGAACTATCCACTGCGCTATCATTTGTGATCATTTCTGGTATTAAAATTATGCCTACCGTTTGCAATATCAAACTAGTTAGGTAATTAAAATAACATGCCATTACACGAGTAGTTTTGAAAATTGCAGTAAATATTCCCAAATTGCAGTGTCATAACTAGTCAAATCTCATTATATATAACTCAGTCTAAAGTTTTATAATACAATTATATATGTGAATTATTATTGTATTTTAGTACGGAAATAAAATATCTGATTATTAATTTGTATGATTAGATTAAGCACAATAAAAATAAGTTATTTGGCTGGCTATCAGATATGTTATTAGGCCCAATGTCGCCGAATTTTCGGTCCATGGTTTGAATACCCCTGGACTATATAAAATTAGAAATGTTGACCGGTTATTTTTTATAATCTCGTCCAAAAAATAGACCGTAAATGAGCCTGCCTGATCACTAAAAACAAAAAGCTAATAAACTACTATACTAAGAACTGACGTCATACTGTTGCGTGTTACGTAGAAGCTTTATACTATTGTTTGTTTTGCGAAAATAGAGCAGCTCCTCTAGGTCCCCATCAAAAATTTTATAAGCGCTTATATGTCACAGAATTGGTGTTAGCCGAATATAATACTTTTCAGTATAGTTTTCAATAAATTCAACTAAATATAAAATTATTAACATCTTGTGTCTTATAAAAGTTTTTAACGAGATTCTGCTATAAGAAAGGATAATTTTAAAATTAACTTTTGCTCGGTATGTCACGATTTTATTAGAGTTGCTTCGTGGTTCTGTTAGGGCTACCTTTAGTAATAAGTTTTGAGATAACCAAATGTAAACGGACTGCATCTCAAGGGAAGTACCAAATAATATGTATAAAAAGTTGCTGGCATGTCTACCTGTATTTACATTCGGCATTGCGTTGGTGTGATTATAGGATTAGTGAGATTTTGATTTTGACGTATAATTATCAGTATAAAGATATTCCGAACTCCGCGACCATTTCACCGACACTATTTCTAAATCAAATAATAATAATACGTAGCAAACACCACATAAATGACAAATTCGAGTTAGTAACGTCATTAGGCAAATAGAATTCATATTTCCGGGCGAGCGGCTAGCAACACTCGGCACCCCGCCATCTTGCCGCGGGCGATATAGCCAATCGGCGCGCGTTCTCTATTCAAATAAAAAACTTTTCGTACAATGCTTTTTTATATTTTTATGCTCGTTGAGTAGTTTTGTTACAATGGAGAGTAATTGGACAGCGCTATAATTTCGTAGGACTTATTAGCCGAGTTTTTTAAATATATTAACTGTTACGTCTTACTTGTTAACGAGGTGGATTAATGTGTTACTGTTTTATAACTAAACTAGTTCTGTGATGCAGTTTCATTTGCTAATAAAAATGTACTATAGCTAGCCATTTCCATGGTTCTGCTCGCCTTTAATAATCCTATCCGCGCAATTAGATATTTAAGCTTTTTAATATTAAATGGCAAACAATGCTTTGATTGTCATTATTTTTGCCTAATTTAGCTTTTTTTAAGCTTGATATGATATCTAGGATAAAAAATTAAAAAGTGGCACATAAAAAGCATGTACATTCTTTAGTAAGACATGCATAGTGCAGTGGCTCTCAACTACAGTGTCGCGATACATTGCTGTGACTCAAGCACAAGTCATGTGTGTCGCAAAATTTAACAATAACAAAAATGTCAACTATCTCACTTATTTAAATTATTAAAAATGTCGCATGTAACTATATAAGGTTGCGGCAAATTTGTAAAAAGTACATAAGCTAGTGCGTCAATGAGTAAAAAAGGTTGAGAACCGCTGCTCCAATGTAAATGACAATTAGAAAGGAAAAAATTTAATCCTACTTTTTTGTACAAAATTATTTTTCTTACTAATGGAAAGGAAAGATATTTCTCACAAATTCAAATAATTGCCAGTAAAACTAACTATTGAATCGGACTTTTTCACATGAATAAATTATTTTGGTAAAACAAAAGTAACTTAGGCAAGTTACTCCTTACAACTTTAGCTATCTACCGAAAATCCATCCTAAATGGGTAAGAATGAAAATGCAGATTTCTATGCAAATAAGTCATATGTATGTTTAGCATAGGACATTTAATTGAAATCATCATTTTACAAAGGCGAAATACCACGCGAACAAAGTCACAGGCACAGCTTGTATTTTATATATACTGACAGGACATCGTCTACTTTGTTCAGTTAGTGTGTTTACACTATAATAATAATTTATAATAAAAAACTTTTTAAATTAAAAACAAAACCGACTTATAAACTATACAAAAGCACTAAAAAGTCAACAAATAATTGCTTTATTAATCTGCTCCGTTAATTTTGAAATCGGTGCCAGCTTACGGACAACAAAGTGGTGCAATGTGTGTCGTTAATTATATTCAGTTTTGATTAATTGTTTTTTAAAATCACCCTAGTCCTTTATTTAGCTTATGTCTAATTGTGATAAAGTTTAGGCAGTTATTTCCATTTGTAAATTAGTACATTAGTTACCTCTAGCTGGCACCGACTGCAAAATTAACGAAGCAGATTAATAAAGTAATGATTTATTAACTTTTTAGTACGTTTTTATAGTTTATTCTTTTGAAGTCGGTTTTGTTTTTAATTTAAAAAGTTTTTTTTTTTCTACTTTTTAGTTTAAATATGTACTTTCAGGCATAGCTGTGAAAGCTTCATAGCTTTGGAAACGAATATATAAGAAACGTGTAAATGTCTGTGATATTAGGTTTTCTCAATTTCCTTGAGTTTCACTGATCAGATCCTGATTTGATGGAAATGGGAATACCTCGAAAGTGTACTCCTTCGTTTAAAAATTTTGCAAATCGGTCCACAAATCACTGAGAAATTGCGTAACAAACATACAAAAAAAAACCTACAGACGAATTGGTAACCTCCTTTTTGAAGTCGATTAATAATAATAATTTAGAATGGGCAAAATATACAAAATATTTTTTTACTCTTTGCAGTGATTTATGCCCGGAGGCATTATTTGAAAGATCCCTATTAGGGCTGGCTAATTGACGGATGTGAAGGGAATCGAACAAAATTACAATTCGTTACCTTATGGGAGTCACTGAAAAATATCATAATATTTACTAATCTCGAAAAACATAAATACAAAACGTAAATCTTTTACAATAAAATATTAGGCTAGCCAAATAAATTCAAGTGTGATTATTTAAATTATTACATTTTCTTTTGATAAAATATTTTTTTTTTTTTTGCTTTTTTTTTTGCGTATTCAATTTGTTGAAATTTCTTGAGAGGAAATTTTCTGTCCACACGGTAAATAAATGATTGAAAATTCATCGGTATGGTATAGGATAATGACACAATTATCATTGGTAATTAACGAATTAGCACTATAAATATAAACAATGGAGGAATAATTTTATGTGGAATATTTAGTTTATTAAAATATGTCTTTGTAACACATATGAAATGTATTTTTTTAGCTTTCTGCACTCTTTTATTCTTAAAGGGGGATTCAAAGATATCGTAATTAAATTATTTTTAAAATGTTAAGACCTAATTGTACCCGATTTTAAATGTTCACTTACGTATTAGTTAGAAGAATTTTAGACTCTCTCCCCCTTGTTATAATTAGTAAGAAGACCACTCCCATGATAATATAAGCATTGACAAAATTTTGAAGAAAAAAAACAACTCTTAAAGCAAATTGTTTACGTAATCACTATTCAGATCCACCGTTCTTCATATCATCAAAAATAAACAAAGAATAAGTGAAGATATACGCAAAGATAATATGGTATTTTTATACAGTTTTTCTCAAGATTCTTAAAACACCAATAGATGACTGACAATATACCTTCAACTTAATATAGCTTAGCTATTACTAGATATTAACTGTAATCATTACTAATTATTTTAGAACCGCCTATGTGCCCGCATCTCCGTCTGCATATTTTCTTCTCTGCGTAATTTTAAATAATCATTGGAAAATACTCTTTCTATGTCCATTATTTTTTGGCCCTAAATTGTTTTTGTTACTAAAGTAAATATTTGTCACGAATTAAAACCAAGTAAAACCGGCAATTGAATCGGATTTTATTCACAATGTCATGAGTTTTAACTGTTTTTACGCGGAACCCTAATTTATTTTTTGATAATTTTTTTGATTTGAAAAATTGTGTTTTTGATATACGAGTAGTATATACTACATTCATATGTATTTAGTAAAAAGTTGTTATTTTAATATCACAAGCAAAGACTTTAATTTTATTTATTTGTACAGACTTGAAGCAGTCATTTTGCATAATCCGAATTAAAAAAACAATTAAATAAGTCAAATTTTTTTTAACTTAACTTCGTGTATAATAAGCAGTTTGTTCACCCTAAACTCAACGAATATTATTTAGATTTATTAATTTTTATGAAATATATTTCAATTCATTGACATTCAGTGAACTGTAAAAGTATATAACAATTTAAAAGTTTTCGATGGTGACGGTCGATCACCAATCGGAGTACGATTTGAGCGTTTACCCATTAATTAGGGAAGACCCAAGGTGGGGTGACACCCTACCAATTAACCCGTTATCGAAAGGAACTCGATTTAAAAAAATCTTTATAAATTGATTCGACTTGTCAAAGTTTTTACTCGTTCGTAAATCGAAATAAAAGTGAAATTATTACTGTTAAATGTTCCTTTTGTTTACCTTGAATAAATTTGTTTTGTTTTGTTTATTTTAGTCCTATTTAAGGAAAACGCAAAGGTACTAAACTATGCAGTCGAGTCTGACGTTAGGAACACATACAACGCTCAAGTAAAATTACGGGCATTTCTTAAAGCATTCCTTCAGTTATTGGGTGATTCCAAATTCTCGATCTGAGTCATTATTTTCAATAAACTTCACAAAAGTACATAATATAGATGTAAATATATGGATTAATCAATCAATAAAAAACAAGGACCGAAATCGCGCCAAGAATTCTACTTATGTTTATTCTTGGTTTTAGTATAAAAATGAGGTTAAATTTCACCATCTCTTATACTCACTTAATCACAATATTAATTCTTAATAAATTAATAATATAATAACGCCTACATTACAATACCCATCATTTCATCTTAGTTAAAACACTTGAATGCGTAGGAGGAAGCCTCTTGAAATTTTTTTCTCACAGAGAATAAGACATTAAAATACCTACTGTTTCAAATTCGTTACTCGTCGTCACATGGATTTTAATGAGTTGTCAGTTCTAAAGACACTTTAAAGATTCTGTGCCTCCCACATAATGCATTATATTTGCCATAGATAATTAACCCAATGAAATTTAATTAAACAATCGATTGTTGTTGATCTGTAGAGCCCGTAAAATTACTAAAGTGAGTTATATTATTATGTTATTATGATAATTTAAATTTTTAAAACAGTAGTTTTGAACTATAATATTTATACTTAGAGAAATTCATGACAAAAAAAAGTTGTTTTTAAAGGCGCCTTATTCTCATTTATATATCTGTCAGCTAGTGATTTAAACTCTCAAAACATAATTATATCTATCGATATAAATTAATTTATAATAATTTTAAAAATAAAGGAAGGAAATTCGAAGTTCCTTATTTAAATATGGTTGAGACAATTTTGATAATTGACTTTAGAGGAATTATTTACGATGAAGTTTTGAAAAGTAACTTCTTCTTCATTTGAATATCTAATAACTTTATTATTTTGTAGAAATCTACAAAAGAACATACAATAGCACCGTAAATCTTTACAAAAACCCAATTGTAAACGTTTTAATATAACCTCATTGTCAACAATAGTAATAACAACATAATAAAAAAAAAACACACATAAATTATAAAGCTTAGGCTCATCTATGTCTATACTAATAAATAAAATTGAAGGGTCTGTTTGTAATGACAATTTTTTTTTCACTATATAGATATGAATGTATATACGATACCTATACCAAAAATATATTTTTATTATTTTTGTGTGTCTGTCTGTCTGTTTGTTCCGGGTAATCTCTGGAACGGCTGGACGGATTTTGACAGGACTTTTTTTGGTAGACAGCTGAACTTACTCCGGGTAACTTAGGGTAAAAAAATTTAAAACTCTTAAACAATTGAATAAAATCCTGTTCAATGTACAGTTTTATGGGCAAGTGTTTGAATTTATGAAAAATATTTTTACTTTATCTTATTACAAAAAAAATATTAGGGTTCCGTATAAAAAAATTAAAACACAGTGAATAATGTATGAAACGCGGGCGAAGCCGCGGGCAAACAGCTAGTTATAGAATATGATAGGTGGATATGGTGATATGCTTACATCATCGTGGGGGGTGGTAAGAACTATTGCTGAGTAAAGGGGCGGATCAAAAATGTCCAAAATGTCGCTTAAAGAATACATGGACGACACCTAATCGCTTAACTGTAACGTTATAAGACACACTTACATTCGGCTAATTATTATTATAGTGTTGTAATGATTAACAGACAACGTCTATTTTAGATATATATTTTTGTATGATCGTCATTTCCGGTATATCAAATTCATATAAGGACGATGTCTGTCTTGGGCAATATTTCAACACTTGCGCGCCATTTAACAGCTTCGCCCGCAATGTAAACCAGTCTTTCAAACTCTTACACAAATTTATTACTTTGTTTTTTTTTTTAAATCTCTTTACACATATGAATTTTAATGAACTTCTTATTAGCACTACCATTATTACCCTAAGACAATACTGATTGGTAATTTTGTTTAAAAAAAAACTAGGCAGCCATATAAACTGCCGACAGGAGCGAAAACTCGAAATTGTAGAAAAATTACTTTTAATGTTTACATTATTATAGTATGAGTATGTAATTAAAATATTTTTTAATATGTCGTTTACTCATAAAAATGAAACAATAGGAAAACAATGGAATGCTGGCGTAAACGCCAGGTTAGTGCTCAAGGGGTTCATAATCAAAACATACGATAGGCTGCTCAACTATACATGTTATTATTTATCTCTGAACGCCAGCACTTAAACGCCTTCTTATACTTGACATACACTAGCATGTTTACGCCTGACGTTTTGGTAACGTGAATCTATAAGTTTTTCTCTAAACGAGAATTGTTCGATGCCGCTATAGAAGATTTCTCGTTTAAAAAAACATGCTTAACATCTGTTGGATGGCAATACTGATATATTTAATTGTGACAATATTTTCTAAGTATTTAAAAAAATATTTGTATCTATTTTCCTCATTTCAGATCAGGTGAGATTGTCTTTTGTTTTTTATATGTAAAGGTTTTATCTTAATTTTTTTATCTCATGTTTGTTAACACTGAGATTATAACATCTATTTATATCTGTGTGAATATTAACATATTAAAAATATAGTAAACCGGTAGCAAAAAAAAAACAGGACTTTAGTAAAATTTGACAGTATCGCCTGATGATTTTGAACGATGAAGTAATAATCTATCCATTCATCCATTCAACCGAAAGACGTCCACGGCTGGGCATAGGTCTCCCCCAAAGATCTCCACGATGATCGGTCTTGTGCCACCCGCGTCCAGCGGATTCCCGCGACCCACACTATGTCTAACGGGCCGTGGTAGCAATTCGAGATCATTTTGGCGCCATCGGGAGTCGATTCTGCGAGCAATGTGCCCAGCCTACTGCCACTTAAGTTAATATATATATATATATATATATAAATTACTTGGTCTGACTGACTGACTCACCAACGCAGAGCCTAAACCGCTAGACCTGCAAACTTAATATTTCGGCATTAAGAAGCACGAAATTTAATATACATACTTCTTTGTATAAATAAATGTCAACGTATATGAACGAATTTCAGACGTAAATATTTATCTTTTCGTTTTATAATCATGAGGAAGAATAACAATTGTAAATGGTCTGAATTCCACGCGGGCAAGATCGCGGGCACATCTATAATTTCATATTTAAATACATTGCTACAATTCTAAAACGTAATAAATAAATAGCTGTACTAAGGGGTGTTCGAGTACCGATAGTATAATCGAAATGGGTTACCCCGAGGGCGGTGCGCGCCCGCCCTACGGCAGTCTGCCGCGAGCGCGCATCGAGCGCGATCGTAAAATTTCACGGTTCTTTTTTTTTTCAAATCACGCGACTGTCGATTATTTCCACAGACACCCGCTTTTTGTTTTTTATAAAACAAACAAGCAAATACTTATACTATTTAAAAGGCAATATAGAAACATCTCTATATCTTCATACCGTTAGTGTAAATTTTAATAATAACAGTAAATGAATGTAGCAGTAAAAAATTAAGGTGGTGAGAAATTATATCTTTTGTGTAAACAACTTTGTGTAAAATGATTATATAATTACTAATTAAACTATGCGAAAAAAAAAAAACGTAATAAACCCTACTAACCGTCCTAAGATTCACTGCAGCGTTTATTTGAAAACCACATCAAAATCGGTTCAGTAATTTGAACTTAAATGTATCTTAAAATGTTCTCAGATACAACTCTGGTTGTTATCGGTGAGAAGTAAGTAATGAAGCGCCAATAGCTTGGTGGTAACGGGTTCGGATATATCTTTGGACATGAGTAAACTTGAGGAATATTAAAGGTTTCGTTAAACAACGGACGGATTTAGACGGCGGCGGGGCGTTAGCGTGATGTTGCTATAGAGTACGTATGAATCACGTGGTCGGAATGGTGATTACGTAAGCAATATTTACTTATTAATCTCCATTTTTGCTTACTATTGCTGACAAGGGAGAAATCCATTCAACCGAAAGATGTCCACTGCTGGACATAGGTCTCGCCCAAAGATCCCCACAACTATTGTATCGTTCATAAGAGGGTGTGGGGGGGATTGGCAAAATCGCCTTCGTGGCAGGCGGATTGGCGATCGCAGTAGGTGTTTGTGAGGCTCAGAGGAAGCTGCTACCCATCCCTTGGTTTACCCCTTAGTCGCCTTTTACGACACCTACGGGAAGATATTGAGTGATACTTATTCCTAGCCGGCGAGAAGAGGCGAGTAAAAATGACCAAAATTTTGCTAACGTAATCTTAAATTGGCCTGTTACAACTGCTCACATTACGCTAGCGTCCCGCGGTCGTTCCGTACCGCCCGCTGTATTACGTAACCATAGGGAATCGTGGTAAAATAGCAATAAAATTGTTTGTAGACAGTTGGTTGTTTACCAAATGCATAGATCACTGGTTGTTCTCACACACTCCGGGTCCCCCTCCGTCAGTGGCCTAAGACGTGCTCCGATCCCCAACTGGGGAGGCACCAAATGCCCTTAAATATCACACGCATGCACTAACTTGCAGAATGCACGTAGATACATGCCTCCTAAGTCGTGCATTTATAAATGTTTGACGACATATTATCAAACTTTTACCGGATAAACACACTAAGACTAGAGGTACTGGTTCTCAAGTGATGCTGCCGGAACACAACTATTGGTGCTTGGAGACAGGTTTTCAAACTTGAAGGTGGTAGCTACCCAGGCGGGAATTATTAAAAAATGCCCTACCACCAGATCCGTCTTTACCTATAGTGCAGGGTGTGCAGCGTACACGGGTGTGGGGTTTTAGGGGGCGCCGAGCGACGCTCACAACAACTACAAAGATGCGTCGCCTGGTGGCGTCAACCCTGTCAAAGCCCCTGGGCCCGTGTTATGGCCAACATTGAGCCCGGTAATGGTTAAAATGGATTCCCGACATCATAAATTTCATCTGAATTGTCATTGGAAAATGTATCTGTAGGTATTGCACTTAGACTGCGCGTCTACCAGGGGGCGCCCGGATATTCGTTATACACGGGCACGACAAGGGCTAGAGCCGCTGCTGCCTACCACCATGCTATGTTTATATCGCAATGGTTCCCTTTACCGAAAATCTCATGTTTATCTAAATGCCTATATATACCCTAATAACAAATCTGTAGTCTTATTCTGTGTTTTTATTTTTTGTTACAATTTTATTATGTAGCCTTTACTAATCTCGAATCTGAAACTTAAAAAAGTGTCTACCTGGCTGTCTATGTTTATGTCTGGATTTAACTCAAGACGGATTGATCGATTTTAAAAGTTTGTCTGCATGAAGTGTATATTATGTCAATAAGCAATCTAAGATACGCTTTAAAAAAAACAATATCATTTTTAAAACTTATAAAAAGAAATAATTGACCTTGACTTGATGACTTGATCAACTCGAATGAAATTCACTAAACGAGAAAGATGTCTAATCGTTCTGTAATTGATTGACAATAGAAAACAAAAAGCCAAAATCAGAACATCCCACATTTAAGATAAGAAACATAGACGAAGAACAGGCACCCGCTAGTTTTTAGAATAAAATAGGCTGATTCGAACCAGCGCTCGTCGACCCGGTTTCCCACTACTGAGCTATTCACTTCA
This sequence comes from Samia ricini, assembly GCA_014132275.2. NCBI lineage: Eukaryota > Metazoa > Arthropoda > Insecta > Lepidoptera > Saturniidae > Samia > Samia ricini. The sequence goes on from AP028158.1 coordinate 12,613,674, forward strand.
TTTACTAATCGCATCGTTGTTTATATGAATACAAGTTTATTTATACAGTTGCAGGCGGATTCTATTATATTATTCTTCTCTTCTACGTGACTCATAGAAAAAAACATTATGTTATAAATCCTAATCCGGCTCTAATAAGTTCAGTATTCAATATAAGGAAGAATTCTGTTCTTTTTTTAATAATTGATTTACAAGAAGTAACTAAATTTAACTTTTAATTTACCAACATGATGTGACAGAAAAATCAATGGTTTTTTTTTATTATTTCTTCTCCTACAAACATTTTTTAAATACATAATTAATCTTATTAAAATTATTTGATATAATGCAATTGACTAAAACAAGCCATTATACTATTATTAATTAATTTCAATTTGATTATTAAATCAAGGCGTAATAAAATGTTATAATATAATTTTACGAAACTCATAATAAAAATTATTTTAATTTCCTTAATCACTATAATACAAGTATTTAAGTTCCGTTAACGAACTTATTAATTACTGGCGTTTCAATTTTAAAACTACGTCGATATAAATCTATCGATCAAATCATATTTAAATAATAAAAGTTTTAATTTGCTGTATACAATCGATTTGTACGGTTTTTATTTGCAAAGGTTTGTTATTAATTGGTAGTGATGTGGTCATTCGATAATAATTATCGATAAATCGGAATATCAAGACAACTGGTTTCAATGTTCTGCTGAATGGCGTAAGATGTAATTTTGTTTGTTTGTTTTAAAAAGTAAACTGATGTGTAATAGTTTATTATCCTATTGTAAACACTTTGCACTTTAGTTATTACTTACTTTGCCAATATAGCTGTAAATTATTTTTAACTAAAAAAACATTATTAATATGTTGACATAAAATAAATATAAAAATAAGACGATAGGAAGACGATGGAAAGCTGGCGTAAACGCTAGGTTAGTGCTCAAGAGGTTAAAAATATATATATATTTAGTAACTTATATACGTATTTAGTCATCTATTTCTTATCCCTAATCGTCGTCGAACAGAGAAATTAAGGAGCAGTCGCCTGTCTTGGTATAAACACGATGTTCACGGAGGAAGAGGATATTGTGAGGAAGGTATTGGATAATAATGTAGAAGGTTATATGGGAAGGGGAAGACCAGAGAAAAGATGGATGGATTTTATAGAAGATGATATGTTTAGAAACGGAGTGAATGCAGAGATGATTGTAAATTGTGAGGAATGGAAAAGGAAGACATGTTGCGCCGAACCCAAATGAAAATGTGTTAAGGGTAGAGACATGAATGGTCGTCGAATCGGTCAAAATACAATCGTAATCATTATTGAGAATTTATAGAAATAAAATCTAATTTCCATTTTTTTAATAATGGTACTAAAATTATAAAAATGAGAAAGATAAAGAAGGTTAACAAATAAGAGAAGAAAAATATCTTGAACTGTTTTACTTTGCCTATTTGCATACAGATGTGATTAGTATATGTTCAGTTTATTATGTATTTATTGGTTAATACAAATTATAGGTTTTTGTTGATATATTTAGTAATATGTTAGTTAATTTTATATTTATTTTCTCAGGACATCTTTCGAAAAATATGACAGTTAAGTGATTGAAGCGGAATTAGCAAACTAACTGATTTCATTAAAGTTACGTTTTCATGAAAACAATAAAAATAAGTATACAAAAGAGCAAAAATACATAAATCCATTTCCAAATTTTATAAATTGAAATACAATATAATAAAATTATAATATTCAATTATAATATTCATATTCAATATATATTAAAATGACAAATTACAAAGACACCAATATTTACCGAAACAATTTTTATCTCTACAATTTAAATTTTAAACGCCTATAACATTTGTAAAGCAATGTTTGTTACAACATATTTAATATCGAAGTATACCTAATAAACCAGTACTCCTGTACTTCGTTATGGTTTACCTTATATAATAGTACAATGTAACTACCATTTTTTCTATTTCCTATCATTAAATCCATCAAATAATATGTAGATACCAGATTTTTTTTTCCCGTAGTATTTTGTTGATGGTCACATTACGAATACTGTTCATGAAGATTCGTGTTTCATCCCTGTTAGTTTTGATCCGTAATCCACTTAACGTTGTCATAAAATAAATTACACCCTTATTATCTTTGTGATTACTTCCCACAGCCATAACATTAAAAAAATATATAATTATAATCAACTAAACCTAATAAACGATTCTATGTTATTTAATAAGTAAGTAATTTGTTTACCGCAGAAAGAAATAATTTTACCATTCACTGTCATTTTAATGTCAAACGATGAAATATTCATTCATCGATGTATTACAGCATCCGACACTAAAGTAATAAATAAAAAACATGCAGTAGTCCGCAATCGGTCATCGAGTCGATGCGTAAGGTAGCAATTTAAAAACCAATCACCGGCCGATTGTGGTCGGAATCGCCCGCCGTGTAAAGAACCGGTAATAATAATTATCGATACATCGGACACGATTCGTTTATACGGTTTATGAAATTTTAACTTTCTCCTCACTAATCTATAAAATATAACAAGTTTAATATAAACTACTATTTTCAGATATGTATACCTAATATTTCTCTAGTGTCATTTATGCGATTTGAATAAAACAAGGCGAAGTAAAAAAATAGATTGTAAAAAAAAATAAAAGAAAGAGATGTGCGACTCATAAAAAAATTGAAAGAAAGTGCTACAGTGTAAATTTTTAATTTTCTTGGTGAAAGTGTTTAAAAAAACAGTGGCGCTGGCGTACGTGGATCTTTCCAGTGTGATCGAGGTGCAGGTAAATATAGATAGAAATAGAAAAATAATGACAAAAAAGTTCTCTCCGGCGGGGAATCGAACCCCGGTCTCCCGCGTGACAGGCGGGGATACTTACCACTATACTACCGAAGATGTATTAATAAGTACGAATTTTTTGATATGAATTATCTTTACAAATTACTTGTAAATTGAGGAGTGTTTTTACAGAGCGTTACAATAAACATCGTTTCGACCAATTTTTATTTTGTTGTTTTTGTCTCTTTTGCATATCTGATTTTATTGACGTCAGTTAAATTTCTGGCATCAATACATAAACCATTAAAAATCTATTATGAAATATTAATAACTTATTAAAACTTCTTATGTCTAGAAAAATAAATAAATAAACTCGTTTCCTGAAAAAAAAAACACATGTATCGTTTTGTGAAAACGCTCCTTAATCATATTATAAACTTTGGCTCGCCCCCCGTCACATCTAGGACGGAACTAAGCTCGGCGAAATGTGGGTGCTGTAGTTCGCTATTTCACCTCTGCCTAACCCTTCGGGGATAACAGGCGTGAGCTTATGTTATGTTATTTAAAAACTATATTACGCAATGAAGAATATATGAAAGGCGGGCAGAATGTCGGACCTACAGCTAGTTTAGAGACAAATATTTACAATTACTATGAAACTGTTCATATGTCAACATAGTTTCAAATATTATAATGGAAAAGATTTCCTTATAACTAAACTATATTTATGGTTCTTGAAAATACCTTATGAAGATTGTGGGTTTTGTGTAACATTATTTATATAAAATATACCTACTTATATAAAATGCTATAAGTCCTTATAATAGAGAAAGTCGGGGTATTGTTTACTCGCCGGGTCAGTGGAGGTCAGTCACTAACGTGAATCTATCTAGTAGGTATCTACCATTAACTATAGTCAGTAATAATGTATACATTATGTAAAATAAATCAAATTAATATTGTTTTTCTGAGCACCTAATCTATTTATTCTATCATAATATCCATACTTCTATACTAATAAATAAAATTGAAGGGTCTGTTTGTAATGTCAAAATTATTTTTTGTTACTAAATAGATATGAATATGATATAGGTATCGTAAGTAGGTACCAAAAATGCAATTTTTCCAAAACTTTTGTCTTTTGTCTATCTGTGAATAGCTGGACGGATTTTGACGAGAGTTTTATTGGTAGATAGCTGAAGTTACTCCGGGTAACTTAGGGTACTTTTAATTTTAGAAAATAATTAGGGTTCCGTGTAAAAAATTAAAACGCAGTGAAGAACATAAAAAGTGGGCGCAGCCGCGGTCGGTAAAGTAATAATATTTCTCAAAAATTCGAGCACTTGCCCGTAAAACTGTGCATTTACTTGGATTTTAATCAATTTATTATGAGTTTTAATTTTTTTTCATGGAACCCTTATTTATTTTTGAAAATGAAAAGTACCCTAAGTTATCTGGGGTAACCTCAGCTATCTTACAAAAAAGTCTCGTCAAAATCCGTCTAGCTGTTCCAGAGATTACCCGGAACAAACAGACAAAAATATTACAAATTGTATTTTTAAATAGGTATCGTATATACCTTCATACCTATTTAGTAAAAAAAAATTTTACATAACAAAGAGACACTCCAATTTTATCTATTAGTACCGATAAGCAAAGATAGCATAGTTCAAGTATATTTCTCTCCTTTAATTGTCAATAATACAAATGTGGTATCAATAAGTTTGTTTTTCATGTTCATTTTGTAATTTTATGTATTGTAATTGAAGTGAAAACTTCTTTAGCGGCGTTGAGAGATTGTCGGTAGTGGAAAAACTCATACATTCGCGTTACCGGTGCTATGACGTCAGCCGCCAACACACAACAATAAGTCAAGTGTAAGATGGTTTTAAAGTTAAAAGACATACAAATATTATATGCATTTTTAGTAATAAATTATGAAACTTAAACATTAAAGAAAAAACAGTTTTTCTAAAGCTTCGAGATTTTACTCCTGACGGCAGACTCCATAGCTGCCTAGTTTTTATTTTATTTATTATAACATATAAAATGTGATAAATTAGAACAAAAAACAAGAAGAAATATTTGAAATATAAGTTTAGATATATTCTTATTTATAACTTTTGCTCAAATTTTCGCCGAATGATTTTTGTCGACCATCGTTCAACGGACGAATACTAATTTATTCACACAATTTTATATACAGTGATTTAAATTCTAAATTGGATAATACTACACAATACATATAAACTAAATATTGAATAATAATTGCCATCCAATTCCGTTCGATCGTCATCAAAGTAATTAACTAAACAAAAATAATGTAGATATATAGTTATTACCTACTCGGTTTTTGGTACGTACGTATATAAATTCGTTCCATAGGGATTCGTAAAATAAAACAAAACTATCGGCATCGATAGTTCTTAAACATTTTAATGTTTTGTATAGGGTTGCTAAATGCCGTATTTCATCATCTCCCTGCCCTTTGCCCATTTTTATTTGAGGTCCGCGCAACGTGTCTTACTTGTCCATTCATCTCTGTTTGAGATCATACCTACATTCACTCTCTTTCTAAGAATGCCACCATTCACACAGTCCATTCATCGTTTCTTTGGTCTTCCTCTCTCCTTCCATACACGTCCACGTTCATATTCTAACAACATTCTTCACCTTCCTGCGTTTTAAATACTGTATTTATATCTACTGACGTATAAAGAGTTAAAATCTTATTGTTGTTTGTTTGTTTAAATATATCTGTGTAACATATATCTATACACCCGTGCGAAGCCGAGGCGGATCGCTAGTAACATATAATATAGTATTATCACTATACTTCTAAAAGGTATAACTGTTATCCAAAACGAAGAAAAAAAAAACATCACTAAGTGAAATATTTTACAAATAACATACGTTTTGCATTGCAAGTAATTATATTTAAACAGACAATATTACCATTATTACATAAGGAACCTTTTGCAAATTTTTGATGCCAACTCTTTCTCATTTCATAACATTGAGAGAAAAAAAAATACGCAACTTAATATATCAATATTGCTTATTGTAATAATGACCATTCAGACTCCCCTTCCCCCATGTCATCAAAAGTAGGCAAAGAATAGACTGACGTCAGAAGTCAAAACTCAAAACTATGAAAATATAAATATTTTAATTACACAATTTGTTAATTTAAATTATTAACATTAACTAACCTAACATTTGTCTGGTTTTTACATATATTTGCACTCCGAGCAATAATCACTCGTATGTACATTTTCATACAGTTTACTTATATTCAAAAAATTCGATAGTCTGCGTAAGCATCAACTTTATTATTTATCTCTGAACGCCAGCACTTAAAAGCCACCTTATATTTGACATATTGTGCATGTTGAGGACTGACGTCATAGAATTGGTAACGCGAATCTATAATGTTTTCCTCTACCGAAAATCGTTCAACGCTGCTAAATAAGTTTTAACTTCAAAAATAATGTTATTACAATTTCAAATCTTTTTATTTGTAACCGTTTCTCCAATATACATCTTGCTGTTATGTATCATTTAATAACGAACCTAGATATAATAAAGTTAATTGTAAGATTTGTTAACCCTGGGTGCATAGAACAGCTAGCCCGCCATCAATCAATGAAAGGAATTCGTATTAGCCACACGCCGCGTACGTCTTTATCGCAATGATATATATAAAATGATCGATATATACAACTCATTAGAATACGATATGTAACGTCACTATGTTTTGAAATGACCAATGATTTATTGTTTGTAAATTAATTGACCAAGATATACATACATATATATAATTAGTAGTATTTTATATTTTATTGGATTGTTGATCTAATTCATATATTATAAAGTACCGCGATTCAAATTGACATTGGAATTAATTAACACACATTGATTTTCCTAAGTCATTTAATTAGTAATTAATTTGACTCGCTAAAAAGTAAATCTTATATACTTCGTTTTGCAAGAGCTGTGAATTCAATGTTTTATTTTCGGTCGCTATAAGAACTTACTTATGTAAGACTAGCTGTGTGCTCGCGGCTGCGCCCACGTTTCATAAAAGTAAAAATGATTGTAGTGATGTCTAGAATGACACACTGTCTGTACTTCCGGATTGTTTCCCGAATTGGCTTACGATTTGGTAGTACGTTCATAAGCGTCTTCTCAGGGCCCAAATTGAAAAAAGATTTTTTCTGAAAGTAAATTAAAAATATGTTTAGTTTTGGAGGAGGAAACAGGGTACTGCCATAGATAAATTGTATATTTTCTAGTCTTTGGTACTACGAAGTGATGTTTTTTTGTCTATTTTGCATACGGCAAAATCAGTCCGAGCTGCATTTGTCCCTTTCGTGTTTTATAACTCTTTCTTTGGGGCACAACGCGAAAGCAATAGATTTCTGAAATACAATCTCTTCAAATCGGCATGTCCTCATAATCACTATAGGTTTAGCTCGGGGCTAATTTACCTTCTCAGTTAGCACCTCAAGCCAAGAAAGCTATAATATAATTGACCGTTAGTCAGTTCGGAAAAATAAAATTGTTCCATATTGTACTAGCTGTTTTCCTGTAGCTGCATATACTAACGGACAGACAGACAAATAGAAGATCATTTTATAGAATATAAGGATAATAAGAAAGAAGCAAGAAAGAACATGATAATGGTCTGTTTTGTGAAGTTTTATTTTTAATATTCTGATTACACTTTCTATATAATCACACATGTTATTTCACGTAACAACATATATACTAAAACCTGCCCATATAATATATCTACGTTTAAAAAAAATAATCATGTAAATCGGTTCAGTCGTTCTCGAGTTATAAGCCAATTAACGGACAAAAAGATAGACGTTGCCTTTAATATAATGTAAGGATGCAACTAAACAACGTACGTACATACAGATAGACGGAGGTGTCATTTCAAAATATTTTTTTTTAATTATCTACACCAGTGGTGGGCAAACTTTTTAATGGCGGGCCACAAAGTTTAAGAAATTTTAAAGGAAGGTCAGAATTATAGAAAAAATGCATTTTGTGTTAAATCTTTTAATCATCATCATCAGTCAGATCAGTATTACGCATCACATGAACTACGCGGCCAGTTTAGCTTCACCTATAGGTTATGCATCTATTATTCTACTAAGTCATCGCCAAAACGTAATTATGACGGGCCATATACTATCCGTGTCGATGGACCCTCGGCGGGCCGGATTAAATACTTTCGCGGGCCGGAGTTGGCCCGCGGGCCGGAGTTGGCCCGCGGGCCGTACTTTGCCCATCACTGATCTACACCATCTATGTTTTAACAAAATATAATTAAACTATATAATTAATATCATTTTATATTTCTATACTTTTAACGAGCATAGGTGTGGTGGTCAAACGGTGGTGACTTTCTCTTTACTTCTTATAAAACTTTATGCAGCGCTAATAAATTTATCTTTAATTACTTTTATGACTTACATTTTAAATAATTAACACGTTCAATAAAGACAGATACTCTTGTTGAAATGTCAACATTATAGTTTCTACGTATAAATAGGTAAAAATAAAACCATTCACTTTTTCACCTCGTTTTATAATTTTCAAAACATTATTTTTTTCAAATTTTTTCATTAATAATTGCTATAATAAGTAAAGAAAGAAAACATTTATTCACCAAAGAGATACTAAAATACATTTTTTTAAGCGTGCAATTTACACGTGGTATAAGTAAAACCTTCAAAAAAAAAGTTATACCCCCTATCTTGGGTACGAACCTCGGGGACCTTTAATCGTACTGTCTATGAGGCACACGGATTAATACAACGGGCTAACCACGCTCACAAAAATTTGATAACAAAACCGACCTCCATCATAAGCGTACTGTCGCTTTTTCGTTTCATCGATTTTTAAATCACAACGACGCTAAAGAAGTTTTCACTTAAAAAAAAGGATCCCAATAAATACACATAGTACCAGGGTAGCTGTATGTTACCCATCAGCGCATCTCGTCAGACGAAAAGGATCTCCAGCTCAGCATATGCTGAAGTACCAAGAGATACTCAGCGCTTGTTTTTTAGCTGGATCCTGCAGAGAGAGTCACCAAACCTCAGTATATAAACTTTGTAAAAAATACCAATCAAAATAAATTGTAAAATTTAATTCACCTTAGTCCATAATACGCATAAACATACATATTATAGGTCTAATATAAGGGTATACATATAAATAAATTCATTAATATTAAATAAAAGATTATTTTCGAGACGTTACGATACGATAATATATATTTAAAAAAAACAGGAAAGTATTTATATAAAGTGTCAGAAATATTATAATTCAACGTTAGTAATCAGAAATTAAAAACAAATTTATAAGATATTTTTATAAACTAGTGCTCGCCTGTGATCGAAATTCGACGATAAAAATCATAAAAACGCTAACAATTTTGTTTGCTTTCCATTGTCAATTGTCAATCAAAACCTTCTCAAAAGTCAATATTCTGTCTACACGGTAAATAAATGTCAAGTCTGACATTGACATGTAATTGATAATGCATTGGTAATCGTAAGGGATAATGATAGATGTGTGTCTGTATTAACTAATGATAGTGTGTGAACTGTATTGTTTTTATTAATTTAATATACTTATATGCATAATTAAAAAAAAATATTAGCATTCTGCACTCTTCTATATAACATGTGTGAAATTTCCTACTCCTCCGTCCGCGCAATTTTCATAAAATGGGTATAAAATTTTTGCTTCACGTATTAATATTCTGATGATTTTTGAGAAATGTAATTTTTTTCGAACCAATGCTTCTCTATCAGCCCGTTAGTTTATTTATAACCATTGGAATGATTTACTTAATTCCCATTTAAGATAATATTATACTTATTTTCTTTGACCAGTTTTTGTTATGTATTTTTTGTTAAAACATCAAGTAATATGTTTCTCTCTTGCAATATTACTTAAATAATAAATATTATACTGACCAATTGTGTAGAATCAATTTTGTTATTTGTGAACGAAGCCACATGTAAAGCTGGTGTTAAGAATATAATTACATTTAAAAAAACCATTAAATCTAAACGAAAAAATTTAAAAGTACGTAATAATAATTTATTACTGTGGCCAATATTATGTCCTCGCGTTACACGTTTTCACCACATCCGGTGATGTCGCCATAGATTATAAATTAAAAAGTATAATAAATAAGAAACCACGTCGAAAGTAATCGATTAGGTGGCGAATGCCGTAACCCGTTACCAGGCAGTGTTTGGTAATTGATCTACATTAAATTAAGTATAATTTAATATTGAAATTTATTAGAGATGTTACACGGTAGCGAGGTCACCTTACTCGGAATCGATTTCCAATTTATTTTATTTAAAGCTGTTAATACACGTACAGACCGGACCACGGGCATGGTATGGCGAGCCGAGGTCATCAGTCATCTAAGGGGGAATAAGTATTTTCAAAAAGATCGATTTTTAATCGATTCACAAAACATCGCGGTCAAAGAGATCAATTTTTTTTAATCTTGTTTTATTTGATTTTTATTCGTAAATAGTATTCTTCCAGTGGTCGAAATTAGACTATAATCATATTAGATTATAGTCATTTATTGTAAAAACTATTTCCAATTTTATTTTTTAACAGCACTAAAGGTCATTAAAAGCAACTAAACAAACAAGATGAACGTTCAACCTACAAAGGAAAAATGACACTGAATTTTTTGTCACTGAAGTTTTATTCTTGCCTATTTACAGTAAATCATCATATCATAGAAAATAAAAAGGACAGATGCTCCAATAATTGATACTTTATTAGATTGAAAGATAGATCTTTTAGACCTCGCTGTTTTGTGAATCGATTCATAAAGTATAGATTAGAAACGATTCAAAAATCAATCTTTTTCGGAAAGGATTCCCATCGCTACTTAGGCGACTGACAACCTCGGCCGCCAGCCGTACCGTATCCGCGATCCGGACCGTACGTGTGTTAACCGCTTAATACTTGCCGTAGCAAATAGGAGATCGTTTTGAAAGCATTTCTTTCTCTCATTTGTACACATACATATTACCTAAATAATAGTTAGGAGACTCCTATCGAACCAGGAGTGCACTAATACAATTTAAACTAACTGTGTTCCCGCGGCTCCGCTCGCGTTTCATATACTCTTCACTGTGTAATATAGTTTAAAAAAAAACATTGGAAAATAATGTTTTGATGGCGCTGTCAATTGAATAATATTTTGTTCACAATTTCATATGTTTTATTTTTTTTAATGCGGAACCTTAAAATAACTTTACTAAAAGTATTTTCGTTATTAACATAAAGCAAAGGTATTTCTCACAAATTTAAACACATGCCCAGTAAATCTGTGCATTGAATCGGCTTTTTATTCACAATTTATTGAGTTTTAATTTTTTTTTTACTTGGAACCCCTAATTATTTTACAGATAAATAAAAAAAAATTAAAATTGTATTTTTGGTATATACATTCATGTCTATTTAGTGAAAATATATATATTGACATTACAAACAGACACTTCAATTTTATTTATTAAAGTAAGATTGTCAAGTGTCCATTGTTGTTATGCAATTAGGGTTGACCCCTGGATCTAGATTAACCTCTGGATATTTATTTATTATTAATGAAACAAAAACAGACATATACAATAAAAATTCATACCTTCTTCATAAAGTTTATAATAAAATCTAATATGAGTAACTAATTTTAAATGAAGTAGTAACTAAAACAATATTACATCTAATTCAATGATCGCGTGTCATCTGTAATCAAATAATTATTATGGTTCAATTTATCTAAAGTATTGTTCACACCGAAAGTCACCGAAATATAAAACGCATCGCATTATATCTTGACCTAAGGCAGTTATTTTTTTTTTAACTTAAAAATCTCAGTATTATCCGAGTTCCATTACCAATTGCTAATGACTAATAAACCAGTTTATATCATACATTCTAGCCATGGCCTTTAGTGGTCATTAAAGTATTTATATCAACTATCAATGGGAGACGGGAAGATCTGAATGACGAGTAAATATGTAATATGTAGTTATAGATGATCAAAGTTAGGGCAGAGAATTAGAGTTTACGTAATATTACTGACTTCCTAACTTTTTCCCGCGACTTCGTCCGGACTGACTTCATAGTTGGGTGCAGTGATAAAACTGTTCTTGTGTCTATTGTAGGAGATAGAGGTATTATGCCATTGTGAAATTTCTTCTATGATTTTTTAAAGACCTATTAGTACCTAAATCTTAGGTTCTTAGCGTGGACGATAACACCCCCTTGTGGAAGTAGAAGACCCAGAGAAAATTAGGGGTCATTGAGAAAGTGCAGGTTTGTGGGCAGATTAAAAATATAGTCTAAAAAAGGCAAAAAAATAAGATGGATTACTCTTGAATAAACATATTCAACAAAATGGGCGGTAAGCAAAATTAGGCTAAGAAACTGTGACCGACATGATTCTGATGTATCCCTTATGATTTAGCTTGATTAAGCTATAAAAATTTTTTTTTTCGTTTACTTGTTTAAAACTTCAATTTTTGTCTACCTCTACACAACCTTGAATAAGTAATAAAGTAACTAACGACAAATTTCAATACCTCTGATGTTGGAGGCATCCATAGGTTACGGTGACCACTTACCATTACGCGGACCGTATGCCTGTTTACCACTTTATTGGTATAAAAAATTGCGATATCAATCCGTTTTTACCTATTGAAATGTCACATTTCAATCATTCCTTTAAAAAAAAACAAATCAAATCAATGTCAGTGGATCAGTCGTCAGAAACCCGATTTATTTTTGGTTTGTTCTCAATCTTAAAGTTAAGATATGATATTGAAACCGACCGTTAGAGTGCAAATCGGATTAAGATCCGTTGCTTACTTTAGAAGGAGTTAAAGGATAAATTGAGTTAAAAGGCTCCCAAAAGTGACTTTGTTTTATATCATGTTTGCGATGGAAGATCTTTGATAGATGTATAAAAGAAAGTAATACCTACGAAAGATGGACGCTGACAACTAATTCGACACGCACGTACCTAATATAAAGCGAGCTATGAACACTGTCTTATTACAAATTGAACCTATCCTCTATTATCCATTCGTTAAATTGACGCCTAATTTGTAACAAACAATAGCTTTTGTGTCACGAGTGTAAATTGCTACAACCGTTCTGAGATGATTCGATAATTGTCTGCTTAATTACTAATCTTTAGACTGCGGATGAGATTGTTAATTGCTTTCAACTCAGACTTGTTTTATATAGCTCCATATTATGCTTAATTTATTTGATTTAATGAGTGCACATAACAGTAACATCTCGGTGACTTTAAACTAAGTGTATGGCCTATGTAATAATATGTTGATTACCCATACAAATGAGATAATAGGAAGACAGTAGGAAAACAATGGAAAGCTGGTGTAAACGCCAGGTTAGTGCTCAAGGGTTAACCCCTTGTTAAACATATAGATAATGTGTTTAAAGTACAAAGGAAAACATATACACAATACACGTTCCAAAATATTATGAATTTAAGACACACCATTAATTTTGAACCTTCGATATAAAGCCTTCTTGGCAAGTTTCTAATTATATTTAGCGTCAAAGGATTCTATTATAATAACCACAGAAGAGCATTTCTAATAGTCTTCGATCTTTTATCATGTTCGATATCGAACTGGGCATGTAAATTTTACTTTTGTCAGTGGAACCATGTTTAGAAAACATGTTCGCAGAACTATTCAGTTGCGTTAGTTCACGTATATCTTTCGATTCTAACATTTTCTTATAGTTCCTCGGTTCTTTCTGACACATTTTTTATTTATTTATTTATTTAATACTTTTGCACACATTTATGTACAAAGGCGGACTTAATGCCTTAGGCATTTTCTCCCAGTCAACCTTAGGGTGGTGAAGAAAGCAACAAAGGTAGGTGCAAAACTAAATAATTTACCCTGTTAGTTTGATCAAAGTCGTAAATTGATTTGCATTTGATCTTATACAATAAGACATTACATAGTTAAAAGGTAGGAGAAAATACCGACTTTAATAAATTGTATGTAATTCATAATTGTAACAGCATTCTTAAAGATAGATTATGGGGTTCAGGCAGACGTACGTTGGTTCATGCAATCGAAACTCCCTAGAAGTGAATCAGTCCGTTTAGGTACATTTACTAGAGCGCATAAAACAAGAAGAACTATTGAAGCTGTTTCAGTTCGGATTGAACTGATTTAGTTCCAGTAGAATATATAGGTTTGCAAGTAAACGCAAACCTCTACCAAAATCCACTATTGAATCTATCTTATTGGATACTTTATACTTTATATCCAATAACTACTTATCGTATATATTATTAAACTAGCTGTGCCCGCAACTTCGTGTGCGTGGAATAGTGACTTTGGGCAGCATTTTTCGGATTTTGGTTTATTCTGGATTATAATCACCGTCGTTACATCGTATAGCCATCGGGGAACAAAGCATACAGGCTGCTAGAATTATTAACACGTGATAAAGCCACATAAAGCTGATCGTGCGAAAAGCAGCTAATACTTAGATCCACATCCACAACTTTTAGCGTCTGACCATAGGCTTCATTAATTGTCATCGCGAAACTGGTCATAAGCTCACTGGAAACTGAACTCGTTTAAAACTAAACGGAAAATTGTTTGGAATGAGAGGAACCCGAGGCATAAAAACACTAACACCTGTTAAAATCTCTGCTTCTATCAGGTTTCGCAGAATCAGAAATTTACAAGAGAAAAATTCACTTTTAATCAAGTATTGTTGCAAAGTTTTGGCGGTCTTAAATTTCTTAGCAGCATTATGGGTACGCCGACTTTAAATTTATTTTATGAGCTGGTACTCCAGGAGCACTGAGGGATTCTAAAAATTCTACTGGGTAATTGGTAGATTCTTCATCTTTTATAACTCTGTTAATGGAGATATGCTCTACGTTATCCTCCGAAACAAAGCTCAAAATTTCAGCATTTATTGCTGTTGCTTGGTCGTTTCGTGGACTTAAAATAGCTCTTTCGCAAAGCCATGAAGTTGGTATTTGCGTTGCGTTTCCATACACGGATGATATGAGGTCTCGCATTCATGAAACTTCGCAGCATAGGTTTGCGTTTAGAACAAATTTTGCTTGTTCCTGCAGATACACACCGTTACCGATCTCAAGTTATTATAGAGAAAATAAAGTAGCAATAGATACAACAATTTCATCTAATTTGTATCTGGTATGAATAAAACTGTAAGACTGATATTTTTTATTATAATTTGTTATGCTAGTGCTTGGATTAACTTGGTAGAGTCTGAAATTGTACCCATCCTGACCATGGAAATATATCAAAGGATACTGCAGGGCATCATATGCTCGGTGTGTTTCATAAATACGTTGTAAGCAATCATCATGAGTGCGCTGCACGATGTCACGTCTATGACATTCCTGATTGACTAATATTACTGCAACTTCGTCTGCAACGGGGACATTGTACTTTTCACGATGTTCTTCTGCAGGACGTCTATCAGCCTTATTTATAACTTTATCATTGTTATTTTGGCCTTGTAGGATGGAATCTATTGCGGCTTTGAAACTTCTGAAATACGGCTTTTTACTTGATGTAACATATTCTCAAGTTGAAATATAAAGTTGATGTTCAGCTGAGGAAAGTTATGATGTCGTATATGGGCCTGTTCATTGTAATTTGATAAAAAATAAATGTAAAGAAATTTTGGCTCATTTTGGAGAAGCAAAGATCCAATCAATTGATAAATTGGCCCTGCACCTTAAAAGTTGGATGTGATATGTTTGACCCCAAAAGATGTCATTTGGAATACACTATTATATAAACGGATATAGTCTAAAAATGTTTACACTGAGGATGCTCACTATTTAGTAAAACTTTTATAAAGGGGCTCATGATAAGTTTAAATGAGCACTTTGCCACCTGAATAGCATATTCCATATGGTTCTTTTCTCCATTTTTGAGCATTACAAAACTGACAACATACCACCATACCTACTATAGATGCGAATTCAGACTAATCAATTCTGGGCGAATACAAATAAATAACCTGTTTTCTCTTTGGTAATCCATGGAAGGATATCAATTTCCGCTCCAGTTTCTGGGTCTTCTATCAAACTTGATAACATTTTATTGAGTATATGCCGAAGTCGACCGGCATTTAGTCGTGACTGACGTTGTTCTGCAGTTTCTTTCTTCTTCTCGATCAGCTGTTAATCGAGATTCACGATCTAAGCTACTTTCCAGCTTTCTAGACTGCAAAGTTCGTGTTTTTTGAGAGCTCAGGCGGGTTTCCCTATCAGTAAAGGTCTCAGACTCACGCGATATTGCATGAGCCTTGCGATCGGTGGACAAACGTGCCTCACGCTGTTCCCTGTCCATCCTAACTCAAGTGGCCATCTTCGAGAACGATGGAACTCAATCGAGATTTTCGCTGAGCTGAAGTTTCTGTAATATGAAACCTGGCCTGACGTTACTGAAATGCAGTAAAGCAATGAGAACTAATCTCATCCTTATAGCATTTCTGCTGCACCGGGGGAGGTTGGATCTTTTTCGAGGCATTCTTATAAGAAGTAGTAATTAGTACTAACTCAGCGTTATTTAGTGAACACATACTCATCATAAACAAAAAAATTAAATACTTACAGATTATTACACAGTTTAACTTTATTACAGTTTAATAACTATTAAGACGTAATAAACTAACCTATTAATTATCGAAAATAAAAGAAATGTCTAATAGATACATTTATGTATTAATTATTCGCAAATTACTAAATTGTTTTTTAAACATAAAAATTAAGAACTTGTATAAACTTGTATTTACAGTTTAACTAAGAAGACGTGTTTACCTAATTTGAAAACTAATTAACCTATACTATATACATACAATATGTATTTACAAACACTAAAATATAAATATATAAAATAAGCAAACAGTCAGTGTTATCGAATGCAACTGTTACGCCATGCGCCTCCGAAAGCGGCCCGGCTCTCGACGCGCTTTATCTATACATATATAAACAACCTGCATTGACAGCCTAACCTGAACCCTATTTCATATGAATGATGATATATGTCTGAGGTCAACTTAAATTGGAGTATTAACACTTCCGAAACCGATCATTTTTAACTTCTATTTATTAACATATTATTATTAATATATAATCATACTTTTATATAGACCATTATGGAGTTTAGTAAAGTTTCATACAATGCATTTAACAGAGAAAGAATTTAGATAGAATAAATGTTCAACGTGATTCTTTAAATTGGCATAACTTTTTTATTTATGTACCGATTGACATGAAACAAACACTAAATGTTAAGTGAAGCTTACTACAATATATTAGTGAAAACTTCATCTAAATCGGATAAGCCGTTTCTGAGATTAGCGTGCACAAACGCACAGACAAACAGACAAAAATTTTAAAAATCATATATTTAGGTCCTATTTGCGTTTATAAAGGTTCTAATAATATTTTTTCTCATATATCTTCCATGTACAGACAGCGATCCGTTACATTTTTATTATATGTATAGATATATGACCTTAATTTCCTATTGTTATAATAGGAGCGGTTGGGCGGAGGCGGACTTGGATTGGGTGGTGGCGGATTCCGAGGCGGCGGACAGCCATCGCTCGCCGATTTCCAACCGCCATATTTTCCACCGCCATTCGCACCAGCACCACACCCGGCGAGCCCGCACCATCAGCAACAGGTGACATTATTTACATTAACAAAAACCATATGGGTGGATAATTTAATATGAGCAGTTCGAAACTTCCCATAGTGCACTGCACTACTTAAATTTGAACTTCCTGCACTCAATTATCTTCGAGAATTTTACACAGATTATCGGAGGACGACAATCCTACGGGTTGGTCTAATTGTTGCGTTCACTCTAGAACTAGTCTGTGTCAACGCTTGCCAGTATTTCAAAAGAATCATGAACTTATTCTTACAACGTTTGCTTGAACAATGTCAGCAAATTTGATTACCTCTAGAGTCTAGACAATTACTTTTTAGTAGAAGAATCCATTGAACTGTAAAGGGACACGGGGAACCGCAACAGGGATATTTCCTTCGACGGTGGCCTCTCCTTTGGAACTATCTCCTCCTGAACTATAAAGGATTCTACTAGAAGAATATTTACTACTTTAAATGCAAATAGACTTGACGGTGAAGAAAAACATCATAAGGATACGCCTTTTAAATGGTCTAGTAGTAAAACAATATAGTAGAAAGAATACAGATGTCTCTGCGTTCGAAAGCATTAATCTATAGTGGGCTGGCGGCGTAGTGACTAAGATTTGGCTATAAGCTGACATTATAGGTTGTTTTTTATTATACTTGGATTGTATCAACTCATGCGATGAGATGATAGTTCAGTTGTCAGCTACCGTATCAATTGACATAGACTCAAAATGACCTATTCTAATGGAGTCAATAATATATTGTTCAAATAATTAATTAATCGTTTTTAAGAAAATCTTAACGAGGCATTTCGTAACCAGAGCCATGGCATGGAATATGGTGGGGGTGGTACCGGTGGTGCGGAGTACGCGCAGCACTACGCCCCACAGCAACTGCTGCCGCGACACCACACCCACCACGAACCTCACGCGCATCTCCGTCACCACCGTGATCACCATGACGCGATCCATGCTCACCACGTAAGTCCCTCGTGATTGATTATCTTCAACCGCTTTATTATTTACTAGACGTGCCAGCGATTTCTTTTCAGTACCTAGATTAGTGTCTTTCTTTTTATCACGGTGTTTTTCGAATCTTACTTTATTTTAGTACCGAATAAAATTAAGGCGCAGCCGCGGGCTCAAGGCCTTGTTATATACTAAGACTTAACCAAGAAAATACATCTATGATTAAAAAAAGAACGACTCACAAATCAGACAAACAAAAAGACATCACCTTTTAATTAAATATTACTTTTTTGGTAACTTTTAAGCATCGGTGTCCCAAGTAATAAGAAAAAACAGACTTTTAACCGAAATGTTTGATGAAAGAAATACTTAATACGTGATGAAATTCATATCATTATTGTAAGAGATTTTCTAATTGCAGGTTTAATTAATATTGCAGTTAAACTGAAAGACTATTTCCAAATATCAATAACTGCAGTTATATTAAGTGCTTGCAGACGCAATGTCTATCTTAGATTGCATTGTCACTTGAAACCAATTGTGATTGTCATAAAAGTATAAACCTAGATAGATTCTTAAACATAAAAAGTTCTATGAATTACCTACCCTTTAAGTACAACACATAGTATGCTATAAATAAATGTTTTCAGATATGGTATGAGATAATAAATCGATTATAATAATAATAACAGTAATTCGAACATTAAACTATTTGATCCTAACCCCCCGCATGCCAACAAACCCTTGAGAAGAATCTCTGCATAGTTCGCAAGTCGGTACCCTCCGCGTCTTGAAGCTAAAATTGTATTATTAATTTCGCGATTACGTAAAGGTAAGGTGTTCTAACATTTTTTTTAAATAATATTATCATAATATAAACTACCATCTTTTTCGTGTTATTTCTTGAGTTGACATATAAAATACAGATGGAAAGTGACTTTAAAAAGGATTTATTTATTCCTCGGCTCTTTTCATTTCATTTAACATCTTATTATTACAATGAACAGATTTTTTGACGGCATCTGGGTCTGATGTGTAATAATCCTTTTTTTTAACCATTTACCATGTAATTGTTGTCACGTTTTACTTGTTGTTACGTTATTTCAGTTATTGTAGAAAAATCAAATGCGTTTTATGAATAATGTTCTAACGTCTGACTTGGCTGTATGATACAGATACCTTTGCCTTACCTGAATTCAAGCATGAATTGCTTAGGTATAAAAATAATAATCAAATCAAAAACGTAAATACATTCAAGGAATAACTAAAATGTGGTTTTGGCAGTTGTTTTCTTTAATTCACGAAACTTGTGTATTTGACTCCTTATCATAAAATGTTGGTAAAATCTTCACCGAAAGCTCAAGCTTAGAGTTGGATAGATGGGCTTGAACCCGCGTCCATTAACACGGAATCCGGCCGCACTGTCCACTTCGCCATCATCGCTTCAAAACACTAAAAAACAGTTTTTTTTTCCAAAGTTTTTGTCGGCAGTCATCATGGCTGTCTAGCCTAGTTTTTTTTTTTTTATTTATATGAAAAAAGTTATCACAACTTGAAAGTATCTAATTTACGTAATTTTCCAATTTACTCTATTCATTTTCCAATTTATTTATGACAAATAAAAATTTATTTAAGGTTGAAACTGCAATGTTTGGGACATCATTATTCAATACTACTCGCTTGTAGAGCCTATTCAATGTGATTCTTTTCTTTCATTAGTTAGAGACACGTGTATAGATCGATGTGTTAAATTTTTTGTTATTTATTTGTTCTTAGATTGGCAAAACTTTTTTTCTGGAGTTTTGGGCGGTATCTCAGTCTGTCATGTAGTAGTTGTTTCCTTCAATTCATTAAACTTGTATATTTGACTCTATATCATGTAATTTTGGTGGCGTTTTATGTGATATAGTTTGGTTATTGTACACAAGTTAAGTTTATTATAGAAGATAACGCGCAATATTTTTTCTGAGGTACCGACAAAGCTCCATGGAAAGTTCGAGTAAGATGTGCCATCGTTTTGCTGGAGCTTGGTAACGCTGATACAATATTGAAAATATATCTTACTCGCATGACATTGGCACAAATTGTAATTAATGAAAAGAAGAGGAATCACTAAAATCCTGATTCCGTACAGGAAAGATGGCAACCGCGTCACAGAAAATTACCTTTCCGTGTTAAAATAACCTTAAATTTCAGTTAGAATTAATCATAGAAATAGATAATAAAAAATACGTATATGCAATATTTATTTAAGGTAACGAAATTAATGACTTCACATTTTCGATTGTCGAAATAACCTTATGATGGCATTCAGGTATCCTTCAATACACTAAAAAACCAATAATAGTAAGTACCATGTTTTTATCGTGTATATTATTTTGGTGAAAAAATAATAAATAAATTTAAAATAAAACTATATTTTCACCAACAATAAGTTTGAAATACACTTTAGTAGATTAACCCAGCTAATGTTCCGGAGTACGGGGCGAAGCTATTCAATATAATGTCCCCGGGAAACTTCTACGGGAACTTGCAGGACATTTTATGGCCGAATGATATTTTATAAAATGTTATAATGACAACAAAGAGTTTCATATACCAACAAGCTCGTATAGAAATTGGCTTCCTTTTTACGCAATTACAATTTCAGAAGTCAATCTTTGGCATTTATGTGTATTTGTGATATAATCAGCATGTTATTAAATTTATTTATATCGAAAAGTAAATAAATAATTTGAATAATTTATAGGTTCTCAATTGTTGTTAAAAAAACAACATTAATTTATTTATTTTAGGAACATTTACCATAATTACTGTCTTCGTGTTTATGCTTTTGAAAAAGTAAATGAAGAGCGAAAAGCAGAAACTTAATCACAAAAATCTTTCAATAAACCCTTTCAATTAGGTACAAGTCAAATCTATTTTTTCGGTATCTGCAATAATGCTTATATTACCAGTAAATATTTCCTAAAGCATTTTCATTTTAATATATTTTTTTAATTTGATAATGAATTGAATTTGTGTATTTGTCAAATAAACCAAGATATTTTTTTAAAATAAGCAATTTTTTATTTATCCTGTTTTTGGCAGTTGTCACATGGCGGCTTCAGTTATGGCGGCGGGGAAAGGCGCGCTGATTATGGCGCAAGGGAACAGCATGAACTTGCACTTCACCATGCATTGCATTCTACTGAAGAAACTCCGGTAAATAACCAACACATAATTATTCACAATGACAGTAACTAATTCAATGGCGTATTTTTTTTTTTTAAGTAAAGCATGCTATTTTCTAAGTAGTAGTGGAAATATTCGTCCGATGTGACAAGCTAATTTGTCCATATTGCCTATTCTGAAGTTCAAACTTCTATTGACACCCCAGCGAGATTGGCAATCCCTCATGAATATTCCATGGATTCTCGTGGCACCTCAGAATAAACGCTTCGTGCTCATTATCTCCAATTCTCTTCACTTGTGAACAATAACCAAAAAAAACTTTACTATGCTAAATGTCACCAAAATGACTCAATATAGGGTCCAGTAACACAAGTTATTAAATTAAAGATAACAGCTGCTGCGTGACAGACTGAGATGGCGCCAAAAAGCGGATTTTCTAAGGAAAGACAGTCAACGTCAACGAGTTTTATTGACTTTAACAATTTAGAACCCGTATTTTGTTTGCCGTCGAAAGATACCTTTCAATTGATTTTCCACTGATAGGTTTTACTGAAAAGACTCAAGCTTACGTGTTTGTTTTAAAACGAGTTCCGTAAGTTCGAGATTTTTTTTTTATATGTTATTGAAGTGATGATGGTTTTACTTTGTACTTTATAGTTATTTTAATGTTTCTGTTTAATATGTCGATTACCCATAAAATTTTCATCCGACGTCTTGAAGAGAATAAACATTCAGTTCGAAGAAATGGTTATTTCCGGACTGTTTTTTTTAATATTTCCACCCATCCATCCATCTATTCAACCATAAGACGTCCACTGCTAGACATAGATCTCCCCCAAAGATCTCCACGATGACCGGTCTTGCGCCACCCGCATTCATCGGACTCCCACGACCTTCACCAGATCGTCGGTCTACCATGTGAGATTGCCATAATCGCCACGCTTGGCAGACGGGTTGACGATCTCGGTCAGGTGTTTGTGGCACTCAGAGGAAGCTGCTGCCCATCCCTTGGTTTATCCCTTAGTCGCCTTTTACGACACCCATGGGTAGATATGGGGTGGTGCTATTCTTAGTCGGTACCTTGCGGCCTTTTTATATTTGCTTATTTGAATATAGATAAGATCATAGAGTGCGTAACAGTATAAAATTCCTCAATACTCACAAAACTGCTTGCACTGCTATTAGTAGCTTATTTTACATTGAGATTCTAAAAAGTGATGCTGCACCTCTGAATGTTACAAATTTTAAAAAAACTCTCGCATACCTACTATTTGTATTACATTTTAATACTGAAACAGTCCGTCTGTCTCTTCGTGTAAATTATGTATCGATCTGAATTCGTTTTTTTGAAATTTATTTTATAAATAAGTATTTGATTGGCATTTAACTTTCAAGTGTCGTTTCGCGGTCACCCAAGTTTAAAAAAAAAGATTTACTGAGATGTCGTTTGTTTTTGAACCTATTTATTTCTTTGTGTGTAGCGTTTGACTAAAATCACAACCGATGTTGATTGACGATGTTGTCCAAGATGGTATACACGGCAAGCCTAAAGATACTGGCTCTCGAATGATACTGGCAGAATTATACACCTATAGGTGGTCAGTGACAAGTTTCCACCTTGAGGATGGTATCAGGTATCAGGAATTTGTGTTACTCCAATTTATTACAATTTATGAGTTTCATATTAGATTTTGTTACATCTTTAGATACATAGAGTTTGATTTGAATAAAATAAAATAATGTGTGCAATTTCACACGAAGTAGAAGTGAAACCTTAAAAAAAAAAGTGTTACCCATCCTGAGTTTCAACATCAGACCTTTCAGTCGTACCGTCTATGAGACACGCGGATTAGTCCACCGGGCTAATCACGCTCTCAAAAATTTGATAAACAAATCCGACCTCCATCAGAAACGTACTGTCGCTTTTTCGTTTCATCGACTTTCAAATCACGATGCTAAAGAAGATTTCACTTCAAAAAGAAAATTGAAATGTTAAATCCTGCGAGAATGACACGTTCACTATTAAGACACAATATAACTGACATTTGGACTACTTAGCATTAACCTCTTTCTTAGCCCCTTCAGTACTAACTTGGCGTTTACGCCAGCTTTCCATTGTTTTCCTATTGTCTTTCTATGTGTCATTTTTATGGGTAATGGGCATATTAAGAATATGGTGATAAAATCCCCACAATGACTCACTTTAGAGCGTAACGTTTCGGAAAACGTCACTATGTACAGAAATTCCGTCATTCCTGAAAATTTGGACAAAAGCGACCATCATGGAGACGTTAATTATATTATGGATTGCGGTGTTATTTGGAACATTATTTGTCGCTGAAAAAACACTAAAGAAAACGGTTGATATCTTTTATTAAGTTTATGTTATGAGTAAAATAAGAAGATAAAATATTACGTATTGTGAAAAAATTACACCCAGCTCACATCAAAATTTAGAAAGAATATCGTTAATATCGATGAAATATGTCCGACCAAATCCAATAAGAATTTAATAAGCTTAAAGTAAATTAAAATACATCGGAGGCATTTAGGATCGTTGGAATTTCTATTGGATATTTTTCATGTTGGCAATATTTACCTACCAAAAAAGTATTGATGTCTTGTACTTTTTAGAATTAAAAACTCAAAAGTTTTTTTTATTGTAAGCTGCCTAAATAATACAGTACAAGTCGTTACAATAACCTCATGTAGGTATTGCAATATCTTTTCTATTTATTTAAATAATAATTTACATACAAGTAGTCACATAAAAAAGTGCATTAAGTAACGATATAATATTCATTAAGATTATTTATTATTTTAGAATATTCGTTAAATCAAGAAAAAATTATTAATTTTATTTTATTAATTAATAAAAAATTAATTTTAAAAACGTATTTTACGTTGTGTACAAATCAACTACGATGATTATTTACGTTTGTTTTTTTTTCTAGAATGCTTCGATGGATGACACGACTGGGTTCATGACTGACCTGCCATTATTAAAAAGTAAGTTATTTTTTAATGTAATTATTTTGTCATTTTAATTTATATATCGATGTATTATATGTACCATATACTTAATCAGAATTTTAGATTGAAAGACATTCACTGCGACCATACATTTCTGAAAAATGTTAGCGAAATTTGTATTGTCTATAATCTTATAGACCATCAGGTTCAACCATAAGATGCCCACTACTGGACATAGGTCTCCTCCGATAAGGGTGGGGATAGCCATAATTGTGATAAATATGGTTATAGGTATTTCTAAATTATTTTTTAATATACCAATCTTTTTTATAGCGTGGAAATTTCCGTCGTACAATGAAAGGTGGGTTATGTCAGTTTCTTACTGACTAAAAACCCACGGTGCATTTTCTTTTACCTATTTGACTGATTTTTTACATTTACATCAACAATAAAAGCGAGTAATAATAAATAATTGTAGATATGGTTTAATAAAAAAATAACTCAATTAGTGGAAGAACAAAATGTATCTATTCATAATACAAGCAAGATTCAAAAGAATCTTAGTTTAACAATCATGAAAGTTCACATAAACAGCATTTGTTTAATTTACATATATTACAAGAGAACTAATAACAATTTACTGGTCCAATAAAAAAATAAGTTCAGTGTTGCATATTAAAATAAATATTAACATTAGTAGTAAATTATCAGTGTCGGGAGAAGAGTTAAACGATAGGATTGATACTTTATGTCGACTCATCGATAATGTGGTTCTTTATCTCGATGTACCGCCAGCAAAAATTTCAAACTGTACACCTGTTAGTCAAGACTCGTAATTCGAGGCTTGGACTGTAATTAATTCTTTTTTTTTTCCTCCGTGACGGATGAGTCTTTGATGGCGTATCATTTTTTTTTTTTTTTGCAAAATAAGTTTCGTTCAACGAATGTATCCGTAATTTAAAGCCAGCAATGTACTATTGTGATTCAGTTGATAAAAACTAGGCCACTAAATACCAATATTTTGCGTCTTATGAACCGTAAAAACCTAGCCGTATTATATTTAATGGTTAAAAACTATGCGAAATATTAAAAGTCAAAAGTAAGGTTTTTATATCATTGACATAGATATTGGCAACATTTAAATTTTCAACATTATTAATTATGATTACTGGCAAAACAAAGTGTGAACTGTTACAAAGATAGTTAACGTTAACGATTTCATGACGATAAAAAAAACAAACTAAAGAACTGTTTGATTGAAATTTTCCGACCCTACCTTACCCACATTCGAGCCGTATGTAATTTAAATTGCACGAACATCCGACCGTTAAAATAAGTACATATTATTAACTTATCAAAAATGTTTATTATTACTCTTCAACCGATGACCTAATACTGATAAAACTGTAATTAGGCCTCATAGCGTACTTATCGGATGGGTGTATCGATTTTTCTAAGTAGATTGTAAAGTAAAAAAAACTAACTCATTCAATGGACGGATGAATCAATATCAAAGAAATAAAAGTAGCGATCGATCAAACGATTATGAATGGATTCTTCGTTTTTTAATATATAGAGTCTACGGATGTTGTTATAACTATACTCTGTACAAATGTTCTTAATTTTGAAAAAAAATCTAACATAAGCTATTTAGACATTTCCGCACTTTTTGATTAAACATATTTAAACACTTTTTATATTTTTATTTTTGTATAAATAATTTAATTTACCATGGCATCTTCGTTTAATATTTTATTACTAGCTGTGTGCCCGCGACTGTGTCCGCATTCCATATATTCTTCCCTGCGTTTTAATTTTTTTATCCATCCAATCCATTCAACTGAAAGACGTTCACTGCTGGTCTTTATATTTATTTTATTTTTCTTTATTTTTTTTTATACGGAACCGTTTTCCTAAAAAAAATGTAGTACTAAAATAAAGTTAAAGTATTTCTCATAAATTCAAACACTTGCTCGTAAAGCTGTGCATAGAAACAGATTTTATTCAAATGTTTATGAGTTGTTATTTTTTAAGCGCTATCCTAATTATTTTCTAAAATTAAAGTTTACCCGGAGTAACTTTAGCTATCTATCAAAAAAAGTCCCGTCTAAATCCGTCCAGCCGTTCCGGAGGCACCCATTACAAACAGACAGACATACAAAAAAAAAATATTGTATTTTTGGTATAGGTATGGTATATACATTCATATCTATTTAATAAAACAATAATTTTGTCACTAAAAACACACTCCAGTTTTTATTTATTAGTATAGATAAATAATTTAATTTATCATGTCATCTTCGTTTTGTATTTTATCACTAGCTGTCTGCTCGGGACTGCGCCTGCGTTTCATATATTCTTCACTGCGTTTTAATTTTTTTATACGGAACCGTAATTATTATCCTACAATTTTTTAGTACTAAGATAAAGTAAAAATATTTCTTATAAAGTATTGCACTTGCCCGTAAAACTGTGCATTGGATCGGATTTTATTAAAATTTAAATTCAGCTGTATACTAAAAAAGTCCCGTTCAAATCGGTCCAGCCGTTCCGGAGATTACCCAATACAAACATACGGACAGATAAAATTTTAAAAATTGTTTTTTCGGTATTCGTATTGTAAACACATTCATATCCATTTAGTAAAAAAAATTGACATTACAAACGGACACTTAAATTTAATTTAATAGTAAAGAAAACTTCCTTACTATCGAATGTTTGTACATAATTCACTAAAAAAACTTCTTGCAATTTAAAAATCAAGAACACCAGTTCTAATTTCAAAATTGTAATTGGCCAGTAATATGCGACGGAACACCTTTGAATTTTTTTATTGAATTTTCTGACTTGGGGTGTTAAGTAGCCAGCATGGTGTATAACTAATGACACAGTAATGTTTATTGTATTAGGGTTGCCATAAAGAAATATTAACATGAGAATAGTGATCACGCTGAGCGCATGTTTGGGGCGTGGCGGTGATTGTTACGACCGCCATTGTTGGTTTACTTTGAGCAGAGTTTTGTAATCACCCAGATCTTTTGTACACGAGTGTAAATTTATTATACGTATTTCTACACAACGTGGTGCATTTTCTAATATAAAAGTGTCTTTAAAAAAACTTAGGAATATGGTGTGTTACATTTGAAAATTACATTTATAAATATAACAAAACTAGGCAGCCGTGGGGACTGCCAACAGAAGCGAAAACTCGAAACTTTTGAAATGTTCTTAATTTTTAAATGTCATAGTTTATTAATTGTAATTATTAATAAGACATAACAAAATTGTTTTTACATCTATTGGTGTTCCGAGCAATAAATATTTACATTTTCAGATAGATTATTCATAATCAATACAATACGATAGGCTGCGTAAATATTAATTTTGTTATGTATCTCTGAGCGGCACTTAAACGCCATTTTATAATTGACATACTGTAGCATATTGACGGTTGACGTCATAACATTGGTAACGCCGCTAAAGAAGTTTTCACTTCAAAAAAATATTGTTATAGATTAAGATTATGTTATAGATGTCGACCGATTTTGTTTACGCACCTATCAAGTGTGTTTTATGTCTATATAGCGATGAAAGGCAGAGAAGGTATGGGCGGTACAGGCTCATGTGCCCCAAACGATGTATTCTGCTCTGTACCAGGCCGATTGTCACTCCTATCCTCGACTAGCAAGTACAAAGTGACAGTTGCCGAGGTCCAGAGACGATTGTCACCGCCTGAATGTCTCAACGCTTCTCTCCTCGGCGGTGTATTGAGAAGGTAAGTAAAAAAAATCTTCCAAATGGTAGTTTTTTTCTTAAGTAATTACATTCATGAAGCGGGAGTTCTTGGGGTGATTTTGGACAGGCATGTAATAAAGAATTTGAAATTTTGTTTTTCCTGTGTGTGTTTAAATGACTCACTATTAATAGATATAAACCGTTTAAACTTTATATTTAAACGTTTGATGAGTTGTTTCCGACAGCAATTACAACCTCTTTGTAGAGCCCTGTATGAATAATAAAATATTAAATTGTAGTTTTATTAAGAAAAAGCTTCTTCGATTACAAAATTAACTTTTTAAAATATTATTATACAGTGTTATTATAGTTTTAGTCTCGCAACTCACAGCTGGTGTTTGGCGACAAATAACATTTAACTTTTATGTTAAATGTATCTAAGCTCACGGCTAAGTTTGCATTAAGTTTTTCAGTTTAAGTCTGTATGATAATTCTCTACAAATCATGTCTCTTAAATAATCATTTATTACGACAACGAAGATAAATATTTTAGCCCAAACTTCATATTATTTTACTAATCTTCAGAGCCCCAACAAAATGGCGGTCCTTTGTTAAAGCGTTCCGAGTTGTGAGATCCAATGAGTTTTCAATGCACCGCAATTTTGCAAAATAACCGAACTATGGTATATCACGTAAAATCACCAAAATTACAAAACATAGAGTCATATACGATAAATAAAAGTAATAGTTGTAGTCGATATTAACAAATACTTTATTTAAGGCCCTTTCAAGTTCACGCGACTGATTGTGTTTTAGACAGGAGAAAAGGGCCGTTCAAGTGTCATGTAAGCAAAATTTTGGTCATTCTTCCCCCCCTCCCCCGTCAGCATTAGTAAAGAAAGTCTTTAACCCCTTTCCCCTCCATAATTACGTAATCATCGGCATAAGGTTGAACGAGAAAATGAATAGTTTTAGTAACTAGTAAATATACTAATAACTATTCATACTACAGTCTACGTCATCAAAAAATCACCAAAGCAAAACCTCTGCCCCAAAAGCTTACGCCCGCTTTACTTCCCCTTCTTTGGTATCAGCTTAAAAATCATCATAGAAATATTATCCAAATGTGATTTCAATGGTTCTAATTTATTAATTCCTTGTTTACTTTTTGTAGAGCGTTTTTAATCAATCTTATTATAAATTATTTTTATATTTTTTTATATACCAACGTATGTAAGAAGTTATACTTTTTAATATTTATATAAAAAATAAACTTTTGTAGATTTTAACATTTTAATCAAGTTAAAAATTCTCATAATGCCTTAACCAATCTTAAAAAAAGGTTTTTTTTTGCGTTATTGCTTATGATACTCGTTCTTTTAAAACTCATATTATCGCGTTGTTTGATTATTGACATAATTATTTATAAGTGCATTATTTGTTTGTCTGACTGATTTTTTATCTTGATGAACAGTTAAGTTTTTGCACTTCTCGCTACTTATGATGTCTATTTCTTTCTCTCATATGGCCAAATGGCGTCAGTCAACCGTCTGACCGGAATTAAGAACTGGTTTAAATTATATTTGTTTTTCTTTTTTTTTTGTTTAACATGTAACGTACTTTGGAAGTAACATACACGTCAATTTAGCAAATAATCAGTAGCTTCAGCTCTCAATCAAAAGACTTAATCACTTCGTAATATCAGTAAGCATAATTATACCGTATCATATTATAGTCGCCGTATTACTTTTTAAAATTAATATTTACAGTAGAAACAGTTTATAACATTTTTTTTCATTAAACTTACTGTAATGAAACCTTCTTTCTTTTACATAATGGTAATCTGTGATTTACATACACAGTTCAGCCAGTGTCATGTAAATAAGCTATACTTTCAATCTTGAGTCAATGTTTCTAAGCTTCACCCGGACTTTGGTTAGCACTCAACCGGAAAATGGACACAGCACAAGGCCACCACAATATTACAACCTCAACGAAGCATTACCTAATTTAATCTATCATTAACTATTCAGTTTATATCGTAATCTTAATCGATTACTAATTTCCCGAAAATCCGTGCACTAAGGTTGGTAACCCTAGATGCCGGTTATAATCAGTTAATTCAAACATTTTCACGCGCACTGGCAGCACAACGCAAGATTGAAGATTTGTATTTTAAATTGTTTTTCTATTCTCTAGAACAATATTTGTCAATATTTTAGTTGTCATTATATATTCGTTACGCTTTACAAGGATACCTACGAATTTTATTATTTCTCTACAACACCTAAATATACATTTATATACGCTTTAAACCTTGTTCGAAACAAAACTCCTTGATCCTGTTTACTTTGTCGTCCCTTTTTTAGTGTGCAAATTAAGACGCGCAACTCAATAAGAAGGGATTTAATTTTGTATAAATAATTCGGATCTTTTTTAGAAGACTTTAGTGTCTAAATATGTATCGTAAGTATGCGTATGATGGTACAAGTTAATCCTGATGTAACCATAAACCGGTATCCAGTAAATTTATTCTAATTCATACGTTGTTTAATGGACACATTGACAGAACTGTTTAATCACAGAGATAGAGTTCTGATATTATTAAGCTCAATGACCTGATTTTCCTTTACTTTGCGATAATCTTCAAATAGCTGTGTCCAAGTTTTTATTTTCTAAATCGAGAAAAAATCAAATCTAAAATAATCTTCAAATATATTTTTATTCACAAAAAGTTCTGCTATTCAAGTTATGTATAAATAACGTTCATCCAAATTTGTTAATTTTTACAAATATATCTACTAATTAAACGAGGATTGTAATTTTTACTTTTATTTAATAATCACATTCAAAATTTAAAATAACGAACTAAATTTAAAATAATATACCTTTAAACAGATAACATATCTATTTATAAAGAAAAAGCAGACAGTCATAAAAAGGTTTTATTGAAAACTTAAAAAAGATTAACTACATACATGAGTAATGACTAAATTGTAACTTTGCACCTCTAATGAAAGACGGTGCGATAGTTGCCATATTAAAAAAATCTGTTCGGTCATGATTGGATTATAAAAAGAAACTCAATTATATCAACAAATGTAGACGGTAATAACTACCTAGCAAACGAATGAAGGCATTTAAGCATATCCTTGTTTGTACGTGATCAGTGTGCAATCGTTTGGAATCATCAACGTAATTTAAAATTTAGTAAGAAAATTGGGAGGAAAAAATAAGTTACGTCTTCCATCTCACTCACTAAGGACTGTCAAAAGCTTCTTGATTGTTTAAATTTTCTACATAATTCATATTTTATCTTTAGAAATATTTTTAAAGTGCAAACTTCTTAAAAACATGTAAGATTCGCGTTACAAATGCTATGACATAAACCGTCGATATGCTCCAGTATGTCAAGTATAAGATGGCGTTTAAGTGCTGGCGCTTTGAGAGCAATAATAAAATGCATAGATATTCGATTGATGAAAGCTAATAGCTCTAATAGATGTAACAACGAGACAAATGCTAAAAGTTTTAATTAGCCATACTATAATTTAAACATTTAGAAAAACAGTTTATCAAAATTTCGAGTTTCACATCTGTTAGAAACCCTCATGGGCTATCTAGTTGTTTTTTTTTATACTCAGCTCAACGTTTTGACCACAATCTCACCTGATGTTAAGTGACGATATGGTCTAGAATGGTAATAAAAAGCCAATAAGGCTAGAGGTTGCCGGAATGTACCTATTGTTGTTTGGCGACAGATTTGGAACACATCGCGAGCCACTGCCGGAGGCACATAGATTATAAGAGTTATAATACGTAGTAAATCGATGATCATAGATAAAACACTATGCTCGAAAGCGATGATGGCCTAGTTGGTAGTGCAGCGGGATTCCGCGTCAATGAACGCGGGTTGGAGCCTACCTATCCAACTCTAAAATTAGCTTCAGCTTTCATTGAAGTTAAACATTTTGAGGCAACCATAGCATGATGGTATGTCATTTTCTAATAATGCACGCCTGGGCAATGCTACCACCATCAATTTTGATAACCTGTCGCCAAATACCAATAAGTGTTTCCCGGCAGCATCACTTGAGAACCTGCACTTCTAGGCTTAGTGCGTTTGCTATCCTGGACACCTTCGTCACTTAACGTCGTGTGAGATTGTGGTCAAAGCACTGAACCTATACCGTGTAAAAAAAGTCTTTTATAATATTATAGAATTTGATTAAAAAATGAAATATAACTTAACCACTATAATCATATTATTTACAAAACAGTCAAAAGTACATAATATTTACTATTAAAAATGTAATTTAGAACTTGATTAATAAACAGTGTAACATAATGTTTATCGCGTATGTGTAATTCCTGTTATTACCACACATCAACTCTGTTTGTAACTCTCGTAAACTACATACAAATTTGCAGTTTCACTGTATAAATTTATTTACTTACATGGCAACATTGTTACGATATCGGCAGCTGGCCATCAACACCATTCCATATTCAAATATTTGACATTTCATTTTTCCATTTATATGGGTATTTTTAATGCACAAGTCTATCTTTCGAACAATAATTATTAAGTGGCATCGGCTATAAATTTCTATATAATGCAGTTTAATTTAATATGGTTATGAAATGATGACGGTTCAGTGATAATGCATGTGTCCCAAACTGCGACGGTAGACTTCTATAATGAACCTGTTTTTCGGCGAAAGAAAACATCATAATGAATCCATAGCATGTTCTTATATATCTAATCAGTTTTTCTTCTTAGATAATGGCAATTTGTGTACAAACAATTCGTGCCAGTGTCATGTAGGTAAGATGTATTTTCAATCTTGTATCTACCAAGCTCCAGCAAAACTTTATGGAGCTTTAACGGCACCTCCGAATAAATGTTATGCGCCATTTTTCATAAAAAACTTAACTTGTAAACAAAAACCAAATAATATCACACAAAACGCCATTAAGATTACATGATATAGAGTCAAATATACAAGTTTAATGAATTAAAGAAAATAACTGCTACATGACAGACTGAGATCCCTTCGAAAAGTCCCCAACCTTTACCTTCTAGTCATAAATTAAAACCATATCACAAAACACTAGTTAGTATCTGCCCGTTTCCATAGTTTAAAATTAACGTTACAAAAACTATTCCGTTCCCATTTCCTTGAAAAAATATATCTATCCATGCATTCAACCAAAAGACGTCCACTGATGGACATAGGTCTCCAACAAAGATCTCCACGACGACCGGTCTTGCGTCATCCGCATCCAGCGAACTTCCCCGTCATTTACCAGATCCTCGGTCCACCAAGTAGCCTGCCCACGCTGCGCGGCAGCCATTCGAGTACCCGTTGGCCCCATCGGACATCGGTTTTACGAGGAATGTGCCCATCCCACTGCCTGATATTTGTTAGATTTGTCTCTATGATAAATCTCATTTGAATGGCTGAGTTATTAAAGGAAAAAATACTTTCACATTTGTTATAAGAATACACTTAGCGATATAGAATCTTTTGTGTCAATACTTTTTAGACGAATATAATACCTACATTTTAAATTTCGAACGTCCATCTCAAGTGCCCAATTCAAACGAAATTAATCATTCTTATAAATATGTTAATATAGCATGTTATGATTCTTTTCATAAAAAAGATAAGCTGTCAAAACAAACCTATTTTATACGTACGAACACTATTATTTCAAAATTCAAAAAGTCATTGTGTCACAAGTAGGCACGCCATCGCCATTGCGCGCGCCATTTCGATCTAATCAATCGTATGTATATTCTTAATAGTTATTAGGGTTACATTAAGTGTATATTCTAAAATAAATTTAAATAATATAACCAATTCCTCCTACGCAATAGACAATAATTATCTTTAAACTATACAAAAAACTAGTAGAAGTTTAAATCCTGAAACTATTATTATTTTGAGGTTTTTTTAAAGTTATTGTCATGTCTACAAGTTCTTTAGGCCCACAAATTTATATTATTTCAATACTTGTGCAGAATAATCAAACACTATCGCATAAAACACAAAT
The DNA here is from genome assembly GCA_014132275.2 of Samia ricini. Taxonomy (NCBI): domain Eukaryota; kingdom Metazoa; phylum Arthropoda; class Insecta; order Lepidoptera; family Saturniidae; genus Samia; species Samia ricini. The sequence continues at coordinate 12,648,163 of AP028158.1, forward strand.
AAATTATATTTTACGTGTTTTTATTTGTCCCATGTAATAAACTAATATAGTCCAAGCTATTTATAATCATTTTAAATATTGTGATGGATTTTTTAAATTATACCGAACCCATACAGAACCGACAAATCAAATACGTTAAACAGTACTTATAAAAGTTACTTATTCAATGATAAGTATATTTGGAAAGGATTGAAGTGCATTTAAAAACTTACCTTTGTATATAGCGTTTGGTTTATACTTTATTTAGTGGGAAGCTTTATAGTTTATGAGAGATAGAAAATATATTCGAAAACTTTATTTGAATCTAATTTTTTGCGACATAGTCTATTTTTTGTTTTTGTATATTTCCTATTCATAATATCAGTTACAATTGAAATTTGTAAAGACGAATCCTATCCAGTTTTTAAAATGTAAATAGGCAGCTTTAATCGAATTAATAATAACTTATATCTATCAAATATGTCGATTACCCATAAAAATGAGAGAATAGGAAAACAATGGAAAACTGGCGTAAATGCCAGGTTAGTGCTCAAGGGGTTAAAAATAGTATAAAGTAGCCTAAATATTTAAACAAATAGTAGGTGGTAAAAACACTAAGTCTAGAAATACTCCCTTTAAGTTATACCTCCGGATTACACCTATAGGTTGGTAACAGATTTTTAAAACTTATGGTGGTGGTAGCTAACCATGTGGGGATTAAAAATAACTTTAATATCATGGTATGGTTTCATCACGTTATTATCCTTCGTCAAACATTCAAGATAGTTTCAATTGTTATAGAATAGATAACCAAAGTAACCAGCATTGCCCGAAGAATTACTAAATGTAAGTGGCAGTGGGCTGTGCACATTTCTCGCAGAATCGATGCCCGATGAGGCCAACAGGTTCTCGAATGGTAACCACGCGCCGGAAAACGTAGCGTAGGTAGACCCCCCACAAGGTGGACCGACGATCTGGTGAAAGGCGCGGGAATCCGATGGATCCGGGTGGCGCAAGTTCGGTAGTCGTGGAGATCTTTGGGGGAGGCCTATGTCCAGCACTGGACGTCTTTCGGTTGAATGGCTGGATGGATAGAACAGATGGATTCAAACCTCCTATAGAAGCTCAGAAAATGCACAAATTCAAAATAGTTATAGAAATAACAATTACATACAATAATCCGCCTATGAAATTTTATTCGTATTTATTAAGAACAAACAGAAGCGGCCTATAAAGATTAACTTTCTAATATTAAATGTAACACCGCATAAATCAAGTTTAAATTACATATTACGTCAAGATATGTACACCTACGTTTATAAAAACAAATACCTGTCCGTACATCCGGCGTAATATTAGAAATCTTAGAAAATATTTTTGACATGAAGGGCTTTCACAGCTTCGTGGTTTTGGACACTCGACGGGAAAAATATAAATGAAATGATCATGACAAAACAATTAAAGCTGGTCTTACATTAAAGTATACTAAAAATGTCCAAAGCATTTAATAGTAAATTGAAAATTAACATTTATTCTCAGCGTAATTCCATCTGATATAAAGTCGGCACCATCAATAAATGAACGGATACGCGACCCGCCATTTAAACTTTTTTTTTAATGTAATCAACCAACGGCAGTAAGGTCAATGACTACAAGAGAATAAATCATTGAAATGTACCTAGTAGCTAGCTGTTTGATAAATAGCGAGGTTCTTATTATATAAATTAAGCAGACTTTTTTGTACGGTTCGAATAATGAGTTATTGTTATCAATGCAAAAGTCTTTGATGACATCTTTTAAGTCAATAAGTTTTATGTTTTATAAACGTTTTTTATCGTCTTATTCTTTCCTAGCTCTGTGTTCAGCTGCGTTTCATATATTCTTCACTGCATAATATAGTTTTAAAATAAGCATTGGAATATATTCAGTGTCCGAACGAATGTTCGGTTTTGATTTCGGTCAGCTTCGGCAAAAGTTTCGGTTTCGGCTAAATAACGGCGGAATTTTCGGCCACACCGAAACTTTATAATCACGCATCGTTCCCGTGAGTTTGTGACTCGTGTGTTAGTAGCCATGTTTTATTCGTTTTTATCTAATTGCTCAAGTGATTCTCAATCAATTTGCAGTGATTTGGAAAACAATATTGTACCAAAAGATAGTGACTCTGACTCATAGAACGCACTAAAAGTTTTTGAAACTGGTCACTTACATTAATAAAACTTAAAAAAACAGTTGTGACAACTAAAAGTGGATTTCTCTGGATAACTAAAATGCAGTTTTTAGATGAACTATTTGCTATTTTAAATATAGGGTGTCTGTGTTACCATGGACTGGAAAAAATTTCGTAATAGGATTTACTAGGATCTTAAGATTAGTTTGCCTCTCAGCAGATCGTCTTGCAATGAATAGCGATTGATATGCGACCATTTGATTGCTGGAAGTTATATATTAACTCTGTAAAAATAATCCAAAAACGCCGTTCCAATTTGCATCATGACAATGCCAGATCTCACACGTTCACACAGACAAACCAAATTTTAGAAACGGCTCAACCTGCATACAATCCTAACATGGGACCATGCGACTTAATCCTATTTTAAAAAATCAAGAATTGTCTACACCAAGGATGCTCATTTTTTTTATCAGTCGGGCCAAACGGACGATTCAGAAATTTTTGGCGGGCCACTAACTGTTAATGATGTTAGGTGTTGTGACTTATTTTGATCCTTCGATGATATAAAGTTTTAGATTATTTATTTATTTTTTTAGATTACGTTAAGTGGTTTTCTGTGAGTTACGTATGTCGTGGAAAAATAGGATTATATCCTATTTAAGTACTGGCCATCATTAATGGTTGTAAGTTACTGGTTATGTTAAAACCCATTGTAATATAAAGAACTGTCACTACTATTAGGAAAACCATGTAACGAGTGTGTGTTATACAAAATTACTGTAATATACTGAAATTACTTTTATTCTATTCAATCGACTGACAAAATATAATCCACAACATTGGACGACCGTGACAGGACAACGTCGACGATTGAAACGAAAATTATTTAAAAATTACTCTCTAGGATTGTGCCAGCGATTCTGATTCTGATAACAATGAAGATTTATATACGGTGTAAACAAAAAGTCAATAAACAAATAACGTTTAATTTTTTATTCTTATTTTGGCCCAGTCTAATACTAATATTTAAATGCTTTAAAAATACTACCTGCTTATACAATACGCACTTTTAACTATTCATTTTATCGACCATTTCTCGGTACTAGCCACATTCGTTTCAGAGCTGTCATTTTATATTTTACTGACTATAGCCAGTTTGAAACAACAAAAAGTCTGCGAAATATACATCAAGACTATTAAAAGTATATACTTACGACAATAATTTGGGTAGGATAAAGTTAGAAACCCTGGGCCCCCTTTTTCCAATAAGGAGAGTAGTAAGACAGATCCTCTTATCCCCGATAATATTTATAGCCATCCTTGAAAAAATCATTAGCAAATTAGATTGAAGTAGATCAGGAATATGTACAAGGTGCATTCATAAGTCATCTGAGATTCGTAGACGATGTAGTGTTGCTATCACGGACAAGCTACAACTCATGATTGAATCCTTACAAGAAATTAGCACAAAAGTAGGATTACAAATAAATCTCACCAAGACAATGTGTCAATGACGAACAGTTATGAAACACCATTAATAATTAATGGAAGGTCTTTGAAATATACCAAAAATAACTTATATTTAGGGAAAACAATCAGTTTCGATAGTAAAAAAAATGACAAAGAAATAGGAAGAAAAGTATGTTAGACATGGAACAAATACTGGAACTTAAAAGAATTTTTTGAAGTAACCTATAAATTAATATAAAAACAAAAATCATGAACTGATCCCTCTTGCCGTGCTTGACATACGGATATCAAATGTGGAAACTAACAGTCAAAGTAAAACATAAAATCAACACATGCCAACGAGGACTATTGCGGAGCATGCTCAATGTTAAAAAATTAGACAAAATAAGACATACAAAAATAAGATCAATAACAAATGCCACAGATGCCTTGAAATTAACACAAAAGCTTAAATGGAAATGGGCAGGTCATGTAGCGAAGCTAACAGATCAGAGAAGGACCATAAAAGCAACTATATAGAAAGGTCCGCAAGGGAAAACAAGTAGGGGAAGACCACCAACACGACGAGAATACGACATAAATAGAACCGGCGGCTCAAATTGGATACTAGTTGCTACAAAACAGAGAAAAAATGGGCATCTTTGGAGGAGGCCTTTAACCAACCTGGGGTTCTTGCTATTAATCGTGCAAGAAATAAATAGAAAACTGTAATAAATTGTACTTAGAAATAAGATTACTTGTGTATAATGTATAAGCAAGAAATAAAAGGCTTTTTATTTTATTTTATAGTCAGTTTGAAAAATAAATCTCGAGTTAAAACCAACTAACCGTAAGACATGCAGACAGAGAGACATGTAAGGATTAGAATAACATTAATACATAATATTAAACTTTCAAATTAAAAAATAATATAGAAATTAATTTGATTGACGCTGAGTAAGTGCTGACTAAGTAATTTCATTGTTTTGCAAATATAATTTATTGAATGACGTACGTTAAATTTTCCATCTATTATTTTAATAAACTCATACTTTATTTTACGTCAAATTTACTCGCAGTCTATTCAGGTATCTTATTCAAAATTTACGTTCGTAATTAGATTTACGAACTTGAAAATTTACTTTACTTGAAACTAATCGAAAATATTCAGAATTCAAAATATTCAGATATTTTTATAATTTGAGAGAGTTTATCTATATTACACTGCAATATCACCGTGTCATTGACATCGCCGATCAAGTTTACGCCAAAAAATAATAAATATAATCGGTTTGGATTCTTTTTTACAATTATTCTAAACTATTCTAACTAAAACGGTTGATAATTTTAAGTAACGTTTTAGTGAATTATTGTCGAACGTATATCGTATACCTAAAAAACCGCGTGATTGAAAATCACTTTTTTCTGTAAAGTGTAAACAGTGAAATTCCTTAATATTGGATTTTAAAAAAAGTAAACTTTATGCTAAACACGAAGACGATGTAACTGTATTGTTATTTTCTTATATTACAGTCTGTTACACAATTCCACTAGTATCACGTAGATAAAGATATATTTTCAATCCTGTATCAACGTGCAAATGCCCCATCTTGCTAGAACTCTCCATTGAGTTTTCGTGGCACCTCAGCATAAATGTTTCATGTTATTATTTTCAATACATTCCACGTGTGCAACCAAACTACATAACGCAACTTAATGAATTAAAGACAATAACTGCTACATTATAGGTTGAGATTCCGTCAAAAACTCGTTAATAAGTATCTTTTATCTTTCCTTTGTTCTATTTTGTTCTTTGACTAGTTCTCTAATAAAGACCGCGACTTAATTAAATTGTTTTTTATTACTTTCTTGTTTTTGCATTTTTATCAATGATATTGAATAGATGTAAATTGTAATTATAATTGTAATGCTTTTTTTTCTTCAGAGCAAAGAGTAAAAATGGCGGTCGGTTACTTCGCGAGAAGCTTGAAAAGATCGGTCTCAACTTACCAGCCGGACGACGGAAAGCCGCTAATGTTACACTTCTCACTTCTTTAGTTGAAGGTATTTTTTTTTTCTTAGCTGTCGCTTTCTGTCAGCGTGATGGCAATTCACAAACACTGTTTTGTCAAAACGTCTTGTCTTTCAATACGTTAAACTCATGAATTAATGCTGTTTTGACTTGTTCTTTATTATTATTAACATATTAAGTATGAATTTTTTATATATTTTTTATAAAATAGAATTGTCTGTTTGTAATGTTAATTTTTTTACTAAATACATATGAATGTATTTACGATACCTGTACCAAAAAACAGTTTTTTAAAATTTATGTCTGTCTGTGTCAGTCAGTCTGTCAGTTTGTAATAGGTAATCTCCGGAATGGTTGGACCGATTTTGACGGGACTGTTTTTGGTAGATAGCTGAAGTTATTTTTGAAGTCAAAACTTCTTTAGCATCGTTGTGATTTGAAAGTCGATGAAACGAAAAAAGCGACAGTACGTTTCTGATGGAGGTCGAATGTGTTGATCAAATTTTTGAGAGCTTGGTTAGCCCGGTGGACTAATCCGCGTGTCTCATAGATGGTACGACTGAAAGGTCGGAGGTGACTGAAATGGTGGGTAACATTTTTTTTTAATGTTTCACCTCTACCATGTGTGAATTGCACACATTATTATCCAATGATTATAATTTGAACTAACCCTATTCCTCCGTATTACTTGTCTCGATGTAGCCTGTTTGGCCGATGTTGTCGTCCTCGTATTGGCTTGATAAGTCACGAAAATAAATATTACCACGACGTGTGTTGCTTATGACGACGAATGTTATTATTTAAAATCTATCTGTGTGCCCGTGGCTGCGCCCGCATTCCATATATTATTCAATGCGTAATACAGTTTTTCATTTTTTTAATGCGGGAACCCTAATTATTTTCCAAAATGTTTTTGCTACCTACTAATATTAACCAGTTAAGCACCAACCTGGCGTTTACGTCAGCTTCCAATTGTTTTCCAATTGTCAAACTTTTATTGGTATTTGAGCGATTAGGCAAAGGTAAATTCAACACAATTCAAATATCTGCCTGTAAAACTGTGCTTTGTATCGGAAATTACTCATAATTTAGTGAGTTTTATTTTTTTTTTTACGCGGAACCCTCATTATTTTCGATAAATGACGCTTATTTATAGCGGAGGCAGTGCACTTGGCCAGAGACTTTGGTTACGTATGCGAGACAGAGTTCCCAGCGCGGGCTCTCGCCGAGTACCTCGCGAGACAGTACGCGGAACACGACGCGAGGCGGCGACGTGACCTACTGCAAGCTACTAAGCAAGTTAGTTATTGTTTTGAATACTGAAAACTACCAATGAGCGTTGGACGATTTTCGATTCGCGTTACCAATGTTATGAACGTCTGCCGTTAACATGCTATAATATGTCAGGTACAAGATGGCGCTCAGAGATAAATAATAAAAATTACCGCTCTGACCGCCAATAGATGTGAAAACTAAACAAATGTTAGGCTACTATGTTTATAATTTTAATTGACAAATAATAAAATTTTAATTATTGAAAACTAACATTTAAACATTAAAAAAAAACAGTTTTTCTAAAGTTTCCAGTTTTCACTTCTGTCAGCAGTCTCAATAGACGCGTGCCCTTTTTTTTAAATATTAAGTTTATACTACTTGCCGGTAAAACTGAAAGTCATATAAGTGCACACACAGAACAGACTTTTTTTTAAATTACTTTTTCAAATCACCTATCCAAGTCTAAAACGAGCCTTAGCTTCCGATGAAGAAAAACATCGTGAAAAAAACATAGCGCATGGTGGTAGGCCATTTTCTAATGATGCCCACCTGGGTAGCTACTACCTTCATGTTTGAATACCTGTTACCAAATACCAATAGGTGTGTTCCGGAAGTATCACTTGAGAACCGGTACCTCTAGGGTTAGTATGTTTACCATCCTGGACTACATAGTCACTTAACATCAGGTGAGATTGTGGTCAAACCACTGAGCCTATACTGTGTAAGAAAACAATTGTCAACTCGCCATGTATTTAAAGATTTTTGGGGGGAGAGAGGTCATGACTCTTACGACCCCTTCCCGTGGGAACGCCTCTGGCTCTAATGCGACACACAATTTCATCCATCCATCCATTCAACCGGAAAGCGTCCACTGTTGGGCATTAGTCTCCCGCAAAGAATAACGGGGGGTTTGTCGTAATCGCCACGCTTGGCGATCGCGTCTAGGTATTTGTGGTACTCAGAGGATGATGCTACCCATCCCCTGGTTTATCCCTTAGTTGCCTTTTACAACACCCACGGGAACGATATGGGGTGGTACTATTTTGGTGGTGGGGTGGTATTTTTTTTACACGATATAGGTTCAATGCTTTGACCACAATCTCACCTGATGTTAAGTAACGATGTGGTTCAGGATGGTAACACGCACTAAGCCTAGATACTGGTTCTAAAGTGATACTGCCGGAACATACCTATAGTTATTTGGTGACAGGTTTTCAAACTCGAGGGTGGTAGCTAGCTACCCAGGCGAGAATGCCCTACCACCATGCTATGGTTTCCTCACAATGAATTCCTTCACTGGAAGATCAGCCTGATTTTATAATTCGATAGGTGGACTCGAACAGGCGTCAATTGGCGTGGAATCCGTTTGCACTGCCCACTGCGGCATCATCATAGCCGGCACCACACGGACTAACACACAATTAAGTAACGTGTATTCTCCCGGGGTACAGGTGACTAAGGAGCTGATGGATCTCCTGAATCAGGACAGGTCGCCGCTGTGCAACACTCGGCCGCCGCATCTCCTCGAACCCGCTATACAACGTCATCTAACGCATTTCTCCCTTATATCGCACGGGTTCGGCGGACCCGCTATAGTCGCCGCCCTCACAGCTATACAGGTTAATAACCAACACCCCCCCTAAATCTATACACCATTTAATAATATCCATTTTACAGGTCTATATATTAACTCAAAATAAGTATTTTTTTTAATAAATATATTTGAATGTAGTACCTACGACAAACAGACCAAAAAACACAATTTTAAAAATTTTTGTCTGTCTGTCTGTTTGCTTCGGGTAATCTCCGGAACTGCTGGAACGATTTTGACGGGATTTTTTTTTTTTTTGTCAGATAGCTGAAGCTACTCCGTGTAACTTAAGCTACTTCAATTTTTCGATAATTATTAGTCTTCCGCGTAAAAAAATTAAAACTCATGAAATTATGAATAAGATCCGATTCAATGCGCACAGTTTCATTGGCAAAAGTCTCTGAATTTATGAGAAATAGTTTAACTTTATCGTAGTTCCGAAAAAAAATAGAATTAGAGTTCCGTATAGAAATAAAATTAAAACGCAGTGAAGAACTTATGCAACGCGGGCGCAGCTGCGGGCAAATAGCTAGTCGTTAATTTAAAAAAATAATTAACGACTATACGAAATATGGGATTTTTTGTAGGGATCTCAGTCTATCATATCGCAGCTATTGTTTTTAATCCAGAAACTTGTGTATTTGACCCTATATTATGTAATTTTGTTGACGTTTTGTATGATGCTTGGTTATTATGGACAGATGAAGTGTATTGGAAATAATTATACGAACCGTTTATTCTGAGGTGTGACGAAGACTTTATGTTTTAGCAAGATGAGCAACCCGTTTTGCTGCAGCTTATAAACATTGTCACAAGATTAAAAACATAAGTTATCACATGACGCTGGCAGAATTGTTTGTGTAAATCGAAGGTTGCCATTAACCAAGAAGAACAAATTGCTATATAGAATAATCTTTTGTTACAGAATTTCCTCAACGAATCCCTAAAGCATTTAGATAAATTGTATCCCCAAAGCGGTATGGTCTCATCGTCGATGGATAAAGCGAAAATGGATCCCGACATTAAAAAGTAACAAAAACCAAAAGGCGGTGACGTCGTACACTGCAACAAGATAAAACGCACAACGAGAAAAAACCTATTATTGTTTATTAAAAAGAAACAAATACAGGCAATGACAGTTCCATCCGTAAACATACAGATTATAAAAAGATATATATATATAACTTCTACTTTCATCATGTTATATGTACTAATTGAAAATATTGCCTATTTATTTTTATGGTGTCGAATTCGTTTGTGGCATACAAATAAAGTGCAATTATATATATAATACTCATGATTGTGAGACTACGTATGTATATATAGAAATAGATATAATTAATTTAATTAATATTATTAATTTTTAAGCATTTATAGTGTTTACATACCTACACACGATTGAATAATAATAATTATCATATGTTGAATGATGATCGTTCTGATGAGAAATAATTATTTAAATTTTGATCTGTGGTTAACACAATAGGTAATTCACTGCAATAAAAACATATCATATTATGATATTTTTGTAATATAGATAACCGTTCATAGTTTTTCACATTTTGCTGAACACCATATACCTAACAACTTGTTAGTGCGTGGGACTTGTTGTATATTGTGTGTATAACTAACTGGAGTATATTTGTATGTACGTACTACAGATTGTATTTTTTCACTACATACTTTAAAATATTATACGTTTTATTAATATGGAGTATAGAGGTGATGAGTACACACAGAATATATAAAATAAGCGTATCAATACCGTGGTTTCAAAAGTATGACTTGAAGCTTTTGGGACGAAAAGAAACGTTTAAAAAAAATATAATTGGTATGAAAAAAAAGACAGAAACGCCATGTCGCTTATCGCCACGGCTTATGATTCTATTTTATTTAAACGGTACTCTATTGTATGGTATAAAGTATTTGTCAAATACAAATATAGCAATTAAATGCTAGATTAGCAATGTACTACACTGAAAGGTTAATCAGTATGATCCATAAAGCATAAACGCCATCTTAATTTTACTCTATATTTATCGCACAGAGAATAAAGGTAAAGAGAAATATTTCTATGTAGAAAAAGTAAGTTTCCGTCGAAAAGCGTATTACTGTAACAAGAGGGTTCATTTCAAAGCAGTTTTTAGGATATATTTATTCCTTTAAAATATTTTGAGTTTGTTAGTGATAGAGATTTTAGATTCTGCGATTTCATTAAATACTTTATTCTCCAAATATATTAGATTTTTCAAATCGGCTCACTTCAAGCTGTCAAATTCTCCTATATTCATACCGTATCCTTTTTTTTAAGTTAGTGGCATTTTGAAGGTTTTTTGAACTGTTATTTACTGCTTATAGCTAGATAGATACTTTTACACTTACCTTTATTCTCCATGATTTACCGGATACTATAAGCATTCAGTAAACCTTATCTCTACTCTCCATACTTTGTAATACTCTTATTATCGTCTAAATTTTAAATAGGTTAGCTATTTTTAAAAAAAAAGTTGAAAGCGTTTTCGTATTAAATTATTTCATTTTTAAACATAAGGATTATAAAATTTTAATAAATAAAGGATTACAGTGAGGTTTATTATTAAAACCGTTTGATAAAAATGTTTTCAATTACAATAAAACTTTAAATTACGACGTCATTCAGAAATTATTAACAAAATAAAAATCATATTAATTTATTAAATAATTTAATACCATTACAATTTGTAGAGTCAATCAAGGATGGACCATAGAAATGAACAAAAAATAAAACAAGATTTTATTATAACTGTTTAAAATTGTAGCAATACAACTCCCAAGTCCAGATAGAAAATAAATAAAAATTTAAACATGCACTACACTACTCTCGAAGTTGCTTCGACGAAATACAGTGACAGCTTCTTATGGACTGCTTAAATATTATGTCACCATCGATGTTTATGTTCTTTTTTGATAACATGGGGGATGGTGGGTCTGAATGGTGATTGCTTAAGCAATATTTACCTAATGAATTTGCCACGGACCTCAGATGGTATATAGTTACGTCACTGAGAAAGAACTTTGATTGCTATTGTTGCATTAGATGAAGGAAGGTAAAAATTTGGTTTGCGTAATATTTGAAAGCTCCTTGTAACGTTTCGTACATCGGACCGCCAACAATCGAAAATCGCTCGAGGCGAGGCGAGGTTACACGAAGCGTGCCGAAGTGTCCTTTTACACTATCGTATTCGTTTGACTTCGATCAACTTCAGTAGTAGTGTAAAGGAGAAATTACAAATGAATGTCAGTAATTTATAAATATAGATTATAAACGAACACAGAGAACCTCTTTAGCTCATATTTTGTAATTAGAAGTTAGTTTTGCTAGTGAATCAATGTGAAAGTGTGCCAATTAATTTGTAAGGTCGGAATTAGATGAAATGTCTCCGACTGTTTTAGGTATTTAATATTTATTATGGCTTGTAAATAACTTGTCAAAAGTGCTATTCTTGCCTAATTATTAATTTTGTATTAAGTTTCTTTTTTTATTATTTCTCTTATATTGATTCGTATTTACCTCTAGTTAGTATGACTTTTGTTTTCAGATAAGACTTTACAACTTTTTCAAATGAAACTACTTATGTAGTGTATGTATGAATTGGATTTTATGAAACGAAAAAGAGGGAACAGTTCCATCAGTAACCAATAGATGGAGAAATGTTGGAGATGCGAGTCAATATATTTCCCCAATATATAACCCTAAAATATATTTCTCCTAAAATAAAATTAAAATTAAAACAAAGAGATGTTCATATATCTTTAAACTCAAATCAGGAAACGTAAATAAGCATGAAATTACAACGAATATACAATGACTAAATGTGCCAAAATTTCAAATATTGTTCACATCATTCGACTAAAAATAGTACTCACTACCTATGTAGTACCTACTACCTACGTACATATTTATACAAAATTTAAATATTATTACTTAATTTTTTTAACATTGTAAATAGTATATCTTTTTATTATTATTTAAATACCTCATTATATTACAAAAAAAATAGACATCAATATTTCAAACAGTAGTTTTCACAACAAAACTGGCTTTATTTTAATATTTTTAAATTCGAAGAGTTTTAAATATTTTTTAAAATGTATGATATTTTTTTTTTCATAATTACATGTAATTTTACCATCGTGTATTTGATTTTGGTTTCGTGAATTAAAAAATGATGTTATGATGTGATGTTTTTTATTTTAAAAAAGAATAACTAAATCTATATATATTTACTTAATGAAATAAGATGTATGGTTTATAAATACATACTATAGAAAGTGTTGAAGGGGGTCGAAAAGGTCCCTGCCACAGCATGAGGCTGCAGGCCTACAATCGGAGGCACTACAGCGCTGATATTCTGACAGGGCCTTGTGGTACCCACACCCTCACGACCGGACTATCACACATTGATAATAACACTAATAACAATACATATAAAACGTACTATTATAATTAATACTATACTATAATTAATAATAACAAAGGTGCTGTAATAAATATGCGCTATAAATATAATACAATAAATATCTCCTTCAAAAAACGTGCTCTTTGTAATAAAAAGCCAATTGAGTACAACAATTAAAAAACCTACTGAATTAACATGAATGTAGTCTTACGGTTAGCTTATACAAATGTATCATTTATTGCGATAATAACAAAATGTTTTTCAATTTTGTTTTGAAGCTAATAAAATATGACGATAAGAGATTACGGATGGGTGGTGGTATATTATTCCAGTACTTAGTGGCTGCGTACCTAAAAGCACCGCGAACCACTACGGTTTTATGCGTGGAACAACCAAAACATGTGGGCGTCTTCAATTGTGGTATTTATTCTGATCTTGAGCCCACAGTAGTTTGTTATATAGGTAACTTGGGGTTTTAGTTGCAATTATACCAAATAACATGCTGGGCAAATGCATATTCCGCCTTGCTTCCATTTTTAACAACTTGGACTTAATAAGAAATGGTGAACATTCGTAAACGCGAAACACACACACACACTAAGAACTTGCTGATACAAGACGGTAGCAAAATGTCGGAATTGACTTCACACACCCATGCACATTTCACTTTGATTATCACTCGAGCAATGAAAGCATTAGTGTGCCTATTATTTAAACGTATCGCAAATTTAGGCTGATAATAAGCCCTTCCTTCCGGGTTATTCATTTAATTTAGATTATTATTACGATACATTTACGTTTATCAATACAAATATTTGAAGAAAGCGGCATATACTGATATACTAGAAAAATGTCCTCTACGCTACTTCACCTGAAAACGACATGCTCATTAATCTGAAAAGATGACCCTTTTTTTTTTTTGACGGGGGGAAATGCATTTACGCACTACCCTTACCTATTGCATTAGTGAGACCAGGGTCCCCCAATGCAATAGGTAAGGGGGCACGGAGGGACGAACTCCGTGCCAGTGTGGGACTCACCCGGGCGTGAAGCACCCGGAAATACCCACTAAAACCCCCCGGGGCCGTCCGCCGCATTTGGGATGGGGGCAATACGAAATAGCCTTCGCAAGCACCGCGTCCCCCCCTGCGGCGAACCCACCAGGCCTCGTCCGTGCAATGGCCCGGTAGGGATGGGGGGGAATACTTCCCCATCCACCTCTTAGCCCACCTCTCACAGAGAGGCACGACCAAATGGGTCGAAAGTCCGGGGGCAGGATATACTTCCTGGCCCCCATAAAAAGAGAAAAAACGAAGAATGGACAGAACAGTGGCGGGCAAAGAGAAAGATGAAGCAACCCGCCACTGCTTTGTGAGGGAATTTCTTCTTGTCTTTAGGGAATTTCAAAATCTTATTTGTTATGAATAATTATTAAATATTGTTTGATTATATTTTGTCTTATTCATTTGTCATAGAAAAACGTGAAGAATAAAATAAAATAATATAATAGAATAAATCGTACATGAATTTAGTTATTGTTGCTGCCTATATAACTTTTAATATTTTCAATGTTTATTGTTTCGTGAAATCGTGTAATTTTCTCTTAAAAAACGGTAATTTCACGTGAAAATACGTTAATTTTAACTTTAGATGTTAGCAGCACTGACTGTATATGTCAAAATACAAAATGGTCAACTATGTAAGTTTTTCAAATGTTTAATAGCGGTAAAGACGTATAAAATATTATGGATCTCAGTGATAATAATATAACAGAAAGCCGATGCTACAAATGTAGTCAGTCCTTATTGGATAATCTAAATGTAGCTTACAACCCCAGTAATCTTATGATCATTTTATGGAATAAATATCAAATATTTGTTTATGAGAAACTTAACTTCAGTGAAGTTATTAAAACTATAGTTCCAGATTTTCAAATTTCATTTTTAATTATATCCAATAACTACTTAGCATGTCTAGATACTAATGGAAAGATTCATTTAGATGCGCTAAAATTTAAAAAATGCCGCTCCAAAACTATTGAAAACGGTACCTAAGCCGCAAGAAGATAACAATTTAAGTTTTACACATTACGATAGAGACCATATATTGTGCTTAAAGTGGAATACAGAACTAAAATTATGTATCCACCGATTCGATGCAGAATTCAAATTACTTAAACAAATTATGATACTATATGATGCAGATAATATCTCATTGTTACAAATAAAAAGAAAAGACATTATTATAAAGCCATTTATCTTAAGTGAGAATAAACAGAATATAATAACAAATCTTAGAAATATTTTAAATATAACGGAAGATATGCAAGGCAGCTATAGCTTACTTATTATTTGTTTTGATAGAAGGACAGTATACTTTTCTATGTTTAGCCTAAACTCAAAATGTGTTGAAACTTCTTTGAAAATTTTATACTCATGTCCATCAGAAATTAGTAATATTGAAATAATGGATGAAGATGATATATATGTTCTCATTGGACTTAAAAGTGGAACAATTGTGAAATTCTCTTTAACAGACATTACAAAAAAAGCTCATATTGTACATCTAAACACAGGAATTAGTAATATTTTGGATTTTAATAATACACTCTTATACACTGATGGATTAACAATGTGGAAAAGTGAAAACACATTTTCTAATGATATAAAATTAACCAAATCTATTATTACCCAAGTGAAAGATTTCATTAAATTAAATGATCAAATAATCTGTACAACATTTACTAAATTAATTTATGTATTAAAAATAGATGATAAGAACATTTATGTAGACTCTAATACTGAAGAATATTGCTCTGCAAGTATAGTATTGAATAACTCGCATTATTTACAAAGAATAATTCATGAAATTGACCTGAATAATGAATTGGTTAAGAAAATTAATAAGGAAGAAAATTTCATACTGACTTTGTCTCTATCAAATCGTCAAGACATTATGGGTAAAATTATAAATACAAATATTGTAGTGTATGAAAATTATGAAGATGTAATAAACGAAACTTCAGTAATAACTCTTGTTGAAAGAATTAATACATATTTTGAAAGAAACACATTATGTATGTTAATAAAAAATTTGCATTAATTCTATGCATCAAATCTTTGAACAAATTTTATTAAGTAATATAAAAATTCACATAACATTTATATCAGACAATAAAGTCATAAAAACTGTTAGCACAAAAATGATTGGGCAACTGAAAAGTATAAATTATTTAATTCCATTAAAAACCAAATTATTTCATATACAAGTATTTCTTATTATGGTAACAAAAATTCCTGGAGCATATGATGAAAGGCAAACAGTGTGGAATGTATTATATAAAAAAGAAATTGTATTAAACTCAGAACACTTTATAAAAATTGAAGAAACAAATAAATCTTTATTTTCTGTGAAATCAGAAGAATCTTTAAATGATTTAATTGTAAATACTGTTACAAATCAATATGGGAATAGTTTTCAATTTGCAGAAATGAAGAAGAATGTTAATAATGTTAAAAATATAATGGCTTTTTATGTGAAATTGCCTAATGATTATAAAGAAATACTTAAGACTGACAATTATTGTAAGAATATACTTAATTTGAAAAAATCTAAGTTTCTTTTACAGCAGTATAGCTCAGAAGAGTTTTTAAATTCAAAGAATGATCTTTTACTTTCGATAGGTGAGAATAAAGTAAATGTTAAAATAATCAATGATGGTATATCTTGTCCAGTGTTAAAGATATTTAGTAAAAATTTAAGAATAGCCTTTGATATAAGAAATTTCTTTGCTAAAATACTCTATAATGACATGGAGAGCTACAAGACTGGAGAATATATAAAACATACATTTTATACTGTGGTTGAGGTTTGTATCCAAATTAACTATTACCCTTAATATGTTTAACATAACGACCTGACCTACATATAATTATCACAATGTAAATATAAACCGTGACAGGAAAATGTAATTTAATACTAGCTGTACCCGTGGCTTTGCTTGCATATAACATCGGTCATCAGACAATTTTAACATACTGCATCACCCCTTTAAAGTTTTAAATAAGGAATTGCAAGCATAGATAACAAACAATTTAGACTTAATTAATATAAGGTACCTGACGTAACAAAATTTATATGCAAGTTCCAAAATCTTATCAGAGAATATATTATGTTAATTTAAAAAAACAGTGATGTAATCGTTTAAGTAGTTTTCAAGTTAATTAGCCCTATAATAGACAGACAAATGTTGCCTTTGATAGTGTCTACTTAAGCATGAATATTTAATCCAGGAAGAATACAATTTCTTGTTTTACTAATTAAAAACTATTCATAAGTGAATTTTATAGAAGTCGCTCATTCGAGGTCGTAATTGTTCCATGTTGTGCTAGTTACCTTTTTGCGGCTGAGTGCCTTCGCCCCCAAAGTCACGGTGAGGCTGTAAAGGCCTTTCCGGTTAACAGTGTTAGCTAGTTAGAGAAAAAATGTTCCATGTTATTAAAATATTTATATTTTATTACAGAATAACCAGAAAGCTCTAAAGCACTGCATTGATACTTCAAATATTAACGACTTGGAACAACAAATTGCTCATTTCGAAAGAAACATCGTTGGAAATTTACCTATATAACAGAGGAAAACTAAATTTATTGCCGTTTGAATTGAATAAACTACAAATAAAATTATTTACGCCTTATATATTTATTCTAAAATAAAAACTTACTTTTATTGAATTATGTTTCAAAATATAGATCTAAAAAAAACGAAACGTTTATTCATTTTATAACCTAAGAAAAAAATGCAATAACGATGGTACTAATAATGGAGAATAAAGTTAAAGAGATATGCCTCTATATAGAAAAGTATACGTCGAAAAGTGTTAAATTAGGTGCGCTACTACTGCAGCAAGAGTGTAAATTTCAGATTTTAGGTTATATTTCCAAAAAATATTTTGCACTACGTAAATAGTTGACATTTTGCATACCACCGTTTCGTCGAGTCCAAACGTTTAGAAACGCTAATAATTGTGTTATGGTAGGTAATCATTTATATGTATATAAATAAACCAAGGTCGGGTTAGTTACACCATTTGTAACTCTTACTAAGGCTGGATGGCTTTTATGATCTTTAAAATGTTGGCTTCGTCTCCATTCCACGTAGCAGAATAACTATAAACACAACAGAAAAGTTTGAGGAATATTCATTTTTTCATACCGTTTAACTATCCATACATGGAATGGGTTTTTTTTTACAATATAGGTCGCGAAGGAACTGAGATTTTGATGATTTTTTGTTCGTTCATCGTTCCTCGCACATTGAAAGAAAAACTATATTCAAGTGTACACACAATAACCTAATAACACATTTATTGTTTCTGAGGCGGCAAGAATTTCACCGTGGCAGCAAGACAAATATAAATAAAACTCCGAGTTTTGATTACAATCTATTTTTATTTATTAGACCATTCTCCTGAGGAGCTCGTTGACCTTGTCCTCGCGGTTACCGAAGTCGCCGCCGTCGACGTAGTGAATCGTCTTCTTGCGCCAACCTCCAGTCGGGTTGTTCAGTTTGAATGGCCACAGGAAGTTACTTGCGTACTAAAAACAATTCATTAATTTATTAACAAAAGAAAAAAAAATGTAATTAAATCATACCTATATACAAAGACATCTATGGCGACGTTTAAGTAATCTTAGCATCAATGGGCGGTCAAGAGGTCTGACAGATGATAACGTAATCATAGGAGGAGAAAGATATTTGCTTCCTATTACTAAGAAGGAGAGGATTTGAAACGTCCAAAATTTTGTGCACGTAATACTTTCACGACCCCTATTTCAATTTTTTTTAAATCAGATCAATCGACTAGATAGAAAAAAGTTCATTTCCAAACAAATTAAATTGATGAATTTTAACTAATAAGCAAACTTAAATGTAATAAATTTTAAGCACATAATATCGAGTTTTATTCGCCTCCTTAAAATATGTAATTAAATTATGTGAAATGTAAAGTACAAATTTGAGATCAGATATAGATTTTTTATCTTTATACAAACATTATTTTATGCATTAGAGAATATGCTATATGTTCCATTTATTAATACTGTTATTTATAAACAACACGGATCAATTTCGATGTTCAATTTTGTATCGATTGAAATCTAGATAGATACAAAATAAAATTGAAGAGTATACTCTTTCAGGACCATAAGGTCGCGTAGAGTTAAAATTAACATTCAAAAGGTTGTTAATTTAAGATTTTTTTAATCATCAAAAATACACATCACAGATTAATTTTTTTAGTTTTGTAGAAAATATGATTAAATATTTGTTGAATAGAAAATTCAAACGATGTTATTATTCAATAGACAGTCATCAATTTTAAAATGGAAAAATGCTTCTCCTGGTCATTAAAGATTTAAAAAACATAATTCTCAAGAGGAAAGTTGCTCCTACAATTTAATCAAATAATCTCTGTATCATGATTCATCATCATCAATACATATCATACATCAATCATACAATTGTTAACATTTTTGTCTGTCTGTTTGTTACAGATTACCTCGAGAATGGTTGAACCGATTTTGACATGGCTTTTTTTGGCAGACAGCTGTAGTTACATCACGTAACTTAGGCTACTTTTATTTTTCAAAAATAATTAAGTGTTCCGCATAAAAACAATTAAAACTCATGAAATAGTAAATACAATCCGATTCAATGCACAGTTTTACTGGCAAGTATTTGAATTTGTGAGAAATATATTCGCCTTCGCTTAGTGCAAAGAAATAATTAGGTTTTTCTGTAAAACAAATTAGAAACTATATTAAGCAGTGAAGAATATATAAAACGAGGGAGCAGCCGCGGGCACACAGCTAGTATGGAATAAGCAGTAATTAAGCCAGCCATACCTTGAACTTCTCACCGACAGTAAATATCTCATGGATGAGATCCTCAACGCAGATGATGTTCTGTTTGCTAAGTCTCTTCTCGATGAGTGAGTTGGAGGTGATCGGGACACGCTTCCCGTTCAGTTTGGCGAAACCGCGTTTGTACACCAACTAAAAATTTACAATAATTAATTATTAATACTGTTTTAAAAGTTTAATATAATAATTGATAACATTATACCTCTCGGACACTCTTCAAGTTGGGGTAGCCCCATGCAATATAGGGCTCAGCGATACGAAGCATGTTCACTGTGGCCTTGTTGAGACGAACGAACACGCCGTTGTTGATCTGACGCAGCCTGAACAGCTGCAATACCTTGCGTACCTGAGATTCAACAATTAATAACATATTTATAATAATTACGATGTGTTGATACATATTATCCTATTTATTATTTTTATTTGATAATTGTTAGACTTTCATTGTGAAATTTTCCGTACATATTAGGAGTATTGCTGTTAATACACATACGGACCGGGCATGGTATGTCGAGCGGCCGAGGTCATCAGTCGCTTGAGTAGGGATGATAAATAAGATTTTTCAAATGGATCGATTTTTTTAATCGATTCACAAAAAAACGAGTTACAAAACATCAATGTTTTTATATGACTTTTTATTCGTAAATAGTATTCTTCCAAGGGTCGAAATTATGCATCACTTATTGTAAAAACTATCTCCAATTTTTGAAGTTATACTTCTTTAGGCGCGTTATGAAAAAATGATGAGAGTGAAATTTTAAGATGCGCGCGCATCTGTGACACAAAATTAACAGTATGAAGTTGTCTGCTTAACCGCTCATTAAGTCACGAAAAAAAAGCTACCAACAAAATAGAAATTGAACCTCGATATTAGTCGCGCATGTTGGTACGCTCGTCACCTCTGATCACTGTTTTCATATTTATAATATTTATCAACATGTTTCTAGTTTATACATTCACAACACGTGTTTTAGTTTCATACAAGTGCGAATTATATATGTGCTAATAAATTATATTCAGTAGTGATTTAAATTGAATATTTTGATTGATATCACTTACTATTTGTGAATATTAGTGAAAAAAATTGTGCTTATATACTTTTTCAAGTGCTCCAATATAATTGAGGTTAACTATCTGTATGTATTATTAATACTTTTATTTAATATAATTAACACTAAATATTATTAAATTATTAATGTTAAATACTTATTATTGGTTATTTAATATTTACAAAATAAAGAAATAAATTTAATAAAAAGTTTGTGATAAAAATTAAAATTGAACATCAAATTATAATATTAATTTTTATTTATTAAATTTATTTTTAAAATATTAAATAATCAATAATAAACATTTAAAATTAAGAATTTTATAATATTTAGTACAAATTATGTCTTATATATTTATTATTCTCTAAATTTGGTTTTTAATAATTATATATATATATATATATAATTTGTACGATATCTCAACGCTGTTAATACAAAACTTTTCGTATCATATTTTAGTTCTCATAAGCCACTGATAACTGAAGTTCCGATTCAGACATTACCGGAAGATACTATGGAAGTGGACATCATTTAATTAAAAATACAATTCGAATAATAAGACAATTTATGTTAAACTTAATGTAAGAAAATAAATATCTATTTATTTAATTTTTCAAATTTAAAATGAACTTTGTTGATTATCCTTTTCCAATCCTTCTATTATTTTATTGTAATTAATTATTTGCATGCAATTAAAAACTATTTTTTAATGATGCCAAAGAAGTATAACTTCTCACGCGCGTACATAAGTACACGCACCCATTTTTTTTTTAAATTAACAGTACTAAATAAAGGTCATCAATAGCAACTAAACAAAAAACAGAATGCATAAACTACTAAGGAAAAATGACACTGAACTATTTTATTTCTGACTTTTTACAGAGGATCATATTACAAAGAACAGAGGACACTCTAATAATTGATACTTTATTAGTTAGAAAGATCAATCTTTTGGGTCTTGATGTTATGTGAATCGATTAATTAAACTTAGATTCGAATTGATCTTTTTCGAAAAGGATTCCCATCCCTACTTCTGATACGACTGATAACATCGGCAGCCCGACGTACTATGTCCGCAGTCCGGTCCATACGTGGGTTAACACCGTATGGGATATATATCAATATTCAAGAAAATATCGACACTCATTTTCGATATATCGAATCATCTAATATGTAATATCGAAAATAGTTAAAAGTAAACTATTCCTACTTTATTTTGATATACAAACGCCACTTCTAATAGTGTTATATTATAATAATAATATATAGGACTTGAGTTAAGCACACAATATATCGTTAATATCGATAGATACACATCGCTAATTCACATTGTCACTGGTATAGAAAATAATATATCTAGAAACTTTTAAAGCATCAGCAAATGGTAGTAAACTTTATAATATATAATGAATAATATTCAATCAAGTAATAACAAATACTATTTGATAGCATGTCTACATAATAAAGTGTGTGTAAAATTATAAGAAAGGAATTTGTTAACAATTATAGTGTTTTTTTTATAATTATGGTAACATAATAAGCCTAACTGAACTGGAACACATCTATAGTTGCTTGACAACAGATTTTCAAACTTGAGGGTCGTAGCTACCCAGGCAGGTATTATAAAATGCATGAAATCATTATTTATCTCTCTTAGTACCTCTAGGCTTAGTGTGTTTACCATCTGGTGAGATTGTGGTCAGAGGTTTGAGTCTATTCCATGTAAAAAAAAAACATGATATAAGCTCAATGCTTTGATGACCAAAACCAATCACACCTAATGTAAAGTGACAATGTGGTCAAGGATGGTAAACACACTAAGCCTAGAGGTACTGGTTCTCAAGTAATGCTGCTGGAACACACCTGTTGGTATCCGGTGGCAGGTTTTCAAACTTGAGGGTGGTAGGTACCTTTTTTTTTATTGACGAGGGGAATGCATTTACGCACTACCCTTACCTATTGCATTAGTGAGACCGAAGTCCCCCAATGGAATAGGTAAGGGGGCACGGAGGGACGTACCGTGCCAGTGTGGGAATTCCGTGCCAGTGTGGGAAGGGTGGTAGGTACCTGGGCAAGCATTATTAGAGAATGCTTTACCACCATACTATGGTTCCTTCACAGAGAGCTTGACTTATTTTAGATTACCTACATTTAGATATAGATTAGATTACCTACAATGATTCGTGTATAATCAGACCATTCTAGCAGTGCACTGTAATTATGCTGATAATTTAAAAATTATATTAAATGACTAGCTGTCTGTCCGCGGCTATGCCGCATTTCGTATTCTCTTCACTTCGTTTTATTTTTTACGTGGACTAATTATTTTTGAAAATTAAAAATACCCTAAGTTACCCTGAGTAAATTCAGCTATCTACCAAAAAAATCTCCGTCAAAATCCGTCCACCCGTTCCGGAGATCACCCGGAATATACAGACAGACAAAAATGTCAAAAACTGTATTTTGTGGTAATAGGTATCGTATATACATTAATATTTATTTGGTAAAAAAATTTAATTATGACATTGCAAACAGACACACCAATTTTATTTATTAGTAGTGATTATCCTTACCTTGGGTGATACTTGGTTGACACCACGAATACGGATGACAAATGCTAGTTTAGCTTAGCTTCACCGGGCACATAATAATTGCCACGGTTACGAGCCTGCAATTAAAACCAAATGTTAAACTACAAGTGAATATTTGATTACCAAATACATTAAGCTATAAATATAAATGTAGCTCAAATATTGAACAAAGATTATCATGAAATAACTATTCAAAAACAGGAGAAAACTTATTTGGTTTCGTTTTCTTATTGGCTACCAACAAAGCATGTTAGCATCTGAGATTAAAAAATGTTGCACTTTATAATGAGATAACTACTAACATATGTATAGTTACTATTTACTAGCTTCTCTCCGCGGTTTTACCCGCGTAGTTCCCGTCCCCGTGGGATTTTTGGAATCAAAAACTATCCTGTGTTACTCCCTTTTTCTTTTTTTTTTGTCGGGGTGAAATGCATTTACGCGGGGGGAAATGCATTTACGATCCTGTGTTACTCCCTGGATTTCAAACTATCTACATACTAAATTTCATCCAAATCGGTCCAGTACTTTTTAAATTTATTCGTTACATGCAAAAATACAAATCTTTCTTCTTTATAATATTAGTATAGATTATATAACATTTATAATTTATATAAATGTTATATTATAAAAATATTGTGTACTTAATTCAAAATAATCATCTATTTTTTTAGATCAGACTGATTTAAATAATTATAAATCATGTAATATGCAAGTGCTTCCAGAATGTATCTTTTTTCCCCTCCAGATCAATAACTCACCTGTCTTGCCAATCTGATTTCATCACGCTCCTTGATGCGGTATTCTTTGACATATTGTTCGGCTCTCTTAAAGATTTCTTTCCTCTTCTTAATGGAAGCGGAACGCCTCTTGAGTGTGATCTAATGAAGGACATCAATGTTAAATGTTTCTTTTAAGAAATATTAATTAGTGCACATAAGTCTCCAGTCAGATTGAGTAAAAATGACAGCATCATATATCAGATGAACTATGCCTTCAAAATATGGAATCATCATGAATAACAACATAAGGCAATTTTTTTTAACAAAAAAGGAGAATTAGATATGTAAGTTACAATACAGAAATATTGGAACAATTTACTGATTTGTACACATGTAAATACAGAAATGGTTTTTAAAAAGGCATAACAAAAAAAAAAATAAGGATCATGCATTTATTTTTCAACATTAATATTTTATATGGTTTAATTGAAAACTGAATGTTCTTCTTCACTATTTGAACAATCCTTCATGTATGAAATTATTTCTTTTTATTAATAATAAAGTTCTGAATTTGGAAGGTTTATAGTTAAAAATTTGGAATCATAGTCTATTCAACTTTGGCAACCAAAGATATAGAGAATTTTAAAAAATGTATTTTTTTTCTAAGACAACACTCTTCTACAAACAGAGCTATGTGGGAACTCGTAAGATATTAAACATGTCTGTAGGGTTAAATTAGATTACCTGAAGACGGCGAGCTCGGAGTGCCTCCCTCCTTTTACGGTGCTTCAAGACTGATTCCGGAACAGCTGGCAACTTCTTACTGTCCTCTTTACCCTTCACAGGTTTTTTCTCGGCCGCAGCCTTCTTTTCTGTAGTCGCAACCATCGTGCTGGGATACGAAAATTTAAATACAATGAGATGAAAGTAAAAAGTATTCTTATGTACTTGCAAAAATTTCAACATTATGTATCAATATCATCTCACGCTCCACCTACTGCATCCAGAAAAGATGACTAAGCTTTTGTCACCATTGAAATCCTCAGAAATAAATGTTGACGGAAAAGAACATCAAAAACAAACATTGAGAACTAAGATTTATTAGTAACTAATGAACTTAACAACACTAAAATGCTTTTAGTAACTGATAAAATGCAACATTTGTACTCATAAATTCCTAAAAGAGGTTATGTTACCAGAAATCAACAAATCGTAATATAACTACTGGTTAGTTTTCCAGTAGTAAAAATTATCGGTTAGAGCAATGGAAATAGGAATAAAAATAATAAGTCTAAAACAAATAAAATCTAGAAAAAAACACAAGATTTCTAGTGTGGCGGCATGAGACCATTCCATGTAACCATTTTTTTGCACTTTTCACAAAACTCACTGAGTAATATGAACTACTAGCACTTCCAATAGGTTCTCTAAGACGTATTATGTAAAAATCACATCAGTTTATAATAAAATAATTAAACATTTAGTAACCTGTGGGATAAAACTCCACGCGGCACGTGTGTCAAGTTATCAAAAGAAAGACAGAGAATACAGACTTCCGCCAATCGCCATTTTTAATTTTTATACTAGCAACACTGACTTTTAGTTATATCGGAAATGTAAGTTCAATGTTTTTATTATAATTTAAAAAAATCAGATTATTTTACATAATGTTGACAATTTGTCATAAAGATTAACATCAAAGGCAGGGCCAGTATAAAATATAACTTTGCTGGAACATAGTTTGACAGATACTTCTAATACTTATATTAGTTTATAACGTTACTATAGTGACAGGATAAATTCCGATTATCCGAAAAATAATATTATTATAGAAATGGTGGAAAAAGATCCTCAATTAAATGCTCTTGAGCCAGGTGAACTTGATTTATTCGTTGAGAGTATGGAACCATCACGTATAGACGTTATTGGAAATCAAGCGTAAGTTAAAAGAATAAATTTTCATAACGTAGTTTTCGGAAGATGTAATAATGTCTACTATATGTAATAATATTTATCAAATTGCTTTGGGTTACATTTTAGATGGGTTGATTGGCACATTCGATTACAAAAGTTAAATCAACAAGCTGTTTTAGAAGCATCGTCTATGCAAGAGGAACTGACTAAGGAAACTCTTATTTCGTGTGGAAAGGTCGTTCATTCCCTATATTAAAATTTCTAAATTTAGGTTGATATTAACATAATTTATCCCCAACTATTAGGTGATGCAAAAAAGTATTAATCAAATCAAGTACCTACCATCATTAACACATTTCATACTAAATCATTCTGACCATAAGGTAATGCGTGTCCGTTAGTGTTTTTATAGGTTTTTCAAAGATATTTTTTTTGGAAGGAAAAATTCGGAAGAAATTTTTAAATCATAGATAAATCAATCAAATCAAGATTCAATGCGTAAAATTTGAGCCTTAAGTTTAGGCCCTAAACCTTTTGTTACTGGGGTCAGGCAATGATTTTATATTTTTCTAAACAGAATATAGAGCTGCTAGTAATTTTCTTACAGTTACCTGTTCTAGTCTATGAAGCAATTTGCATTCAAGTATGGCGTGGTAAAATATTTCCACAAATTATGAAACTTGAGCCGGCACCAGCGAATACATTTGGAATATACATGGTGGTGAGTATATTTTTCCATATAAAATGATTGTAACAAAACGGTGAAGAGATATTTTTTAAGAATTTTATTCGATTCACAGCTAAGTTGTTTAGAAAGGGATGGAACATATTTAATAATATACTTCTACTATTGTTTTAGGCAGAGACGAATAGTAAATATTTGATTTTTTTGCAATGGCAGTGTTCCCCTCACTCAATCCGCGAAATTCAAATTATTTCAGATTTTACGTAAAAATTTAGTACATATATTGTTTTGTAAAAATAATTTATTAAATTACTTTTTACTTGTTTATGTACTTAAAATTGAACTAATTACAATTTGTTACGGCTAAGCTCTTTCATCCGAGTAATTAACCCCAAAAGCAAATCAAATATGAAATCCAAGAAATAGAAATGTTTACTGTGGTAGACTTTTAATCTATTGTTATATTAGTTAAATGCAAAAAAAAACGTAATTTTATGAGTTAAATTTATAATTTTAACACAGAGATGAGTAAAATAAAATGTTTTAAAGGTCACTTTACATTTTTATAGAAAGATAAATTTTTTTGGTTTCATGTTTTTTTAAGTTATTCGGTATAATAAGAAAATTTACGGTATCTATTTTTTGTTACCTTGAGTAGTTATATCACGAAGCCGCAGCAGTTGGTTTGTTGGAGACTGTACTGTTTCACGAAGACGGAGCGACGTGTATCAGCGAAGTAGCTATAGACTTAATTCAGTACGCGCTTGACCAACTCACTGTGCTTGTGGCCCTTATCAAGTATGCTATATGTATCTATCTATATACTAGTATGTACTACATATATGTATGACATTCTTGGTACTCGAAATGGTTTTCAGCCATAATCTCAATTAGTTTTCGAGTAATGTTGCGAAAACTCATTTGTAAATGAAGCTTTGCAAGAGACTACTTGAATATTAGTAGCCACACGGGCATTTAAAATATCCCACTATTACTATATGGTTTCATCCCAATAGTTTAATTTTTCAAAGTATCATTCGTAAGCTTGTAGATTAGGATTCGGCTTTGCTTTAGTATCCGGCCGCACGATATTCATTATAATTTTAATTGTTTATAGGTAGGCAATAGGCCATTGAAGTAAATACTAGTAGGATTTTCTGCGGAAAGTTATAGTTTTCGAGAAATTAATTATTTAAGTTTTATAGGTTAAATACTAGAAATCGTATAGAAAACTATCGTTTCGGCCCAAGAGATTTACATACTAAAGTATTAGAACATTATGGTTGACAGCCCGATTCAGAGCAATCCGACTCGGACGGGTTAGGTTAGAAGGCTAAAGCGGGAGTTCCGCTATGCTCCGCTCCTGCCTTAGCCTTCGTGGTTATTTTTTTTAATAAAAACATAGAAACAGGAGTCACGTATAGCGTGGCTCCGTCAACCTATCTTGGCAGGCGAAAATCAGTTACTAGGTATTGTAGGATAGTTTTTAATAAATTTCAAAAACTATACGATACCGCACCCCCCTTCCCCATAAAGGGGTTAACTTAATCCCCTCCCCTCCCGCAGACACGTGCGGGCGGATACTAAAGCAATGCCCAGGTAACGATTTTCAAAATTTTCCAAAATTAAATTACTTTATACTTGTATTTAAAGATAATATTCTGAAAAAATAATATGACACTTTATCAAAAAAAACAGCGTGATCTTTGAAAGAGGAGGAAAGGCGGCCCCAAATTTGCTAAAACAACATCACGTGATTAATGGAGGACACTATTTGATATCACACCCATTTGTATTTGATTTCTTTCTTATGCGATGATTATATAACACACTAGTTGTGTGCCCGCGGCTGCGCCCGCGTTTCATATATTTTTTTACTGCGTTTTAGTTTTTTTTTTTTATACGGAACAATAATTTTTCTCCTAAAAAAATTTTAGTACTAAAATATAGTAAAAATATTTCTCATAAATTATAGCACTTGCCTGTAAAACTGTGCATTGAATCGGATTTTATTCAAATGTTTATGATTTTTTTTACGCATTACCCTAATTATTTTAGAAACTTGAAAGTACTCTAAGTTACCCGGAGTAACTTCAGCTATCTACCAAAAAAGTCCCGTCCAATTCGGTCCAACCGTTTCGGAGATTACAAACAGACAGGAAATTTATAAATTGTATTTTTGGCATAGCTATCGTAGATACATTCATAACTATTTAGTAAAAAAAAAAATTACAAACAGACACTTCAATTTTACTTATTAGTATAGATATAGGCAATATTGTACTTTGCGGATAACCTATTTAAAACTTTGAAGCTTTTTTTTTTAATCAGTGATGGATACTTGAAACCAATCTCAACGAAAGAAATGGAGTGCGAAACGATAATTGAAGAGTTGAATCGGCAGAAACGTGAACTGCAGTTCGATATTTCCATGAGGTGCATCTCCATTGTACGGTGAGTTGGTACCCTACAGTACGTAGTACTCATACCCATATACGAGTATGTTGGGAGAGTTTACTCCCCTCTTAACTTGGTAGGAAGATGCGAGACAGCGAAAATGCATTTATTTCCCTACGAAAAACGATTGTATTTATAATTAACACAGCGTTTATAATAAAAAATATTATATACACAAAAAAAACCACATTCAGGTTTCTTGTCTACTTTTCTCTATGACTGGGTTATTTTCTGACCTTGACGTTTATAAGCGCCTTTTCAGAGCTTAAATTGAATAAACTATTTTTGATTTTGATATAAGGTCAAAAAAACAACAATGTTTTGAAGTACCTATCTATACTAATAAATAAAATTGAAGTATCTGTTTGTATTTTCAATTATTTTTTTACCAAATAGGTATGAATGATATGATACCTACACCAAAAACACAATTTTTAAAATTTTTGTCTATCTGTTTATAACGGGTAATCTCCGGAACGGCTGGATCGATTTAGACGGCTTTTTTGGTAGATAGCTGAAGTAACTCCGGGTATTTATGGTACTTTGAAGTTTCGAAAATTATTAGGGTTCTGCGTAAAATAAAATAAAACTCATAAAAATTTGAAGGAAATCGGATTCAATGCACAGTTTTACGCGCAAGTGCTGTAAATCTATGAAAAATATTTTTACTTTATCTTCTTACTAACAATTTTTCACGAAAATAATAAGGGTACCGTATATAAAAACTAAAACGCAGTGAAGAATATATGAAACGCGGGTGCAGCCGCGGGCGAACAGCTAGTAAGTAGGTATATAAAAATAGATTGCATCGTATGAATCGTATGGAAGGAATTACGCAAAATGACATCTTCATTCGGGAAAAAATATAAAAAATCAACTCATTTTTCTTAATATTAGATATTTAGCAGAACATATGGAAGTGGCGGGTATTGGGGCATCTCTAGCCACTAGCATCTACAAGATCTATGACGTGCCATCATTGATGTGCCATTTGATAACGCATGAACCGTGGAAACGGGCCAACGAAAAGGGTGACGTACAAATATTCAGCTGTGAGTATTTGATCATTCATCTGTGATGATAGTATGTGACTGTTCTTTCAATGTTCTAGTTTTAATCATTTGACGATAATGGGAAATGTTGCACGGATTATTTGTTATGTTTTCACACGGTAGAGGCACGGGAGACCAATGCCCAGCAGTGGACGTGTACCGGTTGAATGGATCAAATTGTGTGTCGCATTTGAGCCAGAGGTGGTCCCAGGGAATGGGGTCGTGAGAGTCATAAGCTCTCTTCCCCGAAAAATCGCACATACACGGCGAATTGACAATTGTTTTCTTAGGCTTACTGCTTTGTCCATAACCACACCTGAAGTTATGTGACGATGTGGTCCAAGATGGTAAACACACTAAGCCCAGGTACAGGTTCTCAAGTGATGCTGCCGGAACACACCTGCTGGTATTTGGCAACAGGTTTTCAAACATGACGCTGATAGCTACTAACTCGGGCATCATTAGAAAATGCCCTACCGCCATTCCTCGCGATGTTTTCCTTCACCGAAAACTCAGGCCGATATTTCCGAATGTCTCATTAAAAGAACATCGTAATTCTGCTATGTACATTGTATAACATAAAATCATTATTCACGTCTGTTTGTTTATCCGCTAACTCCTCTTAAACCAGGGAAAAGGATTTTGATGTTGTTTTCACCTTTAGTAAGATATTATCTGAACGAAGGAAGGATACATATGGTATATAATACATACTAATTTAGCATTTGTGTAAGAATTTAAATTGTTGATATTTTTTATACCTTAGGCTAAATACATATTTTTTTAACACTTATTTATTTATTTACTGTAGGGAAACATACATATGATTTTGCTTATTACTAATCAGAAATGACAACAGAATCAAACACCCAATAAAGTTTTCACTCAAAAAACAACAAAAAAAAAACGTATTAGATTCAAAGCACTATCATAAATATATACTCCAATACTACAATTGTATGGAAAAGCTTTTTTATTAACTCAATTACTTAAATAAGCAGGCTAACATGACAGTTGTCTCATTTATAGAGGGCCCCACCATGCTTACTCGCAAGTTCTATAGATTTCTTTTTAATCTTTAGGCCGCTTTTTGGAAATAAGTGTGTCATAACTTCTCTAAACCTGATAAATTGTCTCACTTATACGGAGTTTTAAGCTATAAAGTTCCAATTACAAAGTTAAACATCGAAAAACTCTTAATATGTCGGTTACCAATAAAAATGAGACAATAGGAAAACAATGGAATACTGGCGTAAACGCCAGGTTAGTGCTCAAGGGGTTAAGAAAGCAAGCCTCAGTTAAAACGGTTTGGAAATTCCCAGTAACAGAGGTATTTCAATGCAAAAGTGTCGGGACATTGTAATTATCAATAACAGGTATCAATGTACAACAAAATAATGTATGTATCTAATAGAGAATTGTAGGTTTACAAAAGTTTTAGAGAAAATTTCGCGTTGCATTAACACTATCTCTTATAATCACATATTTTCGATTTTCGAAAGTCGTGGGCAGAAGCTAGCATGAAAGAAAATAAAATGATTTTTATCATTTATCCAGGACTTTAGAACAAACACTAATGTAACTACTTAATTAGAAAATTATATACTTATAAACTTGTTGTCCCAGTCGGGCGTTGGTGTAAACCGACACCCGAGGATTTGGAGCAACTCCACCGCAGCGAGGCGCAGCTGTGGCTGTGTTTGCGTCAATTGTTGCTAGAACCTCGATTGACGCATTATTACGCTATAGATGAATGTCGACGCAGCACATTCTGCATGGTAATTTCTAGACCACCATATTTATAAAACTTATATCAGAAGTGGGACATTCCTATGCGAAAAACTTTCATTTTATGTAAAAAAATATGTAGCCCATTTTCAACCATGATCATTATTAAAAGTTTAAAGAAAAAGGCTGTTTTTAATAACACTACAGCTCATAAATAGGTACTAAATTATTATTTACATAGATAGTTATAGTAGATGTATGATTATAGTTTGACCGTAGCTAATGCACCGCGTTTTAGGAAGGTGCGGCGAGGTGGGGGCCGGGAAAAAAACAGTGTTTTAGTTATGTGGTGTTTATTACTATTTCTATAGGCTATAGATATGTCAAGCATCAAGCATGGGACGCAGTTATTTTTTTAAAGATACTCAAAAATAGAAGAAACTAAAAGCATTATTTGTGTCGTGCTTAGGGCCAGTTTTATCTATGTCTAGCATTTCCCCCCGTTTAGATCCAAGGGAAGATCACGGAGCCGATGCTCGATCAGATACCACCGCTCGGTGAGCTAAAGATGTTTCTATGTCGGCTCGCAGCTGGCGACTACTCTGACCTTCAGAGTCGTAGCAACGGCGTCAAGAACCCGGGATGCACGCTTATTGAACTAGTGCCGCAGGTGAGGTTTGACATTTAAGGATGTGTTCTAAAGTGTGTTTGGTATAAGATTACTATTGAAATGATGAAGGGGGCTTAGCTTCTGCGGTATGAATGATATGGGACCCTAACGTATGTAAACAAAAATTAATATCTCAGTTCTATTTTTAGGTTGCACGTTAAACTCGTAAAGTTTCAATAACACCTGTCGGTACTGGTCTATAGAAGCAGAATATCTGGAAAAAGTAAAATCATTTTCAGCCTTAATTAAGTTCGCTGAGAAAAAAACTAGAAAAGTATACATTTAGATTGTTTAGCTAACTTGACTGTCAGTATAAGCACGAACTGGAAGTAACTACTCCTTTGTGTACTAGTTCTATCTATTTGGACTTTATCACTCGGGTGTAAAAGCCCCTTTTCCAAAAATTTTGATACCAAGGCCCTCCAGCGCAAGCTACGCTACGGCAATGATGGTACAGGATGTCTTTGTAATTTTATAAATGTATTTAGGTAGTAGTTTTGCCAAAATCTATCTATAAATGGTTGGCGACAGTTCTTCAATTTGAAGGTGGTAATAGCCGAGCGAATATTAGGATTACATAACCCTAATCTACATTCTAAATTCAGTTTTCATCTGAATTTCAATCAAAAATATCAGTGAAAAAGCGATTTTCAGTGTTTGCTAAGCATGCAGACTTCTACCCATCAGGAATTCCAACATTCCGGCATTTTTATTAAAATTATTACATTTATTAAGATATCCTATTTCCCATATCAGATATCAATTATACTGAGACTCCATCAAATAATACAAATTCTCCGCGACCCTCATTCAAGATCCACTTATTTTATTGTGATCACGTTTTTAATCAAATTGCTTTATATTTTCTCAAATTAATCACTGTTAGCCACTAAGAATTCATATCAATCCACAGGTCCATACTATTTTAAAGGTTATTACTGCGCATTGCTGAGTATTTAGCTTCTTGCAATGCACGGTGACGTTCCAATCTTTAGTAGTAAGTCCAAGGTAGTCTTCACCAAATTTTTATTCACGTTAATAAATCAGCTATAAACCTAGAACTAAAAGCTCCAAACAAGTTGAGATGGACTTCGTTTATATTTTTTGTATTACGTATTTTTCAACACGATACTAATCTAGTTTTATAAATATTTGAAATCCCTAAAATTTGACATGATTTCAAAAATGCCAGATAAAGGAGTCATTCATGAAACAAGTACATAAACGCACCAAAACGTTAGCGAAGTCCCAGTTGGAATACTTCCACATGGACGGTTCTGAAGAGTCGCGGGATATGGCGAAGAAACTTCTAGAATCGTATACGAGTGACGCGGCGCTCGCTTTGGATAGCGGTGGACCGAAATGTTCAAAGTGCGGGGAAAAAGCCGCCAAGAAATGTTCTAGATGCAAAACCGAGTGGTATTGCGGAAGGTAATACCTCAAAATTTACTGGAATATAAAAAACAACCTAAACACGCGGTTTCTCTTTCATTTCATTTATTATTTGTACCTCATTTATTTAATAACGGTCCCTCCGTTATTTAAACAGAGAAAGGTATGCTTAGTTGGTTTGGGCATGTAGAGAGGATGGATGAGAGAAGATTAACGAAATTAATTTATAAGGCGAGGGTGAGTGGGCAAGTCGGTAAGGGTCGACCTAATCGAACGTATCTAGACCAAATCAATCATGTGTTAAATAAAGGCCAGGTAAAAAGTACTCATAACCGACGAGCATGTATGAAAGCGCTCATGAAAGTAGAGGAAGCGAAAGAGATGTGTCAAGATCGTAGCAAGTGGAAGGACGTACTCTCTGCCTACCCCCAGGGGAGAAAGGCGTGATGATATGTATGTATCTAATTCATTATAATCCTCAACTTTTTGTCAATGTCTAATTAAAAAAAACTATTAAAAAACTGAACAAGGTCTTGGAGGGACCTTAGTATGTTCTACAACTGTTTCTACTATTTATTTGGGGTATATTATATGTGAAATAGTTTGATATGCATAAGTGTATTGGAGGTAATAATACGGAACATTCATTCTAAGGTTATAATATGTTAAACTCTTCGTAAACTTTAGCTACATCATTAATGTACGAGGTCTCGTATTAAGGTTAGAAAATTCATTCTATCCACATATGGTCAAAATTATGTATACACAGACGCCATTCACTTAAATAAACAGAAAGAAAAACTTCAGTCAGATAAATATTAGTGATTTAACTCATGCGAAGTTGTAGGCTATAAAAATATCAATGTGTATAAAATAACATAACATGACGCCTGTTATCCCCGAAGGGTTAGACGGAAGTAAATATTGGTCGAGACGTTTGTTGTAAAGTTTTGTGAAAATTCTTTTCAATTTGTCAGTCATTTGTAAAGATGATTCATATCATATAATTCAATCAAACAAAATATATCTTCGGTAGTATAGTGGTAAGTATCCCCGCCTGTCACGCGGGAGACCGGGGTTCGATTCCCCGCCGGAGAGAACTTTTTTTGTCTTTTTTTCTCTATTTTCCATCTATATTTACCTGCACCTCGATTACACTGGAAAGATCCACGTACGCCAGCGCCACTGTTTTATTTAACCAAAAAAAATAATCCAAAATTTACATTGTTATCCCGGAGTGAGGAATTTGTGCCCGATATGGCAACAGGCTCGTCCCGTCACATCTGGGACGGAAATAAGGTCGGCGGAATGTGGGTGGTGTAGTTCGCTATTTCACCTCTGCCTAACCCATAGGGGATAACAGGCGTAAGCTTATGTTATGTTATACAGGGGTCGCATAACGCTCTAAATTCACTAGATCGGTTAATATAATTATCCTTCACAATTTTCTCCTGTTTCAGAGAGTGTCAAGTGCAACAATGGCCGAAACACAAGGACTTTTGTGACCAATTTGCTAAACTTTGCATGTAAAGCAACCCCGACATTATATATGCTCTATAGATTGTGGCAAATTTTACTATTCAATACCTTTATGTACTGGAGTTGAAATAAAAACAAATATTTTAATTATTTTTTTGGATTTTTTATTTATAAACTTATCACTTTACACCTAGGGATTAACTTGAAGACTTGAGGTAGTCTTTGAGTACGTCCAACGCTGGCGTCTCCTCACCGAAATCCTAAAAAAAAATAAAACACCATATTTATAAATTAAATAACGTACAAATTAATTTTGCATACAACACCTTAAATAGATTAAGTTGGATTAGAAGTAATGAGATCATGAACAGACAAAAACCAATAATTATTCGTATAGAGGAATTTAATTTATTAATGCATCAATTTGGGGGATTTGGGGCTTATGTCTTGCTTATTTTTAATGATATTAGGGAGGAGTGGATCAGATTGAAGCTAATTTCGTAACTTATTGTTTTTAACCTATCATTATATCATTTGAATGTGAAAAAAAATATAGACTTGTCCGGGTGATAGGAAAGTTGCCTGCGCACATTGCACGACACCATAGGGTCACCCGTTATCATCTAGCGCTGAATTAATGTACACTAATCAGCTTACCAAAAAGCTGGCAGTGTTCGTGCTAAGCGCACTAAACCAAGTATTACTCTAAAATATACTATTGCAACATTATTAATAGACATTTTGCAAATGGCAAAAATGACACATACTTATACTCTGTTGAGAAATCATTTTTTTTTAAAATACAGCTTGATTAGAGTATTTTTGTTGTTAAATACAGGAAAGACGATGGCAATGATGTGATGTTCTTTCATCTATTTAATACTGATAATTGTAGTATTGACGATGGAAATATGACAAATTAAAATAAGGTATTTCTGTAATAATATTTTTATTATATATACGAGCTGTATGCCCCGCGGCTGCGTCCGCGTTTCATATTTTCTTCACTGCGTTTTAATACTTTTTTTATGTGGAACCATAACTAAAATAAAGTTAACATATTTCTCATAAATTATAGCACTTGCCGTAAAACTGTAAATTGAATCGGAATTTATTCAAATTTTTATGATCTTTTTTTACGAGGAACCCTAATTATTTTCGAAAATTAAAAGTACCCAAGTTACCCGGAGTAACTTTAGCTATCTACCAAAAAAGTCCTATCAAAATCCGTCCAGACATTCCGGAGATTACCCGGAACAAACAGACAACAATTTTAAAAATTGTATTTTTGGTATAGCTATTGTTTATACATTCATATCCACTTAGTAAAAAAAAAACATTTTGACATTACATACAGACACTTCAATTTTATTTATTAGTAAATATAATATAAATATCCTGGTATTTTTGTCAATTAACCTACCCACGTGCCAGTTCTCAAATTATTACTGTACAATATAATACTGACTTCATAAATGTTTATAAAATATGTGCATTTTTGATCCTAACTAATATAATAAATGCTAATTACTAACTACTTAGCCGATCATCATGAAATTCTGCATTAAACGTAGACATGGCAATGTGGATGCATAAATGCATTTCCCACGTTAAAAAAGGGGGTATATAGAATAGGGTTACATTTAATCTCTGAATTAACCGGTCAAGCACCAAACTGACGTTGACGATAGCTTTCAATTGTTTTCCTATTGTTAAACTTTTATTGGTATTCGAGTCAAAATCCACATTAATGCAAGTGAAGTTACTTATTTCTATAGAGTTGATCAGATACACTAGAGTGACATTAGTTTGACAGCTGTTCAAGTAAAATTTTCAAAAACAATAAGATTTAAATACAGTGGATTTTTTTTTATTGTTTTACTTACCTTGATAACTACGCAAGAGCAACCGACGATTTTCCTAGCCTTGCCGTCTTTGTCGATTTTTACAGAGACCGGCCCATTCGCCGAGCTTCTTATTGTTATCGACCTATTCAAATAAAATTATTTAACTCAATACATTGTTCATACAGCCTCCTTATTTATTTTAAAGGAGAACTTTCTGGTGTAATCTGAATAAAAAATTGGTAGGCTTTTGTTTTTTTAAATCATTTATTTTCTTTATTTACCTCAGCTTCTAACTACAGACAGAAGAACATTATAATTTGTAGTTTAGATTTTTTCTAGGGTTCACATTCAATGTTGTACTTACACATTCTATCATGGGAAATTTTAAATTTTATTAAGTACACATATCGGAATAAAAGAAAAATTTGTTTAATGTGTCGAGTACCCATAAAAATAAGACAATAGGAAAACAATGGAAAGCTGGCGTAAACGCCAGGTAAGTGCTCGAGGGGTTAAAACAATATTTTGTTTTTACTCAGTATAGGCTGACTACAATCTCTTAAAACATGTATGATTTCCTTCTCCGTAAGCTCAGGCTGATTTTAGAGGTGTATAGGTGTGTTTCAACGCCTGTACGTTGACGCAAAATCCGACTGCACTACCAACTAAGTCTTCTAACTAACTAACGCTTCAAATTTGCACTTGGCCTGTTATGAAAGTAATTTAAAAAAAAACAAATATCCCAACTAATATTCACCTAGTGATTAAAATTCGATGACAATAATTATTGAAATTTTGAGGTAATAAAAGAATAACATACTGAAATGTTATCTTTGCCTATTATTTTATATTTTATGTGAAATGTATGCATGCTAGGAAAGTTGACTCAGCATGATGAGAGTCACCATAGGGGCATACAAGTCAATCTACGCTCCTTGTGTCAGTACTGGCATAGAACCAGGACGACTCGTGCGGAGCGAATTATACAGGGTGACTTGGAAATCAATGGCAATAAATATGATTCTGGATAAACACAAAGCAAAAAATAATTTAGTGAAAAAATTTAATTACGTCTATGGTAATATATAAATTGAAGTGTCAGGTTGTAATGTCAATATTTTTTTTACTAAATAGATATGAATGTATATATTATAACTATACCAAAGAA
The DNA here is from genome assembly GCA_014132275.2 of Samia ricini. Classification (NCBI taxonomy): domain Eukaryota; kingdom Metazoa; phylum Arthropoda; class Insecta; order Lepidoptera; family Saturniidae; genus Samia; species Samia ricini. The sequence continues at coordinate 12,686,778 of AP028158.1, forward strand.
AAACAATTGTTAAATTTTAAAAAAAGATAAAAAATGTATAAAATGCGATTAAATAATCCACAAATTTACGGGCAAGTGCTATAACTTACGACAAATATTTTTACATTATCTTTTATACTAAAACTATTTTATGGGAATAATTAGGGTTCGTATAAAACAATAAGCACAGTGATGAATATATGTCACGGGGGCGCAGCCGCGGACACATAGCTAGTAAAGAATGTATTAAAATTATCAAAACCGTGCTACAAGTATTTGACAGGTGATGCCCCCCCCCTCATAACCCAATCGCGCACATCAGTGTGATTGATGATTTTATCTACATTTATGACGGATGTTTTAGTTTAAAAAAATATTTTTTAATATAACTTATTATTAATATAATTTATATAGAAGCTTTCATTTAATTATTGCCAGTAATTTCAATTTCAACCTGTTTAACCAAATAACTATTTGACAAATGAATACGGATAATGAAAATCGACTATTAATATATTTATATATTAAGGAAACATAACTCAATATTAGAAAGATGTGGAGAAAGACTTAAGTATCCTCGTAAAAAGTAATTTTCTAGCAAAGCTATTAGTAGGGAATTGGGAAATAAGAACTTCCAATGGTAATGTAAGCATTGACATGATTTGCAAAAAATAAACAATAAAGTAATCACCATTCGGACCTCTCTGTACCTCATGTCATCAAATATAAGCAAAACATAGACCCCCGGCACTCTATTAATGCTTATTAAATAATAGCCTTCAAACAGGCAAGTCGGTCCATAACTTTTAAGTAGTCACAACTACATTACTCACAGTTAGAGAAGTTTAAGCACAGCCGTTTTATTAACCTCTTGAGCACTAATCTGGCGTTTACGCCAGCTTTCCATTGTTTTCCTATTGACTCATTTTTTATGGGTAATCGACATATTAATTCGGATAACATAACATAAGCTAATGCCTGTTATCCCCGTTATGCAGACGTGAAATAGCGAACTACAGCACCCACATTCCGCCGAGCTTAGTTCCGTCCCAGATGTGACAGAGGCCAGCCTGTCGTCATATTGGGCACAAATTCCAGACTCCGGGATGATAATAAGTAAAAAAACCCAATATTACTCAACCCAACCCAGGGATCGAATACGAGACCTCACAAGGACAGTCATACTGTAATACAACTGCACTACCGATTAATTTCGGATACCAGTGAAAATTACACCTGAAGTATTATTATATGATGACAGTTCACTAATTTTGCTAATTTATTTTAAGAAAAATATAATTTGTGTGTTATTTACATTGAAATATACATTTACCTTAACAAGTGGGATTTGATGTTCATTACAGAGAGCCTGAACAAGCTTTTTGTAGGCTGCCTCGTCACAGTTCTCAGCCAGTACACATAGGACAGCTTGCCTCCTATTGTAGTAATTTAGGACACAATTTTAGGTATATTAGTAAAAAGATATATTGTAAATACAAGAGGTTCATAGTAACAAATGGCTGGCATATCTTGGCCAGACAAAATTCATATAGGTGCATGCTTAAAATAGATTGAATTATTGAATTTATTGTGTACATTTAGAAAGTTTATTCATAAACATGTCATTGCTTTATGTGTGGCATCTTGCAATCGAAAAATTTACATTAAAAGGTCAGAAATCAGCACGACTATCAAAAATGTTTTACTTAAGAATCAAAACGGTAGTATTATTTTTATACTGTATATAGGCTTAGAGTGTTGACCATGATCTCATCACCTGATGTTAAGTGACGATGTGGTCCAGGATGGTAAACACGCTAAGCCTAGAGGTACTTGTTCTCAAGTGATGCTTCCGGAACACAGATATTGGTATTTGGTGACAGGTTTTCAACTTGAGGGTGGTAGCTACCTAGATGTGTGTTACTGGAAAACACTCTACCACTATTTCATCTCTCTTGGAAAGTGAACTAACTTCCTGACTTCTTCAATTTTGAAATATGTATACACAAATTCAGCATATTTACTGAAAGAGGGAGTCAGAAGATTAACTCATGAGGTATCACATCTAATAATTTTTCTTTATAATGAACATACACATGCAAAAATTATAACATACCTATTATTAATTAATTAATAATAAGTAAGTCAGTAGTGTTTCAAAACGTAATTACAATGAAATAATTCATGTTAAATATTAATTAAGAGGGTTTTTTTAAATATATATACTGAAATAATAATTAAAATAAAAAAAATGACCTTAGCACAACAACTTTATTATAGTTATCCTATGATAAATGTAAATATTACTGTATCTAGATGAAATAATTAAGTTAAAGACCACAATAATTTAATAATAGACCACATGGTTACAACCTCAAACATGCAATCAAATGTGTATTTTGTCAGTTGTAATGACAAGCCAGTTCCTAACCTATAAAACTTAAATTATAATGTAGCACAAATGGGAGGCCACAGTCTTGACTTAACAAGTAAATGTGGTACTATGCATGTGCAATGCTATTGGCAATAGAGTTAATCCACTATAAGTTAGTCCATCATAGAAGATATTTCCACACAGAGTATAACTAGAACAGGTACACTCAGAGTGAATATTGTATTGAAATCTACTGCCATTTTATAATAGTATCTGAGATGAGCACTGGTTTAAGATATGTTATAGAAAAATTGAACTTTTCAGAATCAAATTAATAAAGACAACTGTACCAATAGTTCTGCTTATTAATAATCTTCTTGTGATAAAATATATAATAGAAATAGAAAGAGCATTGGTACATCTATATATGAAAAATAAGAATAATATTAGTTAAATAATAATTAAGTTATAAACACAGAAACAACACCTTAAATAGAATCTTAACTAATACAAACAATGAAAACACTTTAAGTTATGATTACACCTAAAAATAAGATTACTATGCAAAAAAATTGATATTGCCACGCAAAAACATGACAAGATAATTTCTGCTCTGGGTATGTTTCTCTTTTAACTTGAATCAGAATTTAATGATGAGCATTCTAAACAGTACATGATAAAGACAGTAAGGTACGAACTTGTCCAAAGCCTTGGCAGCCTCGTGAAGTCCATGCACTAATCCACCGTGGATAAGGGCCGTTTTAAGAACTTCCTGGAGTGCTGTGTTCACATCCATAGCACCACCGCTCAGCACGGGGTTAGCTGGTACCTCGCTAAAAGTAATTCAAATACGAAATGTTAGGTTATGTTGATAAAAAGTTTATATCACGTAACACAAAAATTACTTCTAAATACTCGTAGACATATGCATTATCAATTTAATTACTGTTAATAAGTTTTAATAAAGCAAACTTTAGAAAATAAAAAGAAAAACAAGTTTACTCACACATCAACATCGGCCATGGTTTATCAGAAAATAAAGACCTGAAATAAGTGATACATATAATCGAAGGAAGGTCACACATTATATATCAATAAATAAAATCACTGGTAATAAAAAGATCACAAATATATTCCAGGATTTATAAAAATACACCGCAGCGTATTTGACAGTTTACCTTGCGTACCGGAAAAAGGCTAGGGCTGTCAATGTCATAAATGTCATTGTCAATTATTGTTGCCAGAACGTGTCTCGGGTTCTCTCTACATTCTGTCCGTCTGTTCTTAGTGCGATTTTGATCTGTCATTTGTTTTAATGCATTAACTTACAGTAGGTATATGACAGTATATAATATAATTTTGATGATATTTTGAAAATGATACATAAAATAATGACACAGAGCATGAATTCAAAGATCACTCAACAACTGCCTTACAAGGAAAGCTGTAACAACGGGGGGGGGGTACCATTTTGTTAGAGCACTGTCTGAAATGTGTTCCTAGCGTTTGGCTGCATGGTCTAGTATCTTTGCTGTGTCCTTAAAAAGGAATAAATGGAAAATCTCCCTAGGTGTACTCCAAAATCCTCAAAAGGTGAGATTTTAATGATTATAGATTTATTAATTGTACTATAATAAAAAAAAAAACACTATTTAAGATGTATTTTCTGAAATAATCAAGTTACTATGGATGTGAAATCACCAATTTGTTTCTAACATACATAAGAAAGAAAATATACACATATCAGGTGTTGCCTTACGTTTTTCTTTAGTATAGAATAATATTATAAATTATAAATAAACCTAGATGAAATTCACGATGAAATGTCACGTCCAAGAAGTGAAAGAAAAAGAGCTGAGATATACTCAAACGATTATGGAATTTACAATAGTGTAAAATAATAGTAATTTCTTAAAAAGGCATGATCATTATTATGGATATTTCGCTTTATAATCTGGCCTGGTATGACTGTTTTGCAATAAGCGCAGGAATGCTAATTATATTATTCATCTCTGGTGTTGGGTGCTTGGCGCGATTTTGGTCTGTCATGTTGTCGTTCTTGTTTTTAATTTATTATTTTGCAATATTTGACTATATGTTATGTAATTTTGGTGGCATTTAACGTGATATAGTGTAGTTATGATACACAAGTGTAGTGAAGTAAAAATAATGAAAACACGGAGCGTGAATTCTGAAATGTCCCAATCATTCTCGTTATGGTCGTAACAGAAGGCCACCATTTTGTTACCGTCATTCATTTATTGATAGTGTTCCTAAGGTCTGTCTTGGCTAGATGGTCTACTAATGTCTTTGCCTTAAAAAGGAATAAATGGAACAAAAAAAACTGGTGTTTCTGTAGGAAAACCTAATACAGATTAAAAATACTTTTTCACAAGTTTACCTATGGTCCGTTCACTATAACTTGTCCCTTGACGCTCTTACCTCAAGCCATGCAGAACCATTAAAAACACAAAAAGAAGACGCCCTTTCCTTTATGTTGACACTACAGACCGTCATTGAAAAGTCAATCGATTCTGTAAAATCCAAGCGCGTGATTATAGAGTAGAAATTAGGGGTTTTTATTGATTTGATCATGCTACAAACGTTTAAAAGTAATGTATTGAAAGTTCGTGCTTTTTGTGAACGAGAAAAAGCAAACAAATCTCCGATTATTCCATTGAATCGAGGATGGTCTTGTGCCTTGACATAATAGGCAAGTAAAACCCAGTTGCCATATTTTTATATTTAAAATCCGGATAATTTGACAAATATGTTTTATTTTTTTAGTATATACTTTGTATTAGGGATATAAGTACGATAATTACTATCAATCCAGAAAGTAGTAAGAAAAAAAGTAGTAGGGGCGGAAGGAGAAAATAAACTTTAGAGATGTTTGTATTCCATCAGACAATACTTATCATATTTAAAATTAATATGCTACTTCTCGCTATCTCTGCAATCAATACATTATGTAATTATTGTTACCAGCTAATGTTTATTTTATTTATTTTGTGTGTGGCAGATATTTCCGATATAACCCTTATTAGAATTATGAAGGTAGCGGAACCCTGGGAAAAAATACGCACCAAGAGAAAGACTGTAAAATTGGATGGCTTCGAGAAACAAAATCTGAAGAATGATTCATCAAATTGAAATAGAAAAAATGTAGTTAAAAATGGAAGTTATTAATGTAGAGACATGATATTGTACTTTGGAGATATAAACACATACATAAAACATGCTTGAACTTAACTAGTAACTGTAACGGTCCTTTAGATCATTCTGATTGTAAAATATATTTATCGTAAAATGAAGTATATTTTGAATAGATATTTTTGAAGTTATACTTCCTTAGGCGCGTTATGAAAAAATGATGAGAGTGAAATTTTAAGATGCGCGCGCATCTGTGACACAAAATTAACAGTATGAAGCTGTCTGCTTAACCGCTCATTAAGTCTCGAAAAAAAAGCTACCAACAAAATAGAAATTGAACCTCGATATTAGTCGCGCATGTTGGTACGCTCGTCACCTCTGATCACTGTTTTCATATTTATAATATTTATCAACATGTTTCTAGTTTATACATTCACAACACGTTTTTTAGTTTTATACAAGTGCGAATTATATATGTGCTAATAAATTATATTCAGTAGTGATTTAAATTGAATATTTTGATTGATATCACTTACTATTTGTGAATATTAGTGAAAAAAAATTGTGCTTATATACTTTTTCAAGTGCTCCAATATAGTTGAGGTTAACTATCCGTATGTATTATTTATTGATATAAATTAAAATACTTTTATTTAATATAATTAACACTAAATATTATTAAATTATTAATGTTATATACTTATTATTGGTTATTTAATATTTACAAAATAAAGAAATAAATTTAATAAAAAGTTTGTGATAAAAATTAAAATTGAACATCAAATTATAATAACAATTTTTAATATTTGCTATTAAATTGAATATTTCAAATTTAAAATGAACTTTGTTGATTATCCTTTTCCAATCCTTCTATTATTTTATTGTAATTAATTATTTGCATGCAATTAAAAACTATTTTTTAATGATGCCAAAGAAGTATAACTTCTCACGCGCGTACATAAGTACACGCACCCATTTTTTTATGTGTTCCGTTACTTTATTATGACAGTTCAACTAATGTGTTCGATAGAAATTTACCCAATTTAATTGTCCAGATAAAATTTTCTCCCATAATTCATATAAAATGACATTCTCTTAGACGAACACTAACGCATAATAAGCTTACACCTGTTATCCCCGAAGGGTTAGGCAGAGGTAAAATAGCGAACTACACCACTCACAATTTCGTCGAGCTTAGTTCCTTCACTGATGTGACGGGAGCGAACCTGTCGCCATATCGGGCACAAATTCCAAACTCCGGAATTTTACTGAATAGAAAAACCCAAAACCACTTGACCCGACCCGGGGATCGAACCCGAGACTTTATAATTACAGTCGCACCGTAATACTACAGCGCCGCCGAGGCAGTTGTAGGGAACACAGACGTTCACAGCAAAATGTTCGTGTTTGCTCTTGAGTAGTTATGATGATTTGCAGATATTTATTTACTGTTGTTTTTTATGTTAAGTAAGCCTTGAGAGCTTTCCTTAGTTTATTGATGTGTGAAATATCCGTCAACAGTATTGCTATTTATGTACCGTTTTAATACTCGAACATCAAACTATAATTCACTTAAATTAAATGATTAATTTAAGTCGCTCATAATTAATCTTTTGTCAAAATTTATAAAAACCTCCTCCATCTACCCTAATTTTTGGGAGGCACAATATGGGAAAATATGCAGCCTGACTAGTCAGAGCTACCAACTCCTGAACGGGGGGACTTTTAATCTAACAGTGAACGGACTGTATGTGTAGTATGAAATCACACGTCTCGACGATTTTTCCTGAAGTGAAGCCTTCTTTAACGGCGTGTGGTTCTGGGTAGGGGAATGACTTATAGATTCGCGTTATCAATGTTATGACGTCAGCCGTCAACTTGCTACGGTACGTCAAGTATAAGATAGCGCTCAGAGATTTATAATAACATTTAAATAGACAATTTACGAAAGTTTTAAATGAATTATTTACTTCATGATTAAAATGTGAAATTAAACAAAAATAGGTAGGTATTCAAAATAATGTTTAAAAATGCGTGGAGCTCGATATTTCCCCAAATAGAAAACCTTTTGGAAATGCTGTAGTTTTCTCACGATGTCTTCCTTCATCAAAAGCTTAGGAAAGACTTGTTAGATAATTGTACCGGCTGTAATTACATTTTTGATACAAAACAAAAGAGATTTAATGTCAACGTCGCTTCATTTCCAACTTCTGACAGTAGCATAAATATTCTTGTGAAGTTTATTTTGTAGATTGAATTTGTAACATAAAAATTCTTGAAACCGTTTATATTTACAGTGATTCTTTTACAGATTATAATATTTTTAGATGTATTTTTATAAGAAATGAACCGATGCCCAGATATATTGTTTACGACTGAATATATTAAAAATGTTTTATATTTCAGTACAGTCAGACAGGGAAAAATGATCAAAGATACTGTAGATGCCCATTACTTTTCAATAGACGATGAATTGGTTTACGAGAATTATTACTCAGATTTCGGACCTTTAAACCTCGGTTGCATTTATAGATATTGTAAAATGTTGAACGAGAAATTAAAACAATATTTGAATAAGAAAGTTATGGTTCATTATACCTCCATTGATCCTAAGAAGAAAGCGAATTCTGCATTTTTAATCGGATGTTACGGTGTTTTGTATTTGAGTTTGTCACCTAAGGATGCTTTGAAACCGCTTTTAGTGCACGGACAAAGTTATAGGTAAAATACTTTCTACTTATGCCGCATATGTTACTACGATCCAGAGATTTCCAATCGCTCTTTTTATTTCACGTAACCATTCGATAATGATTTTGTTCACTTTCACTTTTCAATTTTATTCACCAAACAAGTGAGAGGGCTATGTTTGAAGATTCACTGCTTGATCGAATCAATCGAAGAATTGCTAAGCTTAAGTGGCAGTGGGCTGGGCACATTGCTCGCTGAACCGATGCCCGATGGAGCCAAAGGGTTCTCTAATAGGTACCACGCACCGGAAGACGTAGCGTGGGTAGACACCTCGCAAGGTATACCTGGTGAAGGTTGCGGGAATTCGCTGGATGCGGGTGGCGCAAAACCGGTCATCGGGGAGATATTTGGGGGAGACCTATGTCCAGCAGTGGACGTCATTCGGTTGGATGGATGGATGGTGTACATAGTGATAAAATTTTCCATGTTTATTGCTTTTTTGATTAATTGCTGCAAAATACAATTCCCTACAGTTTGAATAGATTATCTACTCGGCCCAGGGTGAATAAGTGCATGATTTTTCTAAATCCCTTTGCATATAATTGGAGTCATAACAGATTTAGTTTAGTTATGTTATTTAATTTCCTCTACAATTTTATACTAAATAAAATTATTATTATTTTTTTTAATTCAACTTACCTAAAACTGAATATAATATTAAAATAAAATTTAAATAATTTTAGACCATTCCAAGATGCGACACAAGGTGATTCAATTTACACAATAACTATTATGGATTGTCTACTCGCTATAAACAAAGCTCGGGAGTTGGGTCTCTTTAATTTTCAAGATTTCAATTTTGAAGAATACGATAGATTGGATAAATTGCAGGGCGGAGATTTAAATTGGATTGTTCCAGGTGAACGTAAATTCATTATGTTAGTTAAATAATATACGTTTTATAATGGACAGAAATCTTTATGCGACAAGACTAAAGGCTTCCGTGTGGCATGGTCTTACCTTAAAATCAAATCAAAAAGTTTTAAGGCTATTAGGCTATCAATCCTTCCTTGTAAAAAATGAAGGAGGCCTTAAACTACTTAGTTCCCAGTGTCCGTACCAACCTTGAAACAAGGACGAATAGCGTAAAAGAAACGAAGTTTTATATCTTGCAGCGGGATGATAAACTCTGATAATGATTATAAGAAACATAATCCGATCAAAATCATTACGTCACAAAACAATTACATCTTATTATAATATGAAAAGCAACGTATATCTGGCTGTTATTGCAATTGAAGCTCTGAATAGATTTATCTGAAAACTTCTTTAACCGTGTCGAGCTATTCTTGGTAGGGGAAAAACATATATTCGCATTACCAGTGCAATGACGTCAGCCGTCAACATGCTACAGTGTGTCTAGTATAAGATTGCGTTTCAGTGCCGGTGCCAGAGATAAATAATAAAATTTATGGTACTTACGCGGCATGTTTTGATTATGAATAAACTATTTATGAAAATGTGCATGATTATTGCTCGGAGGGGCAATAGATGTAAAAACCAGACACATGTTATATGTTAATAATTTCAATTAGCAAACTATGAAATTTAAACTTAAAAAAATACAGTTTTTTTCCCAAGTATCAAGTTTTCATTTCTGTTTGCAGCCCCCATGACTGCATAGGATACTTTTTTATTGTATGTAACAAGGATATTTTTCAGGAAAATTTCTTGCTTTTATTGGACCAGTTGATTTCAGCGTGTCCTTGTATCATCCACCAGAAATGTACATCGATTATTTTCTAGAAAACAACGTGAGAATAGTAATACGGCTTAACAAGAGACTGTACGATGCAAACGTGTAAGTTTTATTATGTAAATTTATTCATCAAAACTCTTTACTAAAGATGATTAAAATTATACTAATAAACAAAACATTACTCATGTTTCCAGTATTTTATATTTCAAAATACAAAGAAACAAGATAAAATAACAAACAGAAACAAATTGTCAATGACGTCTGTAAACCGAATAAACGTGATATTAATTCATTTCCCAAGACGTGCTTCGTTCCCCAACCGAGGAGGCTCTTGACGCCGCTACCAGCGCGATACAATGAACATACATTAAACATTACTCGCACAACACTGCACACAACACTACTGCACATTTTTTTATTATTACTACATGAAAAATGTAGGGCTTAGCTAGATTAAAAATTCCGCGGAATTTTTTACACTCAGGTAACGGCCAAGCCGAGGTTCGTATCACGTATCAGCACTCGCCCACAAAGCCACGGTGAAGCTGTAAAGGCGCTTCCGGTCAACAGCTTTAGCTAGTTAGAAAAAAAATTAGTCTATTTTGTTGTCGCGGTACATTAAAGTGGTATTCTTTAATTGTGTAATGTTATCTATTTCTTTTGGTTTTAGAAATGTTTTAAACACCTGCATTTTTAGGCTCTTAACAATTTAACAAATTGTTTCCAAGGTTTTATAATCAATAATGATATTTCAAAATGAACGAAATAGAGGATAAAAAAAAAACAAAAAGAAAAATTTCCAAAATTATAAAGATATTTATTTTGGTTATTATAAATAAATTGTTTATGAGACGAAAACACGCTGTCAAAAAAAAGCATTTTTAGGAATTGTTTATATTTATTTGATCACCATTTACTTAACTAAAACTTTCGAGTGTATGTTTTATTAATTTTAAAACGTTAACAGGTTCAATAATGTCGGCATAATACATTATGATTTATTTTTCCCGGACGGATCTTGTCCTCCGAGACATATTCTTTTGAAATTCCTTCAGATCAGTGAAGACTCTGAAGGCGGAATCGCAGTTCATTGCAAGGTTATGAAATCAATTTAAATCACGTAATTGACAACGCTCTTTAGTTTGAATTAATTCTGAGGCGCAGTCACGTTTTACATAAGCTATAGGCATCAATGTGGATCAAGAGAGAGGGAGGGGGGGATCTATGCTTTTCTTATTTTTCATCGCAAAGGGTCTAAATGATAATAACCTAAGTAATTTTTACTTATCAATTTTCGTTTTTTGAAGTGGAAACTTCTTTAGCGGCGTTGAGCGACTCTCGGTAGACGAAAGAAACTCACAGATTCGCTTGCCGTCTATGACGTCTGCCGGTCAACGTGCTAGAAGATTTATATTTATAAGATGGCGTTTAAGTGCTGTCGCTCAGATACAAATAATGAAATTTATAATTGTGCAGCCTATCACGTGTGTTTTAATTATGAACAAACTATTTAAAAATGTATATAATCCGATCGCCAAAAGATGTAAAAACCAGACAATTGTTAAATGTTAGATTATGATAATATGTTCAATTAACAAATTATGAAATTTAAACGTATACATAAACGGTTATTTTTCCAAAATTTCGAGTTTTCACTTCTGCTGGTAGTCTTATGGCTGCCTAGTTTTTTCTGCATAATTATACTAACGCTTACATTATACATTTGGTAATAACTATGCTTATTATTATTGCTCGAAAGAGGAAGGTGTTTTTTTGAATACTGTATAGGCTCAGTACTTTGACCACAACTTCACCTGATGTTATCTGTCGATTTGGTCCAGTATAGGACACACTAAGCCTGGAGGTTCTCAAGTGTGCTGCCGGAACATACTTATTGGTATTTGGCGACAGATTCTCAAACTTGAGGGTGGTAGCTACTCAGGCGGGCATTAATAGAAAATGCTTTACTACCATGCGCTATGGTTTCTCCACGATGTTTTCCTTCACCGAAAGGAATGATTGATTTTAGAGTTGTATAGGTAGTTTCAAACCCGCGTCCGTTGACGCGGAATCCGGGCACATAACCCACTGCACCATCATCGCTACGAGGGTGTTAAGATGTCCAAAAATTTGCTAATTTAATTCTTGACCGGCGTCCTGATAAATACATTGTTTAGGCAGGCTTAGGGCGCACTGGTTCCTTAATCGGCTGTTATCTAATCAAACATTACCGTATGACATCCCACGAGGCAATTGGATGGATGAGAATCTGTAGACCTGGATCAGTTATAGGACACCAACAGGTGAATAACTGATAATAATAATTACGATTGTGTTTAATAATATAATAGTTTTGAAGTGAAACTTCTTATGGGACTGTGTGAATTGGATTGTATGAAACGAAAATGTGTAACGAAAAAATGGTAACAGTTCCATAATTAAGCAATAGATGTCACTAAATAATATGCCTAATAGCTTCATCACGTTTGTTTGTTAGTACAAAATAAACTAACTAGATGTCACTAAAACGAAGTTTCACTTCTACCGCGTGTCAACTCACATTTAAGTTTCTTTTTAAAACTGAAGAATTCTTTATATTAACCTCAGGGCTGGTTGGAGCAATTAGAACCGTGGTTGATAAAACAAGGAAACATTTATAGGTACTTATGTGAATTATTTTTATTCATTTTAGACGTAATGAGAAACAATATTAATTTTTAAATGTATTTATTTATTTTCACACAATGAAGTGGATGCGTAAAAAAACAAACTTGACTGAACTAAAAACACCTGGCAGTAAAACTCTGCATTGAATCGTATTTTGTTCCCAATTTCATGAGTTTTGATTTTTTACGCAGAACACTAATTATTTTACAGTTTTTTTCTGGGATTAAGATAAAGTAAAACTATTTCTCACAAATTCAAATACTTGCCAGTTAAATTGTGCGTTGAAGGTTGAAGGTTTTATTCGTAATTACATGAGTTTTTTTTACGCGGAACCATTATTATTTTCGAAAAACAAAAGTAGCCTAAGTTACGAGTAGTAACTTCAGCTATTTAACAATAAAAGTTCCGTCAAAATCGCTCCAGTCGTTACGGAGATTAGCTGGAACAAACAGGCAGACAGACTATGGCAAACATTTTAATAGCTGTGTTTTGGTATAGGTATCGTGTATACATTCGTATGTAATTTAATAAAAAGTTGTTATTTTGATATTTCGTACACACACTAATTATAGATAGTATTATAATATATATATTATTATATTATAATATTACATATAATTAATATTATTATTAATTAATATTATAGTATAACTGATTTTCCGGAGTCGGAATTCCATTTTGGGATTTCGATTCGAAATATCAAATAGGATTTCGAACGCAGTAAATCCATACAAATCTATGGACCTGTCACAAACATACGGTAGTTTTCCGTTCGTAGTTATTCCGCTCGATCGTTCGTTTATTGAACATTGTTATTCGGAACAGAAATAAACGTATTTGTGTAAATTATTTACGGAATCCGACTGTATGTGGCCGCTGTTATGGATAACTCAAAAATTATTTAACCGATTTTTCTTTCATTTGTAGAATGTCAAATTATTAGTGAGTAACACTTTTTTTAATTAGGGATTTCTATATACATGTGCGAAGCCGAAGCGCGTCGCTAGCGCTATGTTTAAAGTATAATTAATATATATTTCTTTGTAATAGGAAACGTATGTTTCACGACACTGAGAAAATGCTAAGCCATGAATTCGGTGTCTACTCTATATTAGAAAAGAGTTTGAAGCAACGGTCTTTAGTATTTCATAAATCGCCGTCACCTCCACCGCCAATGCAGAGGCAAGCGCGATCAGATCTTAATCCTGTTATAAGACCTCAAGCTTCAAGAGTAAGAGATGGTAAATATTTTAAATTATATACTTTAAAACAAGTTAGTAAATATTGAGATCTCCGGGCTTGCAGCAGAATAGCAATATATGTATGGGCGATCCAGACAGGCGACATTAAATTTGTTTTAGTATTAACTATTATGGACAAATTTTCCCTTATGATATCAAGAAACCTTTGGTATAATTGTAGTTTAATTTATTATAATTCAAAACATAGTGTCCTTATATTATGGATATATTGCCGGACTTAAAGCCAGGCGAGTCCCTCATAGTCCTCTGGTATCTCTACTCCAGGAGAATGTACTCCCGGATTAGAGATGACAGGGGAGATGCGTAAAGGCATTACCCACTATAAAAAAGAGTTCTTATATTATATTTTATGTAAATTAAAATCCCCTTATATTTGATTGCTGTAAGGTTCACGCTGGCTTTATCTGCCTATAATAGATGACAATTTTAAATTCCCTTTTCTCTCTTTTGTATAATATTTGCTTTGTGTTAAACAGTGTTATTTGTTATTTTAAATTCACTTTTAATAATAATTAATTGTTTAATATTAATTTCACATATTTTCTAATTGTTATTAGGATTTCGTAATGTTTTTTTCACATTATTTATTAAAATAGCACTGTTTATGTGACTCAATTTTCTTACAGCACTATTTACGCAACGCACTTCTAACATTAAAATTACCGTGAGAAACAAAACAGTGTTATTTTAATTTTTATACATCAGATTATTTGATCGATTCAGATAAAACCATTGACACGTATCTTTATTTATTTACTGTTTAGATAAATTGAATAACAATAATGATGATGAAGAAATATTTCTTACATCATGCGATTTAACTGTGAAACCGGTTGCACCAATGACGCAGTTGAAAGGATGCATAATAAAGAGTAATTCGATAAATGACGATGGTGATGACGATAATAATGATTATAATGTGAATCGAAATCGCAAATCCGTTTGGAGAAAGTATTTATGTTGTAAACCTTGTATCAAGACTTGCAACGATAGTCTATGGATGTTGGCAGTGCGTTGCGCAAGAGTTGCACCTGACAAATGTAATGGCAGTAAATTGTGCAGTTTCTTAGACATGGTTGGTACTGTTGTATTTAAGAGGGGATGCGGTAGGCGACAAATTTGAAAAGTATGTATTTCAGGAATCTATTGGTATCGTGTTGCGCCCCTTTCTTTTTTTTACGGTGGGAAATGCATTTACGAGGGGGAAATTATCGTGTTGCGCCCCTATAAAAGATTTATAAAACACGATAGCGGGCAACTGCAGCTCGGGCTTATTTTACCGTATGCAAAATAGACGAAAACATCACTTCGTAGTACCTTGTTTCCTGATCCAAAACTGAACCGATTTTAAATTTTCTTACAGTTATAGAATAAGAAAGACTTTGGCTATGCCTCTACGTTTTAATTGATTATTTTTATTTATCACATTTGTGTGACGGACGTCTGAAAATGACGGTAAAAATGTAGCTTTTTTCATTTTCAAAGTCTCTAAAATTACTAATCTATGGAAAATAAACAAAATGTATGGGCATGGCGGTAGTGGATATATGTTGTTTGGTATAAGAATTGTTACCATAATGCTATTATCCAGAGAGGAAACAGTGAACTACGTTTGTATAGAATAAACGCCGCTCGCATATTCTCGTAATTTAGTAGGAGAAGTTACGTTTATGGAACTCAATGTCAATTATTTTTCTATTGAGACAGTTGTTAACAAGACGGCAGACAAGAAACCGAGCGATGGACGTGTGAAATCATCAAAGATGAACACGCAAGGGATCAATAAAAGGTAAAAGTACTAATAGTTTTTATCATTTAAAATTGCATAACTTGAGAATTAATTTTACAAAATGGCTAGCCGGAAACTTAAGTGATCTATAAAATCTAGATAAATGATGATGGACTTCACGTTAAATATATTTTAAATTAGCTGTGCGCTCGCGGCTCGCCGGCTTCACCTGCGATTCATATGTACATCACTGCGTAATATAGTTTTTTAACAATCGTTGGACAATAATGTTTTGGTAGTGCTGTCCATTGAATCTGTTTTGTTCACAATATCATGGGTTTTAATTTTTTTTTACATGGTACCCTAATTATTATCCTAAATTTTTTGGTACAAAGAGAAAGCAAAGATGTTTTTCATAAATGCAAACACCTGAGAGTAAAACCGATGGGGCTAACGGGTTCTCGAATGGCTGCCGCGTACCGGAAGTTGCAGCGTGGGTAGCTCCGCTACAAGGTGGACTGACGAGAGGTGAAGGCAGCGGGTTATCCGCTAGACGCGTGTGGCACAAGACCGATCGTTGTGGAAATCTTTGGAGAAAATCTACGTCTAGCAGTGGACGTCTTTCGCTTGCATGAAAATTGTGTGCTTTTTAGATTTGACGATGTATTTGATTGATTGAAGTATATTATTTATCCCCTTATGGGAGCGGCCCATGTTTCAGTCCCTAGCTAGGAAGGCTCTCGTAATCACCACCAGCACGATACAGTGACACTGCATGCACTCTAGCATTACATACAAAAGACACACGGACCCTTACACATCACACAGGACCATTTTCTTTTTTAGCAATCGTGTAGGATTTAACTAGGCAAATTTTGCGGAATTTTTCACTCGGGTAACGACCAAGCCGAGATTCGTACCACTTTGTTACCCTTGTATTGGTTACCTCTTTCAGCCAAAGGTCGGTGAAGCTGTAAAGGACCTTCCAGTCAACAACACTATTCAGTTTTTTTTAATTTATACGTGTCATTCTTCGTAGATATCCAATAAATAGAAGTACTCATTGTCTTTATAGTTAGAGTTTTTATAGGAACGAACATGAAATGGGAAGTAATTTGTCACGTCGCAGCAGTGGTGCTGGAGAACCAAGGTCGTCAAGACCACAGTCACGTACTATGACAGGAAATTCTACTACACAGAAGAGTAATGTAATATCAAAGGTTTGTAATTTGTAAATTTGGATTATTCTATAAATATAAGTACTTGATTTTATATGAAGAGTAACGTTGACAACCTATGATTTAATATTTTTTAGGATTTAAATATGAAAAATTTTGGGTCTTATCATCAGCATGCAACGATATTTCGAACAAACCAAGCGCCTATAATTAAAAGTGTTAATGATGCTAGGGTGAGTCAGCGAGTATTTATTTATACATAATTGCTTTACCTTTACTTTCTGTTAACAATATTGTCGCCATACTTGCGGCGACACCTTACGATATTCAAATCTAATCAAATGAAAAAATTATTTATTCAATTTGGGCCCTAAAAATGCGCTTATGAACGTTAAAAAACAATCATCGGTTCGGAAAACAACCCAGTCGAGAAGAGCCGGCAAGAAACACGATCTGGTATTTTTTTTTAACGTTTTTTTTAATTATTTATATCATACAATTTATAATAACAATAAACGGTTTTTGCGGAAGCACAAAGAGGGGTGTCACTTCCAGACATCACTATCGTTTACGTATTGTATTGTATGTCTACTTCCGGTAGTACCAAAGACGTATTTCCGGCGGGGCTTCGCTCACTCGTCAAACGTCGGATTGCATGAAGGACTATATAGAGTTGACACGCGAGCACTATTGGTCAGGTTTAAAATTCTTGCTGATGTAATGTGCTTGCTGAGTGACTTCAGCACTCGCCCACAAAGTTCGGTGAAGCTGTAAAGGCCCTTTCGGTCAACAGCATTAGCTAGATTAGAAAAAAAAAACACGCGAGTATTTGAGTTGTACCTGTTAAAGGGAACGTTCTTGGTATTCCAATATAATAAAGTGTAAACATTGTACTTAATATACAGTGCAAGTGTTTAATTCTTTTCACTAAGCTTTACATTTTTTTTCCAAAACCAATATAAAGTTGTTAATAATTAATCGTAGATTGATTTAAAGTAGTTGTAGAATGAGAAGACAGATATCTTAACTAAGTATAATACTATTTGAAATGAAAGTTAGAATGTAATCTTTTCTAAGATGTCGATTTGTTTGTTCACTTTTTTTCTTATTAAAGGATTTCTTAACGAGAAGTAGCACATTTAACCACGAACGGAAGAAGACATTAAATTCAACAGTAATAGTGACATCTCCACTACATACATCGCATAACGGGAACTATATCAGTACTAATCCTGGAAATACATCACTTATGACAACACCAATATCATTTGGTTCAGGTAACTTCTAACGAATCCCTCATGGATAGTAATTTGTTAGATTTACAACTGTAGTAACACTCGTGTGCATATATATAAGTCACTGTCTCACTACCACACCCAGCAGCGGCTCTAGCCCTTGTAGTACCCGTGTGACATTAATATTCTGGCAACCTTTTGAGAACGTTGGTGCCCCGAGCGACGGATCTCAGAAACGTATTAAATGTAAACGCGCTTCAAAAATAACAATTCTTATGTTTCATAAAAACTCTCTGGAAAGTTAAACACCGTTTTGCTGTTGTTGAAGCGTTGGTTTAGGATTGGAAAATACTTCTCTACCCAGTGGCGTAACTATACCATCTGAGGCCCATGGCAAATTCATTGGTCGGGCCCCAGTGAAAATCGTCACATTATAATTTGATTTTAATAAATCACTAAGATGATCACTATAGCGTTTAAATATGTAGTCGTACCTGACTTTAATCGTACCATTTATAGTTTTTTACTGGATTTTGTTAAAAGTTAGGATTCTTCTGAGCTCGCGGCTTCACGGCCCAGGGCATCTTTGGACTGGAGACCGCATTTTACCCGCTCTGTCACATTATAGTTACGCCAATGCCTCTACCTACTTGATACTGGTAAAATTATGAATGTAATTCACAGTTTGCCTGTAATCAAGAAGAAAAAAGGAACTACTACGATATATAATTTAATAGGAGTAATACTAGGTATTCACCTCTTTGATCATTAAATTGGCATACATTATTATAACATTAGATTAGCGGGTGTCAAACTATATTTGAAGGAAACTTTTCAAATTTTTCAAAAAAACTTCAAGGGAAAATTCAATTTTTGTATGAGTCTCGATCATATCACTAAGTAATAATACTGCGAATTATTATTTTGAATCATATTTTTCAGTGCCTAGGGGACCTACCCAGCCTCAACAAAGACGTCGTCTTGGTCGTAGTCCAAGTCCACCACAAGCTCGAATTTCTAATGAACAATCGCGTGCTACAAACACACAATCACCAGTTGAGAAACATCTTGCTAGGAATTCTTCAAAGTTAACTTTAAAAGAAGCATTATCTAGACTGAAGTGTAAGATGTTATTCTTATATTTTATTTTAATATCAGCAAAACAAAATACGAGAAGAAGGACTGTAGTATTAAGTTCAAACTGATATTAAGTTCCTTTTTATTTAATTATTTTGCAGCGTTAAAGGCCCATAATATATTATAGTAAAAATAACATATTTTCGTTTTCACAATATAACTCATTATGTAAATGGATAGGTATGCTTTTAAATACTGGCATTACCAATCTTGCGTTAAAAGAAAAAAAAATTACCGGTTGCCAATTGTCAAATATATCTAAATACATAACCTAAAAATCAGTTAAGTTTGATGCAACTCAGAAAAATAATGCAATCATATGAAAATATAGTGTTCTAATATTGATTAAAAATTGTGCTAACGCCACCTGAGATGGGTGCTTTAGTGACAAAAGCCTTAAGACCGATTAGATCTTTCAACATAGAGAATCGCGCTCATCGTATTATTTCTAAAGAAAAACCAACACCAGCACCAAGATATCCTGATAATATTGAGGATTTAAAGCGGACGCTCGAGCTAGAACCTGATATAGCAGATAAATTAGATAAAAAAGACCCAGGACTAGACCATAGGCTTAGAGACGTTTATGTAACTTCACACGGTCGTCCCGAAGATGATATCACTCGAGAGCTTCGAGACAACCGAAATCTGGACCGACCGTTGCCTCAAGATCGTACATTAATAGAGAACTATGAATTCGGTTTCAAAGAACCTGAAAAATTGCAGTATGGTAAGGCAACACTCAGGCAGGTTATAGACTTTATTTCTGCGCATCAAACGGATCCTACACAAGTTACTGCAGCTAAAATAGCTTTTGAGTACAAAATGAAGGAAGAAGACGTAGGTCACATACTAAAATATTTCAAAACCTTTGAAGTGTACATACCGGAGACAAAAAAAGACACCAGCAGTTTTTGCTGGTCCAACGCAAATAAGAAAACAGATTGAAAAGTCAAAATTAGTAAAAGAAATAGAAAATAAGCCAGATGTAAATGTAGATAGTCAAGAAAGTAGACAGAAAATTGAATAGAAAATATAATGTAAATGGAAAATCATTTTTTCATCTAATAGTTATGTTGTGTACTCTGAAAGGGCTATTTACAGGGAAACTTAAGTACCTATGTAATAAAATGTATAACATTTTTTTTTTTCTATCTATATTACAATACCTCTATTAGACCTCATATGAATGTTAATGGTAGTGTTCTTTTTTGTACTTTTAAATGGTAAAATCACACATATTTCTCTTTCAACAATTTGCATGTTTTGTTTATTTTAATATCTTTTCATACCTGATGGTAATATATTTCAGGAAAATTAGGTCATATGATGACTATAGGTATAGGCCCTTTTATGTATTAATAAACATTTGCACACATTATTAATTTATGACAATGAAGTTACCAACCTAGGCTCACAATGTGTGTAATATTTCAATATAACAGTTAAGTATTTAAATAAGGTAGAACAAGGATTAATTTATTGTTGGATTTTAGTTTTTCTGTTATAGTTTTAAATTTATCTGCTTAATTTTTATAAAACAAATAATCTTAAAATTATGCAGTATCTTGTTATATTGTCACAAGTTGACGACTTAAGATCAGATAATGAGAATATAGAGAACAAAATGTGATATAAAAATTTGAATGGAAAAGAAAATGTAATCCTCAAGTTAGTAGATTATTTACTCACTAAAGTGGTATTAATGGTTATATATGAAATACTACGGAGTTAAAATGAAAAAAAAAAAAATATATATATATATTGTAGTATGGTTATAATTGTTGTATATTTTTCATGTCTTAGTTCTGAGAAATATTTTAATGAAAAAAAAAAACTTTATTATTTATCTACTAGAAGTGAATTTATAGAATGTGTAAAAACAGTCATTATAAATGTTTCATGATATTAATTTTATTTTATTGCAAAAATGCATGCCAGTTTATATTGTTGGAGGATATTTATTATTTGTGCGATATATGTTTATTACAGTACAAGGGAATATTGAGTGACACTGAAGTTGTTATTTAGTTGTAGCAAATTGCAATAATAAACATTTTATGTTTGAGAAGGTTTTTTTTATTCACACAAATAAATTATCCAGGATGTAATTAGATGTATAATTAAATACTGAAAAAAGTTCACTAATTATAATAATATTATTCAGATAGCTATACAGGGCTATGCAATCTAGAACAGTCCTATATCTCTGTGACTTATTACAATCACCCCACACACCTCAACCTGCACTTGTAGGTCTATGAGTTCTTTGGAATGAATCTGCACAATGATGAGTGTATCCATATCTAATTCTAAATAGATCACAAACCATAGAACTGTAAGTTATTTTGACTTGCTGCACTATCATTCTGTGTTCAGAAAATATTTAAAATCTAAATTTGTTTTTGTGTTGGATAGGTACCATAATATTGACTGATTATATGTTCTCAATTCCTATTTAGTTTTATTACTTATTGTAGTAATTTTGATATCTATTAATATATTAATAAGGATCTAGTTTCAGAGAGGGATTTACATTTATTTAAACAGTATCAGCTCCTCGAAACGGGTCAATAGGTGCTGCGTCAGTTGGTGCTGCTTCATTAGGAGCGCGCAGGGACGCACCTTCACCGAAACGAGCTCCAAGTGTCCGCTCTGATGAACGCCCTTTGGCTACACAAGGAGATTTGCTTAACAGCATTAAGGTTCGTCGTCATACAATCGTTTTAGCCGAAAGTAGTCGACTGTGGGATGTAGACCTCCCCCCTAGGACTTCACAATATTCGTTCTTTCGGCATCCGTATCCAGCGCGTCGGTCCATCTCGTTGGTGGCATGCTTGTTGTTTAGTCCCTAATTTTTTTTTTTCATGAAATAAATAAACAGTTGGGTAAAAGTTGTATTCATTTCTTACTATGGTAACTGAGTCCTCTGAGTGGGCCTAATAATATGACTATAATGCTTAATTTAGATAATTCATATATATTTTCGTTTTAGTTCCAAAGGCGTCTACGGGACACCTTTCAAGCGAATTTAACCCACGAAAAAATTGGGTAAATATTATTTGAGTTATCAGATAAATGGCTTGCATCTATTTACTTTTCGAATATATTTACAATGGTTTTAATTCAGATTAACCAACAAGGAAAAATCGAGCATGAAAGATATGGCTTCAAAAGTCTGCACATCGAGCAGGAGTAGACCGTATGCATATGGTCAGGATGTTAGGTATGGCTTTATGAGGCTTTTTAACTTTGTAATGAGTTTTATAATTTGAAAGTTTGAATTCAAATGAATAATAGTACAAAGACGATATTTATTGCTATTTATTAAAATTATTAGCACAGCTACACTTTTATGCATCTAAATATTTAAATTGTCAAAATGCAAAGGTGAAACAATTCAATACATTTTTCTTGTTTAGTAGCTTTTTTTTTCATTGACAAACTTTACAAGCATTATCTCCTATTATTCTTTTTCGATATTTTTTAAATAATGATTATGGTCAAATATCAAGTATAAAATATTATCGGATTTTTTTATATTGAAATTGTTAATATTAGATATCAATGGTTTATATTTCTTTCTCCCAATACCGCGTCGATAAAGTTATGGTTTTTTTTAATTTCCATAAAACGGTCTGCTATTTTGCCAGAGCTATCTTGGAAGTTTTTTGACGTTTTAGAATTTGTTTCGTTTTATTTCCAATATACGAACTTGGTATATCGCGTAAAATGCTGTCGATATTAGTAATCTTTCTAAATCCATTATGGCAAAGTGAACAAAATCAAAATTAAACAAAGGTTTTCTTTATTTTTTTTAATTACATTTTTATTTTTCCAGTTGTTCAAGAGAGAAACCCAGGACTTTATCGAAAGGTGTCACCACTACTAACAACAGACCATCATCACCTAAAGGCAGAAGGAATATGCAAAACCAATTTTTATAACCTACAAATAAGTGACATTACACTTTAAAATTAAATCATACAAGTGTTGGGAGAAAAATTAAACACATATTTTTATGAAATATATTTTATTATTTACACATATTTACAAAGTTGAAAATGATAATATTGACAACTTTTTTGAAGTGAAAACTTCTTTTACAGCTTTGAGCGATTCTCGGTAGGGTTTACCCCTTATAGATTCTCGTTACCCATGCTATGACGTCAGTCGTCAATACGCTACAGTATGTCAAGTAAAAGATGACGTTCAAGTGCTGGCGTTCAGAAATAAATAATAGAATTTTAACTTACGCAGCCTATCGTTTATTTTGATTACGAATAAACTATATGAAAATGTACTTAGCGCCAATAGATGTTAAAATCAGACAAATGTTAAATGTTCGTTTGTTTTTTTTATACGATATAGGCTCCGTGCTTTGACCACAATCTCACCCGATGTTAAGTGATGATGTGGTCCGGGATGGTAAACACACTAAGCCTAGGTATTGGTTCTCAAGTAATGCTGCCGGAACACACCTAATGATATTTGGCGACAGGTTTTAAAACTTGAGCTACCCAGTCGGGCATCATTAGAAAATGCCCTACCCAGTGCCGGATTAACTACGTAGCAAGAGTAGCAATTGCTACGGGCCCCGCGCGAAAGGGGGCCCCGCATGTTTAAACCCACTCATCTCTGCCTGAGTAAATAAATGTATTGAGTATTTAATTGTATTTTTACCACTTTATACTTAAGAACCCATAACAGATCAAGGGCTTTTTGAAAGAATTTGCTACGGGCCCCGCGCTTGCTTAATCCGGCACTGGCCCTACCACCATGCTATGGTTTCCACACGATGTTTTCCTTTACCGGAAGCTCAGGCGGATTTTTCAGTTGGATAGGTGGGGATCGAACACGCATCGGACTATAATTTAAACATTAAAAAAATAGTTTGTCCTGTTTCGAATTTTCAACTTGCTGTCGGCAGTTCCCATGACTGCCCAGTTTTTTTTTTTTGTTGTATATCGATTCTGCACTGTGTGATTTGCAGATGAGACTGAGCATAGTGTTATCCCTATGATAGACTAGAGTCTGGTGGCGGCGGCGCCATGCAATTACCATCGGGGTATCGCTTCTTGAAAGCAGCTATTAACTCTGGATCGACTAAACGAACTCCTTCAACTTGATTTCCCAATGTTATCCTATAATAAGATATTTCAAATGATCCGATGAAAGGAGAGGTACAGTCTTAGATACTATATCAATGTTCGTCACAATTTTCTAATCAAGGGCCAGTGTGAGATACCGCTGCGGGCCGCACTTTTATGAGCTGTCAAATAAGAATCCCCCATAGAATTTGTTCTATGGGGTTTGGGTTCTCGAATGGCTACCACGAACCGGAAGACGTAACGTAGGTTGCCCCCATACACCCCCCCCCCCCCAACAATGTGGACCGATGACCTGATGAAGGCGCAAGGCCGGACGTCGTAGAGATCCATGAAGGAGTCCTATGTCCAGCAGTGGGGACGTCTTTTGGTTGAACGGATGGATAGAATTTGTATGGTAATGACAACCTATGAAGTAATTTTGGACAACCTAACTCGCTAATAATATGAAAGTCGGTTTTGAGTCATTGTCTATCAAAATCGTTTGTTTATGTCACGGGCCGCAGTTTAACGACCCCTGTACTATATTAATATATGCTAGAACTAGCTGTTCTCGCAGCTCCGTTTGCTTATCATGTTTTCTGTATAATCATTCACTACATAACATGTTTTTTTTTAATATTCAATGCAAAAGAATGAAGTATATTTTTTAATTATAATGTTTTTAATTATAATTATAATGTACAGGCCCTAAATTATTTTCGGTACTAATAGAAAATAAAGATATTTCTCACAAATTCAAACACGTGCCAGTAAAACTTTGCATTGAATTTCGTTTAGTTTTATAAGTTTTTTTTTGGTACTTAATAAACGTACCTAGCCTAAGTCACCTGGAGAAACAACTATTAAAAGTTGTCGGGTCAAAATCGGTTCAGCTGTTCCCGAGATAAGGCGGAACAAACAGACATATAGGGAGACATTTTAAAAAGTTTTCGGTATAGGTCCCGTATATACCTACATTTATATGTATTTAGTAGCCAGCTGTGTGCCCACGGCTGCGCCCGCGTTTCATATATTCTTCACTACATTTTTTTTATACAGAAGCCTACTTTTTGTTTTGTACTAAGATAAAGTAAAAATATTTAAGATAAATTTAAGCACTTGCCCCTAAAACTGTGCATTGAATCGGATTTTATTAAATCTTTTATGAGTTTTAATTTTTTTACGCGGAAACCTAATTATTTTCGAAAAGTAAACGTACCCTAAATTACGCGGAGTAAGTTCAGCTATCTACCAAAAAAAGTCCCGTCAAAATCCGACCAGCCGTTCCGAAGATTACCCGGAACAAACAAACAAACAGACATGCAGACAGACAAAACATTTTAAAAATTGCATTTTTGGTATAGGTATCGTGTTATCCATTCATATCTATTTAGTAAAAAAAAATTTGACATTACAAACAGACACTCCAATTTTATTTATTAGTATAGAATATATGTAATCTCACCAGTTTGGCTGAACATTGTGTGTACGACCGAAGAGTTCTATCTTTCTAGTCCCCGGACTTAACCTCTCTGTAACAATCATCAAGGCATTCCATATTTCTCTTTTCCCATTACAATACTATAGGTGCTTTGGGATATATCCTTGGTGTATCAAATCAGGCCAAATTTTTTTTAACACAATATTATTGACTTGAGTACTTTGATCACAATCCCACTTGATGTTAATTATGTTTTCCTTAGCCGAAAGCTCAGGCTGTTTTTAGATTTGGATAGGTGGGCTCGAACCCGTATCCATTGACGCAAAATCCGAACGCACAACCAACTGCACCATCATCGCTATAACCACCGGGTCGTTGAAGTTTTACATATGCAACATTTTGGATATTTTTAACCCCCGTTCCTTTTGTCAGCTATAATAGTAAGCAAAGCTCTCACCTACCCCCGATGATTACGTAAGCATATAGTAAGCGTAAGCATACAGTTTTGAAAAAAAAAAAACACAAAAACGAACATTAATAAGTAAAAAACTATAGAATGTAAATTCACATGCGGTAGAAGTGAACTGTTCATTTTAATGACATCTATTGGCTAATGGATGGAACTGAAATTCGTTACACATTTTCGTTTTATAAAATCTCATTTCACACTGACCCATAATAATTTCCATAAGACATGACCATTCCCCATGTCATTAAAAATAAACAAAGTATAAACCTTCCCCTCCCGCCCCTCCCACCAATCTTTCAACATTGATGCTTACCCTAATTACACAGCCTCACGGTTTTCGGTTTCCTTCACCAAAAACCAAGACCTTAAACCTATAAAAGCTTCGACCATTCTAATCGATCATCGCAATTTCCACTCACTCTGTCTACACCGCTAGCAGGATGCCTTAGATTAACAACATGTAACATTATAAACGCACACCGTGAAACAAGTTTGTTAAGAATACTACTGAATCGATTTCCGATATTGTTAATTATAGGTAATTTTTTTTTCTAAAAAAATGAAGTTTTTTAATCACCCCCTCAATGAAACGCTTGACGAGCCTTCTCACGATTGGTGACTGTACATAATATTTTGTGCGTAAGTTTGTACGCGTTCCCGCCGTCGGGGACAGGCGGATAACTTTGCTCCCGCACACACTTCGGATCCTCCGGTGGCGGCCCAAGACGTGTCTCGTTCCCCAACTGGGGAGGCTCTTGACGCCGCTACCAGCGCGATACAGTGACACTGACCATGCACTGAGCATTACACGCACGACACTGCATACACACTCCTGCACACAACACGCAGGTACATAGGTCCCGTAAGGAACCTTTTTTTATATTATTACATAACAAATGTAGAGCTTAGCTAGGTTTAAATATCCGCGGAATTTTTTATACTCAGGTAACAGCTAAGCCGAGGTTCGAACGCTTTAGCTAGTTACCTTTTGCGGCTGAGTGCCTTCAGCACAGGCCCACAAATTCGGTGAAACTGTAAAAGCCCTTCCGGTCAACAGATTTAGCTAGTTAGCAAAAAAAAAAAAACATAGATTTGTAATGTGACAATACTACTCGTCCAAAAAGGGTTATAACCTAATTTAATAAATTAACAATCACATGCAGCAATAAATGTTCGTGTTCGTCTGTATGTACGATTATAATTCTAATTGGGGTGTTTGAGGATATATGCGTTATTCCTGTTACATGTCGTATATATGTGTATATAAATGTATGTATGTTTGTGTATTGCGCTTACTGACCGATAATCCCGTATATCTCGTCGGGTTTGTGTGACGTAGCACG
Source organism: Samia ricini (assembly GCA_014132275.2). Classification (NCBI taxonomy): domain Eukaryota; kingdom Metazoa; phylum Arthropoda; class Insecta; order Lepidoptera; family Saturniidae; genus Samia; species Samia ricini. The sequence continues at coordinate 12,714,282 of AP028158.1, forward strand.
AACTTCGGCAACTATGACGTCACAGTCTAGTCCTCGGTTCAAATTCTCAGGGTTACCCTTCATTCCCACCTGAGAAAGAAAAACTATATACATTAAAAAATAATGGTATTCATGGCCTTAATAAATTATCCATACAAATAAATAAAAAGTGTGTTTGTAATGTCATTTTTTTTTACTAAATAGATATGAATGTATAACTTAACTATGTTATACAACTCTAACCTAACCTATACCAAAAATACAATTTTAAACAAAAAATATAATTTGTAATCTCCGGAACGGCTGGACCGATTTTGACGAGACTTTTTTTGCTAGATTGTCAGATTTGTACCAAATAGTTCAAATAATGCCCTGATGCCTTTTTTGAAACAGTTAAGCTAACCAATTGTCAAAAATGTGACTATTTGTTGAAACATTTAACCACTCAACCTAGGCGGGTTAGCAAGATGGCGGATGGTTAACTCTAGTGCAAACAGCTGTTTCATTGCTTTTGTGTAACATGTAAAGTAGATAATTTGAAGTTTCATTAAAAAATTAGTTTATATAATATTTTTTTTAAATAATTACTAAGTAAACAAATTAAGTATTGTTATTTATTACCTTTTTCGTAATATATTTGTTTATAAATTTAGTTTTTCATAAGAATTGAGTATTCCATTATATTTAGTATATCAAGTTCGTACAAATATTTCTTTGGCTTGTAACATACAAGAATTAAATTGTAATATCAAATAATATTTAGACAAGACGAAATAAAAAAAGCTTATATTAATACAAAACGATCACAAGAAATAATGGACACAGATGTTCGAGAGTAGCTCGACCCTTTGATTTTGTAATGTTTATTTAACAACTCGAATTATGGACCCTGACACATTTTACTCGGAATTATCATACAAAAAAAAAAACTACCAGAGTCAAAAGTATTCTATTACACGGTTTATTTTAATGGCAACATAAAAATAACTATTGCTAAATTTAATCATAGTAGATTTTGTCATCAAAAAACGAATTGCGATTATAATTGTGTATTAGTAATAGTAAAATTGACAAATGGATATAGTTACTTTGACTACGGATCAAAAAATCGGCCCTAACTTTAACAAATTTAACCCTATATTGTATGTAATTTTAGTGATATTATGTTACGTGATATAGATTGATTATTGCGTACGAGTGTTGTGTATTGAAAATAATGACACGGAACGTAATTCTTGAGATGTCACAATAACTTCCGGGAAAGTTCTAAGTAAGTAACAAAGGGCCGCCTATTATGTTGGAACACTTGAAGATTAGAAAAATAATAGAGTGGAACCTAAATGACTTATATTTATAGCTGCATTAAAAAAAACACACACAGAAGTAAATAAAAGTGTGAATAATTAATTACCAGACAGTGTTCCTTGCCGTGGTTCAACCAGTGACCGGTTCTGCCTGTCCTTATAATCCGTTGCAATTGGTTCGTTTTGACCCATATCAGTTCATCAACTCGTTCATAGCCCCAAAGCTTGAGACATTCACGACCGAGTTCCATAGCTCTAATAATGAGTAAATTTATGAGTCTTATAGAATCATAGCCGGCAATATACAATTCAGCTATCTTTTATTAAATCCTTATATTTTATTTTGTTATAAGAGTGGCTACAATTCGAAAAATGCATATCAATAAGTTAGTTTTCTTTTAAATACTAGAATTTTCTAGGAATAGTTTTCTAAGTCCCAAAGCACATTACCGATTTACCGGATAACAAGTTCAGGCAAGTTTTAATTTGCAAAGATTATTTTGAGGTGGATCATTATGTGAATGATGGTGATGTCTGGAATGACACCCTTCTTTGTGCATCTACTAATAAAGCTTGTAACTATGAGTTATATAGTTCTATAAAAAACCTGAAAAAAAATTCCAGATCGATTTTTTCTAGCCGGTTCTTCTCGATGACTGGATTGTTTTCCGAACCGGTGGTACTTTTTTTGCAGTTCATAAGCAACTAATCAAGGCCTAAATTGAATAAAATATTTTTGAATTTTGACTAATGGAAATTATACATGGGTTTCGTTTTGTCCGTGTTCATTTTAAGACCAACTCGTTCCGAGGCTCCACCGAGGTCATGCAAATTGATATTAAGGTCATCAAACCCGACCTGGGTATTTTTCAAAAGAGTCTCAACTCTTATTATTTTTGAAAATTAGGACAACCCTACACAAATGTAGGTTGTGATATGAAAATCAAACTAATACTGACCTACCGGTGACCCAGAGGAAGATGAGCCCGCTATCTTGAAGCTGTGGTACTCCAAGGCATCTCATCTCGTCATCAGACATAGTACCGTATGGCAGTTCCATATGTATGTCCCAGGGCGGGTCCGCCATGATTACTGCGAACTTACCTGGGAACCAGAACATTCGTTTTTCCATATCGATTTTGCGTGGTGGTAGGTCTCTTGTGCTCAACTAAGTCGACCACCATACATTTGTGAAACATCTGTGTAGTGTACCTGTGTAGTGGCTCGAAATATCTGTGTAGTGTACCTGCGTAGTGGCTCGAAATATCTGTGTAGTGGCTCGAAATATTTGTGTAGTGGTTCGAAATATCTGTGTAGTGGCTTGAAATATCTGTGTAGTGGCTCGAAATATCTTTGTAGTGGCTTGAAATATCTGTGTAGTGGCGCGAAATATCTGTGTAGTGGCTCGAAATATCTGTGTAGTGTATCTGTGTAGTGTACCTGTGTAGTGGCTCGAAACATCTGTGTAGTGGCTCGAAATATCTGTGTAGTGGCTCGAAATATCTTTGTAGTGGCTTGAAATATCTGTGTAGTGTACCTGTGTAGTGGCTCGAAATATCTGTGTAGTGGCTCGAAACATCTGTGTAGTGGCTCGAAATATCTGTGTAGTGGCTCGAAATATCTGTGTAGTGTATCTGTGTAGTGTACCTGTGTAGTGGCTCGAAATATCTGTGTAGTGGCTCGAAACATCTGTATAGTGGCTTGAAATATCTGTGTAGTGTACCTGTGTAGTGGCTCGAAACATCTGTGTAGTTGCTCGAAATATCTGTGTAGTGTATCTGTGTAGTGTACCTGTGTAGTGGCTCGAAACATCTGTGTAGTGGCTCGAAATATCTGTGTAATGTATCTGTGTAGTGTACCTGTGTAGTGGCTCGAAACATCTGTGTAGTGGCTCGAAATATCTGTGTAGTGGCTCGAAATATCTGTGTAGTGGCTCGAAATATCTGTGTAGTGGCTCGAAATATCTGTATAGTGGCTTGAAATATCTGTGTAGTGTACCTGTGTAGTGGCTCGAAACATCTGTGTAGTTGCTGGAAATATCTGTGTAGTGTATCTGTGTAGTGTACCTGTGTAGTGGCTCGAAACATCTGTGTAGTGGCTCGAAATATCTGTGTAGTGGCTCGAAATATTTGTGTAGTGGTTCGAAATATCTGTGTAGTGGCGCGAAATATCTGTGTAGTGGCTCGAAATATCTATGTAGTGTATCTGTGTAGTGTACCTGTGTAGTGGCTCGAAACATCTGTGTAGTGGCTCGAAATATCTGTGTAGTGGCTCGAAACATCTGTGTAGTGGCTCGAAATATCTGTGTAGTAGCTCGAAATATCTTTGTAGTGGCTTGAAATATCTGTGTAGTGTACCTGTGTAGTGGCTCGAAACATCTGTGTAGTGGCTCGAAATATCTGTGTAGTGTATCTGTGTAGTGTACCTGTGTAGTGGCTCGAAACATCTGTGTAGTGGCTCTAAATATCTGTGTAGTGGCTCGAAACATCTGTGTAGTGGCTCGAAATATCTGTGTAGTGGATCGAAATATCTTTGTAGTGGCTTGAAATATCTGTGTAGTGTACCTGTGTTGTGGCGCGAAACATCTGTGTAGTGGCTCGAAATATCTGTGTAGTGTACCTGTGTAGTGGCTCGAAACATCTGTGTAGTGGCTCGAAATATCTGTGTAGTGGCTCGAAATATATTTGTGTAGTGGTTCGAAATATCTGTGTAGTGGCGCGAAATATCTGTGTAGTGGCTCGAAATATCTATGTAGTGTATCTGTGTAGTGTACCTGTGTAGTGGCTCGAAACATCTGTGTAGTGGCTCGAAATATCTGTGTAGTGGCTCGAAACATCTGTGTAGTGGCTCGAAATATCTTTGTAGTGGCTTGAAATATCTGTGTAGTGTACCTGTGTAGTGGCTCGAAACATCTGTGTAGTGGCTCGAAATATCTGTGTAGTGTATCTGTTTAGTGTACCTGTGTAGTGGCTCGAAACATCTGTGTAGTGGCTCGAAATATCTGTGTAGTGGCTCGAAACATCTATGTAGTGGCTCGATTGGATTGGGACTACTGTACACTTTTGTTAATATGTATCGTCTATCGGGATCATTAAGTGTATTTCTTTGCTTATATATTAATCAATATCAGATGAAGTGCAGCCCTTTTATCAAACCCGAATAATATTTAAAAAAAACGACAATATTTCATCACTTGGTCTAAGATTACTTGGACACTGTACTAAGCTCTTTGGGGTTTTAACCTGGTTTTGATGTTGCCTACCATGGATTATAAAAAATTCAGGTTTATCATTATAAAAAAGTTAGATGACAACAATAGGGACTCGTTTTTCGTTTATCATTTTATCAAAGGTTAATCTGAATACCAAAATACGTATTCGTTAGGCAGAAAAAGTCCAGGTAGCAATATTAAAAAAAAAACATGATCAATATGACATGAGGTTGGTAAGTCTATTTTACTCCCTAGTATCACTTCTAAATCCGAAAAATAAAATACAGATTCCATTTAGATTATTCTAGATACTAACCCAAAAACGTCATGTCTAAGTATCTGAGATCGCACTGTATCCACTGCGGCGGCGTGAGGGTTAACACACCGTCCGGTTTCAAAACTAAGCTCGATGTACCTACAGCATCACGAGAAAAAATTAAAAAAACAATGTTCAGTAGACACAATGGATTCGGACGGACGAGGTTTTCATTGGGTGATGATTTATTTAATATTCTGGAAGAAGTGATCAAACATGAACAAATACACAAAATTAAATCATACACACACGTGCACGCACGAACACATACGTGCACGCACAAACGCACACATGCAGGTACGAATGCACACGTGCTCGCACGAATGCACATACATACCATACAACATTTTCAAAAATTGTATAAACGGGCTAATATAAATGCAATTCCAGTTACATTTTTGTTTAGTAACTATTGACAAGCTTTAGTGTTATCAAATATACATATATTGGAAACAGCTTTTTTAAATTTTCATTAGTAATTATCGTCAAATTCGACCACAAATTTTATTAATGTGTCGAGTACCCATAAAATAAGACAATAGGAAAACAATGGAAAGCTGGCGTAAACGCCAGGTAAGTGCTAAATGGGTTGAATATTTATTTAACTTGTAATTTGTTAAATAACATTCAAGACGATTAATACATTCGAAATAAAAATAATTATTATCATGCACAAATATAAAGATTCGTCCGTTGAAATTCACGTATACGTTACTCATTGTATTGTTACCAAATAAACGAGAAATGCTAACTTTTTTTAAATATATATTTTTGTAAGATTGCGTAAAATATACATGTCTTTCTGTAACAAAAAATATTAAAAATCCTTACCGTTTTGTGAACTCTTTTGCGAAGAATCTATTTTGTTCATAGTCGCATTGGGATCTGTATTATCCACTTCATAATGAACATACCTGTTAGGAAAAGTATGCAGAAAAAAAAAATATTATTAAAAAAACATACTCTTACGGTATTACTCCATAATAACTCTGAAATGATTGAACCGATTTTAAATGAATTCATTATTACTTCATTATTGAACTAATATAAATATTAGGGATACCAGCTAGAAGTAAAAAAATACATATTTATATACAAAACTAACTTGCAACTGTCCATGTGGAAGCAGGTGTTTAAGAATGAACAATCTCCAAGGATTCATCAGTATGACTCTGTATTATCTTCTTGAAATGCAGCTTCTTGCACAGATATCCTTCAGGTAATGTTTCCACCTGTGTCGGTTTGTTTGTGTTGAACGCTCTGATACATTCAGCACGAGTGCCGTGAGGGCAGAACTCCATTACTTGTGCTCCTTAAAACAATCTCAGAACTATATAATCATTACCCAAAAGAAATAAAATAATTACCGTAAAGTAACAAAGTCGTTGCGGTCACTAGATATTGCAAAAACAAGTATGGGAACCATTTGTCCATTTCGGCGGAGGGGGGAGGAGGAAGGGCATGGGGGAGGGGGGTCGTTTGGCGCGGGTAGCAGAGGGAATTCGTCAAGTGATGTGCGTCGTGTGCCGGTACGAATACCGTATCGACAGTTTCGATGACATGAGTTATTTCGAACTTCAACATTTAAGTAATTTTTAATTATAACTATAATAAGTAATTTTTAATGTTCATTATATTTTATAATTTATAATATTTTAATAATAGAAAGTGTATACACTTGATAATTTCAATTTTTAACAATGTACTACTAAAATAATATAAATGTTTATCCAGAGTATGTTGATCGAACTAGTGGTCATGTAAAGACGTAAAAACATAAACGCCTACGAATTAACTCATTAATGAAATAATAAATTCATTTTTTCGAAAAAACTTCGAACTCGATAAAACATACAATCAAGAGTAGGCACAACAATACAGCGTCTAGTCTAAACAAAAGCGTCATGGCGTCGCGTCATGCGAATATTATTTTTCTTACATAAAATAAAATTCAATATTTACACATGAAAGGATATAGCCATTAGATTTTAGGTGTTTACTCCTATAGTGGTTTTTACAACTTTTTACTACACAACTGGCCATTCTTTTTATGTAAATGATTATTTTATCAGAGATAGTAAATCGTCGAAACGAGCGAACCGACTGAGAGCGTCCGGAAAGACATACATGTAAACTTCACGTATGAGTGGTATGGCATGCGCGCGGCCGGTATCTAGCATACCATTCTATTGATAAATTCTTAATTCTATGAATAATTACCCATGGACATAAATCATTACCCAATGTTATAAAAACATTACCTGAAGATTTAAATTTATTACCCAAAGATAATGCCATGGTAAGGCAGCTTATGAACGTCAAAAAACTATCATCGGTTGGGAATAACAACCCAGTTATCGAGAAGAACCGGCAAGAAACTCGATCTGGTATTATTTTTCATGTTTTTTTTGGAACTATACAACTAATAGTTACCAAGATTATTATTAGTAGAGGCACAGAGAAGGGTGCCATTATTTCCAAGCATCACCATCGTTCACATCGTGATCCACCCTATAATAACCCTTGCAAATTAAAAGTTGGTTGACATAGTGCCTGAACTTATTGAAGAGGCTTCTCAAAAATGACCAAAATTTCGTTTACGTAATACTTGTACGGACCCTTAGTAACTGAACTTAAATGAAATTGGCTGCCCCTATAAAACACACACATATAGATCACACCACAGTAAACGGAATGGGTCATAGGTAGTAATTAAGGGGTCAAGTTATCGTAATTTTCGGAGTTTTGTTGGAAATGTACTGCACTTAAATAGTTGCATAATTTTATATTTAAAACTAGCTGCGTGCCCGCGTTTTTTATATTCTGCTTGGCGTTTTAATTTTTTTGTACGGAACCCTAATCATGTGTCTGAAATTTTTAGCACTAATATAAAATAAAAATATTTCTCATAAATTCAAGCACTTGCCCGTAAAACTGTGCATTGAACGGGGTTTTATTCAAATTTTTATGAGTATTAATTTTTTTACGCGTAATTCCTAATTATTTTCGAAAATTAAAAGTGCCTTATGTTACGTGAAGCAATTAAAAGTAAGTAAGTAAAATCCGTCCAGTCGTTCCTGAGATTAATTTTTCCGGAACAAACAGACAAAAATAAAAAAATATTATGGGTATCGTATATACATTCATTACTATTTAGTAAAAAAAAATTTGACATTACAAACAGACACTTCACAGACAATTTTATGTACTTATTAAAATAACTATACTGACACTGGCGTATGCTTCTGTTGGGCCAGTTGCAAATTAAAAAAATAAAAGGTTAATACAAACCTCCTTGGCTTTTAAACTTATCAGCTAATGATTTCTCCTTCGCCGTTGGTTTACTTAACAGATCCATTATTTCTTCACCTACTCTCTTGACGGCCTTTTCTCTACTAGAGGGCATTGCTAGTAATGACTGAAAGAAACTGATTATTTTTCTAATGCATTGACTGTAATAACTTAATTTATCTACATACATATATATTTACAAACTAATTGTGTGCTCGTGACTCCGCCCGCATTTCATATATTCTTCACTGAGTAATATGTTACGATGGCGCTGTCTGTTCTAGTGGTTTGACAGATAAACAAAGATCCTATGTTCTATGTTAACAATTTGTTTCTTCTATTTTTATTTATTTTAATTAATAAGCTTGAGTATTATCAATGAAAACAATTTCAGAGACAAATTCATTTTTTTTTTAATTTTCGTTAATGATTTTATGGTCGTTAATATGTGAGTACTATAGAGTAGAAATAAAAATTTGGATTTTTTTTATGTCAAAATCACACGATCTTGTATGATGAAATTTGCTACGACATAAGTAAACAAATCGATTTTTTACTTATATTTAATACGAAAAAAAAATCAAATAAAATTAATCAAATGAAAACATTTTGCGATTTTGTCATTTGCACAAAATAATTTTCTAAACAAAGAAATTTATTTATGGTTTGTGTGAAAAAGGAAAATTAATATTTACCATAATATCGGAATCGCTTTTAACTGCTTTCTTATCGTCTGTTGATGTTTTTGCTAGCTTACTGTTAGTATTTTCTTCTGTCGGATTCTCACCTTTAACAGTAATATGTTAAAATTTACCTAATTGCTTTATAACTGAGGAAAGTTATTCTTCTTTCGTTTTTTGTTCCTTTATTAAAGGATGATTTGAACAAAACCAAATGGACAAAACCAGTAGTTCCTATAATATAACAGGTTTTTTATATGTATTAAAATAAAGGAAAAACTGACTATTAAAAGACCAAATTTAGAGCTTGACTACAAAATTATATGTGGAAATATGGTAAATATACTAAATCTAGGATTGTAAGTTCTTGGCTTCTGTAGATTTTTTATTTGAGTGGAGTAGGTGACGAGACGTACAATACAAAATGACCTACTAACATGCTATGGGTCTATCATAATATTTTTTCTCGTTTTTTTTTAAACTAAATAGCATTGTGACATTTGAATCCACATTAATGGACATTATATTCGAAAATGCTATTATTGATTTATCATCCGTGCAAAAGTGAAATGTATTCCAAATCATTGTGAATTATGAATTGATTAATGAAATGAAGAAACATAATGATGTGTGAAATGATAGAAGTTGCCAACTACATACAGTGTTTTAAATAGTTTCAACCACTTTAAAACTTATACTAGACTTAATTTAAAAAAAACCTAGTAACTGAAAGTTTGGAAAAACTGTTTACTTAATGTTTAAATTTTATAATTGAAATTATTAACATAACCTAAAAAATAACATATGTTTGGTTTTTACATCAATTGTCGCCCCAAGCAATAACTATGAACATTTTCATATAGTTATTCATAATCAAATTACTGGCTGAGCAATTACACATTTTATTATCTATACCTGAGCGCCAGCACTTAAACGCCATCTTATACTTGACATACTGTAGCATGTTGACGGCTGATGTCATAGCATTGGTAACGCGAATCTATAAGTTTTCCCCCTAATACCGAGAATCGTCGAACACCGCTAAAGGAGTTTTCACTACAAAACTTTTTTTACACAGTATAGGCTGTGTTTTGATCACAATCTCACCTGATGTTAAGTGACGATGTGATCCAAGATGGTAAACACACTAAGCCTAAAGGTACTTGTCCTGAAGTGATAATGCCGGAATATACCTATTGGTATTTGGCGACAGGTTTTCAAATCTGAGGGTGGTAGCTAACTAGGCTGGCATGCCCTACCACCATGCGCTATGGTTTCCTTCACCGAGAGCTCAGGCCGATTTTAGAGTCGGGTAGGTGGGAATCGAACCCGCGTCGACTGATGCAGAATCCGGACGCACTACCCCCCCGCTGCGCCATCATAGCTTCAAAAATTGAATTTTATTGAATGCATAAAATACCTTTCCGTTTAATGTTGGCGGATGATTGCTCTTCCATCAAAGCTGCAAGCACAGCAGCGAGTCTTACCGATTCTGCACTAACTACTTCAATATTTGCATCTGTTGTATGTTCAGTTCTTTCACTAATACTGTGAAGGAAGTTCACACCGACAACAGTCTTTGAAATACATTTTAATTATATAGCACTATTACAGAAAAACACATAAAGCACCAAGAGATAATAAAATACAATCATTTAAATGGTAATTACATAAACAAATTTATTTGGAATTAGTATGTGTTTGTGTCAAGGAAACATCCTAAAATTTCTTCAGTACTATCACCTAAGGGAAACTTGTGCTAAATTAAGAAAAACTGCCTGATATATTCTAACACTATATAATTCATAACTTTGCTTAATTTTTCAACTTATTTCTTTAGTTATTTCAAATAAATAATATAAAATTGAACTTCGAAATTCACATGAAACAAGTGATAGGTAAAGCATAAGGAGTTAATAGAAATGTTTTTAATAACAGTTGAGGTTGATATTCTATCTGTTGTAATAACTTGACTGAAATACCTATTATCATAAGAAGAGAAAGGTCATATTAGCTTTATAATTATGAGAGATAACCAAATAAACTAAAAGATGCAAAACTACAATGGGTAATTTTACTAATTAAATACTTAGAGGCCATTCATTTATTAAGTTATGGTCCCCAGGGGGAGGGGGGTTATGTAAATCTATACATACCCTTATCTTGTGGGGGGCATTTAAAACCCATCCTTCCATAATATTTTACAAGTCGATATTGAATATTAAAAATCGGTTTCTATTGGAATGAATGCGGAATGATTTTCTTCATTCCATAATGTGTTTATTCCATTCCATTTTGATTTACATCTTATTTTACCGATTTTTATTGTTTATGAAAATTTTAAAATCTTAAATAGGCTCATTTTCATCCATTTTAAATATCATAAATAATAATTATATTAAAATGAAATTGAGATTACATAAGAGGGAGGGAGTTTAGAGAAATCTTATATATCCTTACATGGGTAGGGGGGATCGAAAATCGGCAAAATCATCCTTACGTAATTAATGAATGGACCCTTTTGCAAATATACATTATATAATTTGACTATCAATTTAAATCATAGAATTAAATAAGCATACATAATTAATTTTTGTGTGGCAAACTTCTGAAGCAAGTTGGCAACAATCCCAGCGTCTACATCACCTAAGCCTGGTAACAATGCGCTGGCTGTTGCTGGCAGTTGTAGTTGCATATCAGACAGTACTTGTAAAAGGCGAACTTCCAAAGAGGCTGGTGGTACTATCGGTTTTGTTTTCTCTTGAACTGAAGATGCTAAAATTATTATATTACAGTTTATTGTTTCAGAATGTTGCTGTTTTATTTATTATATACACTAAAGACATTATACGAAAAGGAAATATCACTTAGCTATATTTTAATTTTATATCATTTATGCTATTTTAATATATATATATATATATATTTTTGTATTTAATTTGAAAATCTAATTACATTATTGTCTATATCATTTAATTATATTTATTGTATATTATTAAATGTACATGCTGTTAACTGTAGCAATTTATATTTGGTTTTACAGTTATGCTTGTATTATTGTTAAATAATATTGTACAGTTGTTCACAGCTCTACATAAATAACTAATTTTGCTACCAAACACATAGGATGTTGTAAATCTGTAATGCTTAGAGCATTATGAGGCTTTATTATCAAAATAGTTGAAAATGATTTCCTAATTAAAAAAACTATAATAAATTTTATACATAACTTCGCCTTTAGAGGCAGTATTACTTACTATCAGAGCGTTCTTTAACATCAGTGGATCCATCAGTCTTGTCGCCGCTGCCTAAACCAACGCTTAATATTTTCTGCCGTTCCTTCTTACGTTTCTCGAGTTTATCACGAAAACTTTTTCTTTTACTTTTCACTGCTTGAATCTCTTCCCAGGCGTCAGACATGTTTTAGTTTATGTTGTTATTTCCCGGCATAGGATAACTTTATGTTATTGTTTAGTGTATAGGTGGATGGTATATTACGAATAATGGTTTTTCATTCGCCGAGTTTGAAATAGTTCAAAAAAGTTATGATTTTCATCCTAAATAAATAAATATTTATTTAAATTTACGATAATTCAATAATTAAAATATAAGCTCTAAACAAACATTTCTAACCTATAACCTTCTTCTTCTTGTGTTTTTTAATGGCTCTGCACGGCTTGTGTCTTAGCCAGTGTCAAGTAAATAACCTATAACCTATATATAATGTACTCTGTGCCTATAATCATACTATGGAATCTTCATAGAAATGGAAATAACGCAACGAATGACATAATACACTAGAAATCACCATCACATGAGAGACTAGGATGTCTAGGGCATCGTCCAGGGTCTCCAGATTGAGTTTTCGAAATTTCCCCATTGCAGACAAAAAATTTCCCCAAAATGATACTATATCAAAAACTTTTCCCCAAATATGTAAACTTATGTATTTCTTAGTATCGTTTTTTATCATCTATGAAAGTGATAAATACAAGTTCTAAAGGCACAATATTAAATTTTTTTTTGCTAATTTTCAGTTTTCTAATAAAATGAGGATATTTGTTAGAACTATCCAAAGAATTTCACGCGCCGACTCATTATGCTCAATACATGTAATTAGAGCACAATAAACAAACTACAAACGTAACATGCCACCAAAATTACATAAGATAGAGGCGAATACTGCAAATTAATGAATTAAAAACAGGGTTCACTACAAATCAAAATGCCACAAAAGTGTCCTTGTTATTATGAGATAATTGTCAATTATCAGTACTGTCAGCTTACAAGGTGTTGTATACAAAATATTATTTAAAAACATAGTTTAATTTTTAAGATAACAGAATGTGACGTAAAAAGTAAGGAAATTGATATGTACATGACAAATTTATTCATATGATATACAATACGCACAAAGAGATGGCATAATAAATCGAATGAGAAATAAGGAAACAAATCTACCCAGCATGGATGAAATCCCTGGTTTGATTTTTGCCTCCAGGGTGCCCCTTAAATTGAAGGGTGGGATATATACATAAGTCTATCATAAGACCTGTCATATTTTATGGATCAGAATGCTGGGCTGGTACAGAGATGGATGAGAAACGATTACGTGTAGCTGAGATGCGAATGTTGATATGGATGTGGACCACATGAAGAATGGTTAAAATAGGAAATTAATATAATAGAGGGAGCTTGAAAGTTGTACCCGTGGTAGAAAAGTTGAAAAGTACTCGTTTATCGTGGCCATACCACATATTATGAAAAGAGAGGAAGCGCATGTCGATAAATATGAATATGGAAAATGGAGAACGGCAAAGGAAATGTAGAGGGAGTGTGTAAGGAATAATAAGAAAGAAAAAAAAGTAAATGAAGCTATGACGGCTGATAGTGACATATGGGAGAACAAAACGTACTGCGCCGACCCCAAGTTAGGAATCAGGGCATGAGAATGATGATGATGATTTATTGTCAAAATAACATACATAGTATTACGAATGTATATTAATATATGATATATAGTATAAATATTTAATTCAACATTTATTATTTTAGTCTTAATTTTATTTCTCTATTTTAATATATATATAAAATTTAATATTCTAATCACAATGAAAATGGAAGTGGTAATTTCCTATAATTAAGAAAGCACAATATTCGGTACTCTGTTTACATGCTAATGGTTTCATCAGTGTATTACTTGTTGAAAAATATTTTTTATAAATATATAAATAAACATTTAATTATAATTTATAACGTGGTAAAGCAAGAATTGTAATTATATCTATTCTAAATGACTTGATATTTTTATCTTTATGATATTTATACACTACATCAACAATGATAGGCAGTTAAATACTTCCCCAATTTTTTTTACAGAAATTTCTTTCCCCAACTTCTCCCCAAGGTTTTGTTTCCCCAAAAAAATATTTCTACCCAAAATCGCGAAAAATCCCCCAATCTGGAGACACTGCTAAGAGAGATATTTACGTCAATCTCTCGTTTAAGACGAGGCAGGCTAACAGCTAGTAAAACATAGCTAAGAAAATAGAACAGAAAAACAAACACGTAATCGAGGTTACGCGTAATTTCACAAGACGATTTGAAAAAAAAATCCCATCAATTAAAAACTCTTTCTCTTATCAACTATTTGAAAGATTTTATTTTTTATAATATTTCATTTAAATTGTCATGTGTTTTAGACACAGGCGTTGGAAACGTGCGAAATAATATTGTTTGTATAAATATTATATTTTTCTAAATAAAATTTCATTCAATTTCGCTGATAAAAATGTCATTTACACCCGAACTACGATCACATTCTCAGAAAGTGTGTACCCTATATAAAAAAGTGATGAGGACAGTAGAATCATATTACGTGGCTAGGTAAGGAATTTTTTGAATGGTGGAGTGTACTTTGTAATTTTAAGGATTGTGTGGTAGTCGTTATTAATTATTCAGTGATTATATGTTCTTATCAATGATTGTAAGGTTTTTTTCAACCGGAGTGTTGCCTGGGCTTTTCGAATTTTTGGGGCGAGCGCTTGTGGCGTTCAGACAGGAGAGAATAACTAGCACGAGGGCACCAAAGTAAAATGAAATGGTTGTGAAGTGAACAAATAGATCTCAAAATCCCTTACGGAATCCATGTCGGTATCTGAATGTAGTGTGCAAGAGTGTTAGCGTGTAACGCTAATACATAAAATCAGATGCGGCGTAAGGCGTGGGTAACGTGGGCGACCGCCTACGTCCTCGTGATCCGAGGGATTTTGCGCCAGCAACCAAATATATAAATATACTACTAGCTGAGAAATCGTCTTCAAAAGTTGTGACACGGTACTGTAGTAATGGCTAAGCCTAATACAAGATTAAAACAAGATTCTTATATTTCTTACTCGAATCTTACTCAAATACAGTTTGTTTTAAGAAAGTTTTAACGCCACTTTGGCAATTACTCTTTTGTGTGAAGTCAGTATATCTCTGCGGAAGATCTAAGACAAAGGCACAGTCATTTAGATTGTCTGTCATCGTAGCGCATACTCTTATAACGAATTTAGAGAAATAATTAGATGACTGTACTTAATTGTGTATGCAAAAGTTTGATTTTGGATACGGAACACACGTTGCTATAAAATAAAATCATTTATTAAATTGTTAGTAAACTTTAACTATTCTTTCAGAAATGTGGTTCGTTATCATCAAGTAATTCTGCGCAATGAGTTTGATAAGAATAGGTGCGAGTGCGATCCTAAAGAGCAACGGCGTCTATTGTGGTTGGGTGAATATGAGCTGTTTATGAAGCAGAATCCATTATCTCCGGGGAAATGTTAGAATATTTGTTAATAGATAATGTTTATTTAGATATTTATGCATTAACACTTTTTAAACTTTCGCATTTTGTGTACATAGTTTTTATAATATCGGGTCTATAACACGTACTTTATAATTAATATTTTAATTTCTCGACGATAACAATTATTAGAGAAAACAAGATTTTACTCGTTGGGTTTTCAGCATTTTCAATATCCTCGAAGCAAGCAGCTAAAAATTACACTACTTGTATTGAGGTTATACGATTATTTTTGTTTAATACGGTATGTCGTATTTGTCACATGTTTTATTTTACAGTTGCAAGATCTGTTGGTATAGCTGGTGGCGTAGCTTACAACCGTGTCCAAGTAACACCAGATTGGGTGCTTGATTACTGGCATCCTCTGGAGAAAGCACGATATCCCGAATATTTTAAAAGACGCGAATGTAGAAAATGCGAATATATTCAGAAATGGAACGATGGCGTTTTATATTGATTGAATAATTTGGTTTCATTACGTCATACTCATGTTCATTTAAAAAAATAATGATATACCTGGAAATGTTGTTTGATTTTTTAATAATAAAAATTAATATCCTCTTTTAATCAAAATGGAATGAATATTAAAAAACCAGAAACGTAGGTAATAAGAAAAACCTTGTAAACAAGTAGATTTGCATTGAGATTAGAGTTTTTGATAACATCTCAGTTTACTATTTAGTAGTCCTTGTTCATATTTTATTGACCATATATCATGTTAGTTTGATGCCGTTTTAATTAAAATAGTTTGTTTATTATGCACAAGTGAAGTGTATAGAAAATAATGGCATGAAACCTACATTTTAAAATATTACAAGAACTCTTAGAAAGTTTATAACTTTTAACTTTAACATTAGTAAATGTAAAGGGGGTGCTTGGTGCCATTTTAGTCTTGTTTTTAATTCATTACTTTGCAGTAATTGACTATATATGTGGTAATTTTGGTGGCATTTTACGTGATATAGGGTAGTTATGATACGCAAGTGTAGTGAAGTGAAAATAATGACACAGCGTGAATTTTGAAATGTCCCAATCAAAACCATTGTGGCCGTAACAGAAGGCCACCATTTTGTTACCGCCATTCATTTATTGATAGTGTTACTAACGTCAGACTTGGCTGCATGGTCTACTAGTATCTTTGCCTTTTCCTTAAAATGAAATAAACGGAACCAAGGAGTTTTTGGCGGGATCTCAGGCTGTCATGTAGTGTTTATTTTCTTTAATTCATTAAATTTGTGTATTTGACTCTATATCATGCAATTCTGGTAGCGTTTTGTGTGATTTAGTTTAGTTATTGCATACAAATCAAGTTTATTATGGAAAATAACGTATAGTAGTTATTACGAGGTGCTGCATGAAGTTCCATGGAAAGTTCTAGCAGGATTAGCAACAGTTTTGCTGAAGCTTGGTAACGCTGATACAAGATTGAAAATACATTTTACCTACATGACATTGGCACTAATTGTTTGAATCGAAATTGCCATAATCGAAGAAGAAACAGAACAAAAAATCAAACGTTAATGTAAAGTTTTTATTTATAGATCAAAACTGTACACAAGCTGTGCAGAGCCATTAAAAACACAAGAAGAAGAAGAAGATCAAAACTCATTTGAAAATTGTTTTTATGTATATTTACAAGATATACTGTTAGCTTGGTTTTCTTAGTGTTGTGTTTGAATTTTTATGATTACATTGAAGGTTAGGTTTTTATATCCATTATAAATTATGGCAGAAGAACCTCAGAAGGAAAACAAACAACCTATGACAGAAGAAGAAAGGTTGGCTTTGTGTCAAAAACTGGACAAAGAGTTGGACGACTTTATCAACAGCTTAGAGAGGAAAAGATATACCGATGGTTGGAGTGAAGACCAATGGGAGGTATGTAGAATGTATCAAAATTGTTTGATGATAGGAAACTTTCGTGCAAATACATAAAATTTTGATGAGATATTTGCACAATCCTTACTATCTTAGAAATCTCTAAAACATTGTATTTATATATTATTTTCTAATCTAGTTAATGCTGATGACCGGAAAGGCCTTTACAGTTTCACCATACCTTTTGTTTACATTAAATATTCGCAAAAATAAATTAAATTTTCTTGTAGTCAAAATTCTGTAACAACATGTAACAAATTGAAGTTAATCTATTTAAACTCAAAAGTTTTAATATTTAAACACATTTATTTTGATTATATTCTGGTCACCACCAAAGCTTTTATAATGTGTTTGTATCTTGAGGAAACTTTTGCTATATATTATAATTTTATTTCATTGATATACATTTTTTACACTTTATATAAATTCAGTTGAACCTTATAAAAGGCAATAAACCATAAATGATGACAGGATAGCAACTGAATCACAGTAATTCAATCATTTTTGGAGATCAAATTTAAAAATCTTAAGAAGGAGAATGTTCATACATTCTTATCTATTCCCACTTTCAAATTTCATTAACTTGTAGTAGTATAGGAAAAGTTTTGTTTTTAATATTGTATAAATTTTAATTAGGTTAAACTAAAAAATGTATACTAAATTATAAATTCTAAAAACTCTTATATATTTATTATATATGTGTAACCATGGTGAGAAACAAGTCACTTTTTGTCATGAAAATAAAACTTGAAGGGTGAAATAGTAGATGTAAGCTATAAACTTTAATTCGCTAATTAATTCCATTAGAGTGAGCTGCGATTACAGCTTGTGTTTTATAAAACTAATATATTTTTGACAGGAAGAAATGGATAAGCATCCATTCTTTATGAAATCAACACCGGAAAATGGTGAACTGTCACCACTAGCCGAAGGTTTAGCTAAACTGAAATATGATCCAGAGGAAAATACAATATTAGAACTTGCTACAAATTATAAAGAGGATGGAAACTTTAATTTCAAACATAAAAACTATAGACTGGCCATTTTAGGGTAAATGTTTATGTTACTTCTCTGAAAGATTTTAATTATTTATTACTTTGAGAATTGTAAAAAGTTTGTTAATTGAATTTTTTTTAAATATGATTAGGAAATTAAACTTAATTTAGGAATTAAGGAACTTATACTCTTAAGAAATGTTTATTACTAATACTATCTTATCTTAAAGTATGGAATTATATATTTGTTACTAGCTGTGTCTGCCTTTCATATATTATAATATTCATTGCATTTTAATTTTTTTATAGGGAACCCTAATTATTTTCCATTTTTTTTTGCTTCTAACATTAAGCAAAGATATTTTTTTACAAATTCAAATACCTGCCAGTAAAACTGTACATTGAATCGGATTTTATTCACAGTTTCATGGTTTTTAATTTTTTATACAGAACACTAATTATTTTCGAAAATCAAAAGTACCCTAAGTTACCCAGAGTAACTTAAGCTGTCTACCAAGAAAAGTCTGGTCAAATCAGTCTAGCCATTCTAGAGATTACCCAGAACAAACAGACAGACATACAAAAGTTTTTTTTTTTTTTTTTTTTTGTGTTATATCTACAATCAGTTGCACTATTAGCAGATGTGTTGAAAGCATATGTTGTTGCAGGTGAGCTCTCCACTGAGAGCTTCTTTCCCTTCAGGACTGAGAACATTACTCCCGTTGAATAATGTCTTTTCTTTTGAGCCTTTTACTGTAATTGCGGGTAGTCAGCTTAATTGCTAATTTATTTGGATGGTTTTCAAGGCGATTTAAGTATTTTGAAGAAGTAGATCGGATTTCCTCCTTCACCGTGTTCATATTCAGATGTTTGTGGATTTCTGCATTTGTGACATACCATGGTACGTTAGCTATCGAGCGCAGGATAATATTTTGCATTCTTTGTAAAATAAATATACAAGCGCTTCCCCAGAGTTGTATTCCGTACATCCATACAGGCTTTATTGCCTTATATATAAGTAGTTTATTATCTGTAGATAGTTTAGAGTTTCGTCTAACTAGCCAGTATAGGTTTTTATATCTCAAATTTAGTTCTTCTCTTTTTGTTTTAATATGGTGTTTCCATGTTAGTCTGCGATCTAGATGTAGGCCTAAATATTTTACACATTCATTATGTGGGAGTGTAGAGTTTTCAAGTTTCACAGGTGGACAGTTTCCTTTCTTTAAGGTAAAAGTTACGTGGACTGATTTTGATGTGCTCGTCTGGATTCGCCACATTTGGAGCCAATTTGTTGTTTGGTCGAGTCCATGTTGAAGGGCCAGTGACGCTTTATCGGGATCCTTGTCGCTAACCAAAATAGCAGTATCATCAGCATATGTAGCAGTTGTAACGCCTGGTATATTGGGCAGGTCTGCAGTGTACAAAGTGTACAACACAGGGCCTAAGATAGACCCTTGTGGTACACCTGCTTTGATTTCATAGAAATTCGATGTTGCATCTATTTCTTTCACTTGAAATAGTCGTGATGTTAAATATGATTTCAAAAGTGGAAAATAGCAATGGGGAAGGTATTTTCTGATTTTAAACAGAACTCCTTCATGCCATACACGGTCAAATGCCTGTTGTACATCCAGAAACGCAGATGAGCAGTATTCATTGTCTTCGAGTGTCTTCCTAATTTTATTACATACTCTGTGTGCTTGCTCTACCGTCGAATGGTGTTGTCTAAATCCGAACTGATGGTCAAGTATTGTGTTATTTTCTGTTAGTATTGGCAGGATTCTTCTTAGTAGAACTTTTTCAAAAAGCTTTGATATAATTGGCAGTAGGCTTATTGGCCTGTATGAGGTCACTATGTTTGCTGGTTTACCTATTTTGTACATACATACAAAAGTTAAAAAAAATATATTTTTGTTATAGGTATCGTGTATACATTCATATGAAAGTATTTAGTAAAAAAATGTTATTTTGACATTACAAAGACACTTCAATTGTATTTATTAGTATTGATTTTAAGGAGTAATCTGCAAGATATCAAAACTTTAGCTAATTAATTTTTTTAATAGGTATACTGAGGGCATTAAACAGAAATGCGACAATGCAGAAATGAATGCAAGTCTTTATAACAATCGGGCTGCGGCTCAGTGGCACTTAAAAAACTATAGATCTGCATTATCTGATAGTGAGAAAGCACTCACTTACAATCCGAATCATGGTAAGGCTAGGCTTCGGGCAGCAAAAGGGGCTTTTGAAGTTGAGAAATATGATATATGCATAGAACATTGCCAGAAGTTGCTTGATGTGTCTAAAGACAAAGAAGTTATTGAGCTTCTAAATACATCGAAAAAAAAGAAAATGATTGCGGTGAGAAACATCTTTTATAATTTGGTTTAGCTAACTACGTTAACATTAGTACTATTTAATACCATATTTAATATTACCTACTTTCAATTTTTCCGCAACTAAAATGTATTTGTGTCAATATTTCTCAGGAGCGTGATCAAAGGAAGCAGGCTCATATCAACGCCAAAAACGAAGTTCAAAAAGAGACAGTTATTCAGGCGATAATCAAACGAGGCATAAGGATATCCAACTGTGATGATGAACAGGATATAGATTTATCTATGTTGGAGCCAAGTCTTCCTGGAGCACAGGACTCAATAGTACATATAGAGAATGGAATCCTGAGATGGCCCATATTGTTTTTGTATCCTGAATACCAAATGACTGATTTTATCAAGGAATGCCCCGAGAATGTTCCATTGGTCAGTCAGTTAGAGCAAGTTTTCCCGGCGCCTTGGGATCAGAATAACAACTATAGTTGTACAACAGTAAATGTGTATTTTGAAGGCTACGACAAGATGCCTCACGTTGTCGATACGTCTAACAAGTTGGGCGACTTGTTAGTGTCGAAATATTTTGAATTGAAAGCTGGAACGCCGGCGTTTTTTGTGTTACCGCGTGGCAGTAAAGTTGAGAGTAGGTTCTTGGAAAGTTATATTTAAATTTTTTAATCACTTTTTTATTTTATAGAAGTGAAATAAAATCTTAATTTGTGAAGTTTTTTTTTTTTTATGTATTTGATACTTAAACTAAGATTATTTGTCTATTTTTCCAAATGTTAAGTAATTTCTTGAATGGTTATTATAAATGCCGTTTCCGATATAATTTAATTCATAATTATTAATTCCGATATAAGTTCCTAGTCGAAAAAATAATAAATATATAAAGGTGTTTATTGGATAAAAAATAGTTTTATTTATGATAATCATAAATTTTGGATTAATTATACCAAATTGCAATAGTTTTTTAAGACCTTCGTATGAAACATCGTACCTCCTTTGAATCAATAAACCTTTTTATACCTATAAAATGTATGAGAAGATGAATTTTCTTCATATTTTTTTGAGGAATTTTCCCTTTGTTGTTATTATCAGGAGAATAATTATACTGCTATTCGGGCGGACACCAATCCATCAAATCGAATATCATAACAATTGGTTCAGCCGTTTTTGAGTTATAAATGTTGTAAAAAACCTGACTTTGTTTTATATTCAAATAATATTTAAAATTTAAATACGAAGTTAGTTTTATTTTAAGTTTTTATTTTATATATATATTGCTTATTATATTCTGTAATAATGATGGTTATGTATAAATCGTGTATTTAAATAACGATAAACATCATGAGAAATGACCTTGATTACGCAGTATGCACCTGTTTAGTTGTGATTGGTCGCTATCGAAATTAGAATTTATCGTGTGATGGGTTGCTAATTTCAGAGAACTTTGTCCCGCTTGTGTTCAAGATGTTTGCCGATATTTGTAGTATGAAACACAAATAAAAAGTAACTAGGTAATTAATGTTAATAATTAAAACGCAAATTATGTAAATAACATTTATAATTGTTTATAATAGTTAATCAATGCCCTCGTCCATGTCGTAATCTTTCTGATGAAGGTAGGAAGGGCCGGGTGGTTCGTATGCATCCCTGTCGTCATCAAGAGATGTGTATGGGTGGTGAGGCATGGCGCCCATCCACTGCGGATACCAGTAAAGACCCTGAGGAAAATAACAGTATATATAATACCTTAACATATGGCTTTTTTTTTTGTTTTTTTTTTTATCGGTCTACAAAAGTACAATTGTTTAGTTTTACAATAAGCTAATTTTATAATAACTTATTTGCATTGCCTCCTCTTGGCGTAAACACACAGCTTTCAATAATTATAATGTGTTAAAAAAAATGTATATATAAGGAGCACATTCGGTACGTAGATGACCTAAGTTATTAGTTCTTGAAAAAGTGAACGTTTTTGACCACTATACCATGTTTGATGCTAAGTGAAGTGCTGGAACATGGTTAAATCTGGAAAGGGGGCTACTAAATAGGGTAGATGATTATGTGAACGATGGTGATGTCTGGTAATGATACCCTTCTCTATGCATTTGTATAGTTCCTTAAAAAAGATGAAAAAGAAGTGTGAGTTATTATGCGGTAAAAGTGAAACTAAGTTCTAGTTCAATATTAAATATACAGCATGTAAAGATAAGGAAACTATATAAACGCGTTCTATCTCTTTCTCAAACAGCCTAAACCCTATAAATATTTGTTTAGTTGTCTCTTTTTTCCTTACACTTTTTTGTTTCATAAGAACCAATTCTCGCCGAGCCAAAAGAAGTTTAACTTCAAAAACAAAGAATTTGACCTTCATAAGCGCATTATCATGGCCTAAACTGAGTACAGTTTATTTGAATTTAACAACGATTTAACACTTGAATGCGGTGACAACAAGACGAAGTTCGTCATAAATTCAATTAAGACTTTAAAACAGATTCATTTAAATTTTCGTTAAATGCGATTCACTTTGTCCTTCGTACCACGTATACAAGGTTAAATAAAAAGTGTATATGAGAATGACTATTATTTTGTCCTATTAAAAAATCTATAATTAATTTTATGAAGGCTCCAGGTTGCTTCCTACAAATCCTGAAATATTCCGCTATTAGTTTAAATTAAACGAAGAAAATAACAAATATAAAGTAGGTACCTTGTTCCCGCCTGCAGCGTTACAGGTAAATCTGTCGTCATGAAGATCAACGGTGTCCAAGTAACTCTTACCAGCTATTGATCCATAGTTCGGCGGATACATAAACAAGCACCCGTCCAGAATATCTGCATTAAGTATGTAACGTTTTTTTGTCATGTAGCAGTTGTTTTCTTTAATTTAT
The DNA here is from genome assembly GCA_014132275.2 of Samia ricini. Classification (NCBI taxonomy): domain Eukaryota; kingdom Metazoa; phylum Arthropoda; class Insecta; order Lepidoptera; family Saturniidae; genus Samia; species Samia ricini. The sequence continues at coordinate 12,738,019 of AP028158.1, forward strand.
TAAACTTGTGAATTTTACTCTATATCATGTAATCTTGGAGGCGTTTTTGTGTGATATTGTTTGGTTATTGTGTACAAGTTTAATATAGAAAATAACATGTAACATTTATTCTGAGGTGCCGACAAAGCTCCAATGAAAGTTTGAGTAGGATGAGCCACCGTTTTTCTGGTACTTGGTAACGCTGATACAATATTGAAAATACATCTTACTCACATGACACTGGCACATATTTTGTGTAAACAGATTGCCATTAATTAAGAAGAAGAAGTTTGCAACATTTGATTATTAACTATATAATGTTTAACGTGTCTTAAAAAATGATAAATGGATGTTTTTTTTTTTTGGTTGATGTATAGGGATGTGTAATATAGGGTAGTGATTGACGGCATCTTAAGTGGTGAAGTCATTGTAGATGTTGTTATGATGAGCCACTTAATAATATTTAAGTGTCAGTAGCCATTGAAACACACTAGTTTCCAGTTGAGAATACCGTACTTTATTATAGCATTTAAGAGTGGTGAAACTATAGGGTGTTAGAGCTGGCAAAATGCCACGGGCCCCCGGTCTAATGGAAGCCCGGCCCACGAATCCGCGAGCGCAGAAGTTTCCTATCATTTTAAACAAAATTTAATATAAATCTATACTAATAATAATAATCTATACTAATAAATAAAATTTAAGTGTCTGTTTTGATGCCAAAAAAAATTTTTTTTTTCGCTGATTAGATATGAATGTATATACAATACCTATACCAAAAATACAATTTTAATTTTTTTTGTCTCTCATTCTGTCTGTTTGTAATAGGTAATCTCCGGGACGGCTATACCGATTTTGACGGGTCTTTTTTGGTAGATAGCTAAAGTTACTCCGGGTAACTTGGGTACTTTTTAATTTTCGAAAATAATTAGGGTTCCGCGTAAAAAAAATTAAAACCATTAAAAATTGAATAAAATACGATTCACTGCACAGTTTTACAGGCAAGTGCGTGAATTTATGAGAATAAATATTTACTTTATCTTAGTACTACAATTTTTATAGGAAAATAATTAGTGGTCCGTATAAAAAAAATAAAACGCAGTAACACTAACATATAAAACGCGGGCGCAGCCGCGGGCGCACAGCTAGTTATAAATACAATTAAAGTTAGACACTAGTCGTGTAATATTTAAACGTTTCAATGATTTATTAAAATCAAATTACGTGTCAATTTTTACTGGGACCCACTTTGTAATGGGCCTCACATGGTATAGTTACGCACTTGCATTTAAAGTCACATTCTTCTTCATCATATTATAATATTGAATCAAAATGTTTTGAAATCTGATGATCATACAATCCTGGATTTCTATTGATTTAAAATGCTTAAATATACGACTCTATTAAGAAAAGGATGCTTGTAATCTTAGTAGATTCCTATTTGTTTGAAAAACAAATACAGAGAAAACAAAATGGCGGAAGCAGGGCCGTAGCTGGGAGGGGGCGGGGGGCATTGTGGGACAATGCCTTACCTTAAAAAATACCATCAGCTAATAGTAGTAAGCTATGTTGATAGTTTTATATGATAAAAAAAAGACAATCGTAGTAACATCTAAACGATCCCAAAGCAACTACGATTCATTACAAAATTTTCAATATGATAATTATTCATTATGCCCATAGATGGCATTTAAAATATTTGAGGTAGTCGTGCTCGTATTATAATCTAGGCGATTCTTTAGAAAAATAATTATTTACGAATCGATTCGAATCGAAACTTGTTGAATCGAAACTTACCAAGGTTAGAAAAGAACGATATCTTAAAAATCGGTTATTTTCTTGATGTGTTTTGTTTGAAATTTTATTTGTAACTAATTCTCCGCCCGCGTTTTAAATATTTTCACTGCTGAGTATAGTTTTTAAATAATCATTACAAAATAATGTTTTGATGGTGCTCTCTATTAAATCGTATTTTGTTAACAATTTCATGAGTTTACACGGTACCCTAATTAAATAAATTCAAGCGCTTGCCAGTAAAACTGAACATTGAATCGGAATTCATTCACAACTTCATGAGTTTTTTTTTTTTCGCGGAACCCTAATTATTTTCGAAAAACAAAAGTACCTTTAGTTATCCGGAATAATTTCAGCTGTCTATAAAGTCCCGTCAAAATCGGTCCAGCCGTTCCGGAGATTACCCGGGATAAACAGACAGACGGACAGACAAAAATTTTAAAAATTGTGTTTTTGGTATAGCTATCCTTTATATAATACATTCATAAGTATTTAGTACAAAAATGTTATTTTCACATTACAAACAGACACTTAAATTTCATTTATTAGTGTCGATAGAAAAATGCAACGCAAGCCGCGAAATAAATTTGTCACGTTTATTAATCTAATGCCTAGCAAGAGTAGCAGAAAGTAGGTTTAAGCGTTTTCAATCCTAGAAGTTTGATGTTAAAGATGTATCTCGCTCTGGAACCCTTTATTACAGATAAAGTGGGCGCCATTTTTGGAGATTGAAGCAAGAAGTTGAGAAGAAGCGACCGGTATTGATCAATAGAAGGGCGTGGTCTTTATTCACGATAACGCTAGACCACACACATCTTTAGGCACGCAGCAAATATTAAGTCTGTCTTTTAAGTTTCCAGCTATTTCGGTCTCTTCAAAATACTTTAGGCAGTGTCAAGTTAACATCAAGAAAGGACTGCCAAAACTACTTGTCGCATTTTTTTAGTAGAAGTCCCAAAATTTTTACAGCAAAGGAATCATGGTGTTACCTACAAATTCATCGAACAAAATGGAACATATATACTGTTATTAAATCTAAATAAACTTTGAAAAAAATTACGTGAGTTTTCACATAAAATGCGAAGAAACTTTTTTCCAACCTATTATGACAAAAATAGAATAATCCATTGAGAACAAGTTACATCTTTTCTTTCGCCCTACCTTTAAGCATAGCTACCTACCTACCTCAAATTGATCTCTAGCTACGGCCCTGGCGGAAAGTCATTGTTGATTCAATAAAGTTTATTGAGAACGAGGTAACGTATGGATATATAAATTAATCGCTTACATGGGACAGTAATGTTGTCCTCTTCGTCTGGCTCATCCGGTTTCGGAGTCGGTTCGATGTACGGTGGAACTGGATCGATTCCGGTGCCAGGGTCACCTGGTATCAAGAATGGACCTGCACAAGAATAATATAGGTATTTATTTTATTGGCGCACGGTTAGTTCTCTTACTATAGGGCTCATAAGAAAGAGTTACACTGCGTGATCGAATCTAGGATGAGAGGGCCCGCAAGAGAACCAAAGTACAGACATTGCCCGAAGAATTCATCATCATTCTCATGCCCTGTTCCCAACTCACTTGGGGTCGGTGCAGTATGTTTTCTTCTTCCATACGTCCCTATCAGTCGTCATCTCTTCATTTACTCCATTTTCTTTTATATAATTTCTTATACAGTACATCCGTACTTTTTTTGTTCTTCCTCTAATCTTACATCCTTCTCAATTCAGATTGACAAAATAAAGTATCAGTGGGACGGATACATTGTTCGTAGAACCGATGCCTGATGGGGCCTTGAGTGACTGCCGCGTACCGGAATGCAGCATGGCTAAGCTCCCAACAAGGTGGATCCAACGACCAGGTGAAAGTTGCGGAAATCCGCTGGATGCGGGTTTCTTCACAAGAACACAAAACCGGTTCTTGTAGAGATCTTTAGAGGAGACCTATACCCAGCAGTGGACGTCTTTCCGTTGACATGATGATGATGACAAAACTACGTTGCTGATTCCGCTAATTGTTTCTAAATATAGGTAAATGTAAAGGGAAATTGTACAGGTAAGTAAAATAAATCTTACCTCCATAATGGTTTGTATAGTTCCATTCGCAAACATGATGATCACAGACCAGCGGCGAAAGTGGCTCTTTAGTGTAGTATGTATTCCCATTTGGTATTGTCTATAATTGTATATAGTTAATAACTCACAATATAATATTAAGTTTAAGGAAAAGATTTATTTCCTAACAATGTAAGTTAACTCAAAACCAAAATCTTGAAATGTTTTTATTTAAATGCGTCATAAAATAAAAACAACAAATGTTCAATTAAAAATGCTTCTAAGTGAAGCGCGTCGCCTTTCGAAATAAAAAATGCTCAATTTTCGCACGTTTACATTTACAATTTTACAATTGTGATTCTAAGTAGATATATACTACATGAAATCGGATATATTGATTGATCTATAATTGGAATCATTATGCCACATACATAGACATATTTAATTAAAATTAATTGTGTCTAACAATCTAACTCTGTTATATTGGCTTAATATATAAACTATAAGGGGAATACCACATTAATACAATTTTTGCCTCTTAATGTCTACTTTAATTTTTAGTGATAGGTTAGATTGGTATGGACATGTCATGAGGAGAGATGAAAGTCACTTAACTCGAAGAGTAGTTAAATATTAAGGTGGATAGAGATAGAGGGAGACTGAAGGAAGAATTGATAAATTGTGTGAAAAATGATGTGAGTGTATAAAAAGTGTGGATGACAGAGGAGAATGAAAGAAGACGAAACATTATGAATTCCTATTTTAATTTTTTGTGAAGATTCACAATTTCTTCTACTTTAGAAGCGATAAATGATCTCACCAATAAATAATCGTGATGTCTAAATCGCAGTCCTTGTATATTGAAATCTAGTATGAAAGACCCTGAGGTGATGATACAGGAGGCTGCCGTGAGAGGTGGCAGTTTGTACATCACCAAGCCACATTTGATAATCGCTTTAGGCAACGTGATTACGTCACGCTCTCTTTGAAGGATCTTCTTAAAAGGAAACCTTAAGGGGTAAAACAGAATTTATTTTATGTACTAATAAATATAATTGAAGTGTCTGTTTGTAACTTGATTTTTTTTTTCTAATAGGTATAAATGTAACTATTAATTTGGTTATACATACTCGTATAACAAGTAAACCCATTATAATATTATCAACTTCCTTAATTCATTGTTATTGTGTTTCAAATCATAATTAGTTGTTTACTTCTCTTATAAGAGCATTATTTAAGTATTTTCCATTTAAGTAATAAGTCTTTAAGAAATATTGTTTACCTTACCACCAATGACTCCTTATTTAAACCTCGATCCCGATACCATTACAATTAATTTTATATCCAGACTCCAACCTCGAGTAATTATATATTTTAAGTAATAAATTCAAATTTAGTTTTTAAAAAACTTGTTGAACTTTCTCGCTATGTAACAATATTCTATTAAATTAAGGCGAATAATACGTATCAAACGTGGTAACACAATATTCAGAACGACAACTTAACAGCTGGAAGTAAAATAACTGTGAACGGACTATTTACGTATGTGGATGACGTTTCAATCGTTCAAAAATAGTTCTAACCTAAAAACGCATATTCCAATGTGACATTCAAGACCGTGCAAGTAATTGTCCGTCGGGAACGATATGCTCGGGTCATCAAGCAAATAGTATTTATGTTCGTCATGGTAGTGAAGGAAGCCGAGGAAGACGAACGAGCGGTCTTTGCAAAATGGAGCTTGACCTTTACCTATATTATATATATCACTGTATAGCTCCGAAACAAATATATACACGTTTTTTTTTCCGCAGTAGAATTCTAAAACAGAAACATATTATGCGTTAAGGAAATTGGACATTTATGTTACCGATTTCAGAGTTATCTGTAACAACCATTTTTGGTTGTATATTCTTGATTAGTTTAGGTATTTAAAGCACAATATCATTAGACCTTAAGGATCTAATACGCTAAATTTAGTGGAACTATCATTCAGTTCCTTCCTTAAGAGGAAATGCGGGCGACATTTATACCCCTGTTTCCTCCATGGATAATGGAGAACATAGACATTATCTACATTAATATAAAAAAAACGAACTGCCTGTTTGTAATATCAAAATAACATTTTTTTACTAAATACAAATTATTTTTATAATTTTTGTCTGTTAGTTCCGGGTAATCTCGGGAACGGTTGAACTGATTTTGACGGAAGTTTGTTGGCAGATAGCTGTAGTTACTCCGCGTACTTTTTTTTAAATGGAGCCAGTGTAAAAAAAATTAAAACTCTAGAAAACTGTGAATATAATCCGATTCAATACACGGATTTACTGGCAGGTAATTGAATTTTTGACAAATATCTTTGCTTTCTGTTGGCACCAAAATTTTTTTTTAAAAGTAATTAGAGTTCCCTTTAAAAATAAAAACCCAAGAAATTGTAAAAGAATTATAATATAATTGTCAGTTTTACTGACAAGTGCTTGAATTTGTGAGAAATATATGCTTTCTCTTAGTACAAAAAAATTGCTACGAAAATAATTACGGTCTGAAACGCGGACGCAACCGCGGGCACGTCATTTCAGACGTCCGTCGAATAAATTTGACGAATGACGAAAAATTCAATAGTTTTATATTTTACGTACGGGTTTATAATCAAGTTGTTTTTGTTTATGCTATGCCTTCTAAAATCAGATTTGTGTATTACCTTGGCTAAGATAAAACTCCATTGGGACGGGCCCACCAGTGTACGTGGCTTTTCTCTCTGCTGCTATGGAGTTGTGGTTTTCATACATGGACAGCATGTTGTCTAAGACATCATCCAAAGTTATTAACAATACCTATAAGTTATAAACCATTTATTCAATCTCTTAATAAATGTACGGCTTAAAACTTGGCTATTATAAGCAGTATTTCTTTGGAGTTTGACGTAAGCATGGCGATCTGAGATCGATTAATTAAAGAAATGATCTTTAAAACAAAAAGATTAATTTTTGCAGATTGATTGCTATGCGTGTAAAAACAAGTCTATTTCATAGTAATAAAGTATCAATAATTTGAGAGTATACTTTTTGTTTGATTATCTATAAATAGGCAAAGTAAGTGGAGTGTCATTTTATCCTTCATAGTTTAAATATTTTTATTTTTTATTCAGTTGCTATTGACGATCTTTATGCTGTCAATAAAAAATATTGGAAACAGTTATTTAAATAAATGATGATTATAGTCTAATTTCGAACACTAGAAGAATACTAGTTACGAATAAAAAACTGGAATAAAACAATTGATCTCTTAGAGATTGATCTTACATTCTAATCGATTCAAAAATCGATCTTTTTCGGAAAGGATTCCATCCCTACATAGGGGACTGATAACCTCGGCCGCCCGTCGTACGATGTCCGCGATCCGGTCCGTTTGTGTATTTACACCATAAGATACATTTTTTAGGTAAGATAAATTCCAGATATTTTTATTATAGGTTCCTATTTTTTCTCTCACTTTTATGTGTGTGTAGAAAAACTGGGTGTTATCTATACTACTATATAAAGAGGTAAAATTGTTTTTTTTTATTTGTTATAGATAAGCTCAAAAAACTAATTTAACCGATTTAAAAATTCTTTCACCTGTAGTAAGCAACACTAAATGAGTAAATAGGTTTCGACCCCAACCATTCAACTCTAAAATCAGCCTAAGCTTTCGCTGAAGGAAAACATCGTGAGGAAACCATAGTATCATGGTATGGCATTTTCTAATAATGGCCTCACCACCCGTACCGGGCACGGTATATTGCGGGTGGCAACCCGCAAGTTTAAAAACCGGTCGTCAGATACAAATAGGTGGAAATGCTGACGCATAATTTTCGCTATTGCGAAGTGCGACACATTGTCCACGGCCCCAGTCGTTGTGTGACTCCGCCGTTAACTCACGTAACTTTGTAAATCAATTACTACCTTTTGTCGGAATCCAACACCCCCCACACTCTTCCCAATTGCTATCCCCTGGTCCAGTAATTGTAGAAATATATTAAATAATTATTCAGTGTATATTTCTGGACTATCATTTATCCGCCATACACTCGCACACATTCGCAATCACACGCAAAGGCTAGGTAAAAATACCCTTAAAGCAACAGATGTGTTCCGGCCGGATCACTTGAGAACCAGTATCTCTGGGTTAGTGTATTTAGCATCCTGGACCACATCGTCACTTAACATCAGGTGATATTGTAGTCAAAGCAATAAGCTTATACTCTGTAAAAAATAGTTAAAACCTTTTTACTTAAAATCAAGTAGTATTAGCCTGTAAGAGCGTAAACGAAAGCAACATATTTATTTACCTTCAACTCTTGAATGTGTAATTTTATAAACCGTCCTAAATGATCAGTTGCTACGTGTATTCGTTCGTTGATTATGTACTGTAAATATAATTCAATGTTTAAAAGCTTTTTTTATGTAATAATTATTAATATTACCGCGTGGTGCCGGCTAATAATATTGCCACTCCATATCTTCCCGTGGGTGTCGTAAAAGGCGACTAGGGGATGGGTAGCAGCATCCTCTGAGTATCACAAGCACCTAACTGTGATCGCCAACCCGCCAGCCAAGCGTGGCGATTATGTCAATCATCCCTATTATTTCTGGGCTCGACCTATGCCCGGCAGTATACGTCTTTCGGTTGAATGAATGAATTGAATAATATTTATATTTTATACATATTATTATTGTTATTATTGTTTGCAGAATAGTAGGATCGCGACCATAATGGCAAGTATATATCCCGTGATAAAACATGTTAAAACGGGTCTTGTTCCGATACTAGTAAGACTATATCCAGAACTGCGTAGATGCCTTGCGTATGTAGATGCGTATAGGCCAGCATGATGATGACGACAGTCAATAGGTCACAAGAAAATAATGTGAATGTGATTAATAAAAGAAGGAGCAGTAAACTGTTGTCTGTACATAATCTACAAATTTAGGCTTGTCTCAAAAATTTATTTACTACTTATGAAATAATATCGTAATTTTAAATTACCTGATCTTCAGCTGTCTTTACTCGCAACATTTCATTTTGATATAACCACAAATTGTCAAGTTTATCCGTAGGGTCGTGCCCGTATATTTCAAAGGCGTCGATAATCATCGCCAGTGTGAGATTCTCGTTGGGTTCTTGACAGCATGGATGATTCCGTATGTTGTAAGGCACCTTAAAAATTGGCAGTTACCTCTTCTTGTTTATGTGATATTTAAGAAAATATGTAAATGTTTTCTGAACTGACTTAATTCATCAATGAAAAGCAGCATTTAAATAAATAAATGAAAGGGTGATGTCTGAGTAGCAGTGTGATAGAATTTTACGTCGATGGACTATGTAGGTTCAAATCTATTTATCCTGTTCTCCAAGGAGCTTGATATTTCGGTGAAGGAAAACGTGATAAAATCTTAGCATGGTGGCAGGACATTTTCTAATACCTGACTAGCTGGAGACAACTTTTATATTTGAGTTTCTGTCATCAAGCCAGCAGCGGTTCGAAGAGGAGAGGGGGAGGGGATCATAACGAAACACGATAATTAACCAGCCTCCCTTCTTAAATAAAACGCCTCCAAAAGTCTATGGCTGCGACTGCGCCTGCATCAAGCCTGCATAAGCGTATGCGCATATTCCGGCAGCATCACTTGAAATCTAGTACTTCTAGTCAGTTTGCCATCATAATTCACTTCGTTACTTAACAACTGATTGAGATTGTAATGCGTACACAGTATTGACAAACTGTGACTATCAAAGTGATGAGATTACACAGCATAAAAACAAACAAATGACTTACCGTTGTTTGAAAAAAAGTTAAACATAACGAAAGCAACACGTATATTTGAAGTCGGGCTTGCATTTTAGCAGCATGATTGCAGGTGGAATGTGAACTGTATCCAGTCACGTGGCCAATTAACAGAATTGCCAATTTATATAACCCAGTTAACTTGAACACCGGTTTAAGGTGCTGTACTTTTATTTATACAAATAAAAAAAACAACGTATTTATGCATTGTAAAATATTATGTAATTTTTTTTTTACACGAAATTTTTTGTGATTTGACCACAATCTCACCTGATGTTAAGTGACGATGTGGTCCAAGATGGTAAACACACTAGGCCTAGAGGCTGGTTCTCAAGTGTTGCTGCCGGAACACACCTATTGGTATTTGGCCACCATCAGATTTTCAAATTTAAGGGTGGTAGTTACCTAGGCGGGCATCATTAAAAAATACCCTATCACCATGCCATGGTTTCCTCATGATGTTTTCTTCACCGAAAGCTCAGGCTTATTTTAGAGTCGGATAGGTGGGGATCGAACCCGCGTCGATTGACGCGGTATCCGACCGCCCTATCCGCTGCGCCATTATCGCTTCAAAAAATTATTTGTTCCGCGTGGCTGTATTACAAGATAGACTAGCTGCCGCCTCTCCTAAATAGTCTATCGTGGAACCAACCAAGGATCCAGTGCATATTTTCTGCCATAACAGCCAGAAGTTACTTTCTTACATGAAGTTACGCAGGGCCCCATTCTTTCTATTCCCTAACAAAACTCTTCATTCAATATCATCGTCGCACTTTCCATCTCTCGTAACCTTTGATCCCAAGTACACAAACTCTATCACTTATTCTACTCTTTTCCTTCGATAGAAATTACGCAATCTCTGTTACTTTATTCTCTTTTAAATATCATTACTTTCGTTTTACAATCATTCACTTTAATTCCTTTTCTTTTAAGGGACCTATGTACAATACTGTCCATCGCCTGCAACTCCTCCGCCGATGGTGCTAGTATAACCGGGTCATCAGTATATAGGAGGCATTTGACAGTCATATTATTCATTTTTAATCCATACTGAGTGACTTTCAAGACTTTCAAGCAATCGCCTGTATATATGTAGGTTTAACAACCCTGGAGATGCAACACATCTCTTCTAAGACCTCTATTGATGTCAAACCAGTCTTCGTACGGCCCGTTTACATTATTTATACAGCGTCGCCCATAATTCATTCCGTGACAGTTTTCGCAAGAAAACCGTCCTCCGAAAATACGTCCAAAGAGCCGTCGACGCTCTCAGCTTTTGGTACTTCAAGTGGCGTATCGTGATAAGCCCGAGTAAGAGTACCGCAATCGTATTCAATAGAGACCGCAAGATTAGGAAAAAGTCCCCCAAGCCTATCAAATACGCAGATACTGATATCCCCTATAGCACCGAAGTTTGTAAGTAAAGCCGCTGGCGTTCAAAGGTTTCAGAAAAATGTGGATTTACACAGGGGTCTGAACCTGCCCACCATTAGGTCCATTTTTAAAACTCAGTGTCGCGCCTTCTTTGAACGCGTAGACACACCCGATTCCCTTCATAGTACAAGCCGTCTCGTACTCACCCGTCCCACGAGTGCCCACAAAATTACTGTGAAACTGTAATGACTCTTCCGGTTAAAAGCATTCTCAAGGTTTAACATAGTAAAAAATCATTACCTACGTATCACTCTGTCGTAAGCCTTTTCCAAATCTACGAACACGCAATAGACTACAAGCCAAAAAAAAATCGGTTATTGTTCGCAAGGAAAATTTACCTTTTTTTTTTTTTTTCGAGGGGAATGCATTTACGCACTAGCCGTCCAGCCAGATCTGATAGGGACCCCCCCCTTCCAGATCTAGTTGAAACGAAACGAAGATGTGTGACAGTCTCTCGCACGAAAGCGCGAGAGGCTGTCACACAGGATTAGTGTGGGACTCGCAGCGATAAGCGCCGTTGGTCACTACCCACTAAACCCCCCGGTACCTCCCGCCACCTAATTGGAGCAAACACGGGATCGCGTATGCATGCACCGCGAAAGGAAAATTTACCTATCCGTTTCATTCATCAATCTTCAGTTTCTGATTACGCAATTATCAACTTTGAGTACATATGTGACGTAACGATAAATTCAATTTCAATTATAGGGCGAACTTGATATGTCAAATTTTATTATTGTACTCGTACATGCGATACTATACAGTGTTCGTAGTAATTGATAGATGTACGTTTAATATTATTTATTTCAAACTTTTGATAACACTTCAACCAAATAGATGTTTCTTTTGCACATCGTGACGTCATTTGAGACACCATGACAGCTTGACGCGTTTTAGTTACGAAATGTCAAACAATTTTTTATAAAATTACTAAATAATATATGTTCATGTTGTATCAATTAAGGTATCTATGTCAAAGTGCTTACTGGAGATTTCAATTTAATAAAGATAGATAGTAGTTACTCTATTGCATTTGGAGTAAAGCCGTTTTAAGTTTTTTTTTCGAACTAACTGACCGTTTCGCCGCTATTTTGGGCGAGCACTCAGCCGAGAAAGTACTAGCTAACACAAGTACACTAAAGTGTTATGGAGCGTGGCTTGTCTGCTATTAATCTGAGACGTAATTTTCAAAGAATTTGCCCCGCAATAATCAAACTGTCTCGGTTCACTCGCTGGTTGATATAAAGAAAAGGTTCAACAAATAAATGTCCCGTTATAACATTTTATATTATTTAAAATACACACCTAGAACTGTTTTTATTTCATCAAAAGTACATCATAAAATTTTATAATATTTTACAATATTATTGCATTGAATACATATTTTATATCTAAACATTTAACTTGATTAATATATTAGCGTTGATTATACAATCTGATTGGAACAAACAGGCTTATTTTGTATACGTGTTTTTTCTCTTAAGATAAACGTCGTTCGAGTCCATTTAGTTTTGTCAGGTATACAAAAATTTAGTTTTTTTTTCTGTTACATTTATGGAAATTATTAATGAAATAAGTTAATAAAAAAATTACGCAAAATAATTGTAGTTGTAATATAATAAATATAAATTAGTAATGGTAAGTCAGAATGTTTTTCTTTGCGTATATAAATTAGTTTATACTATAATAGTCTGTATTAATAATTAAAAGTTTATTAATCTATCGTGTATTTATTTGTATATTGTTTTGGGATCTTTCGAGTATTACCTACGTAAGGATTTATTAGGGTTAGGGTGGCTCTATGTTTTGCTTATTTTTGGTGACTTCGGGAATCTGAATTGTTATTACGTAAGCAATGTTTACAAATTTACTTTTCGTTTTGTTTTTAAAAAATATGCTTACATTACCAAGATGGGGTGGGCTTTAAGAGTTTTGCTTACCCATTGCTGACAATGCTTACGCAATACTTGTACACCGCCTTTAGGCTATTAGTCTATCGATACTCTTATCTAATGTTAAAAACAACTATTAGAATCGACAAATAAATCTCGTAAATTATTAGTTTAAAAAATTTGAATAATTTATGTACCTGGTAAAAGTATATAAGATATAGTGCTTAGTTAACTTTACTGAAATAATTTAAAACACTTAATATTTCAATTAAATCGGCACTAAGATTTTTTAAAATTTAATTTTCATTATAACGGGTTTTTCAATAGGGACGCGCGAATTTTGACAGCTCTACAACAAAGCGTAGAAACTGTTAAAATCTATTAGCAAAATCAGTGCTCTATTCGCCTAACGTTCTATGCATTGCGTCTAATTTATAGTGTTCATAGACGTCCTGCACAGTCCACAATCCGTCGCTTTATGAAAAAATTTGAGACAAACGGGCCGGTGATCGGTACCTGTATGTTAAAAAACGCAAGATCGTTAGAGAATATTGTTACCGTTCGGGACAGTGTGCTAGAAAACCCCAGGCAGTCCATTCCGCGTCATGACCAAGAGCTAAGTCTTTCTGCAACATCAACTTGGCGGATTTTGCGTTGAGATTTGGGTTTTCATCCATATAAAGTTCAATTAACTCAAGAGCTAAAACCAAACGACCACAAACAGCGCCATGTATTCGCTGATTGGGCTTTAGAGCATTTGGCTGCTGACCCTACTTTCGGGGAAAAAATCATCTTCAGTGATGAGGCTCATTTCTGGTTGAGTGCATTTGTTAACAAACAAAATTGCCGGATTTGGAGCGAAGAAGAAAATCCACGGGAGAATCATCAGGTGCCTCTATACTCTGAAAAAGTCACTGTTTGGTATGGATTTTGGTCCGGCGGTATCATCGGCCCTTATTTCTTCGAAGATGTGAAAGGAGGCCGCACTCACTGCCAATGGCGATCGATATCAGACGATGATAACAAACTTTTTATGGCCTAGGATAGACAGTATGGATCTCACAAACATCTCGTTCCAACAGGACGGTGCCACTTGCCATACAGCACGGGAAACAATTCGAAGGCTTCGTCATCTCGGGTGGTAGTGACATCAACTGGCCACCGAGATCGTGTAACAACACCGCTCGACTACTTTCTGTTGGGCTACGTGAAATCTCTAGTCTATGCAGACAAACCATAGTCTATTGCCGCCCAGAAGGTCTACATAATTCGCGATCTTCGTGAAATTGTCGCGTGGAGTCGCGGTGGCCATTTGACTGAAATTATATTCCGTACATAATGTCATCGAATACCCTTAAAACTAAATAAAAAATCTGGCAATATCAATTAAACAGGTTTTTTTTATTTTTATTTTTAAGTTCGAGCGCTCTTAATGAAAAACCCTTTATTTAACATTTTTTTAAAATATAAATACATATTATATAAACATATGGTTATAATAGACTTCAACTACAATGACTAAATGGTAATTATTACATATACAATTGATTACAAATGAATAAATCCTGGAATGAAACTATGAAATACAAGAAATGTTTTTTTTTACTATTTCTATATATATCATAATGAAATATTTTTGAAAATATCAAAATTATGGAAATAAATTACAAGTCTTTAAAGATTAACAAAACTTGTATACCTGACTAAAAACAATTTCACAGTCCACAGACATCCCACAATTCCATATAATGCAACTAATCTAATTAACACGCAATTACAATAATCTATAATAGTAAATATAATTAACAACATTTATAATTGATAATGGAAGACTTAGTTTAACAATAATCACTTCAGCTTCTAAACGTATCATTATTTCTGTGTAAATTTTTATTGTCATTATTACAGTACATGTATTAATAATTGTACATACTCTAATTTCCTATTATTTTAAGGTAAAAATAAAGGTAATATAAATATGGTATAATAATAGCAAAGATTACACACAAATCTAGCTTGATGAAAACAAAACACAATATAACACAAAGATTTTGTTTAATCTTAGTCCAAAAAATTAATTAGGCAAGTAATACGATCATCTACGAGATTTGAAAATATATCTCGTGTTTTAGTTTAGTCATATTTTGATGGTTATCTCATACATAATTACAAAAATACTGTTAAAAATATTTGCGTTTATTAGATAGCCAACCTATTTTATCTAAAACGCAAAATATATCCTTTAAAATCTTATTGCATGGATACACAATGTTAGTTATTCAGACGACATCTATTTTCCCCAAAAACAACCATATTCTTAAAGATTTCACACAATTTTTTGAGATAGAGTTTAAAGAAAATAGACATAAAGATGCTATTGATTTAAAAAAACAAATAAACCTTACAAAATTTTATGAAGTCCTTAATAAATTAGTAGGAATAGAAATTTGAAGCAGAATAAGATAAACTGTATAGACATTTTTAATACGATATTTGCCCTTTTTTGGATAAAATAAATTGTATACTTTATTGCAATTAACTGTTACGTAAATATGAGATAGTAATTTGATTTATCTTTTTTTACCAAAAAAGAACTTAATTTATGTCATAATCTACGTTTGGCATGGTGTGTTTCTTGAAGTACTTGGAATTAATAAAAAAAATATGAAACATAAGTACCGTGTGGTGCCGGCTAAGAATAGTACCACCCCATATCTTCCCGTGGATGTCGTTAAAGACGACAAAGGCATAAACCAGGGGATGGGCAGCAGCATCTTCTGAGTACCACCAAATACTTACTGCCCAGCCCGCCTGCTAAGCGTGGCAATTATGGCAATTCGCCACTTTTTGGGGAAACATATGTCCAGCAGTGGACTTCTTTCAGTTGAATCAATAAATGAAACATAAGTCAGAGACTTAGTCGTATATATAGTGTTAGCGATTTTGTCATGAATAAACTAGTTGTTGTTCTTGGCGTTATTTATGACGACTAATATTTGAATATCCGTATTTTCTTTTTATAGGCGTTTTTAAATTTACCAGCGAATATCAATAACAATTAGATTCTTAAATACTATTTTATTATATTTTTGTATAATAAATGCTAAATAACAATATATATTTTTGGATTATGTAATATATTAATACGCATGTAAATCTTTACGCGTCAATCTTTAACAATAATGGAAGACTTCGTTGTTATATACTATCAAAAACATAAATATCTTTTGGAAGACATGGATTTTATATTGTTATTACGTAATACACACCAATTTTTAAATACTTTGATTTATATCTTACAATTGCATCTTGAGATTGCATTTAGATATCGCGGTGATCCGGTCAAATCGCAAAGAATTACTCGAAAGTTTGTGACAAACTTTAAATTGCTAGCCATATGTAGTTCACGATACAATACATATTCGTTTTATCTAAGGAAAATTATAAGTAGATGTTTTACGAAAATTCTTTCATTTGCCCAAAATATAAATTTTACGTGCACGTTTATTGCAAATTACGTGCAAATTATTATGGATTTAATAAATCTAAAAATATATCAACAATTACTATTGCCTAGCGCTATGAGAGCTTAAAAAGGCAACCCGATCCTAAAAGCCTTTACGAGAGCTGAACCAGCATCGTACATACCAATAGTACCGAACAATACCCCAAGACCAATGATGAAATAGTCATAAATGATGGTGACTCTTTCCAGTTGGTTTCCCTTCAATTTTAAGTGAAAATACGCAGGCCAGATAAAGCTGAGCATGGTTCCAGTAAAGCTTCCTATAAATCCCATCAATATGGTGAAGTGAGGAATGAATATAGCCATCAGAATGGTGAACATTATAACGCCAAGTCTCCAGGCGAGACCCCAAACTTTAAGCTCGCCATCTAAAGCGTAAATCACTGGAAATATTGTTTTTGGTTTACCTCTGAAGAGATTACGTTCAAGTAAATCGCACGCAGCGTAATACGGCAAAGGATAACTAAGTACTGCTTTGATGACAAGGAAGAAGTTAACAAGCCCTTTGAAACCGGCCGATCGGAGATTATTCGTGATGACCTGCTGTGTATCGTTTTGAAAAGTTAAAAAACATAGATATCCAAAAATAGACTTAAATGCCGCAGCAGCAATATGCGACCATTTCAACATCCATTCAAATTTTGATCGATCTTCCATGTTACCTTCTAAGGTGGGGAGGAATATTTGCGATGTGTACGAGAAAACGATGACGCCCAAACTGATTGGGAAATTCTCGAAATCTAAACTCCATTTTACTTTCGACCAACCCCAATCTCCAATATATAGGATACAGTAACCGAGTACTATAGCGTTGATGATCAAGTGACTCATCGTGCACCAGAACGAAAGCATACTAACACTTTTTAATGATTTGAGAAAAGCCAACGGCAGAAGGAATATTCCCGTTAGCATCATCCAAGATCGAGTATCAATGGAACCATCTGGAAAAGTCCCTATCATGAGATCGCCGCAGACGACTACGTAAAGGATACAAGTCATAAGTAGTTCAATAATTTGAGCCATGTTTACTATTCCAGTACCGTATCTTCTACCAAAACACTCCTTGGCGATGCTTACATACGAGTCTCGGACTCTCACGCGTTGACCTGATACTGGATCATCTTCGTAGAGGCATTCGACGAGAATTTTTCCAGTGTAGCAGCAGATGTGAGCTATACCGATCATTGCAGCGATGGCCCAGTAGCCACCTTGAAACACAGCGAATGGAAGGGAAACTACGAACATTCCCTATATAAATGAAAAATCAGTTAGTGGAATTTTCAAAAGAATTAATATAAATCTACTCTTGTGTTTATCAACTGCTCTTACCTGAATGGCATTGGTAACGTTCCAGGCGGCTTGGAACTCGTTGATTTTGGCGCCTGGTTTACCACCTCCCTCTTCAAAACCGCCTTCTTCAGATGATGCGTAGAAGTCAACACTCTGCATGCTTTGAGTTCTGAAATTATAAAGTATCAAAGTCCATTCATACAATTAACTTGATTGGCTATAAATAGTGAACATAATTTTACATATTTACATACCTTGCAGCTCCATCTTTCTTTGGATAGGTGTTCTGGTAGCTGCTAAACGAGTCTTCAGCTTGCAGTTCTCCACTCAGGAATGGATTGGTTGGATTTGTCGATTGGTAGTTGGGCGATGTGGTTTCGTTCATTGTTGATAGCTCGCAACTTTCGCCCATATTATCTAGAGTTATCATGTTTAATGTATCATAAATATATTTCTATTTATAAATATTAATAGTTGTCAAAAAATTTGTCGATGATATTTTAAATCTAGCTATTGAAAGCTTATAATATCTAGTATTAAAGTTTGATGTAAAAGTTAAGGTTTATTGTTTTTTATACATACCCAGGTTAGCAAATCGTACGTTCTGTGGAGGTCTTGGCGGCGGACCGGGTTTATCGGGCATCTGCTGCCTAACTGTCTGCAGGGCTACATCTATAGCGTTCTTTATGGGAGGTATTTTAAAACGACCGAAGTTAAACATCTTTATTAAATTGTCGAAATTTGTTCCTGGGCGTGTGCTAATGACCTTTCCAAGCTATCTCTACTTATTGATTTTTTATTTACTTTCAATAATTATAATAATAGATTAAAATATCACTCACTATATTTTACTGGAAGACATTAATATATTATTTAAGAATAAATATTATTTTAAAAAATTTAATTTTTTCTTATACACTTAATAACTTTTTGGAAGACTTCTTTACATTAAACCTAGTTAGTAGATTACTTTTACATCATTGTAAAATAATTAATTTCTTTTTGTCACCGGCGCAGACATTTTTTAATCGAATTAGTTACACTTGTTAATCATATTTTTGTTATATTTTTATAAATTAAAACAGTTTCGTCATCACTGTATTTGCTTTATATTGTCACGAATACAATTATATTTGGATTTTAAACAGTTTAATTCACTATTCTATTGTGTGATGTCGGCTCTGTATGAAATTCTGTGTCGGAGATAGTCGGCGTGACCCTTCAGCGCGGCTAGGATGCGCGTCAAAACGATCGATAGATCGCAAGAGGCCAAATATTCTCAAAGGATATAATAATAATTTACACTCATAAAATTTGAGAGTAAAATTTATGGTTATAGCTTATTGATTCACATGAATTCTATTCAAATATATACGCACTTATACCTAATAAATGTTTTGAGTAATCTTCGTATTACAAATACCGTTTTACTAATTAATATATAATTGATGCGTATATTTAACATATGATTATAGATTCATTAGAGTT
Source organism: Samia ricini (assembly GCA_014132275.2). Classification (NCBI taxonomy): domain Eukaryota; kingdom Metazoa; phylum Arthropoda; class Insecta; order Lepidoptera; family Saturniidae; genus Samia; species Samia ricini. Next base: position 12,757,300 of record AP028158.1, read on the forward strand.
AGCACTTATGTATTTTTATCTATATTTAATCCCTTTTTTTATTTAGTCCCCTTACATCTCAGACATAATCCGAGTTTTGTTTACTTTTTTGTGGCTTTATTGTTTTCATATTATTTCTATTTTTTACAATTTCATTCTATTTCTTATCTATGTATGTGTTCCTATTGCATTGCGGTTATGACGAATCTTTATATTTACTTAAATCCTATTTCTAATTTACAACCCTTATTTTATTTCTTATCTCTTGTTCTATTGCATTTTGTTTTGCCGAATATTTATCTATTCATAATATTTATCATTTAGTTTTTATATACATACTACTTTTACATTTTAATCGAAATTTGTTCAACATTATTATGTTTCGTAAAATATTGCAAAGAACTTAGTACTATTTTATGTTCTTATTTTACATGAGAAATTATATAAAGTACAAAAAAATACATAAACACACAACGTGGGTCATTTCAGGTGTTTAGTTTATAGGTTAAAAAATAAAACAAGAATAATATATTTTTGGAATTACTTTTTAAATATATACTAATAAATAAAATTGAAGAACATACATGTATATGCGTTTACTTATGTCAAAAAACAAATTTTAAATACAATTTTTAAATATTTTGTCTATCTCTCTGTTTGTTCCGAGTAATCGCCGGAACGGCTGGACCGATTTCGACGGGACTTTTTTTGTTAGATAGCTGAAGTTTTTTTTTTGGAGAATTTTTCGAAAATAATTTGCGATCAGCGTAAAAAAATTAAAACTAGTGAAATTGTTAACAAAATCCGATTCAATGCACAGTTTTACTGACAGGTATTTGAACTTGTGAGAAATATTTTTGGTTATTGTTAGTAGCAAAAAAATGTTGGATAATAATTAGGGTTCCGTATAAAAAAAATTAAAACACAGAGAAGAATATATCTGAAACGCGGGCGCAGCTGCAGGCGCACAGCTATTAGGTAGATTGTTCTTCAATATCTAAACACCATTATTTTGTTACCGTTACATGGATAAGTAAATTTAATCCTAGCTAATGCTGTATGGATTTATTTCAGTATCGTTTTTACCCGTAGGTATAGGAAAAATACACATCTACAGCCTAAAAAGTACAAATTCCTTTATCTACCCACTTATTATCGTATGCTTTTGCCTTCTCAGATGAATTTTTTAAATGTTTTTTGAGGATGTGGTCTAGGATGCTAAATTCACTTAGGACCCACTGACTCTGCCCAACATTTGTATGCTTATTGGTGTTTGGAACATGTATTCATCCTAGAGGATGGTAAATGCCTATGCCATGCTGCAGTTATGTACTTTACGTTTGAAACTTTTTATAAATTCACTTCAAATACAAAACCTTAACAATAAACGAAGTAATACGTTCATACCAATCAAGTATTAATTGCCCAATAAACTTTGATTCGATAACAAAGCGGTTTTTTTATGTTTAATTCCTATAGTTGGTAATATGGCTGCAGTCAGAAGACTGTTTTTGCAAATTTTCGTTTTAGTATCATGTTTGTTAAGTTTTTCTGTAAGTTTCTACCATTTTGTAATATGTATAAAAATTAAGATTTTTCAACATATCTAATTCTATTGACTATTATGATATTCATATAATGATTATCATGATGATATGAACGGTTTGTCTGTTAGACTTACCATTTAACTTTTGATTTTGAATATTTGTTTGTGATCGAAAGGTGTCATCTACGGCATAGAAAACGAAGGTTGCTCCATAAGAACGTTCTCTAGTCTAATAAGTTAGACTAAAGAGTAGCTAAACAAAAAACAAACTCGAAAAAAATTCTAGATCTTTTAGGCTAAAATGTTTAGAGTGTACTTTTATCAATTCCTTTTCCACGATCATTACTTATCACCCTTTAACCTCCCTATTCCCTTTCTGATCTTGAAAAAGATATTGTGAAATTTTATTTATAGTTACAACTGAATGTTCTATGTATTTTCAACAGTAAACAGTAAGTAAACATAAAAAATAAACAGTAAGGACAGATAAATCTCTGATCTCAGGTTATCCAAAGTTTGGCTATTAATATATTTTTTTTTTTTGTTGCTGGGATGATAATATTACATTGGATACACTCTCATTATCAAGGCACGACAAGATACTTACTCTAAAAAGAAGCTTCGATAGACAGGGTCGCGTGGTCACGCTAGCAATCTCAGCAACCCTGCTCAAGCGCTCAGTTTTCCGCAGTTAATCGGGGGATCCTTTTCTCGGGGAGAGATAATATTCTGCCCAGCATCTTTGAATTATCATCAGCGTGTGAAGTTATGGTAAAAATTGGATATTCTTTATGCGGTGAAGGACACCCCCGCGACCATCAACTAGGTTTTACCTTATGGAGGCATTTCAAGAAAGACGCCAGCTTCTCTCCTTTTGTGCTCGGTTCGCCAATAGTGCCCTCTCTCTTTTCCTTTTAGACTCTTCCTTTTGCGAGACCTATTACCGTCCAGTAAAGCTAATAGCCTTGACCAAATTTTATGAAATGTTTATCATAACTACAACACTGGTCTAGTGGAACTTTTAACTGAACACAATTTTGTACAGTACGGCTACTTGGTCAGCAATCACCCTTGCTGTCAGGAGCCAAGCGAGAACCTCAGTTTGGCAATGGTAATCGACGCATTCGAGATATACGGACATGACCCTACTGACAAGCTTGATCATCTTGCGCACTACCAGATTGAAATGATGAAAATAAAACGTGCACCTGATCAAGTGAGTTTCTCTCGACGGTTCTGATAATTCTGACACAGTTCATGACAAATACAAGGAAGATTTTATGGAGAACTTTGATTTGTTTTACTACTTTGGAATAACATTTTTTTACGTCAAAGGACAGTAAACAGGCAAAGCATTTTTAAGTTCCTTTTTGAAATATAGCTTTTCCTAATTTTGAAGAAAAACTATGCTGGGTAAGCAATTGGCCAGTGCTAGTATACGTGATAAATAGGTCCTACAGTACCTAAGGGTAGTTGCGTTATGGTTAGGTGTAAGGGTGTGGCGATGAGCAGCCAGCCAACATTGGAGGGTACGGGTTTGCAATGGCGAAGAAGATGCCATATCAAAAAGTTCCTCTGGGCACTCTCCATTGTACATACGGTAGAAGATACATAGAGCCCCGAGGTCTCTGCGAATCTCCAAAGAATCTAGACTGGATGTCATTTTTTCCCTTTTATTTCGTATGATGTAGGTATATTTTTAAATTTAATTAAAGGTTGTGTTTTTAATTTTAGTACATAATAAATGAACACATACACATAGCGACGGATCATTTGGCAAGATTTATTCAAATGCACATTAAAGAATTAAAGGTAACTAACTATGTTTCTTAAATAGAAAGTTAGCTAACAATTAAAATCATTTAAGAAATTACTTATTGTACCTACTTAGGTATATTGGCCGATCGTTTTTTTTAACATACTATACATAGATATGGTGAACAACGTGCAATTGGGAATAAGTAGATACTTATCTCTTTGAAGTGATAACTTCTTATGGAACGCCGCTTCGTTACGTAACGCGTTACGGCGCCAGTTTATCGATCGGGCTTCCCTTTCTCTCACGCACACGGCAGCGGTAGGCATCAACTTAGATTAGTTATCACTTCTGTGGGGCGTCCCTAGACGTACACCCTTTTTTATAGCGGGAAATGCCTTTACGCATCCTCCCTGCTTTAATCCCGGATTAGAGATGCCAGGGGGTATGTAGGACTCACCCGACGTGAAGCCCCGGGAATACCCACTAAACCCACTTCAAGTAGGTACTTAACTAGCAATAACAAAAGTTACAAAACTAAAAAAGTTACTTTTACTGATAGTACAACTATTCTCGGTATATGATGAAGCTCCTAGTAATTTTCCCATTAGAGTGTTTATTCGTTTACGTCAGATACTTATTTTAAGTTTATGGTCATTTGGCATTTAATTGCTGAACATATTTTATGATTACGTTTTTATATTGTATTCCATCACGCCCAGTGGCGTAACTATACCACCTGAGGCCCGTGGCAAATTCGTTGGATGGAGCCTCAGTAAAAATTGTCACGTTGTAGTTTGATTTTAATGAACGACTAAAGTAATCACTAAAGCGTTTAAAAATTTTGTTAAAAATGTTAGGATTCTTTTGAGCTCGCGGCTTCGCGGGCCGGGCCCATCGAACTGGGGCCCGTGGCATTTTGCCAGCTCTTGCACCATATAGTTACGCTATTGCCTACTTCTTCAATAAAAGGTTAATTTTTATTGTAGGTGTTACTGATAGCTTTAGAAGATGCAATTGACAATATGCTGACCATGTACGATAACCACAATAGCATTAAAAATGAGAGAGTTGCCACATATAATTCGGCTGCTGGTGGGGCGGTGCCTGCAGAATTCTATATGAGTCAAGGTATTTACAAAACTAATTATATATTAACAGGCACTCGCGTTTTCGTCTACGTGTTTTACCTTGATTAAATGTGGGATGTCCTGATTTTATTTTGTATAACCAAACGTAACATGCTTCCCGTGCACCAAATTTCATTCATTTCGATCAAGTCCTTTTTGGGTTAAATCCAGACAAAGGTACATGGATGTAATAGAGAAATTAATCTGGATATATAAACAAAAATGTCAATTTTAGGAATACTTCTACTATGCGATTTATTTTAGTCCACGAGCGGTATATTGTTGAGAATTTTTTGAATAATTTATAAAGATGATATTGATTGCCCGTGGGTCGCATTCTCAAGTCGCTAATTCCATAAAAATATATTATACACACACAAAATGTTTGTTTGTTTGAGTAAAATTTATTCTTAAATATTTTTTAGAAACTTTAACAATAATTTAAAAAAAGCTTTATAGCCTATCAATTGCTATTGACATGTACTTCTAGTGTACAAAGTTTCATCAAAATCAATTAAGCCGTTTTGAAGTTAAACCCTACCACACCCAGTTAGACACAAAAAATGTTTAATGTCAGATTCGAGATTGGTAACGCCTAAATTAGGTACTCAAGCTGTGGTTCGTACCACTTTGGTGCTCTGGGGTTAACTACATTTGTCGGCTGAGTGCCTTCAGCACTTGCCCTAAAAATCCGGTGAATCTATCAAAGCCGTTCAGGTCAACAACGTTTATTTCGAAAAAAGAGGTTCAAGGGTACAAATTAGTTTTAGCTATTTCGTCACAGAATTCTACTGCGGAAGAAACGTTTATATCTTTATATCGGAGCTGTACAGCGATATATACGGCATGGGTCGAGGGCCTGCGCCTTATTGTAAGGGACGGGGGTTCCATTTCCTTGGCTTCGTACATTTCATGGACGACACGCGTTACTTCTTAGAGGAAGACCCGACCATTGCCTTTCAAATGGACAACTATATACATGGACTGGAGTGTCATCTAAGCATTTGCATATTCAGGTGAGATATTAAAGATTTCAAGACAATGGTCATTCGTTTTTAATATACGGTTTATCGGATGGATTTTCTTGTAAAAATGTAAAATTTTATTTTACTAATCAAATATTTGAACTTCATGAGCAGCCAAAAATTATCTAGTAATTTTTCAGACAATTTTATAATGATATGGTTGACTTTTGGAATCAAGAAGTGCTAATTGCTTTATTTATGTTTTTTACACGATATAGGCTCAATGGTTTGACTACAATCTTATCTGATGTTAAGTGACGATGTGGTCCAGGATGGTAAACACGCTAAGCCTAGGTACTGGTTCTCAAGTGATGTTGCCGCAACACACCTATTGGAATTTAGCAACAGGTTTTCAAACTTGAGGGTGGTAACTACCCAGGCGGACATTATTTTAAAATGCTCTACAACCATACTATGTTTCCTCGCGATGTTTTCCTTCACCGTAAATGTAGGCTGATTTTAGAATTGGATAGGTGGTTTAAACCCTTGTCTACTGACGTGAAATCCGACCGCACTACCAACTAAGCCATCATCGTTAGTGATCGCTGGTTTTGTCAGAAGAACCATGAACGTAATATTAATGTTGTGGAGATGGGTAGTTTGAAAAATTCTAGCTGTAGTGAAAAAATTATGGACAAAATAAGGAATAATGTCAGAGGGGAAAGCTGCGGTGTGGTAAAAGATATAGCGACAAAGTCAGAGAAAGAGATGCTTTGTTGATTTGAACACGTGGAAGAGAGATGGTTAACGAAATAGATATATAAATCGAGGGTGACAGGATAAGTCAGTAGGCGTCGATTCTAAGGTCTACAACGTAAACTGTATCTCATATGAAGCTAGGATGGCATAGTTGGTAATGCTGTCGGATTTCGCGTCAATGGACGCGGATTTAAACCCACCTATCCGACTCTAAAATCGGCCTGAGCTTTCGGTGAAAGAAAACACCGTGAGGAAACTATAGCTTGGTGGTAGTGTATTTTAAAATAATCCCCGCCTGGGTAGCTACCACCCAAAGTTAGAAAACCTGTCGCCAAATACTAATAGTTGTGTTCCGGCAACATCATTTGAGAACCAGTATTTATAGGCTTAGTGTGTTTACCATCGTCCACATCTAGACCACATTATCACTTAACATCAGGTAAGATGTTGGTCAAAGCACTGAGCCTATAACGTATAAAAAATGTATCTAAAAATATTGTAAATGTGACAAAAGTAGTCATAACAGACGAGCATTTATAAAAGCGCTCATGATAGAAGAAACGAGAGAAGCGTGTGCGTCAGAAAAATGTAGTCTCTGACTGATCTAACGTAGGTATGTATGTAATGAGAAATTCAAAATATCAATTTACATATTCAAATTACGCTGCCAATGTAAAAAGATATTTATGACGCATTTCGTAAGCTTTAAAAGAAAATAAGTTTTAAAAATATTGAACAGTAAATTAAATCTAAATTGATTTAGTAAAAATAACATAAAACTAACAAATTTCCAGATTTCCTTTCAAGAAGAATCTACAGCATATTCGTGATGTTTCAACCTTGCCTAAAGCCATAGTGAAATGTGGCACGGAAGTATATAAATTACCTCCATTGACTGCTGCGTCGTGTATTATCACGTCCGGCTCCTTCATTCTTGATTTTAATATCCAGGGTCTCCGGTTCAGACATTATGATTATTTACTGGTATTTATAATGCGATATATTACTATGGTGTTATAAGTTAACTGTTATAGTTACGTGAGAAAATTTATAAGTTCTAATTTGTTTGTTCATATGAAGCGATAATAGCTCAGTCGATAGTGCGGTCGAATTTCGTGTAACGCAGGTTCCAACCCACCTAGCCAACATTATAATGAACCCGATCTTTCTATGAAGGAATACATAGTGAGGAAACCATAGCATGTTAACATCCTCATGTAACTAACATCCTCAAGTTTGAAAACATCAAACCGGGTGTGTCCCGGCAGCATCACTTGAGAGCCAGTATCTTTTAGTGTGTTTACCATCCTGGTCCACATCGTCACTTTACTGGTGAGATTATGGTCAAAGGGCTGAGCTTATATAGTATAAAAAAAGATCTACGCTAATACCTACATTATATTATAGTTTAATTATTGCATTTAATACCGAATAATAATTGTTGTTCATTTATTGGTGGTTTCAATTTAAAGTTTCATTATTGTGTTGATGTAATAAAAACTTATAATTGATGTAACAGTTACTTGAAACGTTTCATTAGTAGTAAAATATGACATCAATTTAAATTTTAAAAAGTTCTTAGGAATTTTCATTTGTGACTAAAATTGTAGTGCATTCGTGCCTTAATTGCTAAATGACAAATTGCCCAATATAATTAATTGTACCGAAAACCATTTTTTTTCCATTCCATTTAAATCCATTTATGTGCGAAAATTTCGCGTTGGAATATTTCCTGCATGCTCTTCTAATCACAGTGGTTGAAATTATTCGTATCAGTAAATTTAATTTTGGGGTTTTTTGAAATAGTAATTATTATAAAATTTCTAGTTGTTACCCAACGGACATACGTATTATACTAAAGAAAAGTTTTCACCTTTAATTTGCCATCATCACGTTTGCGAATGGAATAATACGAACTTTTACGGAGGTGAGTATATATTTTAATAATACTAGTATCGTTTATATCAATTTATAGACCCTTGGAATAATATAATAAGACAGATTACAGCAAAGCTTTCGTGTTCGAGGACCTTCAAGTATCAAAATCAGAACATCTTTATTCAATTTGGACCCTGAGAAGGCGCTTATGTACGTCAAAAAAAAGTACCACCGGTTCGAAAAACAACCCAATCGAGAAGAGCCGTCATGAAACTCGATCGGTTTTATTGTTAAAAGTATAATTTAAACTTATAATAATAAACGATTTTAGCGGAATCACAGAGAGGAGGGGGGGGGGGTTGTCATTTCCAGATATCGCTATCGTTCACGTAATGATCGACCCTGTTTTATACAAGGAGAAATACATTTACGCATCCCCTTATCAACTTAACGGCTAGTGGGTATGTTGGACTCGTCCGGCGTGAAGCGCCAGGTATACCTGCTAAAACTCCTTGGTGTCGTCTTACATCTTGTGGACAGAGAGCGCGAATTGCAATTATACTACTTCCGTCCGATAATTATCCACTTTATAATAACCCTAATAGTAAGCAAACCTCTTCGCTTTCCCCTACTTGGTAAATTAAGCATTGGGCAATTTTTTATTAAATCTGCTTACCTAATCACTATTCATACCCCCACGCCCCCATATCATCAAAAATAAGCAAAGCTTAGTCCTTTGAGAATTACGGTGTCTGGAAGAAGTGGATTAACGTAAATAAGTTTGAAACTCAAATACACACATAAGACAGTTTTTCTCATAACACTCATTTCTTGGGGGATTTGTCGAATGTTTAATGGTTGCAGGTCCGTTCGTAATCCCCGGTGATCCTGGAACGGGGTTATCTCCAATACCACCATTCATAGAACAAACAACGGAAGCTTTCCACGCGACCACCGATTCTAACGTCAACGAATTCAACCCGAACATAACATGTAAATATTATTTCAATGTTATATTTAATCGAAGTTGGATAAGAGAATTTAAAGGGCCGCGAGTTGTATTTCGCTTTATGGAGGTTTCTAGCTAACCCGAATTTCTGGCTTAAACAGGTACAGAAGTTGCTTTTATCTCTCATAGCGGTAAATAAACGATCATATAAAGTGACATAAACTTAAAAGAATTACCATCTTTCTTAAATGTCGAATAAAATGAAAAAGATTAATGCTGTAGAGATGACAAGTATGGCTCGCGTGAAAATGATGGACAAAGTAAGGAATAGTGTGATAAGGGAACGTTGTGGTGTGGTAGAGGATGTAGTGACAAGGAGAAAGCAATACTTAATAGATTTGGACACGTGGTGAGGCTGAATGAAAAATGAGATTGATGAATCAAATTTACAGGGAGAGAACAATCGTATCTCGATTAAATCGAAAACTTTCTAATGAAAGGCCGCGGTCAAAAGTACCCATAATCGAAGAACGTGTATGAAAGTAGAAGACGCGTAAGGCGTGTGTCAGGATCGTAGCAGGTGGAAGGATGTAGTCTCTGCCTACCCTTATGGGAGAGAGATGTGATATTATGTATGTATGTAAGATTTAACGTATATATAAATTAAACAGACACATTGGACGGATGCTGGTTCATGTTTCCTCCAAACTACGGTTCTATTGCTGGTGTCAGCTACTTAGATCCTTTGTCAGTGAACGAGTATCGGTTTACATGTCAAGGTACAGGGAGTAAGGTAAATCTATATCTATTCAAGTTACAAAATTCCTAGTTTTTGTTCACCACGGTTAATCGACCGACGGCCTTGTAAAGGTCGCGGTAATTCGGTGGATGCTATTTGCGCAAGACCGGTCGTTGTGGAGATCTATGGGGAAGACCTACGCCCAGCAGTGGACGTCTTTCGATTGAATGGATAGATGGACGGTTTATCGTGTAGATGAGATGACTGGTATAATTAAAACACAAAAACTTACGTCTGCCGTCGCGAAATTTATGTGTACCTAATTGATGTCTTTTTGCTCTGTCCTTTGACCACAAACTCACCTAATGTTCTTCAACGATGTGGTCTAGGATGGCAAAGAAAGTAAGACTAGTGGTACTGGAAACTGAGTGATGCTGGTGATACTTGGGTGTGGTAGTTAGCCATGCCCTGCCCCCATACGTAATGGTTTACTCGCGATGATTTCCTTCATCGAATGCTCAGGTTCGTTAAAGAATTGGATATGTGAATTCAACCCTTCAAAACGAATCATGGTTACGTAAACACAGCTGTTTAGGAACTTCCGTAGGCGAACATTGCAAAGGTACAACACTTCAATTACCATTTTTTTTCCCAATTTTGCCTTTAACGGGCGCGAAAGGTGCGAAGGATGAATTAATAATAAATGATTGCGTCAGTATGAAGCTGCTAAAACAATAAAACTCATTACAGCTTCTTGTTCTAAAATCTATATTCCATAATTCCATGTTCTAAAAAATAATCATATAAATCGCATTACAAGCGTAGGTACTTACTGATAGATAAACTGAAAGATTTTCAGAATTAAACTATTTTAAAAAAATTAATTCTAAATTTACCTTCTTTGATGTACCGTTTGCAAAAAAAAAAAAGAAATTATACGTGCACATATTTTTCCCAGGGTTTATATTGGTATCCGCAATGGATGGGAGCTCCGCCACATCACCCTTACCCGCAATCAGGAGATGCACCCGCAGACCTCTCCCAAGGAGCCCCCGTACCGTTCTTCCCGCACCAGCAGGGTATAGTACCGAAGCCAATGATGTTACCAGAGACACCGGTTTAATTAAAGCGTTTACTAAAACTTGTTCTCTTTATTAATTACCCTATACCTATACCCGTGGCTTCGCTCGTAATTCCAATACATCACAATAGCCCACTGTATTATGTCTATTAAATAACTACATGGCATGCGTACTTAATTTTCAATTATTGATTATGGTATCGGACACTCTAAACGATGTATTTCCATTATTAGAATTCTCCTATCCTGTTCTGTAACAACATTCAACTGCGTTTCCCGTTAACATAATCTGATTTTTTTTACACGGTATAGGCTCCGTGCTTTGACCACAATCTCACCTGATGTTAAGTGACTATGTGGTCCAGGATGGTAAACACTTTAAGCCTAGATACGGGTTCTCAAGTGATGCTACCGGAACACACCTATTGATATTTGGCGACAGGTTTTCAAACTTGAGGGTGGGCAGCATTGACTGCAAAACTTAAATTAATTGATTATTTTATATACTTAGTCAAGTTTATGGAAGCGTTTATATTTTAAAAAAAAAAACTTTATTGATTAAAAATACATAAAAATTTAAAGTATTAAACTAATTAATTATATTGGAGCGTGTGATCAAAGTGAGATGTTCAGCACGACTGCCCGCTTATTCTATTGAACTTAACAAGTAAAACCTTATTTGTTGGTTCCCATGAGTTATACGACGCTACGGAGAAACGCTGTGCTTACACAGCGTTTTCGTGTGAACCCGTAATAATTATTCGTCCTGGCGACCGCATAATTACTTTATATTTTCAAAAATTAATTTAAATTCAATTTCACTTTTATTTAATAGACGAAACGTGCAATTTATGTATGTAAATTATATGCATTGGAGAATATACGAGATTCATGAAATAAAAAAGAAATCAATTTTTAATAACTTTATTTCATAATTTACACAAACATAACGGATAGTTATTATCAACTCATCGTGAGTTGTATTCAATTTATTTTCCTTATTTTGTTACTAAAATATAGGTACATATATAATTTGCCCCGAGTACATAACAAGTTTAGAAATAATATTAAATATATTGCACTTACATGCTACAAAATATAGCCGAAAATCACGCCCAATTAATTGAAAATATCAAACAATTAATTTCTCAACTATTACCCATCTAACGCATACGTTCAAGAAAGTCATAAACTCAAATACGTAGACGATTTTACTTTTTTTTTTAACTGAGCACATAGATTATGCAATATTTTATCATTCTGCCAGTAACTTCTAAAGACAATTAATGACTATATATATAAAAAGAAATGTTTGCATTTGTTTACTTTATATAATTTTACATTATCAATTACGCAAAACACTATACATTTGATGGCATGATGCAATCTCTCCTGTCAGTTTTGTTTGTCAATACAGCTTGAACGTACGCGGTTGACACAACGTTATCAAACAATTTCTTATTCGATTGTGATAATCATAACAGAACTCTAAAAATTAATGTTAATAACTATAAACTATACTATAGGTATATATTTTTAGAGAAAAAAAAAACCTCTTAATATTAATGGGAACTTATCGCACTTCACATGTTATTACCACATGTACCACATTATGTACCACATATCAAAAAAGAGAGAAAAAAGGTTTTTTGTTTGTAAAAAATTAATTTGATTACAACTAAGGAGGTTCGCGAAAATTATTGCCACGTTGCCAGAGAAAGGAAGTCATTTTTCTTTATAAAAATATATTTATCATAAATCTTTAAAGAGACAAACACCATTACGAAGGAAACTAACGAATAATTCTTATAGTATTTTGTTTATAAAAAAAGGATAAATTATCTTTTATCTGTTAATCCAGAATTAATATTTGCATTAAATAGTATGTATTATGATGTAGATTCTTTATGGAGAGTTTTGACGAGATCTTTGCAAAGCCAGAATATATTAACCAAAAAATAGTAACTAATTGATGTTCGTTCGATGTAATTCTTTAACAACAGAAAATTTGACAAAATTTATCTAAAAAAACTGACAATGATTTTGAAGGAATTTTATAGGATTTGCAAAAGCTTTTATTTATATACAAAAAAAATTAAGACTCGAAATTTTTGAAATATGCGCAAAACAACGTCTTTGGATCTGGTCAGGCAGTTAAAAATCAAATAAACAAAAAAAACTTTTTGCTTCTGCTTTCTGCTTCTTACAATCAGTTGTCACTCTGTCGTGTCGACTGCAATAACTATAAGCTTGAATTACTAAAACTTACTGGAATGGCTGTTAAGAGGTAAAGTTAGTATCAGGACTACACAACTATGAAACCAAGTGAGTTAATTTATGTGCAAACATATATAAATGCATCGAAATTTGATTTAGGAGGGAGACAAACCGTCGAACCGCACTTATACAAAAATACTAAGATATACAGATATATCTTTCACAGGTTAAGAGCATAATTGTATAAAAACTTCCATCTTTTTAACATTTTATTTTTCTACTATATTATATTTTCCGAAAAATTATTTTGTAAATGTTTACTGAACCAATAAATAAAAATTGTTTTTATTTCATTTGTTTTTTTATTATAATATTAGTCCATCCAGTAAAACACAAAATATATATTTATCGGAAAAGTTAATTCACTTGTTGGTATAATTTTACTATAACAGTAAATCAAATTATTTTATTTTTCTTACAATAAACTATGAACTTAAGCAAATTTAAAATTGTAAACAGGGTGAAATTGAAATTAATGACAATAATTAATTTTTTATTCATTGTAATTATATTAAGAATTTTTTTTATATAAAAGTTTAGTAGGAAAAATATTAAAACAAAACTATAAAACGTGGATTATAAATTCAATTAAAGTATTAAAATCACGTTGCCATTTTGCAGAGGTCGATGACCCGGTTAACCATGTAGGTAAACTTATCAGTTGCCGTGCGCGAGTGTCGCCGCCGAATACGCATCGCACGGTTTTGATACTTTATTTATATATTTTTAATTTCATTTATTTTTTTACTATATTATGTTTTGATTTGTACTTTTATTCAGAATCATAATTATAAAATCCCATGAAATTATTGCCATTGATTTCAAAGTCAACCTGTATAATAATTATGAGTACACTAACTCCAAAACCATTCGATCCATCTCACCATGAAAATTAGTAGGTGTCAGGTTTTTTTTTTATGGAGAAGGTTTTTTTTTAATGAATAGTGAACTTTGTCATCCTTAGATGGTGATGCGGTGTATCAAATTATTCTGCATACATTTGAAGAAGGAAATTAACATGAAATATTCTAATGTAATTATGCTGTTAAATTTTCATTACGATCACGCAAAGTGGCCGGGTAACGGTTGGTTTTTTGTTTTATAAATTAATAATAGGGATGTAAAGTTGGCTCTAAATCTACGTTTATCGTAAAATTAATCTGCGTAATTTTATGCGTAATATTAAATAAGAGTTCAACAGAACACACAAGTATATTGAATTGTATTTTACTACTGGTTTAAAAGTTAATTAACCATAAATTAGCCAAAAAAGCTACCTGTACTATAAATATCGGCGTGGAAAGTATATATTTATAAACTCCGTTTAAGCATAGATAATATATTAAATACAATAAAAAAAAAAATTATAAATCTATCGCTTATATTCTCAAACCAGACTGTTAAAAATCGTTCATAGTAACGAATATATGGAGAAAAAAATGATTCATGTCAGAGCAACTTTAAATATTGGGGGGTAATTTAACTATTATTATAAAGTAATAAAGCATAAAGTAATGCAGTCTAGCAATAAAAACATCTGCATTGAATGAAATAAAAAAAAAAAAAAAAATATTTTTCTGTTTTTTTCTCTAGGTTTCAGCCAGAACTAAGTTGTAATAATCTATTTGGGTCTATCTTTATTAACATTTCCCGTAATTTCTCTTTACATCGTGCTTTCAAAAAGGGCAAACGGGGAATATTATGTAAAAAACATCCCTCGAATATTTGAATGCTTATACAAAAGGACATAACATCATTTTCTAATTTACATATTGTTTACATTTCAATTAATTATTATAATTGAGGCGTAAACTAAAATTATACTTTACATAACAATTAATCAGTTTAGATATATTTATATATTTTGATATAATTATAATAGATGCATAAACTTGTTCGGCGCATATAAATATGATTACAAAAACGCTATGGTATCGGTAATCGTGAAATAATTTACTTTTATGAATTCTCATTAATATATAATAACAAAAAAAAAACTTTAAATTCAAGTGTCACTTGTCAATTAACAACAAAAAAAAAAAGTATTCGAACGTAAACGCCTGATTAATTTTTTTGGATTTAAATAATAATGGTTAAAATATTAGAAACACTTTTCTTAATGCAAAAAAAATGAAAATACCTTAGTCGTACGATCGACTTAAATAAAGCATTTTATAGACGAACAAAAATACACATGTTATTTGTTGAATTGAAAAGCTATGATTTAGCGCGAGCGATTTTTTAAATACTTTTTAATACTTAATAACATATGGCCGGATTAATCGTGTGCCCCTTGAAATAGTTCATTATGCAATAGACTTCTTTCTGATTTAAATATCGATTAATCGATAGTATTGAACGGTACAGCACTAGCCGAGTTAAGAAATTCAAGCTTTCTGTTGAACTTCATCGATTTCAAACTCCTTTTCCCAACTCTCATCTGAATTAGCACTGGCGTCGTCTTTCACATCCCTATTATCGCCGAAATAATCCTCAACGAGGTTATTACCGCACACGTCAACTTTACCCGTTCTTTTCGGTGACCGATTCTTTCCTTCGCTTTTATTATCTATGGCACCGTTGTTTGTATTGTCTCTGGTACTATTACTACGTTTGGTTTTATTCGTATTATTATTGGCTAAATCACGAGACGATGTCGTTTGTTTTGATTGTTTTTTCGATGCGATCTCCTTTTCGTACTCCTCCAAGAGTAGTATTTGTTGTTCCTCCGTAAGTTCGACGTCGTTCGCGAAGTCTTCTGTTAGAAATTGATTTGGTGCTTTTACGTACTGTACGAATTTAAGTCCGTGCTAATTTTTTTTTTTTTAAAAGATGCGACTATAAAACTGTTATATATTATATTTAATGCTAATTAAAAATAATTCGAAGAATAATAAAACCGGCTTTCAATTATGATTTACTTACCGTCCTCCCAAGCGACAGTTGTATCTGTAATGTCTGTAGTGTTTTGACGTTTGTCATTTTCTACCTGTTCTTCAGATTTGACATCTATAGGATTCCTAAATAGGATAAATTAAGAGTATAAAACAATCAAATACAAGTAGAATTAATCAAAACAGTCTATTATGGAATACAGAAATGGCAAATTTAATTATATTTTTTTAGCAAAGTTGATTGTGGTATACAATCTTTTTCTTTTTTCCATTGAATCGTATTTTGCTCAAATTCTCGTGAATTTTTTTTTACACGGTACCCTAATTATTTCCGTAATTTTTGGTACTAAGATAAGGTAAAAATATGCCTCATAAATTCAACCGTTTGCCCGTAAATCCGAATAATTTTCCTGAAATTATTTTTGCTACTAACAGAAAGCAAATATACTTTAGATAAATTCAAACATCTGCCAGTAAAATTGTGTATTGAATCGTTTTATGTTTTTACCAAAGTTACCCGGAGTAACTTAAATATATCTATAAAAAAAGTCCCGTCAAAATCGGTCCAGCCGTTCCGGAGATTAGCCGGAACAAAGATTTGAAATATTGTTTCCGGTAAAGGTTAAAAATTGGATTTTGATGTTACAGACACTACAATTTGATTTAATAGTATGGATGAGTAACGATTATAGCGCCATCTATCGATGTCCACTGTAGTTATAATATTTTTTGCTAGCTATTGTTACTAGCTGTGTGCCCGCGGTTCCGCCCGCGTTTCATATATTCTTCAGTCGATGGAATCCAAAAAATAATATTCTATAACCACCTACTCTAAATTCCGCGTCAAATGTTAGTAGTCCCTTCCCGATATGTTCAGTAGTTTTGAGGTGATGGTGCGACAACGAAACACCATTTTCCTTATATATATATATATACATATATTTGAATTATTTTAATGAAACTTGACACAGAGCTACATTTTATTATAGAGATGAATATGGGATGGGATACCTTTTATAGCTCCAAACAGCTCCACAGATTAACATTAACATTTCACCAATACGCAGAGTGAAATATTATATAGCGAATAAAAAATATGTTTTTAATATACTTACGGTTGTATGGGAGTCTGCAAAGGTAAATGAGCTAGCACTGGATCCTTGGTTGGTTCCTCGATGGGCTGTTTACGTGAGGCGGCAGCTAATCTATCTTGCAATAAAGCCACGCGGAACAAATACCTGAAATATATTATTTCTCGGTTGAAATAGCATATGATATTAGAGACTCGATTTATATAAAAAAACTAGGTTGGCGAAAAGTGGGGAGGGGGGGCAGGTATCAGGCTGCCCCTCCTCGGAGGGAGGATAAAGAAATTAGCTCGGTTAATGGGTCTGCTGTTGGGGCGACACGGATCATGTTTTAAAATCCCATATCTCCCCACCAAACGCGCCGGATGGTACCGTGTGCTTTACCAGACATTCCTGGTGCCTCACGGCAGCCGAGTCCCACATAACCTCCTGGCATCTCTAATAAGGGAGACTTTTTTTATACTATTTAGGCTCAGTGCTTTAACCACAATCTCACCCGATGTTATATGACGATGTGGTCCAGGATGGTAAACACACTAAGCCTAGGTACTGGTTCTCAATTGATGCTGCCGGAACACACCTATTAGTATTTGGCAACATGTTTTCATACTTGAGGGTGGTAGCTACCCAGGAGTGTATCATTAGAAAATGCCCTACCACCAGGCTATGGTTTCCTCACGAAGTTTTCCTTCATAGAGTGAAGGCCGATTTTAGAGTCGGATAGGTGTGACCGAACCTGCGTCGATTGTCGCGGAATTCGGCCCCCCACTACCCACTGCGCCATCATCGCTTCAAAAGACTCTACTCGCGAATTAGGGTTGGCGGAGGGTATGCGTAAATGCATTTCCCACGTATATATATAAAAAAGATGTTTTGATGAAATTCCGCGTTCAAAAGTACTCGTAACCGAAAAGCGTGTATGAAAGTGCCCATGAAAGTAGATAAAACGAAAGACGTGTGTCAGAATCATAGCAGGTGGTAGGATGTAGTCTCTGTCTACCCTTATGGGAGAGAGGCGTGATGTTATTTATAAAACTGATGGGTGTTACCCATACATATAATAAAAAACTAACGTGTCAAAATCTCCAGATTTAAATTTTTTTATGCACATTGATGTTGTTTAAAAAAAATAACTTTGCAGAGATTCAGAATCTACTACAGGACACATTTTGTGTTTGTTCGAAATCAGGCAAAAACTATTGACCCTCTTTTGGTGATATTTGGTATACGGGACGGGACGGGACGGGTGGGGGAGAACATAGGCTGTCCATTAGAAAACAATTGTTTGAACTTCGCGCGAGCGAATTGGCAGGCACAGCTAGTGTAGTGTACATATTTATTTATTTATTGGAACCATAACAATTTCATAAAAAACAGAAGTACACGACATTGGCTACATTAGTATAACTGTGACGCAGCCAATAGCACCCACCACCTCATTGTTAACAAAAAGGGCAGCATTCCACAAAATTAAACATATGTAAACAAAAATTAAACAAAATTGTAAAATAGCAGTTTATTAGTAATGCTAAGAACGTATGTATGTGTGGTTGTTTGTCGTCAATCTGCGAGTTTTGAGAGTGTGTGCACGTAATTGCGAGCGTGTGTGTGAGCTTACGTGTGTGCGGTTAAATATAATAATTTATTCTGTTTCTTCATAACTAAGAGCTAGAAGCCAATTACGCACACATATACATACATATTTTTACATAGGTTATACGTGAGGGGAAAATGCTTAGTTTCACAATTAATCTATTATAAATAATTGGACGTAGATAGTTAAATTGTCTTCTGGTAACTTACCGTTCCCAGAATTCGTCATGTGAGACTGCGTCGGGCACTAGTTTCTCGTACTGGGTTCTGAGGATGGGGTTCGCCTGGAGACGCTTGATAGCCGCTGCAGGAGACAGGACACCCGCTTCCGTGGTCTCCAAGCTGGCTAACCAAGCTTCGAACTCCGGACTGTACGCGGGCACTATAAATGTGGCGTCAACGCGTTGTAAGGCCTCGAGTTCTTTCTGTTTTGAGTAAAAGCTGGAATGTTAATCTATGAAAGCGCTGGTATATTTAGAAAACCCTGTAGTTTGTTGAATAAGATACTAAAGTATAAAGATTCACTTTAAGCAGTGTGCAGTCGTAATCATAACTATTTTGCATGCTGATAGGGTATTTCTTAATAATGCCTGCCTAGATAGCTACCACCCTCAAGTTTGAAAACCTGTCGCCAAATATCAATAGGAGTGTTCCGGCAACATCACTTGAGAACCAGTGCCTCTAGGCTTAGTGTGTTTTACCATCCTCGACCACATCTTCTTTTAACATCAGGTGAGATCCTCGTCAAAGCCCTAAGCTTATATCGTTTAAAAAAAAAAAGTATCGGCCAATTTGGCAAGGGTGTGTGTCTATGTTAATGGTGGTTTCCAGTATTCTGATTAACTTGTCTCATCAAAATGTGGTGATCATGTGATTTGCCAAACAAAATCCGGCTCGAAGAACCAGATTACATTTACACCGACTTTCCTATATTTCATTTTATTTTTTGTTGGGAAACAGTCACTGTACGATGTGCGCGAAAGTTGATAAGCATGTGAAGTGGGAAATGGTTGGGAGAGGTACGGATTCAAAAAATGGCTGTTGACCATGACTATCCAATCAAAAGAGACCGATAAATGGCGTTTTGTTCATCACAGAACAGTTTGATTCGGTAGACTGAATGAAAAAAATTTTGTTTTTTTTTACACAGCTTAGTGCTTTGACCACAATATCACCTGATGTTAAGTGACGATGTGGTTCATGATGGTAAACACACTAAGCTTATAGGTACTGGTTCTCAAGTGATGCTTCCGGAACACAACTATTGGTGGTATTTGGCGACAGGTTTTCAAACTTGAGAGTGGTAGCTACCAAGGTTACCGCATTGATATGGTTTCCTCACGATGTTTTCCTACACCGAAAGCTCAGCCTAATTAGAGTTGGATAGGAGGAATCGAACCCGGGAACAATGGCGCGGAATCCGACCGCACTACCCACTGCGACATTGGAATAACTTATAACGGCCATGAATGCAATTTCTTTAGGCACTACTTCGTATCATTTTACTAATCTTCATCGCTTCATCAAAGTCGGTTAAGTTAAAGCATTTCAAGGGAGATTCCTTTTGGTTATATATGACACGTAAAGAACCAAAAGTGGTTATCTACACTTCAACTCATTTTTGGCAACGTGGAAAAATTGTTTTTTTTTTTCTTCTAAAGTATAGCAGTGATGATTGATGTATAAACTGTATTTTAATCTATAGGTAGTTCACTTATATGGCAACATGAAGTTAGTAGCAAAAAGTTTAAAAATAAACTAATATTGATGTTTTTTTTTGTTAGCGATTGTAGATAGCTGCTTATGATTCTTTACTTTACATTTTCGTTGAACATGCGACGTTTTTAAACGAAAAGCCTCACCTTCAACCTTGACTCACGAATTATTTCCAGAACTGATTTTAGTTTTATCTGTATTCGTATTTATCTATTCTGAATGTTTTTATGGTATTTTGTATAATAAATAAATAATCTAGATATTAGGCGGGGGTGTTAGTCTAAAATCTCGCCACGTATCATCAGGAAGGTGTGGTCTCAAACTTGCAAAAAAAAAAGAAAAAGTGTTTAATGTACAATCCCTTAGTGGTGTTCTTTAATATGTCGATTACCCATAAAAATGAAACAATAGGAAGACAATAGGAAAACAAAGGAAAGCTGGCGTAAACACAAAGTTAGTGCTCAAGGGGTTAAGAGGACATGCGGTCAGAAACGTAGGTATTTCAGAAATCTATTGCTATCGCGTTGCGCCCTAAAGAAAGCGAAAGAGACAACTGCAGCTCGGGCTGCTTTTACCGTATGCAAAATAGACGAAAACATCACTTCGTAGTACCCTGGTTTCCTCCTCCGAAACTGAACCGATTTTTAATTTGGCTATGCCTGTGCGTTTTTTTTTTTTTTTTTTAGATTTTATCTATCAAATTTGATGATGATAATCTGAAAATGACGGTGAAAATCAAGCGTTTTTCATTTTCAAAGGATTTTTCTGCAATAACTAATTTATGGAAAAAATCATAAAGTATGCGCATGGCGGTAGTGGATATATAATATTTGGTATAAAAATATTTACCATAATGCTATTATCCAGGGAGGAAACAGGGGACTACGTTTGTATGGAATAAAGGTTCATATTAGTTAGCACCAATACACATACCTTGTAAGTTGATAGCATAGTTGTGTCTCCGGAAGAGAGTATGACCTCTGTATCATCTTCATCGTCAGGTTCAGGGTTCAAAACTGTGCTTACTTGACCTATAACAATTTCATTCTAATTTGTTTTTTTTTTTGTTATTTTTTTATAAACCATAGAGAATGTATCATTCTAAAGCTTGTAATATTATTATTTTTTCGTTAAAAAATTTAATGACGTGAAGAATTATTATGATTTTTGCTTAATAATTAATATTCGAACAAGATAATTTATACCGATAAATGTGCTGAGACTTTTCTTCATAACATTTGCAGGTGATTCTGGTACATCCAACTGGAAAGATCATATTAATATAAATTTAAAAAAAAAATTCTATAAAACAAAAAGAAAATTATAAGGAAAAGTTTATATTTTTTTTTACACACATTTTTTTTTTAATTACAGGGTTTTCATTACAAAACGTACATTCACAAACTAGTTTGATGGTATTGTATGGGCAGATTTTGAAAGTATTAAAAAAAAATATCCTTTACAAATAAATAAAACAGTTTAAGACATTTCCGACGCAGAACCGTTTTTTTTAATCCTGTATTGTTTTAGCTGTATTCGTACAGAAATAAAATGTATTTTCAAAGATAAAACCAGTTCAGTATCTTTCTCTCCTCTGTTTCTCAAATGTTTTTTTTTTTTTTTGTTTTGTTTTGTTCACTGTCTATTGACGAAAAACAGTGTAATTAACAATTATAACAATTTAAAATAAAAATTGGAGACAATTAGTTATCCTTTTATCAAATTTTCAATGATGTTATGGTCCAATTTCTACCGGGCGAACATTAAATGCATATTTTTCCATTACCTTGAAGGTTTTTCCGATGACATTCGACGTAGTACTGAAAACGTGGTTCGCTTCACTTTTCACAGCGCTGCCTATTTCATCCAGGTCCTTTTTCACCATTGTATACACTTCGGCGGACTGTAATTGTAATGAGCTTGGGATTACTTAATGTGTTACATAAAAAACGATATTATTTCGTACACATACAATAAAAATCTAGTATAAGGCCACATATCACAGCGACTAGGTGATAAAAAACATTCCAGCAATGGCTCTGTGAAAATAGTCCTCGTATAGCGTATAAACAGAGAGGTATTTAAGGTTAGCGCTGCCCCCGGGTACTGTAAGAGATGCCATCACTGGCCAGTCTAAAGCATGTCGCCCCATTATTGAAAATTTGCATAAATTGGATAAAGTTTGGATATACAATGTTCAAATAAATAATTAGTCATGATAAAAATATTTCTTTTCTTATGAAAAATGTCTTCGCATTATCGAAAATGTTATTTTTATTTTATGAATTTAAAAATTCATTTTTCGGTAAATGACATTGTCGATAATGCGAAGACATTTTTGTTATGCCACTCTCTGAGTTTTGCCGCCCTGGTGACTAGCCCCGGTTGCCTCTAGCGTCAAGCGCTCTATATAAAACTCTATTAATCAATTTATATAAAGCATATACTGACATAAAAGCCGTTCCAGCGTTGTTTTCAAGGAGGATATATCGGAAATTAGTCAGACTTATTTGGATTTGCTTATGGCAGACTACAGAAAGTATTTACTTCATATGAATTTGATAATTCCATTACACCAAAAAAAAAATTTTTTTTTGGAATAACTTCACTCTTGAAAATGGTTTGTTTTTACTTATTTATAATTAAATTGTACTCGCTTACTTTTTCTTTGCTACGCGTCCTAAAAAAAGACGAATATTAAAAAAAAATGTTTTCGTACCCTTTGTAGTACAATTGCCATGCATAAAGAAATTTACAGATGATCAAACTTTATTGCCAATTGTTTATTAAATGGAAGAAATATTAATTTGCAATAGTATCTATACATTAATTGTATTATTTAATACTTAAGTAGATTAATTAATACAATAAAATAAAATAAAATGAAAACTAATTATCGTGTAAATAATCAAGATAATGTTCGCAATTTTAAAGGTCAACGACATCAATTAACTGTACATGAAAGCGTAATAAAGTGAATCATACGTTTGTAGATTTTTAGATCAACAAATCTTCATAATTTACATGTTTATCGAAACATCAAGATATACTCCACTCTAATCTCTGTGCATACGGTGCTAATCTGTTTGAATGTTTTAATAAGAAGATCTCTGCACACTAATGTAAGAGTAAAGAACTATTAATGCAGTAATGAGGCTATAAACCAGATTCAATATCTGTTTTCTAATATGTT
The DNA here is from genome assembly GCA_014132275.2 of Samia ricini. Classification (NCBI taxonomy): domain Eukaryota; kingdom Metazoa; phylum Arthropoda; class Insecta; order Lepidoptera; family Saturniidae; genus Samia; species Samia ricini. The sequence goes on from AP028158.1 coordinate 12,780,843, forward strand.
GAATTTTGGCAACAAACCAACAAAATATATAACCTAAAACATAAATAATATATATACGAAAATGACAATTAAAACAAAAAGTTAGCACCGTTATGGTAAGCAGCCCCAGATCTAGGAGAGGGTGGAAACCGGGGCGGCAGTTTCAAGGGGCGACGAAGTCACAATAAATTTAATCCACACATATAAAATCATTATTCTCATCATTCTCCTGCCTTTTCCCAACTCACTTGGGGTCGGCGCAGTATGTTTTCTTCTTCCATACGTCCCTATTAGCCGTCTTCTCTTCATTCACTCCTTTTTCTTTCATATCATTTCTTACACACTCCATCCACACTTTCTTTGGCCGTCCTCTACTTTTCCATCCTTCCACATTCATATTCATTACTATTTTACCCACATGCGCTTCCCCTCTTCTCATAACAAACGAGAACCTTTCAACTTTTCTACCATTGACGCAACTTTCAAACTCCCTCCAATAAATTCATTTCTTATTTCACATATAAAATCATAATAAAAAAAACTTGCTACACACAGCGGCTAGTATACAGAAGCCTGGCTGAAATTTTTTGATGTACATAAACCATTAATATGCCAACCATAAACTGTCAACTTAAAATTATATAATTGCATTATTTAATTTATGCTAAAACGCTAGAGAAAGGTGCGTCACTATCAAGTTTCTGCCCCGGTTCAAATAAATCGTAGATCCTCTCATGCTTTAATATTGCGTTAATAACTTACCTATAATATTTCTTTTTTTATAGACATTAAACAGTAAAACCATGTTATTGATGTTCCTGGATACTAACAACAAAAGTATGTCAAAGTATTTATTTTCAGTCTAACATTAAAGTTTATTAACAAGCGGTTGTAAACATCTGTTTAAATAATTCACAATTTTACCCATACAAATTGACATTGCGTTGTAATAAATTGTGTTATTAAATAAATGGAGAGTTATAATATCATTACTATGTGATATATTTTAATAAGTTCCTAAATTATGACTGCCGTGTAGTGCCGGCTAAGAATAGTACAACACCATCTCTTCCCGTGGGTGTCGTATAAGGCGACTTAGGAATAAACCAGAGGATGTGCAGCAGCATCCTCTGAGTACCACAAATATCTACTGCGATTGCGAACCCGCCTGCCAAGCGTGGCGATTTTTGCAATTCCCCGCTTATCTTTGGGGGAGACCTTTGACGTCCAGCAGTGGACGTCTTTCGGTTAAATGGATGGATTCAAACCCTACCAAGACACTGGCAATCCTCTCTAGAATGATTCATGGAATTTTCGTGGGATCACAGAATAAACATATCATGCCACTTTTTTCAATACTTCACTTGTACACCATAACTTAACTAAATTACTTAAACACCACCAAAATCACACAATATAGAGTTCGATAACAGCTACTCTATACAACAGACTGAGATGCTGCCTAAAACTGATACAGTAATTATAGTTTCTTGGCAGTTTGGGTGATTTTGCATGAATGCTCTTGTCTGAGTACCTAGTTCAAATTTTTCACACAAATAATGGATTAATTCTCATTTCTCTGTTTAGGTTATCAGGTCATTGTTACTATGACATACGCCAGAGAAAAGAATAATATCAAATATTGATTGTATTCTTATCACTATTCTGCAAATACTTAGCTTCAGTTGATGTGTTAGATATAGAAAAAAAATAAAATATTTAGTAGGAATAATAAGAAATTAATATAACAGATTTCAATAGTTCTAATTAAAAATAAGACATAACAATTTCATACTAAAAGTCTGTTCAAGTATTAATTATGAATTTCTGAAAATTTATATTATAGACATTTTTGACTCCCCCTTGTCTGAAAGTAAGTAAAATTCTTATAAACCCCTCACCCCACCTGGTCATGGCATAAATTTTAGAAAATCTGCTATACAAATAAATGAAAATAGCTTACGTACATAATACAGATCTCCCATATCACATGTGATCGTAAATAAGATAATCATAGACCCTCCCACACGCAATTAGTGCTTATGTTAGATGCTATGCAATACTTTAACAACACCTAAGTATTTACAATTTCAATCAGTTTTGAATTTTGAATTGAATTTCAAAATCTACAATGCTTAATAATACAGGTAGACAATTGAGATTTATATCAGTGTTAACAACTCATATTTTCCTAATCAGATGGGTAATACAAGTATGCAAATCCAAAATAATTATCTATATTATGCAATCTAAGATACCCATCAAGCTACTTACACTTTCCTTATCTTTTTAATAACCAAATTTTCAAGTCCAATTTATGTTTTGTTAACTTAACAATCATGGATTATATTTAATCACCAACCCAATCCAACACATACAAAGAAAGATTGAAAAATAGAACTGCCTAAATATAAATAGACATCTAGTTGAATCTGACAAGAAGTACCTGTATGTATTTTATAATTAACTAGAAATGCATCTTTCTAGGTTTTATGATTTTCTACTTTGAGTTACATTTTCACTTTATGTCAGGTGAAACAGTTGTTAAATACTATGTGCAAGGAAAACATAGATGAATTTATTCAGCACTGTACCTCGTCGTCTTAGCTGAGGATAACCATGAATCCCACCAATTACCAGACTGTGGTTCATCATTATGTGGTGTGCTAGTCGACTCACTTGGACTTGTATCTGAAGACCTTGAAAATAATTATTATTGTATTACAACAGATTTTTAAACCAAATATTTTACATTAAAATCTATATTCATAAAACAAAGGCAAGGTTAGTTACACCATTTATAACTCAATAAGGCTGCAACGATTTTTATGATGCTTGATTTGTTCAATTGATAACCACCCCAAATGGCAGAATAACTATTAAAACAAGGGGAAAATAATTAAGAAAAAAAATACTAAATTTCCTTTTCTGGTACATTTTGTGTGGAATTGTTTTATTGATTCAAATGTGGTGCAAAGTTCTCGGGATCAGCTAATAGAAAATATATATATATATATACATATGATGTAGTAGTGGTTTACAATTTTTTATTTTTTTTTTTATTTAGAGGCAACTAAAATTATGTGGTTGTATTCTAGTTACAATGACACAACACAACACAATAATTACTTTGTGATGATCCCTTTTGTGGCCACATGTGGTCCACAACAACAAAAACTGTTAATTAGTATATAATATACATATTTTAAATGTTAATTGTATCATAGAATTTATAGCATATTGTAATCTAATAAGAAAAAATTCTGATTAATCTTCTACCATTTTCAAAGAATTGCAACATTTTCAGAAATTTTAGCTGTTACTTTTAGAATGTGCACTCATAATATGGCAAGCAGCACTTAGATGATCTCACTTCATAATGAACTTGAAGATTAGTTTGTCAATTTAGGAGTCTAGTTTTTCTAGTGATTACTAGTTTCCTAAGATTTACATAAATTATCCGACATACGATAACTGTATAACTGACAAAGAACGTAAAGCGAAAACGGAACAAATATTTCCAGTTTATTACATATGTTGACCTCATTGAAAACAGGTTAGCGACTATGTATATATAAACTATGCAAAATATAAACAAAAAGAAAATATAATGTTTATATCACGCGTAGTAACACATTTTTTGTATAATCTCGTTTTTATGATAACAATTGTTACTTTGTAATTCCGTTGTGAGATTATAAGATTTGTAACTTACTTTTCTGCCATCACGTTTTTCCTTTTTCAGTTAAAATTATAAACGGTGTACATTAACTACTGCACATAAATTTTATTATATATTGGTAAATGTTATTGTTTTCACACTAAATTTAGTTAGAATTTTGACATAGTTTTGTTTGCGTTGACATAAGACTGTCGTTCCGTTTTACGTTTACTACACTGGTGTAGTTCTAAAAACACAAGACATTTTAATTTAAAATAATTTCGTTGGTAAAATTTCAATTTAGACATACCATTATTTAAAATTTATATTGTACGATTCAACATACATATTATCCCATAGATAGTACCACCATTATTATAAACATTATAAAACTACGATTTTGTTATTAGTTATATTCTATTTTGATCATCCTTGATTGAGCTATTTTTTTAACTTCAAATAAATGTTTGAAGTTTAAGCACTTCCGATGTTTTTTTTTGGGTTAATTTTGTAAAAACAAGAGTTCAATCAAATTATCATCTGAGACGGGTGTGATGAAGAACTATAGCCAATACATGTTGACATTTGCTTCAAGATATTTCACCATTCGCTTATATCTTCGTTTTAGTCAAAACTTAATTTATGTATAGACGTTTTATATATACATGGATAAATTATTTAGTAAAGGAACAAAAAGACATATTATCTTCAGTGTATATTAGAGCATAAACAAAATAATAATACATTTTTATAATTTTTATGATAAAAATATGCATAGATAAACAGTTCAAGAAATTTTTATCTCTGTTTTTGATTTTTTTTAATATTAATTATAGCAGCCATTGTCAAGCTTTAGTGTTATGAATAAAAATACATTGGAAACAGATTTTTTTTTCCAATTTTATATAGAGTATCGTTGGATTTCGACCATGAGTGTACACTAGCACATATTATAAAACAAAATATAGATCGAAATTCGAATTTACTGTTAGGTAATGTAGAATCAACCAACGATATTATTTGATGATGATGTTAAAATATTTAAAAAATTTCGTTGCATGCATCATTCTCAGTACATTTACTTCCACTTGCTGTTAAAACTATTTCAAATTATACTAAAACTTTAGGAGATTTGGTTCCACGCTTTAACTTTTCCATGCAACAAAGATCTTTTAAGTTAGCTGCTTAATTTGAGTTTTCTCTTTGCTCCAAATGTGCTCTAATGCGTTTAAATTTGAAGAGGAAGCTGCCATTGCAACATTTCGATTTGAATCTCCATAAGATATATTCTATAATTATTGCTGATTGAAGTATGGGAGAGACGAAACTTTAACTTAATTAATTAACAAACGTTACTAATTAACAAACCTCATCAATGTGTGAGGCAAAATGTAATAATATGGTGTTTCGTACGAGTCTCCAAATAAATGACACCCATACCATAAGAGATCCTCCACCATAAGGCTCTCTTCCAAACTGTGAGTATTTTCTCCTGCCCGCCTCTATATTTTGACTATTTTATTAGTTTCAGATAAAACCTGGATTCTTCTGTAAAGAACTCATACTCCAAACATCAAAATTTGATGTCAACGAGCAAAATCAATTTGAGCCACCCGATGTATTGTGGAGAGAATAAGAACTCTGGTGGGCCAGTGTGCTATTAATTTAAACTCTTTAAATTTTCTAACGGTTTTAGTGCTTACTGTCTGTCGAAGCGTTCTACTTTGTGTGTACATGCGTTATCCCAGCACGATAGAACCTGCGAGGCGAGTAAATAGCACTGCGCGGGCACTCTCATACAAATCGCTCGCCAAAGATCATCCACGCAACTTTAACGCTAGCCGAAGAGTACACACAATTAAGTCACTGGTTTAAGCGAGAAGACACTTTAATCTCCTCATCTACAGCTCCAACAGTGATTCGGTTCGAAGGAACCAAGACACAATTTTTTTTTTTTAATTCGTTTGAGGCCTTAGGAAGACGCTTATGAAAGTTAAAACACTATCCCCGGTTCGGAAAACAACCCAGTCGAGAAGAGCCGGCAAGAAACTCGATCTGGTTCCTTTTTTTATAAATCTGAATGTACATATCAATTTTTATATAAAAGCTGTACGATTATAGTTATAATCATTATTAGTGGAAGCACAGAGAGAAGTGTTACTGCCAAACCATCACTATAGTTCACGTAACGTTCCACCCTATAAATAAACCTTTTTAAATTAATATTTGCTTGAACTTATTGTCAGATAAATTGGTAATGTTCTTTGGGATCTTATTATAAAACCGAAAACCTATTATATTACCTATAAAACTTTTATATTAGACTTACTTAGCCTAAAGCGTGGGTCGGTCAACATATCTTAATTTCCAATATTAAAATTTTGACGATCTTGCTTGTCAAAATTTTTACTAACATACGTTAAATTATCGAAGATGCATTGACAGAGCAAAGTTAACATACTATGTTCTTGAAATGTGTTAATCAATTCTTCTATGCTAGTATAAAGGTAGAGAACAGATTTTAGACTTAGAGTATTGTGATGATTTACAGCTACTATATACACTGCACTGTACTCGTAGTTACTGCATGTACACACAAGTCATTTAATCTTAGTGCTCTAGTGCAGCAAACTATTACTGATTGGCTCCAGTATGGATTGCGATCTTATTTGTGGTCATAAATAAACTAACTGAACGTTGTAGTAAGCACTAGCTCTGCATGTCTGTTTGGTATTCCGTATCATTATATTTTAAAAGAAATGATTTAAAATTAGTTCTCTGACACTCACACCACACGCATCTTATTGCAGACACACACTTGCCCACTAAAGGAAAGGTGCGCATGGGTTCTGTAATTCATTCCATTTCTTCTACTTTTACTAATCGTAGGGTTAGTTAGGTGAGTTGAATACAATGGAATCAAGTAGTTTTCATCTAATTTATATTTTACAATCTCATTCTATTTTTTATCTATGTGTTCCTTTTGCATTGTGGTTATGACGAATCTTTACATTCACTTAAATCCTATTTCTAATTAATAATCCTTAGCATTTGACACACACAATACACTTTCATTATTCACCAGCGATCAGCGAGCGATTAAGGCACTCTATCTAAAATTTTGAAGTAAAACTTTCTTGCGCTAGGCTTGTGGGATGGGCCAGTTACAGTTTTCTCCCAAGGTTTAACATGCGCATCTTCTAAAATGGACTAAAGTCCCTCCAGTGTATGCCCTCCAAAGTTAGCAATGTATCAGTAATACCCCTGGTGTTGCAAACTTGCAGTTGCCCATATATGACGGATACTGCTCGTTGATATAAAAAAAAATTATAGTACCAAAAACATATTGTTAAAAAAATATTGTAGGTACAATTTTTTTACTCATAAGTAAAAGTATATTAATATAATACGATGCACCCTAATTATATTAATTCGGTCGTACAAAAATATTAATTTGCGTCGGCGAGAGTCTCTATCAGTTTCGATCTGCCGCCTTCAGATTATTCAATAAAGCGGTTCAGGGATTTTTATAAATAAATACGAAAGCTTAGTACGAGTAAATTATGTTGGTATTATTATACTATATTCATTCGACCTGTTTGTTTTTAGTACAATCCACCACAATGTAATTTGATACAAAACACCAATTTTGGATAATTTTAATTATTTTAAATATGAATCATTTTTTATCGTTTATTTCAGAGCTACTAGAGCTGACATACTTAATATCTGAATGCATTTATTACATCTGTGACAATAAATACAAGAACAAAAACCAATTCAATTATACACAAAGAGGTTTATTATGTATTAGCTACTCTCCGCGGTTTTACCCACGTAGTTTCTGTTCCCGTGAGATTTTCGGAATAAAAATCCTAACCTATGTCACTCCCTGAATTTCAATATATCTCCACACCAAATTTCATCTAAATCGGTCCAGTAGTTTTTAAGTTTATTCGTTACATACAAAAATACAAATATTAGTATAGATAAAATAAAATAATAATAAATATGTTTTCCCGCAGGTAAAACCTGACCAAATCATTATTGATTATCAAAATTTGAGCGGAAAAGCTGTTTCCAAATTGTTTAATGTTATCATTGAAGCTCGTCAATAGCTACCAAACAAAGAAAAAAAAAATCGGTAAATAGTAAGGACTATTTTTATTATTTTTTAGGAATATATAGAAATTATAAAAGATAGCGAATTAAAACAATGGATTGTGTGAATGACGTAGATACGTATTGTAAAATTCCATCTTAGTATGGTTGTCATATATTTTTGAATTCCTATAACTCTAAAATTAAAAAAAAAAACTGATAACTTACAGTTTTAGTTTCGCTACTAATGTACACTCTACTCATGTGCACGAAGTTTTGAATCTTTTGCCGAAAAATTTTGGCAAAACATCGTTATACTTTATTGGGTGGCTGTGTAAACGATACTGTCAATACAGTAGTAATACTGACTTTGTAAACTGCAACAAATCAAAACAGGCTGTTACTGATGGCAAGAGGTAAAATTATATTTCAATAGTTCTGTCAATAGTGTAAACTTATCTCTTGTTTCCCCGTTTTCATGAAACATTTAAAAACAAAATAGTAATTATGCATGTATTATGTATTTTTAATTATTTGTATCGATTTGAAGTGTTTTCATACCACTAGTCTACGTTAGTTTGGTAGATGTCATTCTAATGAAGTCTATCACGTAATAGCTGTTATCTTTAATTCAATAACTTGTGTTACTGGGCCATATATTGTGTGATTTTAGTGGCGGCATTTACGTGCTATAGTTTGGTTATTGTGTATATGTGAAGTGAATTGAAAATAACGTCACGAAGCGTTTATTCTGAGGTGCCACGAGAATCCATGGAACATTAGAGAAGGATTGTCATCGTATTGCTAGGGTGTTGATACAAGTTTGAACTTCAGAATAGGCGGTATGGACAAATGTCTCTTAGTCTGTCCCATCGAATCAATATTTATATTATTATACTATACTACCAAAATGGTAACATATTATAGATGTGACTGACAAAATGCTAGTATGTCAGATAAAACAATAAAAACAGCTCAATATATATTAGCTTTAAAATGAATACCGATTTAGCGAGACCGTACGCAAGAGCCCAAACACACCCACTGTTGGTTTTCGATCAGAGATTCGGCTCAGCTTTCTTCATATTATTATTAATAAGTGCTTGCGAACGATGCCGTAACGGCTCAGTCATATACAGAATGTTTCATTTTTTAATTCGTTCAGTTCGAGACAATTTTTGTAAACTTTGAGATTATAAAATATAGCCGGTATAGTTGTTATTAGTATAGACAATATTTGTTCAGTTTTACTTACTCTATGACATTGTATACATTTTTAAATATTGACTATTAAATATAAAATAAATTTTTGACGTTATAATCAACCTCATTTGTAAAAATTGGGTACCTACATCAATCTTACTGTCGTTAGGAAGATTTACAGACCGTATTCATAATGGACAGGTAATAAGTTTTAAAATGGTTTTTAGCTTATTTCTACTGTGATACATTTTGTTTTAATATATCCATTGCTGTATCCATAAATTTTACACTTTTTTAATAACACTGCAGTTTTAACAAGTCATTAGTTTTTTTTTAAAAGACAGAAATATCACATTTTGATGAACCTTTTATTACAGTTTTTTTTTCTGACAATAATTGGTTTCTGAAGTTAAACATCGTTACGAAATATTTGTCTACTGAGTGATGATATGGCGCACAGACCTCTCATTCTGTGAGGGTGTCTTCTCGCAGGAGGTAGCTGGACGGGTGAGAGAAAGAGCGGCAGGGGCACCCGCAGTTCGCCGGAGCAATACCGGCCGTGGAAAAGATAGGAGAGGTCGAGGAATATTCCTCCAGAGAGTTCCATATTAAGCATACAGACAACGAACGCGGGGGCGTCTTTTACCTTCAATTACCGAGCAGTCAGGCTTCCGTCATGGAGTAAAACAATTGTCGCTGCTTTCTTCCTAGTAGCTTTGGGAGAAAACCCCAATTAATCCGCCCCCGAAAGAAGGGTAAATGGACCTGAACGCGTGGACAGGGCTGCGGAGCATGCTCGCGTCGATCACGTAACCTTTTTACATATACGTACTGATGCGGCCGTGGGGGTTTAGTGGGTATTCCTGGTGGTTCCAACACCGGGCGAGTTCCACATACCCCTCCCAGTTCGGGAGGGGATGCGTAAATGCATTTTCCCACAAAAAATGTTATACAGAATAAGTCGGATACCTACTTGTTTACAATACAACTTGTAACAAATAATAAATAAAACAGATTTATAAAATTAATAACGGATCTTAATGCGTTACCTTTGTTATCCCGAAGTTTTTTTTTTTTATTATTATTTAAATTAAACTATCTGCAGACTCTGGGTCCGCACCTTTTTTTTAGATTGGAGATTTAAATCGACTTGCGTCGGAAAAAATTGCCTATAATAGCAAATCAAGCAGCTATGCAGTTAGCAATCTTCTTTCGCATATGTGAGCTTAAATCTACTTCTATTACATTTTTTATATCTATATATTAAATTATTTTGTAAACACTTATTTTGTTATTATTAATTACATAATTATTACATAATTTTTTTTTTTTTTTTTTTTTTTATTAACGGTCGTAACAAGCCAAGCAGAACTAGGTCCGTGTCCGCATAGTTACCTCATAGTTTGGGCTTGGGCAATTATTGCTTGTATAACCTTTCGGTCTCCATGTTTTATGGCCATCTTGAAATTATAATCTGCTATGTCCTTCGCCGGTGCGCTCACCGCTCGGTGGATGAAGCGGCCTATTGCGTCGTCGGCCACGTCGGTATAATAGACACAGGTCTCCGTGTGCCTCGAGATGGCCACAATAGCGTGGGATACACTATCGTGGATCTGTAGCTTTCTCCCCTTTGTCTGGAGAATCACCACCGATTTGAATGTCAACCCCTGCGACTCGTGGATCGTCAGGACTCGCGACCCCTCCCCTGTTCCGTAGCCCTTGTTTATAAGGGCTTTCTTCTCTACCTGAGTATGTACTAGGTAGAGAGTATCGGTGGAGTGTGGGGGTATCTGCGCTCCCGAGTAACCCTCGAGTCTCAGGGACCTCACCATCGGTTTGGATGAGTATATACCGTCATAGACCTCGCTGAATGCATAGGCCACGTCCATCGGGTTCCTGTAAGTGCAGAGAAGTTGTTTTGTGATACCGGCGACTGCAGTTGGTCTGCAATAAGACATCTCGAAGAGGTTCTCTCGGTCGATGTAGGGCAGCTGATTGAAGTCCCCAATGAGGAGGATTTCGTTTGCTCCCGCCAGCCGGGCGGCGGTCAGGATAGCCCCGAAATGATTCACAAGAGCCTCGTCCACGATTAATCGCGGACGTTTCTCGGACTCTTTAAAACCATTTACGAGGATCGAGGCCATGGTGCGCGCTCTCTTTTCGGCCTTGCTGCCGTACGTCTGCACCAGTTTTTCCTGTAGATCTTTAGCCGCCTCGGTTATGGTGGGTCGCGACTGCGTCTCTCTCCACATCAAAGTTTTTCACCAGCCACGTTGTCTTCCCACAGCCTGGGACCCCATTGGTCCACTCAATCGTGGGTATTGCTTCGGTGCATTCCACTGCCGTAGTGTTGAGGACCCTCGATACGGTTTCCACCTTCTCGATGATCCTCTCATCCAGCATGATCTTAGTGCACCGGGCCACCACGACGATGGGGTCAACCAAAGTTGTCCCGACGTTTTGGCTAGGATGCATCAACCGTGGTCACGGGCTGACTAGCCAGCTAGCAAGCCAACAAATGTAACGCGTTAAGACCAGTTATTAATTTTGTCTAATTATGAAACGCGAATATAAAATAAAAAGACAAATAGTAAAATAGATGTTAGTATTTCTTTCTTCAATTTAACAAATTTATTACTATATATTAAACTCCATTGTATCTTTTAAAAATTAATAAAACCATAATTTTTAACATGTTCATTCACGAAGCGATGATGGCGGAGCGGGTAGTGAGGCCGGATTCCGCTTCAATCGACGCGGGTTCGATCCCCACCTATCTGACTCTAAACTTTGCCCGAGCTTCCGGTGAATCGTCAGGTAACCATAGCATGGTGGTAGAGCATTTTATAATGATGCCCACGTGGGTAACTACCACCCTCAAGTTTAAAACCCTGTCGCCAAATATTAATAGGTGTGTTATGGCAGCATCACTAGTACCATCTAGGCTTAGTGTGCTTACCATCCTGGACCACATTAGTTTAGATTAGTTTGACATAATTTATAATTTCATTTATTCTTATGATTATTGTTTAGAGTTTTTATTAAATACTCTTTTTTACACGGCCTGTATATAGAAATCTCAATGGATAATCCTTTGCATGTAATAATAATACGGCAATGATCGACGGGCCTTCAGAGTTCATCGCTCAATCAGCGTGCGCCCGCGGCGGTGACGTCACAGCTCGTGACGCGCTCCGCCTCGCCGAAAGATGGCGCTGTACGATCACAGACATAGATTCAACCCTCGCGATACGTTGTGTGTGGTTCAAGTTAGATTTTGAAGGGTTATTGAACTCTTGCACTATTTTATATATCACGTAATTGTTATCGTTTTATGATTCGTTTCGGAAACTTCTACTAATCTATAGCAGATACAAGCTGTGTGCTCACGGCTCCGCTCGCGTTTCATATATTCTTCACTGCTAACTTTGCTCTCGCACACTCTCTGGGTCTCCCTCCGATGGCGGCCCAAGACGTGCTCCGTTCTCTAATTGGGGAGGCTCTTGATGGCGCTACTAGCACGATAGTGACACTGCCCATGCATCAAGCATTACACGCACAATACTGCATACACATTCATGCACATAACACGCAGGTACATAGGTCCTATAAGGAATATTCTTTTTATTATTACGAAATAAAAAATGTAGGGTTTAGCTAGGTTCAAATTCTGCGGGAATTTTATGTCACAAGTAGCGGCCCAACCGAGGTTCGGAACCCTTGAGCTAGTTACCTTTTGCGGGTAAGTGCCTTTAGCACTCGCCCACAAAGATACGGTGAAGCTATTAAGGCCCTTCCGGTTAACAGCATTAGCAAGTTTGGAAAAAAAAATGTATTTTAAATAATCATGGGTAAAAATTATGTCTGTCTAAAGAATCGTCTTTTGTTCACAATTTCTTGTGTTTTTTTACCCTAATAATTTACCTGAAATTATTTTTGGTACTAACAGAAAGCAAAGATACTTCCCACGAATTCAAACACTTACCAGTAACGCTGCATTTTATTGGATTTTATTCACGATTTCATGATTTTTTTTTATTTTCTGATTATTTTCGAAAAATAAAACTATCCTAAGTTACGCGGAATAACTTTAGCTATTTGACAAATATTTCTGTGAAAGTCGCTCCAGCCGTTTCTGACATTAACCGGAATAATAGATAGATAGACGGATAGACAGATAAAAATTTAAAAATATGTATTTTTGGTATAGGTATCGTATATAGATTCATATTTATGTAATAAAAAAATTGTTAATTTGATATTACAAACAGACATTTCAATTTTATTTCTTAGTTAGACAGGAGTTGCCTAAAACTTGTGGTAAGGTTTTATTAATTTTGTATAGTGTATAGGCCTCAGCGCTTTGACCACAATCTCACCTGATGTAGAGAGGCGATGTGGTGCTGGATAGTAAAAAGACTAAGGTTACAGGTATTGTCTCTCAAGTGCTGCTGTCTGAACTCACCTATTGGTGCTTGGCGATAGATTTTAAAATTTGTGTGGTAATGGTTGTTTTACACAGGCGGTAATTATTCGAAAATGTCTATGATATGTTTTTTTCATGATGTTTTCGGATTTTCAGAGATAGGTAGAGTTAGATAGGTGGGTTCCAACCTACGTCCATCGACGCGGAACCCAACCACATTAACATCTGAGCCATCATCGCATCATCATCATCGTAACGTATATATATAATTTACTGACAATTTCTTTTTTTTTGTACACGATATAGGCTCAGTGCTTTAACCATTATGACCTGATGTTAAGTGACGATGTGGCCCAGGATGGTAAACACACTAAACCTAGATACTGGTTCTCAAGTGATGCTGCCAGAACACACCTATCGGTATTTGGCGACAGGTTTTCAAACTTGAGGGTGGTAGCTAGTAGCTACCCAGGCGGGCATCATTAGAAAATGCTATGGTTTCCTTACTATGTTTTCCTTCACCGAAAGCTCAGGCCGATTTTAGAGTTAGATAGGTGGGATCGACCCGCGTCGATTGACGCGGAATCCGGGCGCACTACCCACTGCGCTATCATCGCTTAAAACGTAAACGAAATCACAGGTACACAAGTTTACTTGATGGATATGTAATAGGATCAATTGAATAATAGTAATCATATTCCAATAACCGAGTAAGTTACTCATAGAGTAAGGTTACTGTTTGCGAAATAATGTATTGTTTCATTGCTCGCTGGTTCGATCGTTTTATTGATTGGCCGGAAAAATCGTGCGCGATACGCTACTGTAACTGTCAGATGGGCATTATGAAGGATAAGTCTTCTGTAATTTATAATATAAATACATCTCCTCTCGGTTTGATGGACATTGAGCATGTGCAATGTCCGTGTACGTTTGATACATGTTCAATCTAGATGAGAAATTCAGTATAAATTCGTCAATTTTTAAAATTGTTGTATAGCAAAATCACTGCAATGTTACCAGTGTAAGCAAGACAGGATTTAAAAAACAATGGCAGCTACTATGTGTGAGCGATATTTGTAGCTATTAATTTCGCCCTTAAATATTCTGGGACTCAGATATATATTTATTGATTCAAGGAGGGCTAAAACTTGACCCGTAGGGCCTTGATAACTTCACTGGGCTTTGTTGCGAGAGCTAAGGGCACTCGGCCGGAAAGTGGTAACAAGGGCGCTATAATGATTACAAACTTCCGCTAGGGCTGTTATCACCATGAAATTTTCGCATTTATCATATCCTATTCGTATATGCTTATCTATTAAGCATCATAAATAAAAAAGATCCTATCATAACCTATAACTTACTAGTTACCGTGCTAGTATGTGATGTGAAGTATGTTTTTTTTAACCTAGCTAATGCTGCTGACCGGAAGGGCCTTAACAGCTTCACCGAACTTTGGGGGCGAGTGCTGAAGGCACTCAGCCGTAAAAGGTGACTAGCTCAAGGGTTACCAAAATGGTATGAACCTCGGCTTGGCCGTCACCTGAGTATTCAAACTCTCTCTCGAGAGTTGTGTCCTAGCTAACCCTATATTTTTTATTCTTAATAATAAAAAATAAAAAAGGTTCCTTACAGGACCTATGTACCTGCGTGTTGTGTGCAGGAGTGTGTATGCAATCTTGTGCATGTAATGCTCAATGCATAAGCAGTGTCACTGTATCGCGCTGGCGGCGACGTCAAGAGCCTCCCCAGTTGGGGCATAAGAGACGCCTTGGGTCACCGCCTTTGGGGGACCCGGAGAGTGTGCGGGAGCGTGAAGTGCCGTGCTGACAGGTGGTGATCGAAGTATATCTAGGGATGACACTATGGGAGGATATCAGAAGTTAAGCGGTTATTATGGCAAGTGTTATACTTAGTATAGGATGACCGCCATCTAGTCACCTCCAATTGTCGTTTTTGACCGTTTTATTCTCTATAACAACTCTATAAATATAGGGTTGACTAATATATTGTATCTTTGTAAGTTATAAAATACAACTTATTTATTTAAAAATGAAATAAAATATTTTTTCATATTAGTTTATTTTTAGTGAGAATTTATGGTCACCCTAGAGACCGTGGGCGAAGCGTGGGCTATGCTAGCGCATCTTTATGTGATGCACATTAAATTTGATTGTTTCTGCAACCTGAGCAATGTGAATAGATTTATATTGCACAATAATAGTTAATTTTTTAAACGATTTAAATTTTATTCCGTGAATGTGATGTAATATTTAGATAGTAATTATTAACCTACGTTCTTAATATATTTAATAAAATGTTTTTTTTTTTTTATAATTATCGCGGGGAATTTTTAAATTCTCGCTAAGTTAGCTCAAGATGAAAATCTATTTAAGCAACTCCATTCCTTTGTTATATTGTGGTTTAGGTACTATTTCATACATCCATTCAACAATAAGACGTCGACTGCTGGACATAGGTCTCTCCCAATAAGGAGGGGATTGCCATAATCGCCACGCTTGGCTGGCAGGTTGGCGATCGCAATAAGAAATTTTTGGTACTCAGAGGATGTTGCTGCCCATTTCTTGGTTTATATCTCTTAGTCGCCTATTACGACACTCGCGGTAAGATACGGGGCGGTACTATTTTTAGCCGACACCACACGGCACGGGGTTCAATGCAGGCTGAAATCCAGCGCTTATGCAACTTTCGTTGCGGAATCAATAGCTAATCAGCTAATAAGCTGAGTCTGGGGTCTTTTTTCTAGCGTAGCACAGCGTTTGCAGTTACAATTATAGTAGTATATATATATATATATATATATATATACTAATAAGATATTTGCTGTGTATATGGTGAAAATAAACAATTTCTTTCTTTTCTTTCTTACTATTAACAATAAGAATCAATTAGCATAACTATTTACAAACCTTTTAATGTCGATATCTATGTAAAGAAGAATTAATTATATTCTTGGAAGTATTGCCCTGATGTTTAATTAGTCATTTATTGGTTTTAATTTTATTCATAAACTTGGGGTGATTCTATTATGTAATTTTACGTGATATACTAGATTATTTATTGTGGATAAGAGACTAAAAAATAAAATGGCGGGGCATGATAATATACTGAGCTGCGACAAAACATCACTAGCATGTAGAAACGTACTAGATAAGAAATGCATTCTATATTTTTTTTTTTCAGTAACATTTCCGTAGTTGTGTATATAAATAGGCATTATATAATTATTGGTTTTAATATGATTTGTTTTTGTAATATTGATTATATTATTATTTATTAAGAAAACCTGAAGGTTTCCTATTAGTTTATATTTATGTAAACTGTCATTTTTTTATTAAATCTTACGCGCGCGCTCTGCGTATCGAACATGAGTTTTTAATGGATTCGTTTTAGAAGCCGTTTAAGAAGGAACATTTAAAATTTGAAATTACGAACGTTGAGAAGGAATAGAATTGTAATGTCATTAAAAAAAGGGATCCAGAGTGAGAGGACGTAATATAATGGAAAGAGGATGTCACTATTTTATTTAGTGGTGAAATTATTAAGTTATTTACAATTTATTTACATTGAACGTTACAATGGATAACATAACGATCTTTCAAACAATTTTTACATGATTATATAAAGTAATGTAATCAGACACTCTAAGGGTGATGAAAACCAAGCGAAACTGGACGGGCAATTTTTTGAATATAGTAAATAAATTAACAATATAAGATCTGGCAACACTATAACATTATACCGTTCAGACTTTTGGATGAGGCAAGTGAAGATCATAGACGATCGGAAAATCACTATGACCGATACAGGCGTAGTGTTCAACAAATTCTGGTAAAATGTATTGCTGTGCTATATAGTATATTGGACGAGTTTCTTTACTGGCCAGGCAGGATCTTCCCGCACCATGAATAAAGTAGCAGGTTTTTTTTATTATTACTTTTGTAATTTTGATATATATTGAAAGTAAGGGAGAACCTTCGGTTTTATATATTATATTATTTTAATATTTTCATTTCGTTTTTATTTATTTATTGGTATAAATTTAATTCAATTATCCTTGTAATTACGAAAGAGAATGTTATTATATTATTGTTAAAACAATTGAATTTAGATTTTGCCCTTGGATACATCACTACGTTCCATTCAAGATTGGTTCAAAACTTAGACAGGGATTAAATAATTTTAGTAATATTTTATTTATCTCTTCTTGATATAAATAATGAATGTTATCTGTCTCACTCTGTCATATGGGAAAAAGAACAACACCAGATAGAATACATTGCTTATTTGTTTGGTCATGTAATATCGATTTATCATTACGTCAAAATTAGCCTCTGTATTAAAAAGCATAAAAATACGTATCTATATAATATAATATTTATGTAACTTTTTAATAACATAGGAATCGAGTTAGTACATAAACCAACAACATAAGACTTAAAGGATAAGGAGAGTCCAGGCACTCAGATATACTGAAGAACAATACCTATCTTTTGTCATCACTGTACTAGGAGCGCAGGACGGCGGCAGCGGTTGCCGCAAAGAATGTCTCCGTCGGATTTATGTGTGCGCACGCTTCTGATGACAGCTGGCTACCGACCACTACTATATTATATAGGTAATATATATGTGTTCTACTTATTTTTTATTACAGACTCCTTCCAACTGTTTTAACTGCAGAGGTTGATTCAACTAAAATATTCAACTTTATCTCAATGACTCTTTGGCGTAGGTATTTCATCCATTCGTTTTACAGATCACACAGTTTGAATACAAATACTTTGCATAAACAATATAAATGTAGATAGATGACTATATTAATTAATAAATCAATTAGTATGTGTATTGAGGCCTGCACTATTCACCATGTTTTGATTAGTAAATAAACTAAGAAAAAATGTTTACATACTTGAAAACCAAACTAATTTTAATGGTTTTTAATGATCTACTAGAATACGAATAAGAGCTACTATTATTTAATAATTTTCGCTCCTCTCGACAATTCCTATTGACTTCCAATTGTTTATTTTATTACTAAATACATATTAATGTATATGGGCCATTCCACCTCAAATCGACCAATAGTTGCAATCGACCCACTTCGATTTAAACAAATTTTGCTCAGAAGTTTTCTTTTGTTATATTACGAAGTTTGCCAAGGGATTTTTTTTTTCAAAAGTTATGCAAAATTAAAAATTTCGATATTTTTCATGTTTTTCAGTCTTATATTTTAAATATCTCAAAACTATTATAGATGGAGAAGTAAACTACAGTTCATTTTAAAGAGGATTTGAGGTGGAATGACCCATATACGATACCTATAACAAAAATACAATTTTTAATGTTTTTATCCATAGCCTGTCTGTTTGTTCTGGGTAATTTCCGGAACGGCTAGACTAATTTTGACGGAACTTTTTTGTTAGATAGCTGAAGTTACTCCAGGTAACTTAGGGTACTTTTTTTTTCGAAAATAATTAAGGTTCCGGGTAAAAAAAATAAAACTCAAGAAATTGTAAATAAAATCCGATACAATGCACAGTTTTATTAGCAGGTATTTAAATTTGTGATTAGTATATTTGCTTAATATTAGTAAGAAAATAAAAATTGGAAAATAATTAGGGTTCCTTATAAAAAAATGAAACACAGTGAAGAACATATGTATGATTATATCGGCAACACTGGAAAATGATTAGTGGCAGAAATCTATAATTATCTTCGGAGCACTATAGCTTTGTGGCGTTCGATTAATACAGAACGCATTGGTTTAGAACTTAGTGCTTATTTTAATAATGGTCTTTAAGGCCAGCTAAAGTTTTTCAGATTGTCAGATCATTATTTTGGGAAAAGAACAGAGGAAAAATAAAATAATGTATTTCCTTTATGTGCAATTAATTATAATTATTGTATGCCAATAAAAACCAATGTGATCGATTGGTACATGTTGTTGTTACTTATTATAGTAACGCGAGGACAATTGAATTAATTTGGATAAAGAATCAATTAAAAACGGAATGAAAATATGAACATCTATTAAATAATCTAATATCTATTAAATATTAAAGTATCTATATAAACCGAAGGTTCTCACTTACATAAAATATGCAAAAAAAATATTAAAGCTGGCCAGTAAAAAAAGTCGTCCCATATAGCACTGCAATATTTATGCCAAAATTTGTTATCAGGACTGTACGCCTGTATACGTTTGCCTCATAATATAATAGTGTTGCCGGATCTTTTATTGTCCAACAATTTACTATCTCCAATAAATTGCTTGTTGAGTGTCGCTTGGTCTTTATCACCCATAGTGTGTCTGATAACATTATATAATAATGTAAAAATTGGTCTAAAGATCGCTCCATTATCCAATATTTCACGTCCTCTCTCACTGCATCGGTTATAATATCTCTTATTATATTTTATAATATTTTCACTTGAAATTTTGATGATGAAACCATCCTATCCTTTTTCTTAATTCCATTCAAATTCTATTGTTTCTCGACGTTACAAATTTTAAATGTTCTTAGACGGCCTCCTCAATGTATCCATTAAAAACTCTACATTAGCATTACTACATTAGCAGAGCGCATGCGTAAGATATACTGACAGTTGACATGAATAAACTAATAGAAATCCTTCGGGTTTTCTTAAAGATTGAAATAAATAAATATTATGACGATATATAAATAATACTTATATAATAAATATAACAAAAATAAATTATTTTAAAACCAATCATTACAATAAGTATGACATTATTGACTCATATTGACACAGTTTCTCTCTAGACCCAATTTGAAAGTCTTCTTCTTTTTCTTAGATAATGGCAACACACAATTTGTGCCAATATGTGAGTAAGACGTATTTTCTTCCACTATCCATGGAACTTTGTCGGCACCACAGAATAAAATTTTTTCTCTATAATAAATTTAACTTGTACACAATAACTTAACTATAACACACAAAACACCCCCAAGATTACATGATATAGAGTCAAATGTTGAATGAATGAATGAAAACAACTGCTACATGTTACATGAGTCATGACAGACTGAGATCCCGCCAAAAACTCAATTTGAAAGTCACCGATTAATAAATGAAAATACCTTTTGTAAAACTTTAATCAGAAGCGAGTATCACGAAATGCCCAGCTGTTGAATTAGCATATCGAATAACACGGATAACAACTAGTAATATATTCATATTAGGTCAGGTTACGTTGATTTTATGGTTCGCCCGCCAGACTTGCGGCAGCCGTGTGCGCTGCGGACATCGTATTTATGCTAAAAGGCCGAGCGGCGAGGCCTTTTAATAAACAAATGACGCGAGCGCGGATTTAAAACCCTTCGGTGCAATTATTTCACTATTTTCGACGTAGCAGCCCTGCACTACAAACACAGCCGGGTGAAGGCGGCCTTTTATCTTTATTTGAATTTTAAGTAGGAACATTCGAAGTTACTGAGTACTTTTGTTCTATTCTGCGGGCCAGGGATTGATGCCGATGCACTGTCGGTATGAAATATACGATGCGCGCGCATACCGTCACGAAGAACCAACACCCCAAAGTTAGCTATCAACGTTTTAGTTTTTAATGATGAGTTTATTTTTAAAGAATTTATGATATTTAAATAAACTTATTTTAACTAGATAATGCGTTATAATAAAACTTTCAATGTATTAAATAACTTTATTCTAGTATTTTTTTCTATTATTACGTCAAAGAAGTATAACTTCTTAAGTGCGTACATAGGTATTTAATAGTTGTAAGTAGTAAACGCATAAAATATGAAAGAACTATTCACAATTTTTTCTATACGTAATTTATTAAATTAATCTATTAATAAACATGGATTTGCAGAAAAAAAGTGTAATGACTCGAAGCCGCCGAAATTATTTTACTGGAAATTACAATTCATAGTTTTTAAATTTGGAACTTATATTTTATTATATTGTAGACTTTGTTTCTGCGGAAAAACTTATTTGAGTTAGTACTGCAGAAAAAAATAATACTCCTAGCGGTAGGTACTACTTAAATTACCGTCGGTATTATAAAAATAATGTAGGAATGTAAATTTCTTTTTAATTAACCCCGCGGACGTAATTGCCAGTGTCAATGTTTTATGCTTGGTGTTTTAAAAGGTCAAGGCATTTAATTAAGTTATATTATGTGTGAATAATTATTTTATATATGTTTCAACCTACACCGTTGATATATATTGCTGCTCTGTTATATGATACATATTTTTAAATTTAATTGGTCATTTACGACCAAGATGCTATGTCTTATAGCACTTCTATTGTATATAGTACAGTTTAATACAAAAAAAAAAAATGAGGATACCTAAATTTTTTACCAGTTTAATGTTTTTTAAATGATTGAAAGTGGTTGATTTTAAATTCAAAATTGAAAATCATGTACTCACCGTTTTTGTTACGTCATCCTTGTTGAACAAAGTGACATGACATGACAATTTTTATAAATATTAAATACGATAGTTTCCAATTGGAAATTTTCAGCTGTAGGTAAGAGTGATACGTCTATCTGTGCTTTATAATTTCATATATCGGCTGTCGCTGTTACACTATGCTCTTGGGTAGTAAATATACTTAGCATTACGTAGTTGGTACATTAAGATCATTTTACCTAATATACAAATAAAGAGATAAAATGTTTCTAAATATTATAGTAAGCGTCACAGTCATACATATATCTGTTTTGGTATTATAACCGTAATTTTAAATTTGATTTAATAAAGAGTTGGGCATCCATGATTGATTGATTCAACCAAAAGATTCCATCGCTAGATCTCCCCAAAAAGGGGGGAATTGCCATAATAGCCACGCTTGGTAGGCGGGTTAGCGATCGCAGTAGGTATTTGCAGCACTCAGAGGATGCTGCCACCCATTCCCTCGTTTATCTCTCAGTCGCCTTTTACGACACCCACGGAAAGATATCGGAAGGTAATATTCTTAGCCGGCACCACACAGCATAGTTCATCGATAGGTAGAATAATAATAAAATAAAAACTCAGACCAATTATTCCAAAAGGTTAAAGATGTTATATATTATTACAAACCGATTCAGTATGCGTGCCAGCGCCCACGCCCGCGTAACCGCCGTTCCCGCCGCCGGGGACAGGCGGCTAATTTTGCTCCCGCACACTCTCCGGGTCCCCCTCAGGCGGCGACACAAGACGTGCTTCGTTCCCCAACTGGGGAGGCTCTTGAAGTCGCCGCCAGCGTGATACAGTGACACTGCCCATGCATTGAGCAATACATGCACAACACTGCAAACACACTCTTGCACATAACATGCAGGTACATAGGTCCTGTAAGGAACCTTTTTTTTTTTTTTTTCTTTTTATTAATAAATAAAAAAAAATGTAGGGAATAGCTAGGTTCAAACTCGCGAGAGAGTTTTACACTCAGGTGACGGCCAAGCCGAGGTTCGTACCATTTTGGTAGCCCTTGTGCTAGTCACCTTTTGCGGCTGAGTGCCTTCAGCACTCGCCCCCAAAGTCACGGTGAAGCTGTAAAGGCCCTTCCGGTCAACAGCGTTAGCTAAGTAGGAAAAAAAAAAATTATTACAGAAAATATAATGACATCTATATAGTATGAGGATATATTTTTGAATTCTTTCATTCATAACAATATTAACATTTTATAAGGTTACATATTTGACAGCTACTGGACACGACAATTTAAAATGATAAATTACCTGGTTCCATCAGCGGCCGACTCGTCAAAATGAACTTATTTGTCAAACTTAGATCACTGTCGTGTGATAAGTGAAAGAGGAAATTGAAATTTGTATCACCGCCCGAAAATCGGGAACGTTCGCCACTCCGCCATCTTGGATGCTAATCGACCCTTGGCTGTGATTTGAATATGGAACTTTTTTGTTCGTAAATGGTTCTTTTAGGTTTTTTTTTATCTGTAGGTTTTTATATAACTAAGTTAGTAAAGGAAATGGACGCTCTTAAAACAAATCACTTGATATTATAATATATTTTTTAACTCTTTTTAAATGTAGCATCATATTTTTAAAACACCCCAAGGTTCGTGTTTTACAATAACAAAACTAATAGGCCTAGTCAGGTCTGCGTAAGAGCGATATCCATACTTAGAATGTTTAAGGGCTCACGGTAAAGTTTATTTAATTTATTCAGCCATTTTATGACGAAAACAATTATTGCCGTTTTATAAATTTAATTTTAACTAGTTTTCATAATATAGGTAACGATAAATTAAATGGAATGAAAAAGTAAGCAATCTGAAACTATGAATTATATATACATATAGGTATCATTTTGAATAAGAAACGTATTTATCGTAGTTTTGTTGTTCAATATTGCCTAAGTTAAAATATTTATGTTTGGTGAATGTATTTCATATATAACTTTATTAGATTGGCAATACTGCACACTAAAGGCACTTATTTGCTGCATTGACACTGCTATATTATTCTTAATTTTCAAAATTAACATGAACGCCTACTGATATCTTCCTGCAAAAACATTTTAGATTGAAATTTAAACACCTCTGTATAAATTTTAAACTAATATCACATGAAATGATATTAATAGTTTAGCTCAAAGCATAACAATTGTTTTTTAACCTCATTGGAGTCACGCATTACTTGTTTTTTCTTCATAATAATCGAAAGTTTGAGTGTGTATAGTGGATAGAATTATATCATAAATCTGTAATAAAATGGCGACCAGTAAGTTTATGTGACAACTCAAAATTTACGTTCTGTGTTATTATTTCCGAAATTATTCAATTGTGCACAACAACCAAACTATACTTATCACGTATAATGTCACCTAAACTACATAATATAGGATTAAATAAAGTAAGTTAATGAATAAAAAATAAAACTACGTCAAGACAAACTAAGGTCCCGCCAAAACTCTCACATATTTTGTCGTCCTTTTTACAAAGATATTCTATTTTGTATTTAGAGAGACGAGGCAAAGGTCACATAGAGTAAACAGCTTAAAAATAATTATTTTCCCTTTGCCAATATTACCTTCTCGCAGAAGCTTAAGTCCTTAAATCGAATATAGTCTAACTTAAGTAGTAATAGCTGTTTTAATTAGATGTAATTGTTCCAAGGCTCACGATGCAGTCAGTACCTACGGTTGACCTTAGCGTCTTCAGCTATTTAAACGATTCCGTAATTTAAACGAATTGTACAGGGAAGGAACTGCGTACAAAACTTTTTTTATAACTAACTAAATTTCATAGATGCTCTGATTACGTTTGATAAGTCAATACTTAAGATAATAAATACTTAGGAAATGCTAGCCTTTTGTGTTTAAGTCTTACCTACTGTAAAGTTTGTACACACGATAAATTAAATAATGTACCATGAAAAATAATCCCCAGTGAAGTAAATACTGGCCAGAATGCTCGAAGAACCGATGGCCGATGGGGCTAACGGATTCTCGAATGGCTGCTGCATACCGGAAGACGCATCGTGGGCAGATCCCCCCTCCACTCCTTTCCTCCCTAAAAGGTGGACCGACGACCTGGTGAAGGTCGCGAGAGTCCGCTAGATGCGGGTGGAGCAAGATCGGTCGTCGTGGAGATCTTTGGGGGAGACCTATGTCCAGAAGTGTACGTCTTTCGGTTGAATGGATGGATGGATGAATTAAATACAGTACCACATTTTCCGTTTGATCCAAGCTCTTTAGCTTTATAGCACAGCCAGTTTGAAAAAAATACATTTTGTTTTTTTGTAGGTCAGTATGGTGATTGCGTGTCATTTGGCAGTATAAAATGGTAGTAATTTTTTGGTTGACATTTTTCTAAAAATATAACAGTTCTGTTATTTTGCTTATTGTATCGTGTAAAAAATCTAAATTTGTTATCTTTTTTTAATCTGTACTTAAAAAAATCACGAATCCTGAGTGCATATCTTTATACACATAATTTTTTCTAATTATATTCTAATTATGTCTAAATAAAAAATATGGCAATACTATTTAAATAAAAGAATAGTAAAATTTACATCTGCCTTCCATCCATCCATCCATCCATTCAACTTAAAGACGTCCACTGCTGGACATAGGTCTCCTCCAAAGATCTTCACGACGACCGGTCTTGCGCCACCCGCATCCAGCGGATTCCCGCGACCCTCACCAGCTCGTCGATCCACCTTGTGGGGGGCCTACCCACGCTACGCTACATCTGCCATATTGAAATGAATTAAAAAAAAAATAAGGACATTAAACAGAACTTATTGTATATTAAAATCAATCCTTGTCTTTTTCTATGTATTAAATTCAGTGTCTTTAGTCTGTATGATTTTTTACATAATTCTTTTTTAATTCATACGTGTTTTATTTAGTCAGGATATAGGATAGGACATATTTTGCTATATTAGATAATTTATATGTAATTTTTTATTATCTAAACATACAACAAATAAATAAAAAAAAACATATTAAGCACACTATACATTGGCTATGTAGCTCTCAGAAATTTAACAGTAAAGCAAATCAAAGTTTTCGAACTGTTAGTAGGATTTTAAATTGATTCCCCAGAATATTTTAATTCGAAACAGGAATAAATATAAGATGTATATTACATAGCTACTGTATAATGTTTTTTTTTATACGATCATGGCAAAATGACTGCATTTTATCTGTTGTTGAATAAAGTACGACATTGCTCGAAGAATTGCTAAACTGAAGTGCCAGTGGGCTGGGCACATTACTCGCAGAACCGATGCCCGACGGAGCCAACGGGTTCTCGAATGGCTACCACGCACCGGAAGACGTAGCGTAGGTAAGCCCCCAACAAAGTGGACCGACGACTTGGCGAAGGTCGCGGAAATCCGCTAGATGCGGGTGGCGCAAGACCGGTCATCGTGGAGATCTTTGGGGGAGACCTATGTCCAGCAGTGGACGTATTTCGGTTGAATGAATGGATGGATGGGATGAATAAAGTACAGACCAAAAATGATGTCGATATGCAATAGGGGAGTGCGCTTGCATTCGTCGTGAGTTGGAACGCCTATGTGAACAGTGTTTTACTGTAACTACCAATTATTATCACAATGGTTAACCTGACAGACGTTGACTTGTCTTAACTGTGAATATTGAATTCGACTTGATAAATAATTTAAAAAAAAATATAATTCTGACCTATGAATCTATTTTCAATGATATTTGCAGCGCGCATTCTATCAATCGCGCCAACTATCAAACAAATAACAGTTATGTTCTTAGTTAATGGCAATCTGTGTAGACACAATTTGTGACAATGTCATGTGGGTAAGATGTATTTTCAATCTTGTATCAGCGTTACCAAGCTCCAGCAAAACGGTGGATCATCCTGCTCGAACTTTCCATTGCGCTTTGTCGGTATCCCAGAATGCATGCTACCGGTTATATTCTAAAATAAACTTAACTTGAACACAATAACTAAACTATATCACACAAAACGCCACCAAGATTACATGATATAGAGTCAAACACACAAGTTTAATGAATTAAAGAAAATTACTGCTTGATGTCAGACTGAGATGCCGCTAAAAACTCAACAGTTATGTCGATTGTTATAAGGTTACATTAGATAAGTTATAGATATATTATAGTCGTTAAGTTTTCTAAAATTTTCTATTGTTCCGCGCAACTTTTTTAATTTTTTCTCTCATAAGAACCTTCTACGGACAGTAACAAACACAATAAAACATAATTAGTGGAACTTGTCCAGTTGTTCACGCGTGATGCCGTGATCAAGGAAAATAAGGACTCATTTATATATATGTATATATTTGTATAAAACTGATCACCAGATCGATGATGACACAAGTTGTAGTGCGGTCGGATTTAGCGTCAATGGACGCAGATTTTATTGAATTCTGAGCATTCAGTGAAGGAAAACATCGTGAAAAAACCATTGCGTGGTAGTAGGGCATTTTCTAACAATGCGAGAACATAACCTATCCGTACCACCAAGTATGAAAACCTGTTGCCAAATACTAATAGGTATTCTGGCAGCATCACTTGAGAGCAGCTAACTCTAGGCTTTAGTGTGTTTACTATGCTGGACCACATCGTCACTTAACAGCAGCTGAGATTGCGGTCAAAGCATTGGACTCTACACTGTTTAAAAAAAGCTATGACTCCGAAGACATGAATGCCTTAACACTCCGCAAGACGGTATACTGAACTACATTATAAATTATTAACAGTCCAGAGAGTAACTTTAAATTAGCAAAATACTTGTCGTAATAATATGGAAAATTGACTGCACTGCATTTAGAGGTCAATAGTTGTTCGTTAGTAGCTCGCGTAGCCTTTAGCTTCTAGATATAGAATGTCTGGTTCTGGAATGCGACGTTGAACGAACTCACGAGTTTAGTACCATATGTGTGGTGATCGGTCCCTAGTCGGACACGAAAATACTACCACCAAGCGTGATAGATATGTATACAATGACTAAAAAGGAATTACTTAGCTGAAATCTATCGTTAATAGTCTAACAGTTACAGTCTAACTTAGTTAAGGATGCTTGAAATTAGTTTTAATTTGTCTCCTTCGCAAATTAACACCTTTATCAATAAAATGTCTAAAAACAACAAACACAGCCATAAAGGAACGATTACCCGTTAACGGCTGGTTTCAATATGTAGTCTCAATTTTCGAAATCGAAATTTCAATCTTTTTTATCTCTAAGATAGTGTCGTCAGTGATCAGTCAGAAAAGCCGATTTTTTTTTAGTTCGAACTCAATCTAAATGTTAACGATTCGATATTAAAGGTAACGAAGTCATTATCATTTTTCTTAAGACGTGAAATTTGACGTTCATTTTCAAGTCAAATTGGGGTAATTAATATCGGCCAAATTATTTATTATGACGGGTGTTGTGACTTGTGTGTGGTGGTTGTGATATAAGCAAACAAAATTAGTTGTCTTGTTCCACAAAAGAATAAAATAAATTTAAAACATACAGGTAGATTTTTACATTTAAATTAAACGAAACCGAATGGTCGGAGATAAAGGCAGATTAGTTCGGTTGTCCAACGAGTTAAGTACAAATAAGCAGTGCTTAGATCGAATCTCGTTCGCGTTGTGTCCCTTCCTGAAACATCTCTGATCTGCGATCACGGACCGTGCTATACGGATTCTGTAGCAATAGAGGGGATATCCCCTATTGAATTAAATATAATAGCCGTGTGGTGCCGGCTAAGAATAGTACCTAAACTAAGTAAACTAAGGGATGGGCAGCAGCATCCTCTGAGACAAAAAAAGTCCTGTCCAAATCGGTTCAGCCGTTCCGGAGATAAGCTGTTACAAATAGACAATAATTTTTAAATTGCATTTTTGGTGTACGTATAGTATATACATTCATATGTATTTGTAAAAAAAAACAGACAGTTCAATTTTATATTTTAACGACAACAAAAATTGATTTCTTTTGAACGATTCTACATCGCGCAATGGTGCTTTTGTCTTCCATTGTACTCTACATATGTATATGTTTCGAAACAGTATACGGTTAAATTTATTTATTAGTATACGAGTATATGTATGTATTTAATAAAATTATTCAATTATGAAAATTTCTATAAAATATGTTATTATTATAACTTTTAAATTACACTATTATAAGAGATTGTTTGTATAAAATAGTAATCTATACTAATAATAACTGATATCCGATGGGGCCAACGGGGGGGGTGTTGAATGGTGGCCGCGTACTAGAAGACGCAGCGTGGGTAGTGGCCCCCGAAGTGGTGGACCGGCGACCTGGTGAAGGTCACGGTAGTCCGTTGGATGCGGGTGGAGCAAGATCGGTTGTTGTGGAGATCTTTGGGGGAGACCTATATCCAGCAGTGGACGTCTTTCGATTGAATGATCGATACTTATAATAAATCTGAAGTTCTGGCTGTACATTTAGTTTTATTTTTATAAAATTTTGTAACAGAACTCGAATCTAACATTAATTTTTTTTTGTCTGTCTGTTTTGTGTGTGTGTGTGTGTATGTATGGATTTAATTCAAAAACGGCTTGATTGATTTCGATGATACTTTGTACACGGGCAGTATATGTTAATGATAAATTGATAGGCTTAAACGGATTAAAGAGTTTCACTTATAATTGCTGACAAGATGTTAAAATGTCCAAAATTTTGGATACGTAATACTTGGACAGGCCCTAATAATAACCTCAAAGTAACTGTGTATGTATGTCTGTTTAAGAAACTAGATAGAACGTTAGTCATAGGCTACTGTTGATACGAAAGGAAACTTAAAGGCGATGAAATATATTATAAAAGGTTTATACAAATTAAAAGCGACCGTTGTCAGAGAATATTGTTATGATGGCGAACGTCGAACTATCTATATCCACGGATAACGGTGATAGTTGAACGTTCCTAACATATGGTGGCTGTGACCACCAGCCTTAGATTATGCCATATGGCCGGGTGACCATTGATGAATATTTTATATCCAATGATAGTGGTGATACATCGGAAGTGACAGTCACCATAAGAGTTACGACCGTCATATAGTAGCGATAGATTGATTATTACAGATATGGTTAGAAGGTATCAGTTACCTCTGGCGATAAGGCGAATATAGGCTACATATTGACTGAATGTCATGCGGGAGACGCCACGGGTAAAGCTAGTCTACACTCAAATAATACAAAGTAACCAAATATAATACATCAAAGAGTTAGATAAAGCAGAATTAATGAACACAAGTTAATGAAATAAAACAAGAAATTGACATAATGAGATCCCGCCAAAAACTCAAATTTTTTAACTCGCTATAATCGTTGTTATCAATTTTGTTAACTTGTATATTTTTAAAATATTTTACACGTTTCGTATCCGTACAATTCTTTCATGTCGCAATTAAACTATTTTTAAATACCCCATTAGGGTCCTTAATTTGTTGATTTTTTAAAGGAATAAAAGGTCGTATCTCCTTGTGGAATAATTGAAAAAGTGTTTAAAAGTTGAAATCATAAGGTTAAAAATACACATGAGTAAGAATTTTCATTTTTATTTTCGATCCATACTCCATGGAGGTTGAAAATGTAAGAGTTTTTTTAACATTTACTTCTTTCTATAAAGCCTGATTTTAATTCGCTTCACAGTAGAGCAAACAATAAAGAGTTACGAAGTTTTTTGGCAGCGTTTTGGTCTGTCATATAATAAATCTCTTTTGTAAATTTATTATTATTCATTAATTAAGTAATTTATTAACATACAGTATTTGATTGACCCTATATAATATAATTTTGTTGAAATTTTACGTGAATTAATTTGGTTTATATTGAAAATAGTGATAAGGAGCGTGAATTCAAATATGTTAGTAGAGCTAAAGTTTCCCCTATCTCATGCTAAATGCTTTGCCTTTTTCTTAGAATGAAATAAATTGAACTCAAAAAAGTATCTCTAAATTAAGGGGGTGCTTGGCGCGATTTTGGTTTACCATGTAGTCATCCTTATTTTTAATTCATTATCTTGCAGTATTTGAATATTTATTATGTAATTTTGGTGGCATTTTACGTGATATAGAGTAGTTATGATGCACAAGTGCATTGAATTGAAAATAATGACACGGAGCGTGAATTATGAAATGTCCCAATTATTTCCGTTGTGGTTGTAACAAAAGGCTGCCATTTTGTTATCGCCACTTATTGATAGTGTTCCTAACGAATGACTTGATACATAGTCTATTAGTACCTTTGCCTTTTCCTTAAAAAGGAATAAATAGAAACCAAAAACAAAATGTATAATTTAGCAACGATATTTACTAAAAGGCGACGATCTTTGACAGGTATTGTAATGCTGGAAAATATTAAGAGTCGAAGTTACGAATTACAAGTTCTGTAGGTACCGTTTCTTTGGTGGTTAGAATGACTCTTTGCGTAATTGTTAAACGAACTCAAGATCTTTGCAACGATTAGTTATTATTAAGTGATATTTTACATTTATATTTTCCCAGCGTACCTCTGCCAGCAATTGTGAAACAGAATAAGTTGGCACATGATAGAGGTATGACCCGAAGAGGTAACTAGCATATCTTTCAGAAACTTAATCAAAGTCTAACGTAGTGGTTACATTTTTGTGCCGCTTAGTATTTAAAGTATATAACTATAGATTTTAAGTAAAACGCAGACCTTTTAAGAAATTTAGTGAGTTCAGCGGTCCATATGATTTGGACCTAGAGGGCTTGAGGAAAAGCAATACCCTCCAGCGTATCGACGGGCCTAACCCTCATGGAATGTTCCTT
Organism: Samia ricini; assembly: GCA_014132275.2. Taxonomy (NCBI): domain Eukaryota; kingdom Metazoa; phylum Arthropoda; class Insecta; order Lepidoptera; family Saturniidae; genus Samia; species Samia ricini. Next base: position 12,812,493 of record AP028158.1, read on the forward strand.
TTGTGGATAACTTAGAAGATGCCTTCTACATAAATATATATCCTTAACCAACGAACATGTATAAAAACGCTCATGAAAGTAGAAGAAGCGATAGACATGTGACAAGATCGTAACAAGTGGAAGGACATAGTCTCTGCATATCCCCACGGGAGAAAGGCGTGATGATAAGTATATATCTATGTAAATAAGTAGACATAAATTATGTGTTTATTATTTTTAATATAAGTATATTTATTCATATCAATAAGTACATTAAGTATATAAAATATACTATAATTAAAAAAAAAAAAAACTAAATAAAAGTACCTAATTATTTTACCTAAAAACTATAAATAATAAATGCCGTCCAGCTCGCCGCCAGAATTGTCGCGCTGGATGGCAATGCTTACTCGCTGTGCCAAATATTGGCCTGCACTCTGCTCGTGAGACGTGCGATTAGACGTTAGAGGTTATGAGCACTCGGACCCGACGGCCCCAAAGCCTCGACCCCAAACATATGTAACCCTCACCAAGAGCAGCATATTTGCGCCGCTTGGGATCCTCCGCTGAAGTAGCTGCGCTGCGCCGGCCTTCAAAGAGGTAACTGGAAGATGTAACGGTGCTAAAGTATCGACGCAAGTAGTCTCTCGTACCAAAGACCGCCCCATCTTCTAAGGCATAAGCGTAATCCCATCGGGTCTTTTGCTATCGTCACGCACGAAACCAATAGGTTCTAAGCTGGCCAGTACATTAACACTGGCAAAAGTCCGACGTAAAACGTCATTGAGGGTAGCGTGACGCGAAATACGACCTGCGCTTTTACTACAAGCCAGACCGTGGTGCCCGAGCGAGTCAACTAGAGTACCACAATGGCAGCGATGTGGAGACACCCAATATACCCCTAAACGTAGGTAGGTGGACAGCCTGAATGTGGTGTTTTCTAATTTAGTGCCAATATTCGGTAATACCTTAGCCACAGTCTTGACTCCCACCCCTGAGCGGCTAGTAGACGAGCACGCTCTGCAACACTAGTTGACGTATTATAAAGATTATTCCGTACTAGTTTACAGAGGGGTTCATCTTAACACCTTTGAGAGTATACAACCTCAGGATGATTTAATTTTGGGCTAGTTGCAATCTAAGGATTTTTGGATTTCGATAAACCAAATATTTCAGAAATATGAAATTTATATAAAATATTTAGAACCAGATTTTTATTACCAAACGCAGATTTTAAGAAAACCGGTAAGCTTACACAAGAATTTTTACGAAAGCCTAGGCCACCGAAACCAAAAGGTAATGATGCCTTGGGCCAAGACCGATTATCAATCACACCAATATTTAGAATAAAAGCCAAACAATTTTGAATGAAGAAATCAATTTTTTTTTAAATGGATAAGTATTTTTTTTTTCTCCACATCTCCATGTAATAATCTTGGTATTTATCTGTGGAAGTTTTTATAAGCAATAGTCAACAATTATATATTTTTATGTATTGTAATATATTAGCCTGTAAGCTTTTCCAAAATTAATAAAATATAATAAATAAACTTCCAAATAGGAGGAGTTCGAAGTACGTACGTAAATTTTGGTTCAAAGAGACAATATTTAACAACTACGTATGCTATTTGAAAGTCAAGTCCTAAAAGGCGATCAGACATATCGCTGAGATTTTGAATTTTATCTTTAGCAAAAGTTAGAATTGATTCATCTAAGACTGGTGCACCAAGTATTCTCAGATGACTAGGATCTAGAAGTTTAATACCTGGAGCAATAGAATGAAATTTATTAAAAACATTTTCCCTGTCCAAAGTTTTTTAGAGGCGATAAAAAATTCAAATTTAGAAAGATTTAATTTTAAACCAATTTCTTGAAATTGAACCTTTAAAAATTTTAAATCATTTAGAACAGAGTCAACATCACCACCTAACATCATCCACGAACCACAAATTAAATTTGGAACTGAGGTTTCAAATATCTTATTGTATTTATATAACTGTCGATTTATAAGTTCAAAGTATATTAGATTAATATTAGAATGTGCTTCACCATACATAAATTTCAAAAACGTAGTGATAAATTTATCTCTTCCTCTTTCTCTCTTTCTGCGTTTAGCGATCAATGTCTTTTACTAAAATTCCGGAGATCACAATTTTAATTATACCGTAAAATACCGTTACAGCTTACTTATAGCTCTTTCGAGTTAGGGCTTTGTATAATAGTCTATTAACCCTTTGAGCACTAACCTGGCGTTTACGCCAGCTGTCCATTGTTTTCCTATTGTCTCATTTTTATGGATAATCCATATATTAAGTACCAGATAAAATAATAAACATTTAAAAAGTACTTAGAAGTAGGAGGAAAGAGGAAAGATAAAAATTAAACTTGTAAAGTGGTTTTCTTCACGTTTCTATTTAAAAAAGTATTTCGACCAAGAAGGTGCATAGATAAATAGAAATAAGTTCTGTTGAACGCTCAATTAAAAATCAAAATTGTGTTATAGATTATCTGTATACTATTATGTTCATATAAATGTGTGTGTGTGTCTGTAGGAGCGAGCGGCAATCGTGTGCGCCGGCTGCCTATACTAAATAACAGTGTCGCGCTAGCCTTTGCGGACACCGTGCGCGGACGATTTCTGCAGTACTGAAACAAGAATTTATATATACATATATCTACTAGCTGTGTGCCCGCGGCTCCGTCCGCATTTCATATCTTCTGCACTGAGTAATATAGTTTTTAAATAATTTATATCTAACTTAAAAACAAATGAATGAAGAAAAATGAGAGTCTTTTCTTTTCATTAGCGGAATAAAGTACATAAGAGTAAATCGAAAAAAAAATGAGAAAGCGTCGATGGAAAAAGTCTGTATCAAATAGCAGTACTCCTATACCAATATGTTCAGTAGTTTTGAGGTGCGTCAAAGTAACCCCATTTTCCTTATATCGACCGTAATAATTGTGTCAATATAGCATATTATGTTTAATCTCCGCTTTTTTACACTGTATATGCTAAATGTTTTGACTGCAATTTCACCTGATGTTAAGTGACGATGTCATCCAGGTTAGTAAGCACACTAAGCCTAGAGGTACTGGTTCTCCAGTGATGCTGCCAGAACACACCTATTGGTATTTGACGAGAGGTTTGTCAAATTTGAGAGTGGTAGCTAACCAAGCGGGCATTATGGCCTAACCCCCATGATAAGGCTTACCCACGATGTTTTCCTTCATCGAAAGCTCAGGGTCATTATTAGAATTGGATAGGTGGGGTCGAAACTGCGTCCATTGACGCGAAATTCAACAGCAATACCAACTGCGCCATCATCGCTTCAACATATAACATATTTACATGCCATATTACAATTTCTTTTTCAGGTAAAGTATTTAAAGAGAATATTTGGATGGTAATAGTTTGTCGACTTAATAAATTAACTTATAGTGATAACTTTCTCCATTTATTAAATATAATGTAATAAAATATAATACAAAAACTTGTCAGACTGTATGATTAAAAAAGATATTATACTAGAATTAAATTAAAAGAGAATAGAACCGTTGTTTCTCGACTTATACACCACGAAAAGATAAGACTGGAAAAAGAAGTGGTCTTTTTTATAATAATCAAAGATATTGTTAAAAATATCTTAAATGATTTCAACCATGCATGACTTTTATTTGTGAGCTTAAAAAAACTGGGCGTCACGGGACACCCGAAAAACACGGCGTACGAGTCCTTTTAACTACCAAAACGCGCAAATAGATGCTTCATAAAAAAAACCTGTTGTATTTCTGGATCGTTGAGCGTACTTCGACTCATAGAGTTTCGATAAAAATATGACATGACATTTTCTTTTAAATCAAGATTCACTGTCACTCTTGATTTATTTCATTTATTTTTTAGGAATTTAAAAATAATGAGCTGTTAACGGACGTTATTATTTGACAATGATTATGAAGTTAATGGAAGAAAATATCAAAATTAAGGAAGTTAATAAAGTTTGCTTCATCGCGCATAACACGATCGCTCGCTTGCTCACCTTTTTGTTCAATTCCCCGCCGTATTTCGGCTGCGCGCGCGCGCTCATTTATCTCGGCTATCATCTGAGATACGGGTATCCGACGCATCTTTATGCAGACGTATCCGATAGCCGGCAGATACTCGCCAAAGCTCGCGAGCTGATTAGCCGATAGGTATTTGTGGATGTTATAACATGTCATTCATGATTTATAAACGTCAATAGTTCGACAAATAGTGAAAAAAAAGTTTCGTTTAAATCATAATAATATACTTAAACAAATAACATCATATGAAGGATGTTGTAATCGCTTAAGAGTGAATCGGAAATTACTCTATCAGCGTCTCAAAATGTGCTTTGATCTTTGGAAGTTTTTGCACCCGTTGCTAGCGACATATGCGGCTTCAATATGCGATCTCAATCTGTTTTTATTTACTGAAATCTGAATCCGTTTTTTCTCTAAAATGTCAGATCAGTATCATTTATGAAGTCAGAATAGCCGATTTATTTTTGGTTTGATCTCAATCTAAAAGTTAAGATACGTAGGTAATTGACATTAAATAATTGCACAATATACATAAGGTACAAAGGTTCTTTAGGGGATTTTCTTTTATTCTAAATATCATTGCTTAACTTAGATGGGCTTGAGAAATATCTACTTTTATTATATAGTGTCTTTGGCCATTGTGGTCACATGATATTAACCCCTTGAGCACTTACCTGGCGTTTACGCCAGCTTTCCATTGTTTTGCTATTGTCTTATTTTTATGAATGAATTAAATTAAATTAATGCGTTTTTTTTTAATTTTGGTTAGAAAAAGAAATACATAAATCAATGAAGATACAAATATAATTCTTAAAAAAATCTTCGATATATTATTATTATTATTATTTATTATATTATTATTCGATATAAATAATACTTCGCGATGTCATCTCTCTATCTCGTTAAATTGACTCAAAATAAAAACAGTTTCTTTCTAGACCCAATCTAATGTCAACGCGGGTGAAGTCACGTGCAGAAGCTAATTAATGATAAAAATTTGAAAACAGGCAAGCATTTTCTTTCGCCTCAATGATAATTATGTTCTGATTTTTTGTCATTAAGCGAACACTATTTTCAAATATAACATTATACATAACACAACCTCACACCTGTTATTCCCGAAGAGTTAGGCAATAGAGGTGAAATAGTGAAATACACCACCCACATTTCCCCGTACTTAGTTCCATTCCCGATGTGACAGGGCGAGCCTGTCGCCATTTCGGGCACAAATTTCAGACTCTGGGATGATACTGAGTACAAAAACCCAATATCACTTGACCCGACCCGGGGATCGAACCCGAGGCCTCAGAACGACAGTCGTACCGTAATATAACTGCGCCACCAAGGCAGTCAAATAAAACTCTTTCCTAAAGTGAAATACCTTTTAAGATTTTGAAGCCCATGGACAATCAGAATTGTCATAATTTTGAACAAAAAAAGGAAAAAAAAAATTGTTCACGTTAACATCACACACATCATCACACATAAGCAAAACATAACCACTACCAATCCCTATATGTATATGCTTACGTAGTATTTGTTCGACCCCATAACTAGGATTAATAAAACAGCAGGGCGATGTGTCGTCTACCAATTATAATGAGGAATCAGAGCGCACATTGTACGATCAGCTAATTAATTGTGCTTTGATTGTGACCGTCAGTCAATCTCGTTGAGATCGGCGATCGGTTGTTGTTGATTGTTGGATTGAGTAGGTATTGGACAGTAGATCGATCGTTTTGATACAGTCGCTCTCGTGTGGTGTGGTCCGCGCTTATTAAACAATTAAGCTTTGTTTTGCTATGATAATATATTGTGACAATCTTACAACGGATCGTTCAGGTAATTATTTGTACTACGCTCGGTAGTCGCAAGTGATTATTGTGACGTCGTGCCCGCTACATTAAAAATAATTAACATGATATAATAAAAATAAAACAATAAAATCATATTTCATTTATTATTAAATAAAAACTTTAACATGTTTTTCTACAAAAAAAAAAACATAAACAGCAATAAAACTTTACCAACCATAATGAGTTTGACAACTATTTATTATCTTCTTCTTCTTAGTTAATGGCAATCTGTGTGTATACACAATTTGTGCCAATGTCATGTAGGTAAGATTTTCAATCTTGTATCAGCGTTACCAAGCTCCAACAGAACGGTGGCCTATCCTGCTCGAACTTTCCATGGAGCTTTGTCGGCACCTCAGAATGTATGCTACGCGTTGTCTTCTATAATAAACTTGAACACAATAACTAAACTATTTCACACAAACGCCACCAAGATTACATGATATAGAGTCAAGTACACAAGTTTAATGAATTAAAGAAAACAATTGCTACATGTCAGACTGAGATCCCGCCAAAAACTCCCCTATTTACTATCATTGTTCTCATAGAAAATGTCATCTGTCATTGTGACGGCTCAAAAAATAGGTTAGAACCAAAGAGTCAAACTCAAATTTTTTCAATAGGTACTTTTTTTTTTTAAATACCTGCTTTGAGCGAATGGAAAATCCCGCTCGATCGAACAACGAAGCCAACGGATAGAACTCGGATGACCTGGCCTTTTGAATCGATGCTTATGTCGGAGAATATTGTTTCTGAAGTCACAATTTTTTTTATTCAAAATTAGCAATAATAATCAATAACAGCAGAGCAAGAACTAAGGGTCACCAGAGGATCCAGCATTTATCAGGATTAACGTCCCAGCACGCTGAAGGAGATTGGAGGAGACCGAGGAGAGTTCTTCGCTCCCACTTCAAGACTACTCTCTCTCCCAAGATTAATTCATAAATTTCCTCAGTATACGGGATATTTTTAGCAGGACGCGAACTAAATACGCCTCCTGAGATCTTATTTCAATTTTACATTGTTTATTTTTATTCACTAAATACACCCATTTGCCTTAAATTCGTCTCATATTTTCTTTATATTTTTTTTGTTGTTTTGATTTTTTTTTGATAACTAAGTTTATTCATACCACTTGCCAATAGCTTCAAAATATAAAAGAAAGTAGTTTGATAAACAGAAGAATGAAAAAAATCTCTAGGGTATTTGAGGGCTGTTGTAATCACCAACACTCTGAAGTAAAAAATATTTAAGAGGTCATTTCAACCTCATGCACCACCAAAAATGATAGTTAACTGGCAATACCAGGCACGATATATGGACTATTTTTTTTAAATAACACCACGTATTAATAATAACTAATTTGTTTTCGCATCTAAAGATTTTAAAGATCTAACTGGTGCTGGGCACCGCTAAAACCTTGCCGATACACTGCATCAGTAATTTACGACGGTGTAATTGTTTTAATATTAGATTTATTTAAGTTTTCATTACATTCAAGTAACGGAACATAGCATATAAATTATAAAGGGTACGAAGTCAGATAACCCCGTGATATCTCGTGGTAAACTTTTGGCAAAGGTTGACACCAATCAAGACTTGGTGTCATTTCTTTCATTAGATTCTCATTAGATAATCTATTAGGATTTTTGGCATCAATATACAGCGGGCGGATCAGTACGACGAAGCTTGCCCCGAAGACTGTTCAGCTCATCTCGCATTGATCTTCACCTAGTGGTGGGGGTGATGACTGGACATTGTTCACTAAATAAACACTTATTCACTATAGGTTTGACAGACAGCCTCATGTGTAGGGGCTGTCTAGAAGAAGAGGCTGCTGTTAAAGTAGTCCTGGAATGCACGGGCGTAGTCAACTAACGTGTAAAATCTTAATGAAAACGAAGTAGCTATGGGAAGACTGTGATCACTCAAGGAGTCTTCTGAGCTTCTGCAAGGAGCTGGGCTGGCTGATCCTGCACGCAAAAGGGACCGCTGATATATCTAGTTACGGAAACAGGAGCCCACCAACAAGTACTCACATCGCTGGTGTCCTTCCGCCGTTCCGAGCAGTCCATTGTGCGGTGAAGCCATTAATGGTTTCGCTCTTACCATAGAAGAGTTCGCGCACGGCTCGCGCTCGCCTCACTTCGATGCTATGTCTTCTACAGAAACATAAGGCTGGCGAGCTATCCTGCCCGCTATGTGGGGAAACCATAAGTCGGTACGGTAGCTTGTCGCATGTCGTCGCGAGATCGCTTTGTGGGGCGACACCCGCTGCGAGAAGTACGCGCGCGAGCAATTCCGCACAGCGAGCGACCTGCGGATACTCACTACCTTATAAAGATATATAATTACCGATCGGTTGGCGACTATGGTTTACTTTAATAATATACCAAATGTCTTACCATACATGGAATGCTTATATGGTTCCGTTAGCGCAAATAGTTAATATTAAATCTTTTTTTTTTAACTGTATATGTTGAACGCTTTGATCACTATTTTACCTGATGTTAAGTAACAAAGTCATTCAATACCACAAACTCTCTAAGCCTAGATAATGATCTCAAGTGATAATGCTCTATAACCATGGTATGTCTTTATGTTTTTTTTACACTGTCTACCGGAACACATCTATTGGTATTTGGCGACAGGTTTTCAAACTTGAGGATGGTAACTACCTAGGCGGCCATTATTACAAAATGTCCTACCACCATGTTATGCTTTTCTCAAGATGTTTCCTTAACTGAAAGCTCAGCCTAATTTTAAAGTAGGATGGCTGGATTCGAACTCGCGTCCATTGATGCGGAATCAGGCCGCACTACGAACTGCGCCATCATCGCTTTCAGGTTTTTCTTTAGCGAAAGCTCAGGGTCAAGACTAAATACGTTGTCTATATGTGTGGATAATAATAAGTACTTATCATACGCATGACGATATTCGAATACGAAAAAAAAAACCTTCCAAAAACAGTGTGATGATGATACGTTTAATATTATGTCTAATAAAACAAAAAGATAGATATATTTCGAACGAATAAACATATCGTACGACGACTTTACGATCTGAAAACATGCAGCAATGTCGCTTGTTGGAATATAATAAAAAAAAGAATAAATCTACCACGAGTTACACACAGGTTGTATGTAAATGCGTCGTCCCTCGATCTATGCGCTTGCGCCGCCCGCCGCCGATTTATTGCATAATTGACTTCCGGCGCGGACGCCATCTTGACGACATCACCGAGAGACACACTGTTTTATGAATTCAACTTGTTCCCTGGAATGAGATTGATGTGAATTGTTTGTAAGTTGTTAACATAATTCTTCTATTAACACGTTTTTTATTAGATTCACTAGTAAAATGTAATTACCCCCGCTTTAAAAACGTCAGATGAAAATCAAATTCAGCACATGTATCCTGATCAAATTTTTCATGATTAGCGTTTTTTTACTAAGTGAAATTTGCGTTATTATCTGTTTCCAAGTCTGTCTGTCTCTGTATCTGTCACTAAGTCTCCAGACGGATTAAATATACGTAGGTGTTTTGATGCTGTTTTCTGAATAAAAATAAAAAGATATATAGTTTAAAAAACAATTAACTAAACTAAAAAGGAAAAAAAATATTTTTAAACATAAAAAAGTTCGTTAAATAATTAATTTATTGTTTAAAAGTCTAGGTTTATTGTATGTTTCTATGTCTTGTATGAATGAATGAATTTCATTACTGTGAGAAACAACGACGTTTGCTAAGGTATAACTCGTGAGTTTTTCAAATTTTTTTTATAGGTAGTAGTTATTTTGCTATTCGAGGCGGAGGACCAATCCAATAAATCAAACATCATAGAAATAGTCGTTCTTGATTTATAAATGATGTAACTAACCCGAATTTGTTTTATATGTGCATACATATCTATAATAAATAAAATTCAATTGTTTGTTTGTGATGTTAAAATTACTACTTTTTCCTAAATACAAATGATACCTATACCGAAAACACAATTTTAAAAAATGTTATCTTTCTATTGGTTCCAGGTAATCAATCTCCTGTATGGCTGGACCGATTTTGACGGGACTTTTTTTGGAAGATAGCTGAAGTTACCCCGCATAACTTAGACTAGGTTTTGTTAGAACTTTGACTTTTCGGAAATAATTAGGGTTTCGCGTAAAAAATTTAAAACTCAAGAAATTGTGAATAAAATCCGATTCAATGCGCAGTTTTACTGACAGGTTATTTGAATTTGTGAGAAATATCTTTGCTTAATGGTAGTAGTAGTAAAAAAAATTGAAAATAATTAGGGTTCCGAATAAAAAATTAAAACCCAGTGAAGAACATAAAAAACGCGGGCGGCTGGCGAACAGCTAGTATAATACATATATATATATATATATATATATATATATATATATATATATATATATATATATATATGTTGAATGAGTTTATTAATTTATTAACTAATAGGTAAGGCAAAGTAATAAATCACATAGGCGTACAGCGGTCGAGGGAACTGTCCTGCGCCTCATTTACGTGGCGGTCGCCCCTCGATATCGGCGTGCAGATATCTCTGATAGCGCTTAGCGATAAATAAAATATTGACGTGTACACAACTATGACAAATTGGATTTCAGTTTGTCTTGTACTGGTGACATGGAAGTCTTGGAATAGTGGATTTTGTATAAATAATTTAGACGATAGTGGATGATTGTACTAAGCGATGATGGCTCAGATGGTGGTGCGGTCGAATTCCGCATCAACGGATCCGGGTTCAAACCCACCTATCCAACTCTAAATCCACCCTGAACTTTCGGTGAACGAAAACATCGTGTGGAAACCATAGCTTGGTGGTAGGGCATTTTCTAGTAATGCCCGACTGGGTACCTACCACCCTCAGGTTAGATAACTTGTCGCTAAATACCAACAAGTGTGTTCCGGCAGCATCGCTTGAGAACTAGTACATCTAGGCTTAGTGTGTTTACCATCCTGGACCACATCGTCACTTAATATGAGGTTAGATTGTGGTCAAAGAATTGAGCCCATACCATGTAAAAAATCCAATTGCCCTGATGCTGGATACCATATTCAAGTAAGCGTCCTAAGCGCTTATAAGGTATGGTGAAGCTGTTAATAGGTTTCTAGGATAGGTTAATAGGATCAACAGAGTTATTTGAAAAAAAAGTAGTAATCCTAAAGTCAAAAAAAGATATTTACGGTTTGCATTTAGTTAAAGGAAAGAGACCTAATGAAAGTCGAGAAAAAGCGGATTTGTTGGACTTCATCCGTAAGGTGGTTTATGCCTGCACCAAAACGAAACAAATAAGAATTATTATAACATTGATTTAGGAAACAATATTGTGTTATAAAAAGGACTGTATCATACTTGGGAAGTTATACAAGTAAAAGAAAAGAAAATAAGCGAGAAGGGAAAAACAAAAAAAACTAGGCAGTCACGAAGACTGCCGACTGAAGTGAAAACTCGAAACAATGGAATAACTTTTTTTCTAATATTTAAATTTCATAATTTGTATTTGTCTGATTTTTACATCTATTGGTGCTACGAGCAATAATTATGTACATTTTCATAAAGTTTATTCATAATCATACGATAGGCTGCGTAAGTAAAAAATATATTATTTACCTATGAGCGGCAACGCGCGTTCTTATAGTTGACATACGGTAGTATGTTGACGGTTGACGTCATAGCATTGATAACGCGAATGTAGAAGTTTTTTTCCTACCGAGAATCGCTTAACGCCGCTAAAGAAGTTTTCATTAAAAAGAAAAACAAAACTACTAATCTATCGGATTATGTCATAGAGAAAGGGGAAATTTAAAAATAAATATTTACGGTAATACGTAGAAATCTAAAATGTCGTTCAGGTGTACAGCACAGCATCCCGTTTAAATTAGCGTTTGGTGTACGCACCGGAATCCACTAGTGGCCATTAACATAAGAGAGATGCCCGCGGGCACCGGTACACATTTTTAGCTAAAAGCCTCCGCTGCCGTAGCAAATAGCATTGTAATTACACCGCTACTGATAGGCTCCGGGTTAATTGGAATTTTTAGCTATTTACGTCAATAATAGGGGAGAACTATTACTTAGATTATCATTTGAACTAGTGTTCGCTTAATGATCGAGAAATTCGACTTTAGTGTTATTGAAACATTTAGGCCAAAGACATCAACAGTTTCTTATTTCAATAGACAATCAAACAGATGAGAAAATGACAATGTTCTATTTTCACAAGCTTTCTGCACGCGGCTGCGCCTGCGTTTCAAATATTCTTCACTACGTTTTAAGTTTTTTATACGGAACCCTAATTATTTTCCTAAAGAAAAATGTGTTCTAAGATAAAGTAAAAATATTTGTCATAAATTATAAATTAAATTTCATAAATTATAGTACTTGCCCGTAAAACTGTGCATTGAATCGGATTTTATTTAAATTTTTATGAGTTTTATGTGTTTTTATTATGCGATTTTACCGCGTTACGATAGCAACGGTTAGGTAATTAGCACAGGCAGCTGGGTAGGGTAGGGTAGGTCATATTTATGATGAAATTAAAATGATAAAAAATCAATTCTGGATAGGATTCGCGTAAAATCCGTTTTTTAACGAACGTCTGGATCGCGAAAGGAGTAATTATTATAGTAGTATGCAAAATTTCAAGTCGATACAGTGCATAGTTTCGAGATTTGGTTTGCCGTTGCTATGGTTACCACATTGTTAACGGGAACTTATGGACGTAAGCTAGAATATAGATAATAGAGGAAACTAGAAAACTATTCTTGAGAATATTTTAATTGAATTATGACTCTACGATCATACTTTAATCCCAGTTACTCCCTACATTACTATGACAGGGACTTTTTCCTTTAGTTGGAAACTGTAAACCGATATATACATAAATCTTTATAAACAGAAAATATGTATTAGCTAAGTTTTATTCTTTTTACATTAAATAATGTTTCTACATTAAATACGCAATAAAAAAACTTGTTACACTTTAAAATACAAGAGATAATTTAATAAAAGGTTTCTTGTTCTGATTGTCCTACTGCCTAGTGTTATGGGTATTGAATAATATTTAAACCAGTCAGCTTTAGAGAACAACCATCTTAGATCTTTTTGTAGATCGATTCTCTGTAAGAATATGTATCTACGTACGATATGCTGATTTATTATTGCATTGTAAAAGAAAAATGTTGAAATGGGAAATGGCAAGAGACACTTTTTAATATTATGAGTTTAAACTTTATTGGATGTTTTTTCATCATCTGACAATATTGTCAAGATAACTAAAGAAAATAAGTCATTTTTAAATCTAATGTATTGTTGTTTATACCTACTTACAGAAGTGATTAATTAAGAGAAGGAAGAATAGTTTTTATTTGCTGTTTTTTTTTCTAAAACACTTGCATCTGATTGTAATAGTTGAAAGCCATCTTTATATGATTATTTTCAATACGTTGGGGCTTACTGTTCTGTATATTTTATTACCAATTGAATTGCCTATAAACTATTCCCTATATACCTGTTCACCTCTTTTAAATAAAAAAATCAATAGCCAATAACATTACAATTTTACGATGTCAATAAATAATAATACTCTGCCAGCGGCATTCGTCACTTCCGAATATTATTATCTGGATGCAAATCAATAGGAAATTGTGTGTCTGGCACAAAAATTACGATCTCATGGCACGTGCCCGGGAACAGAAAAAAAGTAAAATTTACTTTTTCAAATATAGAAAACTTTTTATATTGACAACGTCAAATGTGACGATGAGAAATTATTCAATGAACTTTAAACCTACGCCTATATGACATAAATTACATTGTTATTTCTATTTTTAGCAGCCGACTTTTGGTAATTCGGTTCGTGATGGGTGTAAGAATATGCTTCGTAAGGCAAGGGGTGGTCTGGCGAGTTGTTTTTTTCATGAATTTTTAATTTATTTATGAGTGTATGACGCGACATATCGATTTATGAATGTTAATTTTTTTTCGAGTGATGAACGTCAGTTTCTATCTCGTTATATTTTTTCTTTCTATTTCTTTCTGTACTTATATCTAGTAGTTGGCATTTTAGAACCAAAAGACGCGTATTCATATCTCAAATAATATAGTTTTCATGAATATATTATTTGAGATATAAATACGCGTTATTTGGTTCTTAAATGACTTGAATAAATGAATGAATGATTTTAGTTTGCTGCAGTGTGTTATGTAGTCATCCTTATTTTAGATTAATTAACTAATTTCCAGTATTTATATATTATGTAGACTATATAGTTATAGTGTACAAGTAAAGTGATTTGAAAATAATTACACCAAGTGTGAATACTGAAATCTCCCAACCGTTCCCTTGAAACTGTAGAAGCAAAAGGCCGCCATTTTGTTACATCGTTGTATGAAAAGTGTTCCTAACTTCAGATTTGGTTTTATTTCCGAATAATAATATCTAGCGAATAAAAACACTGTGTAAATATGGGAGTTTGAAAACATAATCACAATTCCAGGTTGAGACCAGTGGCAGTTCGAGGGTACCTACCCAAAACCGTACAAGAAAAATCTCTTAAAAACAGACAATTTAAGATGGCTTTTAAATGACTAACATCCTGCTTAAAACGTCTAAACTATATTATCAAAAGTAAGTAGATATTCAAAATAGCCTCAAAAAATGTGTGAAACACGATAATCAGCCTAAGTTCTCTATGCACGATAATAAAAAAATAAAATCCTCTTCTCCCAAAAGTATTTAGTTGCGACCGCTGCTGGTGAAGGCTTGTCTTTTTTTAAATAATCGAGTTATGGTTTTATGTAGATGAGGTGGAAGGTAGTGTGCCACGGCTGACGGATGGAATACATTTACAATGAATCTGTAAGGTTAGACAGGATATGTCAATGACAAAGCAAAAAAATAAACTATCCCGTATACCCGGTACTCAAATGAAATTTATTGTACAAGGAAGAATACAGGGATCGGAACAAATTATTTGTCAGAAAGAAAGACTTTATAGGGTATCGAATAATGTTTTAAATTTGAACAACTGTATCATTCTATATTGTGGCGACCAATAAACAATTTGAAGCGATGATAGCGCAGTTCGAATCTACTTATCCAACTCTATAACTAGCCAGAACATTTAAATAATACCCGCCTGGTTTGAAAACCTGTCGCCGTCAGTCAATAGGAGTGTTCTTAGTGTGGTTACTATTCTGGACCATATCGTCACTTTAACATAAGGTGAGATTGTGTGGTCAAAGCGCTAATATAAAATAACGGAGAACAGTGTGATATGAGAGCGGCTTGAGCGCGATGAATTTTATTAGAGAGTTATTAGTTACTACTCTAAGATAATTCGTCTGGGCTGTCTAGCCTGTAGGTATTTTTAAAATACAAATATTTTTATTTCATTAAAAAACATTAACAAAATAATATAGCCTTAACTTAGGCTCCAAACTAGGCAGTGCCTGTGACTTGGAAGTCTAACATAGCAAAATAGATGTAACATATAATTGTTTTTGTTGGTAACGCAGTTCACACTTAAATGAAATAAAATAAAATACTCGTACAACAATAAAAGTAACTAATAAAATAAATAAAAGTAAAAATTTAAACAGAATAATTAGTTTGTGAGTGTTTGAATGTGTACCTACCAAGCTTGTGGATGTGTGCGTGTGTGTGTGTTTATGTGAATTTAAGTGTAGACTAGGGATGTGCAATTCTAGTATTGTTTGCTAACAAAGTATCCGCAATAGCTGTTCTGTTTGTTCATAGGAAATGCTATGAAGCAATTTGTCTGAACAAATCACAAATGCCTGACGCTGTTGATCTGGAGAGACACGTGGGTGTTTTTGGTAATCGCTTAGGTGTCACAAATGGCACGAGCCGCGGCGGGAGATGTAACCTGCATGGAAATTACGTAGAAACGCTACTAACTAAATACTGCGGTTTGTGGCCGTGGCTACCTTATAAAACCTATGTACTTTGGATGTTGTGTGCAATGTGATAATCAATGTGTTAGGTTTGTTTCTAGTGTTAGTAGCTTGCTATATCGCACTAGAAGCTGGAGGAAGAGCTTCCCCAGATCGGAGGACGTTTTGGATTGCTGCAACAGTGTCGTGGGTATACCTAGTAGAGGCAATATTAGCCATCCGTCCTCGACGTAAATATCACCAGTATAAAATCGTATAATATCCGGTATAATAACCCTAGTACCCGGCGTTGCTCGGGTTGCTATATTAATTTGCAAAACTATTCAGGTTAATAATCGGAATCAAAAGTATCCTATCTTTTAAGTTGGGCCGAGTTACACATGGCGTGCTAAATTTATTTAGGATTAGTTTAGTAATTATGGAGTTTTTCGCGGACAAACATTGTGACAAGGAATTTATATCTATACTAGCGGGCGCCCGCGACATCGTCTACGTGTTTTATCTTGATCATATGTGGTATGTCGTGTTATTTTTCAAATACACATGTACACCTGTACACTAAATTTCATTCAAATATTGTCTATTAGTTTCAAAAATTTATATTGATAATTATTTTTATATAATATCAATCACTAATTAATATCTACTTTACGCGCACAATATTTTATTAAAATCTGTCAACCCGTTTCTGATATAAAGACAAGCAAATTTTTTTCACGAATTCTAAAAATATTTTTTTTCAATGTTTTATTTACCCATTACCTATCAATTGCTCTTCGATATAATGTATAACTCGTATACAAATTTTACTGAAATCGGTCGAACCGTTTTTAGGTTAAGTCCGGACACACAAAGGCAGACAAACTTTTTTAAATGTTTGATTCGAGATTAGTACAGGCTAAAATATGCTTGTTTTATTATTAGTATAGATATATTTAAAAAAAATGTATTAACTTGTACAGCAAAAAATAAAAAAAATCTTATTTATAAAAGCTTATCGTGTATTATAGTATTTTTTGTTTCCCCCACGACGTATCGCTCTATTTGAAAACATGCGTGTATTACACGTCAAACAATGGGTCGTTAAGGCAATGTTTTGGTTAGTTCTGAAACTGGGTAAAAAGGACATCTTCAGATTAGGGTGCACGTGGTAAAAATGCTGACCGAAGCGCGCATGTATGCTGTAGCTAATTACCGCCGGATTTACAAAACAATTAGTTTTTATTTTGTGTTATTAACCCAATACGATATTATAAGCTGATCTGTACTAATAAATAAAATGGAAGTGCATGTTTGTAAAATCAAAACAACAATTTTTAGTGAATAGTTTTTTTTGGCAGATAGCTGAAGTTATACCGTGTTACTTAGGTAACTTTAATTTTTCGAAAATAATTAGGGTTCCGCATAAAAAGAACGCAAAACAAATTACGCAATGAAGAATATGTGAAACGAGGACAGAGCCGCGGGCACACAGCTAGTAATATAATAAAGCCATTATAATTATAACTCACTAATTCATTCATTGGATATTAAAAAATAACTTTAGATTGTATTATACGAGTATACTAGCGAGCTGCAGAGACTTCGTCTATGTGTTGTATCTTGATTAAATGTGGATTGTTTTAAATTTTCCGTGCCCACGTTTTTTGACTGCGATAAACTCTGCAACTACCTACTCAAAAGATTTTAACGAAATTTTGCATACGGTATATTTCAACCTAAAAAGAAGGATAGTTATAATTTATCTTAATATTAAATTATAGATACTTAAATCTTTTATACGATAAAAGGTCATAATTAGTTATAACTTACATAAGTGTGGAACCTAATTTATTGAGACAACATGTTAATATTTTGTTGTTATTCAGCCTATAATTATTAAATATAATAAAATTGTAATAATACATTATATCGGTGTGGTGTTGGCAAAAAATAGTACCACCCCATATCTTCCCGTGTGTGTCGTTAAAGGCGACTAAGGGATAAACTACTAGGGTGGACCAGGATCTTCTAAGTATGTCCGACAAACATCTAATTGGGATCGTTAAAACGTCTGTCAAGTGTGGATATTATGGCAGACCCCTACATTTGGGGGAGCCCTATATTCAGCATTAGAAGTTTTTTGGTTAATAGATGGATGGAATGGATTTTATAAGACTTATAAATTTGTTCAATTACTTAATTAATTTTAACTTCAAATATAAAATTTTTAAGTTACAAATTATGCTTTTAAAAGTTTACATTAGGTAATTACAAACGGTGATGTGTGAGTTAACTTATTATTATGTCATTAATTGATATTTCTCGGAATTATGTTGTGTTAATAATCGAAATTAAATTAACATTTCTTTTTAAATCTAGGTACATCAAGTTATCCAAATAGAATGCTTGAAGAGAAGATATATGTAAATAATAAAAAATATAATTGTAAAAAAATCTCCGAGAATGGGAACGAATTCAGTACAGGAGGTCTGATAGACCCGAATCGCGAGGTATGCAAAACCTTGGTCAGTAATAAATGTATTGCCGCTATCTTCAAAGGCGCATCTTTACTTTGCTCTGCCCGCGCCGCTGCCGTGGCGCGCACACACGTATTCGAGTGTGTTTGCCACTGCAAGCTATAATATTATTATTATAATTCCACTGCGCTCTGATACAAGTCCAGGGACTTTTAACAGGTAGTAAATGAATGCCGCTCCATTTATGTTATATAAAATTTACTTAATCTTAAACTTTTCTTGTCTCTTTCATCTTATTTGTGCTCATAAAATCTCAAGGTCGAAAATCTGCCATTAAACAAATATGTGTAGGTGTGCTTCAGCAGCATTACTCGAAAGCTAGTTTTAGATGTAGGGTGAGATTGTAGTCAAAGTGTTGAGCCTATATAGAAATATACATACATACCATCACCGTTCCCTTCCGTAAGAGTTGGCAAAGACTACGTAATACTCTATATAATATTTAAAAAAAAATCTTATTTGTTGTGTATAACAATATTATTTACAGCATATACGTAAACTAAAAAATATAGTCTTTATTTTGTATTAACCATTATTGAGTAGTAAATACTAGCATATATGGGGAAAATTTCCAATGCTAAAAATTTAGCTAACTTTGTGGCTAAATGATGTGGCTCAAAGTCCTCAGGGCTAAATAGATTTGTTAATTTGGCCTGTATTTGAGATCGGTTATTATTGGTAATTGGACACAATGCAGTGCAATCATCAGCATGTCTCGTTGTCAATTTAAAACTATAAAACGTAACTATTATTTTTTGTTTCTAGCTGAGTAAAGCGTAGTTTTTAGTGTACTACAAAGACAAAGATGGAACGTTTAGACATATTTATCGCTTCTCTATTGGCCATTACGGGTCTGACGCCATTTTTACTACGCTTGTCCAGTGTCATTATAAAACACAGTCGAGCCGTGGCACGTGTCAGCGGGGCAATTGAAATTGTAACTTTATTGGTTACAGTTAGTTTTATAATGCGCTTATAATAAAAATGCATGAAGGAAGTAAGGGAGTTTTATATATGGCACCTTAAATTGTAATTTATAATAAATAAATGTTTTATAGATATAATTAAGGTAAAGATCAGGCGTCATTAGATAATAGATAGTGTACCCATAATGCCCATAGACATATCACTAATTTAAGTATAAACTTCGTCGATTTGAACAAAACACCTTGCAATTATATAAATACCATTGTCTAATTAAATTATAATGTATTGTCTGGTCAAATTTATGTATACGTTTTGTTATATCAGCTCGCTTTCTAACAATACTTATAAAACAAATTTTTTCTTCCTCGTTTCCTTACTGTTGAGATTCACGACCATGTACGAACAATCTCCATTAAACGCGGTCACATGCGGAGTGGATCGCATGGTACATGCTGCCGCCTACCGCCTTACTTATTGTTTCAGCCCATCTTATAGGCGCCCTTCCCTGAGCTCTACTGCCGTCTATTTTACCTAAAATAATCTGTTTTTCCAGATAAAGATGTAGATAATGTATTGATGATTTGATAATATAGAAAACATGTTACATACGGGAGCAACTATAGCGCATAATTACTACGGAACAATTGCAACTGGGAATTAAAATTATTTGTAACTATTACAATGTTACTTGAATAATAGAATACTATGTCCCACTTCGTCTGATGTTAACTGAATTCAGTAACTTAATTGTAACAATATAATCCTACAATCTTTGTTTTTAGTTGACACTTCTTTAGCGGCGTTGAGCGATTCTCAGTAGGGTAAACAGGTAAACTTGTAGATTAGCTAAAATTAGATAAAATGTATACTTACGCAGCCTATCGTATGTTTTGATTATTGCTTGGAGCACCAATTGATAAATGGAAAAATCAGATAAATGTTAAATGTTAGGTTATGTTAATACTTTCAATTAAGAAATTTAAATATTAAAAAACCGTTCTGCCGTGTGGTACCGGTCAAGAATAGTACCACCCCATATCTTCCCGTGGGTGTCGTAAAAGCCGACTATGGGATAAAAATCAAGAGAATGGGCAGCAGCATCTTCTGAGTATTACAGATACCTACTGCGATCGCCATTCCGTCTGCCAAGTGTGGCGATTATGGCAATGCCCCTTTCATTGAGGGAGACCTATGTCCAACAGTGGACGTCTTATGGTTGAATGTATGGAAAAACAGTTATTCCAAAGTTTCGAGTGTTCAGTTACGTCGGCAGTTTTAATTCCCTAGGCACACTGCTTCAAGACTTTTTTTATTGTTTTTTTCTTTCATATAGATGATGTAACACACCGGTGTTTATAGTCTGTAAGAAGTAGATATTAACCACTCTTCGGTTGTCAGGTGGGTTTTGAGAGAATTTCCAGAAAATAAAAATGTCAATGTCAGGTTACGCCATAACATGGATGAAACTAAGTTCTCTATGTGCCATAAACAGATTATGGACCGTGTGGAGTTTTTGACGGGACCTCAGTCTGTCATATAGTAGCTGTGATTTTCATGGCGTTTTACGTAATACAGTTTGGTTATTGTGTACAAGTGAAGTATGTCTAATGTACTAAGAAATATCTACGGAACGTTCTAGAAGGATAAGTATCGTCTTGGTAGAGTGTTGATAAAAGTTTGAATTTCAGGATCGACAGTATGGATAAATTAATGTCTTTTCGTCTGTCCTATTATGTATATAATTCTACTACTATTCATAGATCGTGTGATGTGTGACGTTGAAAAAGAAAATTAAATTAATTATGGATTAAATAAGACTGGAGTTTTTGGCGGGAACTCAATTTGTCATGCAGAAGTTTGGGTGTTGTATAATTTAGTGGCGTTTTATATGATAACGTTTGGTTATCGTGCACAGGTGAAGTGTATTGAAAATAATGATGCGCAACGTTTCTTCTGACGTGCCACAAAAACAATTTAGAATGAATTGCCATCAAAGATATTGTAGAAATTCCCATACAATATATAAGTAAGTACGTAATAAATTTATAAGAAGGAAGTTAGAAACAATAGGATGAGGTCGCTTTCAAACAATCATTTATAAACGGGTACAAGTCGATACTACTAGTAATGTATTTGATATTTAATTATACTTCACACATATATTAAGGCCGAGTCTAGAAAATATGAGGACTTCAGAGTGTAAACTATCGTGTTACGTAATTTAGTATTATATATAGTTGAAACATTTTATAAAATATTAAATTAAGATCAACTATTTGACAAGATAAATGTTAATTTACAAAAATATTGTCTTAAATAGTCAGAATTTGCGCAAGCTTATTACAATCTACGGAGATCGTATCTTCGATTTCCGCAATCGTAAATCAATAGCAAACTAAATCATGATTGATAGATTTAAAGTAAGTCCGCATAGAAAATATTGTCAAATACCTACTCTTGTTAGTGTGATGTAGATTTTAATTGTTGTCCAGCAGTGAACAATAGAGTTAAAACAACATAAACTTTTTTTGTTAACTATATTAATATTTAATCACAAACATTTTAAAATAAATAGTTAATAGAAATCTTAAAATTGAAATATCACATACAAATTGCTTTTAAATAAAATTCTAAACTATTACAGGTTATATTAGAGTAGTTTCCTTCAAATAACAAAATAAATAAATAAAAATCAAATATAACCGAAGATGTCTCCGTGGATTAAAATGTAAACAAGAAAAAAAAGGTTTAATTACCATCTATTATAACAGGTTCGCGCGAAACGGAACTCTTAGCAAAATAGGGTTAAGTTTAAAAATACCGTTATCAGAATTAAATATACATTTTATATATTAGATATTATAAAGAAAAAAACTTGTAAAGTGGTAAATAAAATGAACTCGACTGAATCGCGGTTACCGTACACTTGTGAAAAATCTGTCTTAGTAACGTTAAGACGCGTTAAGGTATTAACAATATCCAGACTAAAAAGTGTAGTCAAAAGTGTAACCTAGTTTATTGAGTCATTAAGATATTTTATTGTTTAGCTTGGGTACTCATCCAAAACACGGTGACGTGATTTAATTTCAAATGTTTCGTTGATGCGCCAACGTAACGCTACACGTATTAACCAAATTTCGAAGATAATCGTGCTTTTTGAATTTTTCTTTTTTCATTTATCCCAATTGTGCTTTATATAATTTTGTATGTTTTACACAAAAAATTTAGTGTAAGTATAATTTGCAATCGGATTCTAGGTTTTTTTTTGTTTTATTTTACAGAGCAGGATAACATCTGCAAGGCTCGCTTGCAGATCCAACCATCCTTTGCAGTTTTTTTCAACTAAAGTAATTTCACCTCAACTTGTATACGCATACGATAATCTCTGAAACGGTTAGGCCGGTTTTGGCAGGAATTTTTCTGGCAGATACCCCGAAAAGTTACTCCGCGTAATTTAGGCTACTATTATTTTTCGAAAATAAATGTTCCGTGGTTTTGTGTAAAAAAAACTAAAACTCATGAAATTGTAAACAAAACAATAAAAATTATACATTTTCCAATTATTATTTAAAAACTATATTATGAAGTGAAGTATATATATGAAACGCGGGCGGAGCGCGGCACACAGCTACTTACGCTAAATTGATGAATATATCTTTTACATAAACGTTTAAATTTAAGAACATAATGTTACTGAATATGCTCAAAATTAAGAATTCTGTACTTATTCGATTTTCTTTCAAAACGTCAATACATCAATATCATTCGAAGCGAAGTGTTGGGGCGTGCACGGGCGGGCCATGGCCGTAATTACAGGCGATTGAAGCCGCGGGCCGATATATGCGCGCCTCTGCCCCGTCGCTAGCGCGCAAATTATTTAGTAATTTTAATTTTATTTGGACTTACACGCTTTTTCTTAGAGGGCGTTTACTGTGTAATATTTTTTTTAATGTAACGTGTGAGGTGGTATACCATTTTAATATTAATAAAGTATAATTATTATGATTTATGAATTTAGTTTAAAATAAACATAATAATACTATAAAGAAAATAATTATCATTTCTTTCCTTACCTTTACAAACGTTACCGATTTATCAGATAATAAGTTTAGGCCTTATGTAACGCAAGTTTTAATTTCCAAAGACACTTCACTGTGATCAATATATATATATATGTGTGTGTATGTTCACTATATATACCTCGATAACTGGATTGTTTTCCGAATCGGTGGTAGTGTTTTGACGTTCATAAGCGCCTTATCAGGGCCTAAATTGATTATAGTATTTTAATTTAATTTGATCTAAATAATCGATTCTCTGTCGTTTAGGCTGTTGCCGGGATCATAACAGAATCACCACTGAACCAATTTACATGACCATTCCTCTACATCCTAGCTATATTATCTGGATACATTTTAGTATATGTTTTATTAATTTAAGCAAAAAAATGGAATAAATATAAATAAATATAAATGAAATAAATATAATAGTGAATCGACGAAAAAGTTACCATTTATATTTATTTTATAATATTTAATATTTAAATTAAATCACTAATATTTAAAAGTCGAGTGGTGAATTACAGATTATAGATATATCTATATAGTGCCGCTAACATTGATAGTATTTTTTGTATCACAAGTTAGTATTAGTCTACTGTTGTTCATAAGTTTCTCGTATATCACGCCATTTGACCTCAATCTCAACTGTTGTTAAATGGTTATGTGGTACAAGATGGTAAACACGCTAAGCTTAGACATAATAGAGAGCGTTCAATTCTGTACAAAAATATTGTAGGAACTTTACTGTATCGTTAAAATAAATTTTAAAAGTCAATTTTTCTATGTTTTTCTTATGGAAAAAAAAAAAAAAAAATGCGATGCATACATTAATACGTCATATTTTAAGCGGTTTATTTTGACACTTAAATAAATCTTTTGTGCATGGTTCGTAATGTTTATGCTTTAACCAAAATTTTCCCTATTATTGTAATGATGTAGTTAAAAATGGTAATGGCTTAATTTAATATTAAGCCTATAGGTATTTACTGGTCATCATGTGACACTGCCGGAATACCTATTGGTGGTTAGTGATAGATCTTCAAACTTGAGGGCGGTAATTAACCGGGCAGTCATTATATAAGTTTCTATAAAAATGCTATAGCTTGCTCAAGATGATTTCCTAATGGTTGCAGCATACAGCGTACAGGCCGAGACACCAGCGCGATGTTTTTTTTATAAAAGAGATTCTCTAGTAAAACAGCGCTAGGGTCTCGTTTTCCCCGCTGTGTTCCGCAATCATTACTTGAAAGCTCATTTATAGATTGTGATAGATAGATTTGAACATAGATGTGTTATTTGAAAATAATAAAAATAATTGTTTTTTTTTACTTTCTGGTAAAACCGATTCACTAAGAATTAACGAAATCAGCTAGGATGTATTGTAATTTCAATAAACTTAATCCCATCCTCTGGTTGTTACTTTGTAAAAGGTTATTGTCATCCTGAACGAATTCATTACTTTGACTGCTTCGAAGCTTTGAAGTATCAACAAAATCATAGTGTAAACAAGGTTTAGATTAATCTTTGAACTAAAGGGGTAATTGAAATAAGTTCCACATTTTTTTATAATATAAATTTTATTGCTCATTATAAATTTTGTCTTATAATTAGGAAGAACTTAGTTTCGCGGTGCGAGTGTCTCTTATCACTTACAAAATAAAATCTATCACTAAATATATATAGTAATAACTTGAACGGGATTCACTAATTTTATTTTATAATCTATGAGATATTTCATTTATTAACATTAACTCTAACAATTTATACAGATTCATATTTATATGTTAACAATAATAACAGTAATAATAAAACGTTACAAAAAATATTATTAACTTAATCATATATCTACAGGCTTATTGGAAGAACTTTATACGCTATATTAATTATTTATTATTTTGTATTTATATTAATAATAATAATATACACAAAATAGTACAAATAAATAATCTTTTATATAATATAGGAATCGTTTTCGTAACCATCATGGAACATGGTTTTGGACAAAAGAGTAAAAAAAAAAAAAAATTTAACATCACTGTAATACCTCATAGCACCAATAACAATCTTACATTGATTTTTTTTTTATCAAGGCACAATTTTGTATTATTTTCAAATACATACATAAAAATATTGTCTTTCAGAGATTCGATTGTTATGAAAATTGAAACGAATACAAATTTTGTATGTTCCGTTTTGATTTTTTTTTATTATAATATAATTTCGAATTAAAAGCAAAACAGGAAAAGAAAATATTTTTAATTGTGAATAATATATTTTCAGTGAATTATTTTATAATTATTTCAACAGGGAATTTTTTCTAAATCTATTTTTAGGAATACTCATGTCATATTTTGAGTTTAAAATAAATTTTCAAGTTGAATTTTCATTTCAGACATGATTTTCAAGATACAAGTTTGTCACGAATTGAAGACTAATAAATATTAACAGGAAAGGTAAACGTTTCATATTGCAATAATAGTATTAAAAATAAGCACATACATTCATAATATCTGGACGCTTTGAATTTCAGTATCCCGATTATTATTAAACTAATGTTTAATAATAAATTTAATACGGCGATATTATACATTAAAATTCATATCTTTCCATGGGAATGCATTACTAACTATTTAAGATAACAGATAAACGAATATTTATATATAAATATAGACAATTAGTAGTGGAACTTTTCATAGGCAATATTATTAACACTTAAATATAGTAACTCATTTTTTTTTTAAATATTCGAATTATAGGATTTCACCATAAATGGTATATCGTCTTAGTACCTATATATGTTTTCTTATATAGATCTATTATGTTTTACCGATTTTTTAAATATTTATTCAGTAATGATTATCACAATGTATCAGAATCAATTGACAATTGTATATATTTTATGGTCAGTCTAAAAGTAAACCACGGCAGGATTTATGTATAGTTTTCCTAGCCTGAATATGATTACATCTACCTGACGTAAATAGTTAATTTGTAATAATTCACGACTTGAGCGATCTTGTTATGGAGTTAGTTCTAAAATACATCACTAGCTGACGTCGCGTTGTTAACTTTTCTAAATACTACGAAGATCGTGTATCTTTGGGTCATATTATGAATTAGCATAATCAACTCCCAAATCAGTCCTATCCTAGTCAATTGCTATAGCAAGTCTGCCTTACGCCGGCTAATATGACGCTAAACTCGTCCTCCGGCCTGACTTCAGTCCCTGGGGTAGCTGGAGCGTATGTAGGAGGTGGTGCACCTGATATCACTGAAGCATACGGAGGGTACATCCTCTCGGAACAATACTCCTGTCCGGGACCTTGTTCTGGACAGTACGGCGGCCTGTAACTCTGCGGATCATATCTGTACTGCTGATGTTGTTCTACAGAACCATCAGGTCCATAGTCTAAATACTTGTCGAACTCCCGTGCATCCACATCCGACTCCGGTGATCCCGTTCGTATCTCCGGACGAGGATGCATATACTGCTCTGTATCCTGCTGGTTCGCTGGCGGTTCCTCCGAGAAATAAGTTCCACCGGCGTCGTATTCCGTCTTAGGCTGTTCCGGATAGTGAACGTATGTGTCTTCAGTTTTGTAAATGTGTTCGTATTGCTCATAAGGATGATACTGAATGCCGTATTCGGAAGGTAGAGGACCGCTTGGAGCTGAAGACACTCTCGGAGTGCTAGTACCAAGGGTCTGTTGGTCTTGAGACGTCGCTACGGGTGGAAAGAAAGTCCCAGTGACAAGCGGAGATTGTTCTGATAACGCTTTCTGCGTGCACATGACATACATCCCGTTAGCCATACCCATAGCGGCAACCGGAGCTGGCGAGTAGGAACCTGGTGTTCTGTACGTTTTGTACGGTGAATAAGATTCTGATAGCGACGATGCGTTGATAGCCCTTCGCCTCTCTTCGTATTGGAAGTTCTCCTTTTCATTCTCGATGGGAGACGCATCAGGCGTTGGGAGGGGAGCGTCAGCAGGCGCACTCCTCCTACCTTGAGGTTCTGGAGACCTCGCCGGAGACGATTCAGGTGTTTGAACGTGACCGTTATATTGCTGGCTGGTTTGGAAATCCGAGGCAAGTGGCGATGTTCTGTATGGAGAGAAACCGGCTCCAGGGTTGTGGGTGAAACGTGTGTCTGGTGAATCGGTTCCTGTAGCATATGGAGAACCTAATGCAGCGGATGAGGTCGGTTGGGCATTGGCAGGCGTAGCGGGTTGATTCGGTCTCGCCTTATTTTGTTTTCGTCGTCTCGGCCTGTATTTATAGTTTGGATGCTCCGTCATGTGGATGACACGGAGTCTTTCCGCTTCTTCGACGAACGGCCGCCTGTCTTGAGGAGTAAGCGAACGCCACTTTTTACCTGAAATGAAAAGAGATAAATAAAATGAATCGATTGTCTGTCTGGCTTTATAATACAATGTTGTACACGTTTTGGGTCGTAAATGCGGAGAAAATTGACATGCCATGCGCGCCTTGAGGACATTACGCTACTTTTTGCCGACGGTGGTAGGTAGCAGCTTGAATGGATCGTTTTGTGTTTACAGTACAATACTTGTATCAACAGATGTTCTTCTGTAGTGTATTTATGACATCATTTTATATGTGAGCACTGGTCATAAAATTTTAAGTTTATATTCTATTTTATAAAATTCATATTCGAGATTTATATTTAATTTAACGTTTATATGTATTGTTTATTACATTAATATAACAAACAATTTATAATTATATACTTTAATAAATATATGAATTAACCCACTTGTATTATTCAACCACCGGTACTTTTTAATGCACAAAACAATAAAAAAAGAAAGAATATCTTATCTTATATTATTATATTAGAAGTTTACGTCGATGACTTGACTATGAATAAATAATAAAAACCATACAAATGGGACGTCGTCTCTGAAACCTAATATTAAATATTTATGGCTATTAACTTCCACATCCAGATAAAACCAAGATTAATATTACCTAATGCTAAAGAAATAAAATTGACGTCCGCCACAGAGGCCGAGCTTAATAATCACGATGGTGTTCTATCAAATAACTATAAAACACATACTTTGAGAGTTCCATAAATAACAGCATGCCTTGATCGACTAAGTGTTCATAAATGGTTTAAGAATACCGACTTTATAAAGTGGACTTAAGATTAAAATTACTTTGCATCGTAAAGTGTGAGGTCTCAAGAGAAAATTATCGAGAAGACTGAACAATCTTTAAGGATATTTATCAACACGACACTACTTGCTACCGGCAAAACAAACAACTTTACTTTTAGTGTTGGCCAGCGTCGACAAAAATGTTGTCGACAATATAAAAACGCATTTCGTTTTGGTTTCGTGAAGGTTTCAATTTGTATATCTTAAGTAACGATGTTTATTATAACAAGTTGAATTATTGTTTATTAGTATTTTGAACTTATCAGAAGTTATGTAACAACTATTTTGAGAGATAACATTACACATTAATTAACAATTAAACCTTGCGGTTTGTCGTTACTTATTAGTGGACGCAAAAAATAGAAAACTATGGCGTAAAATAATTTATTGTAACTTGTAATAACTGATTTCTTAGTAGTGTGAACTTCGTGCGGATCCAACTTCACTTTAAAAGACGTTTCGTTCCGAAACAGCTATATGTTATAAATTATGCTTAAGAAATAAAGGATTAAATAAATTTTACGATCTTACAAAATTATCATACTTAGTTTAGTTATGTAATAATTGTAGATAGGTAATAAAATGGAACCTAAATATCGAATTGTAAGTATGTATATCGTTGACAATGAAATTAGTCAATTTACGTTCGGAAAGGGGAACAATCAACGTTAAAGTTACAATCAATCTAGAAAACATCCAAAAGAACTAAATGCGGATTCTTATAGAGAGAAATTGAACTTAATATCCGAAGTAAATTATATTTATAAATTCATTTATATTTAATAAAAACATTGTTAACATGTAGACGTGTATTTGAAAAAGAAATAAATTAAAAATGAGTATTAAAATATCCCTTTTACATACACAAAACGCAATAATGTTTCTCACAAAAACGTCACTCAGTTGTACCTGCATGAATGATGTCAAATGTCAGCTTGACAAATGACGGGAAGGGGCTTCCTGTAGCGTGGCGTCTTAGTCCATTAATGCGCAGTGTAGAATTATCGATGTTTTTATTTATCGACAATGTCCGAGTAATTAATGATTTATTAGCCGTCCTATCGTTAAGATTAAGAGCGATCGTCAGCGGAATTCTTAAGCATTGTATTTATTAGGCTGATTAAACTATTATTTGGAACTTTGTTACGTTTAATGATATAATTAATCATGGGTCATATTTTCGATATTATTTGTTACAGCTATAACTGTAATCTAATCTATATATAATTTTTGTGCTTTTAAATATATAGTCACATAGTTGTAGTTATCTACAACTTTAGTTTAGTTAGAATACAGTTTGAATGAAAATACATGTAATAACTAGCCAAGATCTAACCTTCTAAGAACATATTAATAATAAAACCTCGTTACATAAATAAGGTTAAAACGCAGTCCATACCTTATTCCAACCAAATCTTACATAAGACTGCAGTGTTGTTCTATATAGTTCAATATAAGTGAACCTTAGGTTAGAACACCATTCGCATTAAGATCAGAATTCTTGTGTCTTTGCCTGAATTTGGTATATACTTAAAATCGAATTGACTCTTATCGGAAAAAAATATGGGAGCTCATATTATGCACGTTTTAAATTACAAAGGAATAGGAATTAACTAAAGAATAGGAGTAATAAGAATTAATCTGATCTTTCAGTGAAGAAAAACGTCGAGAATAGACCATAACATAGTAGTAGAGCATTTTCTAATAATGCAGCTCAAGTTTAATAACTTATCACTAAACATAAATTAGTATATTCCGGCAGCATCACTTGATAGCCAGTATCTTAGTATGTGTATCATCCTGGACCGCACCGTCATTAGTGGTGTAAGGATCAGGTGTAATTGTAGTCAAAGCGCCTGAGCCTATATTATGAATGAAAAAATAACATCGATTATAAATATCATATGTACATCACTAGTAATTGTCGAGAAATATTTTACGAAGTAGCATGTAATAAAGCTTTTAGCGGAGACAGTATGTGTAGTGCTTACCGATCTCACTCGTCTTTCAATGATTTTGGGTTCAAACTCAAGTAAAAATATTTAAAGTTTTCTATAAACTTATCTCTTTTTTTTTTCTTTTTATTAAAATTGCTATGTACATTTTAAACAATTAACGTTATAAATAAACAATATTTGTTATTGAATGTGCATAAAAACACTGATACAATCGGAATCTATACAAATTATAAAAGGTAATATTATTGTATGTTTAAGAGTAATAATTCATTATAATTTTTGTTATATATTTTACCACGTAAGGAGATATGCGTTGTGGAAAACGGCCTTAAAAAGGTGTACCGACTACCTGATGAAGGTGACGTAAATCGATTGGATGCGGGTGCTACAAGACCCAGCCGTGGATGCCTATGTCCAGTAGTGGATGGCTTTCGGTTGAGATGTTTATAGTAATATTTTGTCAGTTTAGTTAGTTTTATACGGTAAAAGTTCTGAGGATTATATTGAAAAAAAAAAAATGTATAGAAAAAAAATAGTTAAAAAAAAACAAAAACACACTTTTATAGAAAATCCAACCAAAAAATGTAAAAAATAAATGTTGATAAATTGGAATTAAGAATAGAGTAAATAAGAGAAAATATTAATTTATTTGTTAAAAAACCTGGGATGCATGGTAGTATAGTAATTGAGTAGAAGGATTATAATTTTTATGATATCTTAATAAGCACCCCACGCTTTTGTTTTACAATAAAGTGCACATTTTCTTGTATTTACACTATTATTAATTAAAATTTATTGTCCATTTTTTTGTTGTTGGTTTTTATATAAAAGCGTGTTTTTTAGTTTCTTATAAACTATATGGATTTTTTATAATAGAGTGTTTTATAGTTTTTTTAATACGTCATAATCTAGTCATTTCGTTTAATCCATTTACGAGTAGTCCTATCGGCGCAAAGACACTACCGGATATAAGATACTAAAAAATCGCTAGTCCTGAAAATCCTTGTAAGAATAACGGGACTGACTGTTTAAAATATTGAATTGTCGTCGGTCCTAGACAAGTACCTATGCCAAATTTCGAGTCAATCCGACGTTTTGAGGGGCTCAAAATCATGTTTTATGTTTCCTTTAAATAGGCATGTACATACGTATGAAGCTAATAAAATTATTTTAAAAAGCCCCACATTTCACTTCAATACTTTAAACTATTAATAAAAAGTTTTATACATATAATTTTATTAATAATTAAAATAAGTTCATAAAGAAGAAGACTCGTTATATGCGAACGGAATCACTGATACATGTACTTTATCTATATTTACTTGGAATTTGACATAGTTCATCCTTTCGCGATGTAGATTTTTAGACGCTTAATTATCCAGAATGATTTTTCATCATCTTATTACATTCTTGCCACGCGTCTACGCTATGTAACGGTTGCTATGGTAACCGTTGTCATGGCAACCGTTGCTATGGTATATTATATAAATAAATAAATAAAGTATGCGAGACCACACCGATACAGTAACGCGGGTAACTGGACGCCAGTGTACGATATCTAGTAAGTGTAATTGAGCGGAGTCGATAAAGCGGATACACCGGAGCGACGAGGCGGCGCGGCGCGGCATCGTGCGCGGCCGTATCGCGGGAAACGGAAGCGCATAATGTAAAATGGAGACTTATTGATACTTTCATTAAGTTGACAAGATATTATATGTATCTATAGTTATTCTCTTATCCTTATATTATATAAAAGAGAACGTCTTTCTATCTGTCCGTAAGCTAATAACTCGAGAACCATTGAACCGATTTAAATGATTATTTTTTCAAAACGTAAATATATTATATAGCCATTTTTAGTTTCTTTAGGTTGTAGTATATAAGATTAGTTATGAGGATAATAGTGAATGGAAGCCAACACAAAAATATCCACGAATATAAACTTGTAAATATTTATAACAATCGTCATTTTACAAACGGGGAATCCGACGTGGACGGAGTAGCAGGTATAGCTGGTATAGTCAATTAATGAGGTGGCATAGCAAATTTATTGCGCTTTTGATATTGTTCATGGATTCGTTTTTTTTCGAAAGAATTCGTTACAACGAAGCAGTCGCCTCACTTTTAGACGTACAGATGGATTCAGGTTGTGTTGATATAAAACATAGTTCTAACAGATTACAATTATGTATCTTATCTATTCGACAAACGTTTTGTGCCAAGAGAATGTATCCACTCCTCGCTCAAGAGTTTGTATCGGTCATGTCATTATATTCCTTCATCTCTGCATACATTTTTAACCGACTTCAAAACGAGAGGTTCTCAATTCATCTGCATGTTTTTTTTTTTGTGTTTGTTACGCGATTTCTCCGTCAGTTCTAGCAAATCATCTCGTGCAGCCCACAACAGCCCGAACAGCTCAACACAAGCGCTGTGCAGTTTCCAAACAGTCATTTATTATAAAAAAAAATTATTACAATTTACAATATTGATTATGACAATTTTCTCCTTAAAATAAACACACAGGGAAACTACTGACTACTTATGCTAAGCTTACGGAATAATGGGAGACACGGGGAAACCGCAACAGGGCTATTCCTTTCGACGGTGGCGTCTCCTTTGTCCGCGCCTACGGACAAGTATGGATGTGGCACACAAGGTGCGTCCCTCGTGGAGCAATCTTCTGAGTTTCCTGGGAGCTAATCCTTTTATCGATCGGACTCTGAGGAGTCAGGGAGATGCACCCGATCTGTACGGGTCATAGTCTCAGTCCGCCTTCAACTACCTACTCAGCTAGGACCGTTCTCCGTCAGTTGTGGAGCGATTTGTAATTTTATTCCAAGGAGTACCCTTCCGAGGTGGCCCTATTGTCACCAAGTCAAAATCTGATCAGTGGATCTCAGGGAAATCGAGAGCAGCTCTCGAATATTATAGATACTCACGCGTGTTTCATATATTTTCTTCCAAAGCTATTCAAGTGTTTGTGTCACCATCGTATTTTAATGATCTAATGAGGGAATTATTACAACATTTTAACGGGTAGTATTTGATGATTTTTTTTTTGTACATATTGTACTTTATTTATGTGGACTAATATGATGAATAAAAACGAGGAAGAAGGTGAATTTAATACGGAAATAAAACATTTTTTTATATGAAATAAAACCGACTTCAAAAGATGAAATGCGCTAAAAAGTAAATAAATAATTTGTTTATTAATCATCTTCTGTTTATTTCAATATATCATTTGTTTGAATACAATTAAAAATATTGGAGTCGGTTTTTATTCTCGAGTTGATAATGTATCCTGAGTTGCGAGTTTTGGTTAACTCTGGGTGTCATCCATTATGGATTTACCTGCCATTTTAAAATTTTATAGGTAATCAAACAGATAGGTTACTTTTGACATTAAAAAAAAATCTAAAACGAGATCATAATCTTATCATCAGACAATTTTGATCTTCACAGAAAACCACTAAAAAAATCACTTTGAAAATCTTTGTTGTTGTAACAAATGGCCGGCCATTAAATGCGATGTTCCATTCCAAGTAAGCGGATCTGTTGAATGACAAGTATCAATCAAAATATAGTGTATGGTTATCGTTTTTGGGGTATTTTTGGTTTATCTACGTTCAAACGAGCTTTGTGACAAACAACACTGACTTTTAATTTTTTGTACATTTTTTTCTATACATAAGGTCTTACAATAAATCTGTTGAAAAAGCGTATTATAATATCAATAAAAAATATATCAAGATATGATAAGATATATTTGACGTAATCATTTTAAAATGTTTTATTTTTCTGTTTATTTTATAACAAATACTGATCGATTCATAAACATTCATCAGAAATTAAACTTTGTTTACCGTTTTAGATAAAGTATGTGAGTTATACTCACTAGGAATCGTGAAAACATACTTTCTTTTAGAATCAAAAATGAAAAAAAAAAATGTTCAAATAATATAGAAATTTGATTTTTTTAAATACTTTGTTAAGGTTCAGTGCTTTGACCACAATCTCATCTGATATTGAATAACGATCTGGTCCAGGATGGTAAATACAGAAATCCTATAGAGGTTTTCGTTCTCAAGCATCTTGCCGAAACAAACATATTTGTGTTTGACGATAAGTTTCCAATCTTGAAGGTTGGTAACTCTACCCAGGCGAGCAATATTAGAAAATCCACTGAATCACATATCATAACCATTAATGCACACACACACACACACACACATATATATATATATAGATAAACAATGTATCTACAAAAAAAATAATTTTATTTATGAAGAACGTGTTGTAGAAAACTGTAATTGGCTATAGTATAGTGTAACCTGTTTTATCTATGTATATTTATTTCGAAATGCTAATGTTTTCTCTTGGAATAAATAAAGAAACATATCCCCACGACTATGCTATGGTTTCCTCGCAATATTTTCGTCAGTATAAGCTCGGACACATTATAGAGTTGGATAGGTAGGTAGGTAGGACCAAACCTACGTCAACGCGGAATCCGACCACACTCTATAATACCAACTGAACCGTCATCGCTAATGAAAAAAATATATTATTAAAGATTTAAGTTACGAAAACTATTGCAAAGTATGTATATATACCACATTCAAGAACATTAACAACTGAGGCCACATTAATACTCTGAAATAGTGATTATACAATCAAAAAGTTTTGCCTTAACCGTGCTAAATACTTGCCTAATCGTTATACCTAAGTATAGTAAATTAACAACATTTTAAGAATACAGTAATCATAAGGTTTTTTTACTTGAACAGATCACTGTTTAAATGATCACATTTATCTCTAAAGTATGTTTGAACTAAAATAGATCGATTAAATTCCTCTAAAAAAACACTGAAATGTTTCAACCTTTTTTTATATCCAACGATGACCAGAAGCTTGTTTATATTAAATATAATAATAATAAACAAAAAAAAAAAGAAATTAAACCAAAACTTTAACGATAACATTATAATGATGGCAATCAATCATTCGTGTTATGATGCGGTGGTCGCCGGCCCACTCCTAAATCATTAATTAGATCACTATACTTAATGATCAGTTATAGAATTATCGAATTATGATAATACATTCATATTAATGTACGTATATGAAAATTAAAAGTTTTGTCCGTGTTTATTGACGATAGAGAAACTATTGACTTAATTATTACGATGTATGTGACTTAATACGTATTATACTGACGCAATTTTGATATAATGAAACAGACGAATAATGAAGATTTTAGCGTTATAAGCTATATCGTTATTACTAATAGTAAATGTCCGATATTTATACGATTTTTTTCGTTTTAACAATAATTATATCATATGGAAAATGATTAATTTTAGTAAAAGTACTTTAGATTTTTGTCATATATAAAAACTCGTAATGTCATTACTGAAATTACTTTTACAAGAGAGTCTCAGTTATTTATTACATTCCGTGAATGCACATCAAATAAGTTAGTTAAATATCGTGAAATTCATAATTAAAGTTCAATTATTATGTAGACAAATTATTAATAATCAATATATTTCAATATAGCCATATTTTATTTGATAATTATAAATATACCTTTAATGTACATTAACCTTCCCACTTTAACGGGGTAGTAGTTACAAGTATTCAATAGATGGCAGCGTTGATTTTTTTGCGGCGACGGATGTCGCGGGCACGCGTTGCATTTTAAATGTTTAAAACCTCCCGTCCCTTTTTATCACAAAAGAGTGCGTATTTAAGCGTCTCGCTCTGAGAAAATATTTTTTTTTGCGATTCCAAGTGCGTGGCCATTTTTGTCGTTTTTTTTTTTTTCATTTAAACGTAGCCCGTTTCATAGTGGACGAAGCGAAACGGTAGCGGCAATATTTCTTTCCGAATGTAGATTGTATTGAATGGACAGTTTGAACTTTAGGATTTATCATAATAGGCGAAATTATAAAATGAATGTTTCTTTACTATAGTGTATTACTAGTAATTATTAGTAAATCTTTATATAAATGACATATTTCTTTTAACGTCAATGTATCTTTTTAAGGCATAATGAATTGGTGAATTTGATAAACTATATAGGCATGTTTTGGTTTCATTTTTATTCGTTGCTAAAAGAATGGTAAAGTTACTAGACCATACAGTTTCTATCAGACGATAGAAACTAGTGTTCGCACAAAGGTTTACTAAAACCGCGAATATTTTGATGGACATACTATACCTACTATCCACGAAGTTTTTGTGGTATCCCCGAATTAACAATAAATATAAAAAAACAACTTATATGAGAAATTCCGCCGAAAAAAGATTCCACCAAAAACTCCACAATATATAGGAATATAAATGAAATGTATTAATGATTTTTTTTTTACTGAATATCATTTCTCAGCCTAGTTACTTTGTTATGTTCTAAAACATTCTATACCTACAGGTTTACAGCTGTTTAGAAAGGCTTTAGAAAACGGCTTAATCAAAATTAGAAATGTACATCCATACACTGCTTAAATTTTTAGTTGTAAAGAATAACGGTATTCCATACACATAATAAAAGGTTAATGAGAGAAATTTTGCACATTGAAGATATTTAAGAAAAAATACTATGCGAGGCTTCAGAATCGAATACAGAACACATTTCGATAGTTTAAAAAAATGTCTATCTGTCTATTAATTTATTCGGTAATGATACATATTGTCTCCAGAGGGAGAGCATTGGCTGCAAATTGTATGAATTACAAGCGGGGGAGAAGCCGCGGGCATAGCTAGTATATTGATATATTGCCAGCCTGTGTGTCCTTATTCTCTATAAACCTCTCGCTGTTTCTCGAGAAACTTTCCTATAAAACAAATGGTGGAATAGTAGAGAAGGCGTTACTGCTTGTAACTGCATAGTCGGAACATAGCTACGGGCTAGGGTTTACTGCACGCTACAAAACTTTATTGCGAACTGAAGTTTTGTGTCGGCCTCTCAATGCACGTAGTACGAGTCATGAGCGAAGGTTCAAAATTGTAGTTTAAATTATAGTCTTGCTCCGTCGCTGTATTCAGCTTTATTTTCGAAAAGTTAATACTTAATCTGAGTATTACATAAACATAATTGTGGTGATTTTTTAATCTCCTCCCTTTTTCAGCAATGGTAAGCAATACCCTTACCACGTCCCTCACAGTATTGAGTAAGCGTTGTCATAATTTTGAAAAGAATATATTAATCAGAAAATATTGCTAATGTAACTACCATTCACACATCCCGTTTTCTATGTCATCAAATATAAGCAAAGCGTAGACTCTCTGCCTCTCATTAATGCTTACGGAATAAATCAAAAAAATAAAAAAAATTTGGGCCCTGAAATGCACTTACGAACGTCAAAAAAACTACCACCGGTTCGGAAAACAATCCAGTCGAGAAGTGCCAGCAAGAAACTCGATCTGGTTTTTTTTTTATTTTAAGTTATTAAAATTATACAATTTATAATAACAATAACCGGTTTAGCGGAAGCACAAAGAGCGGTCTTACTTCCAGACATCACTATTGTTTACGTAATGATCCACACTGTAATACTGTAAATACCCTGTAAATACTTAAAGTGCCCCTCTGAAATAGAGGTTAATGGAGCCGGATTCCACTTCAAAAGACGCGGTTTCGAGCCTACCTATCCAATTATAAAATCGGTAAAGGAAAATATTGTGAGGAAACCATAGCTTGATGGTAAGGCATTTTCTAATAATGCCCGCCTGGGTAGCTACCATCTTAAGGTTTGAAAACATGTCGCCAAATACCAATAGGTGTATTCCGGCTGCATCTTGGACCACATTGTCACTTAACATCAGGTGAGATTGTGGTCAAAGCACTGAGCTTATATTGTTTCAAAAAACCCTAAAGCTTTGGAATAATTAATGAAGTAAAAATTATCACTGATCTTCAAATATACATTCAAATCGCTCGCCTCTATTAAATTGAACCAAACGACGTGAGTATAAAACATTCGTTTCCGTCATCGTGGAAGTCTTCTCTACCGAATAACTTCGTTTTATGTATTTCGGCAGCCTTGCCGGCGTTTCGTTTCGTTTCGAAGAATCGAGTAAAAAAGGACGACCCGCGAAAGAAATGACTACTACGCGGGATTGTTTGAATACTTTGCAGTTCTCCTTTATAGATAGAGTTGGAAATGAAAATTGTTTATGATTATGTTCAACAGCGTATATTGTTTCTTTTGTATTTTAACGATATTTCAAACTGGTCTATAGGTATGCTTAGAGAGAACATTTTCTATATAAAATTAAAGGCGGTTTGAAGCGATGGTGGCTTAGCTGGTAGTACAGTGGGATTCGGTTCGAGCCCGCCTGTCTAACTCTAAAGTCAGCCTGAGCTTTCGGTGAAGGAAAACATCGCGAGAAAACCATAGCATGGTGGTAGTGCATTTTATATCAATGTCAGCCTGGGTAGCTACTATCTTTAAGTTTGAAAACCTGTCACCAAATACCAATAGGTGAGTTCTGGCAGCATCACTTGAGACCTACCTCTAGACTTAGTGTGTTTACCATGCTGGATAACATCGTCACTTAACATCAGGTGAGATTGTGGTCAATGCTCTGAGCCTATACCGTGTAAAAAATATCATACCACCGGATCGGAAAAACTCAATCTAGTGTTTTTGGAATTTTTTGTTTCTGGAATTATACAGTTACTAGTTTATTAGTAGATGCACAGAGCAGATTGTCATTTCCAGACATCCACCCTATAATTTAACCTTTGCAAATTAAAACTTGCTTGACATGGTGTCTGACCCTATTATTCAGTACGTTATAGTCCACAGTTGGGCAACCTCTCATGAGTCGCGTCACTACACTCGTTCCAAGTGAGAATAATAACACCTATGTTAATTATATTACATCAAGCACCAATTGCATATGTTGAAAAAAAAAACGCACCAATGGCAACCAACTAGATAGCGGTTTATCTATTTATATAGGCTATAAGCTGGGTTACACATATTTTATCCAACAATCGGCGGCAGTATTGTTGATTAAAAATCCTAAGCCATCTGCGATCGCCATCATACGCGCACCCATTATAGCGACCATTTGAAAAACTTATAAACTTGTAACAAAATATCTATTAAACCTAGACCAGAGATTATATGTCTTATTTAAAAAAAAAACAAGTATATCAGCACAGTTGTTCTCTAGTTATAAGCCAATTAAAAGACTGAGAAAGTCACTTTTTATAACTATTATGGATATAGATATTTAAAAGATAATCTCTTAGATTACTATACGATTTTAAACCAAGCATAGTTTATTTATTCTTGGGTAAACAACGAACATAAATGGATATTTATTAACAGACCTACAAATATTAAACATCCAGACAGGAAATAAGAATCGCAAACTCTCAACTCAACTTTAGAAGTATATATTGGACCGACGAAGAATAAAATTTCTCTTTAACATATCTCTAAATTATCTATCTCATCTATCTTTGTTTATAATTAGTTTGTGATAAATAAAACTATTACTCAACTATAAACTCTTTTATTTATTGTGATCTATAGAATTCAATATAAAAACTTTGTTAAAATATGTCGAGTCGAGTTTTGCAGACGCGACGCCTGTTGTATACTTTTTGACGTTAAGATATTCGCATCTCTTTTTTTTTATTTTAATCAACCTTAATAGTTTCGGCAACGAGGAGACATTTTAACTCAATTTGTGAATTCACAGTGGTTTATTAAAATATCAGCCAGGAACATTACCAAGTTAGGAATCTCTATTAAGCGAAGACATAATACTTGGACATAAAACTTTCCGGAGAGATTTTTGGAGCGGCACCATTTTCGACTAAAACCATTATTTGATACCAGATTTGATTGTACCTGTGTTATAGTATTTATATTTCATACTAACTGTGCAGCTTATGTTCTCAGTCTGGATGCAATATATGTCATTACCAACTGTCATCGAATTTGGTTCAGTAGTTTTTGCGTGAAAGGCGAAAAAAAAATTCACTCGCGAAATGTGCTTTGTTTTCTATTCTGAAGCACTACATAGTATTTTTTCTTAGTTATCTTCAATGTAAAGATTTCGTCTCGTTAGCCTTTTATTATAAATATAATTAAAATTAAACTAGGCAACTATGGAGACTGCCAACAGAAGTTGAAATTTCATAATTTGGTATTTGAAATTATTAACATTTATCTGATTTTTACATCTATTGATGCTCCTAGGAATAATTTTGTACAATTTTATTAAATTCATTCATAATCAAATTATACGATAGGCTACGTAAGTATAAATTATTTATATCTTGAGCGCCATAACTTAAATGCCATCTTATCATACTGTAGCATGTTGACAGCTAACGTCATACCACTGGTAACGCGAATCTATAAGTTTTCCCCTACCGAGAAATGCTCAAAGCCGCTATAGGAATTTGTACTTAAAAAAATAGTTTAACATAGTTTCACAAATTCATTAGAATATGTTCTTATGGAAGTACTAGCTGGTGCCCGCGGCTCCGCCCGCGTTTCATATGTTCTGTGCATATGACGTTTCATTTATAGCTAATTTAAAAAACAATGAATGAATAAAAGTAAGAGTATTTTGGTTTTATTAGCGGAAAAAATGTATATAAGCGTAAATTGAAGTGAAAAATGTACAAAAGAGTAAATCGAAAAAAAAATGAGAGAGGATCGGTGGAATCCAAAAAATACCTGTCTACGAAAAATACTGCGTTGAAAAAAAATTAGACCTATGCCGATATATTCAGTAGTTTTGAGGTGATGATGCGTCAAAGGAACCCCATTTTCCTTTTATTTATTACAAGGATAAATGCCTGTCTTTTGTTTTATGGGAGCAAATAAATTCATAAACAAACAAATTGAGAAAACATGGCAAAGGGCTCATAGAATTTGAAAAATATATAGCCTATAACCATCTACGATTAATTCCGCGTCGAATGGTTGTGGTTTCATGCTGATCGGTCCAGTAGTTTTCGAGTTTACCTCGGACAAAGAAAACAAACTTTGCTTATATATATATGTATAGATTTTTGTCTCCTATAAAGACTAAAATATTTTTCTCATCAACGGTTCGAATAAGGTTGCCGTAAAGTGTAATAGGTAATACCGTAGTATAGTATCGAAGGTTAAGTAAAGGTGCGTCCACACGCACGTGTTCTCATTAACCGCGCGGTTATTCGCGACGCATGACGCGCGGCAGTCACGTCGTGCGCACGCGCCGACGCGCCGCCTCTCCATTATACCACGATAAAGTAAATGAAACAACTGTAAATAGTTGTCGGAACTTTTGTCGTAACATAAATGAAGATGACATATGTTATTTAATAATTCTTTTTTGAAGTGAGTAGGAGAACAATTTATAGAATCGCGTTTTCAATAATATGGCGTCAGTCGTCAACATGCTACAGTATGTCAATGTAAGTGCTAGAATTATTGCTAGAAGCGCCAATAGATCTAGATAAATGTTATGTGTTAAACGTTAGGTTATGTTAATAATTACAATTAACAAAGAAGTGAAAGTTAAACATACTTCTGTCGGCAGTTCCCATGGTTGCCTAGATTTTTTTTAGGTTTTAATACAGTTATTGACATCTCATTGTACTTAAATTAAAACATTAATAGAATGAAGTAAAGTGGTTAAGTTACGCGCAAAATTGTTAACACGCCAGTACAGTACAGTACAGTACAGTCTTTGATTCAAAACTGGTTGGGTTTTAACATTTTCACTTTTTACAATATTACATTGTATATCACACAGTACTATTTTGTAAAACGTACGTTTTTTTGTGATCTTGCGTTGGACACAAAAATCTCGTTTTTTTTTTCTTTATGAGTATTGCTTATCAGCGTTTAGTTCACATATTAATTACTTCATACAACCAATGAACAAATACAATTTGACGGGAATATAATCTATATATACACAGAACAATTAAAACTGATAGTAGTAAATATTGTAAAGTTCACAAAATAACAACGACAATAACAAACTCTCAAACAAAACTCTAATAAGATTTACTTTGAAGATGATGCTTTACTACTTTATGTAACATAATAAAATAAAAGTTTATAGGTTATATTTAGATAACCGGATCCGTTATTGAAATTAAAAATTACATAGTATAATGGAAACAGTATCGGTCGCATTGCGGCACGCCGACCGAGCGGTTTGCGTTAAGTCCTATACGAGTTATATTATTAGTTATTATTATTATATGTTAGTGGCACTACGTGGGCGGACTGATGTCGAGCTTCAGCGAAACGCGTTGAGACGGCAGGATGTCATACAACGTGGAGTGAGTGCGTTATTAAAAAAAAAGTAATATATCGATTTTGTACGTCGGAGACTGTCGTCACGATAGGCATTTTTTAGAACTGAATCGAATACAGCTGGCAGCCAGTTATGTGAGTGTCGTAATTTATATAATAATCAATTATTACTTTTTTTTTAAATAATTTTGGTTTCCGTGGATTCTGAACATTATTCTTCTCAAAAATACTATGAATTTCAGAACCAGAAGATAAACCCGAAACATGAAGAAGAAAATCTCCCAAAAAAATCACCGAAGAAGAACACCTCGTTCAAAAATTACAATGGAGGTTATTAAGGTAGCGGGAGGCGATAGGTACCTCAGTGGGGTCTTTAGGAGGTTAGCGTTCGTCAGGGGTCACGGACAAATGCGAAAGCGTCTCTTGTGGCCCTTTGGAATGGGCACCGAGGAGCCATGCTGAGGTTTTCAGTGGGCTATGATGGGTTTTTCCCAACAAGAAAAGAAATCTAAAAAACACTATGATAATCCTCCTAAGGTCCGCAATAGACAAACCTCACAGTTACACTCGAAACCATGTCATTAGAGGTGGAGACGGAATAGAAATTTATAAATTGAATTTGGAAGGAGTGTAGTGATTTATAATTGTGTCATTAAGAATAATGTTGTGTAATTAATTCTTAAGTCAGAATTTGTTCACATTCTTAGTGTGAAGGTGACTGTCAAAACATAAAAATTTATGATCGAGTCAATCTACAAATAACATTTCAAAAGTCTCTACGTAATTGAACCTAAGTTTTCTAAGAATTCCTAAGAATAGAACTAATTTTTTTTGGTCAATTACTATAGTTTTCATAAATTAGTATACAAATTTTTTTACAGGTGTATTTTGTCATCGTTACTTTTGTTTAAAAATCGTTTTTTATTATTTTGGTGATTAATTAAACGGTAATAGCTCAGTGTTGAATCTACTTGTGTTATCCCATAATAAAATTGTTGTTTTAAAGGAAAACATCGTTAT
Source organism: Samia ricini (assembly GCA_014132275.2). Classification (NCBI taxonomy): domain Eukaryota; kingdom Metazoa; phylum Arthropoda; class Insecta; order Lepidoptera; family Saturniidae; genus Samia; species Samia ricini. The sequence continues at coordinate 12,856,291 of AP028158.1, forward strand.
GAAAACCTGGCATGATGGTAATTTTTTTTCTAACTACCATCTGGTTACCTTCCGTCTTCAAGTTAAAAATCAATCGCTAAACATTCTTAATGTGTGTTCCGGCTACAGCATTCAAAAACCACTTTATCTTGAGCCAATCGTCACTCACCACCAAGTAAGATTGTATTTAAACTGCTCTGCTTATACGGTATACCAAAGAAGGAAGATATCGTATTAAGTTTCATTCAATTGTTGAAATCATAAGATAAAAACATTGTTTTATATAATATTTTAGTTAGGATGTGACCGAAGGCAGCCTAAAATTAGTCGCGCCTAAACAAATCACTTTATGTACGGTGGTCAGACACATTTCATTCTCTTGACTAAACTGTTGAGTTTAGCAAAACGTTTTAGGTTAAAATTAAACCTAACATGAAATTCCTCAATTAGTTTTAAATGTGAATATATTTTAACCTAACAAACGAATAGTTAGGGTTTTAAATCTAATTAGTGAGACGTAACAGACAAATTAATTAATTTTAAGTTCGTTAACATTTTTATTCACTTGAAACTAAAAAAATAAGTGTTACTATGTTTTTCTGTCAGTGTTTAGATGTTTATTGTTTTACTTACTTCTAATAAATAAGTAAAATAAGTAATTTTTAAATACAATAATTAAAATAGATGGAGACTAATTAGTCACGCTAATTAGAAATTTCGCTTTGATGTCTTTTTTTACCAATAAAGTACTTTGATATTTTAAATATAATAAACGTAATTAGAAATTTTGTTTAAATATAAGAATTCAGTATCAAAATATGTATATTAAATAATGGTATAATATATATTCTATTAAAAACATAACATATATATCCTAAAAGAGACAGTTACTGTATAGGCTCATCGCTTTGACTACAACCTCATCTCATGTTAAGCGACGAAGTGGTCCAGATTTACCGCATATTAATTCTAGTTTACTGGCACTCAAATGATGCTGCCAGAACACACCTATTGGTATTTGATGACAGCTTTTTAAACGTGAGGGTAATAGCCAACCCAAACAGGCATTATTAGAAAATTTATTAGAAAATATTTTTTTGTACGTGAAGAAATGCGATTACGTATCCCGTGACAACTCTAATTCGGGATGAACGTTTTCTGAAATAGAGTTGGAAGAAGGCATGTAGGACTCGTCCAGCTTGAAGCGCCGGGAATACCTACTAAAACCCCACGGTACCATCCGCGGGGTACACGGGATTAGTCTATCATACTCCACGTCGCCCCGGCGCGGCGGCAGGTCCGACTAGGCCACTTTCTTTGTCTTCTATCTCCTCTCCATCCGCCAATTAAATATTAGAAAATGCCCTACCACCAGGTTATAGTTTTCCTTCAACAAAAGCTAAGGTTCATTAAAGGGTCGTTTAGGTCGGTTCGAACTTACACCCATCGCTATGGAATCCGATCGTCCTACCAACTGCGCCATAATCGGTAATATCGCGGCGACTTCACAGCATAGTGTCGTGGTACAGTCGTCAACGCGCGCCGCACGCACCGACACCCATATTAACATTCACACGGCACCGCTAGCACCGGTAACGGTAGCGCAAAACACCCCGCTACTTGAGTTATATTATAAGAGATACAGAAAAAAAACCGATACTTTATCCGATTTCAATTATTTACATTCGATTCCAACATATATTCCATACAGTATATTCTTAATAACTTAAGTGTATGTCGGCAATAATGTTGACAAACTTCACCATATAAACGACCGGGGTAATTTTAAGACGAGAATTAAAAATAAATTAACAATTCCATGTTATATAGACTCAGTAATACTAGAGTTTTCTAGGTAATAGTGTTATGTTTTACAAAAAAGTTCCATAGCACATTACCGGAAAATAAGTTCAGGCACTAAGTCGTGCAAGTTTTTTATTTGGAAAGTTTTCTAACTTTCCGAAGCGATGATGGTAGAGTGGGTATTACGGCCGGACTCCGCGTCACTCGACGCAGTTTCGATCCCCACCTATCTGACTCTAAAATCGGCCTCAGCTTTCGGTGAAGGAAAACATGGTGGTAGGGCATTTCCTAATGATGCCCGCCTAGGTAGCTACCACCCTCAAGTTTGAAAACCTGTCGCGAAATACCAATAGGTGTGTTCCGGCAGCAACACTTGAGAACCAGTACCTCTAGACTTAGCGTGCTTTAGACTACATCATCACTTAACATCAGGTGAGATTATGATTAAAGCACTAAGCCTATTGCGTGTAAAAAAAGAAGAAATTTGTGTCTTATTGTATTGATAAAATAATAAAGCTATTATCGCTATAAGAGGGCGCGGGTTCAAAGCCTCATATTTAATTCATGTAGATAGTAAACTACCAGATGTCTCTATTTACCTGGACCTGTATACTTACTCGTGAAATTAGAACTTAACAAAGTATTATTTCTAGAAAATATGACTACATTTCTATAATAGGCTAAAGTTAATTGGAAAGTAACTTTGAAGCGATGATAGGAATTTTTTTGGCGGACGCCTGATTAGCTACCATACTAACCTTTGAATATTTGTTGCAAATACCAATCATTGGCACGGGAAAATCAATCGAGAGCCATTTTACCTCTAGGCTTAATGTGTTTACCGTCTTGGTTCACATCGTCACTTATCATCTAGTGAGATTGTAGTAAGCGTTGAGCTTATATAGCATAAAAAACATAAAAATGCATTCGCTTTAAAAAATGGTAATTACTTAGTAGAAACGATGAAGGTTCATGTTCAAAAACGTTTATTGGCAAAATACTGAAACATGACCCAATCAATCTTTTACAGAATTAGTGACCTCTGAGTGACTGACCTTTAGACTATTGTTAGTTGTTTGGTTAGATATAATAAACTGCAGTGTTTTGAAAAAAAAAGGAATGTTAATAGATGAAAACAAAAATTAATTAAACTTTTACTACAAATAAGATATATATCATCTTTGTACGTATTGTTAAATAAATTAGAAGTACTTAAAACAAAGTGATTTTCAAATAAAACCATTGATTTGACTTAAGAAGATTTTAAAGATAATATTTATTTCTCATAAGACAGATGTTTCCCATACATTTGAAAAGTCAACGACCCTTACAACAAATTCTACAATTCCATACAAAATTACAGGGGGGCCGCGAACGTTCGTCGCCCAAAATGACACGCCCGTGACGATCAAATGACATAATTGTCAAAATAGTCACCGCTCTGACAGCCGCACGTGACATAGCATGAGGAAAGGAACGCGTATATAAGAGATGCGCGAATGTACGAGCGAGATGGCGAATGGCGCGTCACTGTCAATTATAGGCGGGGAATCGGAATTAGAGAGGAGAGTGCGCGCCGGTTTCAAATTTGGAAACGTTTTGTTTTAATATCGATAATTCGTTCGTTTTGATTGCGTGTGGTCGGTATATTTCTAAGCATAATAATTGAATATCAATATTAATGTTACATTTCTATGATATTAAATTGATTACTGGCTGTGAAGTCGTTGAATCAATTTACGATCATTCATAATGCAAAAATATGTATTGAGGGTTCAGTCGTGACGCTTCTTTATATTCGAACTTAATAGCTCTAATTTTTTTTATAAAGTTTTATTACAATATTCGAGTCTGAATATACTGCAGTGTTTCTTTTACGAATCACTTTAAGTGTAATTATGTCGCGATGATGGCGCAGTTCGTAGTGCGACCGGATTTCGCTTCAATCAATGGCGGTGCCCAGCCCGCATATCCAACTCTAAAATAACCCTGAGCTTTCGGTGAAGGAAAATATCGTGAGGAAACCATAGAATGTTCTAATAACATCTGCTTGGGTAGCTACCACCCACAAGTTTGAAAACCTTTCTTCAAATACCAATAGTGTGTGTTCCAACATGAGACCAACCAATACCTCTAGGCTTAGTGTGCTTACCACCCTGGACCACGTCGTCACTTAACATGAGGTGGTCAAAGCACAGAACCTAAACAGTAAAAAAAAGTTAAAAATAAATGTAAATATTTATTACAGGCCAATATTAAACATATTATTGCACGTAATTGTGTGTGACAATATTTATTATTAGTGAGTTACAAGAAAGTCGGTTGGTTACACATTTCTGAAATACGGGCCTGCCTTTTCGACGCCTGTCGTGAATAAAGTTCGCGATCGTTTCTCCTAATTATACGTGTTGGGAGGAGGAGGGCAGGGACTCTTTGAACGATGTGGGTGTCCGTTGTATGAAATTACGAGTTGGTGCGAACGTGCGACAATGTAATTCATTTTTTTTTATTCAAAATGAATCGATACTCTGCCTGTGTGTGTTATTAAGGTTAATTTATAAATTGCGTATTTGGTTTTTAGGTTATGTTTTTGTCAGGTTATTTATTTAAATTATATCTGTTGTTCAATCAATGATAATAATGTGTATTGATATTTATAATAAAAACGTATAATATATTTTATATTTAATATAGTTTTTTTAATGTATTATATATAAGTTAGCGTTTGATCGTAATGCCGTCTGATTCAATATCTATGCCTAAATTATCACTTACGAACAAATTAAGTGAGGACTAGAATAGAAGAGAGTGCAGGTCTTCTGAGATTTCAGACGAAAGGTCAAAGTATATCTCATGTGAATGTGATCCAGTATTTCTTCTAATACCAATGAACAATCGAGTTCTGTTCAAACATGAACTGATTACAGCTGATCAAGCTCACTACAAAAAAAATAAATCTACATTACACACAGGGTACAAGTTTCTGGTGAGCTATTACAACTTGAGGTGATCGTCAATGCTATAGCTAGGTAACCAAATGATCTGTTTAAAACAAATAAGAGCCATATTTAAACTGCTAACGTTTTATCAAGTAAAAAATCATTATGTTTTAAACATACATTTTAAATGTTCAAAGTAACTTTATCAATTGCTATTTATTGTGCTGCATACATGAATATTCATGAGTTTTCTTATGTAAGCTTTAGTGATCGTTCAGGTTCGTCTTGATACCACATCAGATCTCTTCCGGAATTTAGAGGAAATCCTTTCAACTGAGTTTTCATGATTATAGATGCGTTTATAAATCAAAGTTCGGTTAGTTTGACAGTTGTAGTCTTAAGCCTGGTGATCCCTGTGAACGGCACTGCCTATCCCTTTAGAAGGCTATCGTAATAGATTTTACTAGATCGCAGTAATACAGAACTATTAACCCTGTCACCTTTAGGAATAATGTATCTATCAATTCATTTAACTGAAAGACGTTTACTGCTAGATATATGTAGGTCTTCACCAAAGATCTATACAACGACTGTTCTTGCGCCACCTGCATCCAGCGGAATCCCGTGACCTTCACCAGGTCATCTCAGTCCACCTTATAGAGGGGCCTACCACTGCGTCTTCCGGTATGCGGCAGCCATTTGAGAACCCGTTGGCCCTATCAGACATTATATAAAATATATGGATTTTATGAGCAATGTGCCCAGCCCATTGCCATTTGAGTTTGCTAATTCTTCATGAAATGTGGATTCTTCTGCGGATATCTTCTTTCTGATTCGATCGCGAACTCTGAGTGCAGCCCTTTGGGTAACTTTAAGCTTTCTAATTAGGCCCATTGTAATCGAATGGTGTTGTGTCCAAAAATACACCTATCAGTGAAATACGGCATTTTATTTATGGTCATATCACGCGCCCATAGCCACCAGCATAAATTAGATTATTTATATATTTGAACAGTTACACGTAACGTTCCGATAAGATCTTATATATACGTATTATTATGCAGGAGATACACATAATAAAAGAGATTAACGGGTTTTTAAATTGAGCGTGAAGTAAGTCAACTGTCGTACATTCACGAGCGTTTTATGAAAAGGGAATAATATTATTTATGACTTTATAATGAGCATGTTTACATACAGCTTTTTAAAAGGCTTTAAAAAATGAACGTTTGATGAGCGCATAAGCGCTGCTTGTAAATAATACGTCTTTTGATACTGAACGAAATGAAAAAATAAAGTTTATGATATATAATGTTGGTGCATATTTAGAACTATTGTAAATTGTTACAAAAACGTTGGTATGATATACCTAAGTGACAAGTTTTTTTTACACGGGCTTTGAGCACAGTCTCACTTGATGTTAAGTGACGACGTGGTTATCAAATGATGCTGCTAGAACACATCCATTGGTATTTGGCGATAGGTTCTCAAACTTGAAGGTGGTAGCTACCCAGGCGGGTAATATTAGAAAATTAGCTACCACCATGCTATGGTTTGCTGCACCGCAAGCTCAGGCTGATTTTAGAGTTGGATAGGTATGCTCGAACCCGTGTCCATTGACGCGAAATCCAATCGTAATACTAAATGCGTCATCATCACTTAAATTATTGATTGTAATTCCCATCCATCCATTCAACCGAAAGACGTTCACTGCTGGACATAGGACTCCCTCAAAGATCTCCACGATGACCGGTCTTGCGCTACTCGCATCCAGCGGATTCCCGCGACCTTCACCAGGTCATCGATCCGCCTTGTGGGGGGCCTACCCACGATACGTCTTCCGGTGCGTGGTAGCCATTCAAAAACCCGTTGGCTCCATCGAGCATTGGTTCTGCGAGCAATGTGCCCAGCCCACTGCCACTTAAGTTAACAATTCTTCGGGCAATGTCGGTTACTTTGATTCTTCTGCGGATCTCCTCATTATACTATTAATAGAATGAAAGAACTATAACATTAATATACTATATACATCTAGATTCGATCACGCAGTGAAAAACTCCAAACATAGCCCTCGCCATTGCCCTTTAAGCAACTTTGAGCTTCTTTATTAAGCCTATTGTAAGCGACCACGTTTCAATGCCATACGTCAACACTGGCAACACACACTGGCCGAAGACTTTCTTCTTGAGACACTGCGGTATTTTGGACGGGAAAATCTTGCGTAGATTCCCAAACGCGGCCCAGCCGAGTTGGATTCGACGATTAACCTCTTTCTCGAAGTTGGATGTACCGAACTGAATGGTTTGTACCAGTTATACATAACTGTCAACAACGTTCGAGCGTAGAGTCATCGATTCTTATTGTATTTATATATATACATTTATTGTATTACATGTAACATATCAAATTACTTTTTAATTCTTGTAAACTCTCTGGGTAAATATCGGTGCTTTGGTTCCAGATCAAATGTTTATAATTTAGTTATTTCTGCGATGAAACCTGACAATTATACTATGCGGATTGGCTCATGATCTCAGGACGAAATCCATCCCGACCAAAATTTATTCTAAGATAGTAGTGCATACATATATGTTTTTTTTTTGTAAACTCTTTATATAAGTCTAATATCACGGCATTCGCTTGTTGGGGTGGGTACAAAACATACAATTTATATGTAGACTAATTATATTACTAAAACTGTTATCTTCGCCTATATAGATATTAATTTAGACCAAATTAGTACTTAACATAAAGTTCGATTGGTGCTCAATATTAGTAAATCCAAACAAATGGCGTAAATAAATTCAACAATTTACAATCTAATCAATGAACACGCTTTGGTCATAATATAACCGAAAAAAAGTTGACCCCACAATATTCCCTCACAAAGAAATTGCATAGAACCTATAACACGATTTTTTTATTTTCAATAATAATTTACTAGTGTGATTAATGCTTCCGTGTTTTCTTTTTTTTATTTTTATATGAAACTAGGCTATTAACTATAAGTGATTTTTGTTTTAAATATTTTTGACATTTTTGAGTTTATTTCGAAACTGAAAATAAAATCATATCTATTAGGTGTATTTTTCCGTACTATAATATATTTATTTTTATAGAAACACTTAATTAGAGTTTAATTGTAGTATACGAAATATAATAAAAACGTTTGGGGGGAACAAGAAAAAAAAGCCCCAGACCGTTAAATAAGATCGATTGTCGGCCGAAAACTCACCGATCAATTTCCTGTTTCGGCGACAATTAAAAAAAAAACCTATAAAAAGGCAAAGTTCGCGCCGGCTGTGGAGCATTTCTTCGGGGTCATAGCACCCAACAGGAAGCGAAGTCACGGGTCGGGCGCGCGCGCCGCTCGCTCGCCTCTTACGAAAAATAATACTTTTCTAGGTATAACACATAGCCAGTCATTCGTATAAGTGTACGGTTAGCGAGGTGCGTTTTCATACAATAATTCAATTCAATCAGATGGAACAAAACATTTAAATTTCATAATAAAAATTAATGCGGCTAGAAAAAGGTTCCTATCACAAGTTTCGCTACATATTATCGGCTTATTGACTACAATGTCAATTTGAGATGAGATTCAGAAATCTTTAGTTTATACTATTCTTATAATTCCGTATATTCGTCTGTTAATGAGCGTTTCATCCAGTCTACGATCATTTATAGGGTCATAGTTTGCGTGGTATAGAGAAATGAATATTTTACAGAAAGTGATATTTTTTCCTCAACCAAAGCTCGGTATTAGGGACCTATGAGAAGAAAACGAATTCTCGTCGTTTGTAGACACTTTTAGAGTTTATTATTCTTTATTTTTTTTCCTTTTATAATCTAAGGAATTTGAATGAATAAAAAAAAGTGTTTTGATATCATTTGACAACGTTAATGTTTGTATTTAAAAATGTCAGAAACGAGGCTGCATGAATCAAAGACCTTTGCCTCTTCAAAAATATTAAAATAAAAGAATCACTGACACTAATATCTATAATTTTGTATGGAAACACACCGTCCAAGCACGAGTAAAATATTTTTTAATAATGCGCTGACGTACACAGGTACTCGTATCTATTTTATTGTGAGTACGTGATATTATGATGTGGAGTTCGCGAAAATAACCAACTTCGAATAATAAACATTTATTACGGTGATGGTTTTTAATATTAATTTACGTTTCGCAGAGTGTAGTGAACGGAACGGAAATGCTTTCCATCAAATTTATATCATTTGATGGAATCAGAAATTAGAATATTTATGGTTATTTTTACTTAAATTTATGCATAGTTTTATTTATGAATAATATATTTGGTTAATTTATTACAAAACACATTTTTTCGTAAAACAATTATGTAGGAAATAATCCTCGTAAAACAATCATCGAGAAATAAAACCTCTTTAAAAAATTAACGAGGAAAAAATTCTGGAAATAAGGGAAGGGAATAAACCCTTTTTTTTAAGTTACAGCGGTGCCTGTCTACATTCTCTCGTGTCCTTTGACCTTTGTAATCTCACCATGGGTTTTCCTAATTAAAAAAAAAGTTAGCGTTATTATTTAAATCAACCGTGAAGAGATTATGAAATGATAATCAACAATCATGTTAAACGCAAAGTTTATTAAGTAATTAATTGAATGACATTCTTCCTTGCCTCCCCCCGTTATTGGGTAATTAGAAGAATTATTTACGAACAAAGAAAGCATGGGCTTCATATCACCTAGTGTGTAGAGAGAAACGTGTGACCCGTGATGCATGAACTTCCGCGTAGTACCTACCCACACACCCTCGGTTCACACGAGCGTGCCTCGTAAATGATTTCTATTAAATCGATACGTTTGACTTGACGGCTCCTACGGTAAGCCTCTCGGGTTTCATGTTTCATTTACTTAAAATTGAGAAGTCCAATCACGGATTACATCAGCATTAACGAAAGTGAGGTAGTCTATGCTTTTATAATTTTTAATGAGATGAGGGAACGGAGAATTAAAAAAGAAATGATCCTTCCAAAAACTACATCATGTCGAACTAATATATCTAAGATAAAATAAGCTAATTAGCTAACTAATAAAAATAATTTTTAGTTAATGGCAATTTGTTACACAATTCTGCTAATGTCTTGTAGAATAGAATATTTTTGTAATCTTGAAACAACATTTCAATACTGTAGTAAAACGCTTGTTGCCTTTCCAGAGAGTGTTTGTAGTACCCTAGAATTTACGTTAGGCGATATTATTTTCAATACTTGAAAGAATAATAACCAAACTAATTTTATGAAAAATGCTACAACAGTTACATAACATAACATTAGCTCACGCATGTTATCCCCGAAGGGTTAGGCAGAGGTGATATAGCGAACTACACCACCTACATTTCGACGAGCTTAGTTCCGTCCCAGATGTGACAGGGGACGAACCTTTCGCCATATCGGGCACAAGTTCCAAATTCCGGTATGATATTGAGTAGAAAAACCCAATACCACTTGACCCGACCCGGGGATCGAACCCGAGACCTCAGAACCGCAGTCGCACCGTAACACAACTGCGCCACCGAGGCAGTTTACATATAAAAATAATCCAAGAAAATTACTTTGAATGATCTAACTAAGAATACTACATGACTTTTTTTTATTCCACTAAAGTGGCAAACAGTCATACGATCCGCCTGTAAGCGATTATGGTAAGTGGTCACCGCAGCCTATGGAAACCTACAACACCAAACGTACCACGTGCGCGTTGCCAACTCTTTAAAAAAAACTTTCTCACGCCCTATTCGAAGAACCCTATACTGTATTCGGCGGAAAACACGACCGTTTGAAGCTCAGTCCACATCCGGATAGTTCACGGGAGGAAACCCCTCTGGAACCGTACTGTCCGGGATCATTTTGGCTCCAAGCTATGAGGGTGAACTCTCGATGGCGATGGCGAGTCGTACGATAGTAGAAATTAGGGTAACTTACTAAGGTTACCCTAAAACTTCAGTACTGAATCCCAAAGTAACCTCGTAATTATCCAGCGGGTTGCCACGATCTTCACCAAGTCGTCGGTCCACCTTGTTAGTGGCCTATCCACGCTGCATCTTCCGGTGTACGTGGTTGCCATTTGAGAACCTATTGGACATCGGGTCTATTAGCAATGCCTCACTGGCTCACTCAATGGCTCACTGCCACTTCAATTTGGTAATTCTTCGGGCAATGCTGATTATCTTGGTTCTCGCCTCACGCGGCGACCCAAGATGTGCCTCGTTCCCCAACTGGGGAGGCTCTTGACGTCGCCGCCAGCGCGATACAGTGACACTGCTCATGCATCAAGCATTACACGCACAACAATGCATACACACTCCTGCACATAACACGCAGGTACATAGGTCCTATAAGGGACCTTTTTTTTGTTAAATAAAAAATATACGGTTTAGTTAGGATCAAATTCGTGAGAGAGTATTCACACTCAAGCCGAGGTTCGCACTATTTTGGTAACCATTGTGCTAGTTACCTTTTGTGAGTAAGTGCCTTCAGCATTCGCCCCCAAAGTCACGATGAAGAGGTAAAGGTCCTTCCGGTCAACAGCGCTAGCTAGGTTAGAAAATAAAAAAATCTTGGTTCTTCTGCGGATCTACTCATTCATGATTCGATTACGTAGTGAAAATCTTGAGCTTTTTTATTATTTGCCAAAAATTAGCTATCTTGTAAAATATAATAAATTAAATAAGAAGTTTTTTTTATGCGACCCTTATATTTTACTTCCGTGTTGAGAATATACAGAAAAACTCACGTTCGATCATTAAAGCGAAGAAATTTATTCTAGATATGAAGCTCAATCAAGAAGCAGTTACAATCGACCGTTCGTCATGGGAAAGCGCCTCTCATGCATATTGCACTAGTTGTTTATCTGCATGAATATGTTGTTGTTTTTTTTTTTATGAAGATGGTTATTATACTTAGCAAAGACGTCTGGAGATAGCGGTGCGTTGGATGCGAAATGTTAGCGAACCGTGAATTTTCTCATTCTTTTTTTAAATTGACAAATTTTTTGCCCTTCATAAAACAGATATTTTTTGATGTTCGTAAACCAATGATATTTTTTTTTTTTGTCTCGAATATTGAGTTTTTGGGCCTGAAAGGTCTTTAAAAGCTTTACACGGCTGTAGGCACTCAGCAAAGTGGTTACCAATGTCAGGGCACCACGATGGTTCTAGCTTCAGAATGAGCTGTATCCTTGTTTGTATAGATGGTTTTAAGTATACTTTTATACTAGCTGTATCCGCGTGTAATACCGTATTTGGAAAATAACGATTTCAATACAATATTAAATTAAACATAAACTTAGACTAGACTCTAGACTTTTGTTTCTATACAGTACTATTATACACTAGCTGTGCGCCCGCGGCTGCGCCCGCATTTCATATATTCTTTTACTCCGTTTTAATTTTTTATACGAAACGCTAATTTGTTTTGGTATTAATATAAAGTAAAAAATTCTCATAAATTCAAGCACTTGTCCATAAAACTGTGCATTGAACAGGATTTTATTACATTTTTAGGAGTTTTAATTTTTTTTAAGCGGAGCCCTAATTATTTTCGAAAATGAAAAGTACCCTAAGTTACCCGGGGTAACCATAGCTATCTACCAAAGTCCCGTCAAAATCCGTACAGCTGTTTCGGAGATTACCCTGAACAAACAGACAGACGAGTATTTAAAAATTGTAGTTTTGGTATAGGTGTCGTATATACATTCATATCTATTTAGTAAAAAAAATTAATTCTGACATTACAAACAGACATTTCAATTTTATTTATTAGTATAAATATAGATAGTCTTTATTTATAACTAAGAACTTACATGCAAAGTTTTATGGATCTAATTTTAAAACTGAGTTAGTTTCCATACAAATTTGATCTTTTTCATCTACTTTGGGGTGAGTTTTCTAAAAAAAAAGTTTTCCCATGGCGAACTTCATCAAAACGTTCTAGGTTCTAAAAGCTATATTAAGTTTAATGAATTTATTTCTAATTAACCCTTTGAGCACTAACCTGACGTTTATGCCAGCTTTACATTGTTTTCCTATTGTCTTATTTTTATGGGTAATCGATGTAAGTGTATAATATGTACCGAGACAGAGGCTAAAATACTTTTTTTCTCTTGAATTTTGACCAATTTGTTTGAAATTAGTGTTGCAAATTGTTCACAATCAAAGTTTAAAATATAAAAAGCATAGATTATACACACCGACCATTAAACAATTACGTACATACCATAAATTAACATGATATTAACATAGCGTAACATAGCACCATAATGTATTGTAAACACATAGTTTAACACTATCAGTGATTTTCTAGCGACTAATTCCATTAGGCTTCGCCCCTTTTCCTCACTATACCAATTGTGACATCAACCTTATTCACAGTATGTTAAGAATTAAATTCGTTAACATTGCACTCACAATATGAGTTTCAATATTTCACTGTGGATGTTTTTAAACGAATGTATATCTAATTGTAAGCGAATACGGTTTATTTTATCGTTGCAGAATTTGAAAAGAATTTATTTATTTATGATACCTCTTTTTATGTTAGAACACTTGTGTGTTTTTATGTTAATTTTATTAATATGTGTGTGTATTAATTAATTATTCCTCTCTTTGAATTAATCAAATAATCATCAAACAGGTTTATTATTAATCCGTCCGATTACGTCCTTCCACTTGCTACGATCTTGATACACCTATTTCGCTTACTCTACTTTCATGAGCGCTTTCATACATGCTCGTCGGTTATGAGTACTTTTCACCTGGCCTTTATTTAAGACGTGATCGATATGGTCTAGATACGTTTGCCTAGGTCGACCCTTACTGACTTGCCCATTCACCTTCGCTTTATAAATTCGTTTCGTTAATCTTCTTTCATCCATCCCCTCTCTCTATATATATATAATTTTAGGTATTAATAATTTTAAAATATTAGGTTTAAATTTAGGTTTATTTACTATATTGATTGAATCTGGGCTTTGGATATTGAGAAAATTCTGTTATAGCTGTTTGAGAGAAAGATCAGGGACTTAAAAAACAGATAAATAACTTTTTGTTCCATCCTTTGTATACACCATTTTATGAAGAATCGTGTGATATACGTTCTTTAGAAAAACATGTAGCAGTCATTGTTTAAATTAACTTCATATTTAAACCTATAATGTAATTTTAGTGGCGTTTTGGAGTGATATAGTTTGGTTGTTGTGATATAATTGAAATAATGATGGGAATCGTTTATTCTGAGGTGCCACGAAAACGAAAGGAAACTTCTATCAAGATGGGCCACCGTTTTGCTGGGGCTGAAAAGCATTGACACAATATTAAAAATGTAAATTACCCACTTGACACTGGTAGAATTGTGTATGTAAATCACAGATTGCCATTAATTAAGTAAAAGAAGAACATCGATTTAAAATTATACAGTATATAGATATCTCATCTGATAATCTGTGGTCTTTAATTATAATTGATCGATTAAAAAGAGGATCGATATCGAAATATAATATCATTGCAACATTTTTTGTTTTTTAATACAGGTAAAAGCCATTTTGCGATACTTGTTATTTATATTTCTTGTATATTTGTATCATAAATAGCAACTGTTTTTTTTAGTTTGATTTCCATAACAACTAACGTTCAATATGTAAATTCAACGTGAAATATAACATATCTACGAGTAACTTTTGTCTTTTGTTTCTGTTTCTTATTAATAACACTTTATTTGCGGTCACTAACTGCCCTATGGAATCATTACGTCAAAGGAGAAAAAATATCTCCATATGTGTTACGTCAATTGGTAGAATATATTATATACGCATAAATCGCTACGAAAATTAACCGTTTCTCGATCATCATTAGTCGGCTTACGGCGAATTTCAATATTGAATCTTAATAGTTAAGATTGAGATAAAACAAAAAATATATAGGCTTTTCTGACTTATCAAAAGACACTGATTTGACACTTACGAACAAAAATGTACTGAAGAATTTGAAGATTTAGTAGGTAAATAGATTGAGATCATATATTGAAACCGGCCGTAAGAGGTTAGAGCGGCTTATATTATGTCTTTATTTTATAGGTGCATTTTTCAAACTAAAAGTTGCCGCCTTAATTTGTTAGAAACCAATCTATTTTTATAGTTCCGACACGTTAACCGCGTCCTGCCAATTATAATTAAGTCCCTAAAGGAGTTTATATTCGAAGCTGGATCAAACATAACAGGAAGTGTAAGTGTCCAAAATTAACTAATAGATTTAAACATGAACGCTAGTTTTCAATCCGTCGAAATTTCAGGTATTTGGCTGATGCCGTAATGGCGGCCGAAACCGTCATTAAAACTATTGTTCCTGACCATTTGTATTATTTAATTCTCGCCTATATAAGATCGATTTAAAAATCTATAACCAAGTATATATTCTATTAATATCTTCTGGCAGGCTTACTTAATGGTAAATCTTTTTTCTAGTCTAGTTACATATTTGGCAACGTCGTATTTTTGAAGTTAGTGATAATGTATAGTCAGAACTTAATTTATAATGTAATAAAGAAAACACTCCTGTTCAAACAGCTCGTCACGGTAACGAGACCAGTATGAATCCAACATCAGTCAAGTTTCACCTCATGTTCTTTCACCTCTGGCCCAGTTAGTCACCCGCGCGCGACCGCACGCGTCATCGCTTCCTCTCTTCTGAATACATACAGAGTAAATTGCCGAGATATACCGCTGTAAATTACAGCTTCCCTATACATTGCCTATCTAAAGAATCACAATAATAATTATCTGGTTTAGCTTCCACAGTCGCTTGCAGAACACTTGCGTATGTTTGTGGAACCGTAAAGTCGTATTGTACCTTTCCTGTCCAATTGTATGAGCCTTGTCAAAATTTAAATATGCACAATATTACAATTAATGTTAAGTGAATTACGTCAAATGCACTCTCGTAAAAGTATAAGTTTTTAAAAGAATGATAGTAGTGCATAATGGTTATGCTATTGGCATTTTCTATTATTTATAGCACAATACTGCTATTATGTTAAACTTTGTTTCCGTTTGTGTATGGATAATGTAATATAATCTACGACCAAGTTTCCATCAACGGTTGTTCATATAACCTAAAATACTTCTTTATATTCGGTTCAGTTATTCTTTGTTTATTAACACTTGACTCGTTGAAGTTGGTAAAGAATATTACTTTTATATTAGAATTAATATTATTATTTCAATTCTATAACCAAAAGAGAAACGAATGAGGCAGTATGTTTAATGTTTATTAAAGAAAATTTGTCACTTCTCACATCAATATTAACGCCTAACTCTGCAATGATTAGGAGTAATTTAAATTTTATTCCAATACTCATTTTTATCAAATGATCACGCGATCGCACGAAATTCGTAATTGTCCTGGTTTACAAAAGGCTTATAATTAGGACGGTATATAGTATTTTTTGAGCTTTTTCAGACGCTGTGACATCTCATGCAATTAGACTGCATGCACTAGCAACACACTCATTATACTGCATATATACATTTGCACACTAAACGCAAGGAACTGTATGGGAACTTTTTTCTTCGAATTTTAGTAACTGTTGGGGTTTTTTTTTGTCCCCCCGATTAGCTCAGACGTAATCCGAAACCTTATTTGTATCTAGTCCTGTCCCTCCCCTATTTTTTATTTAGATTAGTTATAAGTTGATGCAGTGTTGTGCTTAGTCTAATATCATTTATATTACCATTTCAGTTTTCATATTACAATTGCAATTTTTAACAATTTAATTTCAAGTTTTAACTTCTTATCTTTCTTTTTCTTTTTTATGCTACATTTTCATCTTAAATACTTTTGGCTTAAATATTAATTATTTATAAGTAATCATTATCCATACCCCGGTCTTATCGTATATGTATCCAGTCAACCAAAGGACGTCCACTGCTGGACATAGGTCTTCCCCAAAGATCTCCACGCTGACCGGAAGCTCAAGCCGAGGTTCGTAATATTTTGGTGCCATTGCGCTGGCTACTATTTTATGCTGAGTGGTTTAAGTATTCACTACACAGTGCGGTGAAGCTGTTAAAGTCCCTCAGGTAAATAGCGTTTGTATCAGTTAAAAAAAAAACGTAATTGTATCCCCGTACATCGGTCTAAGTCTTTTGGTTTTAGTAGAATTGTTAATACTAAAATTACACATACATTTATAAAGACCGTGATCTAGATTCGAAAGCACGTATCATGTAGGTGACACCACTCAGATGATCTTCATTCGTGGGAGAATCACACCATTGTCTCTCAGCTCGTTTGACTTTCACGAATATTTTAATTTTTGTATGTCGCCAATTTAATTTATTTTAATTATATTTAGGAATTTATGAAGACTTTTTATACATCTACATGCTAATTCTTAGTGAACTTAATTACTGTTTTATGCGAATTCTCTTTGTTAGTAATTATCATATAATTGCTCAGGGCTGTCAACTCGAGTAAAATGTAATTAAAAATAAATTTATCATTAATAAAAAAAAAAACAAAAAATTAGAAAAAAAAAATAATGTCTTGATGATACTTTCTAGTATAGTCTAAAGTTCTAAACTAGATACTTTTGAATCCGATAACGAGATATTAACTTTTGTTCAAGAAAGAAATTACAATGAATTTAGTAATTCTTCATATGGTAAGCAATTACTAATGTTTGGACCATATTAATGATTGTATGTACATACTTTGTAAATTTTATATTTATCACATTGACACTTAATCCATCCATTCAACCATAAGACGTCCACTGTTGGATATAGGTCTCCCTCAGTAAAGGTTAATCGCCACGCTTGGCAGGCAGGTTGGCGAGCGTAGTAGGTGTTTGTGATACTCAGAGGATGCTGCTACCTATTCCCTGGTTTATCCCTTAGTCGCCTTATACAACGCCCACGGGAAGATATGGGGTGGTACTATTCTTGGCCGGCACCACAAGTCTAACGTCACTTCATATCAGATTTTTTTACACGTTATAAGCTCAGTGCTTTGACCACAATCTCACCTTATGTTAAGTGACGATATGATCCAGGGCAGTAAACACAAGTCTAAAGTTACATGTTCTCAAATGATGAAGCCGGAACACACCTATTGTTATTTGGCGACAGGTTTTCAAACTTAAGGATGGCTACACAGGCGGGTATCATTAGAAAATGCCCTACCACCAATGTTATGGTTTCCTCACGATGTTTTCCTTCACCGAAAGCCCAGGTCGATTTTAGAGTTCGATAGGTGGGGTCGAACCAGCGTCCATTGACGCGGAATTCGGCCGCACTATCTACTACGGTAAAATTATAAAGCGCTAAGCCTATCCAGTTGATATATACAAAAAACCTTTACATCAAATATAGCAAAACGGATATAATACATGGAAACTGTGCAAATCGCCTGATATAATCTACTAATAAGTATATACATACCTATATACATACATACCTAGGTATATACATCGGTATCTGACGAAAGAAAATTCCTGAAACCACAAGTAATCAAATAAGTTTAATGAATATTTAATTCTAATACAGTGTAATGGAATGAATTAATCCTGTTAACCGGGCCGGGTGGTGACCTATGCAAACGAGTTGCCCAATCGACACGGGCGCATTAACTCGCCCTGGATACCAAATTATATGCATTGATACGACCCCGGCACTAAATGTGAATCATTGCTAAAGAATTCTCATTAGACTTTGTATTTTCTTTAGTTTTTTTTTCATATAACTACTGTAAAATTAAGCATAAGCATGTGCAAATTCAAGATCTGTTGGAGTCTGACCTGAAAAGAACTGGGCATGGCTAAGCCAGACACTATAACGCAATGACACAGTTACTGTACTGTATTTAATCATCCGAATAGAACTAAAGGCAGTAAACATGATGTTGTCGTTTGATTTTCTCTATTTGTCCATTTTTTATTTAATAAAGGGCTTTATACATTATTTCTCTTACCTTTTTTCTCAACGTTTGTGTATTAAAATAAACCTTTTTATTTGAATATAGATACGAATCTTTCAAAAATATGATCTCCGCTTCCTGTGAGGCAGTTAAATAAAATTCTAAAATAATAATCCCTAAAGTAGTATAAAAAAATAGTATATACAAATCATGTTTCATAAGACGTGTCCGCAGAAAATCATTTGAAGCGTAATTAGCAGAGTAACATTAACCATATTATTTATAATAGATTTCCGCAAAGTATCGCTTATATCAATCGAATATCTAAAGTAGTCTTCATCTAACCCTAAGGATTAATTTTGACGTGTAGACAGACGAACTTTAAATTCGAAAATGCGAAACTAACATGAATTATCTCTTATATATTGAAGAAATGTTAAATGTCCATTTCTATATGGAACGTATATTACATTAAAATCCCGTACCATTGATTTCACTCGAACTATGAAAACAGGACAAATAAAAAAAACGACATAAAACGCAATACGAGTACACCTGCTTAGAAATAATCAACGTCACTCATTACAATTGCAATCAATTCATTAATGACTGTCAGAAAGAGTTAAGAAAAATACAATAGGTATTGCCAGTACAGTCTTTACGTGTATTTATACCATAATTATTATGAATTGGATATATCGCACCGAATGAGAATTTTTTCGATATGACTGTTAACACAAATTACATATGACAAAAGGATTAATAATACAATGTGCAAAAGTTTAAAAAAGTGCACACAATAACACCAACAGCCCACCCTTTGCCAGCGCTGCATTTCGCAACTCTGTGCTTTTTTACGTTAGTCGCCACTTTTTGCGCAACTCCTTATGTACTCGAGTGCAATGGTCGTGTGAATTCGTTTCTTATTTGCGTTAGTTTCATTGTCATGTGGCGGCGATTTATGAATGTATGTGAGCGCGGCCTTAATTCAGATTGGACTTATGTGATAATTATCGTGTTGCGAAATCGTGTGATTATATTATTTGAAAGGGCCCGTTTTCAGACGTGGAAAATATCTTGAATATATTACTAACTAGCTCAAATAAATACTATTTGTTGAATTAAATTTAGTTTTTCGTTAAATAAACTTATCTAGTCTTTTTTTAATACTGTATGGGCTCAGTGCTACGACCACATCTGATGTTAATTGACGATGTGTTCCAGGAAGGTAAACACACTAAGTCTAATACTGGTTCTCAAGTGATGCCACCAGAACACACCTATTGGTATTTGGTGACAAGTTTGACGGGCACTATTAGATAATGCTCTACCAGCTAGCTACGGTTTCCTCACGAAGTTTTCCTTCACCGAAAGCTCAGACTGATTATAGAATTGAATAAGTGGGCTCTAACCTGCATCCATTTACCTGGAATCCGTCTGCTTTACCAACTGCGCCATCATCGCTTATCATCCAAGACGAACAAAATAAGTTAATCGAAATCAGTCAATGCGTTCTTAAAATTTCATAAAAAGACGTCCCTCCAAACAAACTGTATTTTTTTTTTTTCATTTTCCGATGTCTTACTATAAATAGTTATTGTGCTATTGAACCGTTCGTAAGTTATAAATGGTGTAACTAACCCAACTTTATATATATATGCCCGGAATAATGATTTTATTTTACTAGAGAATAATTATAAACTAAATTAGTGATAAAATATTTCGTTCGAATACCGTTTGAAACAAGACTAAATCGATAGAATATCTTGATTATCCATTCTCTATTTCAGATTATTATTTCTTAAATGATTTTGGATGATTGTATAACCTAACAAAATTCCGAAAGACTATATTATCATCTTTTAAAATGTAACAAGATTAGATTATTACTCCGACGACCTCTAATTTAGAAAGGTAAATTGCGCGAATAATAATTAACCTTATAACTGTCGGGTACGTATGGCGGTGTGGTCACCGTCGTCCATTGTCTCGGGGAAAAATATACTTTATACGAACATAAACATATTATCAGATTTTCGCACGGTTACCCTAACTGTTCATATGTACAGGTTGTTTGCTATTTGCGCTTTGTTAGTTTGTAACATGAAATATTTACAATTACTAAAAGTCGACTAAGTGGACAAATAAAATAATATTTTTTTTTACAAAATATACAACAGTAGCTTTTGCCCGTCGCTTCGTCCGCGTTAATATAGAATTCAGAGATGAACGGGAATGAATGAATTGAATGTATAGGTAGAGTAATAAATGATAGACATCGTAATAGAAACGATCACGAACTTGGTATTGGACATTGCTTGTTATCAGGAAGTAACCAGAAACTTTCGTAGATAATTGTAAATGCACATTATTACATAAGAAATATCCTTAAAAATTACTCTATTTTATTTTCTGTACTCTTGAAAATATGTACGAAAAATTTCATGATGGGCTGAATTTATTCATACCGGGTTATATTTTAATTATATAAGCTACACGTTTTGACCACAATGTCGCTTAATATTAAGTGATTAGTGATAATCTGGTTACTTTAACGTTATTTAAAATCTAAGTCATTGTGCATTACGTATAAATGATAAGTTATTAAATCGGTTACTTATGTGAATAGTTAAGTAAAATGGGCTGAGAGGACTATGCTCAGAGTTTCCCTGCGTGATCGGAGAAATGAGGAGATCCGCAGAACAACCAAAGTAACCGACATTGTTCGAAGATCTGCCAAACTGAAGTGGCAATGGGCTGGTCACATAGCTCGTAGAACTGATGCCCAATGGGGCCAACGGGTTCTCGAATGGCTGTGGCGTACTGGAAGACGCAGCGTGGGCAGGCTCCTCACAAGGTTGACCTATGACCTGGTGAAGGTCGTGGGAGTCCGCTAGATGTGGGTGGCGCAAGACCGGTCGTCATGAAGATCTTTGAGGGAGACCTATGTCCAGCAGCGGACCTCTTTCAGTAGAATGGAAGGATGGAGTAAAATTTGAAATAAACCTTTATAATTAAATATTGTAATTAATGTTTTTGACTACAGCTGTGCAATTTGTAGATTATAAGGTAAAATAAAGCAAGTTTTTAACTAAATGAACAAACTCTCACTAAAACTAATAATTGCATATCGTGGAATTTTTACATAAATATTAATATAATGCACGGTGGTAGGCCATTTTCTAATAATGTCCGCCTGGGTAGCTACCATCCTCAAGTTTGAAAACCTGTCGCCAAATACCAATACATGTGTCCCGGCAGTATCATTTGACAACCAGTACCTGTAGGATTAATGTGTATCCTACAGGTACTGGTCCATATCGTCACTTAACATCAGGTAGGATTGCCGTCAAAGTACTGAGGTTATACAGTATAAAAACATTAAAACAGAAAAATTCACAGCCTGTATCTGAAATGATGTTCAGTGAAGCAATTAATATTGTTACAAAACAGTTATTACATCAGTGCTGTCTGTCTATAGGTGCCTTTGTAGCCGGCTATTAGGCGTACCTGTACTCCAGAAAAATATTACGCACTTACATACAGCCTTGAGATAAATTTCAACTTTAAATGATTACTATGATAAATGAATATTGTAATACTAACTGTACCCATACCTTTACCCCCCGGTTGGAATTTAGACAATTCGCAATTTTCCTATGTTCTCGGGCTGGATGCAATATATGTCATTAAATACCAACTTTCATCGAATTCGGTTCAGTAGTTTTTGCATGATCCGCGAATGAATTAATAAACAGACACACAGACTGTAAGACATTTTTTTTTAACTATCGTAATGTGTTCTGTAGTCGATTCTGAAGCCCCGCATAGTATTTTTTTCTTAAACATCTTCAATGTACAGATTTCATCTCGTTAGCCTTTTATTATAAGTATAGATTGTTTTCGATATTTACTTAGCTATACAATATTGAAGGGACGATGTACGTAGGTTCAAACCAACCTATCCAACTCTATAATGAACCTGAGCTTCCGGTGAAAGAAAGCGTCGTGAGCAAACCATTGGTGGTAGAGCGTTTCTAATAATGCCCGCCTGGATAACTACCAATCTAAAAATTAAATACCTGTCGCCAAACATCAATATTTGCGTTCCTGCATCAATACTTGAGAAGCAGTATCTCTAAGCTTAGCATCTTGAACTATATCGTCAATTAACATCAGGTGACATCGTGGTCAAATCGTTGAGCTGTATACACTATAAAAAAGTAGGCGAAGATTTTCAAAAATGTTTTCTTCTCTATTTATTAACCTTTTTCTGTTTTAAGGAGTTGCTGATAAGCTTTATGGTATGAATAAGGAAAAATTGAATACAATGTATTTTTTCTTAAAGCTGTCATCAATGGTTATGGTATTTAAGCAGGCCAGCATGACAGCGGTGACTGGCAGTGAATTCTGTTCAGTGTCAGCGCAGTCACTGTGCTGTGCATTATAAAAGGACTAATTTCGACTACCGTGTAAACGCTTAATTTGATAATTAATAAATTTATTCGCTGTGGTTTTCATTTAAGTTAGTATAGTGTGAGGGATTTTAAACACTTTAAAATAGTTCTTATAGTGCCTAATATTGTATAGTACAGAACTATCAACCTATTTAATGTTATGTTTCTAAAGACATTATGAGCTGGCGTTGTCTATAAATTTATTTTATCTACTAGCGATTATATCTAGTAGAATTCTACGATCATTGCTGCGATTTTTCCGAGCTATCTAAATTAGTCTAAATTTTTTTTTTTTCACTAATATGAATATACTAGGACTGTTTTACTTAAGCATCAATGAGAGGTGGGGAGTCTATGTTTTGTTTAGTTTTGATGACATGGGGGGTCGCAAGGGTGTCCGCGGAGGATGGATGTTAATTACGTAAACCATATTTATTTATTTATGTTCGTGTATTTTTTTTAATTATGCCAATGCTTACGTGTTTAGGTAAGGGCGGGAGGGGAAGTATCCAAAATTTGCTAACGCGATACTTGAATTTTAAACTGGAGCCGACTTTAGAGTTTATTGGTAGAATTAGTTTAATGTCGAATGAATAGTCAATGTCCTGAATACGGTGTTCGTTGTGACGTCACATCCGCTCGCATTACTTGGCCAAAATGTCAGCTGGTGAATGACATAAATAACACAATCTAAAACTGCCGTTTACTTTGTCCGTGTCTTCGAGAAAAAAGGGGCAAATTTCTGCAAGGGCTAAATTTGGAAAATAATGTTTTAATGGTGTTGTACATTGAATTGTATTTTGCTTAAAATTTCATGAGTTTTAATATTTTTACACGGAACCCAAATTATTTTCGATAAAAATAAAAGGAATAAAAGTGGGTAAATTACAAATACAATAAAAGAAAGAATTAGAGTTGGATACTCAACAAGTATTTTAAAGAAAACTTCTCCCTAGGCTTATTTTTTCATGAATAATAGCAGCAGAGTTATGGGGAGCTGTGTCCAATAAAAACTCAAACAAGCTTTCTTAACGAGGTGTTCTTTCTCCGGGTTTTAAGTTCAACCTCCTCATCTCAGTCTGTGATTTTTGAAGAGATTTGATTTCCTCTCAGTTTTGATGATATATTAAACTACCCTGAGTTACGCAGAGTAAATTCAACTATATATGAAAAAAAAAATCCGTCCAAATCAGTCCAGCCATTCCGCAGATTACCCGGAACAAACAGGCAGACATTTGACAGTATAGATTGATGTTAATTTATTTCATAATAACATAAAATGAAGAGTCTGGTGTACTCTATTTGAAAACCGATTTTTTTTTTTGGTTAGAATCGAAGAAATCGTGTTGTTGTAGGTATTCAATAAACGTAAGCAAATTAAGAGTAAAGGGGTATATTTTTTATTGTACGTGGTCAGGGCATTGTGCACTACTCCAATTGATGATAAGTGGCGAAGTGTTTCAAGATGGTAAACGCAAAGCTTAGTGCCAATTGTTTCTTTAGTAATGGTGCCGGAAATCACTATAAGTGTTTGGTGACAGCTTTTTAAATTTAATGATAGCTACCCGGGCAGGTATTATTAGAAAATGCGCTACCGAGATGCTATGGTTTCCTCGCGATGTTTTTCTTCACACGAAAACTAAGGTTCGTTATTGATAGGATAAGTGGATTTGAACTCTTAATATTGTCTTGTAAGAGCTCTAGCATTATTATTTTAATAACAAACATTAATAATAATAATAATATAACGTAACAAAATACTTTTACCGTTTTGCAAATTATTTAATTACAAAAAACAAATGTATATCTATAAACACACAATTTACAGTTTAAAACAACAAATTAATCATGGTAATTTTGAACAAAGACCCCAAGCTCATTGTGATCGTGGCGGTATTGTAGTGAAAACGGTACAGAAATTTTCCCACGAAAAAAGGAAAACGGTACGCGAATGTCGAAACTTCTTGCTACATGTGTGATATTGCGTGTCATATGGAAGGTTGTAGTGTGTACGATGCATTCATACTGTATAAATGGACAATTGTATTGCTTAGTTGTAGCCAATTAATTCTTTTTATAGACGACTTAATAAGCACTAATTAAATCACACATATGTCAAGTCTAGCTTGAAGTTTCATTCGAAAAACATCTTTAGACGATTTAACAAATTTACGAAAGATTTGCAAGATAAAATAAATCTCGAACGAACCTCTCCGATACCTTATTTGCAAATTTGAAAGATTGTCATAAAATTGACAATATCAAATGATCTTTGAAAAATTTGTGTGAAAGAATAAAGTTAGACGAATTTTATGACAGAGTTTTTGATAATACGGCTTTCTAGCGTTTAATACTGAAATGAAATTATAAATAGTAAATAGGAGTTATCGTGTTATTCGTATATTTTTTTTCAATAACAATGACTGTATTATAAAATATGATATTATGGCATAAGGTAATGCGTTTTTCATAGATACAATATTATTAAAATTGAAGCTTCAATGCATACAACATGATATGCGTATTTCACACACGTTGCAATATTAGAAAACGTAACGTTATTGTAATATTAGACAATTATTGGCGCTTTCATCAAATATCAAATGTATTTTAATAAGCAATAAGAGACCGTACAAGTCATACGTAAGCAAAATTTTGAACATTTTTGGATCCTCCTTTGTCAGAAATATGAAACAAAACTTCTCCACGATTACGTGTGAGTTGGCATAATTGAAAAGAAATACAGTAAATATTGCTTATGTTACCCGCATGTTATCAAAAATAAGTAAAACAACACCCCCCCCCCCCCCCCCCCCCCCCCCCCGATACTTAAACGGCCCTCAATACAAATTAGTCTGAGCATAGCGAAAAAATTCTAAGGGAACCTAAAGAATTAAAACTTAATTGGCGTTCGGTGATGCTCACGATTGGATCGATTTGCCTAATTTTTATTTTACATATAAAGATTCATACTACGATAAACGATTCTCTTTCAACTGTTCTACCACTGGCACAACTTTCAAACTCCCTTTAATATATTAAGTCCTGACTTTATCCATTCTTTCTTTTCAACATTCACATCTCAGCTAAATGCTTTGAATTTCTTATACATCTTCATCTTCTTCCTATCCCAGCATTCTGGTCCATGTGATATGATAGGTTTCATGATGATCTTATATATCCTTCACTTTAAGAGACCTTGAAAATTGTAACTATAACTTTTATAGTAATTGTTTCAATGGGCATGTAGTTTATTTGACATTGACTAGTCACTAGAATCAATAACTATTCATAATTAACCACAAAGGAGAACGGTATTAATTGAGGATAGTGAAAAATAAGTATTCATTTCTGAAGACTGCTAATTCGAATCAGTAATAGGTGCGGTAGTAATGCTAATTTTACTAACTTTTACATAACTAAACTCAAATAAAGTCAACAACTAGCCATGATGGATCGACGGACCGACAGATTTGTTTGTATTCTAAGTGTCCGCCCACGCAAGATTTTGTATTTTGAAATGACTCTAAACCGTGTTGAGCATATTCGTTTTGCCGACTGTCATGTCATTTCAACTTACAAGCGTAAATGGCGTTTTATTATAATTATTGTAACACGTTGATTGTTTTAATATTAGAAGCTAACGGTTGGACACTGCTTATAATCTCATTAAAAATATTATTAATGATAAAATGCATACGGACGGCCGGTTTCAAAATGCGTTCTAAGTTTGCTTTTACCTACTGAAATCCTAAAATTCAATGCTACCTAAGAGTCAGTGATCAGTCAGAAAAACTGATTCATTTTAAATTTGATCTCAATCTAAAAGATTAAATTCAATATTGAAGCTGGTCCATATTCAACTTGAAGGTGATAACTAATTATCCGGGTTCTAAGAAATACCACCCAGTACGGTGTTATATAAACGTAACGTTTTCATTTATTTAAATAAAACACTCATTTTTTTATATTAACCGATAATAAAGCAATTGGTAGAGCGGTCGTATCTCGTGTTAATGGACGCGCATTCGAGCCCACCTATCCAACTTTAAAATTACCCTGAGCTCTTGTTGAAGAAAAATATTGTGAGAAAACCATAGTATTTAGGTAGGGCATTTTCTAATAATGTCCGCCTGGGTAGCTACCACTCTCAAGTTTGAAAACCTATCGTCAAATACCAATGATAAGTGACGATATGGTCTATGAAGCTTACAATTATCGGTTTGGCGACAGAGTTTCATAATAGAGGTTGGTATAACTACCTAATGTAGATTCATTACAAAATAGGATAGTTGGATTCGTACCTAAGTTCATCGACGTTGTATCTAACCATACAACTTTGGTGCAATCACCGTTTTTGAATTTCGAATAGGTCATTATTACATCGCAAGAAGCCGCGAGTGCAACTAGCATAAGTATAAACATGGCATTTTACGACTGAAATGAACAAGTACTAGGTAACTCCTGTAGTTACAAACTTGAGTATTATGAAGTCTACTCAAGGCAGGTCGGTATTAAATTGTAAGTTAAATGAGCCGTTAAGAGTTAAAACTGTTTGGCTTGTTGATTTATTACCGAGGCTAATTAATGTGCAGGATGTTTCTATTTAAATTTAAATATATACCTATTTCAAAAATATTATATTAAGACAGATAATATTTTAACATTTATAATGATATAATGTATTCAATTTTGTAACTATTTTGTTAATTATAAATAAGTTATAGAGAATTGTTAGTCAAATAACATAATTATACAGTAAACTTTAGTTCGTCGTGTATTTTAATTAAAATACATTTACACTATACGCCTTACACTACAACAGACAACTTCCTACCAAAATATTTCCAGAATGTTCGGTGAATTTTGAAAAAGAAACTAAAGTAATATTCTTGAAATGTGTATGTTGAAATTAATATCTACATGCATAACATCACGCCTCTCTTTCATAAGGGTAGGCAAAGACTACTTCCATCCACCTGCTACCTGCATACTGACACATTTTTCACGTGTTTTACTTTCATAAGTACGCTCTTCGGCTACGGGTACTTTTAACCTGGCCTTTCTTCAGAACGTCTTCGATCTGGTCGAGATACTTTCGTTTAGGATGACCCTTACCAGCTTGCCGAGTCACACTCGCCTTGTGAATTTGTTTCGTGAATCTTCATTCATCATCCATCCTCTCTACATGTCCGTACCGATTAATATCTTTGTCACTACATCCTCTATCACCCCAAAACGTTCCCTTATTCCTTACTTTATCTATCATTCTCATGCCAGTCATACTTCTTAGACTTAGTACATATCTGTTTTTCCAAAACACACTAAAACAAAAAAAAAAATAAGTTGAGTTTTGTATTATTTTATAAATGTAATTTAAAAGAAGTCTTAAAACAAACAAGCTGTTTAACGTAACAAGAGAATTAAACGATCCTGTAATGACGTTATGAGGAAAAATGGAAAATTACTGCGAAGTAACGGCGATGCGTCGTTTCGAGTCGTAGCAAGACCTTAATACCCTTCAGGCTGACGTAATCCCTTTTGCAGATGTCATGCAAGAGATATCATTGTTTTTTTGCAATAGCTATGACAAAAAATACGGTTACTCACAAGTCTAGATAATTATATAATTGTTTTTTTATTTTTTATTATAAACTAGTTTCAGTTTACGATGGTGTTGCCCGGAGTGAAAATCGAATATTATTTTTATGTCGCTACGCAATATTTTTCACAAATATGATTATAAATCTATATCTTAATACGTTGTGTAAATATCAAATTTTTTTAAAATATAAATTGTACTCCTCTCACAATTTTATGACTTTTAATTTTTTGTAAGAGGAAAAAGTTAAGCCTTATCACTTCATAAAACTGCCAGAAAAAGTCCCGTCAAAATCTGTTCACCCGTTCTGAAGATTAGCCGAAACAATCAGACTCGGAGACTAAATGACAAACAAAAAAATAAAATCGTATTTTTGGTACAAGATCAGTATATAAATTTATATGTACTTAGTAAAAAATTATTATTTTTATATTACAAAGATACACTTCAATTTTATTATATTATATTTTTATTTTGACGGGACTTTTTCTGACAGATAGCTTAATGTGTCGAGTACCCATAAAAATAAGACAATAGGAAAACAATGGAAAATTGGCGTAAACGCCAGGTAAGTGCTGAAGGGGTTAAGTTATTCCGCGTAACTTTTACTTTTATTTTTAGAAAAAAAAAATAGCATAAAAAATTGTGAATAAAATCCGATTCAATGGACATGACCATCACAACATTATTTTCCAATGATCATTTCAACACTATAATACGCAGTGAAGAATATGAGAAACGCGAGTGAAGCCGCGGACACACAGTTAGTTAATAAATAAATTAAATCAGTAAGTATCTAAAATTATATAACCAATTAGTTAGTTCACTTTTACAATGAACGAAATAATTATTGCTCGTTAAAATGCCAAAACACAGGGGCAAATACATAAAACAGCAGTATCGAATGAAATGCGTGATTTTTCACAGCGCATCTGTGATGAGGAGATCGGGCGGATCTTGCCACAGTCTCATTAAAGATTCTAGGTCGTTTTCTGCAATCGTTAATTAGTTGAGATAAGTACTTCGTATTAATTGTGTACGCCATTGGAGCCGCTATCGCGCCATCTCGCGGGTGAACGTAGCCGTTTGTTGTTCTCTCGATTTTTCGTGGACGAGATTTACGTTATTTATTTAATTGTGGACGTATGTACATACGTACGAGGTCGAACGTTTGGTACATTATTGTAATGGAAGTTATTCTTACATTATCTAAAATGCAACGTGTCTATGCGTGTCAGGAAATATTGAATCGATTTAAGTACATTATTTACTTTTTATTAATTTAAATTAATATAATTTGGTCAAATTTTATTACACTAGCGAAACCGTGTTTTCTATTCTTTATTGTGTACGTGTGATGTTAAGTAAAGATGTGGTCTAGTTTGTAAAATACTCTAAGTTTGAATATACTGTGTCTTATATGATGCTGTAAGGCGTGATGTGAACGATTTTTAAACTTGTCAGAGGTTAATCGTGATATGGTTTCATATGACGCTTTTCAAGTGGATTCCGAACCTACGTCCATCGACACGGGTTCCAACCATATATACTATCACTAAACTATCTTCGCTTCATTCATTAATTGTTCGATAGATGCATATTACTTATTACAATATAGTAAGATAAAATATGACATATATATATATATTCGTATATGTTTATTTATAAAATGAAAATTAAAAATTAACCTTAAAATCTGAAAAAATATCTAATAAAGAAAACAAACTAACCCGTGAAATAATCCTTAGCCTTATTTAAGTTTAGTTAATAATAAAAAAATATATTTATTGCAGCAGTAAAATTATATTATTAATATTAAGGCGTCGTTTAAGGCGTTATTAATTCAATAAAATACTTAATATACTAAAACATGGTAACTATTTAATTACTTTAAATTTAAAATTATTTAATAATAATCAATTATACGAGTACTTACTGTAATTTCCATGTAAAAATAATGTATCTAACGACTTACCTGAAAAAAAAATACATTAATTAATTTTATGAAGAAACGTCTTTTTCTTTTTAATTAATGGTAACTGCGAATGTATATACGTGGACTTTAATTATGTTTTTCTAGTAACCAAACAATGCTTCAGCAAAATAGCTGCTATTTACTAAAAGTATATAGGTGATTTTTTATTTCTTCTCTGTAATTGTTTCCAAATACTTATTTTGTTTACAATAACCAGGAAATTATATCTCGTGCAATATTATCAGAATTTGATAATAATAATAAAGGCTCAAATACTCCGAGTTAAATATAAATTACCACATGACAGACAAATCCCGCTAAACCTCCCGTAAATATATACCGATAATTGTTTAAAACTATAATTAATTTAAAAATTAGAATGATTAACAAAACGGTGTCTATTAGTTTTTAATAAGCCGAATAAAAAAAAGAAATAGTGATTTGATGAAATAATTAGGATACAATACACCCGTATATCCTTTATATAAAATCCGTAACGCACCACGCACCACCGGTCACGATTCGGACGTAGGTAGAAGAGATATAAAGTTGCGAAAATGGAACGGATATTGCTCGTTTGAATCTGCGGCTATTCTCATAGAAATTTGAATTTTGCCGGTTAACTGGTCCCGTCCGGCCGCGTTGCCTACCTTTGTTCTCTATTAGGCAATCTGTAGAGGTGTTGAAGCGTCACCTGTTGCTAATTTACATGCTAAATTGTAATTAATTTTAAAGTTTCTTTTTGTTGTTGATATCGCATCACTATGTATGCAGTAAGTATTCTTCCTTAATATAAAATTCAATTTCTCGCTTGAATGGTTTATACTAACATTTTGAAATTATAGATGATTCCACGTGTTTGTACATTTGCTTTTCTACGACTATTTCAATATAGACCTTTATGATTTAAAAGTTAATCTTAATTATTGGGTCGGCTTATTTCACTAATATCCTAATAACTCTATTCATATATTACCCGATATAACAAAACAAATCCATACTAATAAATAAAATTGGATAGTTATTAATGTATGTATATTATACCTATACCAAAAATACAACTTTTGTCTGTCTGTCTGTTCTGGGTAATCTTCCGAACAGTTGGACCGAGTTTGTTGGGAATTTTGTTTTTCGAAAATAATTAGGGTTCCGCGTAAAAAAACTAAACTCATGAAATTGTGAATAAAATTTGATTCTATGGTCAGTTTACGGGTAAGTGCATGAATTTATGAGAAATGTTTTTACTTTATCTTAGTATAAAAAAAATTAGGAAAATAATTAGGGTTCCGTATAAAATAATTAGAACGCAATGAAGAACATATGTAACGCGGGCGCAGCCACGGGCACACAGCTAGTTAGATAGAATATAGTTAGATAATATATCTATTATTTAAAAGAGTAATAATGTAAATTGGTTTCGTGATAATCTAACTTACTGATAGAGAAAACATTTTCTTTGATGACATTCAAGACAAAGATAATTGAGGCAGAAATAATTGCGCAACTAACGAGCTCTTTTATGATTCTCTAAGCATTTTAGTTAAAATCATTAAGAGATATTTTATCACATACCTAGCCACTGTTACATACAATTTACAATAAGGCAGTAATTATATTATAAATGAATACTCCCCAATTCCCTCATATAATCTTGTAAGTGTAGTAAAAGGCGACAAAGGGATAAATCAGGGGATCGGCAGCAGTATCCTCTGGGTATCACAAACACCTACTGCAATCATCAATCCGCCTTTCCAGCGAGGTGATTAGGACAATCTCCCCCTTTTTGGGGTGACCTATATCCAACAGTGGACGTCTTTCGTGGATGATTTTCGTTTCTATTTTACATTTCATAAGTAGTAATAACTATGTTTTAAAATATTGTAACAAAAAAGTAACAGAATATTATCGCTATGAAATTCGCTGCGTTGTCGCTTGTAATATGAGAAGAAATCGAGGAGCTCAACTCTCAAGAATAATGTAATATTCACGTATATCGATAGAGGAGATAATAAATGAACATCATAGTTCGGTACAGACGTACAGAGGTTACCACTCGGGCCGCTCCCGAGTAACTGTCGGTTACGGGTCGTAGAGCGCCAATTATCTCGCCCGCCCACCCGTGACGAGCAGCGCCGCGCCGCCTCATGCGAGTCAGATCTACTAAGGATTTACAAAACTCATTACAGTTTCCTTAAATTTAACAGAATCGTCTAAATCTTATGAGTCAGTGTAGTCGATCGACTTTTGTTCAAATTCATCTATCCTGTCACATATGCTCACATTCCATTTGTTTTAAAATTCTCGCATTTTTAAACGCTCGTATGAGAAGCTACAGCCGTCAAGTTTGTTATATTTATAAGTTTGTTCCGGCAGCATCACTCTAAGGCTAAGCGTGTTACTGTTTAAGATCATATTGTCATTTAATATCAAGTGAGCCTGTGGTTAAATCATCGTTATTATTCTCATACTCTATTCCCTACTCACTTCGGCTCGGCGCAGTATGTTTTCTTCTTCCATACGTCTCTATCTACCGTCATCTCTTCATTTACTTCTTTTTCTTTCATATTATTTCTTACTCACTCCATCCACCCGTTCTTTGGCCTTCCTATATTTTCCATCCTTCCACATTCATAGTCATTACTATTTAGCCACATGCGCTTCCTCTCTTGTTACAATATGTCCACACAACGAGTTCTGTGGAGGATTGCGGGCTTTATTTCACGGTAAGCAAAAAAGGCCAAAGTTTATAATTTTATAAATCTAATCTGATGGCAATTTCGATGAAACCATTATGTAAAGAAGAATGTACTGAGCTAAATAGCCTAACTACGAATAATAATATAGTCATTTGAACTAAAGGAAATCAGTACTCAAAATAATAAAAAGTAAGCAAGGTTGATGGATTAAAATTCACTGTCTTTCACACCCTCTCATAACCAACAATGAAATCTGAAAATGATTAGAAAATGTAAATCGAGGATACTTTATTTTTGTATTATAAAAGCATCGATAATCCATTCAGTAAATTACCTAAATACTTTTATATTCAGGACTGAACTAGAGAGTTTATTTAAACTTTGATGTTTAAAAAAAGTAGGAATACTTTATATATTAAGATGTAACTAACAAAACTACTTTCGGATAACATACAAAATTAAAAACCTGTTTAAATTATACGTGTATACGTACATTCAATTAAGGTTTATTCTTAATAAAACGATTTTAACATAAGCTTTATAATTGGCCTGGAATCGGTTATTATCCTCAGAACGTTTAAAAGTTTCGACTCCGTCATGACGTAGTCAACGCGGAAGATACTGTCATCGCCGCAAAAGATGAATCAACTATAGTTATGAATAAACATCATCGTGAAGGAAAAATATGAATTAAACTTCTTAATATTCTTATCAGTACAGTTTCCGAATACGCTCCGGCCCGTGAGGTCACCCGGTGTCATTCGGCAAGGTTCAATCTGAATGCATTTACATGCGCCCACGGTTCACGCTTCGTGTGGCACTTAATGCACATTTAATGCAACGAAAACATTACTCGAATTAAACAAACTACAGACGTATACGCATAAGAAAGATTCTTTTATCCCGGCATGTAGGTTAACATTCGGTATTCAATCTATGCGGTGCGACCAATATAAGCCGTACAATTGACTGGCTCTTGAACAGTTGTTGACAAATTTTTACATGATTTAAGCTCTTGAAAATTTTTAATCAAGCTACTATGATACCATTTGTTCGTCTCAGAGATTTATTGTAAGATCTTCTGGGAGATTTGAGAACGCTGTTACCATTCAGCTATAAGCGCTTTGAAATTATAGTGCATTATTTTTGAGTGCAGTGTGCCGGAAGGTCGACTCCGTTACGGCTGGCTGCAGCTGCGCCTAATGTTGCTGACATGTCCTTGGAAATTGTGACTCAGCAATATTTATAATGGTTGTATATTACAGCTCAGTTGCATAGCATTTGTAAACGTCGGGTCGTTCTGAAAAGTATAGTTCTATCCTAGAATTAATCTGTATTTTGGATAAGTGAAATTGTTATTGAACCGTATCATAGATAGTATTTTATAATACGCGGAGGGTGATATGTTTTGAGTTCTTCTTAAAATTGGCTAAATGTTGTTTAACGGAAGGGCCTTGGTAGTTTCACTGAACTTTTGGGTCGAGTTTTTAAGTCGCTCAGCCTGGCGAGTGGTAGCTAGTGAAAGGGTGCTTGGACGTAACTTGCGCGGGACTTGCCCTAACTAAGCCTATGATTAAGATCGTTTGCCCTTACAAAGTCTATGCATCTTCATGTAGCGGTGTGGGATGCGTTTTCTGTTAGTGCATAATCATTGTGTCCAGCCTCCTAATTTGGGGGTTAGAGCACATTCTTAGCCGCTGCCAAAAGAGGTCCGGAGTGTGTATTGGTGCAAAGTTGTTAGCGTATCTACAACTGATCCATATTAACTTTGTCATCTCTTACCTATAAATATAACATCTTGCCTAAGGCGACCATATATTGCTAGGAAAAAGTATGATCTGCTGAAATGATTAAAGAGATATACATGACATCACACCTCTCTCCCATAAGGGTAAACAGGTCTTGAAACACATCTTTCACTTTATCTACTTTCATAAGCGGTTTCATACACGAATATCAGTTACGATCGTTATTAGATCTGTTCGATTTGCGATGGCTTAGAAGGTCCAATACCAGTTTACCTTTGTACATTTTTTTCATCCATCCTCTTCACGTATCAAGCCAATTAAGCTTTGTCACTACATCCTCTACCACATCACAATATTCTCTTATCACACTATTCCTTGCTTTATTTGTCATTCTCATGATTATCGTCATTATTAAAAGCAAATAACTGTACAATTAATTTCATATTTTTAAAGCGTGCGCAGTCTAGTAGAATTCCTGTATAATATTGATAAAATTTCGCCAGTCGCTTCGCGGACATATATTTATTATAAATGGGAAAAAAAAAAAACTTAAATCAGTCGCTACATTCTTTTCGAGTACGACACATGGTGAATGAACTGCGCAAACGTACCTATATTATGACTTTTCCGAAACGAGTTTTTGTAGTCACCGCGAACCGATCCGTAAGTATTTTGACACCGTATCATTTATCATTCGAATATCGATAGGTGATCGACTAGATCCCCGTACAATTATACATTGACAAGTTTATATATGCGCGTTACGAAAGAAAGCTTTGAACTTTACGCAATGGTATTAAAGCTCATACATTTGATCTCAGATAGTTTCTGAAACGTGAAATATAACTTGGTTTGAAAATACCGGTTCATTTCATTCACACTAAAGGAGCTCTCAGTTTTTCGACGTGTGTATTTATAATTTAATATTATAAATTTGAAGATTTTAATCATTTAACAAACGGTTTGTTATTTTTAATTTAATTTATTTTTTTAATGAAAATGAGCTGTAACATGAATTGTAAAAAGATACATTGTACAAATGTTACAAGGAATCTTGTAGGTGTTTACAATATTGGTTGTGACAATGCATACTTAATCGTAGAGATTCTATAAATAAAAAAATTTTGCAAAAATCTAAAAATGTATAAAAAAAATATATACATATATTAAGTTCCGAAAGAAACTGCCGGCTAATAATCGGCTATGGGTCCATTATAGTTCTTGTATTACCTAAGTTTTTATGTTATAATAATAGCAATTACCGTTGTACCGATAACTCCTATTTTAAAACGACAATGTATAAGAGAAATCTATATCAAATTATTTTGAACGTGAGCGATGAAGACGAAACAATATTTCTAAGCTATGGTACTATCGTGAGGAAAATGGATTATTGCTTATTTATATACTAGGCTTGAGTACAAAGGCGGATTTAATACCTGAAGCATTTACCCCCACTGAATATAGGACACTACGTAGTTAAAAGAATTATCAGAAAATATATAATTAAATACTATAACAATAATATAAATACAACATTAATAAAATGATAATAAAACTAAAACAAAAAATTTAAACAAAGGAAGGGAAAAGCAATTACATAAAATTAAACAGAAAAAAATGATACAAAGAATCTTGTTTGTAAATAACCTTTTATATATTAATTATATGAATTAAATCTATGAAAATTGAACCTATACTAATAAATAAAATTGGAGTGTCTGTTTGTAATGTCCAAATTATTTTTACTAAATAGATATGAATGTATATACGACAATAATACCAAAAATAAAATTTTTCAAATTTTTGTCTGTCTGTCTGTCTGTTTGTTCCGGGTAATCTTCGGAACCGCTGGATGGAAATTGACGGAAGTTTTTGGTAGATATGAAGTTAATCAGGATAACTTAGGGTACTTTAAATTTTCGAATATAATCAAAGGGTTACACGAAAAAAAAAACTCATGAAATATTTAATAAAATCCCATTCAATTCACAGTTTTACTGGCAAGTGGTTGAATTTATGAGAAATATATTTACTTTATCTTAATACTAAAGAATTTTTAGGGTTCTGTATAAAAAAATTAAAACGCAGTGAAGAACATAAGAAACGCGGGCGCAGCCGCGGGCATAGTTTTTAATACATAAAATAATAACAATATAATTTAATAAATTTTAATTTGTAGTAATATCGATAACAAGATATTTTCATTTCACTTAGTAAAATAAATGATATAAAAATAAACTGTCAGGATATAATATTTCTCATTTTTGTAAATAAATTTATGTTTGATGAAATTAATAGGAAATAGTATAAAAGAGTTTATACGAAACTGTACAATGGAGTTTATGGACAAAAAATTATTTACCATATTCAATTTATACCCAGCGGCGCACGTCCGCAAAAATTGTCGCGTCATTCAAATGCCGATAGATGTCACTGTCGAGGAACTAAGAAAGGAATTTGAATCCATATTATTCAAATTAATTGAGAGCGTGTTCGTTTTTTTTAAATGTCCCAAAAATGATAAAATATACATGTATATACAATATTATTTTTCCGTAATGCGTATGGTTTGGAAACAAAAGAGGTTTACATTGTGGCAAATGTGTACCTTAAATTTTAAGGCTTAAAACCTCTTTATATGTAGTCTTTTATTAAAGCTCTAGTAAAACGATGGCCATATTGGTAGAATTTTTCTGTATGTTATGTGGTACCTTAAAATTTAAGTTCTAACTGCCTATTTCTAATGCTCCCAAAGATTTTAAGTCAAATGCCAAAAAAAAAAACAACACAATATAGAGCTAAATAATGAAAGTTTATGAGTCACAAATAAAAACCAATACGCGGCAAGACAAGATGCCGGAAAATCTCTTTATTTTTTTAGGTCCTTTTGTCTTATAAGAGATCCCAGTCTCATCATAACTAATCTAAATCTAATTTAAGTAAATTTGTATAAATTATAAACTAAATTTAAAAGAACTACACAGCATTCTGGCAGGCTCCTAAAATGCTTTTGAATGGTCTGTGTGTAATCCAGATTAGTTAACAATTTATATACTCTGTTGTTCAGCCAAAATGAAGTAATAATGAGAAGTGTAACCTTCATGGTTATTTTAGGAAATATTCGGGTTCCTAATAATATATACCAGTATATATAAATTAACACGTATTACATAATATACATAGTATATGCGAATGGTTTTATATGTACATAGCTGTATTAAATACATAGTAAATCACAATAAAAGTTTTATGCGACTTCACTCAATTTTATTGCCGCAACGCGAGATGTAGTGGCAGCAAAAACCTGGTACTTTCAAGTATCGTGAACTGTCAGATTTACTTGTAATTTATTTATCATATTTACGACTAATGTCAGGAGTTTGCAGTTGTAAAGTGCATATTTGCAACAGAATTTATTGAACGTTTAAAATACGTCGAAGTTAGCAGCATGTATATTCTTTAAAATGCGTCTTCATGAATAATATCTTTGACTAAAATATATTTTATTTTCAGATGAAAAGTTACTTACTTTCTTACTTTTTTGAATAGTTTATACACTTATATAAAGGAAAATAACATAAGCTACACTCTTACAAGTTCTTAAAGGTTATGAAGATCTTAATGAATTAATCGACAAAAAATTACCACCAGTAGTTGTCTTGTAATATTTTACTTTAGTCATTTTTTTAAGATATAGAAAAAAAGGATATGTGATACACGTTTGTTAAGATGCATGATACTGTTTTAACGACGTCGGATTGTATAAAAAATCAACATTTTTTTTCGGATCGTAGGCATAGAGGCGATGGAAGTTTCACCTTTATCTATACTCCGCGGTCGTCTGTAATGCGACATGCGATAGATGGACGAAAAAAAATGAGGCGATGGCAAAGTTTCACTTTTAATAAATAAATTAATAAAATTTATATGTATTCTGTTTCTGCAGACGCTCCGATCAATACACTAGCGCTTGCGGTTATGTGCGCACCTTAACGATTTTCCACTGCTATAGCCTCCTGCCAATCTCATATGGAGTACAAGCGAATACAAATTACGTGAATTATTTTTATTTAGTATATTGATGCGTATATTTTACACAACGTGTAAAGTGTTTAATTTATAATATACTTCGTGACTTTTAATCGATCAGCAGTCTTAGCTTATTTCATAATAAGTAAATATTTTTCAAGCTATACGTAAAAGTCTAAATTCTATTCTTATTTCATTTGTTAACTGAACTAAATTGAACTGATTAAAATGATTGTAATAACTTAACAATGGCTACCAACAGAAAAATATCTATCAATAGTGAACAGAACAGAATCTATGTACATAGCGTGTGCTGTGGAAGTATGCACATCTGCAGGTTTATGTTTATAATTTATTATGATCCTGAATGAATGTTCTTTAGACCTAAATTCATATTATTTTATTAATGTTTATTGCACTAACCAAGTGGCGGGCATTTGTTAAAGAGCGTTCCAGGAAAATTGTTGTGAGATATCAGAATTCATACACAATGCCATTATTTTGAATAAACATCACTTGTACACAATAACCAAACTATATCACGTAAACGCCACAAAAATGACATAATATAGAGAAGAACTCTCCGTGACGAGCAGACTATTGCATGTGTTGCTAGTGAATGATAGTTAAAAGAAATGTATAGATATCAGCAACAAAGTGCAGCTATTTTCAAAAAGAATATTAACTTAATAAATTTATATTTCTGTAAATGAGATTTATAATTTTTTTTTATTTGTCATGCGATGCTATAGTTCCCAATTTAGCATAGTAAAAAGGATATGAAATGAAAAACAAAATTAAGGTATTGTCTAAAAGATTGTACTTACACAATGAAATCAAGTAAAACAGTAATGAAACAAGAGCGTTCACTTTAAATCATTTACAGCGGAATCACTTTACATACTGATGCTTTGAACTACTTTAATTTTTCGAAAATAATAAGGGTATCAGGTAAAAAAATTAAAACTCATGAAATTGTAAATGAAATGCGATTCAATGCACAGTTTTACAGGCAAATGCTTGAATTTAAGGGAAATATTTTTAATTTATCTTAGTGCAAAAAAATAATTTAGGAAAATAATAAGGGTTCCGTATACAAAAAATTTAAACGCAGTGAACAATATATGAAACTGAAAACACTGGCACAGTCGCTGTTACAGAACTAGTTATAAATATGTCTAATAACATTTCTATTGTTATTTAGAATTGAACGTTGTATATTTTGTTTACCGTTAAAAAAACTGATTGATTGACAGGCCACCCTTTAATCTGTCACAAAACATTTTCACCCAATTATTTCCATAACAAAAGTTTGTGGTACACAAAAAGTTAATTCTTTAAATCGGTACGTCATCGTCGCATGATATTAATAATGCGGACCTTATAAGCGCCTAAAAGTTATGGTTGCCATCATATTTACAAACAGAAAACAATAATTTACACACACCATTTAATTATTATAAACTAATGTAAAAAGCTAGAACGACATATGGACTAAATTAAACTAAATAAAAAAATAAGTAAAACAAACAATAATTAATTATTAGAAATGACACGTCATAAATTTAAAAATAGATAATTGTTAATAGTTTGTACTAGTATGCTTAAATACCACTCTTGCACACTCCAATCGGTTTAAGCCTAGTATAATATTACAAAATATTCATCTTACCCTGTCATTTAGGCTGAAAAGTGAAATGTAATAAGAATTCATTTTATCAACTACACCAGTGGCGGGCAAACTTTTTCAATGGCGGGCCACAAAGTTTAAGAAATTCTAGAGGAGGGCCAGAATTATAGAAAAAAATGCATTTTGTGTTAAAGCTTTTAATCATCATCATCATCAGTCAGATCAGTATTACGCATCACATGAACTACTAGTTTAGCTTCACCTATAGGTTATGCATCTATTATTCTACTAAGGAGAATCTACTTTTTCTTCTCGATCGCCAAAACGTAATTATAACTGGCCATATACTATTCATGTTGATGGACCCTCGGCGGGCCGGATTAAATACTTTCACGGGCCGGAGTTAGCCCGCGGGCCGTACTTTGCCCAACACTGATCTACACCATTTGTCTCTGACTGTCTGCCCTCCTCCGTCAGGACTCTACACCATCGCCATATTTGGCCAAGTGCCCTTGCCAACGACATTTGAGTTAAATTAAATGGACACAAATATCTTTGACTCTTCACATTTATTTTTCACAAAAAAAAAAACAATATTAACCAATTCTATTGCCAAAATATATATTTACTAAATAATAGTCAATAAAATGGCAACTAGTTTCGTGATTTTCATCTGATCACCACTATAATCATCATTCTCTTGCCTTTTCCCAACTCACTTGGAGTCGGCGCAGTATGTTTTCTTCTTCCATACGTCCCTATCAGCCGTCATCTCTTCATTCACTCCTTTTTCTTTCATATCATTTCTTACACACTCCATCCACACTTTCTTTGGCCTTCCTCTACTTTTCCATCCTTCCACATTCATATTCATTACTATTTTACCCAAATCCGCTTCCTCTCTTCTCATAACATGTCCATACCACGACAAACGAGAACCTTTCAACTTTTCTACCATTGACGCAACTTTCAAACTCCCTCTAATATATTAATTCCTTATTTTATCCATTCTTGTAACACCACACATCCATCTCAACATTCGCATCTCAGCTACATGCAGTCGCTTCTCATCCATCTTCTTACTAGCCCAGCCACTATAAAATATACAATAAGAATTTTACGAATTTATGATTTTATTTCCACTGTTGGTAACCCTGATTGAGGGAGGTCGTTTGAAGTGTCCAGTCATCGTCAGATGGGCACCGAGTGTTCTTAAACAGATTAGGTAGATCTTTATTGTGATTGTTGCACAGTGGTCGTGTATGGTTGAGGATTATGTTTTATAACAGGGAAAGATTTAAAATTTATATACATTTTGTTTAGTCCCATTCTGCACGGGCTGTTGATGTGAATGTGAAAAACTTAAACATTAATAAAAAAAGCGAAAAAGAATTATTTAATTAGATATTAAAAAGTCGGAATGCAATATTTAATATTGTTTTTCTCGCATCTCATAAAAAGTTTTATGATCAGTTGACTTCCTTATTAAGACGTGCGTCATAGTTACGATATCAAATGTAATGTGACCTAAAATAAAGAAGATAAAAATTAATTACATGTATTTAAGAAGAAAGCCAAAAATTTAACAATTACCAAATGTCGCAGTCCATGCCAGTGAAATGAGTTATGCAAAAAGAATTAAATGTTTACATGCAGAAAAAGAATTAACAATCAGCCTATTCATAAAGTTGAAGATGGAATTGAATAATATCTAAGTCGTAGCCATAGCGACATATAACCACAACGGCGACAATGCTACATAGTTAGACATACACTGATCGTTTCTG
This sequence comes from Samia ricini, assembly GCA_014132275.2. Lineage (NCBI taxonomy): Eukaryota > Metazoa > Arthropoda > Insecta > Lepidoptera > Saturniidae > Samia > Samia ricini. Next base: position 12,898,891 of record AP028158.1, read on the forward strand.
AAATAAGAAAGGTAGTAAAACGAGACACTTTGACGACGTTGACTTATCTTGAAAATTCAATGGGAAGTTACCGTCGTATTTCATACGGTTTATTCAATATGCCTTAGAAGACGAGTTTTAATTCATTGCCTTTTATTCAAAATCAATAAACTACAAAATAAGCAAGCGTTGATGCTTAGTAAATTATTCTCAATGGTAGCAGAGTTAAGAGGATTTGCTAGCGGCATTTATTTATTACAAACGTAGTCCCCTGTATCCTCACTGGATAATACCATTATGGTAAATATTCTTATACCAAATTATATATATCCGCCACCGCCGTGCCTGTACGTTTTGTTTTTTTCATAAATTACTTATTGTAGAAACTAGGAGCCTTTGAAAATGAAATAAATGCACGATTTTTTATCAAACAAATTTGATGAATAAAATTTAAAAAGCAAAACGTACAGGCATAGCCAAAGTATTACTTATTCTAAAACTGCAAAAAATCGGTTCAGTTTTGGAAGAGGAAACATGTTACTACGAAGTGATGTTTTCGTCTATTTTGCATAGGTAAAATCAGCCCGAGCTGCAGTTGCACCTTTCGTATTTTATAACTCTTTCTTTGGGGCGCAACGCGATAGCAATAGATTTCTGAAATATGAACTTTTAAATCTGTCGCCGATCGCATGTCCTCTTATTTGTCGGGGTATTACGAGTGGGACATTGCAGAGTAACTATAGGTATGTTCTTGCAACGTCACTTTAAAATCAAGCTCTATGAGCTTGTTACGCTCGCTGATGATGTGCGTCACTTAACACAAGCTCAGATTGCGGTTAAAGACAGTAAACAGTATAATAACGTAACAAATGTTTCGATTGTAATTACAAGTGCTGTGACGTATACAAACGCTGCGATGCCATTGGCTGATTATAACACCGTATTTACGTAATAAAAATATATAAATGACGTAATGATATTAAACCACAGTCCCACGCAATATGCAAACGTAATGTGGTCAAATGAAAACGTCAAGATTTAATTGTTCACAATATCTTTTAAAGTCTTTTAAAAACATAAACATATATATTTTTCTAACAGATACACACAGACACATGCGCATGCATATGCCTTCTGTACGTCGGATTATTTTGATTCTTTATGCTTTCTGCCGAATTAAAGTCATCAAGAAGTGGGCGCCATTATCTATGACTCAGTTTCACTAACGCAGTTAATGCCGTGCAGTAATTGTTGTTCATTATATTGATGGTTCCAATAAAAAGTTATTAGTAAAAAGAAGGAGTCTATGAGCATTCGCCTAACACTGGTAGTCTCCGAGCATGTCTACTTTGAAAAGCTTCTATACCGCATATGCCAGAAATTCATGAAGAGGTGTACTCATTACATTGACGACGTGCGTGCACTGTGCTCGTAGTCATGCGTGGCGTTTTGTCGGGAGTTAGCAGCCGTCGTAGGCCAAGATCTCTTTGTTGCGTAGCAATTTAGGACGCCAGCGCGAAGTTTCTATCCATAGAAGTATTCTACGTCGACACGACCCGAGCCGAACACGAGCTTTGCGCGACCTATTCAACAATAAAATCGCACTGGCGTCCCAACTCGCCCGATATGTGACGAAACCATTAACATTTCACATAAAGTAACCAATTACTTTTTTACTCAAAACAGGACATCACTTTATTTACGACAATTAGCAGGTTTTCAATGAAGAAAAAAAAATGTTTTTTATTATCCGTTATTTCGAAAAAATTAGTAATTATTACATACTAAAATTATTGTGCAATATTAAACTGTTAATATACGTAATATTTAATATTTATATTTGTCAGGGGTATACATTTACTTTAACACAGCTGATTTTACTGACTTTAACTAAGAGTATAATTCGTGGCAAGATTTTTTATATAAACCTTAGTAATTAACATTGCTGATGTGAGATCTGTAAAGTAGTTTTTTAATAATTGCGTGCATTTTAGATTATTCGCAATATTTTTACGTGGGTTTGGAAAATGGGACAATTTTGCGCCCCTGAACTTGTTTTGGGGACAACGGGACTGATGACTACGGGAAAAAGAGACAGTCGCATTTAAAACGGGACGTATCGACGTTAGATATACACTGCATTAAGGCTACAGTGAATAAAGTTATCGTAAAGTAAACAGGCTTTATTTGTTAATTAAATTTTTTCTCACAATAAATAACGTGATTGGTTTATTAAGGTTATTACAGCTCGAGTTACGTATGAGAGTGATGGATACCTACGAAAAACGATATCGTCGAAAAATAACGATCAGTAGTGAAGAAACATCGACATTTTTATCGATATAATATTCAATTTTTGCAACACGTTATAACATATTTTATCTATTCGGACTGGCTAAATGCTTTTGACAGCTTTACCGAACTTATCGGAACGTGAAAGACTCTCAGACAGTGTGGTAGCTAACACAAGGGCACCTAGAATTGTATAGATATCATCTTGGGCTGAGACGTAAATTCCGTGAAGTTAAGGGTCGCTTAAGGGAAACTACTAATCAAAGTCCTTTACAGAGCCCATGTAACTGAGTGTTTATGGTGCAATGCGGTGTGTAATGTGTGTTATTCTAATGCATATTGTGTTACTGTATTCGCACTGGTTGGGGTACGGGAGTCTCCCCAGTTGGGGCATTTATAAAAGGCAACGTTTCCATGTATACATCAAAAACTGTCAAACCAGATTTTGTTAAATTAGGTGAATATATAGAAGAGGTTTTAGTGGGTATTTCCGGCGCTTCACACCGGGTAAGTCCCACATAATCCGAGAGACGTTAATCCTGGATTAGAGTTTTAGGGGGAATGCGTAAATCCATTTTTCTAAGTGAAAAAAAGAGATGAATATACGGAAAAGTTATAAAGATAATGGTGTATTTAATCGGCAAAAAGATATCGTTAATTAAAAAAAAAACAATGTAATGTGGTTAATAAGTGTGAAGAAACGAAATTCGCGTTTATACAGCTCGTTTTAAATAATAACATTAAAGTTATGTATGGAATACTGTTAGTAATATAATATCGTGAATATTCGATATAATTTTTGACATCACTAGTATATGCGAGAAAGCATACATACCGAGACAATTAGTCGATATCGATACATCGGCGGAGGCCGAGCGCGCTAACTCAACGTTTACTAACATTTGTCATAGCCAACGATACCTTAGAATAAAGATTAATGGAGTTGTTGTTATAAATATTTTATATATTTTTAAATAATTATAGCATTTTCATATATTAAACAGATACACGTTTTTTGCATTTTTGCATTTACATCGAATTGACTAAAGACATACTTTATGATAAACATAGGTATAGACAATTTTATTCATGGCTTTCTAAAAATCGGCACACAGTTAAATCGATGGTTGGACTATAGTTTCAAACTACATGATTCATTATTTAGTACCTACATCATTTTGAAACATTAATATCTTAGTGACATTCAAAATCTCATTCTACTGACGTAAGTTTAAATCTTACAATGAGAACCAGTAAATAAAAACCCCATAATAACAATATAGCCAACCTAAAGACATTCCGTAAGTTATAAACAACAGTAGACAAAGCCCCTTAAAAGTTTTTAGCATGTTACCACTTACAGTCACATCATTTTAGATGAGATTTTAGTTTTTTGATAACACAATATTAAATTATTATAAGAAAACTATATGACCAATCAATAGAATTTGTGACGGATTTATGAGAATAATAATATATGATCACAACTACAACTGTAACGTAACATCTCTACGGTTTAGAAATCCATTTACCGAGAAGTGTTATCTAAAAAAGCGAGTCCATCTCTCATTTTCGGACCGCACGGGACGCGGCCACGAGGCGATAAGAGCGGATTAACTACGACTATTTATCATCTACTCTGCTTATTTTGATTTTTTTTTGTTCACTACCGTTCACTCTAGGATGGATCGGGTGCGACCTCCTTGGATTGCGAGACCGTATTATGGTCGTGACAGGTTTGAAATAGTTGAGAAAAAAATTATGTACAATAATATTATAATTAATCGTGTCTATTATTAGTAAATTCGAAATTTGATTTAAAAAACACAACATTAAAAGGATGGAATTACAGATAGAAAATTTACACGTTATTATCGATGGTTATCTGTGTGTTAAATATACAACCTTTTTGGAAATTTTGCCAATGGCCAGTACGTATAAGTTTTTTAAAATTATGGATAAAGAGGATACATTATGACAATCAGTGCCATTTCGTCATGTAGTCCGAAGACAGAATGAAAGGCTAAGTCAAGGCCAATAGGGTGTACGATCACAGCGACATCTATACTAAAAACAATAGTAACGTCATGTTTATAGCGAGATAATACGTTTAAGTTCATTGTTACACCTTTCGCCGATCAATGATACGAGATATGGAACCGGTAACAGCTGATCTGAACAATGACGAAAACAAATGAACCTATTTTAAATTAGGGCTGTCAGGATTACTAACACAAAAACTTTAAAAAGACGAATAATTCCCATAGAGTTCTTGTGCAAGAATCTTTTTCCCGGCAATTATTACTTAGTTTAAAATAGATATTAGTAATTAAAACATAATTATTTATCCTTAATGTAATTTGTCACAAAAAGGTTAGTTACCTTTTAGTTTAGTTAGTTAGGTACTTAGTACACAAAAAAGTACTTTTTACCATAATATAAAAAGGTTGCTGCTATGAAATCACTAAGTAATCCTACATCGAAACAAATGGTAACAAAAATCTAGGCATTTATTTTTTATAATAGTTAAAGCTAAAAATAAGAATTGAATAATTATTACGACTAATATTTATATCACTGCTAATTTGTAAATAGCTTTTTCAAATTGTTTTAAAAGTTAAGCGATAATTAAAATATAACTTTCACTTTCATTTTCACTCATGAAATTATTCAAAACTGGCAACCCTAATTTAAATGAAAGGCAATAGAGTGAATGAACCGCCTTGAGGAACTCCTGATGCTCGCGCAAATATAAAAGAACAATGGACTATTGTAGTCGGGCGACGTCATAGGCAGAATATAGGTCAGTTGTGGTCCAAATGTAGTTCACAGCTGATCGTGGGACCCACACATTTGAATGGCGAAATCCCGTTCTATGTTTATGGTTCCGGTGTGTTTGTGTTTTTTGTTCGTGTTGTTACCGGCAAAGGTCGCTATATCATAGAGCCATAAAGATTTTTTATATGTAACTTTATAAATAATTATAAAATTAAATTTCTAACGATATGTAGAAGAATCAATCGATTTTACTGTAAAATACAAATCATTTCGCATCAGGAAATTGCCTCTGCGGTTCACGATGATGTTCCAAGGACGCTGCTTGATGTGAGTGAGATAAGAACGATCGGAAACAATGGCGCTGGCACGTGGCGTACGAGATAATAATTATGACCACGAAAACAAACAATAACCATTGTCTGCCGCTTTGGAGAATGCCGTGCAAGGGAGAAATGCTGGCAATTGGGACTTTACTTAAAGACTATGAAAGTTTGAGTCATTTACACGATATCTTTTTATCGTAAAAAGGCGAAGATAAAACAGTTCAGTATATTTTTCTTTTCTCTGCTTGTCAACCCCACCGTCTTTTGTTTACTTTATTAGTTACTAAGTAATTTTAATGTTATCAATATTTTTTATTTAGGAAATAAGTCTTTTTTCGCACATTTTTCAATAGAATTTCAACAACTAGGTGTAAAATAAAAAATATCAAGGCTATGTATAAAAAGGTATTTATTAAAACAACGTGTCAAAGGTGAAGGAACCGATCATTATAAACAGTTGTGTCTGACGACAGAGTTGCGAAATAGTCAATACTTATATTCTGATGAGTTTACCTGACGCGATCCGAACTGACGCGTAATGGTGTATACACCACTTTGGCGTGTGATAATAGATCAAGGCACAAGCAGAAGCGACCATTAATTATAGTAAGTTAAGTAACAAAAAAATAATCATCGTCCTAAATTAAAATCCTTTTACTATATCAACGAAGTCTGTCTATCTGCCTGTTAGTTGTCTTACAATTATAGAACCGCTGAACCGATTAAAATGATTAGTTTTTTGATTTTCATGATTATGTTGGATAATATACATGAGTAAATAGAAAAAAAAAATGAGAATAATAGTAAATAAACTTGACTGTCATCGTATTTCTTATTAAATTCATCCTTTCACATTATATAAAAACGACGGCTATCAGCCTATCAGAATATGCAAGCAGAGGCACGATCATACGACTAGTATTTCGAATCCACCTATTCAACATAAGCCTGACAATTCGTTGAAAGAAAAATCCATGTGATAAAATCATAGTACAATGGTAGGTCGTTTTCTAATGACCGTCTAACTATCTACTACCCTCAAGTTCGGAAATCTGTCGCTAAGACCTGTGTTCCGGCAGCATCTCATGAAACCTTAATTTCTTCAGGTTTACTGTCCTAAACAACATCGCTTAAACATCAAGTAATATTGTGTAGACACAGAATTGAGTCTATACAGTAAATAAAAGTATTTCGTTACATCATACCTTATTTTTTTATCGATTCTTAGAAACGTCACAAAATCATCTACTGTATCGAATTCTAGAAACATTATGATCTACGTCTAAAAGAGTTGAGAGTTGTTGGCAATCGGCAACCAATTTTCAAAGTTCTCTCGCAGTTTCACCTCAGGGCCAGTTTCTTTTCTTTTAATATTTTATTAGTTGCATAGAAAGGACTTTCAATTAAAATGGATATGGATAAATAAAAAAAAAAACATAAATTAATTTCATTAATCTCAGTTAAAAGTGCAGAAACAAATACACAAATAGATAAAGAGGCGATGCCTTAAGACCAAGGAGATTAAGATTATACGCTTGAGGGAATTGTTTCATGTCTATAATCTATATAATAAAATAAAACTATTGTAATTTCTATATTGATATAATCTAACCATCTATCCATCACTGGACATATGTTCCCTCAAAGATTCTGTAATGACCTGTCTTGCGCATCCAGATGATTCCCACGACTTTCATCAGGTCGTCGGTCCACCTTATGAGGGGTCTACCAACACTGCGTCTTCCGGCACGTGGCTGTTTTACGATCAATGCGCCCAGCTCACAGCCACTCAAGTTTGGTAATTCTGGCAATGTCGGTTACTTTGTTTCCTTTGCGGTTCTCCTCATTTCTGATTCGATTACAAAGTGAAACTCAAAGCATAGCCCTCTCGATTGCTCGATTGAAAATACTTTTATTTATAAATCGCTATTGGCTTGTTACTTCTAGCACGAGAAAAAGACGCACGCGCCGCGGGTACGGGGTCTGCGTCATGTTTTTCCTATTTTATTTGCCCTTCCGTTTTCACATTTCTAAACGGCCATGTTTGAAAATATGTTTTACGTACCTAATGAAAACATGACTAATTAGTTTAAAGTATAGTTTTCCTTCTATGATTTGCTACTATTGTAAATTTTTGTCGATTCTATTCATTTATACTTCATTATAAAAATAATATATAGTGTACTTTTTTTTCCATGTTATACAAAACAAGTTTATTATTTATAGACAAGAAAATTAAATTATAGCAGGCACTCATTATAATTTTAAAGAAATCTTCACTTAGTAGGCAGTACCTCTCAGGTTTTATTATTATATCGTTTATGTCTTTATTTTGATTTTATTTTACTGTTTCCATTATGTTATTTAAATATATAAGTATATAGTTAAATTTATTTTTTAACTTTGACATTGCACAAATTTTATTATATTTTTTTTCTTAATAAAAAAAGAGAGAGATTGTTTGAGATGAGATGCGATAAAACAGTATTAAGTTTCTTCGATCCAAGAAGTGATTTGAGAGATTTTGACGCTGATCAATAACGTTTAAGAAAAAGTACCGAATATTATTTTAAAACAAAACACGGTTCAAGTATTTCAGAGTTAAAGTTTGTTTAATATATATATAATCTGTAATTATATTTCTTGAACATTTATTGTAGTAATAAATTTATCTCTTAGTAACAAAATGTTTCAAATTCAATTTAATAATAACTTATGTTAGGGAACCATGCATATGACAACATAGAACCATTGTATCGTATTTATTTACGCATTTTTATGAAATTATTATAAACCATTTAATTTCATTAGTTTATTATAAATAAATCTACGCAATGTTTATATTATCATATGCGTTCACGTTTTATTTGCGTACTGGGGCTTACCAGTGACGTAACAGCCTGTAAGATTACAGGTTCGTTCATAACACACCGGCTTATTTCCATTTCCTTAAATATAACGTTATTATTAGCAAATAATATTATTAATATAATATTACTAAAATTGGGTTTATCTCTTTACTTAATTGTAACATATGATTTATTTACCTATATATACCTATTATACTTCACTTGAGTACAAAAACGAATTTATATTGCCATGGACACCAATATTACTTAATAACTAATGCACCATACGTCCCGCTTTGAACGGGACAATCCTGCTTTCTGGTTTCTTGTCCCGTTGTCCCCAGGGATATGAAAAACGATCAGCTTTTACGAACAGACGAAACATGTTAAATATGTATTTATATATGTACCAACATTTTAAAAGAAATTTGCTCGACTGTGAACTAACTAACAAAAACAAAATGTGTCACTTCTACGATTAATTCAACTTGCGGATTATTAATACGTTGTTTTCATCCATTTTTAATTGAAGAAATAGTAGATTTTTTTTATTTACCAAATGTGGAAAGCCTTTCTGGTCATGGGGCAATGTGAGATACTACAGCGGGCCGCACTTTTTTAGATTGGGAAGGTGGTACCATCTATTAATTAACATGTTTTTATGAGTTGCCAAATGTGAATTTCCCATTGTTTTTGTATGGGAAATAACAACCTATGAAGTCATTTTTTCACAATATAATTCACTAACTATTAATTAATTAAAAAAAACAAACTATTTTGCAGTTAATTCAAGATGATTGGATTTTTAGAGCTAAAATGTAGAGTTTTCAGAAAAGTACTGTTCTAGAATTATTGTTATGAATTGGTATCAATTACCTAATTCCATAATATTTAGTAATAATGTAAGTAAGGTAACATAGTGATAATTAATGTGAACACATAATTTATATTAATTTGAATATTGATTGAAAAAGATTTAAAAAATCGTTTTATCATATACAAACATTAGGTAGGTAATTTATTTGGGAGGGGAGGGTGGTTGTAACTTGTTGAAAGTATAATCACCCCCCTCTCCCAGACGTTTAATGCCTTTCTTTAAAAGGCTGGTTAAGAGGTGGGTGGTGAGAGAGCCTGTGGATCAGGTATCGGTATTCTGCGACGCGGTGCCTGCGAAAGCCACCCCGTGTCGCCTCCATCCCAAATGCGGCGGACGGCCCCGGGGGGTTTTAGTGGGTATTTCCGGACGCTTCACGTCCGGGTGAGTCCCACACTGGCACGGAGTCGTCCCTCCGTGCCCCCTTACCTATTGCATTGGGGGACTTCGGTCTCACTAATGCAATAGGTAAGGGTAGTGCGTAAATGCATTTCCCCCCGTCAAAAAAAAAAAAAAGGTATCGGTACTCTCCCTCCCCATCCCCATTGGGCTTAAGTATGGACGAGGCCCATTGGGCTTAAGTATGGACGAGGCCCATTGGGCTTAAGTATGGACGAGGCCCATTGGGCTTGCCACAGGGGCGACGCGGAGAATGCGAACAGGATTCCGTATCGTCCCCATCCCAAATGCGGCTGGCGGCTCCAGAGGGTTTAGTGGGTATTTCCGACGCTTTACGTCGGGTAAGTCCCACACTGGTGCGGAGACGTCCCTCCTCACCCCATTATCAATTGCATTGGGGGACTTCGGTCTCACTAATTCAATTGGTAAGGGTAGTGCGTAAATGCATTCCCCTCGTCGAAAAAAAAAAGCAGAGAAGGGCGGGAAGAAAGGCCAGTGCGGGCCATTCACGGGAACAAACAGACAGGCAGACATACAAAATTTAAAGAATATTATTTTTGGTATAAGATTCGCATATACCAATGCTGCTCAACTTTTTATCAGTTGGGCCACACGGACTTTTCAGAAATTTTTGGCGGGCCACTAACTGTTACTTTTGTCAACTATAATAGACTATTATGCCTTGTTTTGATCCTTCGTTGATAAAAACTTAGAATTTTTTGATAATGTTAAGTACCCTAAAAATGAATTTATATTACAAATTCCCGCACGAAAACACCAGCTGCCATGTTGTTTTAGTTTGTAACTGATCAATCAACATCCTAGGGGTATCGATTCTTTCCGAAAAAGATCGATTTTTTATTCATCTTTTGGCAAACAAATCTAAATGAAAACTATGGCATGTAACCGATACCTATAATCGGTGTCATTTAAGGAGAATATATTGTTTATGCGAGGCGTTAAATTATATGTTGATAGTAATAATAGGTCACAAATATGTTCAGTTACTCATGTGCGGTTTTTTTTACACAACTACGATCTAAGAAGAGTATTTCATAACATCTTCTGTTAGTAAAGACTCTCAACTTGGAAGGAATATTCTTTAGTTACGCCGCGCGGGCCATTATAAATCGTAAACCTTAGTATATACATTCATATGTATTTAGTTAAAAATTGTTATTTTGACATTACAAAATACATTTCATTAATCAAGACAAAAACTATCCTATCTTTTAAGTTGTGCCAAGTCATACATAGTTTCATTACGATCGATTGAATAGTTTCTGAGTTTATTGCGGACAAACACTGTGGCAGGGAATTTTTATGTCTATATATTGAAACAATTGAAGGAAAACTATTCCCTCATATATATAAAACTTGTGATTAACGTTAATGTGGTCGTAAATATAATATACCTATGTATGGTATGTTGTGCGTTGGATTATGTGTATGTATTGAAATAATAAGTTTTTTTTACGAAATAATAAATATTCACGCATTAACGCTTGTGGGGTGTATTTGTACAAATAATACTACCACTAATAAATAGACTTTTTTCCGTTTGACCTATTTTTCTTTTATTCTGTTAGAGTTTGACATTTGATAATAATATCATCTGATATTATGTGACCATGTGATCTAAAGAAGACTATAATAAGAACAGGCTCTCCAGTCACATGGCCAAAACGAGCCTACTAAGGATTTTGAATTTAAGAGGGCATGCGATCGGCAACAAATTTGAAAAGTAGGGATTTCAGAAATCTATTGCAATCGCGTTGCGCCCCAAACAAAGAGTTATAAAACACGAAAGGGGCAAATGCAGCTAGGGCTTATGTTACCTGGGACGCGGTGACTGCGGCGACGCGGTGACTGCGAAAGTCACCCCGTGTCGCCCCCATCCCAAATGCGGTGGACGGACCCGGGGGGTTTTAGTGGGTATTTCCGGGCGCTTCACGCCCGGGCGAGTTCCACACTGGCACGGAGTTCGTCCCTCCGTGCCCCCTTACCCATTGTATTGGGGGACTTCGGTCTCACTAATGCAATGGGTAAGGGTAGTGCGTAAAATGCGTTTCCCCCCGTCAAAAAAAAAAGGGGCTTATGTTACCTATGCAAAATAGAGGAAATCACTTCGTAGTACCCTGTTTTTTCCTCCTCCAAAACTGAACCGATTTTTCTGTTAGTTATAGAATAATAAAAACTTTGGTTATGTCTGTACGTTTTGCTTTTTTTAATTTTTATTTATAAAATTTGTTTGATGAATGTCTGAAATTGTCTGAAATTGACAGTAGAAATCGAGCATTTTTTCATTTTTAAAGGCTCCTAGTTTCTACAATAAGTAATTTACGGAAAAAATCAAAACGTACGGGCATGGCGGAGGTGTGTATATATAATTTGGTATGAAAATATTTACTATAATGCTATTATCCAAGGAGGAAACAGGGGACTACGTGTGAATGGAATAAACGCCGTTAGCATATTCTCTTAAGATTGGTAGCTAGCCAAATATTAAAAATGTTCTATAAACCAGCATACAAGTAATACAAATGTATACGTTATAGAGATCGCTTTCTATATGCGATCTGATCTCATTTGTTAATCCTAAAGTGCCAGATGAATGTCACAGAACAGTAAAAAAATCGATACGTTTTTAGTTCGATCTCAATCTTAAGTTTTAGAATGCGATATTTACACCAGCCGTAAATGTTTAGGATACCATTAGGAGATGATAGACCTAGGATAAGCATATTTTACATAGTATAGTTTTTTACACTCTACAGGCTCTGTGCTTTGACCACAATCTCACCTGATGTTAAGTGTTGATGTGGTACAGGATGGTAAATAGACTAAACCTAGAGGTTCTCAAGTGATGCTGCCGGGACACATCTATTGGTATTTGGTGACAGATTTTCAAACTTGAGGGTGGTATCTACTCAGGCGGGCATTAATAGAAAATTGCCTACCACCATACGCATGGTTTTCGGCTTCGTTACAATAAACAGGTTTAGCTATGAATATTTCCTGGAACTGCCTGCACTGAAATAGCCAAATACGAGGTTTATGCTACTATGGCGCTTTTATGTTAGTTGCCATTTTCACCTGAGATCTTAAGAGACCGCAGCAAAACTGTAAAACTGTAAAGTCTTTAGTTAATAACGTAGTCTGTAAAGAAAGTTAATTTTAAACATATAATCCTTCTTCGAAAAGAAGTTTAATACAAAAAAAGAAATATTTGTTCACTACTTATTAAGCTTCAACCTTATATTAACATGGTAGGTAATGGTTCTTATGAATTTACGAGTGTAATTTCTTGGTCCTTTAGATGTAAACGAACCTTTAAAATGTAAGTGCCGCGACTGACTGAATTATTGGCACTCGCCTGTGACTCGAAGTAAATCTTCCGATTTGATTTTACGACGAGGGTGTGTGGAACGTAGTATAACTTAGTTCGTTGCGAAAAGTTATTTGCATGTTACGCACGCAGAAATATCATTAAAATTATGTTTATTTGTTTTTACACTTTTTTCTCTTTACTCATTTTATTACGAGTTTTCGACATGTATACATTTATTTTACTGTACTTAGTTATAAGTAATTTTGATATGATTTCACTACAGAATTCCGAGTATGATAATGATGTAAAAAATTTAAAATACGAAAAATAGCTTTGTATTAGTTCATAATGTGAATATTACTTATATTAAACTCTTTGTTAAAATATATATGGTAAATTGTAATCGTCAATTTTTTTAATCAAAATTTCTACCTAATAAAGTAACATTCGACTTTCATACATATTACATTTGGAAAAAGATGTCTTTATTCTTCTAATACAGACAAATACTAACTAGTGATAAATATTTATGTTAAGAATAACCTGTAGGAAAATTAAATTGCAAACATAAATAAGCCTAACTATTATTAAATTTAATAAACCATTATAATAATAACAAAACGCAAAGGTTTCAATAACATCCTCATTATTGAAGCTTGAAATAAACTGTCAAAATATTATATGACTAATAACTAAGTAACGAAAAGTATAGGGTGGATCATTACGTGAACGATAGTGATGTCTAGAATTAACCCACATCTCTGTGCTTCCGCTAACATTAGCTAAGACTATGATTTTTTATAGTTTTTTATATGAAAAAAATGATATATATTATATTTATTAAAAAAGAACCAGATCGAGTTTCTTGCCGGCTCTTCTCGACTGGGTTGTTTTCCGAACTGGTGGTAGTGTTTTTAGACGTTCATAAGCGCCTTCTTAGGGGCCTAAATTGAATAAAGATTTTTTTTCTAAGAAAGAAGAAAGAAAGAAATTTATTGTTGGATAATAAATATATAGATTACAAATACAAACACACACATTATAAATAGTTACGAATGAATCCAACAACAGCTCCCTTTTCAGCTACTTGTTGCAGCATCACCTTGCGGTAGATATTGCAACGCTGGTTTTCAATAGGGGGCTTTTTTTAGTTTCATTATAAAAGCTTTTGCGATGCATTTTATAAGTAATTTATTGAGTTTTAATACTTTCATCGACCAATACACCTAGATGGAAGGCTATAGAATTATGGAATAAATTGCCCGGAGATATTAATTCTAACGAGCTCATCAGGGCATTCACTCAGCTCAAAACTGAAAAGGACCTGATGCTCAGTAGGAATCAGCTACGAGTATTAGTGAGAGCTGTAACTGGGCACTGTTGTTTGGGCAAACATTGGTCTCAAGAATACAAGCGAGTTCAGGTTCTGTATGTATGCAGACAAAACACCAAAGCACATCTTAACGTAACCGAATTCTGGGTATGCACGTGTTATTCCCGGAGGAGGTACAGACACTCTGCCAAAAAGATACTACAGTATATCCAGGTTGTAGGTCTAGGCAGTGAGCTTTAGTGATATAAAAGCTTTTGCCGATCACAATAGATCTAACTAGGTCGCAGTGATACAGGACTGTATTAGCCTGCCCCCTTTCGAATAATAATTACATCGATTACGCAGGATATAATAAGCATGTGGTTATTTAAGTTTACAATATAAATGCTATATTGCATATTTCCTGTAAATTAAATAAATAATTTCATTATACCATATTAAATTATTTCGCATTTACATATATAATTATCATGTCATAGTGAATTATATAAATATTATTGATTTAAATTTAAATAAACTCGACAATTAAATAATGTTAATAAAGAAGTGATTATTATTATTATTACATGATTTATTACAAAACAAACGTTATTGTTAATTTCAAAAACGGGGAATACCGTAATGGTCCCAAATAATCAACGATTTTTTTATTTCAAGTTATTTTCCTAACGTGGTACATTTGTACATACGTATTGACTTTAACAGCAGAATAGGCTTTTATTTAAGGATTGTTTTCTTAACAGAAACAATATCCACCGTAAGAAAACTTAATACAATCTTAAAACATAAATGAAATATAAAAAAAGAATTCAACTAAACTCAAACTAAATTTAAAAGCACTACACATCATTCTGGCCGACTTGCATGTTGGATTTGCCTGAATGCTGTGATAGACGTCAACGTCCCAGATATTAATTTTAAACCTAGTAACCACTATCATACTATTATTGTAGTTACTGGAACATTCCATCAAGAAACAACTACTTTATGTACTGTAATGCCGTCTTTATAGATATTAATCGAAAACTAGGCAGCCATGGGACCTGCCGACAAAAGTGAAAATTGAAAACTTTAGAAAAATTGTTTTTTAATGTTTAAATTTCTTAATTTGTTTTGAAGCGATCATGGCGCAACGGGTGGAGCGGCCAGACTCCGCGTCAATAGATGCGGGTTCGATGCCCACCTATCCGACTCTAAAATCGGCCTGAGCTTTCGGTGAAGGAAAACATTACGAGGAAATCATAGCATTGTGGTAGGGCATTTTCTAATGATGCCCGCCTGGGAGCTACCACCCTTAAGTTTAAAAACCTGTCGCCAAATACCAATAGGTGTCTTTCGGCAGCATCACTTGAAAACCAGTACCTCTAGGCTTAGAGTGTTTACCATCTTGAAGAACATAGTCACTTAACGTCAAGTGAGATTGTGGTCAAAGCACTGAGTCTAATCCGTGTAAAAAAAAATTAATATAACCTAACATTTAACATTTTACTTATTTTTACATCTATTGGCGCTCCGAGCAATAATCACAAACATACGATTAAACGCTATCTTATACTTAACATAATTAACCATGTTGACGGCTGACGTCATAGGATTGGTAACACGAATCTATATGTTTCGCCTACTGAGAGTCGCTCAACCCCGCCAAAGAAGTTTCCACTTCAACAATATATACATTGACTATATATACATTTCAAAATAAATTTATTAAAAATCAATACTGAAACATAATTCGATTCAGATTTAAATCAGAACTATGTGAATAAAAAAAAAAATTATTATTTACTCGCTTAACTGTTTACATTTTGATACTTCATGTTAACTAGTAACAAGTAAAGACGGCATATAACCCACTAAATACAAGGTATAAAGTTTCTGTAAGAGACATTTTTTTCTTTTTTGTTAGCTGGTTACATCTAAACCCAGGTTCGTACCATTGTGGTGTCCTTGTGCTAATTACCACTTCCCGGCTGAGTGCTCTAAGCGTTCGTAATAAAGACAGTCAAAAAAAGAAGTTTACATTTTAGATAAGTACTTACACAATACAATACAAATACAGTGAAATTTAAATGATAAAATATTCCATCGAAAAAATTAAATTAAACTATATTACTATAACGTAATATTTGAGGCGAAATATAAAAATAATTACTGTAATATGTAAATTACATTAATCTATTGTTAAGAATTTGACCTTTCAAGTGTATTGACTTTTGATTAAGTATGGAATGCAGTTAGCTTATTCATTTAATAAAAACAAAAAAATAGACGATATCATCGTCTGTCAAGGTTTTTATGCTATAAACCGTGCGCCAGAATATAAATTTCAATACTTTATAATGATTTACTGTATTATACATACCATAGTAAATATATTTATGTATAATTATTAGTTGTGTGCCCGCTGCTTCGCCCGCGTTTCATACTTTCTTCACTGCGTTTTAATTTGTTTACATGGAACCCTAATTATTTTTGAAAATGAAAATTACCCTAAGTCACCCGGATTAACCGTCAAAATAGGTCCAGCCACAGACAATTAAATATTTAAAAATTGTATTTTTGGTATAAGTTTCGTATTTACATTCATATCTATTCAATAACAAAAAAAAATGTTGACGTTACAAAGTGACATTTTTATTAATAGATATAGATAACGTGGGAACTGATGGGGGGCTCTACATGGTGATAACGTAATTACGGAGAAAGGGTATAAAATTTTTGCAAACTAGTCCTGACAAGAGACGGGGAGGATCACAAATAGCCAAAATGTGATGTTTTAAAGCGATGATGGTGCAGTTGTTATTGCGGTCGGCTTCCACGTCCATGGACGAGGGTTCGAGCCCACCATTCAACTCTAAAATCAGCCTGAGCTTTTAGTGAAGGAAAATATCGTGAGGAAAACCATAGCACATGGTGGTAGGGCATTTTCTCGGACTCTGCTGCCAGAATCAAGTTGGAAAATCTGTTATTAAGAATCAATAGGTGTATTCCGGTAGCATCACTTGAGAATCAATTCCCCTAGGCTAAGTATGTTTATCATCTTGGATTACATTCTAAATTATCATCAGATGTAATTGTGGTCAAAGCACTGTGGCTTATATAAGATAAAAAAAACCTACAACCAAGTTATGGATTCCTTATATGTAACGAAACCTCAGACTTATTATAAGAAAATGAATGACGAAAAATTATCGAAAACCTGTCGCCCAAACACCAATAGGTGTGTTCCGCCAGTATCACTTAGGAACCAGTGACTATAACCTTAGTGTGTTTACCATCCTGGACCACATCGTCTCTAAACATCAGGTGAGATTGTGGCCAAAGCGCACTGTGCTTATATAATGTTTAAAAAATGTCTCTGCGAATCCACCAACGGGGACAGTGTGAAGGTTTTACCCAA
The DNA here is from genome assembly GCA_014132275.2 of Samia ricini. Classification (NCBI taxonomy): domain Eukaryota; kingdom Metazoa; phylum Arthropoda; class Insecta; order Lepidoptera; family Saturniidae; genus Samia; species Samia ricini. Next base: position 12,916,449 of record AP028158.1, read on the forward strand.
CAAAGTCGCGATTATGGGAACGCATTTGTTCAAGTTTCGAACTTGGTAGTCAGTCACATAAGACGCCGAATACGTATAAATCAACGCGCGTCTGCCGCGCAACTATGTTGCGATCGTAAACTGGGCCCAATGCGTGAAATTGTGCGCCGAGATAATATTGAGTACGATTCCTCGAAGTATTCTCGCGATTGTATATGATCTCTTATTTCTGTAACTGGTGATTGGGAATAATTAAAAACATATTCATTAACACTAGTGTTCGCCTGTGATCGAAATGCGACCATAATTCATAAAAACGGTAACGATTTTGTTTGCTTTTCATTGTCAATTGCTTAGAGTAAAACCTTCTCAAAGTCAATAGTCTATCTATACCGTAAACAAATGGCAAGTCTTACATTGACATGTAATTGATAATACATTGGTAATCGTAAGGGATAATGATAGATGTATGTGTGTGTCAAACTAATGGTAGTGTGTGAACTGTATTGATTTATTAATTTAATGTATTTTTATGTATAATTTAAAAAAATATTAGCATTCTGCACTCCTTCTCTATATAGACTATAAGTGTGCGAAACTTCATACTCCCCCGTGCGTGCAATTTTCGAAAAAAGGGGTACAAAGTTTTTGCTTCACGTATTAATATTATGATTACTGCCGAATTTACAAACCGAAGTTTTTGTAGAAAGTATTTTGAACCTTATGTGTCAGTTAACGCGTTAATGGACGTAGGTTTGAATCCATCTATGTTATTATAACATATAAGCCTAAGTATTCGGTGAAGGAAAACATGATGTGGCCATAGCGTAGTGGTATAGTACTTTTTAATAAACCATAGCTGATAATCTATCAAGTATCGAGTTGATCAGCTTGCCAACAAACTGACGATGCCTTTTATATCATGTAAAAATAATTTTGACAGAAAATTAATTATAATTTCAATGTAAATATTAGCTTTTAAGCCTTATTACTTTAATTTAAAGTGGTTTAATATACTTTACCAATAATTTTATATGCTAATACTAACTCTTTGTTTATATGTTGGCAAATGTCTCACATTTCTCATCTTTTATATTATTACCTGCAATGAGAGTCTATTGGGAATATACGTAGAATTTGCATACGGTCCTTATAGTTGCTACAAAACGGACCTCGGTGTGAGGTGGAAGGTAATTTCACCGGTCCCGTACCTAATCTGTGCTACGGCGAAAGGCGAACGTTCGTTCGTATGGTTGTGTACATACGAGCTTTAATTCGTGCCGACCTACTAAAGTTATTAAAAAAAATGTTAAGTACAGCTATATTTTCTTTAAATAAATTGTTACATTGGTCTCGATGTAGCGGTAGTAGGATCATATACAATGCCGATAGACGTGGAATTTCAATGATAACCAACATTGTGATTGCAAAGAGGCAGATTATTTTATAATGTCCGCCTGACTAGATACAATATTCGAATTGAATATTTCGTCGGGCACCTATAACAGTTGTAATGATTTAATAGAATTTGTTTTTGTTATATTTATTACATTATTTTTATTTATATATCATCATTATATATATATTTATTTAATTCATAAAGAAAACACGATGTTTCTATTAGTTTATTCATGTCAACTGTCACTTTTATAGTATATATTACGCGTGCGCTTTGCTAATGTAACATGAGTTTTTAATGGATTCATTGTGGCGGCCGTTTAAGAAAGAACATTTTAAAATTTGAAATTTGGAACGTCGAGAAGCAATAAAATTTCGATGTCAATTAGAAAAAAGGGTTCGAGAGCGAGAGGGCGTAAAATAAAGAAAAAAACGTCGGTCTGAATTACAAGTCAAGTTAATATTACTAGATATATATTACTTCGACATATATATGATATATAATTCATAAAGGAAACCCGAGGAAAATTACCTAAAGGAAGATTACCCAGAACTGTGACTAGCAACGTGTGGGACGTTCCCACTCTTAGACGAGCAGGCTAGCCAGGGTGAATCTTAAGGATCTTATCGTGATTGATATAGGAGGTCTTTTTTATTCGTTATATTTTTATATAAAGTGGTATGTAAAGAGAACCTTCGGTCTTAAATATAATTATAATATATTCATTTCGTTTTTATTTATTGATCCCTTAGTCTAAATTTAATTAAATTGTCCTCGTGACATAATGTTATATCCGGCAGTATCGTTTGAGAACCAGTTCTTCTAGTTTTAGTGTATAGATCACCGTTAATTACCCATCAGATCATGATCTAAAGGCTAGATCTATCAAAAAGTATTAATTTATAATAATAGTTAACGGTTGCATCATTTAAATGTATTATTGTAACGTTGTGTAATGAAACATATACTGTAGATTAACGGTATCATAGCAGGCAAGATATATTTGATTATCTGGACATACAAAAATATTGCAAGTGATCTTTTTTGAATAGTATTTGAACATTAATAAACTGTAATTATAACTATGTGATCAAAGAATGCCTTAAAAAACATAACAGAAGAACTATTTCTACATATGGCTAATCCTAAATAGTGAGTATTATGCAATAAAAGTAAATGCTTTTTTTTAACGCTTTAATATTGCGAAAGCTGATGGTGTCAGGTTATAAACATATCCTGAAAGTTGCCATTGTACAAGAAACTTTGTTAGAGTACCCGGGAATGATTTCACATTCTGCCACAAATGGTAGTAAGCGCAACCTATAATTTAACCCAGAGATCGTCACTATACGTTTTATAACAAACAGGATACATATATTACATCTCGTAGATTATATTATAAAAGTATTCTGACTTGTTCGTTTGTTTACCTTCCCGTATGTGTAAGCAATAAACAGCGTGAAACATGACGCTTGCCGCCGTTTTTGTACAAAATATTGCACGTTAATTTAACACAGGCTGGCCGGTCATTTGTGGCATGCGAGACCCGCTCGAGGACCATTTGGCCTCTTTTTACCTGTTATTGCCTCTCACGAGAGGCACGTTTGCGACGATTCGTCTCGATTTGGCAGTGGAAATTTCTTTCTTATGAGAAATCTTTTACACGGTAACTTGGTGACTACGTGTAACATATACTGTAATATTTATCTGCAATTTAAATTCTGTTTCGAATTTGTGAAACAATTTTATTTTCCATTTTTCATATATTTGAAAATAGTAATATAGAAATACCAACTATATATACCTAAACATTATCTATATGTCGATGTCTAAATTTCTGTACAGATTAAGTAAGCCTAGCAAAAGAAATGAAAAAGTTTGGTGTCTAATTCATCATAAGACTCCTCTTGGAATCCTAAGGTCTTTGCATTTTTCATCCTGGAGACACTTCTGGTCAATCAATTCCTTCTAACAAAGCCAAATCGTTTATATCGAGGATAACATTCCAAAGTGTTGTAATTAACTTAAGGACTTTCAAAGCAAAAAATCAGCAAACTCAACTAAACATTATCTTGAAAATTTTTCCCTAAAGTATTGTTGACATTCTCCCTAAAGTCATGTCTAAAGTCAATTATGCACAATAACTGAAATATATATTCAAAAATTAATAATTTATAATAAAGATTACTATATAAGGCGATACCATTCCACCGAAGACCTCCGACCTATTTTATTTATATTATAGTTCTATCTATTCCTTTTAAATGAAAAGGCAAAGGTACTATAGAACATGCAGCCATATTTGACATTAGGAGCACTTTTCATACAACACTCTAACAAATTGGCGGCCCCTTTGTGAAAGCTTTCCTTAAAAGGGAGTTGTTGGGAGATTTTACAATTCATGCTCCGTATACCACATTCAATATAGGTACTTCATTTGTGCACAATAATCATATTATATAATGTAAAATGGCACCAAAATTACACGACATAGAGTCAAATAATTCAAATAAACAGACAAGACCAAAATCACACAGGACTCCCGACCTATCTAATAATAAATATGTGTGTAATATTAAGGTGACGGAATTATTATATTTCGATTTTCAATGGATTCAAGAAACGGATTTGTTGATTCAATAATCATTCATTCAATATATTAAATTACATTCAAATTACAACCGATTGAACAGGAATCGTGTTACACTCATTCATTCAAGATCAGTCTAAACACGGCTCAGTTACCGTCAAATGTTATTAAATATAGTTTTATAAACATCGCCCGTTGATATTTAAATATGACCGTGAGAAGGGGTATGCAGACTGAACGACGATTGGCCGAGAAGAGAATATTATAATTTTTCTTTTTAAATCATGTGCGTTTTTATAATAAAGCGGAAGTTGTTTATAAAATTATACTGATGTTTTTACATGTGGACAGTTTTTTTTGTTTTTCAATTCTACATCATTTATAAGAAGGTTGTAGATAATAAACATTTAAAAATACGTTTAAAATTTGAATATGTTTAAATAGTTATTTATACGAAATATATATGCAAAATGTTATATTATACATGAAACTACCTATTGTAATGTCGTATTACTTGAAATAAAATAAAAAAACACATACCCGTTAAGTACTCACCTATCAAAATGGAACTTATATTCTATATATTACTAATTTGTGATATAAAAATGGGATGCTATTCGAAATTTAAAATTATCTTTATTAAAAACCAATAACTAGAAAATTGTGCTAGACTTATCTGCGGAATAGCAAAAGTATGTAAAAAAATTATATAATATGACCACGCCAATAGTGGCATTTTAAGTTATAATTTTTTTAATTTTTAGATTAGCTCGGCCAAGTGATGGTAAGCACAATGCAATCCAGAAATAGTGGCGACTGGCGAGAGATCGGTTATCCATCATCAATCGTCCCTGTCATGCCGGCCTGCATAGATATCTCTTCACGCTACGTTTGAAGAACGTGATCTTATAAGAAGGAGGAAATACATGGGCCGGAAGACTGTTCTACAGTTTACAGTATGGCGATTCGAAATATTTACTTCGTGCTGGATGGAAGTTACTGTACAGCTGTGGCTCCGAAGCCCAGAGCGTGTAATTCTACTGTGGAAAGGAGAGGATGGTATCAAGTTCAACAGTCCTTCAGAGCACTTGCCATGATACAGACGGTAGAACACGCTTAGCGAAGCAATGCCCCTGCGCAGTTGAATCGGCTCGATGAATTTTCTAACACCTGGATCATTCATTGCGCGGACAGCCCGTCTCTGCAACCTATCCAGGGCATGAAGAAGGTATTTAGAGGATCCATCCTAGAGACGCGAACATTATTCCATACACGGCCTTAAACTGTACATGGACAAGACGAAAATCATATCTAATGCCCATGTTGTGCCAACTCCTATAAAAATCGGTGACTCTACACTCGAAGTTGTGGACACCTAGGTCAAACCATTCAGTTAGGTAAATACAACTTCGAGAAAGAAGGTTATCCGTCGAATCCAACTCGGCTGGGCCACGTTCGGGAAGCTACGGAGAATCTTGTCGTCCGAAATACCACAGTGTCTCAAGACGACCGACCAGTGTGTGTTGCCAGTGATGGCATATGGTACTGAGACGTGGTCGGTCACAATAGGTCTAAGAAGAAAGCTCAAAGTTGCTCAAAGGGCAATGGAGAGGGTTGTGCTTAGAGTTTCATTGCCTGGAAATTTCTAGCAATTGAACTAGAGAATTGAAGCTTGAATGTTGAATGATATAAGATTGGAGAACATGCGACATGGGCATATAATATATCTAAGTCAAATTAAGAAATAGAAACATTCGCTAGTAATATATCACGTAAAATAGCACTGATATTACATAATTTAGGATCATATACATATGTATTTAATGAATAAGAAATAAAAGATAGTACTTAACAGATTACGTTCCCTCCAAAATTTCGACACACTTTTGATGACGCTAACGTTAAAGCACGGGAATTCAATGCCCCTTGTGATCCCTATGACCATACAATCATTCATTGATGATGATCCATAATCATACATTACCAACAAGGTTAAGTTTCAAAGACAATCCCGAAAATATACGTGATTTTTTTTTAATTTGCATTCACATTTATGAATATATTTAAAATAAACCGCTTAACATATCATGATTTAAGATATCAACGTATGATTAGGAACAATGCATATACAAATTAATAAACACAAATAGTAATTAATAAACTTATGTACCGCCATTTTACTCCGTAACCATGGTTACAATTAATCGATAGTGTAATTTTTTGTAGGAATAATTTTCAGTTTCAATACCATAATGATAAATGTCTTATAGTTTTCTTTGAAATATTTGAATTACGAATGAAATTACGTAATAATTATAATATTTATACGTAGACCACTTCACCTATGCGTCAGGAACACGAATCGGCTTTTATTGCAATGAAAATACATACATTATTTTACATATCTGTAAACAGATTCAAAATATTGTACTTTCAAAATATTTTTTTTTGTTATAAATTTTATGGGCAATAATACAGAGTATATTAAAATACACTCGTGAAAGTTAACGTTTAATCGATTTAATACGCTATTAAAATCTGTCACAAGGCCTCATTTATAAACCGTAATATATATTTCTGTCACTAATCGGTCGTAGGTAATTAGCTGAAGTTATTTAGTAATACCATAAAGAGTGAATATTTTCTAAACAGACGTGGGAAGAGATGTGTGTTTATTTGTTTTATATTAGTAATAAATTAATAATAATAAAATAAGTGTCTGTTTGTAATGTCAAAATATTTTTTTTTACTAAATACATATGACGGAACTTTTTAATGGTAGATAACTGAAGTTACTTCGAGTAACTTAGGGTACTTTCAATTATTGAAGATAATTAGGGTTCCGCGTAAAAAAATTGAAACTCATAAAAAATGGAATAAAATCCGATTCAGTGAACAGTTTAACGGGCAAGTGCTTGAATTTATGAGAAATATTTTTACTTTATCTTAGTACTAAACAGTTATTAGGGGTCCGTATAAAAAAATTAAAACGCAGTGAAGAATATATGAAACACGAGCGCAGCCGCGGTGACACATCTAGTTGTTCTGTATGATCGGTTAAAACCTGTAGAATGAATTAGATCAACTACATGTGGTTTTTACCTCATCAATCTTGACAACTAATAAACAAGCAAATGTAATTTTTTGGACGATTTGAAAGCAGAAAAATTCTGAGGAATTTAACTCAAGATACCTATTAGTTAAACAAGTACTTATTAATAAGAAAAAACGTTGTTTTCATAATCTGTTAGTGCTATCCAGACCAACAAGTGGTCTGTAGGAGTCAAAATATGGTCTACGAACGATTTCAAATTTCGCGGATGGTGCATCGCCACGCATCCAATCGGGTAATTGGTTGATTACTTTTGTAATAGCTTGTATTTTTAATGAATGTTACTTATTGAGATTTTAGTAAAAAGAACATTTTTCGTATTGAATCAATTTGTATTTCTTGTTCATCGTGGTAGGTACCATCAATCAAAGTAGTCCATCGTACTAACATAAAGTAAAGATACTTTACCACATATACCACAAATTTAAAACACCTGTCAGTAACACTGTGGAGTAATTTTATTCACAATATTTTTTTTACGCGGATCCGAAATTATTTCCGAAAAATTAAGGTGTCTACAAAAAAAAAAACCCGTCAAAATCGGCCCGGCTGTTCGGAGATTATCCGGAACAAAAAGACAGAAAAAATTTATTGATTTTTTTTCCTAACCTAGCTAGCGCTGTTGACCGGAAGGGCCTTTACAGCTTCACCGTGACTTTGGGGACGAGTGCTGGAGGCAGTAAGCCATAAAAAGTAACTAGCACAAGGGTTACCAAATGGTACGAACCTCGGCTTGGCCGTTACCTGAGTGAAAACTCTCTCGCGAATTTGATCCTAACTAAACACATTACACGTACATTTTTTTATTTAACATAAAAACAAGGTTCTTTACAGGACCTATGTACCTGCGTGTTATGTGCAGAAGTGAGTATGTAGTGTTTTGCATGGGCAGTGTCTCTGTATCGCGCTGGTGGCGACGTCAAGATCCTCCCCAGTTGGGGAACGGAGCACGTCTCGGGCCGCCCACGGAGGAGTGTGTGCGGGAGCAAAATTACTTACTGTTGTATGTATTTAGTAAAAACTTGTTATTTTGAAATTACGAACAGACACTTCAATTTTATTTATTAGTATAGATAAGGCCATTCTACTTAAGTGAGTTAAATTATCTCTTCTTAAATGTTAAATGTTATTCAGTTATAGTTTTACGTTTGAAGTAGTAAGTTATTAAAAAGATGCAGAAACTTTCAAAATACTGCCCGTTTCATATTAATTCTTCTGTCGACTTTTTTTTCACAATAGTCTCACCTTATAGCTATATAGTTTGAGCAATGAAACTTTAGGGAAGTTTAATATAAACAAACTTAATACTTATTTACATGTTTTTTTCCATACCTACATAACGTATTGAATTTATCGACCATTATAGAGTCTAACAACTCCAGGAGCCTCCCGTACATTTATTAATATTGACAAAACCATTATACGAAAACATAATCGTATATTTTATATATAAAAAACAACGCTATATATTCACGAAGCAATCATTTCAAATTTAAAACTAATAAATCTACTATTAAAGTGCTAATTGGTTTGCCGTTGATATTCACTTACGGCCTTTGGCTGTCTATAGACGGTGCGACAGACTGCGAACTGCATACAAATGCAAGCGATTATTCAGTCGCCGCGTTCAGAATCCGGCAAGTGCACGCTTTGATAGGCCATCATTTAAAATGTGATTTAATTATTTTAGTAATCGATTACTACATATTTATAAAAAAACATACTGGATTTTTTAAATATACTATTTTGAAGTCTCAAGACAATCCGATAAATGGTAATACAAAGTAGTATAGATTATTCTAGGACCATTATCTCACTTGATATTAAGTGTTATGAATAAAGTAATATATGGTATTATTTTAAACTTATCAATGAGAACTATTTAGTATAGATGAAGGAGGAAAAATTTCAAAAGGGAAGCTGATCCAGCATCCCATAATTCTTATGTCGATTTAGTAACATAATAATATAATATGAACTCCTTTTTCTGTATAATTGTATCAACGGCTATATACACATATTATATAACCGTATTTACATACCTAGGTAGTTGTGAAGTGTACGGTCTAGTGAACAAGATAAGTTTCTTGTTGTTTATTTAGAGGACGTATAATTATAGAATCAACAAAATGAAGAATTATTTAATTAAATGAATAGGAATAGAATATACTTGATACATCTAATATATTAATAGAAGAAGATAAAACTGCAGAGTACCCTTTTCTCCTATATTCGTCAATTCGATTTTTTATGTTTAGTATATATTGACAAGCGTTGTTCTTATCAATTTTAAAAAAATTGGTAGCAGTTTATTTTCTCATATTTACAACAACAATAATGGTCTAAATTCTGACCTGTAAACTAGCTTAGTCTCATATTCTTTAAGAGGCATATACAGATAAACACAATTAAAAATGTAATCATTTTCAATGTCATTAATATTTCAAATACAACATTTTCTAACATCATGAAAAAATATCGTAAATACTTTTTCTATAATTAAATGGTGTCGAAGTTACTATTTAATATTTTATTTCAAAAATATTGTATCCATTCAGGTAATTTTAATAATAAACAAAAAATCTTGCCAGTGACTAATTCTGTCATTCTAATATAATTAAATTCAATAATCATTCTAGTTGACCGTTTAGCTGTAAATTATTTGATGGTATATTGTTTGGAATACTGGAGCTAGCACTGACTTCATAGAACCAATTAGTTAGTAAAATTCTGAACGAATAATATAAATAATTATAGAAATTCATTGTCAGTGTTCATTAAGGACTAGTTGCACGTCATTTTGACGTGTGACGCGTGTCGAATGGACGCCGCTGTCGTATTGTGAATGCCGCGCCTTTATACGCGGATATGCGGTGACAGTTCCTTTGTATGGACGTACAACATTTTTATAAGTTTCTTTTTTTATTTAACGTTGACTCCTTTAATTTATATTACCCTGGTAGCGTAATCGGTAAAATGTGTCAGTAAAATAATTAAAAACGCAAAAAAAACTACTTATCCGATAACTTTAAAAATATGTTTTAATGAAACTTTGATAACTATTTTTCTTGTTTGAAGAACTCACGTACAAATTATTTTTAAATTCTTAAAAAATGACATAACAAAACATTAAATTGAATCAGCTTTTTGTGATTTTCGATTTATAAATCAACGAACGGACAAATAAAAATGTATCTTAATTCAATATACCTACACGTAACAATAGAAACTACTGTTCAAACTTCGTAGTAACCGTTTTTAAAGTATATTCTGCTCTACATAAATCACGTTAATTCACTATTTATATGCAGTTAAAGCGATTAATGAACACCTCTGCCCACTACACACCACGATATTAGCCGTGAAGATAGAGGTAATTAATTTCTTAACTAGACAACGATTACACTAGAAAGATCACAGACAATTAAAGGGTTTTTTTTTTCAGCTCTAAGCCCTTGATAACTTTGCTCGTTAATTACACCGAGTAGATACATATTTATGCGAGTCAAATGAAAATAAACAACAATATAAATGTATGTTTTAATAGCGAGGATAAAAAAAACAAACAGGTTTATTCAGAGAATATAATGAAAATTGAATATTTAAACGTTTAATCGTTTGAATTTTTTCTTTGAATTTTTCTTGTGGATATTTCTTTGCGTGTGTGTGGTTATTTTTGAATAATAGCTTGATAACCAGTACTTATATGTACGTAGAATGTATAATGCCTTCAGTTTTTGGTGTTGCTATTATGCCTATCGCTTACGACACTCATCTAGAAAATAGTATCTAGTACAAGAAAAATTCTACGAACCCCAGCTGAAGCTATCATCGGTATACGATACTAAAATGATTAGTTTGAAGACGTCCTTAGCACTGCAATGAATTTCATATCCATTATCATCGTCGTTTTCATCGAAATATTGTTTCCTCTTTCTAATTAATGCTATTTTCGATTTACTTTTCAATGGCGCATGTTAATTCGAGATATGTTTTTTTAAAGTATGAACAAACTATAGCGTATAGATCACTGCGCTGCTTTGTCTTATCGTGTATACTCCCAATCTGGAGAGAATCTCCAATAACGATCTAGGAAATGGCAATATAACATTAACTTGAGGTGAGAGTGGGAGATAGAAGACTGTCTAATTTACCACCGTAGTCTACCGTCGTACTCATCACCCCAAATCTAGTAGAGTGTGATTTTTCAGACTGCCTCGGTGGCGCAGTTGTATTACGGTACGACTGTCGTTCTGAGGTCTTGGGTTCGATACTCAGTTCGGGTCAAGTAGTGATATTGGGTTTTTCTACTCAGTATCATCTCGGAATCTGGAATTTGTGCCCGATATGGCGACAGGCTCGCCCTCTGTCACATCTGGGACAGAACTAAGCTCGGCGAAACGTGGGTGCTGTAGTTCGCTATTTCAACTCTTCCTAACCCTTCGGGGATAACAGCCGTGAGACTATGTTATGTATTTGATTTTTCAGCATATTGGCAAATGGAACAAAGAAAGATTTCGGTGAAATTGATACTACGTTTTCAATGGCGCTGAAAAAAATCCGCCTTCGAAAAATTACCTACCACGCCTATCTAGAAATCCACCTCTGATTGCAGTAGAAATATATTGGTGGATAATATGATGTTTCTAAAACCAAACTTTGTATGAACTCTACTAATTTTTAATCTCATTAATTATAATTAAACTCATTAATATAGTTACATTAACTTTGTTTGAAACTTATTTTTAAAGTATAAGACATACCCAGTTGCTTGATATTGAGTTGAAAATGAAGACATAAACAACTTACCTGAAAAAGAAACATTCATATAAATTAAAACAGTACAAATAAATAAATAAAAAATGTGCAATTTTTGTGTTTCATTTATATTGAAATTGCATTATACACGGTTACCAGAATCGAAAAATGATCAAGGAATAATATATTAAATAGACCATCTATAGGTAATTAAAATACTAAAGACAGTGTTAAGCAAAGCGCAAGTTAAAGAAAACTGGATACGATGTGCAGCTGTCGATTGGGTATTTCTTCTAAGAAAATATATCTTCAAAATTGTCGGTGAACAGTAGGTAAAAGATATAATACATATTTATTATATCATAGGGAATAAAATGTTACAAACTATAACACTTTATATATCACCAAAAACCTACAAAATAAACATGGGTTTTTGCCTAAGTTATGTCTCTTAAAATATGCCGTAGATCTTTATACTAGGCCCATTGTCCTGCACTGTAAGATATCTCTTGCAAGTAAATTTTATTTTAAACTAGCTGTGTGCCCACGGTTGCGCCCGCGTTTCATATAATATATTCTTCACTTCGTTTTATTTTTTTTATACGAAACCCTAATTTTTTTTTGTACTAAGATAAATTAGAAATATTTCTCGTAAATTCTAGCACTTGCCCGTAAAACCGTGCATGGAATCGGATCTTATTCAATTTTTTATGAGTTTTAATTTTTTTACGCCGTCTAGTAATTATTTTCGAAAATTAAAAGTACTCTAAGTTACCCGGAGTAACTTCAGCTATCTACCAAAAAAGTCCCGTCAAAATCCGTCCAGCCGTTCCGGAGATTACTTGGAACAAACAGAAAACAATTTAAAAATTGCAGTTTTGGTATAGATATCGTATACATTCATAACCATACAGTAATTTTTTTTTTACAAACAGACAGTTCAAATTTATTTAATAGTATAGATTTAATTTTATTACAATAAATTTAAACTTAATTCAGAGGGCAAATACGTTTGATTACACAACACTTTCCGAATACAAGAAAAAAATTCTTTTTTATAAAAAAAAAAATCGCATAATTATTATTTTGGATAATCGTATCATATAGTTAAAAAGGGTTATAAGTAATACCTACCTTATAAAAGTTACTAATGTTTGAACATGAATGAAGCTTGAAGCGATGATTGGTCAGTGGGTAATGCGATCGGGTTCCGCGTGGATGGACGTAGGTTAGACTCCACCTAATTAACTGTATAATGACCCCGAGCTTTTGATGAAGTAAAATATCATGAGAAAACCACAGCATGGTGGTAACACATTTCCCAAACAAAGAACCAATAGGTATGTTCCTGAAGCATCACTTGAGAACCAGTACCTCATGGCTAAGTATGTTTACCATCCTGGACCACATCATCACTTATCATCAGGTGAGTTCTGCTCAAACAACTGTGGCATATATACAATAAAAACAAACCTATCAGGTTATAAGTTAATTATAATTTCATTCGTCAATTAAAGCTCATATTTATTATAGGATTTGAACCCCTGCTTAGACCTGCGCAGACCGTCAAAACACGGTGCAAAACGTATGTCTAAAAATTCTCTCAAAGTTTTAGTCAGTCTAACCGAATTCCTTTCAGATTACCCAGAAAGGAGGAAAGTATTGTAAAAAGAATATTGTTGCCGATAAAAAAGGATTTTAACCCTTCTACTGCATCATACAACACATATGTATATTGATAAAAACACAAGCAAGTTCTAAGAACCCGGTACATAAGTCAGAAAATCCACGCTCAAGTACGCCCACTCGCAAACATAACGGTACCCTATTTTTGTTATCTCGACATTTAAAAGCGCGAGCGCCTACATATGTATATATGAATGTGAGCTTAGAAATGCGATCCGTACCGACTTTTACAGTAGTATCTTTTGTATACGAATTATAGTTACTTAACAGTGATAATTAATAATGATTTTAGGAGATACAAGGCGACTTTGATTTATAGTATAAATAATTGGTACTATACTATGTAACATATATATTAAATGGTATGTAATTACCGAAATTTGGAACAAACAGGAACATTTTCCTCATACAATTGCATTTTTATACGAACATCATAACCGTTAGAATTATTAGGTTACGAAACCTCCTTAAACATTTTAGTACTAGGTCAAATCAATACAGTATTGATAGAGTATATCACAAATGTCCTATATGTTTTGCTCATAATACTAAAGAAAGAATTTAGAGAATGAACAAACACATAATACGACAAATATGTAAAAGTCATAACTATTCTGTAAGACATACTAACATTCGAAATATTCAAAAGATTGATTTTTAAACGTTAAAGTACTAAACGAACACAAAGATAAAATAACTCTTTAAAAGGAACTTTATAAAGGAAATATTTTTTTTATTACAGTATCAATCTGTCTATATCAACTACAATATTTGACGCACATGTTAGTAGACGAAACCATAACCTTAAAATGTACCAATATTAATCATTCAAAGTCAAAAGATGTCTTTATATTATTACAAGCGTGAATTGGAACGTATAACGCGGAGTCATTGGCATTACAAGAAGTTGACTTCGCCCAAAATGGCGCCTTTTAAAATAATAATTGTTACTTAACATGGTCTGATTGATTGGAGTCTATTTATGGGTATGTATATATGAATTAATTATATTTATGTATAAAAAGTAGTTGTGTCAACGTAATTTGTAAGTTGTCAGTAATAAGTTATTGGAAATCAATGTTTTTTACGTTGCACACATAACTATGTGCAATTCCTTTTTTTTCTTTCCCATCTGATATTTGTAAATATCACAAAATAAAACCATGCTTATTTTATAATACATATAAAACTGAAAAATCAAATTTTCATTATTACTACTAATATAGTAATTAAAAAGAACATTTTTATGCAGTAATTATTAAACTTAACTGAACCGAATTAATTAAAAAAAACATTTTATGTCTAAAAAATATAATTAAAAATACAAGTTATAATAATTGACTCATACAACAAAAAAAGTACTAATTAAACTCGACCTTTCATTACTTAGATCATAATTATAAGAATACTAAAAAGAAAAAGCTGTTGCTATAACGTTTATAATTAAATATTTTTTTTAAGTGATACCTACGGATCTCGTTTGAGAAACTTATAACCCATTCATTCACACATGCACAACACCTACGCGAGAGGCGGTCAAAATTTAAATTTCAAACACATTAGCAATTCAAATCGTTCTTCTAGATGACGTAGCAGGAAGTAGACTCAAGTGTATAATATAAAATTAAAATTACTATATTTGAAATGACAAATAATGTAATATCGAGTATGAGCGTGAGGGTGTGTGTGTGTTTTTTTAAATACTGTATTAAAACTTTTGTGACCGAAGACGTTGGTGCGTTCAGTCTAAAGTTAATGAAATAAAGACTTAGAGGGATTGACTCTGAAGTAAGAATAACAGAACACATCTGTAAACGCTTGGATTTTAAATTTATATTAGCGTGGTTATCAACCAAGCAGGTATTAATTATATACATAAATACACTTTTCTTCTAATATAAAAAAATATTATGTTGTATCACTGTTTTCCTTCAGCAAAAGCAGCATATGAGATCATTGCAAGTTTCAAACAAGAGCAATAGACACAGTGTTCAATCACTTCACCACTCGTATACAACACGTTTTATGATATCTTTTTTGACTTATATAAAGAGTTTAATACAAAGATAATAAATACTCTTTTTTAAATAATTAGGTACATATCCGATACACGTTAGAGGTAATCGGTTTTTATACTGTATAGGCCTTTAAAACCTCACTTGATGTTAAATGATGATGTGGTCCTGGATATTATACTAAATAAGCTAAGTCATGCTCTCAAGTGATGCTGATAGACCACACCTATTGGTACTTGGCGACAGGTTTTAACTTAAGGGTGGTAGCTACTCAGGTGAGTATAATTTTAAAAAAAAACTATGCTATGGTTTTCTCACAATGTGACGATGTGATTACTTTTAGGTACATATGTAATACCTTTCTCAAGATATCTTTCAATCATTGGTGTAACTATACCATCATAGGCCCGTAGGAAACTCATTGGATGGGATCCCAATACAAATCGTAACGTTGTAATTTGATTGTAATAAAACACAGAACTAGTTACCCAGCAGTTGTTCTCCAGATTGATTCTTTTCTTATAAATCTTAATAGTTTATTTGAATTTGTATATTATCTTCAGTCGTGCCTAATTTTAATTCATTTTAAGTACTTATATAAATATAATATTATAAAATAGAAGGATACTTCTGAGCTGGTGTTCTCTCAAGCCGGGGGAGGGGGGGGAGGCGTGGTATTTTGTCAGCTCTGCCTCCCTATCGAAGCATACTCAATATATACCGTTACAATAGTAACAAAAACAACAAAATAAGATTATCTCTTAACATACTACCAGTAATAATGAAGTTCCATAGCACACTGGCATAATCGGAAATCGGTTCTGCTAGTACACCAGGAACCATATCTAAATAACGTAACCCCAAGGCCAAAATCAAACAACTTCTCATCATCATCTCCCTGCCCTTATCCCGTTTTTATGTGGGGTCGGCGCAACATGTATTCCGCTTTGAATCCATGTTGCTTTAAGTTTTGGCTATTTATTTTACGAACGGCCGCCTGCCTGACGTCTACCCTCCATGGGGATGCTATTTTTGGCGGTTAACGGCTAACTGAGCGTAACTGTATGGCCATGTTTTTCAAAATCAAAATCAAATAAACCTTTATTCAATTTAGGTGCTAAGAAGGCGCTTATGAACGTCTAAAACACTACCACCGGTTCGGAAAACAACCCAGTCGAGAAGAGCCGGCAAGAAACTCGATCTGGTTCATTTTTTTTTATAAATATAATATATATCATTTTTTTTAAAATTTAAAAACCATACAAATCGTAGTCTTAACTAATGCTAGCGGAAGCACAGAGATGTGGGTTAATTCCAGACATCATTATCGTTCACGTAATGATCCACCCTTTAACCTTTTGAGATTAAGACTTGCTTGACATAATACTTGGACTTATTGTCAGGTAAATCGGTTATTCCATCTGTCGCTTCTTACGACGCCCCACGGGATAGGAAAGGGGGTGGTGATATTCTAGAGCCGCCACACACACGGCAAAACTAAACAACTTTTAGGGACCGCATTTCACCAGAAATGTAAATTAATTATAGGTAATAAGAAATGTTCATTACACCGACAGATGCTGAGTGTCTGCAACTTTTTCACAACCTTCACAGTCGCATGAGTTTACTCTCCTCGTGATGTACACAAATCTATTAAATGGCACCCTATAGTTACGTCACTGCTTTCATATCTCCATACGATTACAGAACAAACCTAGAACAATGAATTTACATTCAACGATAGTTATTTTAGGATTCACAACCCATTTTATCAGGCGATCTTGAACAACCAGATTAACCTTATTCGAATGTGACGTGCAAGTTTTTTTTTTTTACCGCGCACAAACATATCGATGTCGATAATGCACACAATTAGTGTCGGGGCAAAGTCAAAGTCCTACTAAGGTAGCGTTTATCGATAAATTTAACGTCGGCAGTATTTGGAGACAAAACGCGATTAGATCTCGTGGAACTTTAGGGTTGGTTTAAGCCTCGGAGACTTGTGAATATAGGTATGCAATATCGTTGCATGGTTAACATTAGTCACAACTATTTAGTAAAATGATGTTATATACTCGTATATATATACCTTATTGTCATGTGTCCTTCCATCACATCCATCCATTCAACCGGACATATCTTCCCGTATGTGTCATAAAAGGCGATTAAGGGATAAGCCAGGGGTTGGGTAGCAGCATCCTCTGAGTACCATAAAAAACCTATTGCGTTGGCCAACCAGCCTGCCAAGCTTAGTGATTATGGCAATCCCCCCATATCCGACACAATTGTCATGTGATTAGGACCAAATTAAACAGACTACATTAAATTCGAAAATACTTTATTCAATTTAGGCCTCGATAAGGATCTTATGAATATGAAAATATTACCACCGGTTCTGAAAACAACCCAGTTATGTTCTCTGGTTTTTTTGGGGATTCACAGAGAAGTCTGACATTTCCAGACATAAACATCGTTCACATAAAGTTCCATCCTATAAACAACCTATCAAAATTAAAACTTGCATGACATGGTACCGACCTGAACATATTGTCTGGTAAATCGTTTTTGAAACTTTTTTATAAAACCTAACACTATAAAAAGATTTCTATCTTTTATTAATTTTACTGAGCCTATAATATGAAAATGTACATTTATTCTTTGTATTAAATGTATGCTGGTCATATTAGCCTCAGTTAGTCTCAAATTCTACTTTTTGAGATTTAGCTCCCTCAAGCGAAATCTTTTGTAAGCTTTAATAAAATGTTTCAAATTACCTACTACTTTTACACAAATGAGATTGTCATGTAAAATCTATTTGTGTAACACTCAAAATGACTTAAAAAAATTTCGCCCTAAAATATAACATGACAATATTTTCTTTATTATTATTGCGATAAGGGGGCAATTTTTTATGTTTATGATATTTGTAGAGGGTTCAGAAAAATGGTTACCTACTTCAGTAGCAATGTGCGTAGTTGCATTATATGAATTTGCAATAGTTTTAATTTTTTTAATCATCAAGCTCCGTTTCTAAATGAAAGCCACTTTTTTTTAGTTTTTTTTTAATATATTTTAATACGCATAATATAATCAAATCGTTCTGATCAATCAATAATTTCTTCTACTAACCAATGCATTGCATGCATTATATTTCTTTGAGATGTCAAGTGTAATAAGGCAGAGTGCAATGTGACAAAGATCTTCCCAAAAGTTCTTCCGCGAATGTTGCCAGGTTTCAAACAATTGCAAAGATGGCCGTCTGTATAAAAACTCCTTCGTATTCTTCCAGAGACGTTTGATTACAATGACCTTCGCAAGTTGAGAGGTCATCGTTAATAATGTCTCGATAATTTTCATATAATTACTAGATAGCTATTCTGTAAATTATCCTAGTAAGTCACATACGATATATTGTCATAGGATAGTTGTAAGATAATAGGATAGACGGATTCGAATTTACGTCCATTGACGACAAATCCGGCCCACTATCGATGAACCATGAGCTTATACACAAATACACAAAAGTATTCTTACTTTAGTATAAGTAGGCATATTTCAGGAATTATGTAAAATCAATTATATGATAGTAATATCTATATTTTAAAATACGTTTAACAGCCTATTAAGCATATGCATTCTTAACTAAAATTGCAATGTCACTTGAATCTATTGAATCACAAAACCATTAGGTATGTTAAAAAACTCTTCATTATTGTCAAATCAATTAAATAAATACATAATAAAAGTTTAAAATAAAGTGAAACGTCAGAGAACCATTTTATTTATATATCATTAAGGCAGCGACAGTGTGCCGTATACTTATCCGAATATACGCGTATATTTAAAATACATCCAGCGCCAATAAATTTTAATACGTACACACAGCATCTCATCTCAACCCTATCAATAAACGGTTTAATTCTTGCGCGCGCGCACCGCGGCCATTGGTCGCCGTGATACCCGGCCATTGGTCGGCGGGCACGCTGCGAGCACAAAGCGAGTGAGAGGCGGTGCAGTGGCTGGCGGCTGTCAGCTGTCCGAGCTCTGGTCAGCGCATGAATATGGATAGTAGTACTGTACAGTACAGTTTGTTATTACGCTATTTGCCGCAATATGAGTTTCCGAGTCTGCGATGCGTGAAACGAAACGATTGGACGTTACCGGTTAATTATTATGTTTTACGTATTTTATATATTCGACCAAATTCAAACAAAACATAAAATCTTAAAATAAAATACATTATTACAGTTGCATTATTATATCAACATACAAAATTTAGAACATAAAAAAATATACTTTAAATTATTGATTGCAGTTAAAAAGACAATTATAAAATATTTATGGATAACTAGACGCGTGCCCGCGGCTGCGCCCGCGTTTCATATGTTCTTCACTGCTGTTTATTTTTTTTATACGGAACCCTAATATATTTTTTTTTTTTTTAATAAGATGAAGTAGTAATATTTCTAATAACTTCAAGCACTTCCCCGTAAAACTGCATTGAAATGGATTTTATTCATTTTTTTTTAAGTTTTAATTTTATCACGCGGAACCCTAATTATTTTAGAAAATGAAAAGTAACCTATATTACCCGGAGTAACTTCAGCTATCTATCAAAAAAAGTTCTGTCAAAATCCGTCCAGCCGTTCCGGTGTTTACCCGGAATAAACAGACAGAGAGACTGACAAAAAATGTAAAAATTGTATTTTTGGTTTATGTATAGTATATTCATTCAAATCTATTTAGTAAAAAATAATAATTTTGTCATTACAATCAGACACTTCAATTTTATTTATTAGTATAGATTAACGGGAGGTATACCAATCAACGCAACACGAGCATTAATTGTGGAACAATATCATTTTAGAAAAAATCTCCTAAAACCGACTAGTGCTGTTGACTGGAAGGGCCTTCATAGCTTCGCCGAACTCATTCCTTGAAACTCGAGCAGAGGCATTTTTACATAATACGTCAAGGATCCTTCTATAAGGATATTTGGTAAACAATTTAAAAATATGTATGTTTTCACACCAAACAAAATATATTAGGATTTTGCGAATTGCTTTCATCTATAAATCATATAAAACAATATTTCCTAATCCTAGGATCACATTCAAAACAGAGCATTATTAGAAGAAAGATTATTTAAAATATTATTAACTAAAATAGTCCCTTTCACTTCAAGTATAGTAAGCACTATCCATCCATCCAACCGTAATGGCTTCCACTGCTGGATTTTGTGTCTCCCAAATATAAGAGGGAATTCCCATAATCACCACGCCTGACAGGCGGGTTGGCGATCGCAGTAGGTGTTTTGTGGTCCTCATAGGATGCTGCTGCCTATTCCCTGGTGTATCCCTTAGTCACCATTTACGACACCCACGGGTAGATATGGGGTGGTACTTCACTTATGCAGCTTCACACCGAACCGTAATCCGTAAACACCATACCATATTTAATACAGATAGGTGTATGTATGCATATTGTTTACAATAACTGTCGAGTTCGAACCGGCTATCTTTTAAACTCTATTAAGGATATATTATTTCCTTTGTTTTCTTCGTCTTAATTCAAATGCAAAAAAATGTTTCTTTCACCGTTTGTAAGATATATAGAGCTAAAACAAGCGTTTAAACATGGAAATCATTCCTAAATGAAGCAAGCCAATTTGTTACATACCTATGTAACCAATGCACAGAAAAACTAAAAAGCTCCTTATAAAATTGAAAATATACAAAAGGAAGTAAGCCGAGTACCAGATAAGACTGAACGAGATCAAGTAGAATCCAGTTAAGTGCACTTCGATGTTGCCTGTGTAATTATGCAGCGGCTTAATTACTGATTGATCAATAAATAACTAGTGGTTAGATTAATTAACAACGTACGTAATGATAGATAATGCGGATGAACAAAGCGAAGTTTGCCGAGTGCTGAAATGAGATATATCTGAAACTATGGGCAGGTAATATCTTCGATCGATAACATTCCTTGAATAATGCTACCGATTTTCAATGACACCTATGATGGCAAATTTCGATACCATGATGTTTTAATTTAGTCGTTTTAAATGTGGCATCTGTTAAACGTAAGCTTCGTGTTAAACGATTCCCTCTTTCGACATTTTGTATACGTTTCAAATTTAAGGAGTCAGGAAGCTTGTCCAATTTTCATAAAGGGACAAAATACTGTTTTGATCATTCAGTAAGTATTAAGTACGCCTTTGATAATTCTTTATAAGTAATTATTTCTGATATTTTTATATCAAAATGTTTAAATATGCAAATTTTCCAGCTACTTTTCATCTAGACCGACATTTAATTCATGTTAGATGAAAACATTTGGAAACTATAAAAGTGTTAATAGTAATATCGATCAAGGATTCCAAAGATTTAGCTTAGTTTGACTAAAATTCGAAAAAACGCATTAAGAGAAAAAAAAGCTTACAAACAGAGAATAAAAAA
This sequence comes from Samia ricini, assembly GCA_014132275.2. NCBI lineage: Eukaryota > Metazoa > Arthropoda > Insecta > Lepidoptera > Saturniidae > Samia > Samia ricini. The sequence continues at coordinate 12,938,449 of AP028158.1, forward strand.
ATTATTTTATCTGTGCCTGTTTATATGTAAATCTTATATCTAACACTGTTAGGTACATGTAATTTCTAAAAACATAATAGAAGTGGACCAGCAGGAACAAGTTATCTCATAAGTTATTTGATCATGCTCATGGGTCTACTAAGTACTGCTAAAAATTAAAAACTTGAAACATATCAAATGATGATAGTTGTATCTTGACTCAATTTAGGACAACATCAAGTGGAAAAAGCAGTAAAACTCAAATGAAAATAATACATTCTATCTAGCTCGATTGATAATTATATCAGTGCTTTGACAAAGATCACACAAAGGTAATATTTTCTCACTTTTTTTAATAAAAACATCCAGAGAATAAGACAGTTTTTAATATTATAAATATCCATTACTAATAAAGATTTGCAAGTGTTTCTTTCGTTTTTAATTTTTTTTTAAAAACCTACAAAAATCCGAACGACCGAACGACGTCATAAAAGCATACGATGTACATCATTTATTATGTCAGAACTAATAATATTCATCATTCAAAGGAAACTATAAAAATGTAAAGGAAAATCCTGTAGGAAGGCGACCGACGCATGTAATGTGACGTGCTACAGACAGGAAGTGAGTCAAGATGGCACGTTTTGTTTTATAAATGATAATGTCAACACAATATGATAAAATATTTAATAAGATTCTCTATCATAATTAACCTAACCTGCGAATTAAATAAGTTTTCATTGAAAACGTTATGAATAAATTTGACGTTAAATTTTACCTATTGATTATTTATTTCATATAAAAGGATTCGATAAATATTATATCGACTTATTTTTTATATGACATACGGCATTAAAACGTGGGCCTAATAAGGAAGCTCAAAATTGCTAAAAGGGCAATGAAGATGGCTATGCTTGGAATTTCACTGCGTCATCAAATCACGAATGAGGAGATCCGCAGAAGAACCGAAGTAACCGACGTTGGCCGAAGAGTTGCCAAACTTAAGTGGCTGTGGGCTGAGCACAATGCTTGCAGAACCGATGCCTGATGAAGCCAACGGGTTATTGAATAGCTAACACGTACCGGCTTAGGCAGGACCCCCATTCTGGACGGTTGTCTCTTCCTGTTGCGAGTCCGTTATGCTCGCAAAGAAGGAAGCAAAGAGGGAAAGGGAGCAGGCAGCGCTCCTAAGCCGTGTGAGGCGTGTCGCACGCCGTGGCGCCGGACGTAGCCGTCCGGGCGCTCGCCGAGCTTCCCAAGCCTCGTAAAATAACTTGACGTCGGACCTCTCGCGAGGTATGGCGCTGTCAGGGCCTCCGAAGAATACATGTACATGTGCCTTCTGAGGCCCTGACATCGTTGCGCCGGTTAGGGACGTGGAGTGTTTAGTCAGTCGGATTCAATAGGAGGCCGACCTGGCACGTGGGTCATCACCACGAGAGATGGCCTTGTCTATCGCGCGGAGCAGCGTATGTAAAAATTGCGGTTCATGCATACGTCCGTGCGTTCAATGAGCAGATTTAAACCACGTAAAAAAAAGGCCCCCCATAAGACGGACCGACAACCTGGTGAAGATCGCGGGGATCCACTGGATTCGGGTGGCGCAAAACCGGTCGTTGTGGAAATCTTTGGGGGAGACCTATGTCCAGTAGTGGACGTCTTTCGTTTCATTAGTTGGATGGATTTGTATATTAATAATATATATGTAATTGAAAATACAATAAACTTCATGTAAGTATTTACATTTATTTATAGTTGATAGATGGCATGTAAAATCTAATATGTAAATATGTTATGAATTTTAATTGAATATTGTCTAATTTATCTAGATAACTAGATCTAGTTTGCGAATTCTTATCTTTGCCGCACCATGCAAATGTGGAATGGAATCGTGCAGCGACGGTCACCGATGTTTTTGGACTATACAGCACTTACCACCGGGTACTGTACAGTCACATTACCGAGCGTCCATAAAAAAAAAAGTTGTAATTGCAATTCATAAAGGTCATATTTCAAAATACTAAGATTCTTAAGAAAATAGTTTACGCAATCTTTTACGAACTGCTAATTTGTATTTGCGTTATGATTAATATTGAAATGTTAAGAAAAACTGTCTACACTTAGTTAAATCGATTTCAGCTTTTATTAAGATTAAGCCTAACTCCTTGAAATTAAGTTGCGCGTCTTCATTTTCGCAAACTGTAATACTTTCATAAACTAAACTTAATGTATAAAACTTTTTCATTTAATATTGGCAATAATATTTAGTTGCATACTTTCTTTTCCACTTATCAACTGACCATAAATAAATTGTAGTGATATCATATATACGTACGAGTTTATCAACCGAAAAAATACCTTACTACAAAGTTAAATAAAAAAATTGATTCAATATATAGTTCAACAATTACAAGTTTTATTAGACAATTCATTAATATACTATTTCATTATATTCCACCGTATTAATACTTGTATTGTAGATTCATTTCAATTATCATTTTACGGATATTTTGGACTATAAAATAAGCCAACAAATATACAAAATTTCAATACTCTTCAAGCGTCCGTTAGAACTCCTTTGTGACCTCTTAATGTATCCATATATAAGCTGATGACGTAATTAATATAATTATAATATGCAAATATCCAAAAGATCTGCAAAACAGCAGGTGTTTTATAAATAACTTGCATAGTAATAAAAATGAAACAAAACCCGCACAACATAAAACAACTATAAACCTGAAGCAAATTTGGCAAAACATTTCGACGTTCTTTCCATAACAATTTCCCCATGAATTTAATTATCATTATTATCTTCTGAGAAATCTATGACACTACCATTACATACGTCAATTGTCACCTTAAGTAAGCGACAGTGGCCGAACGCCGCCGAATATAGCCGAACGAATCAAACATGGCCGCACGCATTCCGATTGCATCTAATAACCTCAAAATCGAATGCAAAATGGCGTATTGAATAAATGACGCCGCTTCGTTTAGCATTCCGACATGCCATAAGCGTGTACGCATTTTCATTTGGGGCCATTGTCTTGGCAGATATTAGTATTGATTTCAATAAATAAATTAATCGTATGCCATCACGAATAGGACAAGTTTGGCACGCGTCGCTGGACAATCGATGAATCGTAAGTCCTCGATTGTGCCTGTATGGTCCGTCTGGTTATTGCTGATTTTATATCACTTGACTCATGTAGTGTGTACGTGAGGTAGGGCATTAACTTCTATGTAATTTTCATTGTAAACAAAGTAACCAAACAGTGTGGTATATTACTATCTACTAACACACTGTAATGTCGGCTAGTTTGCTCAGAATGCAGATTATGTCGCTTGTTACTGCTGTCAGGATTGCGAATTATGCTATTGTATATTTTAATAAGACATTTGTTTAACTGCACTGTACAAGGACACCAAACAAATCTATTAAAATTAATAGAAGTCACATACTAACTTCAAACGTTTCATGTACAAAATGTTGTGATAAGTTTTGAAAAAATATAAAAAATTTCTTTTACACGTGTATATTTTTCAAAATATTTAAAGAAATTTATAACTATATTTGAAATTACTGTCTAAACATAAACACTGAATTAAGGTATCCCAGGAAAAGGCAAATAATACGCAAATATAGGCAGATAAGAAAGAAAGCCTTTATTAAATGACACGACTTAACCTAAAAAATCTGTATGAGTATGTATGAAATTATAAGACAAACTTTTAGCCGTGCTGTCTCTAATAATATGCTCTGTAATATGTTAATAAATAATTATTATGATGATGAATAATCAAGTAATAGTATAACAGTAAAATTTGTTATAATTAATAGCATCCGATGTCTGTTCAAACTTCACTTACATAACACACTCACTCAGTATTAAGTAGGCGGTGACATACTCTTTGTAAAGATTACATGTAGACATGCCAGATAAATTGGGCTCGGTTCATACATACCGTATGAGAACACCGTTATTGATAGATTTGTTTTCTCTTTGTAAACAAATTTTTAATGAAATTATAACGGTTTTTGTTGTGAGATACAATCTATTAACACGCGTTCCTTGTTAAAATAACACTTTTTATGTCATATAATTCACTATAATATCGACAAACTTCATATTTCAGTTATAGAGTTAAGGTAAACGTGAATTTTCGAATATAATATATAACGTAAATAATAACATTTTCATTTATTCTTATATTCAGTTGGCAAGTTTAGTTAAGTTGATTTATCACATTGTATTGATCCATGTTAATACAATGTGATAATCAAACACTGCAATTGAGATTTTGTTGAAGTAAAAATCACTGTAGAAACCTGCCCTTATCCCATTTTTATTTGGGATCGACGCAACATATCTCTCTCTTCCATTCTCTTTAAGATCATATCTAGATTCACTCTTTTTCTAAGCATATCATCTTTCACACTGTCCATCCATCTTTTCATTGGTTTAAGTTTTTCCCCATATGAATGTGGGGACATTCATATCCAATACTTTTCTAACAACATCCTCTTCCTTCCTCCGTATTACATGTCCATACCAAGACAGTCGTCTGTTTCTTATCTTCTCTGTCACTGGTGCCACTTTCAAACTTAGCATTATTACGGGAATGTATTTCTATAAATGAATGGAAAAAGTCATCTTACGGGTTCTACGATGAATGTAAATTATAAAGTCAAAAAAAAACCGCTAGTTTACACAAGCCCTTACAATAGATAAAGTGTTCGTGACCTAATAGCAAGTACCTCGGACTTTTCCATCGTATACCATATCGCGGTTATTTGTACTGATGAGCTAATTGTAACTCCATTTAACATTGTGCATTGAACATTATGCTTCAGAAATATCAGAAGATAATTGAGGGTACACAATAAAGTAGAAACTTATATTTGAGATGCGCTTTTAAATAAATTTATTTAATAGCTGTGTACCCGCGGCAGAGACTGCGTTTCATATATTCATCACTGCATTTTAACTTTTTTATCCGGAGCCCTAATAATTTTCCTCGTTTTTTTTTGCTACTAACATTAAGCAAAGATATTTCTCATAAATTCAAATACTTGTCAGTAATACTGTGCAATGAAATGGATTTTTTTCACAATTTCATGAATTTTAATATTTTTACCCGGAACCCTAATAATTTTCGACAAATTAAAGTACCTTAAGTTACACGGAGTAACTTCAGCTATCTAACATATAATCGAGTAAAATCGATCCAGCCGTTCCGGAGTTTACCCGGAACAAACAGACAGAGAGACAGACAAAAATTTTAAAAATTGTATTTTTGGTATAGGTAACGTATATACATTCATATCTAAAAAATAAAAAATATTTTGACATTACAAGCAGACACTTGAATTTTGTCATTAGTTATCATATCTGTAATTTTGTATAAAAGAGGCTTTATATTGTTGATTTTTTTTTTTTTTTAATTTTTAATTTTACCAGTGTCAGGAGAAAATCGTTTGATATACAGACGAGAAAAAAGGAATTGTTTATGTTTATTTAATTATAAATACTACTTGTAAAGAGTAAATATGTAATTAGTATCATGATAACACAGATAAAGCTAATTTAACCTCGTAACTATATACTGTTTTGGGCATTTTATGCGATTTTAAGTTAAGTCGATTGTAAGAATATTTACTGATAGAAAGGCAAACCTTTCCTATAGTTTACATACTTTAATATAATTTAGGAGCTAAATTATATTATAAGTTATAACGTATATCCTAATACTATACTTTGTTCTTCAAAGCATTGTCGAATAAACATTTTTTCAACTTCCGTTCTGTCATCTGTTATCTAAACATTCACAAATGTCAATCTTCGTAAAATCCATTCATACCTCTATGCTTTTCTAGTTACATGACTGAATTAATTATAACACGCACATTCAAAATAATTTTTAATTTTCTCAAGACGATCACGTATCATCATTCAAAAGTGTTACCGTCCTAACTGATAGATAATTTGAATTATCATTATACAAACAAGTAAAGTAATTCGAAAATTTATATCTGTCATCGGAAATTCATAATCGATGTTTAAGGAAATATTAATTTGTAATAACAATTTGTAGTCGTCAGTCATATCTATGGTTTATTCGCCTACTTGGTATAAAATAATATATTCACCGCGAGAGCCTACGTAGCGGCGAACGACGGCCTGGCGTAGGCGCTTACACTACGACCCAAATGCATTGATCCTTTATGTATTTTTTTTTTTGTTACAAATGTATTACATACATCAGATATTTAATAGAAGGTCTACTTACGAGTTAAAAATTAATTTAACAGTCTGTTTTGATTTTTTTTCCTCAATTTCATTAATGAAATTATTTTTACAAATTATTTAGAATATAGTGTATATATGTTGTAATATGTTAAAGATAAGTCATAGAAAATATTGTTAAAAGGGCCTAAATGGTATCTCTAAAGTACAAGGATTCTGTTATTCATTTAAACTAAAGTATTTGTGTATGTGCGACCTGGCAAAGGTTGGGAGAATCCGCTGAATGCGAGTGGTGCCAGATCGTTGTGGAGATCTTTCGAAGAAACCTATGACCAACAGTGGACATCTTTCGTTTAACATAGTAATAATGATGATGAAAGACACTTTTATCAATTTTATTAATAGTATAATATTTGTAGAACCATATTTGACACTTTATTAACAATAAAATACATCGATGGCATTAAAAACTCTGCTTTATATAGTCTATTTCATATATGTGTTTATTATTTGTAAGCTCCAAGAACTTTTCATAAACTGTAAATTATTCCTATTAATTGTGTTACAGCTCTTTGAATAAATTTGATTAAAAAAAATAAACATCAAGAATCAAGAAAATAAATCTATATACTATAATGAAACGCAATCAAAAATTGGTAAGAGCGCCGTTTGTATATAGTTTCATACTTACTACAGTATAGTTAACTATAGTAGGACCGTGTCGTGACCCTATTGCGTGTATGAGTCATGGCGGCGGCGCGTGCTCAGGTTTGAGGTTTTAAATTTCGAATTTAATACGAATTTACATTTAGTAGAAACGATAAGGCATGCGAGTGATTTTTATTGGTTCCTACATAGCAACAGATGAAATATATAAAATATACGAAATTCTATGATTTATTCTTATCATTTAAGTTATATTTTAACGAAATTATAATTCTGTTACACTTCTGTATATGCATATTTTTCCTTTAGATGTACGGTAAAAGCGGGATAGATCACCCCCTTTTTGAAATAGCCACCTAATTTTAAAAATATTAATTTTATACGAATAATTTCTATTAATGTAGCTAGCTCAATGTGTTGGATTACAATTTTTTTTTTAACCTACCAAATACAGATTTTGCAGAAATTAGCTTTTCGTGGGACATTTTTTTTTTTGAGGATAGATGCCTACCTGTATGCCCCACCCTGAAAATACTGAGGAGGATAGATGCCCTTTATACCGTGTAAACGAAAAACCTAAGGCAAATGTCATGAAGTTCAACTCCTAAAACAGCAATTGTCTCCAAGACATATGGCTCATAATAAGTTATGCACCTGTAGCCATTTTGTTTTCGTGGCCGAAATTATGTTTAAGTTCTAGCTTTTCAGCGAATTGGTAAGCTAACATGCATATGGCTTGTCTATTTGGAGGAAATCCTGCATCACCAAGGTTGAGAATATGCTTTACTTTGTTCGTTTTGTTTCTAAGCTTGTGCCCGTTGTCAAAATCCACACTAGGATGTTTTCCTAAAAAAAACGTTACTAAATCCATTGGAAACTATAGATAGCAATTAGTTAAATAAAAGCTTGTAATTTCCTGTCCTATAAATAAATAAAAAAAAAAAACTTTTAGTCTATAAGTTACAAATCTTAAATTACATGTTAAAAATATTAAAAAAAAAAATAATTAATATGTTGAAGTCGCCTCCTCGACGTAAGCCTGTAATTTCCTGTACTACATGACAATTAATACATATCCACTATTTATCCACATACATAATACATATAAGTAGATTTAAGCTCACCTAATTAATTATGAAAGAAGGTAACTGCATAGCTGCATGAAATATTATAGGCAATTTTTTCTGACACAAGTCGAATTAAACCTCCAACATAAAAAAAGGTGTGGACCCAGAGTCCGCAGAATATGTTTTATTTTAATTAAAAAAAAATACATATCCACTGTCAACTTTGCTGTATTTCTAGCAGCATATCGGCATCGCAATGTCCTCGATAGTCCCAAATTATCGGGGTATTTCGTTTATCCTCATGGTTTTTTTTTTGTCCATTTCTGTCATTTTTTGTAGGTTTTCTGTAGTCCACCCGGCGGGTTCGCTACAGGGGACGACGCGGTGCTTGCGAAAGCCACCCCGTGTCGCCCCCATCCCAAATGCGGCGGACGGCCCCGGGGGCTTTTAGTGGGTATTTCCGGACGCTTCACGTCCGGGCGAGTCCCACACTGGCACGGAGTCGTCCCGCGTACCTATTGCATTGGGGGACTTCGGTCTCACTAATGCAATAGGTAAGGGTAGTGCGTAAATACATTTCCCCCCGTCAAAAAAAAAATAAAAGGTTTTCTGTAGTCCAAGAACATACTCGAGCACGCACTCTTTCTTTTCCTTTATATTTTCGGCAGAATACTGCTAAAACCTAAAATACCAGTGTATGTAGGGATAGATGCCCTAGGGGAACTTAAACCTCGAAAAATCAGGGCAACTGTCCATTGTGATAAACCTAGATTTTTTCAGTAAATTATAAACAAAATAGCATCTATTTACATCTAAATACAGACTCAATGAACCAGTATGTTGATGTAATAAAAAATATAACCGAATGTATTACTAATTATAAAGTTATACAATGCAAAATACTAACCTTTAAAACTTTGACGTTTTCGTGAATTTCGCCGCGAAGATAACTTCACGCACGAGCGAAACGCATCCGTACAGCACTTTCCATGGGTAACTTAGGTACGGGATGACTGCGGCTCCAATTTGTAGAATTAATTCTTAGTTTCGAGTTCCGAAAGTTAGGTTTTTAGAATATGAGGCATCTATCCCGCTGTGGCATCTATCCCGGTTTTACCCTATATGTTATTCTTCTTATAATCTATTGTAACAAGAAGGTAGCTGACTAAAAGAAAACGCCGCCACGGTGACGCATAAACGGAGCCTTCAAGTGGGGAGTGGGGCGTCGACGCATGACTTACGTTCGAACGGTCCGACCATACAAACGTACTAGGGAATCGCGATACAATTATTATCTGTGATAACTGTTCGCCTACAGAATATTATTTTTTTTAAATTTATTTCTGGTAGTTTTTAATACTATATATTCAACGGAAATAGTTCACTGTTGGGCATAGGTCCAGCGGATTCCCGCGACCGTCACCAGGTCGTTGGTCCACTTTGTTTGAGACCTATCCATACTACATCTTCCAGTACGTGGTAATCATTCGACAACCCATTGTCCCCGTCTCAATCTCAATGTGCCCAGCCTACTGTCACTTAAATTTAGCAATTCTTTGATCAATATCGGTTACTTAGGCTCTTCTGAGGATCTCCTCATTCCTGATTCGAGCACGCAGTGAAACTCCGATCATAGCCCTCTCCATTGCCTTTTCAGCTTTCTTATTGGCCCATTGTGAGCGACCACCTTTCACTACCGTATGTCATCACACACTTGTCAAATAGTTTTGTCTTGAGACACTACGGTATATCGAATGAGATGATTCTGCATAGATTCCCGAACGCGGCCCAGCCGAATTGCATTCAACGATTAACCTCTTTCTCGAAGTCGGACCTAACTTCCTGGGATGGTTTGTCCCAGGTATATATAGCTTTCCACAATTTCGAGCGTAGAGGCATTGATTTTTATAGGAGTTGATATGAAATGGACATTAGATATGATTTTCGTCTTGCCCGTGTTCATATGCAGACCAACTCGTTCAAAGACTCTGCTGAGGTCATCGAGCATCGTACTTAGGTCTTCTGGGGTATTAGTTATAACTACTATATCATCGGCAAAGTGGAGGTGTGTTATATTATAAACGTTATATTAAGTATCATCCTCTTAGGAGGGTTTTTAATAGGAAACCGCTGAGAAATATTTTCGAGAGACTTTTTTTTGCCTGATATTGTATTAAAATAAAAATATTTATGTAGAATGTTTGGTTTGTAATACAGTTGTTGTGGTTTTAATATACTGTATAAATACTTAGAAATCAGGAAAAACCTGTAACCAGTAGCCAAGTAAAAACACATTGAACTGTTTTATTTAACTTTTACCACCTCGATTTTTGCCTCTTTTCTAAATCTGTTTAGGATTTTCTTTATCCACAGTTTCATTTATTATTGAGTGACGAAACCTCAGCTGGTAAAAATAAAACAAGTCTAGTATCTTAAGAGATGCTTGTATGATGTATTATACGTCAGAATATTAAAGATGGCAATATTAAATATAAGTTATTTAATAAGTTAGTTAAGTTTATTCATTGAACTTTGAATACAATCTTAATTAATGTTAAGTAGCAACGAAGGTTATGATACTCTAAGCCTAGAAAGTTAGATACTCCAATATATATATATTGGAAATAGATTTTCAAAATGCAACACCCATCTTAAAAAAAAAATATCACAATTTTTTTTCTCTCACCGAAAGCTAAGGCTTATTTGTTATTAATTTTAAACCACGTATGTGTGATGTTATGGCTTCTAATTAATAGAAATGTCTATATAACAACCACATCTACACTATTACAACCCTTTCAATCCAAACTATTAGGTGCCGCCCTTGAACAACGAAGCTGGTAAACTTACTCAATGTGCTACAGAATAATTAAATAATTAACATTAATAATTATAATTGTGTACTTAACTGTTTAATTATAATAAATATGCAAAGACATAAAAAAAAAAGATTATCAACTTATACAATAAAAAAAAACTAATAAAACCTCTTTTTTTTGTTTAATAGTGACGTCAAAGATAAAAATGTGACCTTTGAAGTTATTTCAAATTACCTTGTATAATAAATGTATTATTTTTTTCTAAAGAAAAATAGAGGCAACACATACATGAATAAATTTTGTTGTGTATCTAAACTGAAATTTAGATGAACAGAACATGTAAATTTTTGTTTTAAATTGTGTTTATATTTTTGCTGCTACTCAACTCGATTCTGACAATGAAAAGATTTTTGTATGTATGTGTGTATGTCCGTATTTAACTCAAAAACGGTGGGACCGATTCTGATGAAACTTTCTACACAGAAAGTCTATGTAAAGATGCTGTTGATAGGCTATATAGAATTTCGAATTTTTTTAAAAAATCGTAAAAGTAAATAATTAAGAAAAACGAATTTTCGGCTTTGGCTCAAAAACGGGCTGATCGATTTTGATAAAACTTTGTGTGCACAAAGTATATGTTATTTAGCGATTGATAGACTAGATGTAATTAAAAACTCAAAAACAAGCTTCCTTGCTTTGATGGTTGTATACGGGAATCACGTATCCTTCGGTAATTATGAATTGAATGACTATGTAAAAAAAAAGAAAATCAGGGCCTCCCATATTCAATAAAAATAAGACACTAAGACGAAGTCACGGGCGTTCACTAGTTACTTTGGTATACCAATGGGCAAAAAAATTATAATTGCTTCTTTTATAACTAACTATACTGCTGATATAAAACCTCATGCGCAGCACCTTGGATATACGCTTAAAACAAATGGCCGCCAATTTGTTAAAATAATACGATGATGGTCCTATAACTTATATTCGGGACGTAATAAATGTAGGGCATATACACGTTTATGTAGCGCACTCAAGCTATATAATAATGTTAGAAATCTAGTGATCTTAACTAGTAGGTTTACCTAGGACCAATCATGTGAAGCATCCAAGCCATAGTTCATACTATTATAGGCCCTAATGTTTGTTAACATTTTCCGACTAAGTGCCCTGTGCAGATGTCACAAAGTTCGGCTAAGGCTGTCAAAATCGTTACTCAGTTCGAAAAAGAAAAGGGTAGAAACAGTAAAACATATTTAAAAAAAAATTGTTTTATCAAATTTTAGTAATAATTTATACCATGTATCTACTTTTACTATTATGTTACTAAATAAAAACACAGAGTCCATATTTTTACGTAATTTATTATTTTATTATTATTTTCAGTTCTGAATTAAATTTGCATCAGTCAGTAGTTACGTTATTTGTTTTTTTTTATATATTAACATAAATTATCTCAAATGTTAGTACATACTTATCAATTAAATCATTTATAAAAATATGCTAATAATGTGATAATTATCGTCATAACCAACTGCGATACACGAAAACAATGGTAAACTGAAATTATAATAAAAAACGTTAAAAATATTCAAACTTGAAATTTCGGCTTACATATATATATGTACATGAATTATCTGTTTTAACATAGGTAGCCTAGATATGAGTTTAGTGTGCTGTAAGATGATTAACCTTTAGTTTATACGCTGCGTGGGCATAATATTTCATAGAACCTCGTTTTACTAATTGCATAGTTCTAATTGTGATCTCGTTAGGCAGGATATGCAAAATTATGCATCTAATCCAACCATATTAGACTATGGCAACGCCCATCTAAATGCACGTTAGTTGATTATAATTGGTACACTACTTAGAAAATTAGAAATGATTGATTCTTGAATCATAAAAATGTAGGTCCAGAACTGTTTGGCAATCTCGGATTGCGAATTACAACACAATACAACTGACATTTTACATATTCAAGTTGCACGGTATAATTACAGGAAAAATTTGAAAGTGGCACCAATGATAGAAAACTCGAAAGAAAAACGCTGTCTACAAGAAACGGCCATCTTGGTACGAACGTGTTTTAAGAAGAAGCGAAGCGCATGTGACGAAAAACTTGATGAATATGAAGATTGATGTATGAAGGGGGAGAGGTCGCCCAAAGAAAAGATGGATGGAACGTGTGTGAGAAGACATGAAAGCAAAAAGGGGTGAATGAAATTAGGGTGGTTAATAGAATGGGAAAAAGACACTGCACCGTCACCAAATAACAAATTGTGAGCAGGACGATAATTATGATGATGTGATTATAGACAAAATAGCTTCTTCTTCAAGTCTGTGGACGACGACATGTTTAAGCCCACGGTTCGTTAACTTACGAGACGGATTATTTCAAAATACTTCTCCTTTTGTAATATTAATTTAAGTATATACCCAGTCGTATGTAGTTTTTTTTAAAATTGCAAGTATGTTTCTTTAGCAAGTTTTAGTGAATATGTTAAATAAATAATGCAATGAAAAAGAATGTAAAATAAATAAGAGCCCACACAGATCTAGTGTTAATAATAATAATGCGTGTAAAATAGTAAATATAACCTTCTAGTAAAGAATTTCATAAGTAACTACGTATGTTGTTTTTTTATTATGTATACCTTCTATGGTCATGTTTCGTCCATGAAATTTGACCTGTGTTTGTCAAAACAGGACTATAATTGTTCTAAACGATTTAAGAAATAAAAAACCTGGTTGCAATTTTTTTTTATTGATAACACAGGATACGTGAAAAAAGTACTGAGCTGTTGTCTATGCCTTTATGTGCATAGATTATTGTTTTGATTTCAATATGAAAATAGATAAACCATTTATGTTAAATTTAAATAATTCTATCTAGCTATTTGAATCCTGAAAAAATATAACAGCCTTCATAAAATAGTCTCTAAAATCTGAGCTTTCGGTGAAGGAAAACATAGCATTATGTTAGGGCATTGTCTAATGATGCCCGCCTGGTTAGCTACCACCTTCAAGTTTGAAAAACCTGTCGCCAAATACCAATAGGTGTGTTCCGGCAGCATCACTTGAAAACCAGTATCTCTAGCCTTAGTGTGTTTACTACATCGTCACATAACATCAGGTGATATTGTGGTTAAAGCACTGAACCTATACCGTGTAAGAAATATATCGCAGAGAGTTTGGTACATACTGATCGTCAGACAGACAGATAGATGTTACCTTTCATATAATATAAGGATAAGTGTTTATGGAAAAAACGCGAGAATGGAGACTTTTGTGACGTTTTTTTTCTATTATTACTAAAGCCAACAAATAAAACATAAAAATCGGTACAGCCGTTATTGAATTATAAATGGTATAACTAACCCGACTTTCTTTTTTTTTATATGTAGATTGCAATTATGTACATATATTTTTTATATTATTGTCATTAAATTTCTACTATTTAATCCGTCTCGTGACGCTAATAATATTTACGGGAGTTAATTTTAGAAAAAAATACATACACATAATATGGTAGGAAGTACTGTTCTACGCATTTCTGATATCCCCGGGGTGATTCTTATGCATGCATATTATGCGATTGCATTTATATTTTAAGATTACATTTATATTTTAAGACTAGCTGTTCCCGCGGCTCCATCCGCCTGTAATATTTTTTATTTCGCACAACTGTTCATAACGTGATATAGTTTGACCATAGAACCGAATTGCGTTCACAACTCCATGAGTTTTTTTTTACGCGGCACTTTATATTCCTAAAATAAAAGTAGTTTAAGTTATACCTTTTAACTTCACTTATCTGCCAGAAATAGTCTCGTCAAAATCGGTTGAGCCATTTTCGGAGATTTTCGGGAACAAATAGACAAACGTACAAAAATTTTAAAAATTGCATTTTTGGTATATGTGTCGTATGTACATTCAATTGTAATTAATAAAAAATGTTATTTTGATATTAAAAACATACACTTCGACTTAGACTTTTATTTTTTGGAAAATAATTAGGTTTCTGCGTAAAACTCATAAAAAAAATGGAATAAAATTCGATTCAATGCACAGTTTTACTGTCAGGTATTTGAATTTGTGAGAAATAAATAGAAGCAAAGCTTGATGATACAGCAAAAAAAAGGCGCCAATGGGTTCTCGAATGAATACCATGCACCGGAAGATGTAGCGTGGGTAAACCCCCCACAAGGTGGTCCGACGACTTGGTGAAGGTCGCAGGAATCCGCTGGATGTGGATGGCGCAAGACCAGTCGTAGTGGGGATCTTTGCGGGTGACCTATGTCCAGCAGTAGATGTCTTTAGGTTGAACGGATGGATGATGTAACGCAGTGAAAAATATATAAACGCGGGCGCAGCCGCGGGCACACGGCTAGTATATATATAAAAGGAAAATGGGGGTCCTTTGAGGCACCATCACCTCAAAACTACTGAACGTATCGGGATGGGACTACTACTATTCGACGTGGATTTTTCCGTACATGGTTATAGGGGATTTATTTCCGTTTCCGGGGATTCCGTCGACCCTTTCTCATTTTACTCTTATGTAGAATTTTGCCGTCTAGTTTTACTCTTATTGACATTATTTTGTGTTAATAAAAACAAAAGACTCTCATTTTACTTCATTCAATTGTTATTTGTTATCAAAAAACGGTTATTTTGATATTACAGACAGACACTTTAAATTTTTTAATTTGTATAGATAGATAGATGACACAAAACGTTGGAAGAGACACGCTATATTCAATCGTAGACGTGGTATCTTATCACATGTGACATCTCAGAGTTAATTGTATTATGATTGTGCGTGTGCTGTGAATATTAAATGTATTGTGCCGGAGTCGGTCTTTGTAAACGTGTTTCGTCGAATAGTTCTGTGTATATTCCGCGTATGTTACCGAAAACCGGCATTCGTAGAATTCGTCCTGTTCGTTGATTCTAGATGGATCGCCTAGGTTCGAGGTTAACCGCTATTGCCTAACTTGTTGTTACTAGTTCAAATGTTTTTAAATCAGTTATCGGTCTGTCGACATTTTCTATGGGACCATATTATATTGTATCTTATACTTTGAGTGATTTAGATTTAGATTTGGTTTTTTGGTGATTTCGATTATAATCTAGTCAATATGATGGTGATTACTTTCAGCTATTGATGTACATTGTATATTGGATTTTTTCCATAATTCCAATGAAGTAAGAATTGAACTTGCACCTTAGGGATCGTCTATTAATCACGTGATGTTTATCTTTTGTTGCAAATATGTGAACAAGCCAGCCATTTTTTTTTAACAAGAAGAAATGCATTTATGCATCTACCCTCTCAACCTTGAACGGAGAGGGGGTATGAGGGACTCGCCCGGCTTGAGATGTGTGCTGGGAATACCTACTAAAACTCCTTGGTGCCTTCTCACACCTTGTGGCCGCGAAGCGGCAGTTGCACTGTACTATTTCCGCTCGGAACAAGTCATTGACCCTAACGTGATTTATGGACGATCCCTTACATAGTTTTATCCAATTTTTTTCTTAAATTATCTTATAAAGTTACTCTATATTTCTTAATTTTATTTCTACTAGCAATTATTAGCCCCTAAAACATATTACAAATTTCAATCAATCGGTTCATTCAATTCTGGGTAATTATTTTTCTATATTTCTTTCATACTTTTTTTTTTTTTCTCGATAATCAGTTGGAGTTTCGAGATCTATATAATTTACAGAATTTTATTGGTACACATCCTTTAAGTGTAGCAAAAAAAAAAAAAAATCATGCGCGGCTCCGTCCCGTCGACAGACAGACATAATTAATTAAATCATATCATATGAACAAAGAATATTATAAAGTTTAAACACGAAACTTTAATTTAATACAAATATTATATACATACATACATCAAGATTAATATAACCATTAGTAGACTCAAAACCATATATGAATCGGTAAAAAACTGCCTCCGACCATAACGGGAGCTCGCAATTCGAGTTGCAACCAAATTTAGCTTCCGTTGGTGGGAAATATCCGAGATATGCCACTTGGGAGTAATCTGGGCTTTAATTACGTATAAATATTACATGCTACTGTTTACATTATGAAGTGAAAGGGACACGCACAAAAGATTCTGATGTTGATGCCTTCATATTACACGGGTACAGTTTCCAACTGACTGACAATAGGCAGACGTTAAAAATACGTACGCAACTTAATATTTAAAAGAACAAGGCGTACGTCGCTGTTCGACTAGGGTTCGATCCCACCTATCTAATTCTAAAATCGGCCTGAGATTTCAGTGCAAGAAAACATCGTGAGGAAACCATAGCATGGTGATAGGGCATTTTCTAATGATGCCTTCTCTGGGTAACTACCACTCTCAAGTTTGAAAACTTGTCACCTAATACCAATAGGTTTGTTCCGGCATCATTACTTGAGAACCAATACCTAGACTGTAAGATTGTAGTCAAAGCTATTTGGTGTATTTTGTTTTAAATTTAAAATTACTATTTAAAACCATAAACATAATATGTTTTTTCTATGCTCAAAGGCCTGTGAGCAAAAGTTAAATTTCGATTTTCGACAATTTTTTGTTATATTTCTTACATTATTACGAAGGTTATTGGAATAGACTATATCTACGTAGTAGTAGTTAAGCGCATAACTTGAAACAAACTCTAGATCTATCTCTATTTATTTACATTATTATTACAAATTATATTTATAGTATATTCAATACACTTATTAACCCCTTAAGGACTTACCTGGCGTTTACACCAGCTTTCCATTGTTTTCCTATTGTCTTATTTTTACGGGTACTCGGACACATGAAATGCAGTCTGCAACGTGTTAATTTAATGAGGCTTGTAAGCCAGCTGCTGAAACAGCTACGTGTCAGATTCGTGTCAGAAAACCATCATCAAAGTCTAAACCAGTGGTCGTCACACTTTTCTGATCAAGGGCCACATAAGTCAATGTAACGTACCACTGCGGGCCACACTATTATGCATTGGGTAGTTGACACCATCTTTTTATTGATATATTTTTATGAGTTATCAAATGCGAATACCCCATTTATTTTGTATATTTTCTAAATATTTTATTCCTTATGGCATTGGTTTTCGTTTATTCACTTTAAACTAATTGTTTTTGCATTTACATAGATACGTTAATGTCAAATTATCAAATAAATATAATCTAATTATAAAATAGGAGAAAATAAAGTAACAGTTCTGTAAAAAAATCCTCTTTTTTAATATCATTTATTCACGTTAGTGTTTTTAATTAATAAAAAATTGTAAACATTTAGTTTTTTCCTTGAATATTTAATCATGAATTGTCGAATTTCGCCTATTAAACTAATAATAGTCTTAAAAAACTTCCTGTAAATTACCTAACTGATAACTTAAAAACAGTTTTTTATCTACTCGTAGTTTTATTGCAACACTAAAGCGATTGCAATTAAATAAATTTGTGAATCAAACAATCGATGTCCCCTAGCGGCGCTTATATATAACTATGTATTTATACTCTTAATAATTCTTCAATTATTTATATCTCTTAAATGGGTCGTTTAAAATTAAAAACCGTTTCATCCACTATTGGAAAAAAATAAGGTTTTAATGTCTATGACCTAGGTAAATGAAACACAAAAAAACTCTCCCCATTTCTGAGCTTAAAAACGAAACTTTTTCGAAACGGAAATTCGCTATATTTGCATCTGCATAATCGTATGATTTTAGACGAGTCAAATATTTAATTATTATAAATAGATATATTTAGTTGGATGGTTAATTTAATGGTTATAAAGTATAGCAAAATAATATTCTGTGGGTATTTTCGTCACTTGAAGTCGTTATCATTAACATAACTTTTCCCATGTATTACGTAATATAACAAAATATATATTAAAAGTTAGCCAGATAATAGTCATCTTCGATAGAAAAAAAATGATCGTCACGGGAAGCCAAGGTATAAGGCCAAACATCAAAGTTGATTTTAGACATCTATAGGCATTGCACGCATTTCAATCAAGGGAGATATCCCCAACCGAGGTGACTCCTATAGCCGTTGCCAGCGTGATACAGTGAAATAGTTCATAGATAACACGCATAACACTGCACCACACACTTCTGCTTAGTAAACGCAGGTAAACTACAGGTAACAACATGGGTTGAAATGTTAAGATACGTAGCTACTCTTAACCACCATAGCGGTAAATTTCGCGGAATTAACGTGTCTCAGGTCTCAGTTTAGGCCGTAATCCGTTCCACTTTGATACTCATACGCTAGCTACCACTATCACGGTTGAGCGCCCTAAGCGCTTGCCCCATAAGTTCGGTGAAGCTATGGTACGCGGAACCCTAATTATTTTCGAAAATTAAAAGTACTCTTAAGTTACCCGGAGTAACTTTAGCTATTTACCAAATTAAGATCCGTCAAATCCGTCCAGCCGTTCCGGAGATTACCCGGAACAAACAAAGAGACAGACAAAGAAATTAAAAATTGCATTTCTTGTATACATTTATATCGATTTAGTAAAAAAAAAAGTAATTTTAACATTACAAACAGACACTCAAATTTTATTTATTAGTATAGATTAATAAATAAAAAATATAGGGATTACCTAGGATTTAAATTTCGCGGATTTTTTTACAAACAGGTTTTAAATTAATTTACTAAAAGGTAGCCGAGGTTCGTACCAGTGCGGTGCCGTTGTGCTAGTTACCTTTCTGCGGATGCAGGCCTTCAGAACTCGCCCACAAAGTTCGCTGAAGCTATAAAGGACCTTCGGTTCAGCGTTAGCTAGTTTATAAATAAAAATCGATGTTCTATGATTCTCGAGTTATTAATCCATTAATAGGCAAGGGCAAACAGTGGTTTGCAGGCTGGTATAGAAATTTACCTCGGCTGTATTGTGACAACCGTACACTTACGAAAACCCCGTCATAGAACCACGTTAATGCGCGTGTGGGATTCGTTGTAATTAAAAGCCACATATACTTGTATAACGCGAATATAATTATACGTATTACGATACAACGATATATATATATGTTATCGACGAGCGTGCGCGCGGCCTTCCGCTATCGTGGGCGGTTCGCGACTGGCCACGCGGCAAAGGTCGTCTCCCCGACACCTCGGATGAGATGCGCGGGAGCGGACGACGATGATCGGGTTGCTACACCAGCCCCCCCGGAGACCGTTACGGTCGATAAAAGTCCTGGAACCTGACTCTTCTACCGGATCGCGTGACGTAGGTGGAGTCGGGTGCGCTGTGTGGAGGCTTCGTGGCTCCTTGCAGCGTCGGGGACTCGCTGAGTAAATAAGCAGGCTTAAGTCTGTCGATGGAAACAGTAACAATTTTACCAGCTATATCTATTTGAAAAGTTTTATCGCTCCGGCTGATAACCTTATATGGTCCAGTATACGGAGGTTGTAAAGCTCTTTTAAGAGCGTCATTCTAAGAAAGACCTGAGATGATTTTTGTAGATCCTTATGAACAAAAATATTAGATTTTCCGTGTCGTATTACGGTTGTAGGTTTCAAATTGCACATGTAGCGGCGCAGACGTGATAAGAAGTCACTGTAATCAGTAACTTCTGCAACCGATGACGCAAGGAAAAAATCGCTAGGGAGCTTTAAAGTTTCTCCATATACAAGCTCTGCTGAGGAACTTCCTATATCTTCTTTCCAGGCGTTTCTTATCCCAAGAAGTATTAATGGAATAACTTCATACCAGTTTTGATCGGAGTGACACATAATTGCTGCTTTCAGTTGCCGATGGAAACGTTCTACAAGTCCGTTAGCTGCTGGATGGTAAGCCGTGGTAGAAATATGACGGGAACCTGTTAATTTAGACAATTCCTTAAATAAATAAGATTCAAATTGCCTTCCCCTGTCAGTGGTGATTTTTTGCGGACAACCGAAGCGTGATATCCAGTCTCTGATGAAAGCTTTTGCTACAGTTTCAGCTTTGATATCTTCTAAAGCTATGACTTCAGGCCAGCGTGTGAACCGGTCTACTGCTGTCAAGCAATACTTGAAACCATTCGAAATCGGTAGTGGTCCAATAATATCGACATGTACATGAGAAAATCTGCTCGTTGGTGGTGTAAATGCATGCACTGGCGACTTCGTGTGGCGTGTAACTTTTGAACGCTGACAGTCAACACAAGTACGAGTCCAAAGTCTGCAGTCTTTACGTATATTGGGCCATACATACCGTGCTGTTATCAACTTGATTGTAGTTTTAGCTCCAGGATGATTGAGTCCATGGATTGTATCAAAGGCTTGTCGTCGAAACTCTGAAGGTAAGTATAAACGAGGAGACGTACCAGATGTGTCACAATATAATTTCTTCCTGAAGTCAGAAAAATTTAATAACTGTAATTTCAGTGAAGAAGAATTGTTTTCAACAAGTTGTTGTAGCTCACTGTCGTTTTCTTGTGCAGTGTGTATTTTGTTAAGATCCAAAGTCTTGTTGATAGATTCTACTCGTGATAAGGCGTCAGCCACATGATTATGATCGCCTGCGATGTATCTTATGTCTGTAGTGAATTGTGATATAAAATCTAGATAACGGAATTGTCTGGGTGAACATTTATCAGAGTTCTTTTTGAAGGCTGATGTGATAGGTTTGTGATCAGTGAACACTGTAAATGGCTTAAGTTCGACCATGAATCTGAAGTATTTGATACTCTCATAAATGGCTAACAATTCTCTGTCATAAGGGCTATATTTACGTTGAGCGTTGTTCAGTTTCTTCGAGAAAAATCCTAGAGGAACCCAGCCTGAATCTGATTTTTGCTGCAACACTGCGCCTATAGCACTGTCTGAGGCATCTGTCATGATGGCTAGATGTGCTCGTGGATTTGGGTGTGCAAGCAAAGTCGCGTTAGCTAAGCCTGATTTACTGTCCTCAAAAGACTTCTCTAACTCTGGCGTCCAACTAATTAGTGTAGTAGCCTTAAGACATTGTCCTGATAAGATATTATGCAGAGGAGCTTGTACATGGGCTGCATTCGGAATGAATTTCCGGTAAAAATTCAACATCCCGAGATATCTGCGTAACTCTCGTATATTTTTAGGACGTGTATAATTTAATACTGCACTGACCTTTTGTGTCGTTGGCTTAATACCTGCAGCAGTCACCGTAAAACCCAGAAATTCCACTTCAGGAACGCCAAGTTGAGATTTCGCGCAATTGATGAGTACACCATGTTCATGGAGGCGCTCGAACACAGCACGTAGGTGATGCTCGTGCTCATCCTTTGTTCTGGAAGCTATTAAAATGTCATCACTATAAGGAAAAAAACAAATTCTTGACCTCTGAGTACCTCATCTATAAAGCGTTGAAATGTTTGACCTGCATTACATAATCCAAAGGTCATGAAGGGGAATTCGTAAAGTCCAAATGGAGTAGCAATTGCTGTTTTGTGGATGTCTTCGGGTGCAACAGGTATCTGATTGTACGCGCGTACTAAGTCAATCTTACTGAAGATGGTGCAACCAAATAAGTTGTGAGAAAAATCTCCGATATGGCGGATGGGGTAGCGATCAGGTATAGTGCGTGCGTTCAACGCACGGTAGTCTCCGCATGGACGCCACGTGTTGTCCTTTTTGGGGACAAGGTGTAGAGGTGACGACCATGAGCTATCTGAAGGTCTAGCTATACCTAGTCTCACCATATCGTCGAACTCTTGCTTGGCGATGCGAAGTCGATCCGGCGCTAAGCGACGTGGTTGGCTGACGACGGGCGGCCCCGGAGTTGTGCGAATGTAATGCACGGTAGAATGCTTGACCATGCGCTTTGTTGGGTCTCCAGCAGGGCGCGTGATGTCCGGATATTTTGCCAATACGTCGTGAAAGCGGGAAATACCTGTAATGGTCTTAATTTGGTACACGTTAGGTGATGTAGTAGAAATTGCTTTGGCAACTAACGAAGTAGTATTATCTATTAGTCTATTATGTCGAGCGTCCACAAGCAAATTATAAAAAGAAAGAAAGTCTATGCCGATAATCGGCTTAACAACGTCAGCTATCACAAAACGCCAATTAAAAGCACGACGCAGTCCAAAGTCCAATGACAAATTAATCCAACCGTAAGTACTTATAACTGAGCCATTGGCTGCAAAAAGTTCATAATTTGTTCGCTGAAGGCGTTTATTAATCACAAATTTTAGTGGGTATACACATAAGTCCGAACCAGTGTCTATTAAAAATCGAATTTTAGTTTTAAAGTCTGTAATAAACAAGCGGCCACTAGAGAGGCAGTCGTTTTTGGCCGACATTACCGACTGCCCGGCGCGTTTCCCTTGTAGCTACAAGGTGAACGGCACTTGATAGCTTGATCACGAAACTTCCAGTGGTACCAACAAAATTGACGCCTTTCTTTCGATGATGTTCGAGAACTATGCAAACTGGGCTTACGTCCACGTGACCTCCGCCGCGAGCGTGTAGATAATGCAGCTACTTGCCGAGTCAACTCCGCTATAGACTGGCGTAATTCACTAATTTCAGCGTTAGGCGTTGTATTTGACATCTCCTGTACCTGAGGTTGACCGATGACGTCGTTCACCGTATCAGCGAGCGTTGCTAGCTCATCCAGAGTGCTCCGTGGTTGCGACGCTACAATTACCTGTATGTGAGTCGGTAATCGGCTTGACCATAATGATCGCACGAAGTCATCTGGTACACTGGGACCAGCAAGGCTCTGCAAGTGTCGTAAAAACTGAGACGGCTTGCGATCGCCGATATCTTCATGTGTCAGTAACTGACGTACCCTCTGCTCTTGCGACGACGAGAGTCTTGTTACGAGTTCGTTCTTCAACTTTTCGTATTTTCCCGAGCTCGGCGGGTTTTTTTATAATGTCTTTAACTTCGGTGACGTATTTATAGTCTAGGTTAGCCAGCACGTAGTTGTATTTTGTCATATCTGATGTAATGTTAGCGAGCGCGAACTGTCCCTCTAATTGTGCAAACCATAATGTTGGTTCGTCAGGCCAGAATGGCGGCACTTTAACACTAACACTATTAACAGTCACATTGTCTAGCGGTAGCGACATTTTAACGGAACGAACACTTAATCAAAATGGCGGACGGTGGTCGTACGAAGCACGCGGTTTTCACTTTTTTATTTTTAATGTTCGACGCGTCGTGGTCACCAATTATATGTGGGATTCGTTGTAATTAAAAGCCACATATACTTGTATAACGCGAATATAATTATACGTATTACGATACAACGATATATATATATGTTATCGACGAGCGTGCGCGCGGCCTTCCGCTATCGTGGGCGGTTCGCGACTGGCCACGCGGCAAAGGTCGTCTCCCCGACACCTCGGATGAGATGCGCGGGAGCGGACGACGATGATCGGGTTGCTACACGCGTCATGTTCCGGAATTAGCATGTATATATCCAGACATACTTAGCGGCTTTAGGTATGGTAAATGTAATATCATGATAATGGCATCTGTCGATAGATAAAAAGAAAAGTATTTTTTTTCTAAAAAAAAAGAAATTGGGGGGAGGGGGGAGACCAATGTCCAGCATTGGACGTCTTTCGGTTGAATGGATGGGTGGATTATTGCGCATGGTGGTAGGGCATTTTGTAATAATGCCCGCCAAGGTAGCTACCACCCTGAAATCTGAAAATCTGTCGCCAAATACCGGTGAGTTCCTGGAGCATCACTTGAGAACCAGTACCTCTAGGTTTAGTGTGTTTACAAGTGAGATTATGGTCAAAGCATTGATCCTATACCGTGAAAAAAAAACAACGATTATTATTTCCATTTGCATTATTTTATAGTAACCTACATAATATGAATAAATTGCTTTAGAAAAAGTTTTTCCCTGTATCCATTGTTATAGAAGTTTTAATAAGTCATTCATCTGCACCAGAGATGAACGTATAATCGAAACCCACTGGCACGGGTTGCGGTTTACATATAAAAAAAGATAACCAGAAGGGAAACTTCAATAAAAATGTTTTTCCTCATATCACCAATGTGCAGTATAATATACATATATTTACATGCAACCAAGAAATAGCCTAAATCGTTACATAAAACGAGATTTCTCCGTGTCTTACTTAACCTATAATTTCACAATGAAAGTGTGATCACCAAGAAAAAGATTATTTCTAGATTCTAGGTTGACTAGACTATCCATTCATAATCAAAACAACTAACTGCCTTCGAGTAAACGCAGAGTGGAATAGAAATTCTACAAATCGTCGCACCTAATAGAAATTTTATATTTTTTTAAAGTGAAGATGTGGTCCAGGACGATAAACACGCTAAGCTTGAGAGCTTAGCACAGTGGAAATACACTTAATTGAGCTTGATGACGGATTTTGAAATATGATAGCAGATAGTAACAAGACATGTGAGCATTAGAAAATGCCCAATCACTCATCATGTCCATGCAGTGTTATATTATGTATACGATGGTTCCCATCAACGTAAGCTCAGGCATATTACAGAATATAATAAATGTACATATATAGTTGAAGAATTTAACCACATCACCACGGACCCATTATCATTGTAGAGATCAGACCCAGTTGAGGATATTTGTTGTCCATTAGGTAGAGAAGGTAGCAAAATTCAAGCGATTGCAGCAACATATTTAGTAAATTCTGACATAATTTAAATACTTTATCGAAAGTACTAATCGTTAGTTTTTGACATCGATGATAACTCTAAACAGCCAATATAACTTGGCACCGACTCGCAAAAGCTTCCTCAATAAATCCATTCGAAACGATATCTTCCTTAGTGGAACGACACTGATGAGTCAAACCGCTTGTTATGGTAACAACCATTTAATTAAGAGCTCTCTGTATGTGCGGCATCGTTCCGCGATACAAGGATGTCATTATCGCCCCATGGGTCCGCCGTAAAAGGGTAGCAATTTAGCCAATTAATAACAGAAGGATGGCCCAAGGTCGTTTGAATATTATCAAGAGAACGTGGCGTAATGTCGCCTTTATAGTACTAAATAAGATCTGCCAAGGTTTTCAATGTGCAATTATTAGAAAACCGATATGAGCCAGTACAGGAAATGTAGTATTTACATTTTTATATCCATCTGATAAAATATGATCAAAGAAGGTATGCTATGTGTTATTTTGATATCCCTGCTTACTGTCATCGAAGTCTGTCTTATATGCATCACGGATCATGCATATGCATATTTTGTTTCTGGTGGAGTTATTTTTGTTTTTCATTTCTTTAAGGTCATATAACCCTTCTCGACGTTTTTTTTTTCTCAATTTCTTCCCACTGTAAAAGACTTTTTAATTATATAATGTGGATTCAAAACATAAACTTGGATAATATACTTATTGTCCGGGATTATTTCGTAAATGTCTTCAATCAGATTTTAATGTTCAAAACAATCCATTCTAAAAAATATACCCACGATTTAAAAGTAGCATTTTACTAAACAGTTAATTAGTAAAGTTAGTAAAGACTGTCTTGTTTCGTTTAGATCTCTATAAGATAATATTTATTACGAAATCCATTTTTTCAATTATATTATATTATAAATAAGGGCTAAGGCAATCTAAGAAAATAAGAAATGCTACCTCAATCGACCGCAGTATGAACATGTTCGGTTATAGTCAATTTTAACGTAAAAACTTTAATCCTAATAAAAATAATAAATAAACAATATATAATTTTAGACATAAAGTAACACTTACGAGTAGTTATTCACATAGCGCGATATAATAAGGCCCGGGAAAACCAGATTTTGTTTACATATGAAATTAATAATGAAGTTAGGTGTACGCATTCATTAGAATTAAATGTATTATTATAATATTGTGCGTCAATAACGGAAGTCGGTTTGACGATTTCTTTGATAATACTTTATCGGTATAAATTATTATTAAAATTATTAATAATTTATTTCTCTTGAAGACGTATATTTATTGGGGTCACGATCAGTTTGATTAGGTGACTAACGAAGAAGCGATAATGTCGCAGTGATTAGTGCGACCGTATTCCGCGTCGTCGACGCGGGATTGATCCCCACCTATCCGATTCTAAAATCGGCCTGAGCTTTCGTTGAACGAAAACATCGAGAGGAAACCGTAGCATGGGGGTAGAGAATTTTCTAATGATGCTCGCCTGGGTAGCTAACATCCTCAAGTTTGAAAAATTTGTCGCTAAATACTAATAGGTGTGTTCCACTTGAGAACCAGTACCTCTAGGCTTAGTGTGTTTACCATCCTGGATCACATCGTCACTTAACATCAGGTGAGATTGTGGTCAAAGCACTGAGCCTATACCGTGTAAAATAAAAAAAAAAAACACAAAGCAGATTAAATTTAACACAAAACTTACACCAGCTTTAGATATGGTGATAGAAACGCAGTTCGTAATTGGTATTATATCAACTGAGAAATATAAAATATTGCAGAGTTTTGGGCCCCTTGCGCCAGCATTACACACTCGCCTTAATAGTTCAGTGAAGCTTCCGTTCAACAACGTCTAAATAATTTCGAAAATTAAAAGAAATTTACTATATTTTGCTTAAATAGATAATATTTAAAAAGAAACAATAAGGATATAATAAGATAATAAGAATAAGTGAATAATATTGACAAAATAGTTGAAGACAGATGACAGATTTAATAGTTAATTTTAGTTAAAATTTTACATTTCCTAACTTATGACTGCGTAAAAAAGTGAAGAATTTTACGGTAAATTATTATGTTTGATAGATGCAATTCAATTTAATTATTTATATATTTTATATGAACTGATCATGATGACGTAACAGTTTAGCATTTACGCCATAAACCGTGTTTTCCATAATATCGTCCAATTCTGCATTTACAATAACCAACAAAATACATGATTAAAACTTATTACCTACTATTTTATCTACACGCTAATTAACCTTAGATTATAATCAAATGATATTACGATAACTAGATTTAAGAAAACGAATTTATTTGCAGGCTGATAGGTCTTTCGTGGCCGACTGTATGGTGACCACCATGCACGTGGACAATAACCCTCTGTAGTAACGGGTGTGGACGTATCGCAATCCACGATCAGCAATCGTGGATCCAGAGCTACTTAGAAGCTTAAGAGGATATGCAAGCGCCGTTAATTCCATACAAACGTAGTCCCATGTTTCCTCCCTGGATAATAGCATTATGGTTAATATTTTTTGTACCATAGTATATTTATTCACCAACGCCATATCCGTACGTTTTAGTTTTTTTCCACAAATTAATTATTACAGAAAGCCTTTGATAGTGAGAAAAAATATGCTCAATTTTGACCGTCGCTTTCTGACGTCAGTCAAATAATTTTGATGAATTAAAACAAACAAATAGTTGTCGGTTTCATGTTTTATAACTCTTTCTTTGGTCCGCAACGCAATAGCAATAGATTTCTAAAATACCTATACTGCTTATAACCGCATATCTTCTTAATGGTTTCTACACACACAACACAAAGAAGTCGCGTTTGACTCGCGTCGACGCGGCGTTTCGTATAGAAACTTCGCACTGGTGTCTCAACACGCCCACTTTGTGTTGTAACCATTAACTATGGTATATGTAACCCGGCATGATGGCTAATGAAAGTCGATAGATGATGAAATATTGGGTGTCAACAATAACAATAAACGATTTTAGCGGAAGCACAAAGAGGGGTATCACTTCCAGGCATCACTATCGTTCACGTAATGATCCTTTGGACATTAAAACCTGTTTGACATAGTGCCTGAACTTATTGTCTTGTAAATCGGTAAGGTTTTTATTTTGGTGTAGGTATCCTATATACATTCATATTTATTTAGTAAAAAGAGGTTTAATGGATGTTTTCTTTGTTATTAAACTAAAAAATAATATCATAATCGATTTTCGAAATTATTTCACCTGTAGAAAGGTACACACACAATCACTGAGTAACATAGGCTGTTCTTTATTAAAGTGAAAAATTTTTTTTTAGCGGCGTTGTGCGATTCTCAGTAGGGGAAAAACTTATAGTTTCGCTTTACCAATGCTATGACGTCAGCCGTCAACATACTACAGTATGTTAGATATAAGATGGCGTTTAAGTACTGGCTCTCAAGAGTTAAATAATAAAATGAATTAACGATAATGAATTAAGTAGATGAAAATTACATAATCATTGCTCGGAGCGCCAATAGATAACATAACATAAGCTCATGCCTGTTATCCCCGAAGGGTTAGGCAGAGGTGAAATAGCGAAATACACCACCCACGTTTCTTCGAGCTTAGTTTCATCCCAGATGTGACAAGGGGTAAACCTGTCGCCATATCGGGCACAAATTCCATACTCCGGGATGATACTGAGTAGAAAAACCCAATACCACTTGACCCGAATCGAAACCCGAGACCTCAGAACAGCAGTCGCACCGTAATACAACTGCGCCATCGAGGCAGGCAAATAGATAGAGATTTTTTTATTGGAGATTTCTATTTACCCGTGCCAAGTCGGGGCGAGTCGCTAGTATAAACTTGATTAATAAACGTAAGAAATTATTTATTTGCACTATCGGAAACTATGTCCCGCATAGAACCCATTCCGATAGCAAACTACACAATGGATGGTATTTATTAAGGAAATAAATAAATACATATGTACTTTGATGTTATAATTGAATGAGAGAAGCTTTAATCTATTAACAGGAACAAAACAAGATATTTTGAAATAAATACATTATAATTATAATGTAGTGTTAATTCGAATTTGATTTACCTGTTTATTAAATTATATGTTAACGATTTATTCGGGATTTTTTTTAGATAATAATAACTTTAAATGTTTCTTTGTTTACTTGACATTTTGAAGTTATCGTGGCGTAGTTGGTAGTGGGATTCCGTGTCAAAGAACGTGAGTTCGAACCCACCTATCCAATTTTGAAATCAGTCTGAGCTTTCAGTGAAGGAAAACATCGCGAGGAAACCATAGCATGGTGTTAGGGCATTTTCTAATAATGTCCACCTGGGTAGCTATCACTCTTAAGTTTGAAAACTTGTCGCCAAATATCAATAGGAGTATTTTGGCAGCATCACTTAAGAACCTCTAGGCTTAGTGTGTTTATAGTTCTCGACCAAATCGTCACTTAAAATCAGATGAGATTGTTGTCAAAGCACTGAGCCTATACAGAATGTTACGTGATAATTTAACTTATGATAGTAACAAGCTTCGTCTTTGACCGAAAAGGCCTTGACAGCTTCATTAGATTTTTAGTATGAGTGTTTAGGGCCCTCAATTGGGAGTGTGATAGCTAACGCAAGAGTACTACTCGGGTCTAGTACGGGTCTTATGGGTTGATATCTTAATGGCCTGGGTTGCTACCTGAGATGTAAATTCTCAAGTGTCCCTTACAGTACCCATGCATATGCGTGTAATGTGCAGTAATGTGGGGTGCAGTATAATGCAACTTCTACTAGTGTAAACAGTGTCACTGTATCGCGCAAGGGGCAGGTACAGAAGCCTCCCCAGTTGGAGATCAGACTTAGGTGGGTGATCATAAGATTGAGAGAAAGGCCGAAAATTCTAATAAAAGGAATGGATCTCTATGCATGCAGTTAGCGGTTCTAATTCGAAATATTCTGACGCAGAGTGAAAAGGATTTATTTTAAAATCTGCCAATAAAGAGAAAGTCTACTACTGATCAACAATAAAGTTCAAAACCCAACATCACACTTCATTCTACCAATCGCTTTTATACAATACAATACGAATATAGTGACACATTTTTAAAAGTCTGAAAATAAATTTTACGACGTAAAAGTTAAATTTAATATTAATATCAAATTTAAAATTATTTTACATAGTAACCACAGTAAAAAACCCAAGTACAAATTCTCTTATTATAAATACAGTTAATAGCGTTTAAATGACATTATAATTATAACATTCCTATTTATTCATATTTTTGGACTAACAGGGATAATTTTGAGGCAAAGATAAAGGTTTTAAGGATATTTTACATATTTTTTAGGAAGTATAGTCAAAACTCTGAGTATAAACGTGTTTTAATATATATATACGTGATTGTTTTTTTTAATGCTAACATTATATACCTAAAAGTCAACATTTATACATTAGTAGACGTGTAACTTAAAGACAATTATTCTCTTTTTACACTTTATAGGCTTAATGCTTTGACGCTGGTTCTCAAGTGATGCTGCCGGAACACACCTATTGGTATTTGGTGACACGTTTTCAAATTTGAGGGTGGTACCCAGACGGGTATTAATAGGAAATGCCCTACCACCACACTATGGTTTCCTCACGATGCTTTCTATCATCGAAAGCTCAGGCTAATTTTAGAGCTAGCTAGGTGGGCTCGAACCCGCGTCCATTGACGCGGAATCTGGCTGCACTTCCCACTCCGCGATCATCACTTCAAAGATAAATAATAAAATTTATACTTACGCAGCCTATAGTGTGTTTTAATTATGAATAAACTATATGAAACTGTATATAATAATTGCTCGGAGCGACAATAGATCTAAAATCCAATGTTTTATGTTAAGTGTTAGAATGTGGTAATAATATCAATTAACAAATTAATACATTTATTAAACATTAAAAAAAACAATTTTAGCAAGTTTCGAGTTTTTACTATTGTCGGAAGTTTCCATGGCTGCTTAGTTTTTTCCCCCTATAGGATATAGAACGCTAGTTTGTCGGAGCAAACGCGCACTATTTACAAGTACATGCGTTTATTTTTTATTCGGGTTTTATTTCATTAACCGTGATAGCATCTAGCCACCCACGCCGGCAGGCGTAATGACTTGCCATATCTAACCTTCGTGCTTGTACTGTTACGTAGAAAAGTGTTCACGGTACCGTTACTCTACAATCTATTTAATATATACGTACATAAATTTGTCCTTTTATTTTTAGTATACGTACAATGTTTTTTTCGTTATCAAGTAATGATACGGCCGATGATAAAAATTGTACGTTTGGATAAGGAGTTAGTTGTTTAAAAGATATATTCTGCAGTATACAGATTAATAGATTAACTGCTTAAAAGTGAATATCTGTACAAATAAAAATCAATGTGTGTTTGCCCTCTCATCATCTGCTTACGCTTATCTCGTTGCCATTTGGGTTCGGGGTGCAACATGTTATCCTCTTCCATTCCACTCCATTTGCAGTCATCTCCGCATTCACTCCTTTTTGAAATAAATCCTTTTTCAATCAATCCATCCATTTTTTTTGGTCTTCCTCTGCTCATATACCCGTCTACATTCGTATCCCACTCCTTTCTAACAACATCCTCTTCCTCTCTGCGCAACACATGTCTATACCAGAACAGACGATTGATCCTTAACTTCTCTTATACCGGCACCATTTTTAAACTTCCTCTAATCTAGTCATTTCTAATCCTGTCCATTTTTGTTACCCTACACATCCATCTCAACTGCATGCAATGTTCTTTCGTCCGTCACCATTATGGGTCAAGATTCTGATCAGTACAAGACGACAGGCCATATCATGTTCTTGTTCTCTATGCACTCCAAAACTGTTCATCCGATTATGATAAAAATTTGATCAGGTTTCCTGCGAATGTTCTAGAAAGTACTTGGCAAAGATATCTTTCCAAAACACCGCAACGCATGCCGAGTTCAGTTCGTATTTATTAAAACATAGAAAAGCTATGACAGAAAATTTTATGACTTCTTTGTGATTTAAGTGAAGCTTAATGTTATAGTTAAATAATATTGTTGTAGAAATTAAACATTAAATACAAACTAAGCAAAGTTTTATAACGAAAACACTTTCGACACGACTGTACCTTATTAAAGTCAATGCGTCATAGTTTTGGAGTCGAGTGTACCAGCTTGTCCCCGACTCCCGTGTCTTATCTCAGAGAAAGTTCATATAGCTTGTTGTAATTATAACTATGTCCTACCAAATTTGGTTCTGCAATGACTAAATCTGATTTTGGTGTTGCAGTTACGTAAATCGTAGTTTCATAGTTAATGTTATAGCGGTTTGTTATTATCCGATTATAAATATCCATTATAATATGACCTTTAATATGTTGATTAATATCATAACAGACACAACGAATACATCTAATATATATTAGTTACATATAGCTTATATACTAAAAATAAAAAGGAAGTTTTACCTGTACATTTAGTTCTAATTTTTTTTTTAGTTTTGTTACAGATGTCTATATCAATAGTCATTATTAATATCGAATTTGATATTTAAAAAATATTTTTCTGTCTGTGCATGTCCGGATTGAACTCTAAAACGGATTGACCTATTTCGATGAAAGTTTATACACGGGAAGTGTTTATCTCAAAGTGGTATTGTTCGGCTATGAAGATTATTTAAAGTATTTTCAGAAATTAGAAAAAAAAAAATCTGTTTGTCTTTACCTCAAAAACCGTTCAAAAGATTTACACAATATAGAGTCAAATACGCAAGTTTAATGGATTAAAGACAATAAATGCTACATAACAGACTGAGAATCTGTCAAAAAATCCCTACAGCTTGTTATGTACATGTAATTTCGGCATTTGTTTTCGTGATGTCAGTATTAATTCTCCCTAAGCGCCAGACTATTGAGTTTCCAAGTAGCAGAACCCAAAATGGCGGCTAATCATCGATACTGCCTTAATTAAGCAGTCAGTGTCATACCATTTAAGCGATGAGATGCGAATAATTTCAAGTTAATAAGGCTACACCGTACCGTTCACAGTTTTTATACTAACACTACTCATTACATTAAGGCGAGTCTGTTTTTTTTTAATTCTGGTTGGCAATCGTAATTACACTTGCTGCTTAATTAATTTGCCGTAATGTATTATAGATCTTGGGAACGGGGCGTTTATAATGTATGCTAATTATTTGACTTTATTATGACTATCAGCGTGCTATTAATAATTATTAATTTGAAAATATCAATTCATAAGGTATGGAGCGTGTTTCTAGGTTTTATAAAAAGAGTTTTATTTAATGCCTCATTCCTATTTACTCGTTATTTTTTCATCTTAATTTTTTTTTTACATATCATCAGTTCAAATGGGGTAACTAAAATTAATAAGATTACAAATTAGTATGTCGGAGGTAAATTGCAAGTAGAGTAACAGAGAGATTAAGGACTAATAGGTTAGCGTGGTATGGACATGACATGAGGCAAAAGTCACGTGACTTAGAAGAGTGTTAATTATGAAGTTGGATAGATATAGAGATAGAGGGAGACAAAAGAATATATGGATGGATTGTGTAAAGAATGATATACGTGAATTTTGAGATTGTGAATGAGGAGAACGGAAGCAGAAAATATTTTGTGCCGGTAACTTAATGGAGAATAAGGTAAAGAATATGATATCAACGTTTCAAGGTTTTATTTAATAATTAATTATTTTTAAACTGGGATATTTTAACTTTAAAATGTATACCTACTGGTATTGTAACATAGAACACTTACTTTATAAATAAATACAGTTCTTAAAAAAGTATTATCAAGTCTTCATAAAAATATCCTTTTTAGATGTTATTATTAATCATGATAGATGTTTTCAAACCGACGTCCCTGGACATGCAAATCCAAGCCACTATTCCATTAAATTTTCAAATGTATACCTTTTGAGATCAAATGATTAGCTTCTAACTTGCATCAGGTAAATTACTTTTCTCAACAGTTCACGATGAAAAAATAGACATAGAAATAAATAGATAGAGATAGAAATTTTAATAGACAAAAATTTATAAACACGTTATTTAATAACCTAATATAATTATTCTAAATATAAGTTTATGATGCACACTTATCTATGTACAAATTATACATTCAATTTGGACAGTCAGAAATAATAACTCGAATTACGATTATCGTATGTAATTAAATAAATATCATGCATTTGCACCTCTTTGAGACATCATCTACAGTTACACGAAATGTGACAAAAATTTTTTTTTATATATGAGGAACTGTTAAATACAATATCTATGTAAAGCCCGTATCTAATTTTTTTTTAAACTAGGCAGCCATGGGAACTGCCGACATAAGTGAAAATAAGAAACTTTGGAAAAAACTGCTTTTTTAATGTTTCAATTATAGTACGACAAATTAAAATTTCATTTTCATTTAGTTTATTCATAATTACAATTTTATTATTTATCTCTGAGCGTCA
Source organism: Samia ricini (assembly GCA_014132275.2). NCBI lineage: Eukaryota > Metazoa > Arthropoda > Insecta > Lepidoptera > Saturniidae > Samia > Samia ricini. Next base: position 12,973,411 of record AP028158.1, read on the forward strand.
GCATTTAAACGTCGTCTAATACTTTACATACTGTAGCATGTCTTACTACTGACGTCATAGCATTGGTAACGCGAATCTATGAGTTTTTCTTCTACCAAGAATTACTCAACGCCGCTAAAGAAGTTTAGCACTTGAAAAGAGTTAACGGTTTTAAGTTAGCGATCAAAATAAAAATATAGGTATGGAAACTGCACTTACTAATATTTATTTTAATGTTACCTTAAATTAACTCTGTCACTCGGGTTATAAGTATGTAATACTTTGGTAATAGAAGTAAAGCCGTAGAGGAATACTAGATTCATGTCAATATAAAAATAAATTCCAATTACAGAGAGAAAACTCACTTATAATAAAGGGATTGTTTAAGTTTGGAAATATTACTATAATCGAAGTCTTGACTGGAAGTAAAACAAGTTATATTATGGCGATGAATGTTTAGTAAAATAGAAGATATTAAAGCATGTGTCATATTTGTCAAGGTAAAGTAGAAAACTTAATTCCTCATGAATATTTTTTTAAGATACGACTAGGAGGGTCCATTGGAGTCAGTTTTTTAAAAATTATAGTGTAAATTACGAAAAATGTACATTTTTTTGTAATTATGTAAATGAAACTTTAAAATAGTTATGATATGAACATATGTGAACTACTATATATTTATTTGTTTCTTGATAAGTTTCAAATCATAAGACCGAAAAAATATCATTTTTATAACTTTAAAAAATTACGAAGAATTAGTTATGTGAAAATTTAATGTTCTCAGCTAAGATTAACAAAGTAGAATGCACAGTTAGTTATACACAACAAATTTCAGTAAAGTAATAGCAAAATATGACTCACCCAGCATTTTGCTCAAATCGGCATTGTGCAGATCGGGATTCTCATCGGCCAGTTTCTTTCGCTCCACCTTCGCCCAAACCATAAACGCGTTCATAGGTCTCCTTATCCTGGCTTCCTTTAACGCCTTAGCCTGACCCATCTTCGTGGTGAAAGGCGCTCTTGCGTATTGCTGTGTCGAATAGTCCCTTGTTGCTTCATAAGGGCTCCGATAGTCGTACTGAGTTCTATAGTCTAAACCGTAAGGGAGCGTGGACCAAACAACTAGTTCAGGACTTGTTTGGTCTTGTCCCGAATCCGTACCGTTCTCGACTGCGCCTTGGACGTACTGTTCGTACGTGCGGTGGTAAGTTGGTGGTGATTCTGCGATCCCGTTTCCTCCAGAATCCATCATACTGGAAAGGAAAATATGTTATAATTTAAATTAATAAGACGTTATGGATGGCCGAGTTGGAGATTCTGTTCGCATTTAGATATTCTGATTGCAAGCATATTTTAACTAAAATCTTATTATATGTTTGTTCTCATTTGAAGTTATTCATAGATTGCAGCTATGAGCTAGAATTATTACTGCATATCAAATGGATGTATGACATATGACAGATTTCCATTTTTAATATTTACCAATATGTCATATAGATCAAACAGGTGTTTTCGTTATTTACCAAAATTGACAGGTTAAACATACAGATATTCGATTCAGTAAAACGACTCTCAATTTCCTTACATCTTCATATTATCCGCTAATTATAAGCATAACTCGAAAACCACCGAACCGATTTACATGATTGTTTCTTTATCTTTTATCAATTCAGAAATAGAATATTCAGAACCAGATTATTTATTCCAGTAAATTTATACGTTAATAATATTAATATAAAGCGAACTATAATCGCATAAATATTAGTTTTTATATCACATATAATACACATAATCGTTACACTAGGCTCAAAGTGGTTATTTTTTGTTCCATTTATTGCTTTTTAAGGAAACGGCAAAGGTACTAAGACTATACTGCCCAATCTGACGTTAGAAATACTTTTTATAAAACGATCTAACAAAATGAAGGCCTTTTTTGAAAACCAGAGGATTTGTTGGGATATCGCAGAATTCGCACTCTGTATAATTATTTTCAATACACTTCACTCGTGCACAATATAACGATAAAACGATATCAAGGAAAATGCCACCAAAATTACATAATACAGCGTTAAATACTGCAAGGTAATGAATTAAATATAAAACCTAATTAATAATATAAGCAACATATAACGAATCAAAATAGTGACATGAACAAACAATACAATTTTTTTTTCTATTACATTTGTGTCCCGAAAAGCGCTTATGAACACATAATAATTATTATTTGATTCTATTTTAAAAATAACTACGTAAATCTACACAAACAAATAAGATTGTAGTGTCCGTTTGTACTATCAAATAACAGGCTTTTACTAAATACACATGAATGTATATCCGACACATATACACAAAAAACACAATTTTTAAAATTCTTGTTTGTCTGTTCCGACTAATCTTCTGAATGGCTGGACCGATTTGAGCGGGACTTCATCTGGCAGATAGCTGAAGTTATAAGCCATATATTAGGTTACTATTCTTTTAGGATTTTTTTAAATTGTTGTCTGCCTATCAGTCTGTTTATTGCGGTTAATTTCCGAAACGGTTGGACCGATTTGGACGAAATTTTTCTAATAGATAACTGAAGTTATATGGCATAACTTAGGAAACTTTTAGTTTTAGAAAAATGATTCGGGTCTCGCTTAATAAAAATAAATACGCGAGCAAAGCAGCGTGAACAGCTAGTATAATCATATAATTAGTTTAGACGTTGAAAGGCGACATACAAGTGAGGACATAACATATCAGACTCCCGGGAAACGCGTCACCGTCCACGTCTAAGAAACTGAAAATTCCAAAGTATCGTCTGTCAGATTATCAGCTATTGGTATTAACTCGACCGGGTTGCAGGAAGCGGTAAGTTGATACTGTCCGACGCCATCATTAACTTTAATCGATCGACGTAACCAGAGCATTATTACTTAAGAGGACATGCGGTCGGAAAAGTAGGTATTTCAAAAATCTATTGCTATAGCGTTGCGGCCCAAAGAAAGAATTATAAACCACGAAAGGACTGCAGTTCGGGCTGATTTAACTATGAAAAATAGACGAAAACAACACTTCGTAGTACCCTATTTCCTCCTACAAAACTGAACCGATTTTTAATTTTCTTTCAGTTTTAGAATAAATAAACGCCTCTCCTCTACGTTTTGCTTTTGACAAACGTCTAAAAATGACGATAAAAATCGAGCATTTTTTTTTTTCATTTTCAAAGGCTCTTAGTTTCTACATTAACTAATTTATGGGAAAAATCAAAACGTACGGGCATGGCGGTGGTGGATATATATTATCTGCTAAAATGCTATTATCCAAGGAGGAAACAGGGATTTTGTTGTATGGGTAAATGCCGCTAGTATATCCTCTTAAATCCATTAGAGTTCCTAAAGTCATGGTTTATATGTTAGTAGCTGAAATGATAAGACTGTCAATCGTTAAGGATATCAGATGTACATAGAACAAGGTAATACCAAGACAAATATTATATGCGTATATTTGAAGAGCAGACACGCTCGCGGCTTTGGGGGAGGGGTTGTGGTATTTGGAAGAATTGTCGATTTTTACGCATTAAAAAAAATCTTTTTTATTTCTTTGTTGACACGTTATAAACAAGATGTTAGTAATTCATACTATGCTTTCGTAAATTGTCTATTTTTATGAGATTTGTCAATTAGGCGTATATCTGTTTGTTCTGGGTAATCTCCGGCTCGGCTGGACCGATTGTGACGGGACTTTTTTCGGTAGATAGCTGAAGTTAGTCAGCGTAACTTAGGTTACTTTTGACTATCGAAAACAATTAGGGTTCCGTATAAAAAAACGCAGTGAAGAACATATGAAACGCGGGCGCAACTGCGGGCTCACAGCTAGTATTACATAATTTTAATGATGTTTACTAAAGAAATATGACGAAAGGTACGAGTGATTTTAAAAATTAATGGAAAGTACACCGGCGCCGACAGCTGACACCGACGTTGTGATTTCCCCGAACGCCGCCAGAGGCGCCACTGTGTGGGAACATGCACCCATTGTTATCGCGATTTCACTCGATTCTTTCATCTCTACTACCTTTTATATGCGATAGATGTTAACTGTTCTTTACCAATATGATATAAAGACATGACAATGTTTTTAACAAAGAGAGATTTCTTTTTTATTTGATCTATCATTGACACTAGTCATAATTATATACAGAAATGTGTAAGAATTCAGTTTAAAAAATCTTTTATTCCCGCGATTTATTAAATAAATATTGCTTGCTTAATCAATATTCCAACCCCTCACTTATGTCATCAAGAATAAACAAAAGATAGACCTCCTTTGATGCTTAGCTAATAGTTGAAGGGTCCCTTAAGCTACTAACTTCAGATGCCTAGATAGCTTCTCTGGGCTTTGTATTGGGCGCTTATGGCTTCGCCATACAATGTGCGGGTTGGGACATCATCGCAATTTTTGTATAGAAGAGACCGCGTCGACGTGAGCCAAGTGCAAACCGTACGCGATCTCTTCTATATTAGAAGCGCAATGCTGTCCCGACCCGCCCACTGTGTGGCGAAACCATTAAGGCACTTAACCGGAAAATGATAACCAGCAAAAAGACGCCACAATAATCGTAGTTAATTAATCGAACATGTATCATGTTGCAGGGGAAACAAGATCTTCCCGGTTTGGGGATCTGATTGATCTTGGTTTGGGATTTAACTGAAATACTAGCAGACGACCCATATTCAATAGTAAAAGAAGAAACTATAACAATCGTGTTTAAACTGTTACAATTCACGAATAAGTCTATTTTATACATTATTCAAAACGTTTAAAACTAGAACTTTATTATCTAATAGCTTTTTCACAATATTTGATAAAAAAAATTGAAACTTTTCTACCTAAAATGTTGTTCTATTTGTTTAAATCATTCAATCAATTTAAAAATATAAATATCAATGCCGTGTTTTATAAATGAAGTAAATATAAATATGTTGATACAATCATCTCGTATCTCTATTAGAAATCTCACATTCCGCACGTTCTAAACAAATGTGAAGAATGGGAAATAATATTTAATGTTTACGCTATTGTACTGTGATGCACGTTGATTAGTAATGCTATCCAGATGTAACTGTCAGGTTATTAACTTCTGTGTCATTGTTAGATGTCTTAATTTATTTATTTATAACTAGCCGTGTGCCCACAGCAATCAGAATTTATTCAGTTTTAGTATTTTATGCGGAACCCTTATTATTTTCGAGAAATAAAAGTAGCCTAAGTTAGAGATACATGGAGTACTTTAAGCTGTCTGCCGAAAAAAGTCCTCTCCATATCGTTCCAGTAGGAACAAGGGCTTCAACAAACAGACAGACAGAAAAAAAAAAAAATTAAAAAATGTGTTTTTGGTATAGTTACCGTAAACACACTTATGTGTATTTAGTAAAAAAAATAATATTTTGATATTACAAACAGACACTTCAATTTTATTCATTAGCATAGACTAGCTGTAATGCTGTAATGCTAGTAATGGACATACAGTCGGATAGACGTTGCCTTTAATACAATGTAAGGATACGGATGTAGTGAAGTAACACAAACGAGTTAATTTTTACGATTATTTGTAAAAAAAAAATCTGATTTGTTTTCCTACATACTTGTGCGTGTTGTGTTATTTAACGTAACAACCTACATAGTAAAACTTTACCAGATAATATATCTATGATTTTAAAAACGTCTCTTTTTACCGGTTCGGAAAATAGCTCAGTCATCGAGAAGAACCGGCAAGAAACTCGATCTGGTTTTTTTAATATAATATCTTTTCAAAATTAATATTCAATATGATTAAATTGATATGCATTTGTAAAAAAATTATATGTATATTCATATATATATATATATATATATGGTTCATAAGATTAATCGCATCGGGACGTACATTTTGCGACTAATTCACAATTTCAACACGTGATATAAATAGCTTACGTTCAGTTTCAATGGCCGATAAAAGTTTAAAAGATGAAAATTCGCCCATTCAAATTATCAATAACAACCGATTAAGAAATCAAGCAGACGGCCTGACGTGATCACAACAGATATATACCCTACGTTTAGTCAGTTCGATATGTACGCGTTATTTTCAAACAGACCGCAACACAATAGCTATTGTTTTGAAGCGGCCCGTCAGCGTTCGTTTCAGAGCACAGCGTATCTGTGAAAACTGCACACCTCGACACCTCGATTCTTCTTCGTGTGATAAGATTGAATTAATTGTTAGGGTGAAGTCGTACGATCTGCGATAAGCTATTGGCGATGTCCAATAATTTGTAATACTATGAAAATTAAAGATTGAAAAAATTATACATATCTTTAGGTTCGGTCACAATGCAAGAGCCATATCTCCAACTTTTATAAAATACAATTTTTAAACAAAAAAAATTGTATGATGGTAATGTTGATGTCAATGTGAATACACATTAATAAACTTCACTTCTCATAATTAAATGTGTTTTGTTATAAAAAGTATAATAATATGGTTGTAGAGGATATAACAAATGCCTAGAACCGGTTTCTAATAAAACGATTTTTATCGGTTTTAAAACAATTCACCTTTTTGATGAACATACAGTTATTTGAGTGAAATTAATCGGTTTTCCTTTGCGTTACGAGAATTAACTACTGCATATAGTACTGTACACAACCAGGACAAGGTAAATTACCAAAAACTTATTAGCATGGACATATATAGTTGGTAGTAATTAATTGGATCACACATGGTAAATAAATACCATTCATAGTGATGCCACAGGTAAAAGGACTACATATATGTAAATCAGGCAGTCTGTTTTGAAAATATATCATGACTAATAAATATATAGCCATGTAATTTAATTAATTTGTTAATCATATTAGTTAGTAAACTTAATTTGCGGTTATACCCATTTCTTTTAAACTAGCTGCTCTCGGCGGTTATACCCACGTAGTCCCCGTTCCCATTGGATTTTCGGAATAAAATACTATGCCACTCCCTGGATTTCAAACTATCTTCATACCAAATTTCATCTAAATCGGTCCAGTAGATTTTAAGTTTATTCGTACTTTGATTATTTACGTTTATTCGTCGATACTTTGGCACCGTCATATCTTCCAATTACCTCTTTGAAGGCGGGTGCAGCAGCTACATCAGCGGAGGATCTCAAGCGGCGCAAATATGCTACCCTTGGTGAGAGTTACATATTTGTCCCGTTTGGGGTCGAAACTCTGGGACCGTGGGGCCCGAGTGCTCATAGCCTTTTTAAGGATCTCGCGGGTCGTCTAGTCGACACGTCTCGCGACCAGAGGGCTGGCCAATATTTGGCACAGCGAATTAGCATTGCCATCCAACGTGGCAATATGGCCAGCCTCCTGGGAACCTTCCTGTCTGGCGGCGAGCTGGACGGCATTCATTATTTATAGTATTTTATTTTATTTTAATTTTAAATTTTTGTGTATAAATTTATGTACTTTTTGAATAAATGAGTTTATTCGTTACATACAAAAATACAAATATTTCCTCTTTATAATATAAGTATAGATTTAATACGAACTAAGGAAAATGGGGTCGAAATGGGAAATCCTTTAAGTACTCATATTACAATCCACAGCGTAATCAATTACTGTAACTTGGAATTTGAATGATCTCTTGCGATACAGGAATTATTTCCTAGTGCTGGGATCTATAGACCTATATTTGTGTGTTTATAAGTAAAAGTATTAAAGATTTTTGTATTGTTGTATTACGTAAGCAAAATGTTGTTCATTTTCACTCCCACATCCCCTTATCAGTAACAGTAAGAAAAGCTTCAAATCCTCCCCCCCCCCCCTCTCCTCCTCTATCACCTTTCTCGCGTAAATATTAGCATAATGTTGAACATAAACGAAGATTCATTAGCAAATATTGCTTACGTAATCACCAGTCAAACGTCCCCGTTCCCATGTCATCAAAAATAAGCAATCCAAAGGCCCCCTAATTGATATGCAATAAAATTTACAATCGCTTATTTACAAAGCATTTATACAGAGCTTCACTTAACGTCTGATGTTAAACAAGAACAAAGCTATTCCATAGCTCTTAGTGCGACGTGAGTATGAAATGAAAGAAATTTCTTCAGCGACTCGTATATAAGCAGAATTATCGTTAAATATTAGGAATACAGTGAATCACCGTACAAATATTATGTGTACGTGAAATTTGACGACATGTCATCGTAATGTGTTGTGATTCATTGCGGGTAGGTAAGTACTTCTTGACCCTCGAAGTACGATGTCGGAAAACGACAAGAAAGGTACTTATGACTTGTTCTGTGGGTATAAATAAATATTAACAATACTGGCTGTGCCCGCGGCTTCGTCCACGTGGAGTCGAGACAATTTTAAGCATCTCATCATTAAGCAGGTGTATGAAATTTTAGTCTTCTTACTTCTTTGTATGCTGTGGACATAATCCATCCCTGAGATCCGATTTTACGCATGAATTAAGCTGATTTACGACCGTTTGCTATACGCGATCTTAAACTGTATTGAACACTACTGAAATCCGAAATTTGAATTCTCTTTTTTAAACCTACAAAATCAGTGTTTAAACCAATATATTTTTGGTATGCTCACATTCTTAACTTTTAATATTCAGTATTTAAACCCGCCTGTAGGCGTTTGGTGTGCATGGTGGCAGATTTACAAATGTGAGCGTGATAACAATCCGGGCGCTGCCACCATGCTAAATTCCATAACGATTTCATCCTTCATAGAAAGATCAGGCTCATACAATTATCAGGATTCGAACCAGATATTTCCATTAATGCTATATCTAATCGTAGGATCAATGGCCTGTCAACACTTAGATAAAATTTTGCAGTGGAAGTGAATTTACAGTGAGCCTCTACAGCTTTAATTGACTCCACCGTCTTAAATAGATTTTTTATTCAACTGAAACAGAGCGGTGGAGAACGGCTTGTATTAAAATATAATAGTAATGATTGACCAACAAGTAAAATATGACCTATATCCATCCATTCAATTAACAGATGTCCACTGCTTGATATAGGTCTCCCCGAAAGATATCCACAACCACCGGTATTGCTCCACCCGCGTCTAGCGGATTCCCGGGGCCTTCACCAGATCGTTAGTCCACCTTGTTTGGGTACTCACGCTGCGTCTTCCAGTACGCGTCAGCCATTCAAGAACCTGTTGGCCGCATTGGGCATCGGTTCTACGAGCAATGTGCGCAGCCCAATGCCACTTAAGTTTGGCAATACTTCGGGCAATTTCCGTTACTTGGATTCTTCTACGGATTTCCTCATTTCTGAATTGATCACGCAGTGAAAATCATAGCAATGTCCTCTCCAATAATATAGGTAGGTACATTCAAATAAATAAAACAACAAAACATTACTATGTCTAAACACATCACGTAATGTGATATGAAAACAGTAAAAGGAAATAAAATGAGGTTCGCGAAACTATTTGATTTTACCTCGAGCCTCGGTCTGTTGCATCTGCGATAAAAGATTCTTATCAGATAAGTTATCAGCGCTGCACATTGCACCCGATGACTTGACGTACCTAATATAATATACACATGCTAAATAATTATTATAGTTGTTTATACACGTGTATTCTTTGAAATTAATCGTTAAGTAATTAATCTACACTAATATTATAAAGAGGAAAGATTCGTATTTTTGTATGTAACGAATAAACTTAAAAACTACTGGACCGATTTGGATGAAATTTGGTATGGAGATAGTTTGAAATCCAGGAAGTGACATAGGATAGTTTTTATTCCGAAAATATCACGGGAACGTGAACTACACGGGTAAAATTGCGGAGAGCAGCTAGTAGACAACAAAATATTTTTTCCTTTTATTTCCAAGTGAAACTATGAATTAATCATGCCACTGATCGAACTTCAAAATACAATTAAAATTACGTTCGTACTACGTTATAAAAATAACTAATTAAAATACTTATTTTGCAAAAATTGTCTTTTGTTTTATTATAATTAATAAATTCAAATAAATTATACAATGCGATTCAAATAATGTTGGGGATTTGTGAATAGGACCTACCTTATATAATCATATAATATAAAACATAGTTTTAATTATTAATAATAATAATATTTATTAATTATTAATTTTTGTACAATTAAATGCGATATTACTAATAAAAGATTATACAAAGGTACTTTATACGTTTCGTCTAAAAGACTAAACATCGCTTGCTACAAATGCTGAAAAGCGATGATGGCTCAGTTGTTAGTGTGGTTTGACTCTGCGTCTATGGAGGTTTAAAGTTACCTATCCAGTTCTATGAGCTCGAGCTTTCATTGAAAAAAAAAACATCGCGAAGAAATCATAACATAGTGGTAGGGTATTTTGTAATATTATCACTGCGGTACGACGGAGGACACCGCGCAGCCCACCCTTGCGGAGTGTTCTGCGTGGGCCCAGTTGCGCCGTGTGGTGGCAATGGCAGTGGGTCCAGACCTCTTGTTACCGAGTGTGGTGAGATCGAAGCTCGGGAGCGAGAGGGTCGGGGACGTTGTGGCCTCCTTCTGCGACATGTCATGGTACAAAAGGAGGCCGCGGAGAGAGATCGGGAGGAGAATCCCCTAGCGTATCCTCTTCGCTGTAGGAGGGTAGGGCGCAGGAGAGCGAGGTACGTCCGTGCTCTCCAGCCCCCTCAAGCCGACTTAATCCTCCTTCTTCTGTCCCCCTCGCTCCCTCTGTTCCTAATTTCTTGTCGATAGACAAGGAGAAGAGGTACCGAATATTTCCTAGTCGGCTGGCGGTTAAGGGGGCAGCTTTTGCCTGGGTCGAAAATCAGGTCGGGCCTGCCGCTAGGGCGACGCGGAGCATGCAGGTATGATCCCGTGTCTTCCCAGGAAGGCGGCGGACGGCACCGTGGGGTTTTAGCGGGTATTTACGGCGCTCCACGCTGGGCGAATCTTACTAACTTCCTGCCAACTTAACCGGGGAGAATTTATTGTCGAGAATATATGCATATATAAGGGTATTTTCTAATACTGTCCACCTGAGTAACCACCAACCTCAAGGTTTTTTTTTTTTTTTTAAATCCCCGCCAGTTTTTTCCTCTGGCATGACCAGAGACCTTGTTATTACTGTCCTTTTATTTGTGATCTTTTATTGTTTTTTTTCGTTTTTTATAGCATGTTCTTTTGCTTATGTTTTCTTTTTATAAAACTTTTTATTTCTCTTAAATCTAACAATACAGTCTGTTCGTCTAAATTAATAAAATAAAGTCCAGTCTTATGGTTATAGTAGTCATATCAACAATTTAAACAATTAATCAATTCATATAATTAAAATACTTAAATCAATTTAAAGTCAAAATTAAAAACTAAATTACAAATAAAATCAATTCATATAGATTCAATTTAAGTTAAAAGTTAAAACTGAATTCAAAATTAAACTCAAAATTTAAAATCATTTAAAATCCAAAAACAAATTCAGGGCAGCAGTATAAACACTAAACTCTATAGCTTATTATCTGGTTCAATCATTCGATACTCTAAATGAGGCTTCAACATTAATTGAAACAGTTTGACCCCAATTATATTCCAATTTCAAAGTTCAAAATTTAGATTTTTAGGATTAATTCATCCTTGCCTCGATTTCATTGTATCCGAGGCAACGGCAAAAAACTGCAACCCTGATGTAGCTCAGGAGCAGCCCCACCCTACGTACGACCACCGTTATTTATTCCTTTTCCCAGCTCTTCTTGCTACATCGTCGATGTATCGCAAGAAGGCTGGGCGGTGGTCGTCATCCAGCAGCAAAGCCGCCAAACTGTCCGCCGTCACCCCGACCCTGTGCAGCACTCAAGGTCGAATCTGGACGAGCCGAATCTAGGACAGTCCACTAGAAGATGCTGGATTGTCTCGGCGGTATCCGGATCACAGGCACACGCGGGACTATCTTTAATTTTGAATCTATGCAGGTACGCTGCGAAGCCCCCGTGCCCCGTAAGGATTTGCACGTGGGCTGGTGACAAACGGGTCTTCTTCAACACCCTATGGGCCCCCTCTACCTTTGGGAAGAAGACCCGTGTCACGGCCCCCATGTCGGAGGCCTCGTAGCGTGCCTGCCAAAGCCTAATGGTGTCCCGACGTATTGCCCGTTTCGCGTAAGATCGCGGATACCGATCGTAGTCGGCTGCGGTCTTCTTGTGTGCGGCCCGTTTTGCCAGTTCGTCGGCACGCTCGTTGCCGACCGTACCGACGTGTGCTCTCACCCAGTGTAGACGAACCGAGCGTCCCTCTGCACGCATTTCCCGGAGCATCTGCTGCGCTCCCAGGGCCAGGCGGTGTGGGGGTGCCGGGTTTACCAGCATCTCCAGCGACGACTTAGAGTCGCTGAAGATGCCGACTTCCCGGTCCCGTGATTTTTGAACCGCCTGTACCGCCCTATAGAGCGCAAACAGTTCAGCCTGGAATACCGTGCAGAAACGCTCTAGGCGAAGCGTAGAGTACCTGAATTCCTTGCCCTCCTTCCACCATGTAAAAGCTGCTCCCACTCCACCGTCGATCTTTGAACCGTCGGTGAAGATTTGGGAGCCGCCCTGTTCCAGAGGGGCTTCTAGGCTCTCATACGTCTCGCCCTCGCATATCGCTGGGTGAAGATACTGGCCAAACGAAACGGGCCGCTCCAACCCACGATCAACCACGATCTCGTCCAGTTGCCCTTCCCGTTTTGCACGGTACAGTATCTCCACCTCCCGTGCCCGGAGGTCCAGCGGGAGCAAGTCTGCCAGCACGATTCCCGCCGTCAGAGAGACCGTGCGGTACGCCCTACAAATCTTCTGGGCAAAACCCCTCTGCAGCGAGTCTAGCTTCTTGCGAAGCGAGAGCTTCGTCGCAGAGGGGCCCCAGACATTTGCGGCGTATAGCACGATCGGCTCGATGACGGCGACGTATATCGTTCTGATGATATCCGAGTTCAAGCCCCAGCTCACTCTCGCAGCACATGCCAGTTTTTTTTGTAGATATCCGCAGCCCTTTTACAGGCTGCGGTGACATGTGCCTTGAAAGTGAGCTTGCTATCGAGGGTCAGACCAAGCAGGCGAATCTCGCTTTCCAGCGAGATCCGGACTCCGCCCATGACGAGGACTGGTGTGTCAAACTTAAGCCTCCTTGTCAGCACCATCGCCTTTGTTTTGCGTGGTGCGAAAGAAAGCTTACACCTGACACCCCAGTCCATCACGGTCTGCAGAGTCCGGTTCGCGAACTCCTGCATTGGTCCGACCTCCTTCCCGGAAAACACCAGAACGACATCGTCGGCAAAAGCCTGGCAGTACACTCCCGCGGATTCGAGCTCCACCAAAAGGGAGTCTAGGATAACGTTCCAGAAGGACGGTCCAGCTATAGAACCCTGGACACATCCCTTGGAACTTTCCCGACTCACCTTTATCCCGGCATAACTGAGCTCTACTCTCCGGTCTTCCAGGTATGAAGAGACTATACCATACAAATTCCTCGGGCACCCTTTAACCTCAAGATTAAAACATGACGCTAAGAACAAATAGGTGTTTTCCGGCAGTATCATTTGAGAACCACTACCTCTAGACTTAATATGTTTAGCATCTTCGACCACATAGTCACTTAACATCAGGTGGGGCATTGGGGTTATTTTATTTAGATATAGGCATATTCTATGGTGTACTAGCAGAACCGACGTCCTATTCTGCTAGGGTGCGATGAAACTTCATTATTACTAGTAATATGTTAAGAGAAAATTTGTAAGGTATATTGGTTATGCTGCGATAGGGCTGATATACACTAATTTGTAAAAGCCATGTGCAAATAATTGAAAAAAAAAAACATCAAGTGAGATAATGGTCATTGCACTGAGACTAGACAAAAAAGTGCCTATATGAAGCTGTATGTACAAAAAAACAACAGGGGATGTAATTAACAAGTTAAATAGATTTAACCAGTAGACTTGTACTTCAAAAATAATAAGAGTATTTTTAAGGCAGTTTTTAAATAAATTTGAAAATAATTACGTCAATGCAATAAGAAAGTTTCTCAAATTCACCTCCAGATATTTATAGTTACATGGTAACTAATTTTCAACTTGATAGTTGTTTATTTACAAATTAATGCACAGGTTTATTTAAAATGTTATCAAGACAATGGCTTGTGGACGACAACATCGCAATACTGGGAGTTCGGAGCATCAACAAATACGGCCTTCGGGGAAACAGCCACCGTGGAATCTATCATATCACTATGATATAGTATGTATTCATATGCGGTATATATTGTCTCGAGAGAGATATTCGCTCGACTTCGTACTTGAAAATAGTTTAAATATTTTTTTATGCATAATGTATTAATAAGATGGTATGCTCTACTTTTTCACCCTACTTTCGAAAATATTAAGTAAATTTGTTACATGATTCATCACAACCGCCCTCCCCCATACAACCTGTACCTCGATGTTTGCTCTTAAATATTTATTAAATGTTTTTGCTTCTAAACGGGCTACCATTACATGTTATTATGACAAGAAAAAACATTCTTATTAATGCTATTAAATCCATATTTAACCCCATGGGGTTAAGCGCATATATCTTCATATCTCATTCATTCTTTCTTAATCTGTCGAGTACCCAAAAAAATGAAACAATAGAAAGACAATAGGAAAACAATGGAAAGCTGGCGTAATCGCTCAAGGGGTTAAACATAATTACATTAAAAGATGCAATGTGTGAATTTCTTAAAACTGATTTATGATACAAAAATCTAAATAAATAAACAGAGTTGAAACTGATAAAGGTGTTAGTATTAAATTTATATGTATTTGTTTAGGGTGAATGAATATTTTCCCGACAACTAGAATGTTGTTAGATGTTTTGTATGGACGAAATCATTACTTAGTTGAAGGAAATTAGCGGTTTATGCATAGGTAACCTATCCCCGGGCCAACAAGATCTTTCATAAACTGACAGTAATATTTCCTAAGATATGTTCAGTATTCACTCATCATTATAGTAATTTATATCTACGATCTCTTTCCCACTATTAATAGGTCAGTTTTGACATTAAACTCTACAGTGACTGTGTTGCCGGCAGAAAAAAAAATAAAAATAGACATGACATTAAACCAAACTACTGAAGATTATCTCGGAATCATTATCGGTACTTGATCGGTATGGCCTAGTTATTGCTTCACATCAAATATGACAGGCGAGAGCTATGTGTAACTATAAAGTGCGTGTAATGTACACACATATTAAATCTATAGGTTATGTTACTTTTTTTTCACAAACTCTTTTGGTAAAGTATTATGACGATAATACTTTACCAAAAGAGTTTATTTTCATATTTCTATGGAACAAAAATATGTGAGTATAGGTTAGTAAGATAGTGACAGTATAACACCATTTTTTTATAAATTTTGAAATTGCAAAATAAGGAACATCAGTGATGGACCAGCAGTGAGGCGCACCAATATAGATAATATTATTTGTTTATAACCTTATTTCATTGATTATTTTTTTATGTTAGAATTTTTAAATGTTTTATTAATATTAGATACATAATTTTCTTCTTATCTGGCGGGAAAATTATGATACATCAGTTTAGCAATTTTTTTTCTTTTTATGTCAAGTACATTTCTATTTATTCTCGAAATAACAGAATTTCTCCTAACGTATCTCAGTATTTTGAGATAACCAGCATTTTGAAGATGCATTCAATAATATCATTATTGTTATTCAGAGTAGACTATCTGTTGTTCTAGCGCTTTATTGCGATCAAGTACCGCTTCGTACGTTATCACAAACGGCGCAGAAGTTATCACTAAGTAAAGATTAACGTTCTTGTTATAATAATCACTTAGGTATTATGGAATATCTATTCGTTAGTTTGTTATACTGGCGGTCGAAATTCCAACACAATAGTGGCAAAAAATTAAGGACAAAAAGCAACACTTTTCATATGTTTTTTTTATTGGTAACACTAAAGCTCGTTAATACCTACTCAGGCTCAAAAGGGCTTGAACCCAAGGCCAGTAAACAAGATAATAAAAAATGAACCAATAGGTACTAAACAAAAAAAAACGAGTTATGGTGGGATCTCAGTCTTTAATTAATTGAATTGATGTATTTCACTCTATATCATGTAATCTTGGTGAAGTTTTGTGTGATATAGTTTGGTTATTGTCTGCAAGTTAACTTTATTATAAAAGATAAAGCGTAACATAAATTCTGAGGTGCCGACAAAGCTCCATGGAAAGTTCGATTAGGATAGGCCACCGTTTTGCTGGAGCTTGGTAACGCTGGCGGTGGTGGACACGGGCACAAATTGTGTGCACACAAATTGTCATTAGCTAAGAAGAAAAAAAAAAACGGTTGACAAACAGAAAAGTGAAAGATAATTGGTCAGTGTTATCTTTGCCTTTTTATATAAGTACTAAGAGATAGATTAAATGAATAAAGTTATGCGATACATTTACAATTAGACAATATAATTTAATTATATTATTTAGTTAGTTGGCATTCAATGCTAATGTGATCGGACATCGACAAGAAGTCTAAGTTTTCAGTTAAAAAAAAAACACTATAAAATCATAGCAGCCTCAAGTTTGAAAATCTGTCTCCATGCATCTGCACCTATAGGCGTGTTCTGGCAACATCACTTAACGGTTAGTACACCTAGGTTCACCGTATTTACCATCCTGGGCCAGATTGTCAAGAGTCAATACCGTTTATAATAAATTTCTCTTAACAGTTATAGAAGGGAAATCGAAAATAAAAAGAGTGTAATAAAGCTATAATGGCACGTTTGGTAGTGCGATCAGATTCCGCCTCAAAAGACGCGGGTTCGAGCCCACCTATTCAACTCTAAAATTAGCCTGAGCTTTCGGTGAACGGAAACATTGTGAGGAAACCATAGCATAGTGGTTGGGGCATTTTCTAATACAGCTACCACCCTCAAGTTAGAAATCCTGACGCCAAATATCAATAGGTGTGTTCTGGCAGCGTCACTTGAGGACTAGTACAATCTAGGCTTAGTGTTTACAATCCTGAACCACATCGTCACCTAACGTCAGACTGTACCGTGTAAAAAAACAATTAATAGTTCATTAAACAGTAGTAAGTGACTTTCTATTACATTTTACTAACAGATTATATACTCGTGACATGAAATCGAACCGGTTCGAAATCTCTTCAAAGTATTGCTACGGATATTATAAACTAAACGCTTTATACAAATAAAGTGCTCCGTAGAAAATTAATAAGGGATTTTTTTTTTATTATTTCGCTTTAAATATACAACAAGTATCTATAAATGTAATACCTATATTATTTAAATATCTATATTTTGATGCTTCCGGAACACATCTACGGCAGCGCCGGATATAGAGCAATTTCAGGGGGCGCCAAAATCATAATATAATAAGATTCAAAATTACAAAAAGCCTGGTATTAAAATTTAGATGTACATAGATCTACTATATTTTTCACAGTTATATAATTGAAAAGGCTAGAAAGTTGTTTGAATGCCGATATTTTAGTTTTTATTAGTGACATCCGGGCGACATCATTTTTTATATCAACAAAAACAGTTGACTGACATAGTTGAAGTTGACTGTCGTGTGTGTAGGTATCTATATCTATAGTTGTGAAAAGATATCTCTTAGATCTCATTAAGCTCACAGTGGAATTTGCGGTAACATTAAAAATCTTCGAAATGACAGTCTATTTCCAGTATATTAATTTAATCTATGGGGAAGTTACAAAAAAATTGCATAAGTAAAATTCAGACGGTGCCCCTGCTGAGGTTTCATCACAATGTTTTCTTTCACGCAAAGCTCAAGCTAACAATACAATCTCCTAATTTTTTACACGGTATAGGCTATGCTTTAACCATAATCTCATCTGATGTTAGTTAGTTAGATGTTAGACATACCTATTAGTATTTGGCGACAGGTTTTCAAACTTAGGGGTGGTAGCTACCCAGGTGGGGATTATTAGAAAATGTCCTAACCACCATGTTTATTAATAATGTTCTCTAAACTTGGGTTTTTTATCCAACATCAATGAATCCTAAATCCTATGCACAATAGAAGTGTACGAAGCAACGCGGGCGCTCACGCAAAACACAGCCGGTGATTTTGACAAATCGTTATTGATACATCGTGCAAGATGGCTGACACGACGTACGACTTCTTATTATATTTTCAAAATTATATATTACAGTACTCTGGTTTATAATAAAGCGCGCTATTAATATTTTGTTTTTAAATTACACATATACATTCGATCGATGAAGGCGTTACATTGTAAAACAGCTTCCAAAAGACGCTATACATGAAATCATCATTTTCACTGGAAATGGCAAAGTTTATTATCCACATACATTGTTATTGGATATATATTTAAGAAAAACCACTCTGAGGGATTTTAAAATCAATAACAGAAATCATTTCTATGATTTTTGGATTATTCTGTATTGCATCTCGCAAAAAGTACCGGATAGATGGACGAGACGAAAGTGATCTTTATCCCGGATAACATACAGATTTAAAACACCCTCTAAAGTGGGTGATGAAATAGAAGACAATTTGAATGTAATTGAATGAAGTTTAAATGTAAACGTAATGTATATTTAGTTTGTGAAACTGTAAATATGTATATATATATTTTATTGGAACTGTTGCTTTTTAATGTCGTTCCATTTCACGCGAACGGATTAAGAAGCACAGCTAGTTTAACATAATATATATCGTTTAAAAATTACCATTCAAAATGTATATACGTTTGTTTAATACATTTTACGCGAAAATAATTCCTAAACGCTTAGTCGTGCACAATAATATTATTCCGAAGGCAGAATGATTATCGAACAAAAAGTATAACGTGGAACTGTTGAAACTAATATATTGTTAATATGGTCGTGCCAGTTTACTGTCGACCGCCATAATTTCACATTGCGACCAAAACGAAAGACAAATAAATTTGCAAACGTACAAAACTGAAAGGTCGGCTCGGTATAAGTAGATACTATCGCAAATTTCCAATTTCACCATTTTGCGAGTCAAGTTCAAATTTGTTTTTTTATTATTTTATTTTATTTTGTTCTTGTATCTTTTCGACCACGGTCGTCGCTTCGGCCACTACCATAAATTATAGTTCGGTAGCTCTCTTAAAAGGGGTTTTTTATTTTTTATTTACGGTTAAACCTTTGAAGAATTTATGTCCCCGTCTTACTTAGTAGCCGGTCGGCCTGTCTGGCCTCGGATCGGAGAAAAGTAAGCGCGCCCCGCAACTATATGTCCATTTAATGTACAATACATTGGTGGACTGTGCTGCGCATTCCCGTGACATAAACTTACAACAAACTGTATATAAATAGGTTATTATTATTTTTTGTATTGAACAAATTTATACTCTTAAAAAAAATGTATTTTTAATAAAATGTATTTAATAAACTATTGTTAACGATAACAACTAAAGTGGAACAGAGATGCGCCTCAGAGTTTATAATTATTACATACATTTTTTATGATATTTTTACAACTCATCGAAACATTCCCTTATACCTTATTCTTCTATTTGTTCGAATTAAATCGACAACTATCTTTTTAATGATAGAAATTAAAGAAAAATTCTTGGATATTATTTTAATGCACTATTGAAATATAGACAAAAAATATACGTGCAATATGTCGATTAAGAAATAGTGCAACTTGGTAATTGACAGTCACTCGCCTAAAGGAAAATTCAATTCGAAATCATTTAATTAAAACTATCACGCCATGAAGGCTTGGAAGGCCTTTTAGGTAATTATATTCGTGGAGGTTAGATAATGAAGAGATTAAGGAATAATTTAAGTATTAATCAATTATTCTTGGGGCCAGGCCTTTCTAACGTAAACGAATGTGCATGTAATTTTCGTAGATATTTAGAATTATTGTACTATTTCACGAATACGTAATTAGACTCTGTACGCTAATGATTGTCTATGATCAGTTGTTATCTATGCGACTTTGGTTTAATAGATAATCCAAGATGGCGGTGAGTTTCATTCGAGTATTTTTTCAAACAATAAAACCATACATACGCCCGACGTTTGTTGATATAAGTAATAATATTTGAGTCTTTCAAATTATACGTTTATAAGCATATTTTTTTAATATTTTTGAGTGTGTATTTATGTTCACGTTTCAACGTCTATAGAGTTTGTAAAAAATAGACTTGTTCCTATTTAGATATTAAACTTTAAAATGTGACTATGAAAACTATTTTTTTTACTAGATAATTAGAACTTTGAAAAAAAAGTAAGTAGGTACCAAAGTGTATAAACATTTTTTTTTGTAAATACTTTTAGAAGTTTAAGAAAGTACTTTAAAAACGTAGACAGATATTTTACTACAATTATAGGGTTTATTTGTAATTTATAGAATATTATAATATTTTTTTTATGCATAAGTAAGTGAATGTTACCGTTATTAAAATAAAATATCCTCTTGAAACGCAACCCAGACAAAACGGATTCCGAATGCTGGCAATTGGAATAGTTTTCCTTTTTTTTTTATCTCGTTTTATGTTTGGATGGTATCCTAACGGTATTCACCGAGAGACATAACTCCAGGACGGACCGCGAACAAATTTTTTTTTTTCACTTATTTTATTCCGCTGACCTCACTCGGTCGCATTCGATTTTATTAAATCAAACATTTTAATCATTTGACTGCTTAATGCTTTCGACGATTTTTAATATCAGACTTTTGGTTCACTTTGTTAGTATTTACAACATTTTTTTTAATATTTTGTATTATATTTAAATATGTTTTGTTACCATGTATTGATCGTTAATTTTTTCTACATTCGTTTTGATAAAAAATGTATATTTCCTTCAGTTTACATTGAAGGAACCGCCATTATAGATATTTTTAAATAGGTATCTATTCTAATAATTATTAAAAATTAAATTTAATCGTGTCAAATTTTCTCCTATTTATATATAATTCATTACGGAAATATTGAAATATTATTTTAAATGACCTTGCACTATTATTATATGAGGTAGCACCTAGTAGGCGAGACAAGCGTAAGGAAAAAAAGTAACATTTCTTACACGCATGATCATACAGGCAAGCCTTTCGGAAAAGTGTCTATTGTAAATTGCGAATTCATTAAGCATATTAATGTACACGTGGATCAAGACAAACTGTGTAATAAATTTGAAGAAACAACAAGACTGCTTCCGTACATTTATATTTAATTATGTACGTCATACGGATAACTTAAAAAAGTAGTCATACAAGTTCTGGCGGGATGCTGTAACAATAATTATTCTTTAAAATGTTTCCATATTTATGAAATTTTTATTGGCACTTTAGATTACAATGACTTCAATGAAATATTAATTACCCTTTCAGAATTTATACAAGCCTCCTGTTTTATTAATTAACTATATAATATTAATTTGAAGGTAACTTTTATCACCGTTCAGAGATTATGACAAAAAGTTTTACTGGTAAACTATAATTGCGTTCAACGCCGGTCAAAATTAAAAAGAAAAGTCGCACAGCAAGAATCCCGCCTATTTTTAAAAATGGAACCCGACGATGATTCGCCTAATTAATAAACCAATCACGTACAGTCGAGACGCGTCGTCGTGGCGCGGCGGACGTGCGGGCGCGGGGGATGAACGCTCGGAAATTCGAATATTTTTTCCCTAGTCAAAGTACGATAATATTACTTGTAATTGGCTTGACGGTCAATAATAACAATTTCAATTATTTGTTGAAATAGAAATTAGCACTTTAGATTGAAATAGATCTCATAAATCATTAATCATATAATATTGATTACGCGAGTCAGATGCTATCAAGTTTCAGTATTCTTTATGCCAACGACCAACTAGTTAGAATTGAACGTTACAAAAAAAACAAGTTAGTAGTTAATCTTGTCAAATCAATATGAGAAGTATAAAATTAATACTCCGATCAAGTTCTGAGAACGCTGTTATGAGAACGCTGCGGATTATATGACACAGCATTATGTTTTCTTTTTTGATTGAATGGACGTGAATGAAACTTGCAGTATTGTCAAAAGAATTAAACTATTCTATATAAAAACATTTGTAAAAAAAAACAATTTAAGATTTTTAGAGGAATAGAATATAATTTATCAAATAAATATACTCTCGATTACGTCTTTACCTAACTCGATCACAAATAACTATACCAGGTCAAGAAACGTGATAATAAAAACTGGTCGAATACTGAATGTGACGGTTGGTAACATTGGTCCCGAGGAAGCCCGAAGCAACGCGAAAAAGGGCGAAGATTAGCGAGCGCGCGCTTTTTGTTTGCATCAATCGATGCGCTCGCGCATTCGCACGATGAATTATTCAAAAATTGACATGAAATGGCGTATGGTTCTTTTTTTAAATGAAAGGTGCCCGATTGAGGACTGTAACCACCTGACGAATTCATTGGTCAACGGGTTTTTGCATTCCATAATTACTGTATTGACTTTATAGGTTATGATATTAATTTAAACAATAATAGCTCATAATATTTTGGTTTAAGTACAAACCATAACAGTAACCCTGTTCAAGGTTACAATTATTAAACCTTTTAATACTGCATCATTGACGTACCACTAGCAATAAACAATTTACAGTCAAACCGCAAATAAAATGTTACCTTAAAGAATAAAACGACTGAATACAACTCGATCATGGATGTCCACATTAGCATGCGAAAATCAATGTCATTTTGACAAGTAATATCGATAAAATTAAAAGTTATAACCTACAATGTGTTCGAATATTTATTCCTTTGTAATTTAAATAATTCGTCATGCTTCTTTTGGTGTTATATTTAATTACTTTGCGATTGATTTCGTAGTAGGTATATATCAATAGTAAAGTAGAACGGTTTTAAATCAGGAGGATGACAGTATAAGGTGCCATTTCGCATCTAGGTTCGTTGTAGATACAGAAAAAACTAGATGGTATCAACGAATTTTTCAGTTTGTGGACACCATAGAATGTGAAGTACCAATAAGACAGTATCAAGATTTTTTAAAGTGTAAACAAATCAATACATTTATTACTTCTATATCGTCCCTTAAGTTAACACCATTAGTTTAGTGGTCTGGCAATTATATGCTGATATTACTATCCCTATATTATATTTTCTAGATAATATTAATGAGTATAAGTGATGTGTAAATTTTTTGTATGACATTGGCTGATACGCAAGCCGTGCCTTGCAATAAAAAAAAAACTATGGTAAAATATTATAGCGGGAAAATGTTGCCCGCAGTGTCACACGAATGATTAATTACTGAAATTACACAGTTTTTGCGACGCGCACATCATTCGTGACGTCTAGAAGATGGTAGTCTGAATAACCAAAAAACAGGAGTATTTAATTCGAATAATGCTGTTAATGATGCATCGCAGGCTTGCGTCGATTTCCAAGTATAAGTGATCCTGCCTCATGAATTCTACTTGCGATTGGGTCGAGTGAGACGGTGCAGTTTTTGGATAAATGGCTTCATCTCACTACGGGATGCTGTCAACAGCAACGATTTTTGGATATGACTGCTTTTTACTTGATTACATGAAGATAATTTCATTATCTGATTGTTGGAATGGCGAGAGGCATATGAGGTATCTACTTATAGGTACGTATGATATTCCAGTTATAATACAATGAATCACACATTGTGATTTTTTGCAAATTACACATATATAAAAAAATGTGGGAATCGTCAATGCAGCGATATATTAAATTGTTAACACGAGTTAAATGCTGAATCCGGAGCTTTCACATTGACGATACATTTCTTAGCGTTTCAATTTAGTTATATTTATGTTAATAATTAATGGAATCCTTAATAATGAGCCTGAACTGTCGGTGATGGGAAATATCGTAAGAAAACCATAACATGGTGGTAGGGCATTTTTTAATAATGTCTGCCCGGGTAGCTACCATCTTCAAGTTTGAAAACTTGTTGCCAAGCACCAATAGATGTGTCCCGGCAGAATCACTCGAGAACCAGTCAGTACCTCTAGACGTAATATCTTCAAAATCTTGGACTACATTATTACGTGACATTAGATGAGATTGTAGTTATATTTTAAAAATATATAATTAACAGGACGCTTATATTTATGACACACAGCGGACGGCTTTACTATAAAAGTCGCACTCGACTTGCGTTTAATACGATCTCTGTTATAGAAACATCGCGCTTGCGTTCAGATCCGCTCGCCGTGTGTCGTAACCAGTTAATTTTTTTTTAAATTTATTAATACTAAAGATTATCAAAAGCTACTAAACAAACATAAATAAAGAAAATTCGTTAAGAAAAACAGGAGAAATATGTACTGAAATGCTTTTAACTTTTTACATAAAAATATAACCAACACTAATACTTGGGTTTTTTTTATAATACGGTAGCTATTAAACGTTAAAGTAATTTACTGTAATGTATAAGCTATTCTGGGAATATTTTATTAGTTTAGTTGATTTTCATTATTCCAACGGCTTCACTAATCATTAAAAATACCGGTCGTTTTGCAGATCTTTGGGGAGACTTATGTCTAGCAATGGACATAAGTCTTTCGGTTGAGGTCAATAATTCAAAATTAGCAAGTACTCACTTATAAGAAGAAAAAGCCATATTATTGTCAACGCAGGGCTGTTCGTCCACCGCACCGCCGGTCGTCAGCATCAGAGCGTTCATCCGTGATCAATAAGACTGTCAAACACAATATATCGATAATCCGTACAGCACTACCAACAGTCAGATCGTTTTACTAGCGTCACCGTGACGCGCTGTAACATCGTATGCGTCACATCACTATCGTTTTGCCGCCGGCGGGTCGCATCTGTAATGAAAACATTCTATCATTAAAATAGTATTAACAAAGGGTAGAATTTAGCTAAATTTATACGCTGATTAAGATATCTGTTAAATACCTAAACAAGTTATTAAAAGAGAGTTCTTGGCGGTATTTAGTATCTATCATTTAGTTTATTTGTTACTAGCTGTGTGCCCGCGGCTGCACCCGCGTTTCATACATTCTTCACGGCGTTTTAATTTTCTTTATACGGAATCCTAATTAATTTTTTTTTTGGTACTAAGACAAAGTAAAAATATTTCTCATAAATTCAAGCAGTTGTCCGTAAAACTACATGGAATCAGATTTTATTCAATTTTTTATGAGTTTTAAGTTTTTTTTTTATGCGTTACCCTAGTTTGTAAAAATTAAAAGTATTATAGGCTACGCGGATTAACTTCAGCTATCTACCCAAATAACCCCATCAAAATCCATCCAGCCATTCTGGTAATTACCCGGAACAAAAACACAGACAGACAGGCAAAAATAAAAAAATGTATTTTTGGTGTAGGTATCATGTATGAAACATTCAAATATACTTTGTAAAAAAAATACTTGAATATTACAAACAGACACTCCAATTTTAGTGATTTTAGTATAGATTAGATATCTAGCTTGCATATTTTATTTGACAGAAATTTTCTAAAGACTGTTCTTAGCTTCGTTCGGGGTGCATTCCATCAAACAAATTTGCATTTATGAATAAAAAAAATCCATTTCCAAACTGTACTGAGTGTAGAGCTTTTTGAAAACGTTCAACATGTTCTGATGGAATGTGCTCGGAATGATACCTTTAGAATGTCCTGTTTTGGAGCGAATAGACTTACTAATAAGGGGTTTTCTAATAGTTTGTTAGCATATCCTACATCCAAAAAAGTTAATATGCTAGTTAAGTTACCAGAGTTAAGTTTAAGTTTATTATAATTTTCGTTTATATCTCATATGGACATATATTATCTATGTTAACTTGTTATTCTTTATGGGACGATAGGATCGCTATGCGACAAAGTCCTTAAAAATAAATTTAAAAAGCTTGCATATTTGAAACTACATTATTTTTTGTTTTACTCGGAATAGGTTCAGTGCTTTGACCACAATCTCACCTGATGTTAAGTAATGATGTGGTTCAGGATGGTAAGCACACTAAGCCTAGAGGTACCGGTCCTCAAGTGATGTTGGCCGGAACCCACCTATTGATATTTGGCGACAGGCTTGAACTTGAGGGTGGTAGCTACCCAGACGGACATCATTAGATAATGCCCTACCATCATGCTATGGTTTCCTCATGATGTTTTCCTTCACCAGAAGCTCACGCCGATTTTAGAGTATGATAGGTGGGGACCGAACCCACGTCGATTGATGCGAAATCCGGCCGCAATATCCGCTGCGCCATCATCGCTTCAAAATGATGTAATTTTAAGAATTTTAATGTACTTCACAAATTTGTAGAAAAATTCTGACAAGATAGCGACCCTTTTACTAGTGTGTTGGCATTAGAAAAATACTTTACTAACTTGACACTGGCAGAATTATATATGTCTAACACATTGAATATATGAATTGTATTTGAACAAACTGATGATTGTTTTGGTCAATAAAATTCGTTACTTCATATACAGAGTGTACAATTTTCTCTTACATATTTATCTCAAACGAAATCTTGACCAGTAGGTAGTTTAAAAGATAGAACATATTATTTGCTGCCTTGTTTTAAAAGGTTCTTATAAAATTATTTCTAAAAAAGGTTGAACAGTATTAAATAATAAAAAAGAAAGATTTCTAACAGAAAACTTAGACGAACAAATTTGGTCTACAAGCAGGTTTTATTTGCAGAAAACAACATCAAAAAAGTTTCCCGAACTTATTCGAAGTATTGGTGTTTTTAATTGCATAATAATTGGAGAGCCACAATATATTTTTTATATAAGTAATTTCGATATAATTACTCCGTATTGCACCCAATTGTAATTACCAACTAAGTTATTATCCCGTCGTATACACATACCACAGTGGGAAAGTAAGAGAACCTACAGAATGGTTGATCTCAAAACATGGTACACAAAACTACACACATTTACAGTCAACACATTAATAAAACCACTAAAGAGAATCAGATGAACGTAAATAGTGTAATTGTTATTAGTTTACGGGATTGGCTATCAAGTTCCCAGTGCTGGGCAAAAAAGGAAAAGGCAAGGTCTTACGATCATCGTACGATGAGACCTATTAACTAATTGAAAGACTGCGAAATCTACAGTTCTGAATACTGGCCCAACTTGGTTAGTACATATATATTGTGAATCATTAAGAGGATATGCTAGCGGCCTTTATTTCATACAAACGTAGTCCCCTGTTTCCTCACTGGTTAATAGCATTATGGTAAATATGTTTATATTAAATAATATATATCCACAACCGCCATGCCCGTACGTTTTGTCTTTTTCTATAATTACTTATTGTAGAAACTAGAAGTCTTTGAAAATAAAAAAAAATGCTCGATTTTTATCGTCATTTTCAGACGTTTATCAAACAAATTTAATGGATAACATTTTAAAAAGCTAAACATACAGTCAAGGTCTTTATTATTCTAAAACTGATAGAAAATTAAAAATAGCTTCTGTTTTTGAGGAGGAAATAGTGTATTACGAAGTAATGTTTTCGTCTATTTTGCATAGTTAAATCAGCACGCGCTGTAGTTGTCCCTTTCGCTTTCTTCGGGGCGCAACGCGATAGCAATTGTTTTCTGAAATACCTACTTTTCTGACCGCATGTCCTGTCCAATTAAATTCAAAATTAGTATGATATAACTACTTGACTTGCAAAAAAAATGCATAGGTACATAATATGTGCCGCAACTCAAATCAATAAATAAGAGATCGAAATCTAGGTGAATTTGGAGGATCTTAGTCTGTTTTGTGATAGTTTTACATTTTTGAATAAAATGTAATCTATTATTATATATAATTATCTATATATTATATAATTTTACGTGATACAATTTGATTCTTATGCATAAGTGATGTGAAGTAGACGTAAGTGGTTGTTGCAGAACTATGTTGCCAGGTGTCATTAATTTAGAAAAAGAAGAATCGATAGCTATAGTTTTAACCATTCTGAAAAATATTTATCTTGTACAAAAATTCCGAACTCTTTCCATGTTGTTTGAAATTAATTAGTTTTTTTTACCAAACTTACGATACCCAATACTTACGAGTTATGAGTAAATACAAAGCCATATTAATCAAAATTATGAACTGTTAATGTGTAATAGTTAACTTTAATTTTATTCAACACTTTTAAATAATATGAAGTTGAGCCGGTTCCTTATTCTTTTAGGGTAATTTACGAAGTTTTATATCTTACAAACACATCTATTCGAGTTTTTTTCTGTGGTATATTACTCAAAACTGTCTAACTTAAACATACGCATGTATTACAGTGGAACAAAATAGTGTCTAGTGTTACTTTTTTGGTTTTTATCAAACATTCAATTTTCGGTTCTAAAACACTTATCGGTATTTTACTAGGGCATGTAGAATAAACTCTATCGTATTAACTAAACAGAAAAATAACAACATAATTCTCTACTTAATAATAAGAACAATACTATAATTAAAATAAAGTATATGTAATTATAAATTAACTACAAATCCTCACTTAGCAACAAGCAAGGTTGTGATCAAACGGTAAACCTATATCTATAACAGTAGAAAAGAATTCATAAACAAAGGTACCTTCTAGTTTTATCATGTAGTGACATTTTAACTATGAAAGTGAAAACTTATTTGCTTTATCTTAGTTACCTGAATGTAAATAATAAAAACAAATAGATTTTAATTTCGAGATAAATTATATTTCATAATTAATGTTTAGTTGAATACAATAGAAAACAAAATTAATCGCTAGTTGTGAAGTCAAAGTATTATGACTAGACAGGTATTATAGAAACTCATTCCAAATAACTTTTCATACAATAAAACGAATTCTTCATTCCTAATCTTAACACATCGGCCGCTGGTCCCTTCTGCATCAGATTTGTGAGATAGCTCCGTTCGGTTGGCTCGTGTTCATATCGAGGGAACCGGCTCGGCCGCCATATTGAATCTGATTGACAGCTGTCAATGTTGGCGGCACCGCGACGCGTCGCCGCGCCTGCGCACTACGGTACCGTGGTACAAGGCGCACCACTAATTCCACATTTGAAAAACGAACGAGATGCTTGTGTGTTTTTTTGTTACTCTGTTCTTGTCGTTTACATTGTAAAGTTTATTGTCGTGCAATATTCCACTTAGTTGTTTTAAAATGATTTTTTTTTTTGGTTAAACTTAAGTATATTTTTTACAATTACTGATTTAAGCTTTAATTTAATTATTATTCACGAGACTATGATAAATTTATAGTATATGCGTTGAAGGACGTTCCTAAAAATCTAGAATGAGCCATATCTAGATTGAAACTATAAGAATGTTTTATTATCTGTCATCATCACTTATCGTCATCATCAAATTTGACAGTGATCAAACGCAAGCCAATAATAAAATTAAAATATTCAAAGGCGATTGAAAAAACACCTTTTTTAAGCACTATTATTCTAGCCAAAGGAATTTCAGATGAAGTATCCTAGATCCGCTTAAACAAAATATGAAAAT
Source organism: Samia ricini (assembly GCA_014132275.2). Classification (NCBI taxonomy): domain Eukaryota; kingdom Metazoa; phylum Arthropoda; class Insecta; order Lepidoptera; family Saturniidae; genus Samia; species Samia ricini. The sequence goes on from AP028158.1 coordinate 13,002,949, forward strand.
TATATGTTAAACTTATAGGTACACTAATGAGTATTTAATGAAAACAAAAATTTGTCATTTTTATTTTTAATTATATAAAGTTATTAGGGTACCATGCACCGGAAGACGTAGCGTGGGTAGAGCCCCCAGAGGTTGGACCGACGACCTGGTGAAGGTCGCGGGAATCCGCTGGATGCGGGTGGCGCAAGACCGGTCGTCGTGGAGATCTTTGGGGGAGACCTATGTGCAGTAGTGGACGTCTTTCGATTGAATGCAATGGAAAGTCATTATATTTTTATAGAGATATCATAAATAACTTATCGTAAAAATCATTAATTTAAAAAACCACAAATTTTATTTTTAAATTATAATTTAATTATATTTTGCGAATTCAAGTTTTAAATGCAATTTTGTCAATTATTTTCTAACTCTTAATTACTAATAATTAAATTGGAACTTTAATATTACTAGACTGAAATACGTCTTGTTCTGTACAAAAATTAAAATTTTGGGTTCATCTCTCCGCTTATCATAAAAATCAATTTATAATACTTAACAATAACTTATTTATTTACATTAATTACATCTTTATAAAATCTAATTTGGAAAAAAGTTTTACTCCGTTAAAATAATCTCTACGCTTGAAGTTATGAAAATCTTTATGATCGAAAACCGCAAGACGTTGAAAATGACAAGGAAAACCCACGAATAATTCATTAAAGAGTTTTCGCGTTTATAATAAATACAATTTTACGACTGAAGAATGACATAAAACGTTACTACCGAGTAAATTCCTTACCTTATGCGCGCACACAGGAACATATTATTTCAATAAAATATTTACAAAATTATGCTGCATTTAGTTACTCCTATGATTGTATATGTATGTATATTGTGTGTGGATTCTTTAGAATTTTTATTTATTTTTATTATACCACGAAAGTGGCAAACAGGCATACGATCCGCCTGGATTGTAAGCGGTCATAGTAGCCTATGGACGTTTCAGTCTGTTTAAAAAAATTCACGCGCGTTCAAATTTTGTTTCAACCATGGCTTGGCAATTATGTGTCTACGTTGCTTATGTTTTAAAAACAGTATAAATGTACTTTTTTTAAATACCTTTTTTATCAGTTTGAAACATCATTTATTTATTGGGTTAAAGTCACAATTCTGTAATGCCAATATGTCTAAATATTATTTCTAACTCGTTAGTTTTTATATTTTCAAACAGACTAAATGCTATTGACAGGAATGCTCATGACAGCTTTACAGAAATCTTAAGGCGACCACTTAGGGCGATTGACCTCGGCTTGAGCTGTTACAGGCATGAAAATTCCGCGAATTAATCCTAACTGAGCCGTGTGGTGCCGGCTAAGATTAGTACCACCCCATATCTTCCCGTGGGTGTCGTAAAAGGTGACTAAGGGATAAACCAGGGGATGGGCACCAGCATATTTTGAGTACCACAAATACCTACTACGATCGCCAACCCGGCTTTCAAGTGCGGTGATTGTGGCAATTCCTCTCTTTTTGGGGGAGATCTATGTCCAGCAGTAAACGTCTTTCGGTTGAAGCAAGCAAGCAAACCATAATTAAAAACTATCGGTTAAGAATCATAAATTAAACAAGAAAAAATATCCCTTACTTTTGCCTAGGTAAAGGTTGCACTGCATAACATACTGTGTGCAGTTCATTGTGTTGCTAGCAGCAACATATTTTACTTAGTTAATAAACAAACTTATTTGCATAATAGATAGAAACAATATAATATTCAGTATGAGAACAATAGAAGAAAATTTCTTTTTTTTTTTTGGTAATTTTTATCTTCAAAAAACATACCCACGCGTGTTAATTTTTTTTCCAATTCTTAAACGGTAACTGTTAAATGTTACGAACATTGAAACCCAAATAGGTGAATCACATAAAAAGGAGATAAAAGGCAATGTAAGATGCACTGCAAGCATGATATGGTATTATCACGTTGTTACCTTCATCGAAAGTTCACTTTCATTTTAGTTGAAAGACGTCCATTGCTGGGCACACTGGGTCTCAACCAAGGAAATCCACAACGACCTGTCTTGTGCCACTCGCCTTCAAGTGTCGTGTAGCGTGAGGTGTCTGCTAAGAATAGAAATACCATCTTCGTAAAAGGCGACTAAACTATAATAAACCAGGGGACGGGCAGCAGCGTCCTCTTAGTACGAAAAATACCCAACTGCGATTGTCAACCTGTCTCTGAAATATGGCGACTATGGCAATTTCCCCCTTATAAAAAAAGTAGATTAATTTTGTTGTAGCAAAACGAAGTACTAGATCGACGCTCACACAGAACCCAGACCCAAAAACATAGAAATAATACAACAAAAAATAAATTATTAACCAATTGTAAATTGATCGCGTAACTTTTTTATGCTATAAATTTTACTATAGCAAATTTAAAATATAATTTCTTATTGTTTCGGAGCTATTATCATTATACTTACCCATATAATTAAAATACTCAGAACGGCAGTAGTCGTACGCGGAGTGAAGCCATTTCAAGTTGTTCTTTAAAGGCCACACCATTTGTTATGTGCCGGTGATTATGTAATTCTGTGTCGCTTACTCGCACACAAAAATATATTTTATTGTGTTCCATATTAAGCTATTTTTTGTATGAAACTATCGGTCTTAGCGTTATTACTTTATGTATATACCTAAATTACAAGAATAGAAACGAAAAAATGCTACTCAAAAAACACGTTCCCTCCCATCAATCGTTTTATAAAAACAACCGCGTCTATATTTTTATAAGTCATACTATATCACTCGACATTAATTTTTCATCACTTCCCTATATCGATAAAAATCTCGCGCTACCTACCGTTTGTTATCGACAATCGCTGTCACATCACTAGGGGTCGATGTTTATCTAGATGAACGGCCAACACCGTCTACCGTCCCGTTACTAATTATTTGTTGACACGACTCAATTTACGGTGTTAGGCAGAGTTAGATTTTTTTTTTAAGTGAAAATGTTCTTTAAGTCTTTCCCTAATTGATTATCGAATAGGTTAATTGTCGTTAAAATACATTTAGTACTCATTCTATATACAAAACGAAATAAATGATAAAAAAGTCAGAGGATTTTATTTGTTTATTTTTACTGTATATATGTACAATTAGCGTGCATTTGTGTCCATAATAATAATCTTATAAAAAAATCAATATAGACACTATGAACAGTTTTTAGGTCCTTGTTTATATAAGATCTAAGATAAATGTTAAGTTATATCAGAATTGTTAATAGTTTTTAGCCATATTCTGAATTGAAAGAGCACAGACTATTCTATTATAATATTCAAAAAACACCAATCTATGTTTAGCGAAAGGCGAAGCGATGATGGCGCAGCGGGTAGTGCGGCCGGATTCCGCGTCAATCGACGCGGGTTTGATCCCCACCTATCCCACTGTAAAAGCGACCTGAGCGTTCGGTGAAGGAAAACATCGTGAGTAAAACCATAGCATGGTGGTAGGGCATTTTCTAATGATACCCGCCTGGGTAGCTGCCACCCTCAAGTTTGAAAACCTGTCGCCAAATACCAATAGTTGTGTTCCGACAGCATCACTTGATTACCTCTAGGCTTAGTGTGTTTACCATACTGGACCACATCGTCATTTAACATAAGGTGAGATTGTGGTCAAAGCACTAAGTCTATCCATGTAAAGAAAAAGTTTCCCTTTCCACTTTTAAATCTCAATTTAATAGTTAAAGTAGATTCATAACATCACACCTCTCTCCCATAAGGGTAGGTAGAGACTACATTCTGCCACCTGCTACGTTCCTGGCACACGTCGCTCGCTTCTACTACTTTCATGAGCGTTTTCATATATGCTCGTCGGTTGCGGGTACTTCTGACCGCGGCCTTTATTCAGAACGTCTTCAATCTGGTCGAGATACGTTCGTCTAAATTACGGCCTTTACCGGCTTGTCCAGTCACTCTTAACAGAATTTGCTTCGTAAATCTTCTTCCATTCATTCTCTCCACGTGTCCAAACCAATTAAGCATTCCTTTCTCTGTCTTTGTCACTACATCCTCTACCAAACCACAGCAACATACAACACAATGTTATTTAAAATAAACTGTCGTTCAATAAGTTTTTTCATAACGCAGACCAATTATCATAAGACGGTTGTTGAAGTATCTTGAAGTGTTCGTTAACTGGTAATTTATGTTGTAAACTACTTGTAGTAAAAATACTACAATTCACAAGTAGGTAGATAAGTGATAATAATCCAGTCCGGAATAACAAGCGTTAATATTTTAAATTCATTTTAATATTACAATTAATAGTGTGTTCCTGAAAAATGTAATGCGGAATATGTGGCAGATGTAATTTGCTAATGAAATCGATGCTGGGAAGGGAATTATTTACTGACTTTTTCAGAGTTTAATTTTTTTAATTAATGTTTTTTTAATTCCGTGTGGTGCCGGCTTAAAGATAGTACCATCCCATATTTACCCGTGGGTTTCGTAAAAGGCGACTAAGGGATACACCAGGAGATGGGCAGCAGCATCCTCTGAGTATCACAAACACCTACTGCGACCGCCAACCCGCCTGCCAAGCGTGGCGATTATGGCAATTCCCCCTTTTCTTTGGGGGAGACCTATGTCCAGCAGTGGACGCCTTTACGGTTAAATGGATGCATGGATGAAATTTTTTTAAACTAAAAACTAGCCTCTTCACACTCAAGATTTACATTGTTGTCGATGGCAAATCATAACCGCTAGAAAAGTTAGTAAATATTTAAAAATAGAATTTGGAATAATGGTTGATTGATATATCTTATTAGTGAAATAAATGTAACTAGGTTTAGCCTGTAAAGAAAAAACAATTGATAAGAACGGTTCAAAAATATTAACACATATATTATATTAGTCATATTAGCTTCTTAAAATTTCAATAATTGTCGATTAATATACCTTATACTGTTTTGTTCTCTTTTTTAAGCTTAGTCTCGCAAGAACAACTGTCGCCATTGCAATTTTAACCATATATATAACTCAAAATACAAATAATTCTCTTAATTTTCTACAGTTCTTTACAAACAAAAAAATACATAGTGTCAACTAACACGGAATTAAAGAAACCAATCTGAAACTGTCTAGATGCAATAAGCTTAACCCCAATTTCATTACTTCGACGATCGTCGATCTGCCCGGAGGCAGATCTATTTCCGCTTACCCCGTAAATAATAACAATTGATAACAATATTGTTCTAAAATTACTGTAACATACAGTTCTTAGATTGTGCTCAGGAAAAGAAGTTTATTACATTAGCTTCCATAATTGATATTTTTACATTAACTATGTTAACTATATTTTTGGGTAGAAGTCCATAAAGCCTTCTCTATTCAACTAACAGATACAGTTCACATGACTTTTTAACTAGAACCACACCAACTCCCACTGGAGCACAACCATGTCTCCCTCTAGTGTGCCGAAACATAATTTTTTCACATTGCCGGAAATCGAGTTTGGGTTACTTACAGATTTAGTAAAATCCAAACTGACTATAAAAAAATACAATTTAAATTTAATCATATTTTATGTCAGGTTGTAAATTCTTTATCATTTTATTTGATGCAAACAACAAGTTATATTATACCTTTGACAAATTATTTATAATTATTACTGAAAATATCTGGGCAACGATCAATATTCATTTAAAAGAAGCATATGAATTATAAAGAAGCTAACACCTATACGAAGCTAAAACCCATGTAGACTTTGATCTAAATTTTAAAATAAAAAAAGAAAATCGATTTTAAAAACTAATGAAATAAAACGTAAATATCACAGTAGAAGTTAAGAAAATGTTCAAGACATAGTCAAAAAAATAACCTAAAAAATTATATGATCTTTGGTGAGAAACAATTACTTAAATAAGAAATCGATAAACAGATACCTATTGTCAAAATGATCGACATTTCGTTACCTGGATGTAATTGTTGTATAATATTTTTACTTCCGTAGACACTTACTTGTAGATAATATCAGTAACTTAAATCTAACTTAACGAAACGTTTTATATTATTTAAAACATCCAGGCTGTTTATACTCGCTGATAAAGGAATCTATAATATGTTTCTCGATATAAGTATATTATTATATTATATTTATTTAGTATATTTATTTATTAAAGTAATCATAAAAACTTGACTTCTTTTATAAATAAAACAGTATTTAAAACATTAAAAGAAACAGTTATTCTCAAATTTAAAGTTGTCACTTCTGTCGATAGCCTGCATGACTACCTAGTTCTTTTTATTTGTACTTATAAGCTCAGCACTTTGATCACATTCTCACGTAATGTTAGCCCGATACTTAGATATATTAGAAAATACCCTAAAAACATGTTTACAATCTCATCACGTTTTCGTCCACTGCAAACTCAATACCATTATAAAATACGACGCCATATTACAACTTAGCTAGCATCGTATTTTTTCTGTAATCTTCGAGAAAAGTACTTATTCATAAATAGCTCATGAAGTCTGCAAAGAAATCGCTAGCAGGCCAGCCGAACATCAGCTATTCAAGCAAGCATTCCTATAGCTTATAGCTCTCCTAACAGTGGGATATGTGCACACCAGTGATAATAAACACTTCATAAATCAAATATTTACTTATTGAAACTTTACAATCGTAACCGATTAACAATAGTTATTCGAATAATTATATCAATGTCATTTAAAAGTAAATAAATATTAAAATTCAACCATTTGAACTTGTAATTTAGGATTTGTTTAGTGCTCTTTAATAATTTTTGAAACTTTATATACACAATCTATGAATAGGGATGCTTGGCGCGATTTTGGTCTCTAATGTTGCCGTCCTTATTTTTAATTATTTAATTTAATTATTTTAATTTGGTGGCATTTTACGTGATATATTGTGTTATGATGCGCAAATGTAGTGAAGTGAAAATAATGACAATGAGAGTGAATTCTGAAATGTCCCAATCATTCCCGTTGTGGTCGTAACAGAAAGCCACCATTTTGTTACTGCCATTCATTTATTGATAGTGTTCCCAACGTCTGACTTGGCTGCATGGTCTACTAGTACCTTTGCCTTTTCCTTAAAAATGAATAAATGGAACAAAAAAATATCTATGATTATAGGATACAGAGTGGTATTATTTATTATTATTTATTTACTATGAATACTTCTATATTACCAGTGCCGTAAATATACTGTATGAGGCCCGTGGCAAATACATTGGATGGGTCCCCAGTAAAAATCGTTACATTTTAATTTGATTTTAATATATGACTGAGGTGATCAATAAAACGTTTAAATATATTTAGTCGTTACTAACTTTAATTCTATTTATAATTCATACTGAATTTTGTTCAAAATGTTAGGATACTTCTGAGCTTGTGGCCTCATAGGCCAGGGCTCGTGGCATTTTGTCAGTTCTCCCCTCCTATAGTTACGTCACAGTCAATTACCTATATTTTAAATTTAAAATTTTCAAACGTTTTCAAACAGGCGGAACCTCCATGGGCGGGACGGTGCGGATGTCACCGTGTGGTGATACAAAATTGACTGAAAAGTTATTCCGGCTGTTATTTATTTACTAAATTTAATTACAATCCATTTGAACGTAAATACTGTTGTCACCTAAACCAGCAATTCCTGTATCTCAGGCGGCATATTTACAATATACTTTTGTAACTAATTAACTACCTACTTAAAATTATACTTAGGAATATTTGTTATAATTTGATCATATTACGTTTGATTTCACTGTCTAGTAAGGTTGCCCATTACTCTTTATGCCAAAGATTTTATAATTTACTAAATAAGATACAAGTTGGAGCATGCTTCACTCAATAAATAATAAAAGAAAAGTCTTATACAGGTATTCAAAGCTTATTTTGTGTAATTATATATACACACATATATATATATATACATAGAATATTATAATATGCTAGCTTGTTTTCTTTTAAGTTTATTCAACCGACATTGATGGCGTGGTAATGCATATTTAAATAGAGGTCCAGAGGTTGTATAAATTAAAAATACTTGCCTAGAATATCATCGAAGTTTAAAAACGAAAATTTTTCAATTGTCAATGATTTATTTTATTATATATATATATTGTTAAGTATGTTGTTAAGCTTTGATCATTCTTTAATGTTCAATGACTGTTAACCCCTTGAGCACTAACCTGGCGTTTACGCCACTTTTATATTGTTTTCCTATTGTCTCATTTTTATGGGTGAACATATTAAGTTAAAATAATTAAGTCAAAATATGAATTAACATGATAGATATTTAATAGAACATTCGCGATTGGTTGAGTTACTTCTAATATCTAAATATTACCAGGTTACTTGTGGTTTTATCTAAATATCTACTGTTCTCTTCTTCTACTAAAAATAATTCAACTGTAGGTTTTAGTTACACTATTTCGACATAATTTAGTGGTAACATTATATTCATATCATTATAAGGTGACCAATACAATTTATTTAAAAAAAAAAACTAATTTTATAGAAATTTATACAAACTGTTTCATGCTTTTTTTTTTTTTTTTTAATTAATTGCCGGTTTTTATTTTGACTTTATAATCTATTAAAGCGTTCCTGTACAAATTATGATACCTAGTCACAAATATTATTTATAGTTTTAAATATTAAAAAAAAATGTTTACAAACTATTTTACAAATTCTATCATACACGATCTAATTGAGTACCTATTAAAATAATTGAATAATATTTTTTTTTATAAATATAAATGTGTGATATAATCTGTGAAAACGATACGTTAGCAAATTCTACATAGGCAGACACTAATATATCAAAGCCGACGGATTACATTCATTAGATATATAGAAATAATAAAAAAGTATATAACTAACTAACTAAGTATTGGGGAAATGTTTTATTTAATGGATGGCGAACAGGTAGACGGCCCATTTGATAGTAATTGGTTACCGTCGCCTATGGACAACTGAAATGTCAGGAGTATTACTAATTCGTTGCCGACCTTGGAGAGCATTTTTAAGTCCCTTTTGAAGAGTCGTAGCCTTGGGGGAAGACTGTGCTGTGTAACGCATTCCACATCGCTACCGTTCGTAGTAAAATGTAAATTTAATGTAACTAAAAAAACACTATCGTAAAATTAACCAAATAGTACCAGATAATAAATAAAATTGAAGTGTCTGTTTGTAAAGTCAAAATAGTTTTTTTACTAAATAGATATTAAATGTATATACCAAAAATGCTTAGGTTTCTTTTATTATTGGAAACTATTAGGATTCAGCGTAAAAAAAACGTGACATTGCATAAAATGCGATTTAATGCACAGTTTTACTACCTTTTAGGTATTTGAATTTGTGAGAAATATATTTGCTTAATGTTAATAACAAAAAAAAAAATGTTTGAAAAATAATTAAGGTTCCGTATAAAAATATTAAAAACTATATTACGCAGTGAAAAATATATGAAACGTGGGCGCAGTCGCGGCTACATAGCTAGTCTATACTTACTAAAATTATAAAAAGGTAAAAATTTGTTTATTTGTAATCGATAACCTCTGAAACGAACGAACCTATTTTTAATAATTCTATCTTCATTAAAAAGCTACATTATGAGTGAGTAACATAGGCTATATTTTATTTTAAATTAGATATTTCTGTATACCCAAACGAAGCCGGAGTATGTGCCTAGTAATTGATAGATGTATAATTTAGATATAATATTCCTGGATAATAAGGATTTAAAAAATGAAGAAGTACCAATATTTTATTAGACAGGAATAAACTCAAACCTTCACCATGTAACATTTCTTATAAAACAATTTATTACGATTTATAATAATAATTATTGTAGGTAATTAATTTATTTTATTATATAAAACTAATTTTATATGTTAATTAAATTTGTTTGTAGTCTTTGGGTTTATTTTACACTATACCTAGTTCACAACATACCTAACTAAAGATACTAATAAATATAACTGGAGTGTCTTTTTGTAATGTCATTTTTTTTTTTTTTCACTAATTACATATACGATACCGTAATTACATGTACGAAAAGTACATTATATAATTTTTTTTATCCTTTTGTCTGTCTGGCTGTTTGTTCCGGGTAATCTCCGGAACGGCTGGACGGATTTTGACGGTACTTTAGTTGATACATAGCTGAAGTTACTCCGGATAACTTAAGGTACTTTTAATTTTCGAAAATAATCAGGGTTCCGCGTAAAAAAAAACTTATAAAATATTGAATAAAATCGGATTCAATGCACGGTTTTACGGACAGGTGTTGGAATTTATGAGAAATATTTTTACTTTATCTTAGTACTTAACAAAAATCAAGGTTCCTTATACAAAAAAAACGCATCGAAGAATATAAGAATCGCGGGCGCAGTCGCGGTCACGCAGCTAGTCATAAATAAAAATAAATTACGTGCAGTTATTATATTAAATAAATTTCCGAGTAACAACGATGCATTTAACTATAAAAGTGATCTCTTGGTGTATGAATCGTGTATTATTGTTAAAAATCAAGAACATTTTCAAAGAATTAAAGAACCTAGAAAGGTTTAAGTGACCGTAATATCTATGAAAAATGTAATCTTAGATGTATATAAATAATCTATTTAAGAATAATTAGGTGTAGGTGTATTCAAGCAATTAAAAATTCTAACCTATCGGTATATTCAAATAATTAACCATAGATAACATATGAATTAATAAAACGTTTTTTTTTTTGTTCGTTTTTACTTATAAAATTATTGTAGCCGCAATAATCTCCCGCTTACTAACTTCCATCTTTCAATGTCTAGACCGCGACAATTCTAGACATAAACAAGTTTCTATCAAATAATCAATATTAGCATAGATAAACTATTACTAAATACGCAAATATTTACTAAATAAAATACTTAAATACGCACCAGTCTCTTCTATTAAATTTTGCAAATTAGATACACTGTTCTTCTTTAAAGTAAAACCACTATAAATGTAAATTATCCGATTTATCAACAAAAAAAAATGTTGGAAACTTTATTATTCGCAACTTGTCACAAACTTTCCTGCATATATAACACTTTTCTTTAATTTAAATTAATAATCTATTACATTTTATGTAAATAACAAGAAGTTTTCTTATGGAAACAGCACTTCTACACTCGCGTATTTTTAATAACGTCTAATTGTGTTTAGGATAAACAATATTAGCGATGAATTGTTCGTAAATATATGAAACGTTAGCCCACCGTGATCAGTTCACACCGGCGGGTGAGCACGATCGACTGGATGCCCACGCGCAACTCTACACGGGCCTGCGCTGAACGATAGGGACCATCAACATTTTTCGTGACGCACAATTTATAGTCATAAATCATGATGATTTTATTTTTCAAAATATTTAATCTAATTGAATTCTCACCGATTTCATATTTTATAGTGTCAGTTGGATTCTAGGAAAACTAGTTTTGATTATATTTTTCATAATTTTTAAATCAACATAACCATGTTAACTGTTCATATTACTTATTAAAAATAATATTATTTACAGTGTATTCCAAAATGTATGCGCTGAATGATTCAACACATATTTGATATATATTAAATATTTACTAATATTCTGAATAATAGGTAAAAGAGAACATGATACAATGAATTGAACCGAATGTTTACAACTCCCAATAAAACCTGTTAAGTCAGCGATCGCAAGCAATAAGACTTAATAACTTTGAAAATATAACCGTCTCTTTTTCTCTTAGCGTCAAATGTCACTTGTGAAAGTAAGATAACATTATTTTTATACACATTCTCATTTAGACCTTGGCTGTTTGATACTTTTCAAAACGATATTATCTCCTTTTTACTAAGTTTTTTAATTTTAAACTCTACAGCAATAATAATAAAAGTTGTATTAAAACATACTTTTCTCCGATTTCACGGTATTTATTAATTGAATTGTTTGAAACATGTAAATTTTGGGAATCAAGATTTTTAACGTTTATTGGATAAGATCAATATTGCACTACTGTAGCTTGGATTCAAAATAATGTAATAAATCAACGTAGTGTAGAAAAATAATAAAATAGTAGATATAATTTGGCTCGGGATGCGTAGGCGCAGCCGGACAATGGACACGTCTGATTAGTTGTGAGACTGCATCCTTTCGTTTCGTCTCTTTTGGTCTTATGAGCCTACCCTATGAGTAAAAGTAATAACACAATGTTTACACATCTTTATGGACCGAAACGGAGACGTGGCTTTAATGGGATCTTCCCAGATGTTGCGATCGGTTAAAATTCATAGGTAGAGGAGAGGAAATTGTCAGTTACAATAGTTTATACATAACGGCTAGTTTTTTTTATATATAATATATAGTTATATAAAATATTTAACAAACGAGAAAAGTACATAATAACTGTTTTAGCTTGAATGAAACTTATATTATTTATGATTGTTTTTAATATAATAATCATTTTTGATTCATAAGGAACACAATATGGTAAATCGGTTTTATCTTAAAATATACTAATTTGTTAATAATTAACAGGTTACAAATATTTTTTACAGCTTTTAAATACCAACTGTTTAGGCTTGACTTTGCTTAATTTTTCTTATTTGTAAACAATTTTCTTATAAAATAGGTACCCTTCAACCCTTCAACCATTAATAATTTTTTTACAAAGTTTTTACAAAATTTTTGTGACATTTCTAGTCGAATTCTGTGTTATCTTTAATCTAATTGCACTTGTGCATAACACAAGTAAATCATTAATCGATACAATATACGACGACCTGATAAAAGTCACGGGAGTCCGCTGGATGTGAGTGGCGCAAGACCGATCGTCATGGAGATCTTTGGGGGAGACCTATGGCCAGCAGTGGACGTCTTTCGGTTGAATGGATGGATGGATGGATGCAATATACAAATAAATAAAATTGAAGTTTCTGTTTGTAACATCAAAACATCAGCTTGGCATGGCAAACTTTTGTTTTCATATTAGTTAACGCTGTTGACCGGAAGGGCATTTACAGCTTGAAGGGGCGGTGGCCCTGACCTTCCATTGCACTGGGGAAGTCGTCGGGAGACTTAGTCTTAGTTGACCTGGACTAGATCCTTTTGCGGGTAGGGACTTGGCTTTCGGGCTAGGTCATCCGTCCGTCATATGTCATATGTCGCGGTGTATGTTTGCGATCTCCTTATGTGGCGGTAGAGACGATCACTCATAGGATATTAGTGGATAGTCGCTAGGGTTTCCTTCTCTAGTGTTAGTCTCACACACCCTACCTGCCCCCGCATGGGGGAGGACGGTGCCTCAACGCATTTCCATATGTAAAAAAAAAAGAAAAAAAAAGGGTATTTACAGCTTCATCGTAGCTTTGTGGGCGCGTGATGAAGGCACTCAGCCGCAAAAAGGTAACTAACACAAGGGTTACCAAATATTTAGTTACCAATATTTGAACGATCACTATACCTGAGGTGAATCCATAACAGTATCCAGATACTGTATATTTACAGGTATAGGGGCTTCATCGCGTTTTCATTATATCTGAATTGGTACAATTTAAACATAACAAGTTACTATGGAGTAGTGACGGTGCGTAAAAAAAAATCGCCGGTAAAGCCGGAGCATAAAAAATCTACCTGGTCGTTTTACTTTTCCTCTTGAAAATTAGTACAGTAATGAATGATGGATGCTTGTGCTGCTGAGTGAAGATATCCAGTTGCAGAAAAGTGAAAACTAAAAATAATTTTAGTTTTTTTTTCAAGTTTTATAAATTCGATATTTTTGTTGTTTTAACTGTCCTATATGTTGGTATACGGTAAATATAGATTTCAGTGTTTTTTTTTTCAAATTGGCTTCGGTATGTCCGTAAAATTTAAACTGGTCACCCTGGTCGTCACTCACAGTCAACATGTCGGTGACACGAACCCAGAAGTTTTTCCCCTACCAAAAATCGTTCAAGCCAGATAAACAAGTTTTCAGTACCAACATTTCTGACATCCTCATTCCTGATTCGATCACGCAGTAAAACTCCAAGCATAGCCTCCTTCCTTGTCCTTTGAGCATCTTTAAGCTTTGTTATTAGGCCCTTTGTGAGCGACCACGACTCAGTGCCGTATTTCACTTGTCGAAGACTTTCGTTGTGACGAGGTTTTACAGTAACCAAAATTCGCAATCTCCAAAATCACGCGTGGTTTTGTGGTACAAAGCATCAGATTTTTTTTCAGAGTATCATATTTTTGGAAACATTAACTTAGCAACGGAAGGAGAGTCAAAGCTCCACGCCACTTTTTGGTTTAAAAAATACACGTAATATCTTAGTGCAGCTCCTGCGTAATGTTTCATTATTTTTTCTAAAATCCTCCTCTCAAGGGTTAGAGCTAAACGTGATTAATTGACGTTCCCTAAGGTCGATTGTTTCTCATAGCTCCTGGTACATACAACTTACATTTTCATTTTCGTTTATCGTTTTCTATGAAGTTGTGTTAAAACTCACCGACTTATGAGGTACACGCCCCAGATACAATCTTGATTATGTCGACAACGATGTCTACTTGGCACATACGAACGACATTTTGGAAAACGAAAATCGCAAAATAAATTTTGGCCCTTTTTTATGTACCAACATACTTTTCAATAACCTGCGTAATTCTATTAGTCGACTATACGATAGACAGTTATTCAATTTATTATTTGCTCTACGAAATAAAGATACGATCTTAAAATTGAATAACAGTAAGAAATTTGAAATGAAATTTAGATTGAACCTGTTTAGATGCAGACATCGTTTATATTATCAATATTACTAAAAAAATCATTTTAGTTAGAAAAAATATACATAAAAAAGTAACCAGTAAACCACATACGTGTAAAAAATATAAATACATATATAATTTTGAAAAAACACCATCTCTACACAGACTCTATACTAATACTAATAATAAAGGATTTTTTTTTACCAAATAGATATGAATGTATATATACGAGACATATATCGCAATAATAAATTTTAAAATTTAGTCTGTCTGTTTGTAATGGGTAATCTCCGGAACGGCTTCACCGATTTTGACGGAACTTTATTTGTTAGATAGCTGAAGTTACTCCGGAGAACTTATGGTAATTTAATTTTCGAAAATAATTAGGATTCCGCGTTAAAAAATAAAACTCATAAAAATTTCATAAAATTCGATTAAATGTACACTTTTACAGGCAACAATTTATAAGAAATATTTTTACTTTATCTTAGTACATTTTTTTTTGAAAAATAAATAGTGTTCCTTATAAAAAAATTAAAACGCAGTGAAGAATATATGAAACGTGCAGCCGCGGGCTTACATGTAGTTCGTTATATAATTTGATGTATAGACGCGAAATCAAGTACATAGGCAAGGATACAAGAATATCAATATTTTTTATTAATATTACGAACCAAGCCGCTCACTTTTAATCTTTTACAGATTTAATATGAACATGCATGGATAATTAATTGGAAGTGCTGCTCAAATAGACATTAAATCTTTGTTTTACTCTATAAACTTTATAAGAAACAAAATTTTCTAAAAATTACCTAAAAAGTTTAACAAACAGTTAAAATAAGTACATATTTAAATATTACTAAAGAATATTTTTACACGTTCTTAGTATTACGTATTATTAAATTTAATTTAATAAAAATGAACTCTTCAATAATATTGTACATGTACATTGTATAGGTAATAAAACATTATATTTATCATAAATCTTCAGGATTTATCATTCTTCACAGGATAATATTAGTATGTTTTAATCCAATATGTCGTGTGGGTGTACGGCATGCATAAAAGCGCGCGCATGTTTCGGAGCTCGTGAAAGTGGAAAATGACTATAATCGTCGTTCGCATGTCGCAGAGCACGTCAGCAACTACGTTATTTACCGTCATATTATGAAGGCATCGTCTATACCGTAGATATATATTCACAGATTCCATCTGTTCTACAGGTACTTAACTTTTATTTTTTTAAACTTTGTTTTGGGTAACGATAATTTTCTGACGTGTGGTGCCGGTTGAGAATAATTTCACTCCATATCTTCCCGTGGGTGTCGAAAAAGGCGACTAAGGGATAAACCAGGGTATGGGCAGCAGCATCCTTTGAGTACCAAAAACACCTACTGCGGTCGCCAACTCGCCTGCCAAGCGTGCTGATTATGGCCTCTTATTGGGGGAGACCTATTTCCAGCAGTGCACGTCTTATGGTTGAATGGATGGAAACTCGAGCTTATCTAGACACTTAAAAAATGGCATTTCGAACATTTAGAACATCTTTTTTTTACACGGTGTATGCTCAGTGCTTGGACCACAATCTCACCTGATGTTAAATGACGATGTGGTCCAGGGTGGTAAACACACTAAGTCTAGATACTAGTTCTCAAGTGATGCTGTCGGAACATACCACTATGCAAAATCTATCATGGAATCTTTTAAATATCATATAGAAATATTATAAAAGGTTTTGATTTTTTTATAACAGTGATTGGCGTATCGTTTCATTTAATAATTGTTACATAGATTTAAATAAAAATGTATGTAACATGCTAGTACGAAATATTGGAAACAGTTTTCGTTTTAACATTTTTATGTATTTGTTAATTTTTTTTAAAATATAAATATTACATAATTTCACACAACACTATTTTTTTAAAATGTGGGTGCGGTTATTATTTCATTTTGCTTTTGATATCAAAATCGTGATTTTGTTTTGTTGTTTTTAGGTCTGGCGCTGTATTGTTTGAATTGTTTATCAGCTTCTATTTGTTATAATACATTCGAAAACAAAGTTATTTCCGAACAAACTTCCACTTTGATATTATTACTTTCTGGTAGTACTACCTTGTTTTATATAAACATTTATATATATAACAAAGTCGGGTTAGTAATACCATTCATAACTCAAGAAAGGCTAGACCAATTTTTATGATTTATGTGTTTTTTAGCATTGTCTTCGTTCGGAATGGGGATAATAATAATAAAATATGAAATTCATTAATAAAAATATTACATTAAAAAAAATACCAGTCAAATAACTAACATCCAATGACAACTGACAGCTCACGTAATGTGTTGTCTATGGTCTGTTTAGAAAATACCGTAAAACGTTGAAATGGAAGTTGAGCGGTCGATGTGTTTGTTTTGCACGAGTGTGACGAGTATTATTAATTTTTTTTTGTGCCGATATTATTAATAACAATGCCGCGACCAAGAAGATCTATTCTTTCCCGACAAAGCCGTGATGTTATTAGGATTCGAAACATCGCGAATAAAAGTACTAAAGAAAAACAAAAATTGCACGTGAAGAGCGCGCCGCGTCAGTATGGCCCTCTCAATCACAAGAGCAAAGTAAGGCAACCCGTGAAATGGCCCGGTTGGTAATGCAAAATCGTCTAGCAAACCTCAAATCAACAACTACATAATATTCGACCCGCAAGAAGAAAAATTTTAAGTATTGATTTGAATCGAGCAGCGTTTTGATACGACTGCAGCACTGATTACAGCTCGTATGCTTCCATTCGCATTGGGCCAATGGACTTTGTTTGCGATTATTGTGGCCCATTGAAGTATTCCAGAGAAATGCCATGATTGTGTTGCCATAGTGGCAAAGTGAAATTGCCGTTATTGACTCCGCCACCTGAGCCACTGCTTTCATTGCTTCGTGGCGAAGCATCCGAATCATGACATTTTCTAGCGAACACTCAAAAATACAATGGTTGTTTCCAAATGACTTCATTTGGGGCAAATAATATCGAAAAACCTGTGTTCGATATTTAAAATATTAGATAGATACATTTATTTTTGTACTTACAATACAGTAGAAGAATAGCATACTATACCTATTCTTACAAGAAATCTCTTTCAGTAAACCCAAGCTTAGAAAAAAAATAAGG
Organism: Samia ricini; assembly: GCA_014132275.2. Taxonomy (NCBI): domain Eukaryota; kingdom Metazoa; phylum Arthropoda; class Insecta; order Lepidoptera; family Saturniidae; genus Samia; species Samia ricini. The sequence goes on from AP028158.1 coordinate 13,020,879, forward strand.
TAAACAGTAGACGCAGTGTTTACTCAAATAGAAAATATTAAATATAGATATTTACACTAATTGAAATTGTTGTTCAATGCATTTATTTATTTCATGTTAGACCTTTGTATTATGTATGCTTATTCTAAAAAAAAAACTGTTTATAAACAAGTAAAATTGATTTTGCTTTTGGTGTTATAGATACAAGGATAGATTCACCATCGAATCGGATCATTGCAACCTCTCGAAGGTTCACAGCATACAATTTTACAAATATACTTCATGGGCAACATGGAAAAACAACTTGATCGACGTCAAGGCGCACGAAGCACCGTTATTCTTTACGAAGTCGCGCCCCGACTTGAGACGATGTCCTAGCGGCTTTTATTCCATACAATCGTAGTCACCTGTTTCCTCCCTGGATAATTGCACTATGGTAAATATTTTTATACCAAATCATTTTATATTCACCACCACCATGCCCCTACGTTATGATTTTCTCCATAAATTTGTTATTGTAAAAACTGGGAGCTGGGAAACTGGGGAAATGAAAAAAATGCTCGATTTTTACCGTCATTTTCAGTCGTTAGTCAAACAAATTTGATGGATAAAATTATAAAAACAGCAAAACGTAGAGGCATAGCAAAGTCTTTATTATTCTAAAACTTAAAGAAAATTAAAAATCGGTTCATTTTTAGAAGAGGAAACAGGATATCTGAAATACCTACTTATTCGACCGCATATCCTCTTAATTATTACTTTACAAAAGATATATAAATAATTCGATGGGTTACTTACGTTCTAATTGCGATTATTCATTATTATTTGTTGACGCTTTAGATGGTATTAATTAATGTTTCATGTGAGACTATGAAGGAAAATAACTTAAAAAACCCAGACGTCATTTTAAATTACCCAATGGCATGCGACAAAAGAATAACGGACCTGATCATTTTGGACAAAAAAATAATAATTTTAAAGGTTTAGGTACATATTATGCTCTACAATTCATCTTATTATATAATGTAATATACAGGTATTAAAAATAATTAAATTATAATCTAAATTAACACACGATTAATCGATATTATAATTTTTATATTAAATAATATTAATAGGATTTCTAATGGACGATGCGGAAAATCACTAAGTTAAAATTTTATCTACCATTGATGTGTTAATAATAATTTACTTAAATTATTTACCTACGTACATGTTATGATTAAAAAAACTCTGTAGTGACGTCTGTAGTAGTGTAGTTCTCAGTCTTTTTCAATGTTTATTTGTTTTTTTTTAAATCTTTTTAGTGTAAATTAGTATGTAGTATTTATCCTGTAAACTAACATACGTATCTATTACTTGCATCTCGTTCGAAAGCGCTGAAGGGACTTCTTAGAAGATGAGAGATGAGATCTTAGAAGAACTATTTAGAGAGTTAAAAGAGAATTTCGAAAAAAGTAATTTATTTGATCTATACTAAACTCTACTGCGAAATAAATTAAAGTGTAAAGACACTACATATTTTACATTACAAAGGTAATGTCAATTTTTTTTTACTAAATAGGTTCGAATGTATACACGATACCTAAACCAAAAATGCAATTTTTACAATTTTTGTGTGTTTGTCTGTCTGTTTGTACGGGGTAATCTCCGGAACGGCTGGACGGTTTTTGACGGGACTTTTTTTGGTAGATATCTGAAGTTACTCCAGTTAACTTAGGGTACTTTTAATTTTCGAAAATAATTAGAGGTCCGCGTAAAAAAAAACTCATAAAAAATTGAATAAACTTAGATTCAATGCACAGTTTTACGGGCAAATGCTTGAATTTAAAAGAATATTTTCATCTTATCTTAGTACTAACATTTTTTTTGGAAAATTATTAGGTTTCGTATAAAAAAATGAAAAACGCAGTGAAGAACATATAAAACGCGGGTGCAGCTTCGTGCGCACAGCTAGTTTATAATATAATGGAATGTAACGTAAACGTTTTGCTTTTTATTCTACGTACCTTTTTTTGCATATTCGGCTAACTACCACTAAATCAAACTATAATTCTATTTTATTGTTTGTTAAAAATATATAATAAGATAAAGAAACTAGACTTTGTGTTTATTTATTACATCATTTTCTTTTTGGCATTGACAGCGTCACTATTAAAGGGAGTGCGAAAGTTATGCCAGTGGTACAAAGTTGAAAGGGAATCTTTTGTCGCAGTATGGACATGTCATGAGATAAGAGGAAGCGTATGCGGTAAAAAAACTAACGATTGTGGAAGGATGGCAAAGTAGAGAAATTACAAAGAAGGTGTGGATGGAGTGTGTGAAGAGTAATATGATAGAAAGAGGATTTAATGAAGAGATGTGTGGAAGAAGAAGACACGCCGACTCCAAATGAGTTGGAAAAAGGACATAAGAATGATGATGACCTTTATCTGTACCTTGCGGCAAGAAAATAGTAACTAAATCAATGACAAACTTAACAAGAAGAATATTCAAATTATATGACCGTTATTACTTGACTAATTCCGAAACAAATTGTATTATTTGTAAGCTTTCCCTTAAAGCATCAAAATAATTGACAGCTAACAATCATTTTAATCAGAATTAGCGTAGTAATGCCAACGATCAATTTTGAAGAATATTGATGTAGGTGGCGTAACTATAGGGTGACAGCTAGCAAAATGCCACGGGCCCCGGTCCGATGGAACTCCGGCCCGCGAAGTCGTGAGCTCACAAGAATCCTAACATTTTTAACAAAATTTAGTAAATATTATAAATACAATTAAAATTAAAAACTACTAAATATTTAGAAGCTTGTTTGATCTCTTAAGTGATTTATTAAAATCAAATTACAACCAATGCCACATCCAATAAATTTGCTACGGGTCTCAGTTGGTATAGTTACGCCACTGATTGTCGTCTTTAAGAAAATTTATGGGAAGGCGAATGAAACCTCATTACAGTTCGTACACCCTGGTCGTGGATAATAATGATGATTTGTCGCAATTAAAGCGAAAGGAAGGACGCCCGTGTATCGGACTGCAACGAGAAAGTAAGAGTGTGACAATTTCACGGGTGTCAGGCGCACGCGCGGTCAACTTCTGAGTTTATGTGTTCTTTGTAACGTCAAAGGAAAAAGTTTAAATAAATAAATTATTATGAAGGGTAAAAAACACAAAAAGCTGTCGTACCCGACGGAGTCGCGACCACCATGCGAATTGCAAACGGTAAACGGGCTTCAGCTGAAAATCAGCGCTGAGTATCTCTGGTACTTCAGCATATGCTGAGCTGGAGACCCTTTCATCTAATGAGATTTTGGTTGGTGGGTGACACATAGTTACCCTATTATGTGATTTTTTTTTTTGGTATCATTTCTTCATTGATATTATTTTTCTTTTTTTCAGTATGTGTTTTGTATCTCATTTGTGAATAAAAAATTTTCTTTCTTTCCTTTCTTTCTTTCTAAACAACCTTCATAGCGACACCTTTAGGTGCATCACGTTCTGAAATTATCAAGTGTATACTTAGCTTTAGCCACGATATGTGCAGGCCGGCATGATAGTGCCGACTATCAAAGGAATGTTACACAGGAGTGTAACATTTGTGGTTTTATAATTAGGATAAAACAAACATAAATATCGAAAACAAACACTTTATGAAAAAACTTGATAATTTTGAAATTATGAATATTTTTTACGATAAATATCCTACATATATTATAAATAGATCTTCTGCGATAAAAATCCTAACAAGGATAGATGTCCTATGGAATAAAATAAGTGAGACACGTAGTCTTAAAATATTTGTTTATAATCTCTTCTTTAAAATATGATATACTTTAAAATCGTAGTATTGATCAAAGGACTAGAAGATTATTTATCTAATGGAGTCGGTATGATATTTAGGAGAATTTTATTTCGACGTGTTTCTAAATATACGTTTATTTTCCATTGATGAGCTTTACTTGACGATCCAAGTCAAATATGACCAAGTCAGGAAAACGACGTTACTAAATGTATGATTAGCAGTAAAAAAATATTTGGACCAAAAAGAAAAAGAATCTTTTAAATACAAGACATTTCAAATGTTAATAAATATTATAACACGATTAAAACAATAACATAGGTATATTAGCGAATTTCCGGTACTTTACACCACGTATTGTGACTATCAGGTAAAAATGGTCACTTGGTGGTGGTTAGGTAACGTTTTCTTAAAGAGGAATTGGTGAAAAAACAAAGAAAAACGTTACTACGCGTTACATGGGGGAGAAGGTTTGGGGGTCACAAATCTCCCTTTACAAAAGAAGAGGCTACCTATAACTGTAGTTGTCTTATGCTTTCAGTCCATTCTATTAATTCCTTTCAATTTCATCTCGTCATCGATCGAACCAGCAACTTGGTCAGCAAACTACAGTAATATATTGTTTATTTTTTATTTTTTATAGGATATAGACTCAGTGCTTCGACCACAATGTCACCTGATGTTAAGTGAATATGTGGTCCTGGACGGTAAACACACTAAGCCTAGAGGTACTGGTTCTCAAGCGATACTACCGAAACACACCTATTGATATTTGGCAACAGCTTCTAACTAGAGAATGGTAGCTACCCAGGCGGGCATTATTAGGAAATGCCTTACGACAATGCGCTGTGGTTTCCTCGCGATTTTTTCCTTCACCGAAAGCTCAGGCTGATTTTAGAGTTGGATAGAAGGATATGAGCCCGCGTCCTCTAACGCAGAATCCGGCCGCACTAACCACTGCGCCATCATCGCTTCAGTTGTTTATTATTGTTATTCGCTTATTATTGTTATTTGAAACAAGTGTGAATTGATGAACTTGAAATAAAGGTTTTACGATAAATAAAATACTAAGCGTTTGAATACCCACTTTAATAATTATAATATTGTTGTTGTTTGAACAAATAATTGGGAGTCGGGGAAAGGCTTGTGGTCGAACAGTGGCTGTTTAGATTGTGGTTAAACAAAATAATGAAAAACTGTATAAATATACTGTCATTGCTATTTTTGAATATCCATTCTAGAGAATAATCACATTACTCTTTACGCGGGGTTTCCCCCTTCTATTATTGACTGAATACAACTTTTTAGACTTTCATTAACAACAAAGCTCCTTTAGAATTGTTTTTTTTTAACACATATTAAATAAAGATAAGATAACGAAATTTGTTGACAAAATAAAAAAAAATTGTTAATATATTTATTTGTATAATATCTGTATAACTTGTTCGTATAGCTCTCTGTTTGGTATCTTATTTCAAAAATATTTAATTAAATCGTGCATTTGCAGCACGCCAACAAGGTTCAGTTAGACAATACCAGTGCTGCTCTGACACTTTTAAAGTTTCAGTGCAGCAATCAAGCTGAGGTTCGACCTTGTCACTTTTGTTTTATGTTATAATAAATATGTATTTTCTGTGTGTTTAAGATTTGTGTTGTGTTATGTGCAAATAAAAAAATATTCTATTCTATAATATATAAGTAAATAAAGATTTTTCTGCAGACCGTCTCATTCAGTGAGGCGATACAAGCTCACAAGAAGATCTCGCCGAAATTATACCCGCACAATTTCCCCCAGCTTTCCATATTGTGGTACGCTGTTACACAACTCCGCTTCGCTAATTCGATTATCTAACCGAGAAAATACGAGATCTGAGTACTATAGATTTATACTCAATTTATTTATACCAATTGCAATGGTACAATTTTATTTTGAACTTTTCTATCTGCTAGAGACGCGTAGATGCAAAAATATATAAAGGCAAGGTAAATTTTCAACTTTTTTTTACACCGTATAGGCTTAGAACTTTTACTACAATCTTACCTGAAATTTAGTAGAGATGTGATTCAGAATGGTAAATACACTAAGCCTTGAGGTACTGGTTCTCAAGTGCTACTGCCGGAACACGCCTATTGGAATTTTGTGACAAACTTGAGGGTGATAGCTACCTAGGAACGCATTATTAAATAATACCTTACCACCATAATATAGTTTTTTCACGACGTTTGCCTTCAACTAAATCTTGGGCTGATTTTAGAGTTGGATAGGCGGGCTCGAACCCGCGCCTTTTGATACGGAATCCGGCCGCGCTGCCAGCTGCGCTATCATCGTCAAAAGTACCCGTAACCGAAGAGCGTGTATAAAAGACGTGTATCAGAATCGTAGCAGGTGGCAGGACGTAGTATCTGCCTACTCTTATGGGAGATAGGCGTGATGTTATGTATGTATTTAGACTTCTATAGCAGACAACTGTTTTATATGATAACAATAATGTATTTATTTGATAAGTCGATATCATAATGTGTCAATTGGAGTCATATATATAAGGAACCAGATCGAGTTTCTTGCCGGCTCTTCACGACTGTGTTATTTTTTTAAACGGTGGCAGTGTTTAGACGTTCATAAGCGCCTTATTAGGACTTAAACTGAATAAAGAACTTATACAGTAATACGCCTTTTTTTGTTTGAATCTAATCCCACCAAAATTCTATTGCACTCTGATTGTTAGAGAAAAATAAGGAAGATAAGTGTACATTCTATCATACGTCAGAGAAATAACGTTGGACAAAAGTTTACTTCAATGTTAGTAATCAGCTATTGTAAAGCGCATCGGTTTCTTTGCCCCGTGAAAAATCAAAAAAAATAAACAACATTTAATAAGATCGTATTATCATTAACTTACTTATTTTTGTGCTGTCTCGGTAATAACGATGTATTAATTTTATAATAGATCGTTATCTATACTAATAATACTGTATAATGTGTTTATGCTGACAGGGTGGAAGGTGAGAATAGGTACTCGAACGGCATTTACTTCATAGATTTATTCTGTGATAAACTTTCTTATATTCATTTGTATATTAAAGAAACAGTTTTAGGAGTTGTCATGAATGAAATCAAAACGGAAATTAATGTGATTTTTCTGATACTTTAATTAAACCATTTACATACATAATGTAATGTAGAATTATATTAAAAAAAAATAGAAAAACTGATACACGAAGGGAGTAGAATGAATAGAAACTCTTAATATCCAAGTATATTATAGACCACCCTAGCATAAGTAAAATTACCAGTCGATTTATATTCACAACGCCGATGAGCCCCCCGACGAAATGAAGCGAATAACTTTATAATTGTGCATTAAATATAAAAAGGGGTTAGCAGGAAACAGGATATTGCCTTCCGCGGCGATTCTCCGCTACCGATGACGTGTATGTGCAAGGTGCCACTCTTAACTCATAACAAGGTAGGTATATTATGTTAATAAATATATATAACTATGATACATCAGTTATGCGTTTGAAATTTGAAATTCTTAAGCGGTTTTAACATTTTTGAGGATTAATGACTTGTTTTTATACAATGGTTCGCAAAAATGTCTATATTATAAGGTCCAAAATCAAATGATCTTAATTCAATTTGGACCCTGAGAAGGTGCTTACGAACATCAAAAACCGACCACCGGTTCGGAAAACAGCCCAATCGAGAGCCTGTAAGAAACTCGATCTGGTTTTTTCTTAATATAATATAATTTATACAATTCATAACAATAAACGGTTTTAGCAGAAGTACAGAGAGATTTGTCATTTCCAGACATCACTATCGTAATGATCCATCCTATAAAATAACCTTTGGACATTAAAACCTGTGCTTATTTGAGTGCTTATTGTCAGGTAAATTGGTAATGTGATATCGTACCATGTTGTAGAACCTAACACTTACCTTACCTTACCTTAAAAGCTTTTATTAGACTTACTAAGCCTAAAGTAATGTAAGGCCAGCTTTACAGTGAAACAGGGTAAAAAGGTAACGCGTTAAGGACGGTTATTTACTAATTTTATCTAATTATGGAACGCGATAATTAAAAACCATTCTCATTGTTCTTGACTTGGACACGCCTAGATGACATGCGAGTTGTATTATACGAAAAGCGACAAAGTATAAGGTATAATTTGGTAAATAAAAAAAAAATATATATCTACATGCAATACTGTCTAGTCAGGTTAGCTGTCGTTTAAAAAATAAGCGCTTACGAATTCGGTATATGCTTGAATTTTATGTGCTGTCTATGGTTTACGGGCGGGTCCAAATTAGGACTTAACATATGCTGTCGAATATATGGAGAGCGACCTAAGTTTAGTGAAACAACTAATCTTGGTAGTTTCGCCTACATTTTCCAAGCAGAGATATACGGAATTCTAGAATGTTCCAGTATATGGAGAAAAACCTACGTTAATTATAAGATATATCCATTCGGATAGTCAAGCCGCTCTCCTGGTCCTGGCTTCGGACGTCATTGAGTCGTAGATAGTTGCCAATTATTTGGCAATGCTATAACATCAAAAAGATGTCTTACAAAGATTGTCCCGATTGTTCCTAAGCGAGATTATTTAAAGTTCAAGATTCATTTGCTTAAAATGTAACTTTTTTCTATACTTTTTTTTATTATATAATTAATCTAAAACAATAATTTATCACAACAAATAATCTTGATAGTATATTTTATTTACTTCAATTGTTCACTTATTTTAATAAATGTAGGCGGATATCAACTAGTTTCAAAATAACTTAAATAGCGTAACACAGAAATATACAATAATAATATTATTAAATAAACAATAAGATTTTTTTTTTAATATTTGTCTTTTTTTATTCTCTACTTCCCGAGTGCCCGCGGCTACGAACACGTTTCATATATTCTTTACTGCGTTTTTGCTTCTTTCTATACGAATTCTATCCCTAATTCATTTTCCTAATTTTTTTTAGTACCAAGATAAAGTAAAAAAAAAATCTCATAAATTCCAAACAGTTGCCCGTAAAACTGTACATTGGTGTATGGCATAGGTTTAACACTTTGACGACAATCTCACCTGATGTTAAATGATGATGTGGTTCAGGATGGTAAACACACTAAGCTAAGGTACTGGTTCTCAAGTGATGCTGCCGGAACACACCTATTGGTATTCGGCGACAGGTTTTCAAACTTGAGGGTGGTAGCTACCCAGGCGGGCATCATTCCTATTAATGCTACCACCATGCGCAGTAAAATGTCTGTTAGTGGTGCTTCCGCAAAATCGAAGCTTATGGCAAACACCCTACAAATAAATACGGCAACAAAAAAAAACCTTTCTTCAATAAATACTTTAATTTCAACAGAATTCGATTTATTAACAACATACATTACATTAATATATTTTATATATTACACTTTAAGCATTTAATACATAAGATTTTTTAGGTTTTTTCTAAATAAAACATATTAAATAACACAGTGCATCATTTTTTTTAATGCTTTTTTTGTGTGTATTCATTATAAATTCAAACATTCCAAGATCAATTTTTTGGACAATTGTTTTTTTTTTCAATCATTCAATAGTAAAGACGTCATTAACAATGTTATAAATTGAATTTATTATATTCGATCGTAATGTATCAAAAACTCATATGAAAATACTATTTTAGTACAATCAAAATCAAAAGTACTATATTAATAAAATTGTAAAATAAACTCTATAAGTAACGAAATTATATAATACTTTATCTATTATAAATGTAGGTATACATAGAAACTTATTTGCACTATATTTTAAGGATAAAACGAATTTTTTCCACTAAAATAATAATAAAATTTATCGAAAAAATAAGATAAAACGAGAAATTTTATACGATATGTGCTAAGTTTTAATTTTTAAATATGCATTTTACATACTGAAACTCCAAAGAACTTTCTTTTCATTTATATTGTAAAGATAGTTGTGGGTATAGGGATATATTTTAAATAATTAAAGTAACATCCGTAACGCAACTTCCGTCACGAAGTCATTCTCTCCACAACGCCCAAAGAGGTAACACGACTTCGAAAATTCGAATTTCAAATCGATCCATTTCAGACGAAAATCATTAAAGCAGTATTGTTTTCTATAACGTTATAACTGTATTTATTATAACATATCATTATAGACTACTACTAGTTATTACCATTGTAATATTATGAAAATATTTTCAAGATTACAAATCAAATTATCGTGCAGTTTATATAAAGGTAATATATATTCTTAGTTCAATTAGTTACAAAAGAGGAAAATAATCAAGTAACATAATGAAAATTAACAAAATGTCGTTCCTTTTTTAAATACGCGAGTATTTTTAATTCTCTTTCTAGACCAAATGGTTGTGATTGCTTTATATATATATATATATATATATATATATATATATATATATATATATATATATATATATATATATATATATATATATATATATATATATATTATAATTAATTTTATATTTTGCATATTAAATATATAATTAAGTCTACTCTCACTTCATTACGATGCTCACTTACGATCACAAAATACTACGACAACTTAGAAATTAGGTGTAGGCATTATGAAATTCATATCGGAAAACAATTAAGTTGATAAAATCTTTGAAATATTTGAGTGTATTTTTCATTTCTTTATTAGCATTATATATTTTTTACATTAGCATTTTTTTAATAGTTTTCAAGAGCCATTACACTGGAAGATTCCAACACCGCTGTCAATAGTCAAAGTAAATTTAAAATAATGTAAAACATTTTTTTTTTTAAAATCACATGCTTATTTATTATAATATATCAATTACGTATACGATAAATTTATCATCAACTGACACATAAAAACACACACACTTATATTTCTATATATAAACGATTCGCGGTAAGGTTTGTCGCATTCTAACAGCTGTCAGTTCTGTCACTCGACCATATAAACATACGGTTAAATCCCTAATTACTATCAAGTCCATAGCACGTCGGAGCATCTACATATCAGCGAATTGTCAGTAAACAATAGTTTGCAATTAAATTCTGACAGCTGTCAAAATGACGACAACTAATCAAACTAACGACCACAAGCGATATACAACAAAGTACGCTTCTAGAAGTCGTTCACAGCTTATCACATTATATACTTTTACATTTAAAATGTATTTTGTTATATTAAATAAGTATAAGATTTCTTCGACCTTGATAGAATTATGTATGAGAAATAAAACATACAAGAAATATATACACGTATAATAAATATATACTAAAAACACAAAAATTAGTCAAATAAAATAGGTTGTTCTTTAGAGAGACACTGGGGGTTTTTTTTGTGAAACTATTATTTGTATACTTCAATAGAATGGGTTAAAAACTATTAACAATATAATATGGTTATCGATAGTTATATTTTGACGTCAAACTTATTACATTTAATCAAATTTGGCTATTATTAAAAAAAAAACATTTTTAGTTATTCGGTAAATGTATCACTTTAGAACGTCTAAACTGATTTGGATAATATTTTCTATTAACATGAATAGTCTTTATGAAATTTATTTTTGGTTATGCCTAATCTTGAAATTCGTTTAACCAATTGAATTGGTTAGAATTGAAACTGACAGCTGTCAGGCGATTAATATGAATCGTTTGGCTCAATTATCATGGGGGAGAATATTAAGTGTCAGTTTATCTATCAAGGTGAAAAAAACAATACATCATGAACTTATTCTAAACGTGGTTAGTTATTGTGGCCGTTTATAGCGTTTGCAAGAGTCGCTTTACAGACGTAACCTTTTAAAGCGAGCACTCCCCTACATTTGATATGAACCTGGTACCTCGCACACCACTCCAGGCTGTCGCACCCCACTCCAGCATCAGACAAAGTCTTCACCGCTGCTATTGACAGTAGATCTGATGATGACATTGCAATTAATTAGTTTTTATTTGCTATTTAAAAAAATTGGATGGTTGATTTTTTAAATGGTTTCATATTAAGAATTTTTTTTCCAAAATAACAGTTTATAATTGGTAAATAATAAAGTAAAGTAGTCAAGTAATAAGAATAAAAGGAAGGAAATTTTTATCATGACTGACAGCTGTCATTCGTACCATGCTACATAGTAAATATTATAGAGATCTAATTTTTTTACAAGGTGACAATAATCTCACCAGTTTTAAGTGACGACGGGGTCTAGTTCATTTTTTAATTCCATCATCTTGGTTATCTCATTTTTTTATTTACTCTTATCTACATTTTTCCGCTAATAAAAACAAAACACTTTAATTTTTCTTTATTCATTTGTTTTTTTTAAGTTAGGTTATAAATGAAATGTTATATGCACTTTTTCACTCACACCTAAAGAACATATGAAACGCGGACGGAGCCGCGGGCACACAGCTAGTGAGAGATGTTGACTTACGCCAGTAAATGCAACTGAATTTCGATCGAAGTATGCGAGATTCGGGTCCAGGGAATGGGCAGTTAGAGAAACGGACAGTTCGGTTTAGAATGTGCAAGAGTCGAATCGTTTTTTATAACGAAAATATGTTCTATGCAAAAACATGTGTTACTAAGATTAATCAGCGTCCATTTTTATGGAATATTTCAGAAAAATCATATAGTAGTATAGGTAGAGTAATAAAATTTTGAAACAAAACGAGTCGCAAGAAGTAAAAGTCGCTGAGAATTATTTTGAACGGAATAAATTTTTGGAATAAGAAAATGCTCTATATATAAATAATCTTCTAACGTTTCATAAATAGATATTATTTTTCATAGATTCATCACAGTATACACAAACATCCCGTACAAACGAGGATATATGCAACTGAATTAAATATGCCAGTTTGGCGATCGAATCGAATCCCGAGGAATTTACTTCGCTCAAATCACAGTTCATTCATACCTAGAACTTCGGTCTTCTGCGTCAGCTACCAGTCTCTCGGCAGAGCGCCTTAAACTCGCCTGAAAAGTTCGGTGACCCCGTGAAGACCATACCAGTCAGTTCGGAAAAAAAAAAATCACATCTCTTTGCGTCGGTCCGTCGAATATCTAAAGGAAGACGGTGGAATTATGTATATTTACCTGGTGGATCAGCGTGTGTGAGGAGTTGTACGTCGTTGGCGCGACAGAACGCGTGCAGCGATGGCGGTACGACGCAGCACGAGGCGAGGTTTATCTGCGCAATGGCGGGACGGACGCGCGCCCAAGCGTGCAGTTTACGTAAACACCCACCCCCTACGTCAGCCACCCCCAGTTGTAGAACGCGCCCTGCGACGATTTTACACACGTATGAGTCTACTAGCTTCAATAACAGCTACGACTATAACCCACTTTAGAAAGATAAGATTAATCAATAGCCACACTCTGATTGGCTGATATAACTTTGAAAGCGACGATGACGCAGCGGGTAGTGCGGCCGCATCAATCGACACGGGTTCGAACCCCACCCATTCGACTCCTAAAATCGGCCTGAGCTTTCGGTGAAGGAAAACATCTTGAGGTAACCATAGCATGACGGTAGGCCATTTTCTAATGATGCCCGCCTGGGTAACTAACACTCTCAAGTTTAAAAACCTGTAGCCAAATACCAATAGGCGTGTTCCCGTTGCTGCCGAACTTGAGAACCAGTACCTCAGGCTTAGTGTGTTTACCATCCTGGACCACATCGTCACTTAACATCAGGTGACATTTTCGTCAAAGCACTGAGCCTATTCCGTGTAAAAAAAAAACAGCGCCTCAAAAGCATTGGCCTTACCAAACTTGAACAGCGTAGACAAAGGGGACTACCCCTTTTAATCGAAACTTATAAAGTACTGACTGTTCATTTTTAATAACTTGTTTATAGACCCTGGGTTCAAGCCCTTTTAAGAATCCTCACTGATTATTACGATGTGCCCAGCCTTAAAGATATGTATAAGCGAAATGAAAATAAACACCTACAAGGTCATCCCTTGAAACTTTGGGAAACCTCATCAAAGAGAAACTCAAGGAAGCATTTCTTGCCTAACAGAGTGGTCGCAGCATGGAAAAAACTTCTAGAAAAGGTTGTTATGGCTTCAAACATAAACTGCTTTAAGAAGAGACTGCACAAACAAGACATCCTTGTCTCCAAGGTATTTGATACACACGAATCAGCTAATTAACTGTTAGTACTACTAATTAATGCTAGTTTTAAGGCGGTTCGGGTATTTTAGAAATTTTCTGACTCTTCCCTTTCCCCGTGTCAGGATTTTTTTTTACAAAATCTGCTTACGTAATTAAAAGTAAAATGAGTAAACATTCCTTCAACGTAATCATTATTCAGACCGATCACCACGTCATCAAAAACAAGTAAATTATAGACCTCCCAACTCCCATTGGTGCTTAAGTAACACTTGAATGGTCTCTTTTGCAGAATAACACGATTTTGTTTGAGTAGAGAGAGAACTTTAGTTTTTGTTTATAGAATTTTAGAATCGAGACATATTATCTCATTTAATATGGACCTTGGAGTTTTTTAAACCAATAGATTGATATATTTAATAAGTAAAACATTCCAAGAGAAAAGTGTACCTGATTTTCATTTGTCACCATAATTTACTAGATAATATAAATGTTGACTATTTTTTTTCTCATCAATAAACAGACCATATGATAGAAGTTTATCAATTAAATCACAAATAATCTGACCAAAAACATGGAACTTATAAGCAATTTATATGATATACAGAGAGTACAATAGTTGAATATGATGTCACACTAGAGCAGTGGTGGGCAAACTTTTTTCATGGCGGGCCACAAAGTTTAAAAAATTCTAAAAGAGGGCCAGAATCATAGAAAAAGTGAATTTTGTGTTAAAGGTTTTAATCATCATCATCAGTCAGATCAGTATTACGCATCACATGAAATATGCGGCTAGTTTAGCTTCACCTATAGGTTATGCATCTATTATTCTACTAAGTAGAATCTACTTTTTCTTCTCGATCGCCAAAACGTAATTATAACGGGCCATATATTCTATTCATGTCAATGGATCCTCGGCGGGCCGGATTGAATACTTTCGCAGGCCGGAGTTGGCCCGCGGGCCGTACTTTAGCCATCACTGCACTAGAGTATTTCGTACAAATTCTATAGTAACCCTTTTTTTTTTTTTGGAAAGTAACAGAACATCTCATCTCAACCCCCACCAAAAACTATAAACACTTATATCTCCGAATTTTATCAACCGATTGCATTGCAATATTTTTTTCAAAACATATATTATATTTAATTATATTATACGACAACATTTCATTAGTCTTATAAACAGCTTTTGCCTTTCGCTAAAATATGTTTTAAATCAAAATGGAAATGTATACTATAGAATTAAACTAATTAGGCATTAGGCCCAAAAGAGATGTAATAATTTTATTAAGTTAAAAATTTAATAGATATAAGAAAACGTGGAATGAAGAATTATGTAAACAAAAGAGAAAGCAAGACATAAAAAGAGAAGAAATAATGAAAACTTTTGAAGGTTTTACAATTATTTAAAAGTCTTATATATATATATATATATATATATATATATATATATATACCAGGTAAGCAAAGACTCGGGTTACAAAATAAACATATTTTTATGACACCAAACATACCTTCTTTAACATATCCCTTCTAGAAGAGCCCAAAGCACCTTTATACCAGGTAATATTGCTTCACACTTACGGGCGTCAGCTTCGCTGTCGGCTTCCATTTCTGTACTGGGCATGCGCACTAGAATAAATAAACAAAAAATTACAATTACCATTAAGTCCATTGAAAACAATCGACATTGCTTAAAGAAGAGAATTTGTACAAAGCCCATTAAATATTGCTGGATTACAATGACAGCTGTCATCAAAATCACATACAAAGTTTTGTATTTTCTGTCATACATTATCACTGATGCATGTACACGAATAGTGATAATCTTAACCACAGACAATAATAATATCGGTTTTCCAAATATACTAAATAAAACAAGCTGTTTGCATTATTGTTATATTTTCAATGTCAATTAGTGTTACATTATTAGTGTAATAGGCAATTACACGTCAAGAATTACGGCTCGGCCTTCACTAATATGAGACAGGCAATTACCATTTCCGTCGAGACATATTTAACGCTTTTCTCAAAAGAATGCAGGGAAATAAAACATACTTTTTATATTATACATTGCATATAATTAATAATAAAATTTATATTTAATAAGTATGAAAATAACAATTGCCGCCAATTTTCTTGTTTGTTTCATTTATTCCTTTTTAAGGAAAAGGCAAAGGTACTAGCCGTCACTTTGCCGAGCTACTATAAAAATTTTAAATTAAAAAAGTTTCTAATTACTTTTTTTTGTTCAATTTCTAAAGGTGATATCGATAATTCTTTTAGCCTATCCACAGCCCCTCGACATTGATTTTCTGCGTACAAAGTTTAAGTTAAATTGGTCGAGCTGATTTAGAGTTAAATCCAGACATACACACATATCTGTTGTGATGAACTGATATTGTAAAACAATTCTATATAAAAAGTGTATATTTGAGGGCAAAATAATCATGAGGCACTATAAACATCGTCGACTAAAACCAGTAGCTTTCCTTAGCTAGGATTAAAATTCCGCGGGAATTTTTACTCTTAGGTAACGGCCAAGCCGATGTTCGAACCC
Source organism: Samia ricini (assembly GCA_014132275.2). NCBI lineage: Eukaryota > Metazoa > Arthropoda > Insecta > Lepidoptera > Saturniidae > Samia > Samia ricini. Next base: position 13,037,359 of record AP028158.1, read on the forward strand.
TTTAGCTAGATACCTTTTGTGGCAGAGTGCCATCAGCACTCGCCCATAAAGTTCGGTGAAGCTGTAAAGGCCCCTCCGGTCAACAGCATTAGATAGGTTAGTAAAATAGAAAAAAAAGCAGTAGCATTCTATGTTTGAAAGTTGTCTTTTAAGTAATATTAGTTCTCAGAGGTCTTGCTTTATGGATTTTGTGTAAATTTACGGCCGTGCTCCGAAATGTTGGTAGTCATTGTTCGTTTCATATCTTTAACATCTTCCTGTCTGTCCGTCTATTACTTTATTGATTTATGATTTACGGTACAGTGATCAAGGTGACCTCATATTGTCATAAAATAGGTAAACATTGTCATACCAGTGATGATTAGAATGATTAATTTCCTTAAATGAATAAGTCTAATGACTAAATCTTCAATATGAAACTACGTCTGAAGTAGGAGCCATATGTAAGTTACCAGTAAATAAATAAAATTATATATTTTTTCCTTCCTTACATTTTATATTACGAAACGTAAAATCCCTATATTTTATTTTCTTATAAGACTGGCTACAATTTGAAAAACACTAATCAATAAGTTATTGTTAATTAAAATACTTGATTCCGGACACATTCCATCAAGAAAGTTTGGATATCTGTTGAAAATCTGGGATTCAAGGGTGCATCTAAGGGTGTTCTTTTAAATTTAGTTTATAATTTATTTAAATTAATGTTAAAATGTATTTTTTTTTAATTTTCTTTTTCCATATTTAAATAATTTCATTTAATGTTATTATATTAGTTTCATTTTTGTGTTTTAAACTATTCGTGACTGTATTTAGATTTGTTTTGATGGGACTACACTAGAAAGTCTAGAAAACTCACCGATATTACTACCGAGCGATATGGGCGAGGCTTTGTTGCTGTTCATGTTCTTAAGGTTGCTCTCATCATTGACTTCCTCCCGGTGTTGTGGTATGTCTGGATTATACGACAGTGTTTACATTGTCTATATAATCAGTGTGGAGCGCTGCGAACACTGAAATTTCAAAATATACACGTAAATAAAACAACGAAATATCTATCACAGACTATAGTCCTTTTCCTGGTAAAGTTAAGACTTATGAATCGCGGGCGGAACCGCGAATACACAGCTAGTATGATATAAAGACTTAGTGACAGACTTTCAAACTTGAGCGGCTATTAACCTGTATAACCAGGCCGAAACGTTGAGAACATAAAACAAGTGAGTGTGCGTTTTAGAATCGAAAATATTAATCAAATATTAGGAAAAGCTTTACCAATATGCAATGATTTCAAAACGTTTTCTTTCACCAATAGTTCAGGATCTAAATGAATCTAAATTGATCGACACGCTATACGATCATACTAGTAATGAACCATACCATGGCGAAGGCAGTTACATTAAAATTTCCGCTTAATAAAACTCTACAAAATAGTTACAAACAAGTCTCAACTTAAACAGTTTTGATGACATGAAATTTTTTTATTTGGCATGGGAATTCCATAACTCCGAGGTATTCATTTATTTTGGTTTAGCCTTCGAGTAAAATGTCTATGGAAATATGGGCATGGTTAGTCCTTATCTTTCCGTATTATAAAAGACAATGTCTTTTGATGTGAAACCGATTTCTGGCGTGGCGACGCATGCCGTGGCCACGCGTCGCCACGCTATATAATGGTATATATATACAGTCTATATGCAGTAGTGTGTACGATGTGGCGACGCATTGTGTACATTTCTCCTAATAAAAAAATAAATGACATCATTTCATTTTTACACGAGAGATTATTTCCGTACAGTCACAGAGGTTCAATAACTTTCAAAACCAATAAAGACAAACTACCAATGATTTTAGCTGGGGATTTCAATGTAAATTTTGCAAAAGATGAATCAACGCCATTAATTACGTTTCTCCAAGAAGAATTTCAATTGCAAATTAATAACAATCCAAGAGAACCTACCACCAGATACGGAACAACAACAATAGATGCTGTATTTATTAAACATCTTGATAATGTTATGTCCAATGCTTTTGTAACATACTTCAGTTACCATCGACCAATTGTCACAGTAATACCGTCCTCAGAGGCAACATTGAATATAACTATTACCGAAGTCACTGATTAAACGAATTAAGTAGTCACGATTTGAAATAAATTCGTAGATTTTTGTATTGAATGAAAGTAAATGTTTGTTCAATAAATAGTCATCGTTATCTGGAAAAAAAAATCGTAATATTTTATTTTATCATTATGACTTATTTACTTCCTATCTTAGTTCTTTTCTGCATATTACTTTTACAAAATAATGACGATGTTTCACATCTGCCAGGCGTCCCGTGACGGCTCACATTTTTTTCACCTGTCAGTTCGTTAGCTTATAACATGAAAACTACTGAACTGAACTACATGATTCTTTATTTAAAATCGTAGATATATTATCTGGTCAAATTTTAGTATTAATTTAATTGCATTAAATCATCAAGCATGAATAAACTTGAAGCAAATTAATGTGAAGTAAGTTAAAAGTGAATAAATTCGACCTTAAAATGACCAACAGGCATACAATTTAAAAGGCCCTTGCAATATATTAATTCAGTCTTAAATATTTAACATCTTAACTTAATCTGAAAATAAAACGCGCGTCTTAATAAAAAATTGAGGGATTCAAATAACAGATTCACTGGAACAGGTAGACAATAATACAGTGTATAATACTCTAAAAAGGCTATGTCCACTTTAAAAAATTTCATCGTAATCAATAAGCACTTTACTCTTACTGGGACTTTGTTATTTGAAATTTGCTAATGACACTTTCAATTCAATTGTTTATTATATACATAGAACTAAATGTTTTCCGTGCCATAATCATTTACTAAGGAAACATTATTTTTGTTTATATAATTATCCAAAACAAATATATCTCAATTTTCTTAAAAAGTGGACTTTACTATTTTTAAAATCATTAGACTCAACTGTAAAGAAAATGCGGGATGGCTTAGTTGGTAGTGCGGTCGGATTTCACGTCAATGGACGTGGGTTGAAAACCCACCTACCCAACTCTAAAATCAGCCTGAGCTTTCAGTGAAGTAAAAAATCGTAAGAAAACCATGGCATGGTGGTAGGACATTTTATAATAACGCCCGCCTGGGTAGCTACCACCCTCAAGTTTGAAACCCTGTCGCCAAATACCAATAGTTGTGTTCCAGCAGCATCACTTGAGAACCAGTACCTAGGCTTAGTGTGTTTACCATCCTGGACCACATCGACACGACATCAGCTGAGATTGTGGGCAAAGCACAAAGCCTATATACCGTGTAATCCGTGTAATAAAAACAGAAACACGGAGCATTGCTAGTATCTTTGTTACACCATAATAACAGAGTTTTTCCAACAGCGGACGATAAACCTATCAGCTTATAAAAAATGCCGCGTAATGTATTTCTGATGTCACCACATTACATCATTACTGATTAATTTACTTATCATTGTAATCTATTTTGATATGGTATCACAAATAACATATACAGTAAATATCCATACTGTCATCAATCGTTCAAAATGTATACCACGTGTTTAATGATTAAGTCGTTAATCAACAAAATATAAAAAAAAAACAAGAAAGTCATTATAATAAATGACACCGTACCCAAACTCTTTCCGGTATATATTCGCGAATGCTATCTGTCATCGCGATAAGCGATTTACGTTTATTTTGTTTCACAGTTATTAAAACTAAATACTTTTTAAACAACTGAAGTTTAAGTTGACACTTTTGAAGTTAACAAATAGGGTGCATTCTTTTGTAATAAATACCTAATCGTGAGGAATGTAACATATGATATGCGAGAGGAGCCGCGAGAAAGCTAATTGGTAATGACACGCGAGAGGAATAGATTAATTAAAACAGAAAGTCCAAAAGCATTTTCTAAAATAAATTAAAAAAATCAATTTGTTATTCTATATTTCCCAAAACAATAGACGAGATATGCGTGTGAACGGTAATTCTATCCTGTCGATTGGCATGCGATAAATTAACACTGAAGTGCTGATTAATGGGCAAATAGTTTGTTCTCGAACCTTCTCGAATGCAAATGCGATTACGGAATCGTCCACTGACATTATCAAAGAGATATTTAATCTATACTAATAAACAAAATTGAAGTGTCTGTTTGTATTGTCAAAATTATTATTTTTTTACTAAATAGATATTAATGTATATATGATACCTATAACAAAAATACATTTTTGTCTGTGTTTGTTTCGAGTAATCACCGAAACGGCTGGACGGATTTTGACGGGACTTTTTTTAGGTAAATAGCTGAAGATACTCAGGGTAACTTAGGGTGCTTTTAATTTACGAAAATAATTAGGGTTCCTTGTAAAAAAATAAAACTCCTAAAAAAATAATCAAATCCTATTCATTGGACTGTTTTACGGGCAAGTGCTCGAATTTATGAGAAATAATTTTACTTTATCTTAGTACTAAAAAAATTAGGCTTCTGTATAAAAAAATTAAAACGCAGTGAAGAGTATATGAAATGCGGGCGCAGCCGCGGGCACAAAGTATCAATATGTTCCGTGAAATGTGTCATTGTTAACAATTTTCCTATAGGTATAATCAGGTTATTGTTGCACAATATTTCTATTTGATCATATCATATAAATAAATATATTTTTATTATTTACCTAATTCTTATATACATTATAACAGACAACATCTTTCTGTTTGTTATTTGTTAGTTGGCTTAAAATTGTGGTCAAGTTTTAATATATATTTTACGGTACGGACCAAGCGCTGTACTCGTAGAATGACAAGACATGCAACTCTGGATACTACACGGCGGCATGTACCTAACATAGGTTCTCTATAAGGAGCTTTTTTTTTTTAAACCGTTGGGTTAAGCGCGTGGTAAATTCTGCGAAATTTCACAGATAGCTGCAGGTTTGAACCATTTTGGTACTAGCTTCCATTTAAGGCTGAGTGCCTTAAGCGCTGTAAATGCCTGGTGAAACTGTAAAGGCTCAGGTCAATAATTTTTAATCGGATAAAGTCAAAATTTATTACATTGAGTGACTTATGGAAAACTTATGATGACAATAGGGAAGTCGAGAAAAAACAAACAGTCATCGGCCTTATCTCTGGTTATACATTATCTAAAACAGAGGGTTATTATTATTATTCGAAAAGAAGCTATGCAGGCTAAACAGACCTGTATCACTATGACCTATCATCATTCTCTTGCCTTTTCCCAACTCACTTGGGGTCGGCGCAGTATGTTTTTTCTTCTTCCATACGTCCCTATCAGCCGTCATCTCTTCATTCACTCCTTTTTCTTTCATATCATTTCTTACACACTCCATCCACACTTTCTTTGGCCTTCCTCTACTTTTCCATCCTTCCACATTCATATTCATTACTATTTTACCCACATCCTCTCTTCTCATAACATGTCCATACAACGACAAACGAGAATTATTATAGATAGTATTGTGATCGTCGCTAGTTTGCTAAAGCTCACTGCCTAGACCATGGATGGATGACCTGGACATATCTGGATAATCTTTTTGGCACAGTGTCTGTACCTCCACGAGAGTAACGGAGAGTTACTTAACACATAAATATAAACACATAAATATGTGAAAAATAGAATTTATAGCTTGTTAAAATTATTAATAGCATGCGCAAATTTTAACTGACAATTCCGATTAGCACATGTGATAGTTATCCATAACATATTATCGGTTCAAGATTTATAAATTTCCTTGTAACGGTTCATAAAAATGTTGACAATTTTATTCCCTTATCAATATGATAATAGTACTATAAGATACGTGAGGGATTTAAAATTCATATCACACATAAATCTATATAATCTATGCAAACATTTTAACAACAAATCTTTGATAATGAAGAATTGGATAATAATTTGTAAAACGTGACTTCCGACTATATTTACTGAAAATCTGTAACTGTAAATGTGGGTCTAAATTTTGTATCTTTGTGACATTTATTCCAATGATTAATTTCGAGCAATCGTATGGTAACATTGTGTATTGCTATGAATGGTTTATGGTTTAACCAAACAGTGGGGGGGGGGGCACCGCGATGTTTCTACAGAAGACATCGCGTCCACGCGAACTGTGCGCGATCTCTTCTATAGTAAAAGCGCGCTGATATCCCAACCCGCCCGCTGTATGACGCAACCATTAATTAAGAAATGAATAGCGCTATGATTATATAGCACATTTGTACATTGATCATTATTCGAGGCGACTTATCTGACAAATAAGATTTTAGAAGTGCTTATTGAATGATAACCTCGAGGCACAATTTTTGACAACACAAGCCTAGATGTGATCTTTAAGAGAACATGCGGTCGAAAAAGGAGGTATTTCAGAAATCTATTGCTATCGCGTTGCGTCCCAGAGAAAACGAAAAGGATAACTGCAGAGCAGACTGATTTTACCGTATGCAAAATAGACGAAAACATCACTTCGTAGTGTCCTGTTTCCTCCTCCAAAACTAAACCGATTTTTAATTATTGTTTTTCAGTTTTAGAATAATAAAGAATTTGGCTATGCCTGTACGATTTGCTTTTTTTAAATTTTATCCATCAAATTTGTTTGACGAACGTCTGAAAATGACACTAAAAATCAAGCAGTTTTTTTTTTCATTGTCAAAGGCTCCTTAGTTTCTACAATAACAATTTATTGGACAAAATAAAACCCTACGAGCATGTCAGTGGTGGATATATATTATTTGGTGTAAAAATATTTACTGTAATGCTATTATCCAGGGAGGAAACAGGGACTACGTTTGTATGGAATAAATGCCATTAGGATATCCTCTTAACAATGAATCTCATATTAGTTTTAAAAGATTAAAACCTTGTCGGTCAATAGGTATACCTTCATTCATTGTAAGACATTTTCAATACCAGCCTGAGTTGCTACCACTCCGAAATTGAAAAAACTATCAGAAAATACTTGTTTCTAAAAGTTTTAGCTTGTTACCATTTTAGGCTGACAGCGGCCCAAGATGTGTTCCGACCCGCAACTGGGGAACCCCTTGCATACCCAGTACAAAAAACACTTCATGCACTAACAACATTTATTTCTTTTTTTTATGCTTCTTTTCGCGCGTTGATAGTAAAATCACAAGGTCGCGTCACGCAAAGATCATTAGAATATAAACGCCAGAATTCAGCTCCACCATTTTGAAAAGTAAAGAACGGATAGAGAGATGAAGTGAAAGTGAAAGAGAGACACAAACATATTAAGCACGCTACACTTGTTGACTGTTGTAGTGTTATTTTATTTTCTCCTCTTTATGCTATATTGGTTCTTGAGGAGCCATGCGCCTGGCTCTGTTTTAGCAAGTGAGCATACATTTTTTTTGTTTCTCAGTCTCTGATACCTATCCTTCCTTTACTAATCATTTAAATTACAGATTTAAAATAAAGATGAGGTAAAAAAAAAAGAAGGTCACTTCACTTCTGACACGTATACTCAACGTATACAATTTATGACTGCCTTTTTTTTTTTGACGAGGGGAATGCATTTACGCACTACCCTTACCCATTGCATTAGTGAGACCGAAGTCCCCCAATGCAATAGGTAAGGGGGCACGGAGGGACGTCTCCGTGCCAGTGTGGGACTCGCCCGGACGTCAAGCGCCCGGAAATACCCACTAAACCCCCCGGGGCCGTCCGCCGCATTTGTGATGGGGACGACACGGGATGGCTTACGCAAGCACCGCGTCGTAAATTTATGACTGCCTAACGCATAGTTTCAACTAAGACTAGTTACATTGAATATGTACCTCAGTAACAGCCAATGTTTCGTAACGCACATTTTATGGTTAGTTTCTCTGTGATCACTAGCGGCCGGTTTCAATATGCGATCTTCGAAATTTCAATCTCTTTCTTCTCTAAAGTATCAGTGATCAGTCGGAAAAAACCGATTTATTTTTGGTTCGATCCCAATCTTAAAGGTTGAAAAGGTGGAAATTTATACCTGCCGTAGCTGCACTAGTTAAGCTCACCGCAAAGCCTGGTGCAGATACCAAGGCACGTCATGTCAAAAGCGTCAATCAGTTCAAGAAAAAAAAAAAACCTATTTACATTATAAAATATGGACTCCACCTTGATAAACTTTATAACACGCACACAACAAGTCACCTTCAACGTCGGAATTAATTCTGTCATACTGAATAACAATAATCATCATCAACACGCGTATTTTACATATGTAAAGTCAATAAAAATGCTTACTTTATGGGAGTAATAATGTACATGACGTTAAATTGTATGGTAAATTATATATTTTATACAAATAATACCCATATATTGACGATAACGGAGGTTTAACCACACGAATTTGTGGCTACAAGATAATATTTGTCACGAGATCATTTGAAGCGACATGGCATTACTATGGTAAAATGTATTGAAAATAATGTATGTCGTGACTCAATGGTATACATACGTACGTACTTAATTATTCATTAAGGAAACTTGAAGAATATGAAAAATATATCGATTCATTGAATATTAACACTTTATAGAAGTCATAGACGTCCACACTTTAGTTGATGATTATTTTATGTGCAAAAAAATATTGTTTATGAGAAAAATGTTTTTGAAGTTAAAACTGTTTTCGCCGCATTAATCGATTCTCGGTAGGGGTAAACTTAAGGTAGCGGTTCGCGTCGTAACAAAGACAATATACCGAGATAGAAGACTGAGACGGGAGACTGCGACAAGTGAGTCGATCTCTTCTGGACATATACTGTGAGTCGCGAGCGAGACCGCTACTAAAGCTAAATTCATTCAGTATCATAGAGTCTGTCAATGAAGTCAGATGTGTTGTACTGTGTCATTAATTTACACTGTAATGGAAAGCCAAGATGACGACGGTTTTGCTTTTATATATTTCTCATAAATTCAAGCACTTGCCCGTAAAACTGTGCACTGAATCGGATTTTATTCAACTTTTATGAGTTTTAATTCATTTATGTGGAACCCTAATTATGTTTATTAATAAATAATAAATTTAAAGTATCCTAAGTTACCCGGAGTAACTTCAGCAATCTACCAAAAAAAGTCCGGTCCTAATCCGTGCAGCCGTTCCGAAGATTACCCGGAACAAACAGACAGGCAGACAAAATTATTCACAATTGTATTTTTGGTATTGCTGTCATATATACATTAATATCTATTAAAAAAATTTGACGTTACAAACAGACACTCCAATTTTATATATTAGAAAGAATTTACACATTTAATAAGCATACCGTAAGGTATCAATCAATAACAGAGAATTTTATTAAGCGTCTGAATGTATCCGACTTAAGAATTTCAGATGTGTGACAAAGTTTTTGCGTCTATCTAGAATGCTAGTGGAATATACATATCTTTCTTAATCTAGGTAGATACATTAAAACACTTAGAGACATGTGACCATTACACCAGAGAGGGCACCTATAATTAAAAAACTAATATAAGCTTGTCATAGAACGATCTAAGAGAAACAGTATTACTGTTAATGCTTCTACGGATAAAATGGATTTCTGTCTCCTACCTCCTACTACAGTATACATCTGTGTTATAGGAAACAATTACAAAAGTTTGAATATATGTATACAAAATAAAATCTAAATATATAACAAGAATTGTTAACATTTAGGCATGTAGCGAAATAAAACGAAACATAACTGATTTTATCATTCTTCATTTAACTCTTTCAAACTTTTCTTTCATTTTGAAACTAAAATAAATAACTAATTGTGTAAATAACTTTTAAACAATGTGTAAACAACAAATTTTCTTACTTTACACGTGTCACAAAGTTGGTAATTTGTAAACATTTTAAAATACCAACAAAAATTTCGTTAATATATCGAGTAGATATTGGGAAAGTATATTTCTTTATATAAATGTACATACTTGACTATGGAAAACCTACATGGAAAAATAATAAAAAAAATCATGTGTAACTAAACTTACCATTGTCCAAACACTCCTTCAGTGCCGTTGTACTGTCTTCGTTAATAAAAATCTTGACACCGATCTTCAGATTCTTTCTCTCCTCCTCGGCCATCTTGTTCTGGACATCGTCGTGAGGTCGGGTGATGTTGACTACGGCCTCTTTGGTCGAGGTAGAAGTCGACAAAACCAGGTAATCAGAACGCGATGTCTCCGACAATTCGTCGTGACACGCCGTGCCATTTTGAATTGGTGCACCGTTTTCTGTACCCCACTCTGATAATGTTAATTTAATGCTCTCTGAAAGCTGAAAAAAGTTTATTTTATTTTAAATTTGCTATCACGAGGTTTTTTGGCGGCACCTCAGTCTATCATGTAGTAGCTGTTATTTTTAATTCAATAACTTGTGTTATTTGACCGTATATTGTGTGATTTTGGTGGTGGTTTGCGTAATATAGTTTGGTTATTGTGTACAAGTGAAGTATATTGCAAAATTTGTACTTTTGTAATAGCACGGAACGTTTATTCTGAGGTGCCACGAAAATACCATGGAATAGTCTAGGATTGCCATCGTCTTGCTAGTGTTGATGAAAGTTTGAACTTCAGTATAGACAGTATGGGCAAATATCTTTTCGTCTGTCCTTTTGGACGAATAATTATACTACTACTATTTCTCATCACAAATATGACTAATAACGCAGAACATGAATTTCGGGGTGGCAGAAAAACTTCGTAGAAACTTCTAGCAGGGTTCTTAACATTTAATATATTTTAATATTAAATCAAAACTTGCGTATTTACCCTATGTTATGTAATTTTTGTGGTCTTTTTCGTAATGTAGTTTAGTAGTTTGACGTACTGTGTACAAGTGAAGTGAGGTGACGCCCCTTGGAAAATTCTAGAAAAGTATCCATCGTTTTACTAGAGCGTTGAAGCAATACACTTCTAGAATTGTTTATGTAACTTACATATTGCCATTTACTATTATTAATAATATGTCGATTACTCATAAAATGTAACAATAAGAAGAAAGTTGGAAAACATTGGAAAGGTGGCGTAAACACCAGGTTAGTGCTAAAGGGCAAGTTGCATAAATTAAAATAATTGATACTTAGGTTGAAGTCTATTTTGCTTAGTAATTTTTGAAAATATTTAGGGTTTAGGGTACAAAAATTTTAAAAATTGCATTTTTGGTATAGGTGTCGTTTATATATTCACATCTGGATAGTAAAAAATAATATTCTGACATTACAAACAGACACTTCAATTTTATTTATTAGTATAGATATGACAATTAACCTGGTTATTCAGGGTTACTCAAGTTTATTTCTTATTATTAATATTTTCCTATTATGAAATCATAAAAGAAAACATTTTGCTCTTGACACATATTAAAACAAATATCAGATATATTTAACTAAATAAAATTGAAGTGTCTGTTTGTAATAACAAAGCAACATTTCGCTAAATACATATGCACGTATATACGGTAACTATACAAAAAAAAGATTTTTTGTCTGCCTAATTTTCCGGCTAATCTCCGGAATGGCTGGACCGATTTTGACGTGACTTTTTTTTACATTTAGGGACAACAAATCAAGTTTATTAAGATTTTGTAACAATTATGCCCATGATTACTTCACCCTTGAGGAAGGGGTCAAACATGTCTAACATTCTAATATTTTACTGACTTCCTACTAAATAATTGACTATTGGTTTATATATATGTTTTTTTTTTAATATATTAGATACTAGCTGAAATCCGCGTCTTCACGTTTATTTTGCCCATTATTTGCATTATTTTTTGCAGTTTAGATAAGAACGAAATGACTACGATGCACAACAATTTTTTTAAACTAAAATCAATTAAGCAGCAAAATATCTTATAGAAACCATAGTTTTCTTTAAATTTTAATAATATCTTATATATTAATATTATATATAAATATTAATCTTGATATATTTTTTTTAGATAAGGGCTAAATGTTTAAGTAATAAAACTAAAAAAAAAAATCGAAATCTATTCAGTAGTTATTGTGTAATGCACGCACATTAGCAAACCTCTATCATTATACGTACATAGAATTAAAACACTCAGAATGGCAATAATCAATGTTAAGCGAGTTTTTTTTGTTTGAAACTATCACTCTTAGCATTATTACTCATGTATACTTGTTAACAAAATGTAGTAGAGAATAGATCTAAGATTTAAAAAAATCGTGTTACAATTCAGAAATTACTCTACAAAAAATCCACTCGTCAGTTTCTATCTGTCTGTTGACAGAGAGACATTTTAAATTCCAGGAAGAAGTTGCAAACAAAAATTGTTATGACAATCTTGTTAAGAATGAAGCCTGTGTTATTGTTCTAATTCCAGGAAATTATACCATGTGTAAATTACTATGACAAAAAGATTTGGATACCAAACCTAGGAAATCTTTTCACAGGTGAATTTTTTTTTTTAAATTTTGTAGCCTTTAGCCTACTACATACTTTTCCGACCGCATGTTCTCTTAAAACCCTAGTTGATGAATTTTATAAACATCCACATTTGGATATCGAAGCATAACATTAATAAAATAGACAGTACTGAAAGAAATATTTTAAAAATACACATAAAAATATTGTTTAAATGTGTACATTAACCCCTTGAGCACTAACCTGGCGTTTATGCCAGCTTTCCATTGTTTTCCTAATTTAACTAAAACAATGTGTGTACAGACAAACAGACACATAAATCGTGATTTAGTGAATAAGTAGAATAGGTTTGAATCTATTTAGTGGTCTCCCTGCCTGCACAGCCCTTATTCCTGTGTTAGGTGGAGCTGATAAAGTAAACAATTTGACAAATGATTTAGTTATTTATTTAAATACTTGCTGCTACATAAAACCAATTTTTATTTATTTTAAAGCAAAAATAACACTTCTATTATTAATATTGATTGTTATATACCAAGTAATAATTAATTTGAGAGTATTTCATACACAACCATACAAATATGTAAGTAATAATAATCTTTATTATTAGGTAAATATAGTTTTAAATTTGCAAGTGGATCTTCAAAAATATAGATATACTACTGATATACCTACGGACAAACATAAAGTTTTTACATTTTTTAATAAATAAAAACCCCAGTATAAGTAATTATAGATTATTTGAATAAACAAAAGCTAGGTTTGTAAGTTACCAGTTAAATTTAATCATAATCATTATTAAAAATTAGTAGGAAAAAAGTAACTATTTCCTTTTTACCAAAAGCTCAATAGTTTCTAAATAAAAAAAAAGAAGAAAAATGTAATGAACTGTTTTTCTTAGCCTATTAAGAATAAGGTCGATGACTATTCATTTCGGATTTACTAGCCTATTGATTTTTATACAAGTGACTAACTTGAACATTTCATGTCAAATAAGAATGACTGTGCAAAATTGAACTAGTATCTTATTTTCCTTGTAATCATTAACCAAGGTCAATTGAATTTAGACACATTTTTACTAGTTATATAGTTATATTTTAATCCCTCAAATACAGAGAAAAAATTAAAAATAGGAAAATAATTTGAAGATAGAGTAAACGCCAGGTTAGTGCTTTATCAAATATGTTTTTATAGTAAGTCTATTGATTATTTAGTATAAGTCTATTGTAATTATTGGGTATTTGAAATGTTATGTGTTTTTAAATTATTATCTGCTTAATCTTACAATAACAAAATTTACTATTATTATTTAAGTATGCAGTTTAGCAAATACAGAGGTAGAAGAAGAACACATATTGGGCTAACCCAATTCAGTATGGGATAAAGGCATGGTGATGATTAATATTAATTACTTAATAATATTTTTGATTGTTATCAATAACTTCATTATGGTTTACTATTGATTGATAAATATTGGGCATTGAAACAAGTATCTTATAGGAAATACAAAAAAATATACTTAAAAACTTATAAAATAATTTAAAAAAATTCAATGTATTAATATTAAATATTAATTTTACTTATGTAATTTGATCATTCATAAATTTTAGTAGCCTTAGTTTGTACTAGAAATATAATATATAGATAATTTTGAATATTTCTAACTTTGAGCAATCAATAGTAAAATGCTGGACCAAATTTAATGATTCTACTTCATATCAAGAGTGAAGATTTACTAACAAAAAATTTTCATATAGTTTCAGTAAATAAATAAAATTTTATAAAACAATAGAAAACTCAAAGGGAGTAATAAATATTTATAAATCATCATAAATAATATATCGGATGAACTATTCACATAATTATTAACTATAATTTAATTATACTAACCTCTTCAGTAACATTTTGTCCAGCCTTCTTCTTAATATCGATCAAATTTAACACGTTTCCGGTGTTTATTGTCACTTTGGAGGCACTCTTCAACATCGTGACCAAGTAGATAGTTTTTTTTTTTTACTAAAGGTGCGGCCTTCTGCTAAATGCGTCAAGGTTACCGGTTTATAAACCACAAGCAAACGTCGCCTAGACGATATTATTTAGACACGTCCAAACGCTACCGATGACAGCAAACGACTACGCAATTATTTTGCAAGTTGCACATAAAAACTCATGTTTTTATAGATACAATCAGCTGTACTCCAAACAATATTACATATTGCAAATTATTACGAAACAGTTAAGAACATAGATAGTTTCAGAATGATAATAATATATTTATCATTATGTATATTAATTACAAGTAATTGAGTAGACCAAAACTAGAATTTTGTTGGCGACTTCCATAATTTTCAAGTTTTGTTTCTAGCGCGTTTCTAGCAGCTCTTCTAAAACAAAAATGTCAAAGATCAGTGTTGTCAGCGACTAGTTTCACGGACAGAAAAAAAAACTGTTTTTCTTTTAAAAAGCTCGCTCAAATTACCCATAAAAATAAGACAATAGAAAAACAATAGAAAGCTGGCGTAAATGCCAGGTTATTGCTCTACGAATTTAGCATTTCACAAAAGAACTATTCAAGATTATCTAAACGTGCAATTATACAATCTTCATTATTTTTCTTACGAAAAATGTTGTTTTTTTAAGTTTAATTGCCATTAATAATGCCTAAAGTAGTGAAAACGATGAAATTCTAATTAATATGAAGAAGTTTCGTGAAACAGATATAAACAATAAAGATGCTTTGATGCCATTAAAAATGTTCCAGTACGAATTGCTGCTATTGGTGTTGTTCGTATATGTATATGTTATGTTATATGTACGGATAATTTCAAGGGCTGCTAACACAGTTTAACTAGGATATTGATATATTGAAGGAAACTTCTTTGCCTGGCATGAGAGTGTCAGAGTGATGAGTGTCAGATATTTGCGATGCGAATTATAATGCTAAAGGATTTATACTTTTTGATTGTAGAATAATTATTTTATATAGTGTTTGATTTTAAATAAACAGTTATAAAACTAATAAAAAAAAACTAGATATTCGTGGAGATTGCTGACAGAAGTGAAAACTCGAAACTTTAGAAAAACTGTTTTTTTTAAAGTGTAAATTTCATTTTTTTATTGAAATTATTAACATTGGTACATCTATTGGCGCTCCGAGGAATAATTATGTACATTTTTGTATACTTTATTCATAATCAAAACACGCGATAGGCTGCGTAAGTATGTATTTTATTACTATCTCTAAATACCAGCACTAGAGAGAAATAATAAAATGAACCAGCATTTAAACGCCATTATGACACACTGTAGCATATTGACGGGTGACGTCATAGCGTTGGTAACGCGAATCTAAAAATATCGCTCAACGCCGCTAAAGATGGTTTTATTTCTAAAAATCATTTAAACTGAAAATAATCATTATTGTTTTTTTTTTTTTTGTAAACTAGCTAATTCTGTCCAGAATGGCCTTAACAGCTTCACCGTAACTTTGGGGGCGAGTGCTGAAGGCACTCGGCGCAAAAGGTAACTAGCACAAGGGCTCGAACCTCGGCTTGGCTGCTACCTGTGATAAAAAATTTCCGAGGAATTTGAACCTAGCTAAACCCTACATTTTTTATTTCTTAATAAAAAAAAAGGTTCCTTAGAGGATTTATGTACCTGCATGTTATGTGCATATATGTATTGTTGTGCGTGTAATGCTTGATGCATGGGTAGTGTCACTGTATCGCGCTGGTACCGGCGTCAAGAGCCTTCCCAGTTGGGAAACGGGGCACGTCTTAGGCCACCACCGGAGGGGGACCCGGAGAGTGTGCGGGACCAAAGTTAGGCGCCTGTTCCCGATGGCGGGAACGGTGGTTTCGCGGGCGTGGGCGCTGGCACACAAGTAAACAAGGTATATGAAGAAAGATCCTATTTCTGCGAGTGATTCTATCGTCGCGGTCGATTAAAATGTTACGCAGTTGCCGCCTCTTGTAGACGGCGCGTCGGACTGGTGAGTCCGAGTTGGCTCGTACTTTGAGGGGGTTTGGGTGTGTCTCTACGCGTTCGAAGAAGGCGCGACATTGGGTTTTAAAAACGAACCTAAGCAGGTTCAGATCTCTGTTTAAGCCAACATTTCTCTGGAACCATTGAGCACCTGCAGGTTTCCTTAAAAAGCGATTCCGAATCCTTTGTAAGGCGTGCATCTGAGATCTCCTAATGTGACCGAATGATGTGCACAATACGTGATGATAGGTCTAACCATCATCTTTACAGGGTAATTTTATAGCGCAGGGCCATTGCTCTTGTTGTTGTAGAGCGGGTAGAGACGACCTAGCACCACGGTGGACTGGCGCTTGATTTTCTGAATGCGAGCTTTGAAACTCAGTTAGGCGTCTAGCTGAACATCTAAGTATCTAAAGTATTTTTTTTTAACGGGTGGAAATGCATTTACTCACTACCCTTACCTATGGCATTAGTGACACCGGAGTCCCCCAATGCAATAGGTAAGGGGGCACGGAGGTACGAACTCCATGCCAGTTTTCGCAAGCACCGCGTCGCCCCCTGCGGCGAACCCACCAGGCCTCGTCCATGCAATGGCCTGGTAGGGATGGGGGGAATACTTGCCCACCCACCTCTTAGCCCACCTCTCACAGAGAGGCACGACCAAATTGGTCGAAAGTCCGGGGGGCAGGATATACTTCCTGCCCCCCATAAAAGGGAAAAATGAAGAATTGGACAGTACAGTGGCGGCCAAAGAGAAAGATGAAGAAACCCTCCACTGCTTTGAAAGGGAATTTAGGTCCCTCTCCTTCACTCATCTTGTCTCAATCGACAAGACGTAGGAAGGAGAGGGATACCTGGAAGACAGAAGGAAGGAAAGTAGAAGAAAAACAAGAAGAAACCCCAACACAACCAAACCTCCTCCCCCACCAACACCCCCCCCCCCTCCCCCGCCCCCGGGAAAACAGTACCTACGTACTTGATGGGTCTGGGAGAATTTTTCCTAATACTAAATCATGGTCTCTATTGAATACGATCGCGGTATTCTTATTCGGGTTTATCGCGATACGTCACTTAAAGTACCAAGACCTGAAATCATCGTCGGCTCTTTGGACGTATTTTTGGGGGAGTTGTTTCCTACGATGCGCATAGTATATGCCTGTGTCATCCGCGTATAGACCTGACTGAACTCTTTCGAGTGCAGGGAGATCTGCTAGGTAGAGATTGAACAGGACATTATTAATGTTTTTATTGTTACATAATAAAAAGATTTCCTTTCTGACAATTTTACTCTGTGCACATGCTCTTTTTTGTTTTAACGAATCAAATCAAAAATGGAAACTAGAAAACATGTATTATTTGAAATATTTCTGAAAAGAACATCTTTATCATAATTATGAAAAAAGAAAGCATTTTCATAAAATTATAACACAACAGCTATATTTTTTGGTAACAAAAATAAAATCTGTTGGCTGCGTATTGGCCTGTCAAATGGTTAACAGCAGAGATGAAT
The DNA here is from genome assembly GCA_014132275.2 of Samia ricini. Taxonomy (NCBI): domain Eukaryota; kingdom Metazoa; phylum Arthropoda; class Insecta; order Lepidoptera; family Saturniidae; genus Samia; species Samia ricini. The sequence goes on from AP028158.1 coordinate 13,055,258, forward strand.
AATAATAGTTAACAATGGTTAACAGTATCTAACTTGTAGTGGCACAAGATCGAATCATGTATTAAGTTGCCATATTTCTATAGCACATAATTATGGACAAGTCATCCTAAAGGAGGCGTGATATGAATTAATAATAAAAAATTAACCAATATGAACCGACTCGTGAGACACAATGTTGACAAGACACCGACCATTCAAAGTATAGGGGCCAGTGCACATCATTTTAAAACAAACATTAACAGTGTACTGCCTGTATTATCTAGGTACCTTTGCCTTTTTTCTGAAAGGAAAAAAACTTCTAACGAAAAATAACTGTCACTTTAGCCTAGTGATGTACATATAATATCGATTTATATTTCACGTTATTTATTGTAATATTTTATAAATAAAATGTGATATCTCGAACAAATATATACAATATTAAAAGGAGAGATGATGAGCTAGAGAAGAGGGTGTTGAGAGAGAGAGAGAGAGAGAGAGATACAAAGCACGCTATACTTTTTGGTTATACAATTATTTATTTTCACGTGATATTTCTGAATTATACTAGTTTCGATTAATTGAAAACAAATTCTTAAAATATTATGAAAATAAAGTAAAAATGGTAACATTTTAATTTTGTTCCTCGTTAAATGGTAGAGTACAGATATGTTATATGGTCACATTAAATATATCGAAACAAATTTCGATTCTTATCGAGTTCTACGATTAAAATTGTCACTTGTGACAGCATTGCTGATATCAATTATCCTGTTATCAATTTATCATAATTTGGATTGGTATTTCGTTTAGGTACATCTTTTTCTAGCAAAAAGTTTTCTAACAGTGTTACGTATTCCGACAGAAAATCAAATTAACTAACAACGGCAAAAGAATATAATTCAACATGGGTGTCGATATTTTGGGATTTGCTTATGCAGCAACGGTAGCTGCCGGAGGGATAATGGGATATGCTAAAGCAGGTTCGTGACCTACAGTGATAATAAATATGTTTTAAATTTTTTGTTCTGCACATAAAAGCAAAATGTGTACGGAATGTAATGTATATATAAATAATCTTTCTAACCTTTAATTTTTAGTACACTTGAAGGATTGATAATTATGGATAACTAATAATGTGTTTAAAGTTTATTTTTTATTAATCGTCTAAATAGTTCTCTGAAAAATATGTCAAATATTATCTGTAATTGGAATTAATTATTATTTTATGTAATTGTAATAATTAAGTACTTTGAATTTTTTGTATTATTTACTTATTACAGTATCACATTTTAAATATCCCTGTTCTACAGAAAATGGTTAAAGATAAATATCTAATTAAATTCTATAATTTGTTTGTTGATTCATTAGTAAAAAAATTCTCAACTTTATCTTTTGGAATAAAAATAAAATCTAGATTTAAACTATTAAAATGCAATTTGTTTCAAATAAAGGAGAAAGTTCCTACATTTATATCTATCATTTACATCTATCTATGTATATAATCAAGGTAAATTTATTACTATTTTAAAAAAGTACCTAATACATTCATTACATAATATTCACTTGTAAAACTGGCTAGATCAGACTTTAATCCAATCACCAAGTATTTAACCACTGTTTTTTAAATTGTATTACTAATATTTATCAACTGTTATTATGTTTTAGGTTCTATACCATCGTTAGGGGCAGGTTTAATATTCGGATCATTATTGGGTAAGAAAAATATGTTTTTATTAATTATTATGTTTCATAACATATAAAAATGGATGTTGTAAAACATAATTATATTATTCTATCTTCCAACTATTCAGATTCTGTTAAAAATGTTTCAGGTGTTGGAGCTTATCAGATAAGCCAAGATCCATCAAATTACACATTTATGTTGGGTACCACTAGTACATTGGGAGGTTTAATGGGATACAGGTAAACAAACATGTTTTGTAAACATTATATAGGTATGATTTGATTTTTATAATTTAGCAATTTAGATTCCTCTGGAAACATATTTCTGAGAATTAAGAATCAAAAGTTAGAAATTATATTGTTTACTAACATCAAGTAGGGATATTATTAAATTTTAAATTAAGAGAATGTTTTTTATGCTCAATTATCTGGACAATCTTTAATTTTTTTTTTATGTTTCTGTACAGTTTTCTATGGTACTATAAGACTGCAGTTTAAATAATGAGTGATTAAATTAGAGCAGTGGTTGCCACACTTTTCTGGTCAAAGGCCACATAGGTCATTGTGAGATACCACTGCGAGCCACACTTTTATAGATTGGGTAGTTAATACCATCTATTAATGGACATATTTTTATAAGTTGCCAAATGCAAATTTCCCATTATTTTTGTAAGGCAATAACAACCTATGAAGTCCTGGTATCCTAGTAATCAAAACCTAATTCACTAACTATTTATTGATTTCAAAACAGCTAAAAAGGTAATTTGCAGTTAATTTAAAATGATCAGGTTTTCAGAGCTACAAAAGAAGCGTAATTAGAGAAGTATGTTCTGGAATTATTGGTTCATGGTGTCATACCATAATTCACGTAATTCCATAATTTTAGTAGCAACGTAGGTAGTATAGTGAGAATGAATGTGAATACATAATGTAAATTTTAAAAACGATTTTTTTTTACCATTTACAAACATTAGTTACCTATATGGGTATTTTTTACTATGAAGGTGCAACTACATTAAGCTTCAAATGCTAATATTTAATTCATCTTTTGTCTAATCAATTTGTTAGGACCTTGCCTTATTAAACTTCATAATAATATCAACCAAAAAGCAGAGAAGGGCGGGAAAAAAGGAAAGACTGTTCATTAACTTCATAGTAGGTAAACTCTGTTTTGATTTACCATTTGTCTACCAAAATTGTTTGTTAAGTCGCAGGCTGCACAAATATCGGCCCAGGGTCACATGCGGCCTGCGGGCCGTCATTGACGACCACCGAGATAGAGTTTAAAACCTACAATTTTAAAAATTAATATAATTAAATAACAAATAGACTTTAATGCGTCGAATATGGCAAATGATGTCAAATTAAATATGTCAATTAACCCCTTGAGCACTAACCTGGCGTTTACGTTTTCCATTGTTTTCCTATTGTCTCATTTTTATGTGTAATCGACATATTAGTATAATGTTTTTTTTTTCCAGAAGCTCTGGTTCATTATGAGTAGCATAAGTAGATTTATAATCTGGAAATCTGTTATCAAAATATATTTTATCTATAATTACTTTATGTCACAAATACAATTTTAACATTATAGTTTATTGAATATCAAATACTTGCTATGTTGCATGACTATGCAAGTTAAAAACTTTATACGTAATGAACTTATATTACAGCAACTGTTTACAGATTTCACAAATCACTAGTAATGCTAATCTTTTAAGGTTCAGTATTGATTTATGTTTATCTTTATTACTTTTTTTTCAGATACTATAATGGAAGAAAGTTCATGCCTGCAGGTCTCATGTTCTGCCTATCAGTTGGAATGATAGCTAAGTTATTAGTAAATAATGTTGGTTCCAGTCCTACACCAGTAAAGACTGGGTAGAAATTTATTATAATGCAATTAATGACATTAGTTACGGCAGTTAATATTGTATGTTGCTTGTAAGAAAAAAAAGAAGGAAATAAAATAAATTATAGGATATTATTGATATGGGTACTTCACTAGAAATTGTTTTTCTACTTATAATAACATTAGTGCCTGGACGCCATTTTGGTGACGTAATCTCGTGATTTTGAGCATAATCATGAACATAAAACATTTATAGAATTCTTATATACATACTTAACAGTATCTTATCTAAAATAATATTTAACAAATGAAATGAACTATTAAAACTTTATTAACTGCATTTTTTAGTTGCGAAAGACGTCACGAGGAAGCACATTATCAACTTACGAGTATCATAACTATATTTTCGGCTTGTTTTACATTTGAATTTTGATATGCATAGTGGTATAAAAATGTTTTATTTACGAATTATTTTCCATTTGCATTGAATATATGTTTTTTTTGTTTAGAAATTGTTTTTAAATCATTTATAGGATATTGTTGTTTTAAGTTCAATGTGGTTGTTTTTATATTCTTAATATGAAATAAATAGTGTGGTGTTGGGTTTTTATTTTAATTTGTTGTTTATTTATGTTTATGAAATCCAAAGCCTAAATGACGAAAGATATGTTCGCTTTTATATGCAGTTATCTGTTCAGAACAGATAATATTTAGGTATGTACCTATAATATGTCGATTACCCATAAAAATAAGACAATAGGGAAACAATGGAAAGTTGGCGTAAACACCAAGTTACTACAACACTAAAGGGGTTAAAATTACCGTTTTGCACGAAATCAATCAAAATATTTTTTTTCCATGACTATTAATCACAATAATCCCTCTTGCAATGTATTCATGGAAAATTGAGGCATGCGTTGCCAATGCAGTGGCAATTTATACATATTCTTCTTGAAGAAATCAGATGAACAGCAGGTAACAAACTCTGAAAAAGGTATTTTGTACTTTCTCTTGGGTATTAAATTGTTTTCCCACTTAAAAGATTCGGACAAATTCTGGAAAAAGTAGAAGTTTGTAGGTGCAAGTTCTGGTAAAATTTCTTCTTTTAAGATACTTAATACCAATATGTTAATTACGACTGAATTCTGCCAATATCACGTGGGTATAATATTTTTGAAATTTTATATAGATACTTCACGCTCTAATAAAGTTATCGTCACACTTCTCGTCAAGGGTCACGTAGGTCAGAGTGAGATACCACTGTGGGCCGCACTTTTATAGACCAGGTAGTTGATACCATTTATTAATTGACATATTCTTATGAGCTGTCAAACGCGAATCTCCCATTGGTTTTGTATGCTATGAAGTAATTTTTTGACTAACCTAATTCACTAACTATTCTTTGATTTAAAAATAACTAGAAATCTAATTTCCAGTTAGTTAATTGAAAATAATCGAGTTTCAGAGTTGCAAAAGAAGCGTTATTAGAGAAGTTGTGTTCTTGAATTATTGGTTCATGGTGTTAGCTACCTATTCCATAATATTCTATTGCTAAGTTAGGTAGTATAATGAGAACAAATGTGAATAAAAAAAATCATTGTAATATTTTTCGTTTTAAACATACACCAACATTAGATACTTCTTTGGATTGTTAAAATACAAATACTTATTTAATTCATCATTTGTCTGATAATCTTTTTAGGACCTTGCCTTGTCAAACTTCGTTATAATATCAACCAAAACGCAGGGAAGAACGGGAAAAAAAGGAAAGTACGGGTCGGGCAGCTGTTTAGCCATTGTCAAGTGTTCTCTCCCGCAATCCGCTTACTAAGTCTACTTATACTCATGTTAACTTCATAGTAGGTACGTAAGTTAGGTTTCGAGTCATTGCCTACCAAAATTGTTTACACGTCGCGGGCCGGGCAAACACCGGCCAAGGGCCGCAGTTTGACGACCACTGCCCTAGTAGAACTGTAGCTATATTGCTAGAACTTTCCAGATTGTTTTATGGCACCTCAAAATTTACTTGCTACGTTATATTACTAATATAAAGTAAAATAACGAAATTATATCAAATAGAATGCCGCCAATATTCCTAGAGGTTTATGTAATGATTTCAACACAGCGGGCGGGTTGGGATGCTAGCTCGTTGTTTTTATAGAAGACGTCACGTTAATGCGAGCCTAGAGTAATCTCTTCTGTAGTAAAATCGCGTTGGCGTCCCGACCCTCCCACTGTGTGCCAAAACCATAAAATAAATTAAAATCTTGTAAATTATAAGATTCCAATGATTCGAAAACCTACCAATAAAAGCATATTATATTCGGCCTGGCTCGTATTCTAAAACCTCTTGAACTTAAATAGGTAACTGTAAATAAAACACACAAATAATATTCAGTATTTTCTATATTTTCTCTCTTAAAATTTAGGCAATTTTCGGAAAGTCGATGTTTGATTTATTATACACATAGTTTTTTTTTAGACAATAAATAGTATATCAACGGCAAGTGGTGTTTCACTATTCCTTTAACACAACTTACGTCTTAGTCAATATAACAAAAAAAAAAAACATTACAATTTTATACTAAATTGGTAACTTTCTAAACATTATGTCATATAAATAATTTTAGAAATAAAAAAAAAACTTTAAACATAATTATGTGATTTTTTTTAATTCATATAATAAAGAATGTGTGTAAAAGGTGTAAATATACCAAAAAGTTTATAAAAGTAATTGTTCAGAAGGACGCGAACCAGTCGCAATAAATCGCGGGTTTTAAACAAAAAAATAAAATAATTATAGAGCTATATGTAAACTTATTTAAAACCTTAGTCATTACTATTTAAAAGGCACTTTGTGGCAGTTTTCTTTTACATGAGATTTTATTATGCAACCGTTTTACACGAAACATAGACTAAAGAGTATTTAATGTTTTTAATTCCAAAAACCTAAACGATTGGGAATTCAATACGCTATTGGGGTTAGAATAGACGTGCAAAATCATGTTCGATTTATCGTTCCTACGTTTTTTTCACTTCTAAATTAAATATTAATACGGTATAAAGATTATTACAACAGAATACCGATAAAATAGGTATGTATTAAACGAGTTTTTTTCCTGTCTCTGTATGGTTAAAAAATTTGCTTTGAATTGAATTTTTATTAAGACCTATAAGTATTTTATTACAAATTTCTTTTTTGTTTGATATTAAAACCATTTATTAATTATAAATTAATTTACAGTATATTTTAATAGCATGTTGTTAAAAAAAATTAGAGACACGTAAGTCGAAACATATTTAAAATAATCGGTACTGATCAAATATGTAACAATATATGCTGTGGATTAATAAAATATTTTAAATCATTATTATTATAAAATTATGGAATTATCGGAAGGGTATTTTTTGTAATATTTTATTTCACATAGAAACGAAAAATCGCACATTCTTAACATCACATACTAAAACTCCGTACCTAATTTGATCGTCGTCAGTTTAACAAAACTACAATTACTATTTTAATGTACTTATAGTTCATACACAATCACAATTGTAATATCACTCACTAATATGTCCGACACTTTCTTATAAGTTTGTCTTCGGGCACATATATTTCTTCTCACATATTTCGCGCAAGAAACCCGTTTTATTCCGATGCAAATAAAAATCTACTTTCTTCTTCTACAAATATTTGTTTTTTTTTTTTATCTAAACGGGTTATTGCGTTCTCATTCTGGTAGGTTGGCTGGACGTGGACACAATCCGAGGATCTGGTAATGGGGCGTTTCTTTCCTCGATTATTGTGTTGTCACAGCAAGGCAGTCTTTAATATTCAACCCGCTCGATTCGTTAGTGGCGGCTGCTGTAAAATTACTTAATATCAATAAATGTAAAAGTTCACTTTCACAATAAATTAATAATATAAACAAAATCGATTCAATACGGAAGATAATGTTGTAATGATTGCAAAACTTTAGTAAATAAACGGAATTCGGATTTCATTACAATTCAACTCGTTCTTTCAAAATTGCAGGTGGCGTTTAATCCGTTTTCGTTTAGTTTTAATAAACGATAATTCCTTTCGAATTACATAACAAAAAGAAATTCTTTATATTTATCTAAAAATCTACGTTAAAACAGTAAATGATGTATGTAGAATTTATTAAGCGTTATTTTTCGTATGATTTATTCGTGTAAGTTACAATTTGATGTAGGCAATATGACGCATAAATGTATATGTCAGATTAATATCAGATGGTAAGAAGTCAGAATGTTGTCCTGCGATGACCCAAAATGCTGATTTTGTACATTTGGAGATTTAAATATAGAATGATAATAGTAAATATCAGTTAAAGATAGATTTAGACTAGTCTACATCAATAAGCTTTTTGTGAAGAAATTAGAGAAAAACTCTTTTACAGGAGCTCTGCCATAATATATACTCTGTTTCAAATTTCATATTAAGAAAATTAATGCAAATAGTTTTGGCTAATATGTGGAAATGTATGAATATTTCATGTTGTAAATGTTATTATAAAACCTTTTTATAACACCTATTCATCATATCATCATATCATATAAAAATCGGTATATTTAAATACAAAAGTACATAATATTTATAGATAAATATTTATGTATAAATCGTGAATACAGATAGTGTTCCAAATCGTATTCCTGCGAAACTACTAAACATATTGTAATGTAGATGTCAGGATAGTATGTAAGTGCATTCGAAGTATAATTTAGTTTAATAACATTAAGATTTTTTACAGGAGCTAAGCATTAAAAATGTGGAAGAAGGGTTATTAATCTGTAGAAAACTATTTTTAAATAGTTAGTTTTTTTAAACCGTAGTTTACTATTGAAGTATTAATAAATTATATTAAATTATCTACTACTAATGAATTTGTGAGGTTAAAGTTTTACGTTTAGTCTCTCTCGCTACGTGTCGTATCGACTTTGTTGCTTAACTTCTCACCCTTCTTTAATATACCTACATGATATTATAACAGTTTAATATTAGACGGGTCTGTTAAAAAAAATAAGATTACTCATTTACAAGTAATTTAGTTTGTAGGTGTTAAATAAATAATCTCTGAAATTGTGGTGTAGTTGGTCCTAAAAAGGTGATGTATTAAAATTTGTTGGTGGTCCTTATTTTGATCAGATTTTAATTTCTTGTTCATCAGTCAACTTTATTTATAGTCTGTTCTTTGGAGTTATAATAAAAAGTAATCAGTCAACAACCCTATTTATTCGCCGTAGATAGATAAAAGAATACGTTAAGAGCTTAATGTCTCAAATATATGAAAGGAATCTCAAAAAGAAAATCAAATATTTGAAGTACCCGCTTTCAAACCTAGTATCGTTTGTTAAAAATATCCTACAAGACTATATGTAATAGACGAAAATTATATATATACACATAATATGCGTGACGATGTATGTAGTAGGTATGTCATATTCCGTTGGATGGGCGTTTCCATGAATGACGTATGATACAAGACATGACTCCATTCCCTTTGATATATATACTCTTACCAATTTATGTCTATCATAAAGTTCTACAGTTGAACAAATTCCCCAGTCGTTAGATTCCTCTGGTATGCGAACACGAGTCTCGCCGGTTCTATTTGCACTTGCTGCGAATTCGCATCTGGCCTTATAGAGTTATCACTCGACTTCGCTTGGGAGTAATATGTGCCTATTTTGAAAACCGGCTTCACCACGCCTTTATCCGGATAGGCCTTCGTCGTGACCCTTCCGAAGTAACTATCTATTTCGTCTTTATTATAGAACCCTCTTTCGTCGTCGTCCTGTCTGATTTAAGTGGTTGTGGTGTTGTGAAGTCTTTGAAATCGTACGGGTTCTTTGTTGAAGTGATCGAGTATTTGTTTAGTGACGGTGGATATGTGATGGATGTCTTCGTTTTTTCCGTTTGTTGTTCGAACGGTTTTGCGGTTTTCTCTGTGTTGTTGGGTTTTTTCGTTGTAAATAAGTAGTATTTGAAAGCGTCTTCAGTTGAGGGTGTTACAATTGTTGTCTTTTGTACTATTGTTGTTGATATGTCGCTTGTTGTTGAGATGTAACCTTTTGTTGTCCCTTCGTAACTGTGTATGGTGTATATAAAAGAAATATATATTATTATTCTTAGTTGTATATATATGTGTGATATGTATAATGTACACACACTGACTGTAACGAGAATGTGTTTATGTTCTCATTGTTGTGTCAGTATTGTGATATTGGTGTTTTTTTTTGTTTTGTTTTAGATACGTATTTATTTTAATTTGTAACGATAATCAATAAATGAAGTTATAGTTTGCAGAACTACAGGAATAAGTTCAAAATTTCTTTCTATGGATAATTATGACGTATTCATAGTCAAAGAAGTAACAGTAAAAAGATCAAAATCAAATGGAAAATAATTTGAAAATAAATCAATGATTATGTTTTAATCATTAAAATAATAAATTGATTGATAAATATATTATGAACCAAAACGTTTAAGAGACATTTTTTTTATGAGTTGTGGTTACAATTTAAAATCACGTATCAAGACTAAAACATCTTTATAGCTGTGATTTATTAAGATGAACAATTAGACGATTAAATTGTATTTTACATTTCAAATTCGAATCTTGATATTTTGAACTACTATCTAATAAATTGAACATTCTCACTTTTACAAAATCAAGATGAACTGATATTGATTATTCATACCCATAGTATCAAAATCAGTGTAACATTATTTATTTTCGTTTTAAAATTATGCTAATAATATAAAACTTTATCACATGTACTATAATCATTTCGTAATAAACCGTTGGATACTAAATTAATTGGATAAATACTTTATCTGCTTGATTGCAAAAGATTTTTTACGAGTTCTGATGGATTTTATTCAAATAGCAACACTGATTAAAGGATTAGTGTAACATAGATGCCACAGACCTAGTAATATTTCCATAGAAGGGGCTCGTCTCAGGACGGACGTAGCTCGGTGTGTGTTGAGAATAATCAGGTATTATATTCTCATGTTCCGTTATACATCGTCCGTTTATACAGTACTGAAATATAATAAACATTATTTTATCAGGTTCAATCATTAATATTTTTATTTTGAGAATTTTTATAATCAATCAGAATGTAAGACAAACCTGCCCGTCTCCACACGGAGAGCCTTCGGCCGCGGGTCTGTACGCGACGCAGTAACCGCTTGCAGAGTCGAAACAAAACAGCTGGGCGCATACGCGCTCGTCTTTAAAACACGCACTGGAATAATAATAACAACGTTGATTATTTTCATCGTAATATTATGAATCGATGCACTGGTAATACTTTTTACTAGGAATTCTTGGCGCGATTTTGGACTGTCCTTATTTTGTAATCATTATCTTGCAGTATATGACGGCTATATTAAATAATTTTCGAGGCATTTTAACTGATATAGTTTAATCATTGTTTACAAATTGCGTATTGATAATAATTTATTCTGAAATTTCCCTACAACTTTCTTGGAACGCTCAACAAATGGCCATCACTTTGTTGGATATTGAAAATTAGTAAAATAATACGAAGTTAGGCTTAAAGAACTTATCAAGGGCCGTAACTTTTAATCCTTTTATATCATAATCTTTCTACGCTATTTTAATTTTACTGATTTGTTTACTTGATCGCATGAAATATAAAACTGAAATAGAATTAGAACCATTTTGGATGTATGGCCATGTGATTGAATTTGAAGAAATAGAAAGAAAATATTTCATATTTCGCTATTTACGATTATATTATTATTGTATCTATATAGTTGTTACCTGGTGCCCCTATCTTTCCGACATTGTGCATCTAATGTTAGTAACCTTCCAGGAAGAACACGCGGTAACGAGTCGTCCTCATGTGGTGAGTTGTATAGACATGTCGCTGTGTCACCGCTGCAAAGAAATAATTGAATTAAAATTAGTACAGTACGCACAGTTTTATGGTCATCTTTACATATCGACTCGAAAATCCATTCGAAATCTAGCTGACAACCACAGAACTAGATTAACTAAATACTTTAGCAAAGATATCCTTAGCAGCCTGTGCGAAATTTGAGCTCAAAAAGAACAAGGCGTTGGATGATGAGGGAATAACAGCCGGGCTGTTGAAGGTGGATGGAAATCCTATCTGGATGCTATTTTTTTGGTCATAATCAAAACGACATAGGCATGGCACAGAAGTGTGGTGTTTATCTTTTACAATGGAGGTGACCCATTTTACTTTTAAGTTATGTTTGTATAATAACAGTTTTTTTTCGAAAGTTTCGATTTTTCACTTCTGTCGGCAGTCCCCATGGCTGCGTAGTTTTTTTTTAAAATACACCAATTTTAAAATCGAATACACCAACAGACCACTGTGTGAATGCCACTGACTACACCGCACCACGATTCCTTTGAAGTGTGTCGAAAAAACTGACAACTTCGCTATTGCGCTCCTCTACAGACAATTGCCGGCCACCATCACCCCGTGTACAAAATGGCGATGGCCTATAGTGCGTCATCATGCGCCATCGTATACTGTTCTTAAGCTGTTTTCGAGAGTCTTCACATAGTAACTACCGCGTAGGGTAAACGAATTCCATTAGTCTTTAGATATTGTATTAATTTTTTTAGCTCAGCGCTTTGACTACACCTGGTGTTAAGTGATGATGTGATCCAGGATAGTAAACACAAAGCTTAGTATTGGTACTGGTTCTCAAGTGATATTAGTGGAGTACGCCTATTAGTGTTTGACGCTAAATTTGAAGGTATTAGCTACCCTGGCGAGGATTATTGAAGAATGCACTACCCCACCAGACTATCATTTCTTTACCGAAAGCTCAGGCTGATTATAGGAGTTGGATAGGTGGTTTCAAACCTACATTCATCGAGTCGTAATCCGATCACACTACTAACCGAGGCATTTAAATTTAAAAAAACGTTGGTTATTGGTCATGGTCTACGTAGGCTATATCTTAAGAGCAATATCAAAATGATGTAGGTACTAGAGAATTGTGGAATTTAGCGATTATATTTCTCTATCTTGATTGATTTGCAATAATAGTTTCACTATGGACTCAATTCTAAAGTCAACACGACTATATATGTAGGCAAAAGCCAGTTTACTTGTATAATCGGAAAGATATTCTACATACAATAGGAATATTAGAAGGAACATACTTTAAGAAATGATGGAAGCTCTGCACACTGCACGGCGACCATCGGAATCCTTTCTCAGTGTGCCTCAAGTCCGACATGATGAATCCGTCCTCCCACTGGCATTTCTCCGCACCGGGACCGCCGAGGTAAGACGGTGGCGGACTACCGTCGTGGACAGCACCTAAGCTGTAATTAAAAACAAAACAATTAGAAAAATCCATGAATATCCAATCTTCGTAAATTGCCTACGCTCTGTATCCTTGTCACTTTAACGTCCACGTGACGACAACCGCAACGAGAAAATACAGCTAATAAAAAATCTGATAAACTAATTAATGATTATTTATCCATAAGATCTTAAGAATCTTGGTCCATGAAGGTGATGGATGAAAAGACAGACAAGAATGGACAGGATTACGAATTAGAGGAAGTTGGAAAGTGGCAAGTAACGTCTGTCTTGGTATGAGCATGTAATACGCATGAAGGAAGAGGATGTTGTAAGAAAGGTATTGGATATGAATGTAGACGGGTATAGGGTAAGAGGAAAACCAAAGAAAAGATGGATGGACTATGTAAAAGATGATAGATTAGAAAGAGAGTGAATGTAGGTATGATCTCAACTATTTGGAAGAGGAAGACATGTTGTGCCGACCCCAAATAAAAATGGGATAAGAGTAGGGAGATGAATATCCATAAAATCGTCGAATTCAACTGGTCTGGTATTTCGTACTGTAGTGTTACAATCAGTGTATTGCCAGTGATGACATACGGCGCAGAGACGTGGTCGCTTACAATATAAAATCAAATCAATCTAGTTTAATAGAAAAAAAAAACAGTACATGAAAAAGTAAGATCCCGTTGAATATTCCTGTGGAATGTACAGATGCATACTAGCTGTTTATATTTTATAGACAAATAAAAAAATCATACGTACAGATGTCCCACTTCATGTGCGGCGACAATGATGCCGGAGAAACCACCAGTATCTTCAATAATGGCAACAGAGTTGACCTTCTCCAATCTTTTGTTCACCACACAAGCTCCACCGACGTACGCGAAACCTGAAGTTATTGTATAATTAATGAAAAATAATGTAACATTGTTTTATTTTATAGGTTTTCAATAAAAAAAGACGTCTTTACTTACCTTTCTCTTGAATTTAAAAAAAAAATCAAGTGATATTTAGGTGCTTATTATATAAGATAAATTTAAATATATAACTGCTAGAAAATAACTGGTTTCTTATTGGTAGATATTTAATTCAATTATTAAAAACTTTGTAGTCCTTTAAATTATATAATAATATAGTATATTCTCTTTATCATAATCATCATCAGCAACGAAAGACGCCCACAGCTGGACATAAATCTCCCTTGAAGGTCTTGTGCCACCCGCACACAGGGGATTCCCGCGAAGTTCATCAGGTCATTGGTCCACCTAGTTAGCGGCTTACCTACGCTGCGTCTTCCGATAATTACGAAATACTTACTTACATACTTAAGACTAATAAACGTGTATTTGTAGTGTATTTTAGATTTAAGTAGGTAAGGTAATATTGGTTTTATGGAAGAATAAATTACTTACGAAATGTTTGATATAAGTACGATGAAAAATGGATAATGAAGACAGAATAAGAAAATAAATTATAATAAAATTTAATAACTTATAAATTCATATTTACTTACTATAAGATGTCGTTTGTATGGTATACGGCGGTGATAACGCATGCACGTGGTGTTTAGACAAGCGTAAGCAAGTTATTGTTATCGCATCCAATTCCCACCACCCAGTTTCAAGTTAAAATTTTAATAAATATAGCTTAAATAATAAAAGAATTTAGTTGATTGCTTATCTAATTCATGCACTTAATTATGTTCATGTTTTATAATTAAAAAAAATTAAATAATGTTCACTCAATATAACTATGATCTTTCATTGTATTTATTATAACGAGAAAAGAGTATGCGGTAACATTGGCAAACTTTAAAAATCGAATAGTTTATATTTGAAAGATGCATAAAAGCTTTGGCTGAAGTGAATAAAGAAAAGTTCATATTCTTATTGATAACTTCAGAACTAGCAGTATGGATTAATTTATTCGCCTGTCCTATTGGACGAATTTTATTACCACTGTTAGAAAAATATACGTACAACATAACTATCTATTCTTAAATTAATCCTCAGTGTCAGGAACTCATTTGAACTTTATGTACTAATCACGGTTTAAACTTTATCAGCCTGTATAAAGATGGGTAATAATTTATTGCAATAATTAAAATCTTAAAGGTCTATTACTCCATACAAAACCATTTTAGTGTTTCCCAAGCAAATACATAAATCCGTATAATTTAAGATTTTCACACAGCAGATATTATACATTCAAACAAAATGTCTAATTAATATTACCGTGTCCTCGTGTCATTTAAGTCAGGTAGGGCCGTCCAGACGATTAATGATTTTACGCAACTTTCTTGTAACTGCAATTTACAGAAGATGTGTACTAGTGACCTTTTGGTTTCACTGAGAATTGCATCGATCTCGAGACGCAATTAAAGATTTCAACATAACAATTCAGTATATATAATATCTTAGTATATCATATAAAGTTTAATTTTAATTGATTTTCTTCATAAAACGTTCTTGAACATGCAAATGGGATGAACTTTGGAATGTAGTTAAACGAAATACGTATCTATTAAGAGTGATAAAACAATGTAATGAATCAACATACACAATAAAGCGAAGTATTTCTAAAAAAATCTATAAAACAATACTCAAGATAGGAAAGATTAAAGACAGGTACAAAAAAAATATAAAGTGTAATTTACTAAACTACACACAGAGGTTGAAAAATATATAATATTATGTACAAAAAAGATATCGTAAAATAATTAATTGTAAATTTTAATTAATTATTGTACAAAGATATAAATTGTGAAATAAAGATAGGGTATTATTATTCACAGGTGCTTATATGATAATTATTATGGCGGACCAACCATATTTTGAAATATATGTTTTATGGCGTCATATTGAGGACATTATGCACCGTTATAGAATATTGCAGACCGTTGTTATAAAATTAAATGGTAGTTCCGCCGTTTTAGGTAAAGGTAAATTTGAGTAGGATGTGACCCAGAGTGAATGTCATGAATAAAGAGGTTGGTAAGGGACTTTTGATGAGAGAGTAATAGGCGTGCTTTTGATATGTGTTAAGTTTGAAACACGCCTACCTGCTGTCCCTCTATTGCACGCTTCGTTCGCGTATTGTCTTCTGCACATGTCTAGTCTGAAAGTTTATGAAAACAATAAACTTGAAAAAAAGGAAAATCCCCAATTATTTAAACATCATTGTCCTACTTATTTTGATTTCATTCCATATTCTAAACAAAATATACACCAAAACGTCTCTCGTGCATGGTCGTCTGCGTGTAAGGATCCGTTATACGAAACCGGTAGAAAACATAATTACGAGTATTCAGCTGCCATTACCAATTCCTTGTACCTCATAAATTAAAAAAAAAATTAACAAGCGAAATTAATGTTTCACTCAAAAGCCTCTGTTAATGCTCGTGAACCATTTCCAATCCATGTTGACCGTATTTTTTTTGTAAAATGATTTTTACCAGCGGTGCCTTTTGTACAGCGACCACCCTTGCGTCGTCGGCACATGTCATACCTGTTGGTCAAATGAGTTTTGGGTTTCTTCGTTTTCCATACTGTTCCATCACCGACAATTTGGATAAATTTATTATCAAATAAGATATAAATAAATTACTTTGTTTCTTTTTTTCTATTTCAAATAAATCTTCAATAATGATGACGAATAAAAACAAAGCAATGCATACTTACACTCTTACCTTTAAGACTTCCAAATAGAAGCAATAACAAAAAAATAAATTTATAAATCCTGCTTGTAAAGTTATCATTTGTTTATTTAACAATTTCTAAATAAAACGAAAAGGTGTTAAGCAATTCATTATTTTATGCTAAATTATGTCATTATAAATTACTATTCATAAATCACGCTGTCTCATATTATCTATCTATTGTCATACATTTATACAATTTTAAAAGATTGATACATTTCATTTAAACACTAAATAATTTGATTAAATAACAGATTACCTATTATCATTTTTATATTGTGTTAAAGTAATATTTGATTACGTTCACAGTGGATGTTGTTAAAATTTTTAACAAAAGCTCTTGATTTCATATGTATTTTGTAGTTATAAATTTATAAATAATATTTTCATTTAGATGCGTGTCTATATAACTTACTTAGTGATAGCAACAGCGATGTCGTAGACTGGTAACCTTCTCTCCCTGAACAGATACTTGCCCATATCTGTTAGCGCGGCTGCAGAATCTATAGCGTCACGACCAACGCGATTTCTCTCAAGATAAGGTGTTGCGTCTCGACCCTGAGGATAAATAAACAAAGAAAAAACTTTATAGTATCCTAATTAACCTTATACTTTTCATTCATATTTAATGAATTAGCATTCCAGAGTATGTTAGAGCCGAAATACTAAACGGGAGTTTTACCAAAAATATACTCAACGCCATAAACAAATAAGTATCAAAATACACTAAAAGATTTTTACCTACAGTCTGAGCGAAATAATATCGTTTGTCACAGTGAATCATCAGTCATTGACACTGGCAAATGTTTCAGCGAGGTCAATTGAAAACAAAATCAGTCGTCGGCCATTATTATGGCCAACTCAATCAGAAGCCATCTTGACTAATTAACAAACATCGTCTCGATTTAATTAAAGTTGTTTTCTCTGACACCTAGTAACAGGTGTCCCATGCCGTGCCTTAAAAAAGACAAAAGTGCGCAATGACTCAGCTTTTTATTTCTTCTTCGACTTTAGCCATATAGTGAATTAGTACCATTATGAATCAATCAATGAACTCGCAGAAAAATTCTCGAAATTCATTCGATGGCTAATCAAAACAACTTCATTGAATTAATGTCTTTTTAATGTTCTGTATATACCTAATACATCTATACATATGAATAAAATTGAAGTGTCTGTTTGTAATAACAAAATAACAGCTTTTATTAAATACATATTAATGTATATATATGGTATTAGTACTAAATATACAATAAAAAAGTGTGTGTGTACGCACGTAAGAAGTTATACGTATAAAAGAATTAAAACTGATGAAATTGTAAACAAAATCCAATTCAATCCACAATTTTACTGGCAGGTGTTTGAATTCGTAAGAAATATCTTTCATTTTTGTTAGTATTAAAAATTATAAAATATAACCTATACAAAAAAATTGGTTCCATTCTTTTCCAATGATTATTTTAATACCATATATAGTGAATAATTGCGCGGAATAGAAAACATGATACGCGAGAGTTGTCGCGGGAAATGCTAGTATATATATAAAATTGGAGGATAGGCTGTAAACACAGCCAGGTCACGTGTTAGGGCGCAGGCACATAAACCAAACTGACTGCGTAACTTTCCTAACCTTGAATAATCTTGATTTTATTCAATAATTTCGTAAGCTAGTAACAAAACCCGTTTCCACATAGTATAATTCATGTTTTTGTTTTCACTTCGGTTTTCAAATATAACAATTCAATAACCGCCATTTGTCTCATCAATATTGCAGGTGTTGCTAATTTATACAAATTGATTCTATGTTTTCTTATTATTAAATGTCCAAGTTCAAGTTCTGTCGATATATAAATGTACTTTTCTTCATCGTATAAAATTATCATATATGTTAATGGGTTAATAAAACGTAATCAATCTAATGTTACGAGCTTAACGATGAGTGTAATCTTGGGAATTAAAACATTAATTATTATCTAAATATAACATTAATTATAATATTTACTTCGACCACATGTTTTCCGGCAGCTTCTATAACTCACAAAGAACAAAGAATAATTTTTAATTTATGATTGTTTTGTCGTATTGATATTTCCAACGAATGTTTAAACATAAATTGTCATTAGCGTATATTAATATATATTTTTATAAACACAAAATTAAAGTTGCAATATTTTTTCCAAATTAAATTTTACAAAGCGATACTATAATTATAAAATTTGCTATAACCTTCTGTCGTATGAAAGCGCTTCGGTATAGCTACCATCTTAAAGGCAGTATGTTTAAGTTGTCTTTGCCTGGTATTACCATGACAAATAATATAATAAAATTTTATGGCGGCATCTTCTAAATCTTTTCATATTTGCTTATAACTTTGTATATTACATTTAAAATGGCCAATGAGGCGGTTTTGAATTATTTAGAAGAAACAAATCGTCCATATTCATGTGCGGATGTGACGGCGAATTTACGCGGTGCTTATACAAAAGGCGCTGTGCAGAAAGCTTTAGACGGTCTAAGTGAAATTGGTAAAATAAAATGTAAATTATATGGAAAACAAAAAGTGTATGCTGCAATACAACAAGATGATATCACTGGAGATAGTGATGTAGAAGGTAAGACATAATATGTATTTCACAAAATCTATGTTCATTACAATTAATACTCGACAATCTTATTTCAGTAAAATCGATATTGAGATGATAATTACTATGATTAAAACACAGTCTTACGTTATTGAATGAACATAAAATTCTTGACATTTCCATTTTTATCACATACCTTTCACTTTTCTTGCAAAATATTCACACGTCGAGCTGTTATTTGAATGTAATGTTACTACTGAACTAATACTATATCTCGTAGAAAAGAAAACGTAAATTGAATATGAATAAGTATATTTTTTATATTAATTTGATTTGAATTTTATTCATCTCAATGACGTCATTTTCCGGTAGTAAATTTGTAAAATCTAATATTTCATTATAATGAAGGTCGCTGGATTCTGCTGGATTCGAAAGGCGCAAGACCGATCGTAGTAGAGATCTTTGGGGGAGAACTATGTACAGCAGTGGACGTTTTTCGGATAAATGGATGGAATATTTCATACATTTTAATTTTCATAAATATTACTAACAATCGGCCCAAATGGTACGAGAAACCAGATTTTTTAATAACCTTACTAACATTCTGAATAATAATGAATAAATCTTTCGGACATCATAATCAATGATAAAAATAGAGGAACATGTCTGATTTATTTATGTTATTTAAATGAACTTGAATCATAATGGATATATTCTCTAAAATAGATTATGAGACACAGATTCAAACACTCACACAAGAATTATCAGAGAGATCTAACGCTTTGAAAGCAGCCGAATCGAGGCTTAAAGCCTTGACCTCTGTCCCGACTACACAGTCTGCTAAATCCCAAATAGAAATCCTTAAAGGTACGATAACGGGTTTGGAAAAGAAATTAAAAGATTTGACTACATCGAAAGATGTTATAAGTGTGGACGATAAAATGGCTATAATGGATGACCATGACAAACTTTTGCGGGAATATCGGTACGTAAAAATAATTTAGATAATTCATTTGGGGGACACCAATGGCCTACTATTGCAATATTTCTTACTGGTATTGCTACTATAAAAAATAAAAGGAAAAACAGTTGACAAACAGGACTATTTAAGAATTGACGTCAGCGTCTAAGGTTCGCTTATTTTTGATGACATGAGGTCGGGGAGTGGCGCTATTTGAATGATGATTACATAGTAATATTTGCTTATTAATTTTCGTTTTTTTTTTAGTTTTGGTAATGCATATCTAATCATTGGAAGATAGAGCTTATTATTGCTTTTTTATATTTTATATGGTGAGCTCAATGCTTTGACCATAATCTCACCTGATGTTAGGTGACGATGTCGTCCAGGATGGTAAACACATTAAGCCTAGGTTAGGTAAGGGTTCTCAAGTGATGTTGCCGGAATACACTTATTGGTTTTTGGCGACAGGTTTTCAAACTTGACGGTGTTAGTTACCCAGGCGAGGATTATTAGATAATACCATACCACCATGCTATTGGTTTCCTCACGATGTTGTTTTCCTTCACCGATAGCTCAATCTGATTTTAGAGTTGGATAGGAGGGCTCGAACCCGCGTCCATTGGACGCGCAATCTGGCAGCAAGGTCAACAGCCTCATCATCGTTTCAAAATTCATATACAGATAAATAAGAATAATCCAACAATAACTTGGTTATGTTAGGGATCTTTTTATCTTTTTTATGTATGTTTGTATAATGGATAGTTTTGGCTAGGATTAATTCTGCGAGTTTGTAATTTATAAACACAACACCGAAGCTTGAGCCATTTTGGTGTCCTTATCCTAATTACTTTACTAATTTCCCGTTAGGTGCCCTAAATGCGGGTGTCGTTATCAATGCACTTCAGATCATGTTAATATTTAAGAAAACAATCCAGGAATAATATGAGACGATGATTTCTTTTAATAGGCATAACACTAACAAATGCTAAAATATTTAGATACATACCTAATAATAAAAATTCGAAAGACATCATATCATTATATGAAACATATCCATAATTTATATCTGTCACACTTTTGGTAGGTAAATAATTAATCTGAATCGTTCCTATTAACATAATTAAGCTGAATCTTATCGTGTAATCTAAAATAATTGCGCTTATCTATGTATTTATGTCTATAGGAAAACATAAATTAATGTTTAACTTTAAATGTCACTTACACCATAATAGCGACTGGAGGAATCTAAAATGAAGAAGCATTATGAAGATCCCTTGTAGATATAAATGAAGTTAGTTATACATGTATGAGTAACAGCCAGGGGCTAAATGCAAATAATCGCGGCAGTCAACTCGATCTCGATAAGAACATATCGTCAATTGATATTTTACGACCGGTGATAATGAGCTTATTAATGTCCTTGTTATGTTATAATTTAAAATAAAATAATAAATCATTAGTCCAAATGTTAGAAGACTATTTAGGAGGCGCCGATAAATATTGCCCCGAGCATGAGATGGCTTGTAGTCAGTCTGCTTTGTAACTTGCAAGTCCTTGGCTTTCGACATATTATAAACTTGTTATTGTACTAGGAAACGTAAGAGAATCTGCACGGAAATGCTAGACGTTGTACTGGAAAGTTATCCGAAATCCAAAAAGACATTTCTAGAAGAACTCTGCATAGAGACTGATGAAATGGTCGGCTTCAAACTGATATCGAATTCGTGATTTTATTCGATTAATATATTAGGAAGCCGTGTTTGTATGGTACCTAATAAATTATATTAAATGTTCACTGTCATATTTTATTTATTTTATACAATAGAGTTATTAATATATTACTTTACATGACTTTACGCATAATTGTAATGTTTATTGTGCTCTAAATTACATTTAAAATAATTAATTCGTGTAGATTGTCTCATGATAACTTTCGATAACTTTAATTCGATAATAATTTTATGAAACTAATGTTAAACATTAAAAATATATTTTCTATTTAAATAAATAATTGTACATATGAGGATCGCTACGCTCATGAATATTGGAATGGAAAATAAAATAAAATCACAAATATTGTCGAAAATGGCGGAAGAAGGAAATAATGACCAACCAAAATCAACTTCATTTTCACTCGCTGGACTAGTACTGACATGTCTTATAATACTTGTTATCCTTAATTATCTTTGGTATACGTTGATATGCTTAAATGATATTTATTCTGTACTAATAAATAAAATTGAAGTGTCTGTTTGTAATGTCAAAATTTTTTTTAGTAAATAGATATGAATGTATATTATACGATATCTTTACCAAAAATACATTTTTTTTTTATTTTTGTCTGTCTGTTTGTAACGGGTAATCTCCGGGACGGTTGGACCGATTTTGACGGGTTTTTTTTGGTAGATAGCTAAAGTTACTCCGGGAAAAGCGTAAAAACATAAAACTAAACAATTTGAATAGAATCCGATTCTATTGCACAGTTTTACGGGGTGAAATACAAATATTTTTACTACTATTGCTACATTGTTTTAGGAAAGTAATTAGGGTACCGTATAAAAGAGCTAAAACCCAGTGAAGAGTACGTGAAACGTGGCCACAGCCGCGGGCAGACAGCTAGTATACAAAATAAATAATAACACATTGAAGTATCTGTTTGTGATATCAAAATAACAAGTTCTTTCTAAATACATATGAATGTGTACATAGTACAAATACCAAGAACACAATTATAAACATTTTTGTCTCTCTACCTGTTTGTTCCGGTTAATTTTCGGAACGGCTGGATCGATTTTGACGGGACTTTTTCTGGTAAATAGCAGAAGTTACACGGCGTAAATTACTTCTTAGTATCGAATAAAATAGGGGATACACGTAAAAAAATTAAAACTCATGAAATTTTGAGAAATAAAAACCGATTCAATGGTTAGTTAGGACGTGTACAAGAACAGGATCCATTCTTTACCAATGATTATTTTAAAACTGAATTAAGCGCTGAATAATTGTGCAGAATAGATATAAAGGATACGCGAGTAGAGCCGCAGGTACACAGCTAGTTTATAAAATAGAATTGGTTAAATGTTTGTGACTCACCCTTGATATAATGATACCGGCGATAGATATGCGTATTCTTGGTCCTTTTAGAAGTTTATATCGAAGATCAACTCCGTTCCAAAATGAGACGAAGTAACGTTTTATTTGTACGTTATCGCCTCCGTGTAACCTAAAAAAATAAAACAGAAAAAATAAGCGATGATGGCTTAGTTGGTAGTGCGGTCGGGATTCGCGTTAATGGACGCGGGTTCAACCCACCTCTAAAATCAGCCTGAGCTTTCGGTGAAGGAAAACATCGTGAGGAAATCATTGCAGTAGGGTATTTTAAAATAATTCCCGCCTGGATAACTACCACCCTCATGTTAGAAAACCTCTCGCCAAATACCAATACGTGTGTTCCGGCAGCATCGCTTGAGAACCAGACGACCAAGCGGGTCACCTGATGGTAAGTGATCACCGCCGCCTATGGATACCCACAACACTAGAGGAATCGCAGGTGCGTTGTCGGCCTTTAACATTAGGTGAGATTGTAGCCACGCACTGTGTTTATAGCGTGTAAAAAAAGCATAATTATAGTTTAAAAAAAAACACTCATTTATTTTCCTAAATTCAGTACATTCTTTTCTTTACCAATTTTTGCTTTGTTGCATCATTCCTTTACCTAGCATTGTCTATGCAGTGCTCTATGCAACTTTTTGTCTCCTCATAATTATTAGCTAGTTAACAAAATGATGTAAAAATATTGAAAAGCTTTTACACGTTTTCCCTTATTTTCATTAGACGGTGATAATTGTACAATTTTATTTAATATTATAATAATTGATTTGTCTCAAGATCATGGAAGGGTCAGGATTATGAAACAGACGTATTAAATTACAATATAAAACGTGTAAAAATAGTATTTATTTTAACATAAATGTCATAAATATTGATAGATTTTAAAACAGAAATTTAAATGATAATTTTGCACGGTAATTAATCAAAAATTTAAATTTTACAAATAAAATGGTCATAAAAATCGCATTAGGCTGTGTAATTAAACCGTTGACATTTTAGTCATTATTTAATAATATTATTCACTGAACTGCATTTATATTTATAAAATAAAAAATGCACTTAAAAACTCTGTACCAGTTGAAATGCAAGTATGTATACAGTCATTCAAATTTAAATTCGAAAATTCATTATTCAATTAAGGCCCTGAGAAAGCACTTATGAACGTCAAAATACTACCACCGTTCGTTAAACAACCGGGTTATCGAGAAAAACAGGCCAGAAACTCGACCTGGCTTTTTCATGTTTTTTTGCAACTATGTAACTAATAGTTACTAATTTTATTAGTAGAAGCATAGAGAAGGCTGTCTGTTCCAGACATATTCATATAACAAATATCCATTAATTAAGAATCGATAGAAAAGATAATTATTTACAATATTTTTATTCTGTATCTAGGTGATTGTATACTGTCAAAGAAATGAACTTTAGATCTATAAGAAAAAAACTAAGCAGCCAGGGGACTGCAGACAGAAGTGAAAACGTTGAAAAAGACTGTTTTTTTTGTTGTTGTTTAAATAATAGTAGGACTAATTATTTACATTTGACTAATTTAGTATGATATGTTGATTATATATATATATATATATATATATATATATATATATATGTAAATATTTTAGAAGTTTTTATCCATTTTTTCAATCCTAAATTTCTATTGTTTATTCGTTTAAATTCCTACTTTTTTTTAATACAATGGTTAAATCAGCAACATTACTAAAAGATCTTTGAAACAAAAATCGACACTGGCAAATGCTTCTGCGGTGCAAAGATAACAAAAGAAAAAACAATAAAACTTTCCATGTCGTTGACAGCGGTGTTGCTTTGTGCGATTTTGTATTCCTAACATCTGACTTGGCTGCATGGTCTACTAGTAGTACCTTTGTCTTTTCCTTAAAAAGGAATAAATGCAACCATAAAAAATGTCGTTGACAGCAGCGTGATAGCTAATGTCACATTCGATTAGTAACGCGAATTTATAAGTTTTCCCCCCCCCGCCGAGAAATGCTTCGCCGCTAAAGAAGTTATCACTTCAAAAATGTATATTTCCGTTCGCTTTATACAGATGTTCGTTTGCCGTTGTATGGGCATGTTATGAGATAAAAGGAAGCGCATGTGGATAAAATAGTAATAAATAAAAAAGTGGAAGGATGCAAATGTAGAGGAAGCCCAAAAAAGTGTGGACAGGACTTTGTAAGGAATAATATGAAAAAAAGGAGTAAATGAAGAGATGATGGTTGATAGGGACGTATGGAAGAAGAACACATACTGCGCCGAGCCCAAGTGAGTTGGGAACAGTGCTTCATGATGATTCTACAGATTTTTGGGTGCGGATTTTTTGATGCGATTTTCAAGTGACTAAACAACTCACCTGTATCCATCGTAATCAACAATAACGAGGATCTCAGGGTATATCACATATGGAGCTTCACGTTTCCGCCTTCGTGTATCAGTGGAGCGTTTAGTTCTATATCTCTTGCCGATGTGGTCTGGTTCCATAAATGCTGTAAAACATAATTAAATATATTATATTTATTTATAAATAAAAAGAACCAGATCGAGTTTCTTGTCGGCTCATCTCGACCGGATTGTTTTCCGAACCGGCGGTAGCGTTTTTGAAGTTCATAAGCGCCTTCTTAGGTTCTAAATTGAATAAAGATTTTTTGGATTTTGAATATTCAACGTATCGTGTACGTAGTTAATTTTGGAAATTTCTAAATATTACGA
Source organism: Samia ricini (assembly GCA_014132275.2). Taxonomy (NCBI): domain Eukaryota; kingdom Metazoa; phylum Arthropoda; class Insecta; order Lepidoptera; family Saturniidae; genus Samia; species Samia ricini. The sequence goes on from AP028158.1 coordinate 13,081,207, forward strand.
AACGTTAAATATGTCTATAATTTTCAAATATGCTGAATCTTGTTTTTTTTATTAAGTAATTGTCTAAACTCATACTAAAAGAAGAATAGATTGCAACTATTTTAAATATAAATATGATAGTTTTTAATACAGAGTTATATTGTTAAAGTGAAGTTTAAAATAAGTAAAGATTCATTTTAATAGAAGCTTCTAAATGGATCATTATCATCTTGTACTGGAAATTTAACATTCACATTTTCCCAAAACATTGATACTTTTTTGACGTTTATAACAACCTTTTTAATCTTAGCACGTAGTATTTTTTTTTATTTACACATAATTAACACGATCCATTCATTCATATTACGGACTTGATTATGTCACTTTCATCAGACACTCGATGTTTTTTATGCATGTCTAATATCTAAATTAACATTATCATTTTTAATCTTATTAAAAAGTGTATTTTCTATAATTGTGTTTAAATCGTTTTTGAAGGTTAATTATTCTAGAGCTATGAGTGTAGTAAATTTTTGTAAGGCTGTTAAACAATGCGGAACATATTTTTAAAACATAAAAAAACCTGTATATACTACGGTTTTTTATTTAGTATTTTTACGTACTGCAACATAGTACATCTAGAATGAATTTTATTTTTACATCGCATAGGCTCAGTGCTTTGATCACAATCTCACCTGATGTTAAGTGACGATGTGTCCCAGGATGTTCGTAATCACACTAAATCTAGGGTACTGGTTCTCAAGTGATTCTGCCGGAACACACCTCTTGGTATTTGGCGACAGGTTTTGTAACTTGAAAGTGGTAGCTACCTAGACGAGCATTATTTTTAAATGCCCTACCACCAAGCTATGGTTTCCCCTTACCGAAAGCTCAGGATTATTTTAACGTTGAATAAGGTGGGTTTGACGCGAAATCCGACGGCACTACCAACTAAGCCATCATCGCTTAAAAATTTACCAAGTACGACCCATTTCTATTTTATCCCTCCTTGTAAACATGCCTTTACCATATTAACATAAATAACTCGCTTAACTGTTCTGCCACTGATGCTATTTAGAAACTTGTTGGTAAAACGTTGCTCACTATAGGATAGGTGGATTCAAACCTACGTCCATCGTCACGGAATCCGACTCAATATCTATTGTATTTCATCTACACTAATACATAAAATTGAAGTCTCTGTTTGTAATGTCCAAATTTTTTTTTTTACTAAATAGGTATGAACATGTATTACATTTAATTAAATTTTTGTCTGACTGTCTGTCTGTTTATTCCGGCTAATCTCCGGAACGGCTGGATGGATTTTGACGGGACTTTTTGGTAGCTAGTTGAAGTTACTTCGTGTATTTTTACTTATCGAAAATAATTAGAAATCCGCGTAAAAAAATTAAAACTCATAAAATTTCGAATAAAACAAGTTTTCAAAGCACAGTTTTACGGGCAAGTGCTTGAATTTATGAGTAATATTTTTACTTTATCTTAGTAATCATTTTTTAAAGAATATAATTAGGCTCCCGTATAAAAAAATTAAAACGCTGTAAAGAACACATGAAATGCGGGCGCAGCCGCGGCTACACAGCTGGTATAGTAATAAATTGTTTCTATCATCAAAATAACCCTATAATAAATATACATATAAATATAGATTTTAATATAGTTGTGTCTTTTTTTATGTTTTGCTAATCGAGATTTAATTTGAAATGCAAATTTAAAGCATATGAACAGACAACGTTAGATTCTGTTTTTTTTTTTAATTTAACATGAAGTATGTCCAATAAATTAGTGGAATCTAGTCATTTATTGTCACGTTTTCGAACGTTCAAGACGTTACTTTTGCCTTATTTATATCTTATTAAAAAAAAACTATTGTACTGTATTAATTGGTTATTACAAAAAATATATATGTGGAAAATTTATGGAGGATAGTTTTTTTTTTATATTTGCAAGTTAAAATGACATTGAAATACGGCAAGGGTTTTTTACATTTTTAATTATTTATTTTATCGATATTTGTTTGTTTATTATTTAATTAATGTTATTTATTATACGAATATGTTATTTTGATTATAGTGCCAACGGTAGGTATATAACTTGAATACGACTAACAAAAAATTAAAAAAAAAAAACCTTAAATATATTTTCTGTTTTGGATCTTATTATAGCTAAAGATTATGTTTTTATTTAGTATTCAAACTTATTTAAAATCTATTTTCTATATCTATTTATATTTTCAAAAAAATGTTATTTCTTCTAGAAATTACGATAATTTAGGCCGTTATTCGTTTATTATACTAAAAACTATTACTATTGGATATATACTCTATAAGCAGGTTTTCCCAAATGATAATTTATTATTCGCGGAATGAATAAATGTTATAATAATTATGAATAAAGAATACTCTGCATGACGTAAGAACTTGATTTGAACTTATGACCCTCGTCATTGCGACGCAATTAAGTTGACTGGTTGTGTTAGTTTTTATTATTTAAATGGTATTATTTGTTTTAAAAAATATATATTTATTCTAATAATAATCTATTTATTTCAAACGTTTGTATTATATGATTTAATTTAAAAGTAAATTTGTGTTTTTTTGTTTCTTATCCAATTTCCGTTTCACTGTTTTCTATTACAATTTGTTTGTTTTATTTGGACAATAATACGGAAAGGAAGTCAACAGACATTGAATAAATTAACATATAACCTTTTAGTTCACATATAAAATAATATAAGACCATATAATTAAAGATTATAAAACCCAAAGGAGACCAGACCAGAATATATGTGAGAAATATATATAAGTAGCTAACTAGTTTGAAAGAGGAACAATTTTACTGGTACCAGGTGTAATAAGGCACATACGAACTTAGCTAGTCTAAAATGTGGCAGTTATTTTTAAATGTTTTTTACAGAATACAGTTTAAAACCAACTCCCATTGTTGTTTCCCGCCATATATGATATACTATATGAACTATACGTATCAATATGAATATTATAATTTAATTTGTATGATAATATTCACACTATTTGAATTTTAAATAACTATTGACATAATTAATAATTTAAATTGTTAGTATGTAAATAACGTGTCCAAAATTATTATGCTTTAAAAAACATCGAGAAATAACATTTTAATATTTGTATGTATGATCTTATTCTTTTAATGTTATGTTTGAGATAAGCCAAATGAAAATTAAGTTGTTTTCTCGTAATAGTATAAGCTCATTAAGCTCTAACCGGCATAACAATTCCAAAGAAATTATTCGCGTGAAATTGAACTATTAATTGGATCTCTGGAGTGTTAATGTATATTCCTAAAATTGTTAGTCTATCACATAGTTTACATAAACTTTTTGAAGCGTTTATAATAAAAAAATAATAGTGAATAGTTGGAAAATGTTTAAAATTGATTCAAAGCTGAGTCGTATTAGTTAAACGTAGTTCGTATTTTCATGTTAACTGTTGCTCGAAATCTGACAATAATATTGACTGTTTTTATTGACAAGACTCACACCATTAAACAAAGAAAAAAAAACAAGAAGAACAAAGATACTGAATAACTTTTTAAACTATTAAAACTGCTTATTTATATGTACTTATAAATTATATTGGATGTTTTACGTCACATGCATATGAACGTTGTCTATTGTTTCCGGCGGGTCACGTGTCGCAAAGTCGAACAATATGTCGCTAATGGTTGATGTTTATTATTACAATTGTAACTAAATCAAAATATTAAAGAGTAATTGTTATTGTGATCGCAAGTTACGACGATATATATTAATATGATATTATAAATAAATATTCTATGATATTTATTCCTTTTCTTATTAAAAAAAACGAAATTTGTCCTCTACTTATGATACAGAGGATTTATATATTATAGCTATAAACACATGAAATTAGTAGAGATATTTATAATTAGTAAATGTTTATAGGAATGTATCTAACTGATATCTAGTACTTGTAATACAAATATAATCTATTGTAAGTTATTTCCTATATACGTATACTGTTGATTGCAAGTTTATTCATGTGTAAACGATTTTGCCGTACCACAGATTACTAATTTACCGGGAATAAACGTGAACTGTCTTTTTATAAAGTCTATTTTTATCATGACTACTTAGAAACATTTGTTTCTATATTAATCTGAAAATTAAATTTCAATAGACTTCAAAGTTTTCCAGTTATACGCGTTTTAATACGGAAATTTTACGACATTATTATTTATATATGTATACAGATAAACAATCGTTCTTGTTGTTTCAATCTTTGGTTAGTTATTCAAGAAAATAAAAAACAAATCATAATTGTTAAAACAAAATTAGAATATATCCAATTTAAAACATACTACAAATATTTTTGACATGCTAATCTGTTTAAATTGAAGGTATAATAATGTAAAAAGTCACTACACACGCACTCGTTCATATCACATCAACGTTCGTTCCAGTTCTCTTTCACTCTGCTTGTGAGTGAAACAAATACACGATTTGAAGTTTCTAACCTCTTCTAACAAATGAAACTATCAAATAACTTCAATCGAAAATAACCTTATCTTAAAATGATAAAACTTATTACTGTAACAAAGACTGGAATGTGATTGACTTTGATTATAGATATACTAATTAGGAAGTCGAATTTGTTTATTAGTAACCTCAACCTTATTAATAAAATAGCTATATACTATTTTCTCTTTATAGCAATATTGAAATAAATTTTTAATTTTTTTGTAAACAAAACAACAAACATATTTCCAAAATTTAAAATAAGAATCTGTACAAGTAATACCTATAAAAAAAAACAAAAAAAAAACTACGTCCATCAATTTTCCATTTTGTTTTAAATAATCCATAGACAACATGTCATAAATTTATATTGACTCACCACGCCGCGCCATATTAGAGAAACACATTATGTTTTACCAAAGATCCGTACGATGTATGATTCGAACCGGTATTATTACCATAATCGTCAATCTCTATTGTCTTTACATTATAAAATCGATAAAGTAAACGCACATCAATTCATTTACACGTGACATTAATACATCTACATGTTAATCACGTGACAGGTGAAGCGTAGTGGTCTCCGCAAACTCATTTTTATCGACGACAAAATTAATATTATAATAAAGACAAAAATGTCGAACTATTATCTTTTGTGAAACTGGAATGCATGTTAATTAGATGAGATGAATATAAATAAAAAAGAGAGAAAGATTATTATAATATCGTAACTTCGTCTTGTATTTAATAACAACTATGTATGAGTAATTGAGTATAGGCAATTCTGCCAATGTCACGTGGATATTAACAATTACATCATATTTTTATAGTTTTCAAATAACGTTCCACCACAATGGCGGCCATTGTGGTAAATCTTACCAAAAAGTTTTTCCGGTACTCCAGAATTAAAGTTCCTTGTCATTATACCCAACACACTATGCACAATAACCGAATTATATCACGTAAATTGTTATCAAAAATATATATAATAATATACGGATGAAATAAGTAAATGACTAAGCAACTGCCACAACTAAGATGCAGCCTAAAATTCGATGGTGAATTTTTCTTTTTAATTGTTTTATTTTGTAAGTAGTATTTGTGTATGTAGGTAATTATATAAGAACTTAAAGATAAAACAAATTGAAGTCATCGCACGTATCGAATATAGATACAATTTAGATTGTCCTTTCTTTTGATGCTGAGAAATACTTTATGAATATCCAGGGGGAAGTAACTGAGTTATATGGGATTCATACTCTTTAAAATCCAACGGTATACCCTCCTCTTAGGTGATAATGCTTTTCCCCTGATTGATGACCTTGGTCATGCCTCTCCTTAGAGAGGTGGGCGAAGAGGTGGGTGGGGAGAGAGCCCGTGGGTCAGGCATCGGCATTCTCCACCCCATCCCCGACGGGCTAAGTATGGACGTAGACCTGTTGGGTCTACCGCAGGGGACGACGCGGTGCTTGCGAAAGCTATCCCGTATCGTCCCCATCCCAAATGCGGCGGACGGCCCCAGGGGGTTTAGTGGGTATTTCCGGACGCTTCACTTCCGGGTGAGTCCCACAATGGTGCGGAGACGTCCCTCCGCTTCCCCTTACCCATTGCATTGGGGGACTCTGATCCCACAAATACAATAGATGAGGGTAGTGCGTAAATGCATTCCCCTCGTCAAAAAGAAAAAGGTGATAATGCTTTTGGGCTTTACGATATCTGTTTAGTCATCCACATCTATCAAATTCAAAATCTTTAAACCTTAAACCACGTTATTAAGAAAACCTTTACAGAAGCGACTCGCTTCCGCGTATTATATTTACAACTTGTTGTGTGGCCGCGGCTACGTCCGCGTTTTATAATCTGTTCACTTCGTTGTATCTTTTTTATACGGAATTTTATTTTTTTAGAACTAAGATAAAGGAAAAATATTTCTCACAAATTCAAGCACTTGCCCGCAAAACCATACAAAATTTTAAAAATTGTAATTTTGGAATATGTGTCGTACCTACATTCATATCTATTTAGTAAAAAAAAACTTTGACATTACAAACATACACTCCTATTTATTTATTAGTATAGATTAAAGATACAGGACGATATATAAATCTCAATGGTCATTAGTGCATTTGGTTGTACTCATAATCACGTCAAAAGGCAATATGTTGAACTCATATGAAAAAAAAACTATGGACGAGTTTAATTACCATTAATTATATTATTATTTCTATTAATAGCTTATTTTTTATATTTTAGTTATTAATAACAGTGGTTACATAACATAACATATTGTATACATAAAATCGCCTAGAGCAAATTTAGTAAACAGTTTTCAGGAATATTTTCATGCCATGTATTTTACACTATTTAAACATTAAATTAAGTCATTCGAAAATCATAATTGGAAGAAAACAAATACAAATGGCTACAGATAATTTGAACTGTCTTTTTATAAAGTCTATTTTTATCATGACTACTTAGAAACATTTGTTTCTATATTAATCTGAAAATTAAATTTCAATAGACTTCAAAGTTTTCCAGTTATACGCGTTTTAATACGGAAATTTTACGACATTATTATTTATATATGTATACAGATAAACAATCGTTCTTGTTGTTTCAATCTTTGGTTAGTTATTCAAGAAAATAAAAAACAAATCATAATTGTTAAAACAAAATTAGAATATATCCAATTTAAAACATACTACAAATATTTTTGACATGCTAATCTGTTTAAATTGAAGGTATAATAATGTAAAAAGTCACTACACACGCACTCGTTCATATCACATCAACGTTCGTTCCAGTTCTCTTTCACTCTGCTTGTGAGTGAAACAAATACACGATTTGAAGTTTCTAACCTCTTCTAACAAATGAAACTATCAAATAACTTCAATCGAAAATAACCTTATCTTAAAATGATAAAACTTATTACTGTAACAAAGACTGGAATGTGATTGACTTTGATTATAGATATACTAATTAGGAAGTCGAATTTGTTTATTAGTAACCTCAACCTTATTAATAAAATAGCTATATACTATTTTCTCTTTATAGCAATATTGAAATAAATTTTTAATTTTTTTGTAAACAAAACAACAAACATATTTCCAAAATTTAAAATAAGAATCTGTACAAGTAATACCTATAAAAAAACAAAAAAAAAAACTACGTCCATCAATTTTCCATTTTGTTTTAAATAATCCATAGACAACATGTCATAAATTTATATTGACTCACCACGCCGCGCCATATTAGAGAAACACATTATGTTTTACCAAAGATCCGTACGATGTATGATTCGAACCGGTATTATTACCATAATCGTCAATCTCTATTGTCTTTACATTATAAAATCGATAAAGTAAACGCACATCAATTCATTTACACGTGACATTAATACATCTACATGTTAATCACGTGACAGGTGAAGCGTAGTGGTCTCCGCAAACTCATTTTTATCGACGACAAAATTAATATTATAATAAAGACAAAAATGTCGAACTATTATCTTTTGTGAAACTGGAATGCATGTTAATTAGATGAGATGAATATAAATAAAAAAGAGAAAGATTATTATAATATCGTAACTTCGTCTTGTATTTAATAACAACTATGTATGAGTAATTGAGTATAGGCAATTCTGCCAATGTCACGTGGATATTAACAATTACATCATATTTTTATAGTTTTCAAATAACGTTCCACCACAATGGCGGCCATTGTGGTAAATCTTACCAAAAAGTTTTTCCGGTACTCCAGAATTAAAGTTCCTTGTCATTATACCCAACACACTATGCACAATAACCGAATTATATCACGTAAATTGTTATCAAAAATATATATAATAATATACGGATGAAATAAGTAAATGACTAAGCAACTGCCACAACTAAGATGCAGCCTAAAATTCGATGGTGAATTTTTCTTTTTAATTGTTTTATTTTGTAAGTAGTATTTGTGTATGTAGGTAATTATATAAGAACTTAAAGATAAAACAAATTGAAGTCATCGCACGTATCGAATATAGATACAATTTAGATTGTCCTTTCTTTTGATGCTGAGAAATACTTTATGAATATCCAGGGGGAAGTAACTGAGTTATATGGGATTCATACTCTTTAAAATCCAACGGTATACCCTCCTCTTAGGTGATAATGCTTTTCCCCTGATTGATGACCTTGGTCATGCCTCTCCTTAGAGAGGTGGGCGAAGAGGTGGGTGGGGAGAGAGCCCGTGGGTCAGGCATCGGCATTCTCCACCCCATCCCCGACGGGCTAAGTATGGACGTAGACCTGTTGGGTCTACCGCAGGGGACGACGCGGTGCTTGCGAAAGCTATCCCGTATCGTCCCCATCCCAAATGCGGCGGACGGCCCCAGGGGGTTTAGTGGGTATTTCCGGACGCTTCACTTCCGGGTGAGTCCCACAATGGTGCGGAGACGTCCCTCCGCTTCCCCTTACCCATTGCATTGGGGGACTCTGATCCCACAAATACAATAGATGAGGGTAGTGCGTAAATGCATTCCCCTCGTCAAAAAGAAAAAGGTGATAATGCTTTTGGGCTTTACGATATCTGTTTAGTCATCCACATCTATCAAATTCAAAATCTTTAAACCTTAAACCACGTTATTAAGAAAACCTTTACAGAAGCGACTCGCTTCCGCGTATTATATTTACAACTTGTTGTGTGGCCGCGGCTACGTCCGCGTTTTATAATCTGTTCACTTCGTTGTATCTTTTTTATACGGAATTTTATTTTTTTAGAACTAAGATAAAGGAAAAATATTTCTCACAAATTCAAGCACTTGCCCGCAAAACCATACAAAATTTTAAAAATTGTAATTTTGGAATATGTGTCGTACCTACATTCATATCTATTTAGTAAAAAAAAACTTTGACATTACAAACATACACTCCTATTTATTTATTAGTATAGATTAAAGATACAGGACGATATATAAATCTCAATGGTCATTAGTGCATTTGGTTGTACTCATAATCACGTCAAAAGGCAATATGTTGAACTCATATGAAAAAAAAACTATGGACGAGTTTAATTACCATTAATTATATTATTATTTCTATTAATAGCTTATTTTTTATATTTTAGTTATTAATAACAGTGGTTACATAACATAACATATTGTATACATAAAATCGCCTAGAGCAAATTTAGTAAACAGTTTTCAGGAATATTTTCATGCCATGTATTTTACACTATTTAAACATTAAATTAAGTCATTCGAAAATCATAATTGGAAGAAAAACAAATACAAATGGCTACAGATAATTTTGCTAGAGAGATGCAAACATAACTACAGGACAATATAAACCTGTCAGCAACAAATCATCGTAATTACTCATTGACGTAAGAACTCACAACTAATTTATTATAAGAATTAAACGTTATTTACGTTCCGTCAGAGTTTTCTGTCAATTTCCATATATTTAATTTAATGAATAGGTATAGAGGTAAACAAGACATTTATAAATTAAATCGGCAAAAGGAATTTCTTCTGGAGTGGGTAAACAGAACTCACTGGGATTAAAATATGTCGTCAGAACTAAGTTTCTTATTTCCCCGTTTATAAATCTTTTCATGTTAGTCTCGGCATTGAACTTCTTTTCTTTTTGCACTTGAAAAATAAAAATGTTAAAGAAATTGTGAATTTTTGATACGATATGTAGTTATTGTTAATTATTATTCATAAGTTTGCGATATTTTATATTATAGTATGTTATAGTTAGTGGTACTTTTACATGATATAGTTTTGTTGTTTTGAAGTGCATTCGAAATAATATTATGGAATATAAATTCTGAAGAGCCAGCAAAACTACCAGGAAAGTTCTAGAAAGTGTTCATTGTTATAACGTTGATATAAAATTATAAAAATAATATAAACACTTGACACTTGCAGAATTGAGTATTTAATTAAGACGTTAACATCAACTAAGAAATGAAAGAAATACTTTGCAGTATTTTTATTCGTTCCAACGCAGTAAATGAATATATATATTTTTGTTAATTAAATCATGTTAAATAATGTACAAAGATAAAATTATTGGATAATGCAGATACCTTGTAAGAAAATACAAATATGTCGATTACCCATAAAAATGAGATAATAGGAAAACAATGGTAAACTGGTGTAAACGCCAGGTTAGTGCTCAAGGGGTTAATGTAATAAAATTGTGCTAAACCTTATCATCATAGCTTAATAATATACACGACTCATGCCCAAGTACTCCTGTACCTTCAATGTGTCTTACATTCTACTGTAGATCAGAATTAGCTAATGAGATATACGGATAAAAAATAAAGTGTCTTAAAAGAACTGACCAAAGTCACTCATGTGGTCGCCCTCGACCGGATCCCTCTTAATGATGACATGCTGAGCGCCGTTCAATGCGCGCTGTAACCTCTCCTGATCTTGCTTCTTCCTTTTTACTGAAATGGTAAGAGACTTAAAATTTAATCTAATGTTATTATTTTTGTAATTTTTTTTAACTTCCACTTTTCCCTTAACAAGGAATAGGCAAAGGTATCTAGACCATGCAGCCAAGATTGGCGTTAGGAATACTTTTTATACAACGCTATAAAAAAATGTTACAACTTTCGGAAGTTCTTGAGACATCTCTGAGCTCACGCTATCTGCCATTATCTCCAATACATTTCATTCCTACACAATAATCAAGGTATAGAACGTAAAACGGCGCCAAAATTATAAGATATAGGATCTCACCTTGCAAGTTTAATGAATTATAAACAAGGACTACTATACGTCAAAAACTGATTTATAAAATTATTATTTTTTACAGACCTCTAATGATACACTGCGTATAAATAAATGTAGCGTAAATAAATCGAACTTACTAATCGGTAGGCCAGTATCGATAGACACCATGTCGCTCATGCTGGCCGGGTCCATGAACATTTCGTCGTCCTGTGCAGCCGTCGTCATCGAGTCTGGTATCGGCCTGATCACTAGATCGTGACCTATCGACCCTTCCTGTAACAAATGATACAGCTGATTACTAATTGTTACTTAACCAGAAACATTGCTTTCCATAACATCTCGTCATTAACATGTATTCTACGTAATGACGTCACAAACATCAACAGGTGTTGGATATATATTGGCGTACACGTTGGATAATGTTTCGCATAATTCGCAAACATTTAGACAAGCTTGATGAAACAAATGACAGTCATAATTATGGTACCAGAAATAAATACAAATAGTCCATATTTTTCACACGTATTAAGTCACAAGGTGATTAACTTAATTTGTACTAACAAATAATAAAATTGAATTGTCTTATTGTAATGTCAAAAATACAATTTTTTAAATTTTTTGTATGAACCGATTTTGATTGTACTTTTTCTGGCTGTTAGCTGAAGTTGCAAGGTGTTACTTAGGCTTTCATTGTTCTAAATTATTTAGGGTTGTGCGTAAAAAATTCAAACTTATAAAAGTGCAATGCACAGTTTTCCTGGCACGTGTTTGAATTTGTGGTTAAAAGGATCCATCATCTCGTACATCTTTCCCCTACTGCATCCTTCTCGTATGCTACAATATCAACAACATTGATATTAAATTTACAAACTATGTCACGTCCATCGAGATCCGATAAAATTACATATGAAAGGTCTTAAGATACTATTAAAGTGGTCATAAAACTCAGTATACTCGTAAAATATTCATTAAATATCAACACTAACGCGCATCTCTAAGTAAAACGAGGCATTTTATAACTAAACCTACATACATTGTGGTATAACGATAATTATGTATTGTATAATTTATTTAACGATATACCACGAGTGCAGGTACTAACTACCTTAGAAATAAAACGTTCAGAACGGTAGTAGTTACACATGAAGTTAACTATTTTAATTTGGCCTTTAAAGGCAACGTACGCTTTTCGTTACATGATGGCGGTGATTGCGTAATTCTATATCGCTGGCAAACATACACATATATATTTTTTGGCTTCATTGTTAAAAGCTTGTTTTTGTATAGAACTATCACTGTTAACGTTATTACTCTATGCCTACTATATAATGTAATATAAATACAGTATAAGGCAGTTACAAGTTGAACTTAATATACAATTCTCAGATATGAATGCAATAGTAATCGACTCTTTAATAAATATGTCTATTATGTCTTAAGATAATATAAACAATTATAATAATTATTATATGTAATTAAAATCACAAATAATTAACACACATAATACATAATATATATTGTTGAATATATTATTTAAGCTTCTGATTAAATACAGTGTGTTTTTTAATTTTATAACAGTTTTGATTATCTATAACGTTGGATATTTTATGTTCGCAAACATTTACACGAGCTCGATGAAGTAAACGACAGGCATAATTATGGTACCAGAAATAAACACAAATAGTCCATATTTTTGACATGTAGGTTCTATAGTAAGATTTTAAACGACTTTAGCGATTCATCCGACAATAAGTTCAAGCAAGTTTTAATTTTAAAAGACTATTTTGAGTTGGATCATTGCGCGAGCGTTATTAATATCTGAAAATGACACCTCTCTCTGTGCATCCAGTAAAGAAAGATTGAAACCATAATTTGTATAATTTAACATACGAATGCGTACATACTATTAAGAAGAATATTCTGGTGTCATTTACTCATTGTTTCTGTAATAACATCTAAAAACAAGACATTGCACACTCATCCGGCTTCAAATCCCTACGCCGCCATGATTATTGTTTCTTAATCAGTGTTGCCAATACAACCATAATAAAAATAATATTATCAATTCAAATAAACTTTAATTAAACTTATATAATATTTATCGTCATAATTTTCAAATAGTTAACATTACCAAAAAAATAATCTAATCGAGTTTCTTGCCCGCTTTTCTCTATGACTGTGTGGTTATCGAATTAGTGGTAGTTGTTTGAGGTTCATAAGGGCTTTTTCGTACCTTAACTAATCCGAAATCGAATGAGCTACAAACAAATTATTGTCTGTATACAACATAATATATTTCCATAGTAACAATGACTCTCCCATAATGGTAAATCAACAGGTCACGTCCTGAATGTACAGCCGAGCCTTACTTTATGGTTAACGATATTCAATACGTGCCGAAAATCTAACATGATGCCTACATCCCGGACGGATTATAATATATTTTTGGCTCACGTTTATTTTACAACTAGCAGTTCTCGCGGCGCTGCTCGCTAATCATAATATTTTATAATCAGCACAATTCTGCGTAATAACTTTTTAAAATAATCGTTAGGAAAAAAAATGAACCCTTTCATTTTTTGTATGGAATATAATTTATATGTGGTACTTACAGAAAGCAAAGATATTGCTCACAAATTAAAAAATTGACAATTGTATTGTATTTTCTTTATAATATCATGATTTTTAATCTTTGTATGAAAAACCCATGTCATTTTACTAAAATTAAAGTAACTTTGGTTAAGTTTTTTTCTGTACACTCCGTGCTTTGTCCACAATCTCACCTGATATTAAGTGACGCTGTGGTCCAGTATAGTAGATACACTAAGCCTAGAACTACTAGTTCTCAATTGATGCTGCCGGAACACTCATATTGGTATTTCGCTACAGGTTTTCAAACTTGAAGGTGATAGCTATCCGAGGGGGATTAGAATTGATCCAGTTAGTTTGGAGATTGACCGGAACAAACATACAGACATACGGACAGATAGACGGACAAAAACTTTTAAAATTTGTTTTTTTTAGTATAGGTAACCGTATATTTAGTAAAAAAAGCCTGTTATTTTGATATTACGAAAAGACAAATCTCATTTATTTATATAGATAGCATCGTATGAGCTCATGGATGAATTCACAAGCTATTTTTAATTCTTAAGAAACGACGACAAAGTATAATAATATGTTATATTTACTTTTAAAAACAACCCTTTGTAGTTTCCAATAATTTTAAAATCAATAAAATTAAATTAATTGTAAGAGGTGAAGATCAGTGAGATTTTTATGATTATAATATTCTCCTAATCGGTGCTCATTTTAATGTTCTTTCGTTCTTTTAAAAAGGTTATTTGAATTTTGTTCATTTGTATTTTAAATTTATACGCAGTATCTTTTATTAATAATATTATACGGTTTAAAAACTGTTTAACTCTTCACCTTTGCTTTAGATGATTCATTCATTGAAAATGCTTATGAACAGTGTAAAAATACATAAGCCGCGCAAGATAACACTGACTTTTTGTCGTAACTATAAAGTAACTTTATCTCAAATAATGTTTATATTTAATACACTTTTAATCATTCTTTCTTCATATTCGTTTGTTATTCAACAATGTTCGCTAGTCTATTCGTTCAGAGATTGATTTTGTTGAGTGGTATATTTTTGATAATTCAGGTAGGTACTTTTAATTTTCGAAAATGACTAGGGTTTCGCGTAAAAAAATAAAACTCATAAAACATACATAGCTCACGCCTGTTATCCCCGAAGGGTTAGGCAGAGGTGAAATAGCGAACTACACCACCTGCAATATATTTAATTTATTTTAGTACTAAAAAATGTTTAAGAAAATAATTAGGGTTCCCTAGAAAAAAATCAACACTCATAAATATATGAATAAAATCCGATTCTATGTACAGTTTTATGGGTTAGTGCTTCAATTCATGAGAAATATTTTTATAAAAATGATATTAGGGTTACGTATTAAAAAAAATAAAACGCAGTGATGTAAATATGAAACGCGGGCACAGCTGGCAATTACCTGGAGTAATTTCAGCTATCTACCAAAAAAAGTCCCGTCAAAATCCGTCCAGCCGTTCCGCAGAATACCCGGAACAAACAGACAGACAGAAGGACAAAAATTTTAAGAATTGTATTTTTGGTACATATAGGTATCGTAAATACATTCATATCTATTTAGTAAAAAAAAATATTGACATTGCAAACAGAGTAGACACTTCATTTTTATTTATTAGTAGGTATAGATAAGGTGAAATTGTGGTCCGAGTGCTTTACAGTATAAGAATAAAACAGTTATACCGTTAAACACTGTATAACATAACATAAGCGACCACGCCTTTTATCCCCGAAGGGTTAGGCAGAGGTGAAATAGTGAACTACACCATCGACATTTCGCAGAAGTTCCGTCCCAGACGTGAGAGGGGCGAGCCTGTCGCCATATCGAGCACAAATTCCAGACTCCGGGATGATACAGAGTAGAAAAACCCAATATCACTTTAACCCAACCCGGGGATCGAACCCGAGACCTCAGAACGACAGTCTTACCGTAATACAACTGCACCACCGAAGCACTGTATGTACACTGTATGTACACTGTATGTAGATAATATAAATTGTAATGTTCTTACCACAATCAGTTTTCCATGTTTAGGATGCCGTCTAATCAACAGCGCAGCGCCGTTCTCTTCGTCTTGATAGAGGTCGCCAAAATCCTCTTCGCCATCCTGTAGAAAATTAAATTCTTCATAAATATATAGTGAATAAAAAACTAGGCAGCCATGGGGACTGCCGACAGAAGTGCAAAACAAAAAGGCTGTTTTTTTATGTGTTTAAATGATGTTTTAGACGTGGCGATATAAAAGTTTAGGAATCTGCCATCATTTCTTTGCATCAGCGATAAATAATAAAACTCGGGCAAATACTTCTGCCACGCCAAAAAAAGAAACCAATAACACACGGAGGGTATAGCTATGTACACAGGGTGATTGGTGCGATTTTGGTCTATCATGTTGTCATCTTTGTTTTTATTTGATTATTTTGCAATATTTCACTATATATTAAGTAATTTTGGTGGAATTTACGTGATATATTGTAGTTATGATACGCAAGTGAAGTGAAGTACAAAATAATGACACTGAGCTTGAATTCTGAAATGTCCCAATCATTCCCGTTGTGGTCGTGACTGAAGGCCACCATTTTGTTACCACCATTCATTTATTGATAGTGTTCCTACCGTCTTACTTGGCTTCATAGTCTACTAGTACCTTTGCCTTTTCCTTAAAAAGGAATGAACGGAACCAAAAATAAAAATATCTATGTACATATATATAAACACAGTAAATATATGGCTCCCTGGCGCGAGTAACATGATTTTTGTTCATCCTGGACTCAACGCGCCTAAATAAGTTTTCACATCAATATTTGCTCAAACATTTTGTAACTATTTAAGTAATACCAAAAGTAACAGAGTTTTCAAGAAATAAATCACATTAAAACTTACTAACAGCATTATTAAAACGAAATTTAGTACATTTTTAATTGAGTATTGTTTACGTTTATTGCAGATTACATACATATAATAACGTCACGCATTTTTCTCATAAGGGTAGGCAGAGATTACATCCTTCCACTTGCTACGATCCTGACACACGTCTTTCGCTTCTTCTACTTTCATAAGCACATACACTCTTCGGTTACGAATACTTTTGACCTAGCCTTTCTCCTGAATATCTTCGATCTGGTTGAGATAGGTTCGCTCAGGATGACCCTTACCAGCTTGCCCAGTCAAACTCGCCTTGTAAATTTGTTTCATCCATCCTCTCCACATAACCAAACCAATTAAGCATCCCTTTCTCTATCTTTGTCAGTACGTCTTCAATCACACTACAGCATTCCCTTATCAGGTTATTTCCTACTTTATCTACCATTATCATGCCAGCTATATTTTATAGATTTCTCACCTCTACTGAATTCAAATCAAAATAAAAAAAAACTTTATTCAATTTAGGCCCTAAGAAGGCGCTTATAAACGTCTAAAACACTACCATGGGTTCGGAAAAAAACCCAGTCGAGAAGAGCCAGCAAAAAACTCGATCTCGTCCTTTTTTTTATAAATATAATATACATAATTTTTTTATATATAACAAAACTATACAAATCATAGTCTTAACCAATGTTAGCGGAAGTACAGAGATGTGGGTTAATTCCAGATATCACTATCGTTCACGTAATGATCTACCCTGTAATAAATTAAGTAAGATTATAACTTGATGACATAATACTTGAACTTGTTGTCAGGTAAATCGGTAATGTTACTTCTTATTTTAAAACCGAATACTATTTAATTATGAATTATTTTTAAATTTAAAAAAAAAAACAATTAAAAGTTGTATTTAGGTTGAACAAATTAAAAGAAATTAAGAGACAAATTTTGAAATAATGCTCTAATACCGCACTATGGTTTTATTGTATTTCTCATGCCGATTATACGATGATGATCATATAATGTGATTTTGAAGTAAATTGTATATACGTTATAAACTAGAATGCATTCTTGTACTGCCAATATAAAAATAACACAGAGACTTTATGTTTTAAATGTATTTATTTGTTATATTAATTGTTTATAAAGTGCTATTAAACAAAAGACACCATCAAGGGCATAAAAAAGGATACAATAAAACTGGTTCATTTTTTATTACAATTATTGCCTCTTAATTCATTAATTATATTTTCACCAATCAACAATAATCAACATCTGTCTGTGTTTTTCAGTTTTTTATTTATCGTGTTATGAGGAATCATTGGTCTGTAATTTTATTTGTTGTTTAGGCGCTGATGCCACCGAAACTAGTTTTTATGAAAAATCAAATTTGAAATAAATTAATTTAATTTTAAATGCCACAAATTTATTAGATCTTCTTGGTGTTTTATTTTTAATCATACGCCTTGGCATTGTGAAACTAGCAGTAGTAGTTTTACCCGCATTGTGTTTTACAATGGGGCCCCCACATTGTTCCGATCCCAAATTAAGGAGACCTCTTTATCACACTACACGCAGGTACATGAGTTCTGTAAGGGATCTTTAGATCCTTACTTTCTTTAACTTAGGTATAGTGCCGGGTTTTAATTCCGTGGAATTCATTTGCCACTCTGGTTCGATGAAGCTGTCAAAGCCGGGAAACTGCATTTAGTCAGTTCGAAAAAAAAAACATTTATCCATATGAAATTCCAATATTTTTAATGATTTTTTTATAACATCCTTGTCTCATGTTCAACTTGGAATGCGGAATATAATCGTGATTGTTTTAAATGTTTTTCTTTAAAATATGTTGGCATATCTCTATAAAAGCTCATTAACTTATTTGTTTAATTCCTTTTTAAGTATCAATTTCGAAATACATCAAGTACCTATATGTACAGAAAATAGGGCGGCCCAAATTCTGGTGACGTTCGATTACCTGCTTAGGTAAATAAAATTGTTTTTTTTTAATAATTTGGAATATTATGAAGTAAAAGGAATTATTAAGAGGATATTCTATAGCGGTATTTACTCCATACAAAAGTAGTCCCTTGTTTCCTCCCTGGATAATAGTATTATGATAAATATTTTTATACCAAATAACATTGTGGAACGCAAATAATAACGTTTTGATTTGTTCCGTAAATTATTTATTTATTTAATTAATCTTTATTGTACACCATGATACACATATATATTATGCTTTTAAAAATAGGTAATTAGTATAAAGGGTGGCCTTATTGCTAATAGAAAACTCTTCTAGGCAACCTTAAATAAAAAAAATAGTTATTTGCAAAACTACGAGCCTTAGAAAATGAAAAAATACTCGATTTTTACCGTCATTTTCACACGTTCGTCAAACGAATTTGATGGATAAAATTAAGAAAAACGATAATATATAGCTAAAGTCTTTGTTATTCTAAAACTGAAAGAAAATTAAAATCGGTTCAGTTTTAGAGGAGAAAACAGGGTACTACGAAGTGATGTTTTCGCCTATTTTACATAGGTAAAATCATCCAGAGTTGCAGTTGTCCCTTTCGTGTTTCGTAATTCTTTCTGTGGGACACAACGCGATAGCAATAGATTTTTGAAATACCTACTTTTCCGACCGCATGTTCTCTTTAATAAAATCGAATAATCCACAAAAATAGTCTGAAATAATTTTTCACTACATCGATTGATTCTGAAAGTTATTCAAGGTTAAAGTTCAACCTCAAATAATGTGTGACGACTTCTAAATTTAATTAGGTAGAAATTTTCATGTAAATTAAAATATCGAATAAAACTATACAAAATTAGTTCTAAATTTAGCGTTTAGAACTGTACGTAATTAGGTGTTTGTTATTATTGCTTTAGATATATATATATATATATATATATACAATTAATGTATTATATATATACCACACAAAGTCACCTTTAGTCTGTTACCTACCTACAGGAAAAACGGTATATGATTGTTTGTCGTAAAACAAAAAAAACTTTTTTTATACGAATAATAAAACTGACGCAGTCTCTTTAGCATTCTGTAATAGTAAACCGTGAGAATTTCACGATTCCGTGATCAGTAATTCTAAATTCCACATAATAAGTTTACGTGCATTCCAAACTAGTGCATCTTATATGGATAGATTGGCATGTTGTTTATTAATTTGATCACGTGAAGAGTTAACTGTAAGAATACAATGGTTTTGGTGAGATCAAATTTTACCTGTAACTACAGCGTGATGGAAATTTTTCCCGAACTTCTTTTGAATATTACATATGTTCGGCGCTTTGCTGCTTTCAGTCAGGATGGTAAGCACACTAAGCACTAAGTATTAACTCTTAAGTGATGCTGTCAGAACGCAAATACATTTTTTTATATTTCCTCAAAACAAAAACAAAATAATATAGCATTAACTAAGGCTCCAAACTATGCAGTACCTGTAAGTTGGAAGTCTAAAAATACCAAAACAAATGTACCATACACTTGTTGGTTTTTGACGACAGCTTTCCAACTCGAACGTGATAACTAGCCAGAAGGGCATATTAGAAAATGACCTACCTTAAATGGCCACCTTTCAATGGTTTATGGTTTTCCTTCACAGAAAACTCAGGTTCATTATAAAGTTGAATAGGTGGGTTTCAACCTGCATTATTCATTGACGCGGAATCTGACCACACTATCAATTGTGAGTCATCATCACTTCAAAACATAGAAATATGCGTTTTCCATTAATCGCTTCATCAGCTTATTTCTAGATTTGGCAGACGTATTTTTTTGTTACGCAACTAGAGTTGTTTTAATGCTGTGGCAATGATCCCTTGCAAATTCACTCTTATTCGTCGAATGATAAATGTTAGATAGTACATTTCTAATTACCATACCATTTAATTTGGAAGTGATAACAGTTTGCTCGTTGTATGTAGGTTCGAAACGTCGTCCTATTCTAGAATGAGCTTGAGCTTCTGCAGTAAGAAATATTCTGCGATGAACCCTTAGTGGGGTTTTTCAAATGCCCGTGTCACTAACCTAAAGTTTGAAAATCCGTCGCCAAGCGTCTATGGTTTTTTTAATACGCTATCACAGCAAAATTACAGCACAGTACAATCCAAACACAGCGACAACCAATGAAAGATAGACTCTCTTCATGATACATTTGAAAAACCGAATGTTGTACCGAGAGTTTTATGGTACGGCAGAAGTAAGCTGATGCGAACTTTTTGGTTGATACCGGGATGAGAGACATCTGTGATATATATAATAAAGCATCGTTTAGAAGCCAGTTAAGTGTACCGTGTTTACTATCTTTGTCACATCGTTACTTACATGTGATCAATGCATTAAGTCTATTTAATACAAAAAACAAACGAAGAGAAGTAGGCGACCGAGCGCAAAAAAAAAAAATTCCACACCATCGTGTTCTGGTTTTAAAACTATTTAAATTTATAAACTAAGCCTCATCGTAAGAAGTGAACTTAAAGAAACTACAAATGAATCATTATTGAATTTGAATTTCAAACGGAATGTGTTTTTAATAAAATTACGGTTTTAAGATAAGAAGTTGTTTTTCTCACTTAAGAGTCGTAAATTCTGATAGTATAAGAAGAACAAACATAAAAACATACCGGTCAATATTTATGTTTACTTTTAATTAAACATAAGGATAAATATAGGTAAGTTGAATGAGCTAGGAAAATCCCAGCGTACACACACTTAATAAATACCTTATACATTGTTTCAAGCCATGTTTTACAAGGCAGTCAATATGTATATTTTTTTTATTTCGCTCCATAAAATAAAATTAATTATTGGCTATGTATTTTACAGTAGAAAATATAATATTAGACAGTATATAGCCAGATATATGCTGCCTCATATTGCTAAGTCATCGTAATATTTTCGAATACGGAAACAAGAATATGGTAAATCAACGCAAGTAAAATTGAATAGCTTATGTATTACGTAAATCCGTCGTAAACACTTTAGTTGTGTTTACTTTGTTGATTCTCTTTTTAAATGAATTTCAACAGTATTTAAAAAAAAGTGACAAATTGTTTTTAGTAAAATGAATTAATCTGATGTTAAGGAAAACACAGTCCAAGAACGAATGAAAGCACCAACCTAATTACAAGAATTTTATGTAAAAAATGTTTGTAAATATTGCACCTCTTGAAGATATGTGACGGCCATATTTTTCTATTACAAGAGTTTCGTCTCTCCACTAAGTTAAATGCTATTCGTCAATAATTAGTAATGAAAAGTGTAGGAGAAAGAAAACTGGCGTAAACGCCGGAAAGGTGCTCAAGGGGTTAATGTAAAACATCCTAATCCGAATAAGATTTTTACCGAAAGATAAATAGGAAAATTTGGGAAAAAAACTAATAGTCATTTTTTGTGGACTTTATGTAAATTTATTGAAAGTTTTACAGGACGGAATGACGTATTTCATTTTTGTTCTAGACCACTATTCGGCAAATTAGAATAGGTGATGTTATTGTATCTCTATGTTAAATTTCAAGTTGCATTCTAAGTTTCTTAAGACGGTATGCGGTCGGCGACAAATTTGAAAACGAGGTATTTCAGAAATATATTGCAATCGCGTTGTGCCCCAAAGAAAGAGTTATAAAACACGAAAGAGACAACTGCAGGTCGGGCTGATTTTATCAATGCGAAATAGACAAAAACATCGCTTCGTAGTACCCTGTTTCCTGCACCAAAACGGAACCGACTTTTAATTTTCTTTCAGCTATAGAATAAGAAAGGATTTGGCTATGCTTCTGTTTGCTTTTTGGATTTTATAGATCAAATTTATTTGACGATAGTCTAACGGTAATAATCAAGCATTTTTTCATTTTCAAAAGATGCTTCGTTTCTACAATAAGTAATTTATGGAAAAAATCAAAACGTACGAGCATGGCGGTGGTGGATATATATTATTTGGTATAAAAATATGTATCATGCTATTAACCAGGAAGGTCACAGGGGAATACGTTTGTATGGAATAAACACCGCTCGCATATCCTCTAAGTATTTCGCTAAATTCACCATCATATTTACCTGAGATCTCAACGAAACACAAATACAAATAATGCGAAGATATAAATCTATCTTATCGCGTCCGTCGTCCATTACTCCTTCACTATGACGTGATGCGACGATGTCCCGATGTATATCGTAATCACGACCACATAGTTGTGCATACGCATTATCGCTGATCCACGTGCGCCGGCGCGTTTTGTTTTGTATCTCATATTTGTTATTTGTGGCGGAAAAACTGATGACATAAGTAAAATAACCTGTTAGCTACATACTGATATTTTTAAAATCGTTTACAAATTTTGTTTGTGTTTCTAATTTTAATTTATTAGGCTGTTGTTAATGCTATATTTAGATAACATTATTAAAAAATGGGTATTCACGCGTTACCTCTTTTCTATGCCGACATTTCGGCTGGGTTGCACCAACCTTCCAACATAATACCCTTCAACGCGCCGCGCGCCGCCAGTCAGCTCGTGACTACGGTTGGTATAACTCAGCCAAAACGTCGGGATAGAAACGAGGTAAGACGTGAAAACCTGTTTTTTAATAATCTTATCTAAATATGGAAGCCAAAATTTTAAAAAAAAAAAGAATATTATATTCACGCCGAAAGACATCCACAGTTGGGCATAGGTCTTCCCCAAGGTACTCCACAACGGCTGGTCTTACCCCACCTTCATTCGGCGCATTCCAACGACTTTCACCATATCGTCGTTCACCATACCTTGTTGGAAGCCCGCTCTCACTACATCATCCGGTACATGGTCGCCATTCGAGAATCAGTTGACCATTTGGCCATTTTTCGAACAATCTCGTTTACTTTGGTCCTTCTGGAGCTCTACACATTTAAAAAATGTGGAATACTTCACGATTTTGCTATCATCCTTGCGTAGGTGTCATGTTAATATTTTCTGTAACATTTCATTCTTAGTGAATATATTGTCGAAGCAATATTTTATTTTAATAATACATTAAAGTATTAGCAAAGGCTGTTTCAGAATGTCCTATGTCATATACAACGGAAGCGCACGCTGGGATGTAACCATTTTGCACCGTGGCAATGTGCAGCGCATTGTGGTTGATTATCCTAACAATCATTGTGAGAAATGTTATAGGCAGCACTGGATTTACATTAGCACAAGGCAAATTTTCAGGGTCGCAAAATACATAGGGTGAGAAAAATAAACTTTCCTCGCGTTATCGAAAATTTTTATTTTATTTGCCAAAAAACGAACAGTTAAAAAATTTAACCAATATATTTTTCGAATAATTGAAAGTATAAACTTCGATAATGGGCCTGAATTTTTTGTAGGAACTAGCGGTGACGCTTGTATTCGGCACTGATGATAAGTTTTGGTAGATTCTCATGATCTTTTGGGAGTTTGTCTTGCTGGTAGGAAAGAGAAAGTAGTGGAACTTGTCACTTACATGCTAACTAAATGGACTTTTTAAAAATGGAATCAAAGATCGGGAAGTGCAACGTTATGATTGTTTATAACACTGCGTAGGGTCTAGCGCGGTTTCACTCCCGTGTCGTCCCTTTGAGGCGCCGGATGGTACCATGTGGTGTTAGTGGGTTAGTGGGTAACGTGAGCCAGGCGTGGAGACAATCGGAAAGAATGCGAAAGCATATCCAGGGCCTTGCGTAAAATGCACTTCAAAGAGATCGCTAGAGATTTAAATGGTCAGTCAGTCTTGTCGCATGAAGATTTTTCTTAGTTAAATAAAAGTTCGAATTCAAATGTCGGAAGGCCCTAAAACTACAAAGGTAGTGTCCACGTATAATATTTGAAGCATTTTAATTTTATTTTATTCTTCTAATATATGTACATCGAATAATTCACATTTTAAACGCCACACTTTTCTGGGGGCTATCACATAATATCACATTCCATTATATTCTTGACTAAGTTTACCTAGATAGTTGAAATTGATAAGAATTGTTAAATAAATAATCAATTACCACTAGGATATCGGTTATAAACACTACCTATCCGCGTTCATATGCGCATACCTACGTATGTAAAACACTAATTGTTTGCTCCTGTTATTACTGCATAACATTTTATGGACATAATGCACATAATCTATCAATAACAATGTTAAAATATTTCTTATATAAGCACACAGTATTGTGTTTGTCTCATAATTAATTTACAAATAAAGCAACGATTTTATTCTCCTCTATTTATCAACCAATTTTCTTCTTCTTTAAGAGAGTCTTAAAATAGAGACTTAACTTTTCATTCCTCGAAACATTAAAAATATATTATGAATAAATCAAGTATACCTACAGTAAGTATTTACAAAACAAAATTATTCATTAATTTTACTGATGCTTTGCTATTTGTACTTCTCTGTCACGTCTCTAAAGATTCTTTTAGAAGCGGCTAAAATCTTCTAATCAATATTAACTGTTACACGTTTTGTCGTGTGATGCTGGCTAAGAATAATAGCACCTATATCTTTCCGTGAATGTCGTAAAAGTCAGACTAAAGGATAAACCAGGGGATAAGCAGCATCATCCTCTGAGTACCACAAACACCTGACTGCGATCGCCAGCCCCAGCCAAGCCTGCCAAGCGTGGCGATTATGGCAATCCTTTCCTTATGAACGACGCAATGGTTTTTGGAGGAGAGACTTATGTCTGATGAACGTCTTTCGGTTGAATGGATGGAAAAATTAAAACGTTTTAAGATAAGCATTATTTAGTCTTTTTTTATTTGAGCTCGGCAAAGCGAATGTTCTGCACCTGATGCTAAATAAAGTACAGTTCAAGAAAGATGTCGACCACCGAGATAAATGCGAATCAGACAGACAGATAAATAGACATTGCCTTTTATATAATTTAATAATAAGTATATAAGGACGGTGATTTTTGTTAAGGTTCCTATATACTCATATATCATATATATTATTTAAACAATATATCTGACCTAATCACACACTATAAACGACCAGTCGTTTTAAAACAAGACTCATGTAAATCGGTTCAGTGGTTCTTGACGCATAAGCCAACTAACGGAAATACAGACAAATATATAGATATAAAAACTATTGCGGTATTATTAATATACCTCTAGAGACAAAGAAAGCAACATATCTATATATTATTTGATTTACGAACAATTATGCAAGAATATACATAAAAAAATGTAGTATTTTAAATAAAATTCGCATCACGTGAACAAAATGTAAGTTTTAAATTACATCGATGATCGTAACTCAAATTTAAATGACACGTATTTTTTTATTGTGTCCTTGACATTGTCATACCAAATATAACTTCTAATTAATTTAAATATTTATTTAATAATAGTAATGATTTTTTTGGCAGCATCTTGTTCTGTAGTGGTCTCTTATTGTTACTAGGTTCTATCTGCTCGCAACTTTATCCGTGTTCGCTTTACAATCGAGTATCAAGCTAGTGAGAAATTGTGTTATTTTTAGTCAATCTTAGTAGATAGAGAAATGGCGTCGTCAACCAAAATCATGAAAACAATATTCACTAACAAGCTTAAAGATATGCTTATAAATTAAAAATATAAACAGATTATAAATGATAGAAAATAATGAAATATAGAAATATATATAGGTAAATAAGTTTAATGACATAGAGAGCCATAGCGAGAATACATATATAATTATAGTATGTTGACAGTTATTTTACCTCTACCCGTTAAGTTGTCGTTCTGATTATTGTGTTACCATGTTTAAAATGTATTACTCGCCATGATTTGATTGAATATACATTATGAATGAGGTTTGAAAAACGTGTCAGATTCAAAATAGACCGCCCGGAAACATGAGTTATCACAGCAAAAGAAACCCCATACCTACTGGCCACCAGAGATGAATCTGGCCATTTAGGTACGTCGATGAGCCGGATATACTTCAGTTGTAAAATAAATGTTTCGCTAACATATATAAATCATTCGCTAATATTCTGTAGCTGCACATCAATGAAAACAACTTAGTTTACAAGTATTTTATTTTTAATCACATTTCAAACAAAATCCATTTTTTTTGGATACGCAGTACTTTTTTTTTAAAGTACTTAGTATTGAGACATAGAAGCTGTAAGTTCACCTTTTTTGCGGATAAAATAATATAAAACTTATTTATTTATTACATCGTGATACAAATCAAGACTTCTTTATTTATTTTAATTATAAACCAAGATGACTTTTTGATATTTATTCCTATAAAATTTTGAAAAATGTAATACACAGACAACACTATTTTAAGTACGAGTCATGACGGCAAATCGTTGATGAATGGAATTAACCGAGCTTTATTTGATCTTTCTCTTTCAGAGAATGTACGAATAGCTAGAAAAATATTTGTAGCACTACTTTGAATTCGTTTTGGCATGTTTTACGATTTAAATGTACTATAAAAAGTAAAAATCGAAAACGATTAACAATATATATTTTGACTACGTGACAGCTAGTAATGCCAGCATACCAAAATTAGACTTCAGAGGTAAAAGAACTGTGAGCGGACTATGGTTAAAAATGAAAATCAATGAGAACAAAATGCTCTCGATATAAATGGGCATATAGTAATAAAATTTTATTATAACTACTACAGGGAAATGTACAATAGCCCATTATACTCGTATTGAAGTAATTGAACGTATTAATTGTATATTGATTACAAATACGTTACTTTATACTTGCTAATGTGTCACTTACGACATACAAAGTTGTACGCGCGAATTAATATTGTTATTATTTATCGCTTTGTAATGATTTTTTTGAAACCAATGAAACGCTGTTGACCGATAAGGCCTTGAACGCTTCACCGGCCTTTCAAGCGAGCGCTCAACCTAAAAAATGGTAGCCAGGGCAAGGGCACCAAAATGGTACGAACCTCGGCGTGAGCTGCTAAACCCGTGATAAAATTGCACAGAAATTGTCCCGCGGTAACAGAATGGTTAGTAAACCTGTAAAGTAAAAAAGGTCCCTTACAGAACCTATGTACCTTGCGTGTAGTGTGCAAGTAAGTGTGTGCAGTATGTGCGTGTGATGCTAGTCCATCCAGTGTGACTGTATCGCGCTGACAGCGGCTATAAGAGCTTCCCCAAATGACGATCGGAGCACGTCTTGTGCAACTGCCGGAGGGGAACCCGGAGTGTGTGCGAGGAATTTGTAATGATACATTCAAGTATTATATAGGTTATAGATTTCTTAGTATCGACATAGAATTTAAACACTCAGAACGGCAGTAGTCGCACGCAGAGTCAAAGAATTTCAAGTTGGCATTAAAAGGCCATGTACGTATTTGTTACGTGCCGGTTTCATTTACATAAATATTTATATTTTTTGACTTCAATGTTAATCGAGCATTTGTATGAAATTATCGCTCTTAGCGTTATTACTCTATGAATATCGGAATGTTTCTATGGATTCTTAACAAATTCTTTAATTGTAGTAGTATTGTCAGATGTTGAAATGTTGATTTTGGGCGTTTGATAGATTAATTTATAATTAGCTGTGACCCGCGGTTCCCCTCGCATATTCTAACATACAGACAGATAGATAGAAGTTGCATTTATGTAATATAATGATTAGATTGTCAAGCGAAAAACTATGAATCTGGGAAAACTGATTACATTGGGGTTCTACGTTTATGTGATTATTAAAACCATGCTAAATTTATCCCAGACTGTTTCGAATCTGTACTATGTACTATGCGTTTCAAATAAGAATGTGCGCGTCAATGACCTTGATCTGTCAAAGCTCGATAAAAAAGTATGGACAGTAACAAAAATATTTCCATAGTTAGTCTTTTTTTAATGATTTATTTGCCTAATTATTAAGACTATTATGCGTTGTTTTAATGAACAATACACACCTAGTTTTTTTTTTTTTTTTTTTTCCGATTTGACAAAAAAATTACTTTTTTATAGCTAGATACTTTTGTTAAACGTGACAAATATTATAAGTTAACAAACACATCGATAAAGAATCTGTAAATTCTCTATGTGCACGTGGTGCGATAAGAAACTGAATAAAAGCAATCACATTATTATAATGAAAACATTTAAATTACTAAACGGTTTCATGTGAGTTCTTCGCTTGTGACTCGCCTGACAATGGCTGGAATGTTATATAAGAGAAAAAAAACTCTAAAATTCACTATGTTTTACGGGTTTATCCGTACAGACATGAAGAGTGAATATTCTACGGTGTAGGCGAGTGCGCCTTATATTTGATCTTAATTTAAATTTCTGTCTATAAACAAGAATATTAAAAACTAAAAACTTGTTTGAAAACAGTAATTTTAATACAGGTTTAGTTAAATTTTTACTTTCTATGGAAAAGGCAAAGGCACTTAGACCATACAGTCAAGTCAGACGTTCCCTTCTTGTTTCAACATTCTAGAAATGTCGGTAGTAATTTTTCTTTCAAAAACCACTAGTGTAAATGGCAGTGCAAATTACACAAAATGAAAAAACTGAGAAATTATCATTTAAATAATAACAAAATTAAGCAAACATGTAAACTCTATAAATTTTAGTGGGCCTATTTTTTCTAATATAAAAAAAATTGCGATTACAAACTCGTAATTTGAAATTGAAATTGGTTAGTTTCTTTATCGATTTTTTAGCTATATCACTAATGGCATCACGATAACAAATATCAAAACGGGCCTCTTATTTTATGACGACTATAGAATAGAGTTTTTGGCGGGATCTCAGCCTGTATTGTAGCATTTATTTTCTTTAATTCAATAAACTTGTGTATTTGACTTTATATCATGTAATCTTGGTTACAGGTTGAGTTTATTATATAAGATAACGCGTAACATTTATTTTGAGGTGCTTACAAAGCTCCTCAAAAAGTTCGCCCAAAGCCACCGTTTTACTGGAGCTTGATAACGATTGTACAAGATTGAAAAATACATTTTACCCACATTGCACAATTTGTGTGTACCAGATTGCCATTATTTAAGAAGAAGACTATAGATTGCATTTTACTCGAGAAAAATAACCAATGTATGTCACGTAAAATGCCATCAATATTACACAATACAGAGTATGCGGCTGAGTGCCCTCAGCACTCGCCCCCAAAGTCACGGTGAAGCTGTAAAGGCCCCTCCGGTCAACATCGCTAGCTAGGTTAAAAAAAAAAAACAATACAGACTCATATACTGCAGTATATGATTAACAAATAAAAACCACTACAAGACAGACCTAGATACCTCCAAAAAACTATACGAAAATTCTTTATGAACGTGGGATATTGATTTGACGTTCACTCAATAGTCTTAAAATATCGTCCAATTGATTACTAAAACGTTTACATTGCCATATTTATAAAAAAAACAGTATAACATATTCTATAAATAGTTAACACAAAAGAACACCAATTATTTATGTAAATGTAAACACATAAATCGTATAAATCTATTGCGTATTTTGTCAACTATGTCTATGTAAATGATACTGTACTGCATGTTGATTTTCGTGGCTGTAATCTTAACAACTTGACACAATTGAAATAAACCGGCTACCTCATTTTATATATAAAGCATATCTATGAATATTATAATAATGTTTTTGTTTCAAAGAACAATGAAAAGGCATATAAAATACCATATAATAACAGCTACATTTAAGAAGCTACAATTTAGAATTGTATACCAGTGTATGATTTAGTTATTAATACTGAATCGTTGATTAAAGGATTTAAACTACAGCTTAAGAAATTTGAAAGGTGTTGTGATTTAAACGCTATCACAGTTATTA
The DNA here is from genome assembly GCA_014132275.2 of Samia ricini. Classification (NCBI taxonomy): domain Eukaryota; kingdom Metazoa; phylum Arthropoda; class Insecta; order Lepidoptera; family Saturniidae; genus Samia; species Samia ricini. The sequence goes on from AP028158.1 coordinate 13,111,771, forward strand.
TTAATTTGTGTCATGTCTTATTATTCCTTTTACAGGCAGCAACAACTACCTCGTGCACAAATTTCAGCAGTTGTTCCGGGGTGTCTCAACCCTTTAGCTGGGAGGACAAATTCTCCATGGTAACCGTTGACCCTACCATGCACTCGAGAGTATTCTAGACGAATCTTGCAACAACAAGTCACAAACTGTCTCGGTAACATCCGGCTCAAATGGACAAGCAGGGCTGTCTTTAAGTTTGAACTTGTGCAGGTACGCTGCGAAGCCTGCATGGCTTCTGAATGCTTGCACATGGGTTGGTAGCACACAATTCTTCCTCATTGCCCGGTGGGCTTCAAGCACCTTTGGGAAGAAGACTCGCGTCACCTCTCCAGTTCTAGCGGACTCATAGCGCGCCTGCCAGGCCTCAACTATATTAGCCCTAATTATCCGCTTTGCCTATGAACACCGGATATCGATCGTAGTCAGACGTAGTCTTTTTACCAGCGGTACTTTTGTCCAGTTCCTTCAGTGCCTACGGTTTCCTTCATTCACTTGTATGCCGAATGAGGTAGCTGTTCTCTGTAATATACTACTCAAAGTATTCTCCATTGTGATCTAAATATTTCGTCGTCGTTTACGGAAAACTCGTTTACGTATTTAAAAATATTTTTTGTTATAAATCGAACAACGTATCTATTTAAAATTAGGGCAAATTATTTCTTGCGTTGTATAATTCTAAATTAATTCAGCACTATTGTATTTATTATTATCTCTTTTAGGGATCTTAAAGAATTAGTTGGTTTAATGATTTTTTATTGGAAGACTTTGTAGCGGGATCTCATAATGTCATTTATTTAGTTTTTATTTATTTTGGTTATTAGCTTACGTGTTATTTTTGACCTTAAATGATGAAATTTTAGAGGTATTTTACGTGATCAACTTTATCCTCATAACCTGTTCCCAATTCACTTGGCGCAGCATATTTTCTTCTTGCATCCGTCAGCCTACCAGCCATATCAGCCTTCATCTCTTCATTTACTCCTTTTCCTTTCATATGAATTCTTCCATATTCCCATACATACTAAATTTTGCCTTACTATATTTTTCCATCCTTCCATTATCATATTCATTACTATTTTATTCACATGCGCTTCTTCTCTTCTCATAACATGCCCATATCACGACAAATGATTCCATTTCAAATATTCTACCACTGGCGCAATTTTCAAACTTCATCTAATATATTCAATTGTAACTACCAATTCTTGTGACATCACACATCCATCTCAAATTTCGTATCTCAGCTAAATACAATCGTTTCTCATACATCTTACTAGCCCACCATTCTAATCTACACAATATGACAGGTCTTATGATGGACTTATATATCCTGCAACACGGAATTTGAATTTCGAGTTGTCACAAAAACTCCTTGAAAATTTCTAGTAAGATATCCGTCAGTTTGCTAGATCGTTGAACTATTGAATACTAATAAATAATAGGCAGTGGCGTAACTACGCCATCTGAAGAGCCCGTGGCAAATTTATTGTATGTGGCCCTCGTAAAAATCCTCTCGTTGTAATTTGATTTTAATGAAACATCAAAGTAAACACTGAAGCGTTTAAATCTTTAGTTGTGTATAACTTTAATTTCTACAAAATTTAAAAATGTTAGGACACTTCTGAACTCGCGGCTTCGCGCGACGGACCGGTAGCATTTTACCTATAGTTTCGCTACTGAAAATAGGTATTGAAAAACTACAGAATTGTGTACGTAGCTAACAGATCGATTTTTTACGAAGATTATTGTATATTGTAGTTATTCTGAACCTCCACTAGGAAGGTTACTAGTATGTGTCTAAAATACATTCAAACGATATATATATATATTTTGTAAATGCTATGGTTTATTAGTATACTAGAATCCGATAGATGGCGTTGTAAACTTTATTCATTAATCTTTTCCTAGAGCGAAATAACCCACTTTAAAAACAGGAATATGGACTCGATATACGGCACTTATAGAAAAAAAAATCAGAATAAAATCTACCGGATAATCTAATGTATTATTATTATATAGAATAGAATTACATAAACACCGAGCGCTCTACATTAAATGTGTAAGTTTAAAGTGTGCCGAATGCATAAATTGGTAGCTGTGAACTTGCCACTTGATCTACAAGTCCGGTTTATGTTGTAAACGGTTGTGAAATATGTATTATTTAACAGTTCAAATTCTGATAGAACGTGTCACAGATAGAATATTACTGTATATATTTTATTATGTGTGGCGTTCTATTTTATACAGAACGCATTGGTTTAGAACTCGGTGGTTTTAACGGCCAGCTAAAGTTTTCCTGCACAGATTGTCAAGATATTTAATTCGGGAAAAGAATCGAGGTAGAATATAAGATATAATATAATATAGGTAGAATATAATATTAAAATTAATGTATTTCCTTTATCTACAATTTATTATGATTATTTTACCTCAATAAAACCAACGTGCTCGATTGGTAGAAGTTATTATTATTATTACACTTCAAATGTATATGCACTAGATATAATGACATAAAATTAAATGGTATGTATCTATAATAACAACGTACTCCTATTGTGATACGCAGAAAGGATTTTTAGGAACTCGAACTCCACCAATTACAACTATTTCAAAACCAGTGGTGTAAATTTTTAAATATTTATTTATACTTGACACCAATAACGTATTAAGATAAATAATAGTACAAGTAATTATATGATCATTATTTTGCAATGTGTTCATACTTCAATACGAACGTAGGAATTAACTTACCCTATAATTACGATCTCAATGAAAAATTTAAGAATAATTGTAAAACTTTACCATGGATAAAATTACTTTTAAATGTTTACTATTGATGAATAATGGGATTTTTATGATACTTTGTGAAAGAATTTATGTAATTCTAGAATTATTTATTTAAAAAAAAAACGTAATCTGAGCAATAAACTTTTTATATTAACAACAGTAAAAAACGGTTACAGATTAATATAATATATTAAGGGTGGAGTGCACGAAATCTCCAGTTATTTTAAAGTTTAAATTTAAACTTAATCTTTACTATATCTTTAACAATAGCAGTAGCAAAGTTTGGAGTGCACAACCCAACTTTTAGATAGGGTTAAAGTTAAAAGAGTTGTCAGTTGAAAGAGACATCAATCTCCCAATAAATATTAAGGAAAATATTTTATGTATGGTAACATCGTAAAAAATGTCAAAAGCAATATTGATAAATAGAAAACAAACGTGTTGTTATTGTTGTCAGTTTGCACTAAAACGAAGATTTTGGATATATTTCGTTATGGATCAAATCCTATTAACTCTAAAAACCAAGTAAGTTTGTCAAGAATAAAAAAACTAGTATATGTCTTACATTTATTACTGTAATATATATCCTAATGAAAGACATGTTAATTATTATTGTTGCTGAGTAATATTAAGGGTGGAGTGCACGAAATCTCCAGTTATAGTAAAGTTTAAATTTAAACTTAATCTTTACTATATCTTTAACCATAGCAGTAGCAAAGTTTGGAGTGCACAACCCAACTTTTAGATAGGGTTAAAGTTAAAAGAGTTGTCAGTTGAAAGAGACATCAATCTCCCAATAAATATTAAGGAAAATATTTTATGTATGGTAACATCGTAAAAAATGTCAAAAGCAATATTGATAAATAGAAAACAAACGTGTTGTTATTGTTGTCAGTTTGCACTAAAACGAAGATTTTGGATATATTTCGTTATGGATCAAATCCTATTAACTCTAAAAACCAAGTAAGTTTGTCAAGAATAAAAAAACTAGTATATGTCTTACATTTATTACTGTAATATATATCCTAATGAAAGACATGTTAATTATTATTGTTGCTGAGTAATATTAAGTATTCAAACACTTATTGATAAACATAAAAACATTTAACATTTTATTGTATGTAAAAAAAATGATGGTATTAGCTTGAAACAAAAAAGAGAAAACATCGCTAGAAGACAATTCCCACGAAATATCTTACAATAGAGACATATTTTTGAAAAATATAAATAATAGGATCTCTTACATATCGTTGGCAGATGACATGACAATCGAAATAAACTTGGTTTAAACTTTAAACGCCCAAATTTCGTGGTTTATGGTTACAGTTAAATTATGACGTAATTTAAGCTAAACTCGGATGGTGCAACACGTTTTAGCCTAACTGTAGATTTAACTACGGATTTGACTTTTGTCAAATATAAGCTTAGATGATGCACGCCAGCCTAACATCAACAATTATGACAAGCGTGAGCCGTGTATTAGTTCATATAATTGAAGATAGATGGCGTATTGAGTCCAGTGTTGCAATTAATTAATTTGTAGACGTATACTCTTTTACCGTTTTTTTTTTAAATTATACTTACGTCGCATATTTAATAGATCAAAGAAAATAGTAGAGATGTAAATGACAATTTTCACGTGTGATTTATAAAGTTTCCAAAGTTATAGAAACGATTCCAAAAGTTCTAGAAATATTGAAAATATGAATTGAAAATTTGAATAGAATAGCTTGGAAACAAATTAAACATTTTATTAATAGTAGCGTCAGAAACAGAGGTCAGAAATAATAGATATTTTGTATGGGCATATCATGAAAATAAACGAATTTCACGTAACTAGAAGACTGTTAAATATGAAGGCGGATAGACATGAGGTAGAAGCGACGAAGTAGTTATGAATGGGTTGTGTGAAGACTGGTATTTGTATAAAAGATAATAATTTGGAAATGACAATTGATATACTTAGTAAAGTAGTAGAAGAAAAAAAAAATTTTTCCTCTACCAACTTAAGTGGGGAGTAAATTCTCCCCGGTTAGGTTGGCAGGGGGACTCGCCCGATGTGAAGCGCCGAGAATAACCACTAAAACCCACGATGCATGCTTGGCGTTGCCCCAGCGGCAGGTCCGACCTGTTAACAGGTTGGGCCACTTTCTTTATCTTCCGTCCGTAGCACAAGCTGCCCCCTTCACCTCCCACCGAACAGGACAGAGAAGAAGAAAACATATTGTGTCAACCCTGTTTATTGTAGGTCAAGATAAAGTAAATAAATTATGATGCATTCTATTCTGGCTGCATTTATGGCTTGCATTCAGGCTTTGGAACATACAGGGATTAAAATTAACTAATCTATAGTCATAAATTCATCTCATTCTCATGTTGAAATTAATAAGAAAATAAAAGTTTGTGTGTGTGTGTTTGTGACTATTTAGATTGTTCAAAATATCTATTCAATACTAAAGCACGTATACGGTGATAATGGTGTAATTCTTTTTCTTATCTCGTGGAAAATCTGAACTAATTTCGATGTAACATTTGCTGCGTGACTGAACCAGCGTAGCCGTGATTCTGGGATACCAAACCTTTTGTTTTGCGATATATTTCGTAATATATAATTTTAAAGAGTAGCTGGATCAACGTGGATTAGTATAGCGAGAGATCAAGTAAGATGCAAGTTTTTAGAGGAGGCTTATGGCGAAGGACAAGCTGGAAAAAAAAATCGGTTGTGGAGAAATCTATACTAATAAATAAAATTGAAGTGTCTGTTTGTAATATCATAATTAATTATTTTTTTTACTAAATCGATGTGAATGTATGTATGTATGTATCTATACGAAAAATACAATTATTAAAATTTTTGTCTGTCTGTATTGGGTAATCTCCAGAATGGGTATACCGATTTTGAGGAGACTTTTTTTGGTAGATAGCTGATACTTTTAATTTTCGAAAATAATTTGGGTTTCGGGTACAAAAAAATAAAACCTATAAAAATTTAAACAAAATCCAATTCAGTGCATAGTTTTACGGGCAAGTGCACCAACTACAAGTAATTCTGAATTGAAAAGAAAAATGTACTCTTCTATCATAAAATAATATTTTAGCCAAAATCTACTTGATCAAGTCTGTTTTTTTTAATAAAAAAAACATTAAACATAGATACGGTATCAGTTATCTTTTTCGACCATTATTAATTAGGAAATGGTTTCATATATTCTTGTGGTAGTAAGTCCAATTGTAATTTCGCAAAATCGTTGCAATTACACTAAATTAGCTCACGAACTCTTTCTGGTAAATTTATAATGAAAATAAAGGCTTTATGCATTATTTTACTATAAGTATATGTTTGCACTTTGAAAACTAGTAAACTAGTTTGATTAAAATAGCACGTGAAAATAATTCGGAGAAAAATAATTTTTAGAAAATAAAACAATAATATAAAATTATATCTAATTGTCAACTCAAATGTTATTAATCTCTGACTTGGCTATAGTTTTATGGAAATACGTATAAGCGTAGGTGAGAAAGACAATGTCATTACCAAAACGCGGTAAGAATTTATTGAGACGTTCACGCAATCAAGTTAGCATTGGATGTCGTAAAAATATACAACAAGAATCTGATTCACCCGTTTACCACTCCTTCACATTTTACACTTTAAACTTGTAAATACACCCAACAGTTAATAGGTACACTCAATAAAAAAAAATGACTGTGATCACCACCGAGATACCAAGATCGTCTAATTCTTATTGTTTGTTTATTAGGCTAAGCTAATTTTGGTTTTTTATAGTGAAATTCTTCATGGTTACATCTTATAAGTTTTCTTTTATAGCAAGGAGGGAATGGAGGGAGGGAAAGGAGTCTAGCAAAAATTCGTTTAGATTAATATAAAGAAGATATATATTTGCGATTTTTTTTGTCCATCAGATTACTACCAAAATAAGTTATATATTTACGAAAATTTGTAATGATTGTACTAATGTAAGTTTAATTTGCCATCCATCCATCCATCCATTCAACCGAAAGACGTCCACTGCTGGACATAGGTCTCCCCCTAAGATCTCCACGACGACCGGTCTTGCACCGCCCGCATCTAGCGGACTCCCGCGTCCTTCACCAGCTCGTCAGTCTGTGTGGTGCCGGTCAAGAATAGTACCACCCCATGTCTTTCCGTGGGTGTCGTAAAAGGCGACTAAGGAATCAACCAGGTGTTGGGCAGCAGCATCCTATGAGTACCACAAACACCTGACTGCGATCGCCGACCCGCCTGCCAAGCGTGGCAATTATGGCAATCACCCCCCAAGTTTAATTTAGGTTCTAGTAATTAAATAGCACTTTTTAATTATGTATAAAATTTAAAGACACGAAGTCGCTTGAGTCTAATTTATTAATAAAGTTTCTATCGTGCATAATATAGAAAATTAGTAGCGCATACAGACATTATATCAAAGAGAGCGAATATAATTATGAGCTTGAATATTAATTTTATTAAAATAAAAAAAAAAATCTTTGTCATAAACCACATTTAACACAGAGGCTATAATTTATATATTAAGCGCGGTAGAAACTTTTGCGAATCGTTACTTAAGATCAACTGTATGTGACAAAATAAAATTTTAAATAAAGTTAATAAACCAATAATAGAAGTTGGACGCTTCTCACTTCGATATCTTTGAAAAATGTTTTTACACTTTACAATAATACTAGCACTACTACTAGCCGAAATATTAAGACGGAAATAACAATATTAGTTTCCTATGGGTAGGGAATAGTCGTTTTTGTAAGCCATATAGGCTTAAACATTAAATTAGCCCACAATGTATTGCACATTGTATTTTGTAGTACGTGTAAGCGATTGGTACACCTTTGTGTTGTTGTAATACTAACAAATTTATAAGCAGTGCCTAAAACTTATCTCATAACCATAACATTGTTCTAACAATTAATCTTTTTCTCCTTTTCCTTCGAAAACGTTCATTTGAACTTTAGCTTTATACAAATGTAATCTACAATTATTGTTGTCGTAACATATCGCCCAAATAATATGTTAAACTATACATAATTCAATGTTAATATTATTCATAACACAATTTCAAACGAAAATCTTTCTTCGTCATTGGCTAACTTATTTCACGTTTCTCAAGCGTTGATACAATTTATTACTTTTAAATCACATATTATCTCATTTGATTTGCAATGTAAATATATGTAAAGTTACACCGAATACGGTTCTATTAAATTAAATAGAGCAATACATCTTATATATATATGGGTGGAATTTAAAACGATCGGTTCGTTATTTTAGGAAATTTACGCTTTAAAAACCTTGTTGATGGATTTTATAAATGTCCACATTTGGATATCGAAGCACAAGGTTAATAATGTGGACATTACTGAACCAATTATTTTAAGAATACACATAGAAAGTGTTGCTTAAAGAGGATATTCCATACAAAAGATAGTCCCCTGTTTCCTAGCTGGATAAAAGCATGATGGTACATATTTATTTATCAAATAATGTATATTTACCACCGCTATAGCAGTACGTTTTGATTTTTTCCATATATTTCCAGTTATTGTAGAAACTAAGAGCCTTTGAATGTGAAAAAAATACTCATTTTTTACCGTCATTTTCAGACTTTCGTCAAACAAATTTAATATAAATAATGTAAAAAAGAGCAAAACGTCTAAACGACTATGCCTATGCATAGTCAAGGTCTTTGTTATTCTAAAAGTGAAAGAAAATTAAAAATCGGTTCAGTTTAGGAGGAGGAAACAGGGTACTACGAATATATGTTCTCGTCTATTTTGTATACGATAAAATCAGCCCGAACTGCAGTTGTCCCTTTCGTGTTTTATAACTCTTTCTTAGGGCGCAACACGATAACAATAGATTTCTGAAATACCTACTTTTACGACCGCATGTTCTCTTAAAACCCTAGTTGATGAATTTCATAAACGTCCATATTTGGATATCGAAGCATAACAACATAACAATAATATAGACAGTAATGAAAGAAATATTTTAAGAATACACATAAAAATATTGTTTAAATGTGTATAACCCCTTGAGCACTAACCTGGCGTTTACGCCAACTTTCCATTGTTTTTCTATTGTCTCATTTTTATGGGTAATCGACATATTAAGTAAATTTAAAATACTAATTATAGAGATAAAATATAAGTATCAGAAATAATAGTTATTATTGCAAATTTGAAGAAAAAACCACCCGTTTCAATTTTGATGTTAACATTAAAGACAAAGGCACTAAACTGCCTTATCTTATAGCCTATGTATTATTTTATACAAACATTAATTCAGATACAAATTTACATTAAAGCAGGAAGTCATGTAAGACTTTCAAAATAATTTTGATAAAATTTGACTATGGTGACATAAAATTATTTAACGATTTCTTTTTTTGTAAGTTGTCTTTTACATAATCTCACCGGATGAGGTCTAGGATGGTAAACACACTAAGCCTAGAGGTACTGGTTCTCAAGTGATTGGTACTACACATATTGTTGTTTGGCGACAGGTTTTCAAATATCAGGGTATTAGCTACCTAGGTGGGGGGAGGGGGAGGGTATTGTTAGAAAATGCCCAACATAAGTGAGATACAAAAGAGATATCTTCATATGAGCAAAGTCACAAGGTATAAGTTATGGTAATGTAAAAAAAATAGTAAAGTATGTCATAATGGAATATCGGGTTTTGTTAAATGTAGACAGAATACATAAGATAATACGGATAATAATTATCAACAAATTCAAGTAGTTGTTCAATTTTGTCAAAGTTGCGTCAGTAGTAAAAAAGTTGAAAGGTTCCCGTTTGTCGTGGTATGAAGACATGTTATGAGAAGAGAGAAAGCGCATGTGGGTAAAATAGTATGAATGAAATGAATATGAATGAATGTGGAAGGATGGATAAGTAGAGGAAGGCCAAAGAAAGTGTGGATGGAGTGTGTAAGAAATGATATGAAAGTAAAAGGAGTAGATGAAGAGATGACGACTGATAGGGACGTATGGAAGAAGAAAACATACTGAGCCGAACCCAAGTGAGTTGGGAAAAGGCAGGAGAATGATGTTTTCAAAATTTAATAAACTAAACCTTCTAATTCTAGACACTTTAAAATTGATATTACAATAATAACCTATAAGATTTATTGTGAAATGGAATTTTTGTAAATCGTAGATAAATGTTGTCAACGCCTGCATAAAAAGCACTATCATTCACATAAAACAAAATAGATTTTTTTAATGAAAAAATTATGTAAAATAACCTCGTTTACCATATATGATTAAGATAAATGTCTATATTATATTTTTCATTAAAGCGCAGATTAAACTCACATGTATACAGTATAAATAAACACAATACGGTATAGTAAACATGATGGCGTAGCGGATAGTGTGGCTGGATTCCGCTTCAATGGAAGCGGGTTCGATCCCCACCTATCCGGCTCTAAAATCGGCCTGAACTCTTGATGAAGGAAAACATCGTGAGGAAACCATAGCATGGTAGTAAGGCATTTCCTAATGACCTGGGTAGCTACCACCCTCAAGATTGAAAACCTGACGCCAAATACCAACAGGTGTGTTCCAGCATCATCACTTGACAACCAGTACCTCTAGGCTTAGTATGCTTACCATCCTGGACGACATCATCACTTAACATCAAGTGAGATTGTGGTCAAAGCACTGAGCCTATTCCGTGTAAAAATAAATAAATCCGAAAGTAAGGCTTTGAGAAAACAGTATTTAAGATGGAACGGTACCTTTGCTATTTAAATACTAAACTAAGCTAATGCTATTTAAATATAAATAAGTATACGTCTTTCGCCACTTAGGGGCTCCCTCCAACAGCAGCCCAGGAAATGTTCTGATCCCCAACTGGGGAGGCTTTTTCATCCGCCGCCGGTGTGAACAATAACACGCATTACACGCATTCCACTGCATACCACACTCCTGGACAATGCATGCAGGTGCATGTGTTCTATAAAGGACCTTTAGGTCCATAGTTTCCTTAATTTAGTCTTAGTTCGGGGAATCAATATCTCGAGTAACAGCCTAAGCCGAGGTCCGTACTACATTGGTATTCTTACGCTAGTGAACATTCTCTCGACTTAGCACCCTAAACGCTCGCCCCAAATATTTGATTTAACTCTCAAGGCCCTTTCGGTCAACAGCATTTAGTCAGTGCGAAAAAAAACGTCTATTGCAAAGTAGACAGAATAATATATGCATTTCATTCGTTAATCTATGTTAGAACAAACACTTCTCAGTCGCCTTCCGCTGCAAACCTCTACTACTACTATTTCTAAATTATACCTTATCTGGTAGTCACAATCAAAATCGAAAAATTCTTTATTTAATTTGGGCTCTAAAAAGGCGCATATGAACGTCAAAACACTACCACGGGTTCGGAAAATCGAACACAGTCGAGAAGAACCGACAAGAAACAGGCAGGACAATACAGTAAATTTCTTGTGCTTAAAAGTTTTCGCTGCTGTTTTAGACACGTCGATGTTTGGTTGAACGTAAGGACGTGAGAAAATATTGCATAGTATTTTAATAAATACTGCATTCGTATCCACATTACGGAAGGCTAATGTCGTTTGATAATCATGATGACTTTACGTAGAATTATAATTGGATAACAAATTTATCTATTTTATTCGTGACAGAACAAAACATAACGCACTAAAAAATTAAAATTTAATACATTATGCTAAAATTTAACGAGGATAGGAACGTGACACTATCAACTCATATACATACTTAGATGCCATTAGTTCCTGTAATAATTTGCAATATCCAAGAAACGTCATAGTTAGATAAGATGATACGTGGGAACTAGCTAGCTAGCTAGCTTTCACCAGTCACTTAAGAAACAAGTGCGACGTTTTTTACAATATTATTATTTACTATCTTGCAACGAGAACAATACAATTATCATGCGTATTGCGTTCCAAAGGCCCCTCTATGGAAATGTTGCCAGGTTTTAATTAAAACAACCTCTGGTCGTCTTAGTAAAAACATATTTTTATTATAAAACTAGCTGTGTGCCCGCGGCTGCGCCCGCATTTCACATGTTCTTTACTGCGTTTTAATTTTTATTAACGGAACCACTATTCTTTTCTTTAAAGTTTTTTTTGTGATTAGATAAAGTAAAAATATTTCTCATAAATTCAAACACTTGCCCGTAAAACTGTGCATTGAATCGGATTTTGTTCAATTTTTTATGAGTTTTAAATTTTTTACGCGGAACTCTATTTTAAATATTTAAAAGAACGCTAAGTTAACTTGGTGTAAGTTGTAACTTCAGTTATCTACCAAAAAAAATCCCGTCAAAATCAGTTAAGCCATTCCGTAGATTAACCGGAATAAACAGACAGACAAAATTAATACAAATTGTATTTTTGGTATAGGTATCGTATTTACATTCATATGTATTTAGTATAAAATTGTTATTTTGACATTACAAACAGACACTTCAAGTTTATTTATTATCATAGATGAGACAAAATACAGAATTTATTTAGTTAAGTACAAAAAAATAAACAGGTTTTTAGTGAATCATTATATCACAGCGTTCGAAATGAATTTTCTCCATATTTATTATAAAATCTTGAACACATTATGACATCAAATAAGTATCGTATACATTTTGTGACTAAATAACAATGGTATTCAATTCCTACACCTGTGCTTGTCATCCAAAACTTTTATAAAAACGAAATTAATATTAGAAAAAATACATTATATTTTCGAGACCAGTTTTCGTTTAGGTCAAAAACCTGTGTGATGTATTGGAATGACAGTCTTAATACAAAGGTTGGCGCAACAGCGTTCGTTAGTCGACTGTGTAAATTAACTATTTTTCAAACAAAAGTACTCTTAAACTATATTCATATTAACAGTTAACATTTGACCACAATCTTCCATACATCCATTTAACCGAAAGACATCCACTGCAGGACATAGGTCTCCAGATAAGATCTCTACGACGACCGGTCTTGCGCTACCCGCATCCAGCGGATTCCCGCGAACTTCCCCAGTTCCGGGTCGTTCTTGGGGGGGGGGGGGGGGGGGGCTACCCACGCTACGTCTTCCGTTGTATGGTACCCATTCGAGAACCTGTTGGTCCTATCGGACATCGGTTCTGCGAGCAATGAGCCCAGTCCACTGCCACTTAATTTAGGCTTCGGGCAATGTCGGTTCCAAAATCATATATTATGTTAATTCAAAACGTGGTCAAAAATGGAACGTAAAAAATGGAAAACGTTTTTATGTGTAGGTAAAATCAAACCATCATATAGACATATTTGCCCATCGAAATCTCGAGATCATTACAGAATTCCAAACTATCGATGTCCGGCCATTGAACCATCAATACCTACTTGTTTATTTATTTAAGTACAATTCGTTATTGGAAGGCAATAATTACGTCACAAAAAAAAAAAAAAAAACATCACACCCAGTAGGTGAATTACCAATAGAAACAAGTTCGGTATAAAAATCAAAATAATATTCATCGAATTAAATGTAAACATTACTAGTATCATTTATAAAATTATTCCGAGATGTTCATTGTTTTTTAAATCGATATTAGATATTGCTATAATTATAATGTTTCCATTTCTTTATCTATTGTGTATTGTTACTACTGATTACTTATATTTCACTTTTCACTGAATAATGTTTATAATTACGGATTTCTAAAGCAAATTAGTTCAACATATATTGTAAAATACGTTTTTTTTTTAACTCTTGATATTTCCTGTAATGCCAAATGCAAATTTAGACTTGTCACGTAATGTACTAAACGCAGAGTTTCTAATTAATCAAAATTACTTCCACTAATTAATAATGTTTAAATTTCATGTTCTATAAATTACGATATAAGTTTCTTTTGATTAAAAACTATTATTAAGTATTTGAATAACATGATATGAATAATTATAAGTTTCAAGTAGTAAGTATCGCTTAACAGCCCTTCAACTAAACTGACTGGAAAATAATAACCCAGAAACTGAACTAGATAAATCTATTTAAAAAAAATCATACAAATAATTTCACTGATCCTCGAGTTCGATTCGTTCTACCACTATTTATCTATAAAGTAAAATGGAGGTCATTTAACGTACCATTACCTCACAATTACTGAATATATCGGGATGGGACTATTACCTTTCGATGCAGAATTTTTCGTAGATGGTTATATGCTATTTATTTTTTGGATTCCATCGACCCTTTCTCGTTTTCAATTTACTCTTATGTACATTTTTTCCGCGCTAATAAAAAAAAAGACTCATTTTTCTTCATTAATTTGTTTTTTTAGGTTTCGTATAAATCATTTAAAAACTATATTATGCTGTGAGGAATACATAAAATGCGGGCAGAGCCGCAAGCACACAGCTAGTCTATGATATTATGAAATATCAATTAAAACCTAATCAGAAAGGGTGTCTATTAAGAACCGCACAAAACGTAGCCCGTGAATATAACAAACACATACCTAATGCGTTCTATTTCATTCTTTCGCACAATGAATCCTATAGATGTATACGGTTGTCTCTTTTTAATGTCGTCCTTTCGTTTCATCTAGTTTCAAATCAAAACGGGACTAAAAAAGTTATCAATGTAATAATATGATTCGTTGTACTCACCGTAACCATTTCTTCATAATCGACACCGTGCGGCTGTGAATCGTTCCTCAATGCCTGCCACATCTTCAAGCCGTCCTTCTTCAGCAAACCGTCCTGTTTCTTCAACACCAACTTCAGATGCCTCCCGAACGCTTCCAAATCGATCTTATGCACGTTCGAGTCGTTGATTTCGATCTCGTGCTCCTTATCACTCAGATCACTCGCACTATTATTATCATCTGGAACTTCACTAGAATTCGATACACCGAACTGCACTGTCACCGTATTATTCAATTCACCGATTATGTCGACATCTTTTATGTACTTTTTAGCGTTGACAAACATCTCGTCATTTAGTAACGATGGTGGGTTGTTGTTGTCTGCCTTCCATTGCTTCTCCAAGTCGGTCTTCTCGTGGAGGACTTTACCAGAGTTTGGGCTATAGATGTTGGTTATGTGAGCGTTTGGAATATGCCTTCTGGTTAGATGGTGGGTTAATTGTACTAAGTGGTACTCGGGTACTAGACTGTGGTGTTCGACGTGGAATACGTTGCGCAACTCGTCTTCTGTCATATGGTCGTGTATCTGGAAAGAAAATAAATTACTTGTTAATAAATTAGTTAATAAGTTTGAAGCGATGATAACTATAATGAGCCTGAGTTTTCCGTGAAGGAAAACATCGTGAGGAATAGGGCATATTCTAAGCTACCCTCAAGTTTCAAACCTGTCTCCAAATACCAAATAGGTATGTTTCGGCAGCATTACTTGAGAGCCAGTACTTAGTATATTTACCATTCTGGACCACATTGTCACGTTTTTCGGTTAAATGGATGGATGAATAGGGGACGGTGTTATTTATTTACTTTTAATTACTGAAAACGAAAATTTTGCTAAGGGCTTTGACACCAACAGGAAAGAGTCAAAATGTCTAAATTAAGTACTTGAAGGACATTGTATATTAAAACTATAAACAATTTAAACTTTTTTACACTTTAGTGCTTTGTGCTTTGACCGCAATCTCACTTGATATTAAGTGGACACTAAGCCTAGATGTACTGCTTTCAAGTGATGTTGCCAGAACATACATACCTATTGGAATTTGGTGACAGGTTTTTCTAACTTGAGGGTGGTAGCTACCCAGACGGGCATTATTAGAAAATCCCCTACGCTATAGTTTCCTCACGAATGCTCAGGTTGATTTTAGTGTAGGAAACGTGGGCTCGAAACCGCGTCCCTTGACACAGAATCCGGCAGCACTACCCACTGCGCCATCATCGCTTCAAAAACTAAAATAATATATTATGTATAACAAAGAGTCTGCCTCGGTAGCAAAGTTGTATTACGGTACGACTGTCGTTCTGAGGTCTCGGGTTCGATCCCCGTGTCGGGTCAAGTGATATTGGGTTTTTATACTCAGTATCATCTCAGAGTCTGGAATTTGTGCCCGATATGGCGACTGACACATCTGGGACGGAACTAAGCTCGGCGAGATGTGGGTGGTGTAGTTCGCTATTTCACCTCTGCCTAACCCTTCGGGGATAAAAGGCGTGAGCTTATGTTTATAACAAAGTTAATTTTCAATCACAAAGTACACGATAACTGTAAGCAGAAATCCTGTTTTAAAACACACATCCGTATTGGCATGGATCTGTTTGAATGTCAACAGTGCGAAACTCGAAATCCTTCGTTGGGGTCAATACTACTTAAAATGTACCTTTCTCGATATTACCCTACGTTCGAAGCAACATTTTCTGATATAATAAATATTAAAAAAGCCGTGCATACATTGAATTAAAATAGAGCAAGGTTAGTCACATGTCTCGTGGCGAATGTGTTATAATAATAGCGATGAGTTGCGATACTCATTTAAAGATCCTCTATAGTCTAGAGGGTTTAGTTTTTTTATTTTATTTGGTTCAATCTATTTCTTTCAAAGAATAAGCTAAGGTTTCTAAATCATGCAGACAAGTTTGACGTTACGTTAACTTTTTTCAACAAAATGGCAGCCATTTGTTAGAAACTTTCAAGAGTTGCTATTATGACATCTCAGAATTCACGATTATTATTATTACGACAAATAATGTAATTCACATTCATTTGGAAGTGCTTGTCGTCCCAAAAAGTAACAATTCAAGTTGACAATTTCGTTTTAACCCTGTAGTTAAAGCTTCCCATTTGTTGAATAAAATCCTAAAATCGCCAATGCGTTTATTCTAAAATAACCAAATAGATTTTCACTAACAGTAAATAAAGTAGTTTTTGATAAACTTTAAACACCGACCAAACCACTGCTTTACTTCAACTCAATTCTACCAAAGCAATATATATATATAATATAAGTTGAATGTAAAAAAACTTTACTATTTTTTTTATTTTATCTTATTAAATGTAATAATTGACTAGAAGTTTAATAGAGTAAACGTAATCTAATTCTAAACTGTCTATTATTTTTATTGAATAAAATATTACATAATATCTAGATCAGTTGCACGAGGTCATCGGGTTTTAGAAAAAAAACATAACTTGTCTACAACTAGCATTACACGCATCCAACATGTACATAGGTACTACTCGCTTCCGGACCAGACGGTCGGAATGTCGTTTAATATTTATTAATAACAATCAAGTATTTTTAGGTGGTTTAAACGGTATTACATTATTTTTAGTAGATAATAAGCTAGCTATAACTAGCCATTATTATATTTTTGAAAACAAAAAAACATACAGACCTTCCTTTTGAAATCGGTTAAAAATGCTTTACTGAAATATAAGAGTTGGTAATAATCCAAGATAGCACTGAATTCAAACCCATTATTTTCACGACAAATTCCAATCGCTCTATTAACAAGTCATTATTGAATTATATAGGATATACTAGCTGTGAGACCGCGGCTGCGCCCGCGTTTCACATATTTTTCACTGCATTTCAATATTTTTATATTGAACCCTAATTATTTTCTTAAAAACTTATTGTTACCTACTAAGATAAAGTAAAAATATTTCTCATAAATTATAGCGCTTGCTCGTAAAACTGTGCATTGAATCGGATTTTTTTCAAATTGTTCTGAGTTTTATGATTTTTGCGTAACCCTAATTATTTTTGAAAATTAAAAATACTTCAGCTATCTACCAAAAACAGTCCCGTCAAAATCAAAATTACCCGAAACAAACAGACAGATTGACAGAAATTTAATAATTCTATTTTTGGTATAGGTATCGTACATGCATTCATATCTATTTAGTAAAAAAAAATTAATTGTGACATTAAAACATTACAAACAGACGCTTCAATTTTATTTATTAGTATAGATTAGTAATATATTTTGTGCAAAATATAAAACAAAAAACCTTACACTTATTAGTCGAATCGTGAGTAATAAATAATGCTAATAGTTTCCATCTTCCATCTATACTAATAAATAAAATTGAAGCGTCTGTTTGTAATGTCAAAATAACATTTTTTTACTAAATATATATGAATTTATATACGATAAATATAAGTTTTAAAATATTTGTCGGATATTTTGTCCGGGTAATCTCCGGAGCAGCTGGACAGATTTTGACGGGACTTTTTTCGGTAGACACCTGAAGTTACCTTGGGGTGTCTTAGTGTATTTTTGATTTTCGAAAATAATTAGGGCTCCGTAGAAAAAAAACTCATGAAATTTTGCACAAAATTCGATTCAATGGTCAGTTTTACGGGTAAGTGTTCTTATTTATGAGAAATATATTTGATTTGTACTTTAACTTAGTAGGTACCAAAGAAATTTTAAGAAAATGATTATGGTTTAGTATAAAAAAAATTAAATGCAGTGAAGAATATATGAAACGCGGGCGCAGCCACGGGCACACGTCTAGTATAGAAATAATGTGGATTACAAATTGATCCCACAACAGTTTGATTTGAAATCATTTACCACGGAATTACTTAATTCAAAACATAATACAAACCACGATTCGATCATTAATATCTCATATTTTATTACATTTGTATTGCAAAAGAAATTACATGCATTTTTTCCTTATACGCTCTGACTTAAAACCGTTCACTTCCAAATACAAGGTTATGATAGCCATTGTAAAATTAACTCTAAGATTTAAAAAATAAGTTATCTTATCTATTATTACAATGCAGTATATCTTGTAAGTATGTTTTAAGATGATTAAAGGATTATCCGGTTCTAGAAATAAGGTTGAAAATCGATTGTTACAACTTAAATGTAAGGCCAAAGAAATATAAATCGTTGCGAAATAGGCCCAGTTGTGTTGAGCCGATCGTATGGTAGATTGTGAGTCACGAATGCGTGATAGTAGACGGAAATAATGGTGCAAGGCTACTTACTACAACGTTAGAAAGCTTTGTAATTATTTCTTTTTGTTTACAACCTGGTGCTTTTTGTGTTTTAAACTAGACGAAATTACTGCACTTCATGTGATGTTTAAATAAAGTATAGTTCAATAACGATGAAGACATCCGACAGATTAGAATTCATTGCCCGCCTGACTCCTCTAAATTTCTGCAGTTACATTGACTGTGGCTGCGAACCAATTGGCCGCAGTTGTCCTACCCTAACCCGCAAAGTCTATTAATCTCCGTAAAGTTATAATATATTAACGGAGTTAATTGAAAGATATTTCTTGTGAAGTGTGGCGTAAAAATGATTAAGATCTACATAAAAGCTTTCGTTTGCAAAGATATAAACAAGTATTAAAAAAGTCATTAAAAAGGCCACCGCAGAGAACGAAAAGCTACGAATGAGAAAAAATACAAATCTTCACACATTTTATACTGGACTAGCTGTGTGCCCGCGACTGCGCACGCGTTTCTTATGTTCTTCACTGCCTTTTAATTTTTTTATACGAAACCCTCTTTATTTTCCTTAAAATTCTTTAGTATTAAGATAAAGTAAATATATTTCTTATAAATTCAAGCACTTACCCGTAAAATTGTACATTGAATCAGATGTTATTCAATTTTTTATGAGTTTTAATTTTTTTACACGGAGCTATAATTATTTTCCAAAATTAAAAGTACCGTAAGTTACCCAGAGTAACTTCAGCTATTTACCTAAAAAAGCCCGTCAATATCCGTCCAGCCGTTCTGAAGATTACCCGGAAAAACAGACAGACAACATTTTTTTTAAATTGTATTTTTGGTATAGGTATCCAATATATACATTAATATCTATTTAGTAAAAAAAATTGACATTACAGACA
Organism: Samia ricini; assembly: GCA_014132275.2. Lineage (NCBI taxonomy): Eukaryota > Metazoa > Arthropoda > Insecta > Lepidoptera > Saturniidae > Samia > Samia ricini. The sequence continues at coordinate 13,131,462 of AP028158.1, forward strand.
CTCCAATTTTTTTTATAAGTACAGATATATTTAGCGTTACGTGGTTTTACAAAAGTAAAAACACTTTCAGTCCAGAGGAAGTGACTTACAAGTAATACTGCCCGAATGTACCAATTAGATCAATGGTCACCGTTTAGTTTTAATGAGGATACGTATCTCTAAAACAAATTACCGCGGTCCAGATGAAAAATCATAAAGGTCCAAACCACCAATATGTGTCAGGATGGTACCAATGGAAAGATCTCTGCCTACGTATATGGCAAAAGGCGTAATTATATGTCTCGTATATATGTATGAATTTATTGTTGTAATTATTATGGTTTGCAAAAAACAGGTCGGCGTTCTGCCATTTGTTGACACTTGTATTAATTTAACAGAAAATACCTTATCACCAATCATCAAGATGATCACCTTCAACAAAAACTTATGCTATTAGAATTCAAATCTATCGACGCAATTTTCGACCACATTCGGCCACTAGAGTAAATTGCCACTTCCAGTAAATTGCCTTCAAAACCAGTGTGCTGTACTCGCGACTCCGTCCGCGTGGAACTCCGTATTTCTAAAATTTTGTTTTAAAATAAAATATAGCTGTATTATTTATTAATAAATCAATTTAATAAATCAGTAAAATTATATAGCCTCTAACTGAAGCAATGTATTGCTCGCTACAGCTCGACGATATGATCAGTCGAGTAAATAACAATGTTGCTTATATTTGCACATGTCTCGGACGCAGGCGGGTCGTCGGCTACGGCGAGGTCGGAACACGCATTTCCAGTTTCCAATGTTTATTCAATGAAGGACGTAAGCTTAGAGATTTGTAAACCATCCACCACCATGTTTGTGTGATTATGTTAAGTTATACACCTATACGAATGCTAAAGAATATCCAGAAACGTTTTCATATCAACATCAATAATACGAGAGAGGATTTTTTTGTCTCAATGAACATCAGCATTATCCAGAGTATCATTGTAATCAACAAGTATCATTGAAAAGCCCTTTTGAAAAATATTTACTAACATGAACTTCGAATGCCATACGTCAACAATGACACAATTCTGCACCCATGTAGATAGATAGAGATCTATTTGCAACAGTCGTGGGTATGTCCATACGTTGGAAGAATAGAGAGAAGTCCACAGTGCTATACCCTATTGAAAATTAAGGCTATGCGAGACAAATTTCTAAAGCCGGACCACGTTTATCATTTGCCTCCTTCAATCGTGCAGTAAGTACTCTGTCAGAAGATCACCTGTTGTTCGTTTTTGACGATCCATACTATGATCATTGCGTGTATTGTATGACAACTTACATGAAGCCCGCAGAATAACCGATTTCGTCAGTCTATTAGTTACACCTTAACTAGAATTATGTAGAAGTCTCAGATTAGAACCCAGCTCCACATAATTAGGCCATTTTTGTTGGATTGGACGTACAATTAAGTTTATCGAATTATAATAAGGCTTTTTTTTAAGTGACTTACCTTCTTAATTCGCATAGAAAATAAATGTTAGTGTTTTAGAATTATGCAGATAATTATAAAAGTAGAGATATGTTTATCTCTATTTTAATATTTTATGTCGTTTATTAAAAATGTATGTTAGTAAATAAGTTACTTAGTTAGTACCTACTTTTGATCTAAGTAATCTTAAAGATGAGGGTTATTTTGTGCAAGTAATGGTGGAATTAATCTTTATATAATAAATAATTGTTATATAATATGAACTGAATTCGATTATAATAAATATGATATAATGTAACGAGTTACTTGAAAATATCCCTTAAAAAGTTTTTATTTATTTATTAAGTTTTAATTATTTTGCTATGTATCTTATTAACTATATTGAGTACCCATACAATAGCGTAGGAATATAATGAAAAACTAACACGGAAGGAATATTTTATGAAAAATTATACTGTAGATATTAAAAATTGACAGTGGCAAATTTTTCAGCAGCGTTAATTAAGAAAAAACCCTCTCTTTACCAATATCAAGAATATAGAAGAATAAGAAATAAGATGAAAACAATAAAGCCACAAAAAAAGTAAACAAAACTCGGATTATGTCTGAGATGTAACTACATTAAAAAAAAAATATCCCGGTGGACTCCCGCGACCTTCACCAGGTCGTCGGTCTACCTTGTGGGGGGCCTACCCACGCTGCGTCTTCCAGTATGTCACAGCCATTCGAGAACCCGTTGGCCCCATCGGGCATCGGTTCTACGAATAATGTGGCCAGCCTATTGCCACTTCAGTTTGGTAATTCTTCGGGCAATGTCGGTTATTTTGGTTATTCTGTGGATCTCCTCATTTCTGATCCGATCACGCTGGGAAACTCCGAGTGATTCAGCCCATTTTACTAAACTATTCACAAAGTAACCGATATATTATAACTTGCCGTTTATACGTAATTAACACTTACGTAGATTTTAAATAACGTTAAAATAACCAGATCAACACTCATCACATAATAACAAGCGACATTGGTCTCAATCCCCATCAGCATTTTGGATGTAATAGTCAATAAATAAGCATATGTTACCCGTAAGTATATTAATTTAAATAACATTTTTGATAAATTCCATTAACGATTTATAAATTATGGAATAGGCCCCAATCCATTGTTAAATTGGTGAACGTGATATGTTAGTTTCGGATCTCCATTTACTTTAATCCCCGAAGTTTAACTATAAGGCGCGACTTTGACGGCACTCAAGGGCGTCAATCAAGTGTGCGCTACTCTATTATATTTTAGAAATTAGTTATTTTTAAGTAGTTTCAAAATTTCCGACTATAGACAGTTGGTTGATACTTGATTAAGTTAAAACTTATCTAGAAACTAAGTTTTCAGAACTTACAACCTCTTTTGTAAATTGCTCGGTTAAAAATTATATCCTTTTAACAATTTACTTCAATCAACAACATTCTTCACTTTATTTGTGTATAAAATATATTTATATATATTTTTTATTTATATTAAAAAAATGTTACAAAGCGACATTGTGCAAAAACCTTCAAATCCCGATAAATCGTTTAACAGACCAAATTCATCGAACGTTCACTGGAATATATGATATTATAATACGTACTAATGAAATGCATTTTATACGGTAGGCAAATAATGAAATCTATTATTCATAAAATTTCAAAACACAATATATGCAGACGACCGAAAATTGCGAACAAGTACACTTAAGGTTTTTTTCACACGAACGTTGTAATTTGCCCGTTAGAGTCGACGATTGGTCGACCTTGCCGTGTTACAAAACCTAAAGCAATATTGCCACAAAAAAAAAAAGTAAAAGAAATATAAATTGTCTGTTACTTTTCACTTCTATTAAGCGGTTATTTTGTTATTTTCTTTGTCTCCAGTTTCAGATACGAATTTTGTATGTTGAAATAATATTTCATTGCAAATCAATTATATAATAGAAAAGTGTTGTAAGTAAAAAAAATATACAAAGTTCTTTTAAACATAAGTAGGAATCACAATACATTTTATGTGGAAAAGTAAGAGTTTCTTATGGTTATATTTTTAGCATTAAAATATGTTCTAGTTTCAATTGATTGAATGACGTGAGCACGATTTTTTATTTTTATATGAAAATAGTTATTAATATTTAATTACAAACTGCTTCCACTTAAAAAACAGATAACAGTATTTTATACAATTGACAAGGCTTTAGTTATAGGTGATTTAAAATTTATTATATCATATATTTTATAATTTTGTTAGACGGTTTCTTGGCCGATGATTCTATACATTTATAAAAAAAATGTTTAAAAAAAATGTTTCATTAAATATTTATGTCAACAATAATTAGGTAACAAAATCAAACATTCATCGTTATTAATTTCTTCTGCATAATTTATATTTGTATACAGTATATTTATAATTGAATTCATTTAATGCCTTATATATACGTATTATACGTATATACACATAATAGAAAAAAGGTTATATCATTTTTAGCACTCACTTTACATTTTCAACATAATGTGTTCTTATGAATATTTTCGTTTTATTTATCATTCTTTAAAAATATTTTTCCTTGTATATAATTTCATTACCATGTTCAAGTTTAAGGTAAAAAAATAAATAAATATGTATGAAAATACATGATAAACATAAAAGTAAAGTTAAAAAAATCCCGTTATCTACCGAAAATTATTTTTCTTCAATTTAATAATCACAGTTTTTAGAAATAATATAAAATTTGACACATTATTATTACTCGTGAATATTTCGATCTAAATCGATTTTTAAATTTGATGAAAGCATATATTTTAATTAGTTAACACCATAGATAAATGTTGCCTAAATCAGACAACAATCACAAATAATTTAAAAATAAAGAGTTATCACCGCGGCAGATTTAATTCATGTCGAGAGCTTCAGAATAGGGCACTTACCCGACGGCCATCTTGGTTCGACCTTGCTCCAGATACTCACCTCACCGGTCGATTTCGCAACGACCCGGTGGGAAAATGAGTTCCTAAATCGATCTACGATAATAATTCGACGTTAACATAACTAAGAGTACTTATGATTTTAGAATTATATAATTTATTTGAACAAGGTCAACGTATAAGACGTACAAATCTGTTGAGTAAAGTGGGCTTTTTATTTGAGAATTTCTGCAATCAGAAAACCGACTTTTATTTCTAACCTCTTTTTTGTCCTAACGTTGTGTAAATTTTAGATACGGAATTTCATAAGAGCCTGTGTCGAAAACTCATTTTAAGCCATCATGTTCAAAACAATGAAGAGGTGTCTTGTCTGCATATGATAAGACTTACTGTCTTAGTAATAATAAAAGTAAAATAAAATATAAAAAAAATAGTAATATAAAATATATTATGAGGGCAAGACATTTTTAGCATTATCATTATTATAGTTTATATAAATGTTGAAATATGATTTTATAAATTAGTAAGGGTTTCACTTCTAATAAAATAATTGTAATGTTATTTATAAGATACGAATAAATGTCTATCGACCTTTTGACATATGGGATCTCGATCTGTTTTTAACTACTGAAATATGAAATCTAAATCCTTTTTTCCTCTAAAATCACAGATCTGTTTCAGTAATCAGTCAGAAAAACCGATTTATTTATGGTTTAATCTCAATCTAAAAGTTAGGATTCGGTAGTGAAAGGCACCGTATATAACTACTAACAGCACATTTTTATCGATTCTCCTAACAATTTATAAACATCAAAGATATTTCTTTATTCATTTATTGTAAAAATAAAATTAAAACACTATTAATATGTAATTTCAATTTAATATTAAAATAACTATAGGGTATGGACGTATTAATTTTATACATTTTAAGTAGTGTGTTTATAATCTATTATTGTATTATAATACAATATCTTTAAAATAAACACTTATAACAGATTTATGTATATCATTTAAGTAGGTAAATTGTCATAATAAAAAAAAAAAAGTCAGATGAACCAAAATGATTGAATCCATTTCAGTCCCTTCAACATTGAGAATCCAATCCAAGAAGGAGAACGTGTACAATTAACGCCACACGCAAAAAGGTCCGCATGTTAAATATAATTTACATTTAAAAAGTATGAAAGGTCTGATACGCAATTCCTTTCATTGTAACTATTAAACACATCAGGGGGCCATTGTTCAACGGGTCATTGTCTTCGCCGTGCGCAAACACGTTTTTTGCATTCAATCCATGAAATTTACATACAAAAGTATTAGTTCTCAGGCGCTATGAAATAAATTATGTAAACTTTTCAATACGAACCGTAAGTACAAACATGGTTGTCATCTTAGATTTGTATCGTGTAGTTTGTACAGTGGAGATCAACACAGAATTAGGAATATTAAAATTTATAAGTAAAGCCGAATAATATATAAAATATAAAATTTATAAGTAAATATGGAATCATAATGGTAGCCGACAGTATAAATGCTGAAAAACAAGTCACATAAACAAGGAAAAATTACCAAGTGTGTGGAATTGTTATACTGTCAGGTAACACACAGCGAGCGTGTCGGGACGCCAATGCGATTTTATTATGGGTCTCGTTCGACTCACGTCGGGTCTCGCCCGCTGTGTGTTGATACTATCAGACAACTTATACACGTACCAAGACATTCTGTTGTTTAAATTATTTTAAGTATGTCACTAATTACCTCCAAAATTGATTGTAAATAAACAAGCATCGTCTAATAATACCAACATTATTTTAAAGTTGTTTGATGATAGGTTATTTTATTTTATTTTTTTCATAAATATTTTAACAATTAATCGCTCAAATACAAATAAAAATTTAATAATAGAAAATTAATTTAATGCTGGCGTAAACGCCATGTTGGTGCTTGGCCGGTGGAACAATATCAATATTAAATGTCTGACGTAAATGACAGCCCTATATACAAGTATAGACTCAAAACTTAATACATATTACTTAGTATCTCTGATAAGTTATCTAATTATTCCGTATAAGGCCAATGCAGGAACTACAGTATTTATACGGATATACGATGAAGTTATTATTCAAGCCGGGCAATGACTCCATTCATTTTTTAATTCCATTGAAAACGTTACTAAACTACAACTGTTCTATATATTATATAACTAGTTACGTGCCCGCGGCTTCGACCGCATTTTAATTTTTTTTACGGAACCCTATTTTTTTTTCATTATTTTTTTTTTTAGCACTAGATAAAGTAAAACTAGTTCTCACAAATTCAAACACTTACCAGCAAAACTGTGCGTTGAATCGGATTTTATTCGAAATTCATGAGTTTTAATTTTTTTTACGTGGAATCCTGATTATTTTCGAATAAAAAATTTATGCGGAGTTACTTCAACTATCTAACAATAAAAGTTCCGTCAAAAACGGTTCAGGCGTTCCGGAAATTACCCGGAACAAACAGACAGACAACTTTTAAAAAAATTGTATTTGTGGTATATGTGTCGTCGTATATACACATGCATTCATATGTATTTAGTAAAAAAAAAAATGTTATTTTGATATTACAAACAGACACTTCAGTTTTATTTATTAGTATAGATTACATAAATATGTAGCAAAATATGCTAATTTTTTATGATAACGCCGCAGTCATAATATGTACCTACAAAAATTGTAAATGGTTCTTTAATAACTGTTAAAGGAAATTTTGTCATGTCAAACTTTTTTTTATTAATATTTTTTTGTCATTGACTACTTATAAAAAGGTATTCATGTTATACAAGTGATAGAAATTAAACTAAGGTCATTTTCGAACATTTGTGTAAAAAAAAATGTTTTTCAAATAAGAACAACTGAAAATCAGTTGACAAATAGAAGTTACTGAATTACCTTTGCCTAATTAATATGTATAGACGGCAATATTTTGGTCATTGATGATGCGAGTTCCATGGGTTTTGTTCACTCTGTGCTCAATGGGCCTAAAGAAATTTTCACTTCATTATTTCCTCAAATATTAGGTACATATTTAAGTAATACCAAAAGTAACCGGGGTTTTCACGAAATAAGTCACATTAAACTTACTAACAGCATTATTAATACGAAATTTAGTACATTTTAAGTTGAGTTTTGTTTACGTTTATTGCAGATTAGATTAAATTTACGAAAATAGCACAATATTATAAAAAGAGAATTAGTCTTATAACAACTGGCAGGTAACATATAGCTATAAAGAAATCCAAACATACATCAATCGAAGAAATCAATTACATCCCGAATTTTGTGAGATTATTGGCAACTCTAATTATTTTATATCCTGTCCACATATCGCCTTTTATAAATTAGGAAGTAAATGGTGTTTATATCTTGCTTCTTATCAGCCCATTGTCTGTACTTAGAATAGTTATTGAAATAAACATAATCTGATAGTTACTTACTTCCTGAAGCAATTGTCTTTATGACCACACCTCAAGGCCTTCGCCGAAGTTGCTAAAGTAAAAATTTAATTAACAATTTGAATGTCACTGATTGTGTTTTTTTTTGTTGTTGTTTCTATATTAATACGGAAATAATAAAAGGTGTAGCAGGTAATTAGAAATAGTAGGTACGATAATCGGCATAATATTTCGGTGTGGTTAAAGTTAGCAGAGAAAGAAATATTGCATAAATTATATAGGTGTATTACAGATAAAAATAATGTAGAGTCTTTCTTGACTTGGACGTGTGAATTGAATATGTTTTCATTTTAACTGGATTAATGTGTAAATCATGATTTACATGATTGAAATTCGACTATAATTAATACAGTATATTTGAGGGAAAATAACTGTTTTTTGTTAAAAACACTAAAGCTCATCAATAAATAGTAAACAATAAAAAAAGTAAATCGTTTGATAAGTAGAAGAGATAAAGCTAATGAACTATTTTATTTATGCCTATTATATTATATATAAATATTCATTATTAAAAACACAAGCTATTAGTCTCGTGCTTCGCTTACAATTACAAAATATAGTTTTTTATGCCAAAGTTTATTGAAAAAGATCCAATTGTTTGACAGTTATTAAAGAACATTATCACACACATTAATACTTTTATTAAGTAATATTATAGAGATATAGGAATTTATTCAGAACAAATTTAAAGAACCTATATGGAGACGATAGAAACCGTAACACGTGTAGAGTAGTTGGCAATAACTAGTATAAATAATGTTATTCGTAAAACGAGAACAATTTTGATAGAGATGGAAAGTGGCAAATAAGTGGGCCGCGGCCCGCAAACAGCTATTAATATTTCATGCAACGAACACATTACATCCGTTTTTGTTACGTATTACATAGCAACAATGACCTCCATTAAAATCTATATCGATTGATATCATCTTAGGTTAGTGTTACACTAAAACAACCGGTTGACCGTTTAACGGGCGGTTTCAATAACTAATCTTAACTTTTAGAGTGAGTTGAAAGCGAAAATAAATTGGTTTTTCCGATTGACTTCAGATAAAAAAACAGGATAGAGTTTTTAAAAAAGTCCCAGAAAGTAACACTCTTCTTTAGGGCACTAGAGTAAAATTTTAGTTGGAAATGACCATAATTGCTAATATAAAGAATACACAAGGCAAATATATTTTTTTTGCAACCAAACATTTTAACTCATATTTAATTTTAACAATGAGTGGGCCACCTCAAGATGTTGAGTAAAATTTTTGTTTTTTATAAGCTACAAATACGACCCCCAGGTTAAAAAAATCCATTCCACCCTAATCTATACTAATAAAGCATCTGTTTCTAATGTCAATTTTTTTTTACTAAATGGATATGAATGTATACAAGACACCTATGCCGAAAATGCAATTTTTAAAATTATTGTCTGTCTGTCTCTTTCAGGTAATCTCCGAAACGGCTGGACTTAGGGTAACTTAGGGCACTTTTGATTTTCGAAAATAATTAGGGTTCCGCGTAAAAAAACTCTTAACAATTTGAATTAAAAATCCGATTCCATGCACAATTTTATGGGCAAATGCTATAATTTATGAGAAATGTTTTCACTTTATCGTAGTAGTATTTTAGGAAAATAATCAGGTAACCGTATAAAAAAATTAAAACGCAGTGAAGAATATACAAACGCGGGCGCAGCCGCGGGCACACAGCTAGTACCTAACATAATAAGTATTACGCAAGCAAAAATTTGGACAATTTTGACTCCCTCTCCCCTTTATCAGCAAAACTCAAGACAAAAAATCTGCTTGTACATATAATTAAAAGTAAATATTGCGTACCACGTGAATACCAAGGCCTCCATGTAATTAAATAAGCAAACTATATACCCTACATCCTCCTATTGATGCTTTAGTAATATTTATATAGTCTGTTGTTCTCAATAAATTGAACTCCGTTCAACTGTCCATGTTATAAGATTTACCAAAATGACGTCATTATTACACTTAACATCTCACGCGCAACGAAAATGAAAGTGACATCCATAGAGATCGAAAGTGGTAAGGAAGTGTGTCAATGTGCGTACTACAACCGTTTCAAATAAAACATTTCAATTTTCGTTTTTACATATTACTAGCTATGTGTCCGCGGCTGCGCCCGCGTTTCATATGTTGTACTGCATTTTAATTTTTTCTGTACGGAACACTAATTATATTCCTAAAAATGTTTAGTACTAAGATAAAGTAAAAATATTTCTCATAAATTAAAACACTTGCCCGTAAAACTCTGCTTTGAATCGAAATGGTTTTTTTATAAGTTTTAATTTTTTTACGCGGAACCCTGGTCATTATCGAAAATCAAAAGTACCCTAAGTTACGCGGAGTAACTTGAGCTAGCTAACAAAAAAGTCCCGATAAAATCCATCCAGCCATTCTGGAGCTAGCCAGAACAAACAAACAGACAGACCGACAAAAATTTTACAAATTGTATTTTTGGTATAGGTATCGGATATACATTCATATCTACTAAGTTAAAAAAAATATTTTTTACATTATAAATAGACAGATCAATATTATTTATTACTACAGATTTTTTTACATGGTATAAGCTCAGTGCTTTGACTACAATCTCACCGGATGTTAAGTGACGATCTAGTCCAGGATTGTAAACACACTCAGCCTAGAGGTACTGGTTCTCAAGTGATGATGCCGGAATACACCTATTGGTATTTGGTTTTCAAACTTGAGGGTGGTAGCTACACAGGTGGGGATTATTAGAAAATGCCCTACCACCAACCTATATGGTTTTCTCAGGATGTTTTCCTTCACCGAAAGCTCAGGCTGATTTTAGAGTTGGATAGGTGAGGTCAAACCCGCTTCCATCGGCGCAGAATCCGGCCGCAATTTCCACTGGGCCACCGTCGCTACAAATAGCAAGCGTTTGAACATAATAATAATCGATACTAACAAATAAAATTAAAATGTCTGTTTGTAATGTCAAAATTATTTTTTTTATTAAATAGATATGAATGTATCACGAAACCTATACCAAAAACGCAATTTTTAATTTTTTTGTCTGTCTGTCTATCTGTCTGTTTGTTCCGTGTAATCTCCGGAATGGCTGGACGGATTTTAACTGGATTTTTTTGGTAGATAGGTGAAGTTACTCCGGGTAACTAAGGGTACTTTTAGTTTTCGTAACAATTAAGTTTCAGCGTAAAAAAACAAAACTCATAAAACATACATAACATACCCATAACCCCACGCCTGTTATCCCCGAAAGGTTACGCAGAGGTGTAATAGCGAACTACACCATCCGCATTTCGTCAAACTTACTTCCGTCCCAGATGTGACAAGGGGCGAGCCTGTCGCTATATCGGGCACAAATTCCAGACTCCGGGATGGTACAGAGTTGACCCAACCCGGGGATCAAACCCGAGACTTCAAAACGAGACTTACCGTAATGCAACTCCGCCACCGAGACAGTCATAAAAATTCAAACTTATAAACATTTTATAAAATCCGATTCCGATCCGGGCACAGCTGGTATATTACATATAAACTAAATCGATATTGTTACACCTAGTTATAGAGCCAGTAATTAATTTATTACTTTATAAAATACATTGTTTATATCCATATAGATAAATGTAATGTTATTATTTATTCATTAGTTTTGTTATATGCAGAATAAAGATCGCTACCGCGACTGGTGTTTATGAATACGAATCGTTCTTAAAGGCAGTGACAAGATCATGGATCAAATAAAATACCAAAGAGACAATTTAAAATGTGAACATTCCGATGAGTTCGCACGTTTAGCCAGTTGAATTGGGAATGATATTTCTTATATAATGGATATATGAACGATAGTGATATCTGAAACTGACACCATTCTCTGTGCATACGCTAAAATGCTTTGCAGCTATCGATTGTATAATTATGTTTAAAAAAAGATGAAGTTTATAGCTATTCTCGGCGGGGTTGTTTTCCGAAACAGTGGTGGATTTTGGCTAACAACTCGAGAACCACTAAACCGATTTACATGATCGCTTTTTATATCAAATATATATTATTATTTACCTAAGTTTTAGTATATATTTTTATACATTAAGTATAATATATGAAAATAGTCATGAGGATGGTGGGGAATGAAGTTGATCCAGAAAATATCACCATATTCCTTTCAATACCTAATTTAACTGAATTATAGAAACGTTTAAAAAGTATAATATTTATATCTACACTAATATTATAAAGCGGAAAGATGTCTATTTTTGTATGTAACGAATAAACTTAAAAACTACTGTACCGATTGGGATGAAATGTGGTATGGAGATAGTTTGAAATCCAGGGAGTGACATAAGAGTTTTTATTTCAAAAATCACACGGGAACGGGAACTAGGCAGATAAAACCGCGAAGAGTGGCTAGTAGTAGTGTGTGTGTACTTACGCACGTAAGAAGTTGTACTTTTTGACATAATAATAGAAAAAACTAAAATGTTGACAGCTAACTTCAGGGTGTTGGTTTTTCGTGACGGTTGCGCGTGCATTATACAAATTTACTATCATCATTTTTCCCTAACGCGTCAAAAAAAGTATCACTTCAATAATTGACGAAATTAGAATCATAGTGATTCAGCTAATATATGTCCGAAATAAGATGTTTGTTTTTAACGGCCAAAAAACAACATCATTCCATGACATGCATGGCTATTCCACATACTCCTAACTTTTTTTTTATCAGACATCATTATATAAAGATTTATTCGTAAGTCCAAATGCATTTACCATAATTTCTAATAACAAACGATGAAGATGTCACTTATGGACAAATTTAGGAGAACACTAAACAAGGGTTTGTGTTTTTATGAAGGTTTATTTTTAAATAACATGATTATGATCATTTTATATCCAATTCTCAAGTTAATTGTACACATAACGAGTATTAAAATATTGTTATTTTTTATATAGTTTTAATCGCTTTTTTAGTGTTACCCTTTTTCCAAACAGTTTATATGTAATTCAAACGTGAAAACTAAAATCATTTCAAGCAAATAATTTGAATAAAACGAAATCAAAATTAATTAGGGAAGTGACGACTGATTGTAAATTTTACCATTTCACGCAAAAAAAAACACGTATAACATTTTAACAAAGCAATAAAAATCTTGTCGCCTTTATATTTAACATAAAAAACAAGTTATTGTCTATTTTTTATTATAGTTTTTTTTATGACTACAATAAAAATCACGACATTAGTGACCAGTAAATTGTTTACAAATTTAGACATAAGTCATTGTTATTTTTATAATGAACCCGTAAACATTGATAAAATGGATTAATAAATTTGTAAACCTTTTTTTTTTTGGCCGGCATAGATAACGATATTATCGGTATAACAAATTAAGTGGGTTCTGTTTATTGTACTCTCTGTCACCTAAGGTTTTCATGTATTTGTTTTAAAACAAAAAAAAAATACAGTCATTAAGTTTTCTTTTTTATAATACTTAGGCAGTAGGCACACTGTTTTAACTAATTTTTTTCATCTGATGTTAAATGACATAGATGATAAATATGCTATAGGTATCTGACGACAGATTTTTGAATTTATAAATAATGAAATTCGAGTGTGTAATCGTAATTTTTTTAGAAGCTTCAATAGGTCTTGTTACTACTTTGATTTTCACAATTGACGATTACTGTTAAATTTATATTTTGGTTCTTCCCTAATATTCTATTTGAACGACATTCTTCTCCTGAATTTGCTTTATTGTTATCAACACCTCAGCTGGAAGATGTCCACTGCTGGGCAAAGACCTTCTCTCGCCCAAGGTACTCCATAACGACCAGTCTTGCGCAATCCGTGTCAATTGGGTTACCGCGGCCTTCACCAGGTCATCGATCCACCTTATTCGAGGCCTGCCAAGGCTTGTCTTTAGGTACGTGATAGCTTTTGGGTTTGCGAGCAATATACCTCGCTCACTATCTTTACCAGTTCTTCGGGTAATGCCGGTCACTTTTAATCTTCTGTATCCTGATTCGATCACGCAGTTAAACTTTGAGTATAGCCCTCTTCATTGCCCTATGAGTAACGTTGAGTTTTCTTATGGGGTCCGTTTTGAGCAACTACATCTCAGTGCCGTATGTCTTCACACTTTCGTCTGAAGACTCTGCAGTATTTCGGACAAGGAGATTCTGCATAGCTGTTAGTAATGGATGCGCCTGGCGCAAGACTATGTCCAGCTGTGGACGTCTTTGGGTTGAATTGATGATTTGTGTTTTCAGTAAAAAAATAATTGTAAATAGCCAAATGTTTTTTTTTCTTCTTTGTAATAATGATTGTTGTCAAATTTCGTATGTACATTAGTAAGCATAAAATGGTGCATGATATCATAAAGCCCAGAACGCATAAGCGCATACGTCACTAAGCTAAAACCAAACAAAGAAGGAACACCTTGAGGCGATAATGAACGCTGAACCGATATTTATATAGAAAAGTCGCTAGTTTTCGCATTCAACTAAAACGTATGGAATGGATTTGCTTTTTGCCTCAACAACAGCCCACGCTCTGTTCACTGTTTACACATTACACTGTTATCGAACACATGCGAATGTGAGAATGAACATGATGATGTCTTTTTATATATTATGTATCTTACTTCGACCAACTGTGAAATTTCTTAAGCCATGTTTAGTGGTTTTCGATAAGGGACTAAAACTTAGAGATTCGCGTCACTTATGACGTCAGTCATCAGCGACATACTACAGCCTGTCAAATATAAGATGGCGTTTTAAGTGGACGGTTTTGTGTTGCCACATGTAAAATATTTTCCCATAAATGCCCGAAGAAAATGTTCGCAACGATTACCTACTACTTAATTATTCGGTTGATGGTCTAAATAAGGTAATTAGTAATCAAACTCAGAACTGTAGTTCGTGTATTAATTACACATTTAAAAAACATTTTTTTAATATTTCGCGTCTATCAGCAGTCTATTATTGCACTAGATTTAACGTCAAATAAACTATGACGACCACTGATAGATGATACAAACCTAGAGGTTCGTACCATTTTGGTTTTGATGTCCTTGCGTTAGCTTTGATTTTTTGGCTGAGTGCCTTAAGTGATCACCCCAAAGTTCGGTATGCCGTTCATGCCAATAGAATTTACTGTTTTTAAATCAAAACGTTCATTATCTTTAACTTTTAAATACAAATATGGAACACGTGCTTTCTCCACAGAACAATTGTAGCGTTTTTTTTTTGTTTTGTTCTCAAAAGCAATTTAAACTATTCTTATATTCACATAATTATAACGATAATATATTGATGTAGGTAGTGAGTAGAATCCGAGATGTTGTAAAGAATTGTTTAATTATCTTCACATTTTGATTACCATGGGAATGAAAAGCGAAAACTTCCCACAAGCCGGTGTTATTACCAACGTTTGTTGTGTAAGGGTTTTGTTGTTGCTTGTTACGAGACAACAGTATTTATTTCACGCGATATTAAAAACTAAATGTTATTCTGAATGTCAATATTTTGCACGGTAGGGGCTGTGATTAGTTCCGGTGCTGGTTGCGGACGTTTCTATCTTCACGCTTTTAAAATAGGGTTATATGGTTATGGTTAGATCGACGGGTTGTAGCTTTTCCCGCGCGTGCTCTGATCCCTGATTAGGGAAGCTCTTGTAGCCATCGTCAGTGCTATATAAAGACACAGCATGGACAACCATCATACGTATGATTCTGCGCACACATAAGTACACACGACACGCAAAGAACATGAGTTCTCTAAGGAACCTTTTTCTGGTAGTTTTTAATTAGGCTAGCTAGGGCAAATTCCGCAGAATTTTTAACACGGCTTGCACGGCCCTTGCACTGGCTGTCATTTTAGGCTTAGTACCTTAAGCGCTCGTCTCAAAGTCCGGTAAAGCTGTCCAGAAAGCGCTTCGGGTTACCGGCGTTTAATCAGCTAAAAACAAGGATACAACCTCTCATATTATATATTCAAATAGTATGCCAGTTTTCGCCATGAAATCTAAATCTACAGTCGAGGCAATAATTTTGATTTTACACATACTTCAGATCAAATAGTATGCGATGCAAATGATATAGTTAATCAGCCTTCGCATTTCAATCAAGAATATAGTACCAATGAATATGACTTTTGTTTAAAGGATACATTGTTACGAAACCAATGCATAGTGGAATACATATACAATTCATTTTCCAATTGGAATCCGATCTTGGACCATATTAATTTTACACGTCATCATCCTGATCCTAATTTGTTATTTGGGGTCGACGCAGTATGTCTTCTTGCTTACATCTATCTCTATTAGCCACCATGTCTTTATTCATTGCTACTGAATAGTTATAGTAGAAATTTTAAGGCTGGCCACCCGCCTGATGTCGGCTCTCCTGGGCAATGCTTCTGTTTCATATTACTTTTACACATTAAATTGAAATATTTTTTCGTTTCTTAACATCAAATATGATTGTTGTTAAAGCGATGAGCCTATATACTATATGGCATGAGAAAGGACTCAAGCCACACAGTCACTTGAGATCAGACGAGATTGTGACCAAATATTAACATGTAAATCAATTGAAAAAAATATTATGTATAGTATAGCTCTGCCTGCGGCTTTGCCCGCTTGGAATTCACACAATTTGGAATTATTCTCACCCTGGATGCAATAAATGTCGTTACGAACCCTCATCGAATACGGTTCAATAGTTTTTTTGCGTGACTGGCGAACAAATTAATAAACAGATACAGACAGACAAAAATTTTGAAACTTGTCGAAATGTGTCCTATCGTCGATTCTGAAGCCCTACATAGCATTTTTTCGATTACCCATAAAAATGAGACAGTAGGAAGACAATGGAAAGCTGGCTTAAACGCCAGATTAGTGCTCAAGGAGTTAAATATCATTAATGTACAGATTTCGTTTCGTTAGTCTTTTAATCTAAGTATAGATTTATTCACAGGAACGATTATTATATAAAGTCGAGTAAAGCCGCTGGTGCAAGTTAATACTTTTTCAATTATACAGTGACGGTTCATTAGCAGTTCATATAACATTTATTAATGGCGTAATAAAATCAATGATGTAAGAGAATCGTTCGGCGTAATCGTAATGTCACTCGTTTGTAACTCGGAAAAAGGAAGTGGATTCTTGTTACGTCACCAGTGTCGCGCTATTGTACTGTTATTTGTTAGAATTAACATCTCCCTCTGATACGATTTTGTTAACGATAGTTAAATTACAGGTCAAATTTTATACCTAATTAATTAAAAACCTAATGTTAAGTGAACAATACTGTCTAATCGGAAATTATCGCTTAAAAATGTGTCTGTATTTTTGGAACGAAGTTCCTTATGGGGCGTTGCGAAGGGGTACCCTAGTCGGTAAAAAACGTCCGTAACGTTAAAAAAGTGTAAGATTATTGTAGCTGTAATTAAATTTCAACAAAATAGATATAGCCTCCGTGGCGTAATTGTTTAGCTCGTTCGTCTGATAACCGAAAGGTTGGTGGTTCGGGCCCACCGGAAAACGTAATTTACGATACGTAACATTTTTCATAACTCAATACAAAAATCTCCCACAAAAATTATCTATTTATAAATAGTCAATCATAAAACATTTCAGTACATATATCTTCTCTGTATGTTTTTTGTTTAATATTGACGTACTTTAAAGTTATTTAAATAACATGCCGTGTGGTGCCGGCTTAAGAATAGTACCACCTCATATCGTTCCCGTGGGTGTCGTAATAGGCGACTAAAAGATAAACCAGGGGATGGGCAGCAGCATTCTCTGAGCACCACAAACATCTACTGCATTTGCCAACCCGCCCGCCAAGTGTGGCGATTATGGCAATCCCCCCCCCCTCATCTTTGGGTGAGACCTATGTCCAGTATTGGACGTCTTTACGGTTGGATGGATGGAAATAACATATTTAGAAATTTATTATTTTTACAAACAAAAGTTTTTTGAATAAATATTTTGATCGAATTTCAGCCACTACGCTAATACTAGTTATATTTGACACATATTTTTGTTTTTTTTTCCTATTATGTATAGTCTATGTATGATGGCTATACAGTGTCTAATGTATAGTCTACGTGATGGCTGTTATTAATATTGCAGTTTGCTATTATTATATCATATTATTATTATTCATTTAAATAGCTGTTTCTTTGTATATTATTATTGTACTAGAAATAACAGATGGCGCTTTATTGTATAATATTAAATCGGATTCACACTGAAGCAATTTTTTAAACGTTTCAAGTTTGAACACTAGATGGTGTCGCACGATTTTTAATTTATAGGTAAGATGGTGTAATAATAATTTAAGATATTTTCTTCACGAGTCATTTTCTAATTATTACATGTAGACCTTATATAGTTTTGTTTTTGTTTTTCTATTTTAACCAAAAACTTCATTCTTGACGGGAGTCCCCCGACCGCACATTTTTTTAAATTAAAGCGATGATGGCGCAGTTTGTTGTGTGGTCAGATTTCGCGGCAATGGACGTGGGTTCGAGTCCACCTGTATAACTCTAAAATCAGCCAGAGCTGTCGGTGAAGGAAAACATCGTAGGGATACCATAGCATGGTGATAGGGTATTTTCTAATAACGCCCGCCTGGGTAGCTACCACCCTTCAAGTTTGAAAAGCTGTCACCAAATACTAGTACGTATGTTCCGACAGCATCATTTGAGAACCAGCACCTCCAAGCTTAATGCGTTTACTATGCTGGACCACATCATCATTTAACGTCAGCTGAGATTGTGGTTAAAACACTAAACCTATACAGTGTAAATTAGGTTACTATTAAAAACACAAAAATAAGATATGGCAACACTGCCTTCTCGTACTAATACTTCTGCTAAAGAGCAAACGAGAAAGATATACTCAGTTGACATTAGTGTTTCACACTTTTATTTCTGAAGTATCTGAATGTTTAGGCCAAATATTTGATTGAAGTCACCAGTGGATAAGTTATCAAAGAATGCACTCAAATAGATGCGAACTAGTTTCGATCTAGGGTACAGGCTAAATATACAAATGAGATATGCTATTAAAAGCCAGCTTAACTTGAGCTAGTCAGAACAACGCTGGAAAATAATCGACTTCAATATCAACGCGATATTTTTCATGATAACAATCATGTATAAACACACCTTCCTATAAGAGAATCGAATGCACATTCCTTTATTAGGGGTCAAATAAACATCCGCATATTTTTTTAAATTAAATGTGCGTGTGCCCGCTCCTTCCACCGCGTTTCACATATTCTTCAATGCGTTTTAATTTTTTCATACCGAACCCTAATTATTTTCCTAAAACTTTTTTAGTAATAAGATATTTCTCCTAAATTCAAGCACTTGCCCGTAAAAAAACTGTGCATTGAATCGGATTTCATTCAAACTTTTATGAGTTGTAATATGTTTTTTACGCGGAACCCTAATTGTTTTGGAAAAGTAAAAGTACTCTTAGTTACGCGTAGTAACATAAGCTATTTACCAAATGAAATCTCGTCAAAAACCGTCAAGCCGTTCCGGACATTAGCCGGAACAAACAGGCAGACAGACAAAAATGTAAAAAAATGTATTTTTGGTTTAGGTATCGTATATACATTTATATTTATTGAGAATAAAATAAATTTGTAGACATTATACACTTAGTTATTTATTAGTATAGAAATTACAAATAAAATGTTCACCCATACTTTTTATTATGGTTAGCGGACGATAATATTTTATCCCCAGAATTTTACAAATATCAAAGTCATAAATAAATATAATACAATATTGTAAATGCATATCTGTAATAAAGTTTCGATATAAAGCAAACAAAGTTGCACAAATTGCTTGAATATTGTACCTTCGTGATCGCGATGAGAAAGTGTTGCCAGAGTTTTGTTAAATTACCCATAATATTTGATATTGGATGATTTTTTTAAATAAGCATTTTATTGAATTTTATTATGTTTGGTTGTGAAAATATAAAATATTTTTTTATAATTTTCACCATCTTACTTCGTAATAAATTCAATAAATCTCAAAAATAATATATTTAGTTAAAAATAATAAGACAAATATTTCTGTTAACCCTTAAGAGGATATCCTAGGGACATTTATCCATACAAACGTAGTCCCCTGTTTCCTCCTTGGATAATAGCAATATGGTAAATATTTTTATACCAAATAATATATATCCACCACAGTCATGCCCGTACGTTTTGATTTTACCCATAAATTAGTTAATGTAGATACTAGAAGGCTTTAAAAATGAAAAAAATGCTCGGTATTTACCGACATTTTCAGACGTTCGTCACACGAATTTAATACTTTCAATTTAAATTTAACAGACATAAACAAAGTCTTTATTATTCTATAACTGAAAGAAAATTAAAAATCGATTCAGATTTGTAGGAGGAAACGGGGTACTACGAAGTGATGTTTTCCTCTATTTTGCATAGGTAAAATCAGTCCGTGTAGCAGTTGTCCCTTCCGCTTTCTTTGGGGCGCAACGCGATAGCAAGATTTCTAAAATACCCACTTTATCGACTGCGTGTCCTCTTAAGGCATTAATCGTCATTGTGTTTTGAGGCACGTAGGTACTTCTGTTTTCCATAAGAAGTGGACATATAATTTCAAGTACGCGCTTATTTTAAATACCGAAGACCACTTTTTGCATTCCGCTACAAATATGCTTTTTTACACATAAAAAATATCACACATGTTTTTAAAATAAGACTATTTCTCGAAATATTGAATTTTATTTTAATGCTAGCTGTGTGGCCGCGGCTGTGCCTGACGGGGATTCTCTATTTCCTATGGCTACGTGTTTTCCGTGGCCTCCGTATTTATGTGTATGTATTATTAGCTTCTTATCGATGGGTGCTTCAATTTCGACGTCGACGTTGATTTCATTGCCACACTGGAATATTCAAACACCTCGTGGGAGTTGCATTGTTCACACACGCTTGTGGCTTCCACAGATCGCGACACTCTGTGTGAGCGACCGCTTCCGAGTTTGCTTCCTTCACGTAGTGCCGCCCTGTACTGCCAGTAAGTATTCATTGAGGATCTGGATGCTTTTAAAGAGAAGGGTTGTTCTCTCCTCCCTTCCTCCGACAAACTCAGTCTCCGACTTTTATATACAACCGCCCCACCATACAAAGTGCATAAGTCTACCGATGTGCGTAAGTCAATACACAATCTTATACCTATTTACTTTCTAGATTCACAAACACTACAACACTGTCACTATCATCGATCTATTATGGTTTCGAGTTTCAATAAGCAATTTTAAACTACAAACAACAGTCACTAATCCAATTATTAATCCACAAAAAAATTAACCTCACTAATGCTCAGCGAGAGCCACAAAGCTCAACCATAAACTAAAGTTTTATTAAAAAGGTACCACTTAAAACAGTAATTTTAATGTAAACTTGAGTCATCCCGTAATACGAATATTACACACCTTCGTAACGCGTTAAACCTGATATTAAAAATGAAAACTAAAAAAGTAAATGAACCTTTTAATAAACAACATTTAAATTTACACATCACATCCTTATCCTCTGGTTAAACGTTTCTTTTTTTTAAAACAAAGTTTTTTTTTATTGTAATGACAGTCAAGTAACTGAATGTATTTCTATAGGTATTTGTTCTCTCAAAGATAACCTACTCTTTCACTGTATATATGAGACTATTATCATACTTTGACAAAACGCACGAAAAAAAAAACTTAAATATATTCTAATAATGTTACCATTCAGTTATAAGTAACAAGCTTAAAGAAAATAAAAGAGATTTGAACGGTATTGTGATAATAGCCTTCGACGTTGAATTGTGACATAGATTATCGTTAATTTAGATCGAATCAATTGTTCACGAGTTTTTAGTTTCTGTTTTGTTAACATCGACTTTGTAATTAAACTTTAGACGGATTACTCTAATATAATGATTACAATCTTACGTAAAAATAACAAAATATACCACGTACAACTTCAGTTGATATACATATCTACTTTGTAAATTTTTTCAAATGGAATTTAATAACATTAATGCATATTATTGTCATCTACATTACTATTAAATCATTAAAAATGACACCACAAGAACAATGTTGCAATTAAAAAACAATTGTCTATGGTCTGGCGACCGCAGCGGCAACCATTTCATAGGCAAACCGCGACAAGAAATAAGCATAGAATCACTTTTCGTGGCATCATAATAGGCAGGTGAAGCACGTCTGCCCTTTACCCAGTAACACAAATAGTGGCGCGTGCGCAAAAAGTACCTTTCATGGTTTTATATAAATACTTACACTGTAAAGTAAACTTTATACCGTTGCCCATACTGATGAAATTTAATTAACAGAAAAGTGGCGTTTACACCTAATACATTTAGAAACATGACATTGAGTCGAGCGTTCTGATCGAGACAATGCGTGAAACGAATTTAGGATTTACGCGTACAGTCGTCAACAGAAGTACGCATACCATTAATTTTGCAAATACACGTGGTGCTATGTGACAAATTAGTGTTGCGTCACTTACACCGATTTACATCGATTCTCTCCCTTGTATTTGTACTTGCACAGAGAATACGTAACTCCAAAATTAACCAGTGATTCTTAAATAGGATTTAGAAAATGAATATAATTCTATTTACCGCTTGAGTCAGAATAACGAACTTATATTATGTGGTGTATGAAATACTTGTAAATATCCTCATTGTTACAACCTACAGGTTATTTACGAATAAACAATAGCGTCTAATACAATGTTGCCAGTTGACAACATTCCCGACTGACCATTTTAGACAAAACAATGCTTAACCTTCGTGTCAGAATAGTCGACAATATGTATTTTATTTAAAGGAAAAAGAAATATATCTGTAATTTACATTTCTTAGATAGACTAATATTCTATGAATTACTTGTATGTTCCGTAAATGTATGAGTTCAGAATTTGATTTTCCGTAATACTCTATTAATCACTAGTATGATATATCATATTTAATTATACATAGTTATTACGGCTCTTTATATGACCATTATAGTAAAACATCATACCGCGATGATGGTTGTTGGATACAGCATTGATTGACGGAGGCTTCAGAACTTTCGGTAAAAAAAATACATCGCGATGTCACTATTGCCTAGTGGTGGGACATTTTCTAATGTCCACCACAATTGAAAATTTGGGAACCAGTACTTCAAGATTACTAAAGAGCTAGGCCTAAACTGTATAAACAGCCCAGTTCATAGTGCGGTCGTATTCCGTGTCTATTGACGTAGGTTCAAACCCACCTATTCAAATTAATAAAGAACTTAAGCTTCCAGTGATGGCAAACATCCCGAGTAAAACCCAGACTGGTGGTAGGGCATTTTCTAATAATACCTGCCTGGATTGCTAACGCCCTTAAGTTTGAAAATCTATCGCGAAACATCAGTAGGTGTATTCCGGTAGCATCGCTTGAGTGCCAGTGTCTCTAGACTTCGCGTGCTTATTATCTTGAGCTATAACGTCACTTAACATCAAGATATACAACCTATACATAGTATAAAAAACTTTTTTCATTAAAAAAAAAAACCGACTTCAAAAGAATAAACTACTATAAAAATGCACTAAAATATCAATAAATAATTTCTTTATTAATCTGGTTCCTTAATTTTGAAATCGGTGCCAGCTTATGGATAAGAAAGTGGTGTAAATGTAAGTCGCTAATTATATTCAATTTTGATTAATTGTTCTTTAAAATCACCCGAGTCCTTTATTTAGCTTATGTGTAATTGTGATAAAGTTTAGGCAGTTATTTTCATTTGTTAATAAGTTCTTATTAAATTAACCTAAATAAAAGCATGTTGAAGACTTTAATATTTATAACAACAAATTATTAATTTCTTCGTGAAGGATACTAAGGATACCCGAAAGACCCTTTTCAATACATCAATTTTCTATTTCTTCTTTCCTTATTGATCTGAATATGAATAGTAATCTGATTGCATTAAATAAAAAAAATAAAAATACATTTTTGTAAGTAAATGTACTAGACGTAAAAATTAAGACTTTGGACATTAGCTCTGGTAATAGATTATACAGAATATAGATATTTGTCTTTATTGTTTCTGGTAATTGAATTATCTACACTAAGAACAAGGCTACACGTTTAAATTTTATTCAACTATTGATTTATAGTGTACTGTTCAAGAAATTGAAGGTATAAAATTGTTCATATGGTTTTGAAATCGTTCTTAATTTAAAAACACGTTAATAATTTTCATAAATTACGAGTTAATAGACTGATATTTTGTACTTGCCACATTCTGGTACCTTCTCATCGAATACTTCTTTAAATGATGATTTGAAAACTTGACAAATATTTAATTTATAGCACAATTATTACTCTGGAACGTTTTAATCAATTCTCCGAAATATACAATCATATTGACGACATGTTGGCCTATAATTAAATGGTTGTTATTTGTGTGCCTACCTGTGTACCCGCGGCTACGGCCGAGTTTCATATATTCTTCACTGAGTTTTATTTTTTTTTATACGGAACCCTAATATTTTTTTTTTTTAATAAGATAAAGTCTAAATGTTTCCCATAAATTCATGCACTTGTCCGTAAAACTGTGAATTGAATCGAATTTTAATGATTTTTTTATGAGTTGTAATTTTTTACGAAGAATCGTAATTATTTTCGAAAAATAAAACTTAATCGACTTAAGCTATCTATCAAAAGGAGTCCCGTCAAAATCCGTCCAGCCGTCCCAGAAATTACTCGGAAACTCAGACAGACAGACAAAAATTTTAAAAATTGTATCTTTTGTATAGTTATCGTATATACATTCATATCTATGTATATAATAAAAAACAAAAATTGACATTACAAACAGACACTTCAATTTTATTTATTAGTATAGATATTATATAAAATTGCAGTATTTAACTCAGAATACTATGTAATACTGGTGATATTTTACGTGACATAGTTTAGTTATTGTGCTGAACATAACATAAGCTTACGCCTGTTATCCCCGAAGGGTTAGGCAGACGTGAAATAGTGAACTACATTTCGTCGAGCTTAGTTCGTCCCAGAAGTGGCAGGGGACGAGCCTGTCGCAATATCGGGCACAAATTCCAGACTCCCGGATACTGAGCAGAAAAACCCAATATCACTTGACCCGACCTAGGGGCCGAAGCCGAGACCACAGAACGACAGTCGTACCCTAATACAACTGCGCTACCGAACCGAGGCAGTTATGCTGAAGCGCATTAGAAATACCACTAAAATTATCTAGAAATTCTCTCTCAGGCAAGATGGTTACAATTTGCTAGAGTATCGAAGCTTAAACAGGGATTAAAAAATTATCTGTGACTTGGCTGCATGGTCTAGTGGTACCTTTGCCTTTTTCTTTAAAAGTATTAAAGAGAACTAAAAAAAAATCGACTTTGGGAGGGTTGACGTATATGAGCAATATAGTGTAGAGAATGAGGTCGAGCAAACAATAGAAAGCTATTGACAACTTTGACAGTTCGATGACGGTAGGAAATAGGAAGAATCATATTGATTGTCCTACTAAATTTCCGGTCTTATTTTTGACAACGAGGTCAAGGTCAGGTGTAACGGACAACCCATATAATTGTTTTAAAATTACACTCTAATATAGATCCAGTACCAATAAATATGATTGTAAACATTCTAAATCATAAAAATAAAATTAGCCAATCTTTTGTACCTTGTTCTAAAATTGACAACTATTATTATAACAGCAATTAACAGCATACTTTATGAGTTCAGGAAATATATAATCTTAAAAATGTCTGCATAATTCGATTTAATTAAAATCAACTTTTTTTTGTAAAATGTTTTGCTAATGTTTTCTTACTATAAGTACTTTTTTTTTAATCGAGTCTTCATGATACAGTTAAATTTACTAGCTTCTAATAGTAAAAATTTTTTTTATCTAATTTACTGTCATAATTAAAGTGGATGAATAGAGATAAGTAACTTATGATTGGGATTTTAAAAAAATGTAAGTACTCAAACTGACTTCTAAGTTTCGATCACTAGGGAATGTAGGTTATAAGTTGCATGGTGCTTGAAAGGACGTGAATACAACACAATACCACAGCGCAAAAACGCCTTTCGAGAGATTGGTTAGTTTCCTTAAGTAAATTCAAAAGGTGTCCGTCCGTTCACCCAAAAGCGTGTTTTTTTTTTTACGATAATTACTCCTCGTAAAAGGGTGATCGGAAAATGCCTGGTTCAAGAATCGAAAATCTTGTAAAACCAAAGACCCGATATTCATCTTGAGCATAAATGATGCTAAGCTAAAACTATTGTAATAAATAAAAGTTATGTCATTTTTAAATGTTACTTTGCGAAGATGGATGAGAAGCGATTGCATGTAGCTGAGATGCGAATGTTGAGATGGGTGTGAGGTGTCACAAGAATAAATAAAATGAGAAATAAATATATTAGAGGGAGTTTGAAAGTTACGCCAGTGGTAGAAAAGTTGAAAGGTTCGCGTTTGTCGTGGTATGGACATGTTATGAGAAGAGAGAAAGCGCATGTGGGTAAAATAGTAATGAATATGAATGTGGAAGGATGGAAAAGTCGAAGGCCTAAGAAAGTGTGGATGGAGTGTGTAAGAAATGATATGAAAGAAAAAGAAGTGAATGAAGAGATGACGGCTGATAGGGACGTATGGAAGAAGAAAACATACTGCGCCGACCACAAGTGAGTTGGGAAAAGGCAGGAGAATGATGACTTTGCGATACGCTTAAATTGCATTAACTTCGGTAACTCTGAGTGTCGTCATCGAGGATAACATTATCATACTTTATCTGTATTCGCAAGTTATAAGGTATACACAATGTACGTTTTTTGCCAAATATCAATGATATCATTATAAATGAGATGGAATAAAGAATACATTATAAGTTTATTATGCACGATTTTGTCGATTGGTGTGTTTCAAACAAATTGTTATTGGTTATTTAACAAGGAGGTCAGACGGTCATATGACCCTTCGGGGTTCGTCACTTGATAGGCTGAACATGGACTTCGGTGTGCTCTTGACTCTCGAATGTTCAAGGTTATGCTCACGCACAATTTAGGACAGTTTTACCCAACAACGTGCTTGGACTCAATGTTGGTTTAAACTGACTCATTGCGGCGTTAAGAAATTTCGCGATCGAGTTAACTTAAACCATTACAATTTGGAAACAATTACAAAGTAATCTAATAAATACAATATACAACTTCATAAGCAACCAGAAAGTAGCTAAAAAGTCGTGGTTAGCTGTTCATTGAAAGAGGCTCGTCTCTACTTATAAGTTCGCCAGAAAAAGCAGGAAAGTGTTATTAAGGATTAAGTATTAAGGAAGATGGGCACGTGGAATGATGGAAAAATATAAACAAACAGCTCTATAAGACAACGGTGATTGACCAAGCCACTAAAGATTAACTAGATCAAAGATGCGCTAAAGAAAGTCCAAGTCAATAGAAGCCGTGGTCAACTAGCACGCTTGAAAGCGCTAAAAAAAAACTATGAAACGAAAGACGTGTGTCAGGATTGTATCCATTAGAAGGTTAAAATATCTGCCTGACTTCATGAGGGACTATGCTTCGAGGGCGAATAGTTAAAGTAGGCTCACTTTCTGGAATTGTTAAAAACTGTCATTAATATAGGCCCTAAAAACAAAATCTACAAATAATCTTGTATCAACGAAATCTTTCATGTTCCAACAAATTTTGATAACGTTTTAGCATTTACAAAATATAACATTTAAAACAAAAACCTGTATAAGGGAAAAATAACCTTCGGTTCGACATATTATGACACGATTACGGTTCCACATATACGAGAAAGCCTTTAAATGTTAATTTTTACTTGATGATTATGTTTCCATACAATAGTTATAAGTCATTGTGATAACTCCTTCATTTGTAATGTATATTAAATTACATTTTGAATTAATAATTTAATCATTGTATACAACAATATTTTTGCAATGTTAAAATTTTGCTAAAAAAAATTCATTCGTGCAATGAAAAGTTCTTTTTTTTACAAATCTCAGTTTTCAGAAATTGTTTTCTAAATATTGTATACGTAACCAGATTTTTTTAGTAAATTTCAACCAATGATAAAAACTTAAAAATATGTTTGTTTCTAATCCAAAAATTTCAAACATTATGAAATAACATACTGACCCGCTTCTCGCGCTCAATTTTTTTTTATCCGGTCGTCGAAATTATTGGCTGATTTATTTAGTCAGTTAAGTTAGTCTATAATTTTCATAGCCACTGACTTTATAGGACACAACGGAAATTACACATTTACAATCTAAACTACTTTTTTAGTTGAAAGCCAACTTAAAAAGTAGATAATTACTTGCGACTAGATTACGAAGTTAGTTCTACTAATGCATTGACGTGAATATTTATTTAAAACTAGCTGCTGCCCTCGGTTTCGTTCGATTAATTTACTTTTGAGATTCCACTAGAACTATTGTTCTTTTTGAACTCTAAGTAGGTTTTCTTTATTTTTTAATTTAATAGGTATAATCTCATTACGCTTAATTAAACAGTACGATGTGTAGCCAGCCTAGATATGTCTTTACAAACATTTGTAAATTTGTCTGAAAACTACAATCAATTTATTAAGTTACAATTCTAGTAATACACGTTCAGACAAGATGAATTTATTAGGTATATACAAGGCAATTTTATATTTCAGAGATTAATTTTATTTTAGTTTTACGTGGTGTTAGTGTGTTGCCAGTGATGACATACGGCACTGAGACGTGGTCGATCACAATGGGCCTAATAAAAAACAGTTGTTCAAAGGACAATGGAGCACGCTATGCTCGAAGTTTCACTGCATAATCGAATTAAGATTGAGGAGATACGCAGAAGAACTAAATTAAGTGACATTGTCCAAACAATTGCCAAACGAAAGTGTCAGCGGGCTGGGCACATTGCTTGCAGAAGCGATGCCCTATGCCAACGGATTATTGAATTGCTAACGATGCAGCATGGGCAGGCCCCCCATCCCCCACCGCATAAGGTGCACCAACGACCTGGCAAAGATCACGGGAATCCGGTGGATGCGAGTACCGCAAAATCAGTCGTTGTCGTCTTTGGGGGAGACTTATGTCCAGCAGTGGACGTCATTTTGTTGATGATGATGCAATAGTATTGTTTCATTGTATGTCTATTCTGTTGAAATACGCATAACACCAAATATCAAATTTGACGATAATAATCCATTTTGAAATATTAAGAGGAAAAAAACTGGTTCAATTTTTTATTCGCGAAGCTAATGCTCACCATTAGCTAATCACCAAAAATTAAGGAAGTAAATTTGTTGATATATATGGGGGGGGGGGGGGGGGGGGGGGGAATATGTCTTGAAGATTGTATATCTTTGCATATTTAGGTAGACTAACTAAATTCAGTTTTTCTTCAAATAAGTCTGAAAACTTGAGTCTGAGACGAACCAATAAATTTCATCGAAATCAATCCATCGGTTCTCGAAATATCAAAGCGCCATTTCATATAAACTGTTTGATTAATGAATTATTTCTAAATACAATTTTTTCCCGTCGTTTTATAATTATTATTCTCTTATTCGGTGCGGAGACAAACTGAACAAATCAAAGACCATAAAAATGATGTAAAGTAACGTAAAAAATCCGACTTTGTTATATAAATAATATACAGATATGACTTTTAACAAAAACTCATCGATGATACGCTCTGAATCCATCGTTTACCTTGCAAAATATTATTTGCCGTCGACAATCGCAACACTTGGTTATCACATAAATTTCACGTTTTAAGTGCAATACAATAACTGATATTATCACATATAAATACCATTTTTCATGAACGGAGTTTGTAATATCGTCGTATTTAAAATAATGGGACGTAACTTAAACAAGTTTCGCAGAATCCGTACAGGTGGCTGCTTATTACGTCATAATCACTGGGTCATCCTTGGGTTTGTTTATTTTGATAAAAATCTCGATCAGTTTCAATTAAAATAAAATTATAATATTAAAAAAAAAGTAAATACATGGAGTAAGTACATTTCTGAAAAAATTAAAAGTTCAATAACAAAAAAATTACTAGTTAAGCCCATGGCTCCGTTTGTGTGAATTATATGGCTAGTCGATTTTTTAATAACTGTGTAATTTAATGTGAGAATAATGATGTAAAGAAAAAAACATAATAAGGGTCATTTTATGAAGTTTTTTTTTATCATTCCAATTATTTTTATTATATACTCGATGATACCATGTAATATAACAAAATGTATACTAAAATCTGACCAGATAACAAATCGATATCTAGTATTAAAGTAAATTATTTATGAATTAAAAATTATTATTTATTTAGTGTTAATGTACCATCCAGCTTAGGACCTATTGGTTTGGTGCGCGACGATGGTAAAAGACCTGATGGGATTACAATTATGCCTTGGAAGATAGGGCGGTCTTTGGTATGGGATGCTACTTGCGTCGATACTTTAGCACCGTCACATCTTCCAGTTACCTCTTAGAAGGCTGGCGCAGCAGCTACATCACCGGAGGATCTCAAGCGGCGCAAATATGCTGCCCTTGGTGAGGGTTACATATTTGTCCCGTTTGGGGTCGAGACTCTGGCGCCGTGGGGTCCGAGTGCTCATAGCCAGCCTCTTTAAGGAGTTCGCGTGTCGTCTAGTCGACACGTCTCGCTACCAGGGGGCGAGCCAATATTTAGCACAGCGAATAAGCATTGCCATCCAACGTAGCAATAAGGCCAGCCTTTTGAGAACCTTCTCGTCTGACGGCGAGCTGGATGGCATTAATTATTTGTATAGGTAATAGTAATAATTAGGTAGTTTTATTTAGTTTGTTTTTATTTAATTAAAATGTATTTTATATAATTAGTTGAATCTTTTTAACGACAAGATTAAATCAAATAATTATTATATTATACTTTTGCAGTCATCTTCGACACATTATAATTACTATCAATAACCATTAATTATTAATATATAAATTCTATGATAATATTGTAAAACTTTTATCGGGTATTTGAATGAAGTGTGTGTTTTATTATACTTTAATTTTATAACACAATTACATGGAAGTTTCGTTTGAGTTTTCTATTCAGTTAGAATAAAACATTTCGTTTATATATTTAACAACACCCTGACAGGAATTACGCAAAACATACACAATACATTAGTTTATAGCCGCCAAGCTAAAAAGTGATTTTAATCACAGAAATAAAATACTCAGAACGGCAATAGGCCCACACGGAGTAAAGCCATTTCAAGAACACAGACACACGCACATATATTTTTTGTGCTGCAATGTTAAGCACCCGTAATGTATGAAATTATCACTCTTGGCGTTATTACTCTATGCTTTCAATATAACGCACTTTTTTGGAAAGTGGTTTTCATTCTAATAAACATTTATGCCAAACTTTGCTGGATCGATTTAAGCTGATTTCACAATATGGCAAAACCTACACGATTAATCTAGTAATGTCGGTTTGTAATATTAAAATACCAACGCTTACGGTACCTATACCAAAAACATTTTTTCTTGTCTGTCTGTTTGTTCCGGCTAATTTCCGGAACGGCTGGAACAATTATGACAGGGTTCCGCGTAAAAAAAAACCATTAAATTGTTTAAGAAAACGATTCAATGTACGTTTTAGTGGCAAGTGTGAGAAATATCTGTGCTTTTTTTCTTAAGTCTAAGCCTTTCTGAAGCCAAAGTATTATTCTATATTTTTTTTTTGGTACTAAGAGAAAGCGAAGTTATTTCTCACGAATGCAAGCACTTGCTAATAAAACTAACCATTTTTTTAAGCGGAACACTTATTATTTTCGATTTGGATTAAACGCTTTAAACTTACAATCTCTTAAGTTTCACTATATAGAGTTTACACTGTATTTTGTTAAATTATGTATGATTTTTTTATTCACAACATAAACATCACCTTTGTTTAAATAATGTTAAGGTCAATAAATCGACTTTCAGTTGACATACACACACAAATAAAAAATCACCTTTAATTATAATGTTCATTAAAACATAATTTATGAGTTAATTATTTTCTTAGTAATTTAACCCCACGAAATCAATTACGTATCTTCGTTCGATACGCTAATTAAAAAGGGCGTTATGGGCAAAGTCACATTTTTTTAGTACATATTTATCATTCAGAGGTAGTCTTAGAGATTATAATGACAACTAAATTGCTACATTCGTATTTAATGTCCTTATGATTATTTTTTGTTATTTTTTTTATATGTTATAAAATACAGTTTGTATCTTATTTTATACGGAGTCAACAAAATGACTACACTAAAGCTGTAAAATTGTTTTTTGTTCGTTATGGATAAACTCAAAAACCACGTAACCGATTCTAAAAATTCTTTCACTTGTAGAAAGTATCACAGAGTATATTTTCTTTTATTTAAGTGAAAACTTCTTCAAGAATGGATAAAATAAGGAATATGTTAGAGGGAGTTTGAAAGTTCCGCCAGCAGTAGAAAAGTTGAAAGGTTCCCATTTGTTGTGGTATGGGACATGTTATGAGAGAGAGAGGAAGAGCATGTGGGTAAAATAGTAATGAATATGAATGTGGAAGGATGGAAGTATAGTAAGGCAAAAGAAACTGTGGATGGAGTGTATATGAAACGACATGAAAGAAAAAGGAGTAAATGAAGATGACAGCTGGAAGTAAAAAACATACTGCGCCGTCCCCAAGTGAGTTGGGAACAGGGCATGAGAATGGTAATGAAAACTTCTTTAGCGGCGTTGAGCGATTCTTGAAAGCGGGAAAACTTATAGAATCGCGTTACCAATGCTATGTCGTATGCTGTCAACATGCTACAGTATGTCAAGTATATGATGGTGATAATGTCCTCGCGCTATTACATAATACATAATTAAATATTGCGAGCTCATGAATAATAAACCTTATAGATTTCTTTTTAAATAAGGCTTAAACACGATCCCGCTTGGTCCTAAGTAACGAATTGGTTTAAAATTGTAAACACTAAACTTGTAGTGTCGGTTCTCAAGTAAGCAGGTATCTCATTAATATATGCAGATACGTGTACATCCATAGCGTTTATATAGTTTAAGATGGGCATATGGATTTATGTTTACAGGTGGATCGATGAACTGGTCATCAAGGCCTGGATATGGGTGGCACAAGACCGGTTGCTGTGGAGGTCTTTGGGGAAGACATGTGTTTAGCAGAGAAATTGTTTGCAATATTTCGGTGGAAAATAAATATTTTCAGGCATTTATTAAATATATTGGTTAGTAAATTTGACTGAATAGGAGTGTAGTCTCTAATAAACAAAGAAGAAATTCATTTGTTGTACTAATGGAATTATTATTCAATAATACAAATACAAATGTAGGCTATTTTACGCAACTCACGCGAACTATCGTGTTAAAAACAGGCAATAGGTATATTTGTTGTAATTCTATGAAGAAAAAAAAACGTATTTTGTACACGAAAATTACCAAATACTAGTAGCTAATGTTGCTGTGTCCAAACACAGGAAAGTTCTCGAATTATTAGCGGATGACCTTTTCGGTAATAATGATTTTTATTTTACAAACTGATATCAATTTTGTAACAATTAGTCTGTATGCGGCTGGCGCAAGACCGGTCGACGTGGAGGTCTTTGGGGACCTATGTCCAGCAGTGGTGTTTTTCGATTGAATGGATGGATGAAATGTAGTGTCCCAAATAATTGAAACTATCAAGTTCTTATTTGTTTTTTTTTGTACACTATATAGACACATTACTTTGCCCACAATCTCAAGTAATGTTAAGCAACATGGTCCATGATAGTAAATACGTTTAAATTAGAGATTACATGTTTTAATTACAACTTTTATATGTATCAAAATTGTTATTTCAAATTCAACAGATGTGCACATAAAAACAAAACACAACATTCACGTCACTAAACATGTAAATTAGCGCACGGGTTCAAATAATCTTTTGGCACATCCTGTGGAGGTGAGTTGTTAACAGGTTATTTAAAAGCCAAATAATTTATATATCCACTGACTCATAGTCATTTTTGGTATCATTATAGCCCATATCTATACTGAGAAATAAAATTGAAGTGTCTGTTTGTAATATCAAACTTTTTACTAAATACATATATATGAATGTATATACGATCCCGATACCAAAAATTTTGTCTGTCTGCTTGTTCCGACTAATCTCCGAAACGGCTAGGCTGATTTAGCTGGGACTTTTATTGGTAGATAGCTGAAGTTAGTTACTCCGCGTGCTTAGGCTCCAAAAATAATTTATATTAATATATTAGGGTCTGCGTAAAAAAATGAAAAATCAATGAAATTATGTATAAAACCTGACAAATAGGCATCATCATTTTCCAGTGGTAATTTTAAACACTATATTATGCAATGAAGAATAAATGAGACGCAGATGGAGCTGCGGCCATGTAGCTAGGAAATAAATATAAGCGGACGCAATTATAAAAATGGAACGGTTTGTTAAATGGTATATTTATTTACACCGTATATGTTGTTAGTTACATCTTGTCTACATGAATTTCATCACGTGTAATCTATTTGAAAATTTCTTTGTATAATATATTTAGTTTAAATCTATAAGATAAACTATTCGTAAGTGATAGATATCAGAGAAAGAAAAAAAAAATATGTGTGTCCACTTTCTAAAATGCAGCCACACTCACCTTCCCTCAAGAACGAATATAGAATAAGAAGAAGAGAAAGCCGCGCACCGCCAGTCAGCCCGTGACCACGGTTGGTGCAGCCCAGCCGAATCGTCGGGATAGGAAAAAGGTAACGCGTGAAACCCCGTTTTAAATAACTGCATTTAAATATTGAACGCGAAAATTTAAAAAATTACATTAATTCTATTATTAAAAATTAAGGAATCCTATTATTTCTATCTCTTTCACTAGACATGCTACACAAAATATAATGCTGCCCACATAACTATGGCAGAAATGTGCACGTATTTTTTTTTAACGGTATTATAGCCTTAGTGCTTTGACCACAATCTCACCTGATGTTAAGTGACGATGTGGTCCAGGTTAGTAAACACACACTAAGCCTAGAGGTACTGATTATCAAGTGATTCTGCCAGAACGCACTTAATGGTATTTGGTGACTGGTTTTGAAACTTGGGGGTGGTAGCTCTAGCCAGGCAGGCATCATTAGAAAATGCCCTACCATCATGTTATAGTTTCCTCAAGACGTTTTTCATTCACCGAAAGCTCAGGACGATTTCATAGTCGGATAGGTGGGGATCGAAACTACGTCGATTGACGGAGAATCCGGCCGCACTACCCACTGCGCCATCATTGCTATATCATGTAAATTGCAGATTGCCATTAACTAAGAAGTAGAAAGGCATAGAAAATCCAACATAATTACTTGTTTCAAAAAGTTACATCGTGTTTTTTTTTTACAATAGGCTTAGTACTTTGACCACAACCTCACCTTATGTCAAGTGATGCTGTGGTCAAGGATGGTAAATATACTATGCCTAGAAGAACTAGTTCTCAAGTGAGGCTGCCGGAACACACATTTAGCGACAGGTTTTTCAGACTTAAGGGTGGTAGCTACCCAGGCGGGCATTATTACAAAATGCTCAAGCTTCACCTTCATCGAAAGTTCAAGCTGTTTTTAGAGTTGGATCGAGGGGCTCGCGAGATTTCTACCTAATCCGTCGAATACCCTACAGTACTTTTGCCAAAGTAAAAAAAATCATTGAAATTGAATAAGGCTTTCGAAAAAAAAACACAATGTCATTTTTAAACAGAGATAAACGAATGTATAGAAGAATAAGAGTTTTTCTAAAGATGAAATTAGTAAAATTTGTCGCCAAGACGACGCAAAATATACAACGAAATAAAATAAAAAACATATAATCAGCACATTATTTAACTCTTGAATATAATGTATTGTATGTCTTGAATATGTAACTGTTACCAATTTGCGTGTAATCAAATGACCCATATACATGACATGATAACAGAAATAAAAGTGGTTATTTTATTTTATTTCAAACACAACTACAAAGCTTTTTATCCAAAAATGTGAGGGGAATACGGTCACGAGTCGTAAGGTTTTGGCAAAAAAGAAATTTATAATGGGCTGTAAATCGCGTAAATAATACACGATTCAGGTATGTATTGACATTTTTAAAATGTTATAAAAGTGTTTGATAAATTACCTGCGATGTTGTTCGTTTAAGGATATAATTTGGATGTTTCATTTATTTACCACGATTCGTTTATTATTTACGACCACATATAAAAGTTTATATTATTATAGCTATAGCTTAGTGGTAGTGGGGTTGTATTCTGACGTCTGAAGGCGACTGTAAAAATTGATCATTTTTTATCATTTTCGAAGGCTCCTATTTTATACAATAATTAAGTTATGAAAAAAATCAAAACACGACGGTGGTGAATAAGGTACAAAAATATTTACCATAATGATATTATCCATGGAGGAAACAGGGGAACGTGTTTGTATAGAAAACACACCGCATGCATATCCTCTTAAAAGTACGGTGAAATTGACAAAACCCTTCAGGTCAACTCAAACTCAGGTCAATTGGAAATAGAAAAAGAATCATATAAATCTATTTATTGGTTCTAAAGTTGTTGAGGTAACTAATAAACAGACAAGGAGAGAAACATTGCCTTTAATAATATTTAAAGGCTACCTATTACCTATTTAAACCTTATATACATAACAAACTGTAAACAATCTACTTAAGTCATGATAATTCCTCAGTTAATTTATTTACTTCTTTATTTGACTACTAGATGCAATGTTTATTTACAAGAATATTACTAATGTTTAGTTGTAAAAAACATTACAATGTAATCTTATTTTGTTTGTCAGCGGTGTTCTATTATTATAGTTTTTTTTGTCTTATCAGTAACGCATTTAGGTAAAAGTTTTAGCTCCAATATTGAAAACTTTTAGTGAAGCTCAGTTGTAGAGTAGCCGGATCCCGCCCCGATGAATGTGGGTTTGAATCCACCTTTCATATGTTATAATGAACCTGAGCTTTCAGTAAAGGAAAACGTCATGAGGAAGCCATAGCATGGAACATCATGTGATGTTTAAGCAATTTTTTTTATCCTCACCTGTTTATACATAGTGTTATTTTAAACTAACCCTCCGCCCCTCACCCAAAATATATTTCTTTTATTTTTAATACAAAATATCTTAATTTTTTTCAGAATATTTACTTAAATAGCTTCACAGGTATATTATAAATCAATTCTATTTTTTTATACGATATCGCATTGAAAGAAAAATTAAATACAATGCGTTTCAAGTAAGAATTTGCACGGATATGCGCTATATTGTGACGTCATAGCTAACAAAAAAATTATTGTATTATGTAATTAATGAATGGCTTATTAAAACAACGCATATTAATAATTAATCAAATAATTTACAAAAAAAAAAAAAAGAAAAACTATGCAAATATTTTTGTAGCAGTCTATCCTTTTTTATCGAGCTTTGACAGATCAAGATCATTAACGCGCACATTCTTATTTGAAACGCATAGCACACATTGTATCTTAGTGCACCCCCACCCTTCTTATGATGATGCGTGACTTCTTCTATACCCGCTCTCTCTCTTTCGAGCCTCACGTGATTAGTGGACGAACTTTGAGTACATTGACACAATCTATGTATAATGGAAAATGAACGAACTGTACTCTCTTATCTGTGATAAGAACGACCTCGACACAAGGGCGTAGTAAAAGCGAGACGAAGGAATTAGGGTTGTGAGGTCAGGGTTAAAAATCTATTGAAATCTTTCAAGTCATTTGCAATGATTAGTGATGCCTGTAATGGATGAAATATTGTATACATGTTGTTTTTATTTTCAATTTCAAGGATGTTGCAAATTATTTTTGTAGTTAAAAGGTTTATCAGCGCTTTGATAATAATCTCACCTGATGTTAAGTACGATGTAGCCATAAATGGTAAACTCACTTAGTACTTTCAAACAATGTTGACGGAACATACTTATTAGTGTTTGGCTACTGGTTTATTACATTTTAATCATGCTATGGTTTTCTCAGGATGGTTTCCTTCACTGAAAGATCAGGCTCCGTATAGAGTTCTATAGGCAGATCAACCAGAATCCGGCCGCACTACCAACTCCACTCATAATCACAATCATTGCTTTAAAGCCAGTACCTTCAAAGTTTAGCGTGTATACTATCATCATTTAACATCAAATCAAAGCGCTGAGTCACACATAATATTTTTCCAATAAAGTTAAGATGTATCTCTATATTTTTATATATTATTCTTCCTGTGTTACTGCGGCTGCGCCTGTGTTTCATATATTCTTCAATGCATTTTATTTTTTTAAAACGAAACCCTAATTATTTTCCTATATATTTTGTGGTACTATGATAAATTAAAAATATTTCTGATAAATTCAATCTCTTGCCCTTAAAACTGTTCACTGTATCGGACTTTATTCAACTTTTTATGAGTTTTAATTGTTTTTTACGCGGATCCCTAATTATTTTCGAAAATCAAAAGTACGTTAAGTTACGCAGAGTAACGTCAGCTATCTACCAAAAAATCCCGTAATAATGAGTTTTACCTGGATCTTACCAGGAATAAATAAACAGACAGACAAAAATTTAAAAATTATATTTTTGGTATAACCGTCATATATCGTCACATTTATATGTATTTAGAAAAAAATTGTTATGTTGATATTACAAACAGATACTTCAATTTTATTTACTAGTATAGATTTGGTTTATCGGCGGAATCTTCTTTCGGATTCTCCAAATTTATTTTATTCAGTTCAAAGTTATATGATTTAGTAATATTAACCAGCAATCATGTTCATGTGATCTTAAATAGAATGGTACAGTGGAACTTCGTGGAATAAAAGTTCTCAAAGTTTAAGGTCCATATATATTTATTATTTGCATAAGTAATGAAGTTTACTAAATAAACCAACGTGGGTGTTATATGTATGTAAATTGCAAGAACTTCGTTACACAAACCACATCCTATTTTTGTAATAAAATCTATATAATTGGCCAATAAACGATACTCTTCTCAGAAATCGTTTATTAATCGTTCGGACGAAATGACATTTAATAGTTATTATTCAACAAAATGCGTTCTACTTTTCCGGATCCTGTTTTTTTTATGTTAAATCAAGTAAACAACTATTTTGTTACTACACTCTGAGTTGTGTGAAATGTGCTCCTAACGTCAAACTGTCTGCAACCATAACTAGATAAGGAAGCTTCAGAAAAATTGAACCATATTTTAGTCTTACAGAGTTTTTATTTTAATAAAAGTTAATTCCTCCGTAGATTTTTTAAACCGAAAGATGTCCACTGCTGGACATTGGTCTCCCATAAAAATCTCCACGAAGACTGGTCTTGCGCCATCCGCATCCAGCGGATTCCCGCGACTACCCATGCTGCGTCTTCTGGCACGCAGTAGTCATTCGAGAATCCGTTATCCCCATCGAGCCTCTGGTTCTACGAGCTATGTGTCCAGCCAATTCCCAGTTAAGTAAGGCAATTCGTCGGGGAATATCGGTTACTTTGGTTCTCC
Source organism: Samia ricini (assembly GCA_014132275.2). NCBI lineage: Eukaryota > Metazoa > Arthropoda > Insecta > Lepidoptera > Saturniidae > Samia > Samia ricini. The sequence continues at coordinate 13,171,079 of AP028158.1, forward strand.
TGCGGATCTACAAATTTCTGATTCGATCACGCAGTGAAACTTCGAGTATAACCCTCTTTATTGCCTTTTGGGTAACTTTCTAATTAGGCCCATAGTAAGTGACTATGTCTCAGTGCCGTAAATCATCACTGGCAACACACACTGGTCGAAGTTGAGATACTACAGTATTTAATAAAAGTTTATATATGCCTCTATGACGGAAGCCTATAACCCCGTGAAAAAGCGCAATAATAGATAATCAAGAATCACATACGGGCTCAGTCCGCAATTAAACGGAAAACTAAATTTAATTTAACTACGTTTACGATTTAATTACCTACCTACACACACTTTAATGAAGATATCCGAAATGAATAAAAAACTATTAGACAAAAATATATCAGTAAGACCCACTAACCCACTCTTCAAACTTGCAAGATAAATTCTAGTCTTCTAGATAATGTATTTAAACTGAATAATAAAACTTTTGTAAGTAGAAACACAAAGACATTTTTAAATACACTTAAAAGCATAAATTTTCTAACGAAATGTAATCCAGATTTAGTCAAATTACTCTCATTAAACATTCCGAGATAACAACAAAATCATGCATATTTTTAACGCGAAAACAACTTTTTTTTTTGCCTGGAAAAAAATCATTAAAACAAAACGAAAACGAACACTTAACAAGCTTGACCCAACTTTTACGAGCCGCAGCGATTGATGAATAGTATATTTAATAGCAGCTCTGTCATTGCCTCCTTTGATAATATGAATTTACGATTTAAATTTCGTTAAATTTATAAAATGATATATTAAAATTCAAAGCAAAGGTATAAAAATCGATGTAGCAAGGATAAATCTAAAGTTCAATGTATTCTTCTCATCTATTTTTCTACAGAATTTCCTATTATTCTCACCCTTACAAGAAAAAATGTACAAAACAGTCTTGTATTGCAAGTAAATATAAATATACGTAAAAGAGTAGAAAAACGTAAATTCATGAATGTTTTTATCAAATTTTTAATAATTATCATAGTCGAATTTCGACCACTTGGCTTACACTGTTATTCGTCATTCTCATGTCCTGTTCCTAACTTACTTGGGGTCGGCGCAGTATGTTTTCTTCTTCCATACGCCCCTACCAACTGTCATCTCTTCATTTACTGCTTTTTCTTTCATATCATTTCTTACGCACTCCATCCACACTTTCTTTAGTCTTCCTCTACTTTTCCACCCTTCCACATTCATTACCATTTTACCCACATGCACTTCCTCTCTTCTTATATACATATCACGACAAACGGGAACCTTTCAAATTTTCTACCACTGGCGTAACTTTCAAACTCCCTCTAAAATATTCATTTCTTATTTACTTACGAACTATTATTCTTAATTGAAATGTACCTCTATAAGTTAGTAATTCTCAAATAAGTTATGGATTTCGGACAACGTATTTTATCCTAAAATGGAAAGTTATATAAGTAAATTTCAGCAGTTAATTATTTGAAAGATCCTAGTAACCATTTCTTAGCCATACTGATTACCATTGCGACGTTTAGAATTGTCAGTAGTGATGTGAGCTTATATCTTAATTTCACCTGATGTCAGGTGACGATATGGTCCAGGATGATAAACACACTAAGTCTAGAGTTATTGATTCTCAAGTGATGCTGCCGGAACACACCTATTAGTATTTGGCGTCAGGTTTTCAGACTTGCGAATAGTAACTACCCAGGCAGGTATTTTTAGAAAATCCTTTGCACCATTATTGCTTCGATTAGTCAACGAAAGGATATAGGACGCTGTAAAACATGTAAATATATCAACAAGTTGCTTTTTAAACGAACTAACTGTATTTCTTTCAATCAATTAACCTTTGTTTTATTATAAGGAAATTTGAATTTAATATTTCCGTCTATATATTATTACATAGTCGTGACAAATTAGATAAACTACTGTTCGCTCAGTGACTATAATCGTTATTGAAAATTAGAGGGAAAAAAATATTGCTTCCAAATTTATTTATTAATCCCTTGAGCATCTTCCTGGTGTTTACGCCAGCTTTCCATTGTTTTCATATTGTCTTTCTATTGTTTCATTTTTATGGGTACTCGACACATTAATAACGTTACAGCTCACTACAAATAAAAGAAAAAGAAACTTTGACATACAGAGAAGAAATAGGCATTTAACTGATTTTATTTTTCCCTCATATAGTACTTTTGTTATTTGAGTTATAATCAATTTTGTAATAATATAATATGTTTAGAGTAAGAATTATTGGTAGACAAGGTATTGTATAATATAAGGTAATTTTTAGGTCTTTTTAGTATCAGAAAACTCTATGTAAAGAAATTAATCTATCCTACTCATTAAATACATTTAAGAAGTATTTGCAAAAACAAAAAACAAAATTCAGACTTACACCCAAAGGGAGGCATAAGAATGAAATTTTGCAAAACAGTAAGTATTTTGCATTTCGATAATTAAACTAAACAATACGAATAATGCAAGAAACTATGTAATCAATCGATCGGGCAATATTTGTAATTTATCGTAATTCGAATTAACAAAGTCGGCATATGGCCGGCGGGCCGCTGCAATTGATGCGCAAGCCTTACGTAAAATGACGGTAAAAAACTTGTCCACAATTGGGTCGTACGAGACACGATACGATCTGACTGATTTATGCCAATAAAGACACAATACGGTGCGGGCCCCTTTAAACGAACTACGTTTAATTATCAATCTGAAATGTCAAGATTAACCTGTAGAAAGAAGGTCTCCACAGGAATTGTCGCCGTGAGTCACGATTATTAATGCCGTTTTTGGTAATAATACGTTATTTATTGAGATTAATAAAAGTCGACGAAGCCAATTTTCATGAATCTACATTATAATTTATCACTGTTTCGTTATGTATATTGTGCAGGTGTCTTTATATTATTATAAATAATGTATAATCATAAATGTTATTTTCTTTTATTTGTATTATTTTTTTTATTTCTATTGATCTAACGATGAATTTTATAAGTCTAAAGTTTATGGATATATTTTATAATAAATACTTATGTAGGCGGATAGTAACACAATGGAGAAACAACAGTTTTGCAAAAAACGATTAAAGTGTCATATTTTTCTTGCAAAAGGACATATAAGCATATAGTTTTGCCAATCTATTAGGCGCATAACTTTTCTTCTATCGTATGCTAATTTATCCTTAAGTTTTGAGAGATTTTAAAAAGAAAAGTAAAATCCATATCAGCCATTTTGGCATAAAACCTTATCATACTTCTGTGATACGCTGATCCTTATTAAATTAGGCACGCTATTTATAAGAACTCTTATTCTATTTATTATTCACATATTGGTCGAAATTTGACCATAATTATAATTGAACATTTAAGATAAAACTCTTTCCAATTTTTAAACTTGACGACATTAAAGCTCATCAATTCCTACTAAAAAAAAACAAAACAAAAATCTTTTGACTGATAGAGGACAAAAAGGTATTGAACCTTTGGCTTTATTTGTATATAGATATTATGTTAAACTAGTCCAGTGAAGAGATACTAAGGACGGCAAGGCTGGCAATAAATAAACAATCAATAATAACGTACTAGCGAATACAATGGTACTGGGATCAAATGACATTTAAAACCACAAACGGGTGATTTACACGACGTTCGAATCGATATACAGGTTTCAATAATAATTTAAGACCACTCATAATTATTAAAAAATGTAATCTATTATTAACAAAATACTAACGAATTCGACCGGACGCTTAAGTAGTTTATATCATCAAGTTTATTTAATTAATTAATCCATTCGATGTCCGTAATTAGCTATTTCCATCTTTGACTCACTCTAAAAGGAAATGAGTCAATTTAATATACTCTTGCTTGAGAAAATATCATCACATACGTAATATTGTCGTCTTTTGTTGATAACAGTTGCCGTCCAGAGATCTACGAAAGAGACTTTATCATCATCGTGTCAGATAAAAGACAGACTTCTGGTAATGGGCCTAAACAAGAATGGACACAAAGACCGGTCCTGCATCATCTGCTTTCAGCGATTTCCCCGATCTGTATTCACCATTTCCTCGGTTAACTTTGTTAGGGCCCTACTCATACTGCATTTTCCGGTACGAAATGATCTTTTGAGAACTCGTTGTTCCCATCAGTTCTACGTGCAACGAACCCCGCTCACAGCCAAATTGAATTTGGCAATTCTTGGGAATTGTCGGTGTTACTTTGGTTGTTCTGCGAATCTGCTTCGATCACGAAGTGAGCATAGCTTCATTTAATTTTTTAAATAAACTTGAACCTTCTTATTTAACTGTACGTCGTTGTGAGGGACACGTTTCAGAGCCGTATATTTCTAGTGGAAGACATTCGTCGTGAGACACTGCTTTATTTCTGATGAGCAAAGTTCTGCATAACTTTGCAAAAAGCGGTTGTAAGGCAAAAATTAAAAACATATTTGTCTCAATTCCAAATGGATTCTTTAGTTCTATCAATAAATTAACTCATGTATCATCATCAGTCTCATGTATTGCTTCCAACTCCCTTGAGGCCGTCATCTCTTCATTTATTCCTCTTTATTTCCTCTTCCTATTCCTCGCATACTCCACCCATACTTTCCTTGGCCTTCCTCTACTCTTTTACCCTTCCACTTTCATATTCATAACTATTTTACCCACATGAGAAGAGAGGAATCTTCTCATAACATGCCCATACCATAACTATACAAACGATTTCCTTTCAACTTTTCTACCACTCTAGCTACTTACACACTCCCTCTAACTAATGCATCATCACTATATTTATATTATTAGCAACTACCCTCGACTAACTCACTAAACGAAATCCCTATGATAACGCGCTGCAACTGCAAGCGTGAAGCAGTGTTTTATCGACCGTCTTCGCGTGCGCGCCTGGGTTCTCATGTCGCTCATGCTGAGCACCAAGGATCGAGGGGCAACCAGCACGGCCGACCTCTACGGGTTCTGCGGCATGCCCTGTGCTGCATGCCCTGTGCTACTTGCGCTGTGCGACGTGCCCGGAGCGGCACAACGGGAGCACCACGGCTAAACTTCGTACAGCGTACTGGTGTGAGACACTCCGTGCGGTATTGTTGTCTAAGTACTGTTTATTTAGTTTGTAATCGGTTCCTGTTGATCTTAACTGATCCAACGTTAACATATATATTTTTTTAATTTAAATTACAATTCGTATCTAACAATATATTATACATAAATTGCATGTATAACACGTTATTAAAAACATACTAATCACCAAAAAAAGGTCTTTGACGTCGTATTATTAACCGCTAACAAACTGGAAACCGGTATTATCCCATAAAGGTATAATATATACCTATATATTTAGGTTTAAATAAGCTTCATAAATGTAAATTAAGTTAACCAAAGCTGATATATCACGAGAACAAATGTACTGAGATATGTATAAACATTAATTTGAAATGATTTAATGTTGTCTGAATATTTAATACTGAGAACTTGAGAAATGTTTCCTTCACGGTTTTTTAAGGAAAAAGTGGAGCAATAATCGCGCGTTGATTTCTACAGCTCGTGAAAATGTAATTTCTGTGCTTTATTTAAGTAATAGCATTAAAAAAACCCGTGCATTTAATCATAATCCGGGCTATGATAAATTAGCATAAGGCCATAATATTACCTATTACGTTAAATAGGTAAGGAAGTCTTTCAATTTCATAGAATTTTAATGAACCCTAATAATAAGATTGATAAAATTCTATATGAATTGACTGAAAGATGATGTATCTAAGGAAAATTTTCTTATTAATATTAAGTTATGAGGGGGCTGAAAAGACTTTTTGAAAAGATTTTAAAAGTATAGTTTATTATCTATTCTGTGTGCTTTTAAGTAGCAAGATCAATACTTGAAAAGCATGCATATCATCATACAACATGATTAACTGGTTTAAAACTGGTTTTACGGTACCTTATGTAATTAAATAGGCATTAAATGCATTATAAACATATAACATTATCTTCAATATAACTTAGAAATCTGTATTACAAAAACAATGGAAATATCTGTAATTATTGGTGGAAAAGGTTACAAACTATCATTGAAAACCAAACTCGTGTACTCTTAAAAAATAAAATAATAAATAATAATAATTAAACAAGTCGATTTTGTTTGGTTCCATATATTCTTTTTTAAGGAAAAGGCAAAGGTACTAGACCATGCAGCTAACCTGACGTTAGGAATACTTCATAGAACGCGGTAACATAATGTCGGCCTTCCGTTACAGCGATTCCAACGGGAGTGATTGGGAAATCTCAGCATTAATATTTCGTGTCATTATTTCCAATACATTACACTTGTGCACTACAACTGAATTATATTCAGTAAAATGTCACCAAAATTACATAATATATGGTAAAATACTGCAAGTTAATGAATTCAAAATAAGACAAACCAAAATCGCGCCATTCCTATGTATATTGATATATTAAAATTTTCATTAGGCTGTCCCTAACTTTAATCTTTAGTGTACCAGCAAAATGGTAGCCCTTTGTTAGATATTTTCAGATAGTTTTTTTTGTAACATCTCAGAGTTCACGCCCCATGTAATTATTTTTAATACACTTCATTTGTAAATAACAAGTAAATTATATCACGCAATATATCACCATTTGAATAAGTTATAAACAATGATTACAACATCCCGCCAAAATTAATAACAACAATTATCATGTTTTGTCTTATCTGTAACTTATCAAATCTTGATATGAATCTATACATCGTGAGTTCAAAGTTCATTAGCCTATACAACATATTATATCAATGTCATAATAAGAACCCAAATACATAGAATTTAAATTTAATTAATCGTATTTTAGTTTGATTGATCTAAAGTTTGAAACAGCTTTAACGGTGAAAACTAAGGTCAATAAACTATACTGCGTTGAGCGACTTAAGGTAGATTTGACGTGACATATTAGACTTGATAAATAATAATTGGACGAGTATTGCTAGTTTAAAATAATTTATTCGTTTTCATACATTTGATACATCAAAGATAAGATCTTTAGTGATAAATATGCTCTGGAGTGTATTAATACGCGTAAATAAAAAAAGCATTGAAACTAATGAATGTCCCAATGCCAATATCAAATACTGTTAAGAGAAGGTCGTATATTGACCGGAACTATAGTTATCAATTATTTTTCTTTAACTCTGAAATTACATGTAAATATTTTGCCAGTGTCAATTATTTCATAGCACTCTTATTTCGTTTCAATATTGCTCATAAACATTCTTGAACTATACCTTTGTAAACATTAAAAACTTCTTCATACATTCTCGATGATAGTAAAATCAATTTGAAAAAAGAATACATTACTTAGAGTTTGAGAATTAAAAGAAAACAAAATACGAATTCCTATGACGTTTAAAAATAAATTATTGTCAACCAAAATGTGCGCATGCAAATTTAATTTATCCTCATAATTTACTACAATAATTAGTTAATGTTTTGAAATATCGCCCAAGAAAACATATATAATTGGAAATAGGTATAAATCTATCTAGTGCTTTTCAGATTAAAAGCCAACTAACAAAAGACAAAGACAAAGGATGCAATAGTATGTATATTATTTAGTTGAAAGAATCGATTATATAATTTAAAACCTAGATGTAAGATCAATAATAATATCTTATCTCTTAGCTAAATCATATTTTAATATTCATAAGTCTACCTATAAAAGTTGTTAATTAATCTACTTTAATTATTATGAAATAAGAGTCTACTTTGACAGCTAGTACAATCTGTATTGGTTTATGCAACTAATTTACGTGATTTACAACGGGCGAGCTATAATTGTGTGATTTGCAATCAGTTTTTCTGCCTAGTTACCTGCAAGGTTACATTTTTATTATTTACAATTGATCAAAGTAATCCACCCAAACAATCGACGTCCGCTGCTGGACGTAGGTCTCCTCCAAAGGTCTCCATAACGACCGGTCTTGCGCCACCCGCATCCAGCAGATTCCCGCGAGATTCACCTTGTTTGGAGGGGTGGGGGGGCTTTTATTTGGGATTTTGAAACTTAAAGTTCTTGCAAATTTATTTAACAAAAATAGTGCTCTAATTTACACTTTCATGATTGTTAGTTATTGATTCACTTTTACTTTATTTATAACTTTCTTTATAACTGATGCCTGCCTATTATTTACCACCCTCAAGCATATACCTAATAGAAAATTTATCACCAAATACCTATTGGAAGTATCATTATAAAAGCTAATTGCCCTCTAAGTTAAACATAATCTAAGTTACCAAACGCAAAGTCAAGGCCAAACGTAGGCTTATATTAAATTGTTACAAAAGAACGAAAATAGTCTAAATACTTTTAATTATATATAGCTCTACACCAACTGCCTCGGTGGCGCAGTTGTGTTACGGTGCGACTGCCGTTCTGAGGTCTCGGGTTCGGTACTCGGGTCGGGTCAAGTGGTATTGGGTTTTTCTACTCAGTATCATCTCAGAGTCTGGAATTTGTGCCCGATATGGCGACTGACACATCTGGGACGGAACTAAGCTCGGCGAAATGTGGGTGGTGTAGTTCGCCATTTCACCTCTGCCTAACCTCTGCATAACAGCCGTGAGCGTATGTATGTCTTATCAATCCCATGTTTATAAATCCAACTTTCTTTTTGTTGTAACAATTTATATTTTAACACAACGTGATGTAAATGTATACATAAACATTGATATAGTTTTATTACTACTATAAAAGTTATAGAATCGACGGAATTCATAATTTTATCCATTTTTTTTTCTTTTATATTTACAACGTTTGTTTTGCGATTTTATTTGCGTATTAAATATAAAATTAGTTGAAATTTATCATAGCGATATAGATGTGTTACAATTAAGTGAGTTCAAAATATCAACCAAGTGATATTTCCAAGCGTTAGTGTAAAACTAATCATGCGTCGCGGTTTCTGCGCCCATAATTATGTTTTATTGCATTATAATAGTTATGTATATAACTGAAAAAACGTACTGGTTTTGGGTAACACATTACAAGAGAGTACTTTCTAGACATTTTTTTTTGTCAACTACATTCACTTTTACCTTCATAACTTTATCTATATAATTAATAATAAAACCTAGCCAGAAATTAAATCTGTTATTTAATAAAGTAATCATGTAAAGTCGAGTAAAGTTTAGTCGAGTGGAGTTGTAGACAAACAAACGGACAAACAGATAGAACAATGCCGCCTTTTAGAATATTTAATGGAGTTATTCAAAATACTAACTGCCTAATATCTAGAAATAAAATATAAAAATATAAATTAAAAAAAAGTTATAAAAACAAACTCGTCTATGTCAAAATAACAATTTTTTAATAAATACATATGAATGTATATACGATACCTTTATTAAAAATAACAAATTTAATTTTTTTTTCTGTCCGTGTGTTTGTTCTCGCTAATCCCCGTAAACGACTTAACCGATTTTGACAGGCCTTTTTTTGCTAGATAGCTAAAGTTACTCCGGGTAACTTAGGGTACTTCTGATTTTCGCAAATAATTAGGGTACCGCGTAAAAAAATTAAAACTGAAAAAAAAATTGAATAAAATCAGATTCAATGCAGAGTTCTACGGGCAAATGTTTGAATTTTTGAGAAATATTTTCACTTTATCTTAGTACTAAAAAATATTAGAAAATAATTAGGGCTTCGTATAGAAAAAAATAAACGCAGTGAAGAACATATGAAATGCGGGAGCAGCCGCGGCCTCACAGCTAGTTTGTAATATAAATAAATTAAAAATATCAAACGCTATCGTCTACCATCAAACGAGCAGACGTTAAAAGTGAATAAACGATGTAATTTATCATTAAGTAATTCTGCGTTTAGTTTAGTAATTCTGTATTTAAAGTTCAAGTTATTTTTATATAAAATATCGTGTTTAATTATAGGTGTATATACACAAAGCTAAAAGGATTATTATTCCATTTCAGCGCGTTTTAATTACATATAGAACTATGTTAATAGTAACCATACCTTGACTTTTTTGGTAAAGGAAATCACTAAAAATCTGCCACTAAAATATCCAATACGTATTAATAAAATACGGGTTAAATTATCCAACAGTAAACTAATGAATGAATGAATTCTTTGTTGTACCAATAATTTGTACACTGGCAAACTTAATGCCACAAGGCATTTGCTACCAGCTAACCAGCGACAATGGAGAAATAAATAAAATATAGTACATAAATAAGAATTATAAAGTAATCATAGCAAGGAGGTTTATTTTACTAATAATTAAATACAATTTTATTTTTATGTATAATCTCACCGCTATTACCACAATCTCACCTGATATAAGTGATTACGTAGGATGGTTAACATTTTAAACCTATGCAGATTTTCAAACTTGAGGATGGTAGTTACTCAGACGGGCATTATTAAAAAATGCCCTGCCACTATGCTTATAGTCCTCATAATTTATCTTCAGTGAGAAAGATCATATAATTGCATAGGTGCGTTCGAATCTACGTCCGTCAACGCGGGATCTGACCACACTATACCAACTGACCATCATCACTAAAATAGCTGAATCTGCATCTCAAAAATTTAATATACATAGCTTATAAGCTAGTAACTTATCTTTATCTCCGTCAAAGTCATCACTTATCAGTTTTTTTACACGTTATAGACTCGGTGCTTTGACCTCAATTTTAGCTGATGTTAAGTGAATATGTGGTCTAGGATGGTAAACACACTAAACCTAGAGGTACTGGTTCTCAAGTGATACTGCTGAAACACACCTATTGGTATTTAACGACAGACTTCTTAATCGTGAGGGTGGTAGTTTCTTATTCGGGCATTATTAGATAATTTCCTACCACCATGAGATGAGAATGTGATGATGAAAAACGGCTTCATTTAAAAGTAATTTCGCTTCAATCTGAAGCGGCTATGTGCAGTTTATACGACGTTGTTTGCAAAATCTTAAATACTTTAACATTTAAACACAGGTCGAGGTGAAAGTAATGTGGTAACAACATGAATAATGTATACAACGATCGTAAAACGTTTGAATTCTGAGTGACTTCCGAAAAAAAAAGTTCTCTACGCACAAAAACACAATGCGGGGGAAAATGGCTTTTAGAAATATTTGTCCGATGGGAATGGCTAGGAAAAGTTTTGGTCTATACTACCTATTCTGAAGTTTAACCTTAGCAAGACGATGCCAATACCTCTAGAATATTTCATGGAATTCTCGTGGCATCACAAAATAAACCCTTCGCAATTCACTTCACTTGTTCACAATAACCAAACTATATTACGTAAAATACCACTAAAACCATATAGGGCTTAGCAACACAAGTTATTGAATTAAAGATAATAACCACTACATGACAAATCAAGTGCCATCGAAAAAGCCTGGCGTTGTAGAACTTTAACAGATGATAAATGTAATTTCCCGCGCTCTTTAAAAAAAAGAGGCAGGAATTAAAACACGTGCAAAATTAATAAGAGACACGGATTTTTTTTACACTCATAAATTAAATCCCAAACAGGTGTTCATTAAAATTACCTATAGATACGGAAATAAAGTAATTAATTGACAAAAAAAAATTCGCCGCTATCTTTGAAGAAGCAACATCTGCCAGTGTCAATGTATCATGTATGGTAAAAAGAATAAAAAGAATATGATTAATTTTCGATAAAAATCTTAAAAAAATATGTATAAACAGGATACAAAAAGTCAAAATAATACCTCCTGATAGGTAGCTAGATTATAATATCGTTAATTGGGAAAACACATTTAGTGCAGTTTTGAGGAAGGACTGTCACATTTATGCGAATTTATTCAATCGTTTTTAATGTTAACTCTGCAAAAACAGAAAGTCGAAACATAAGATAATCGTTGCTTTTTAAAATTATTAATGAAATAAACTAAAAATTGGTTATCTACGTAAGCACTTCTTATAGGTTATAGGCTCAGTGCTTTTACCACAATATTCATCTATTTAACCGAAAGACGTCCACTGCTGGACATAGGTCTCCCCCAAAGATCTCCACGACGACCCGTGACGGACACAGGATTGAACCCGCGTCGATTGACGCGGAATCAGGTCGCAATATCTACTGCGCCATCATCGCTTCCGTTTTCATTTTGTCACTATCTTTTCATCAGACTTATTATACAATTGGATTTGATTGATTATTCTCCGAAATTTTTCTCGATACCTAAAATATCTAATGTAACAAAATATTAATAAAATCTGATACGATATTATATGTGCATTACATATAATATATTAATGTATAAAAAATAATCTATTTTAAACGCTTCAGTGGATTTCAAGTTATAACTCAACTAACAGACAGATACTATAGACCTTATACACATATATGTATCTATTTATACATATAGAGGCTATCTTTTTAAAAGTAATATAAAATTAACTAGAACATGGGTCTCTTAGGCAGCTTTGATATGCAGAAACATTATTTCAAACAACCAAAAATCCTAAATAACTTTGCATAAAATTATAATAAAAAAAAAAAATAAACGAAGTGAAAACCCTCTCATTTTTAAACATTTGACTAATATTATTTATGTAATATTCATTAAAAATATTATTTATAAATGACTTAATTCTTAAACGTTATTCAATGTTTTATATGGCATATAAAATGAAATGGAAACGAACGATAAATCAAGGAATAGTGTGATTAAGGAACTTTAATATGTGGTAGAGAATGTAGTCTCTACCTACTCAAATGAAGAGAGGCATAATGATATATGTATCTATAATATTTTATAGCTTACTTTAAGAAAATATCAATGTAGGTTTACGATTATGCTAATTATTAATATATTCGTTGTAACTTAAATACTGATTTAGGAAATAAACATAATTTTATTTTCATTATGCAATAAACGAAAGACGCAATTATGTCAATTCACCCAGCAATCATTTATCCAGATTTACCAGTAACCATCTAAAGCCAACATTAAATCTAAATCTAGATAAAGGTTAGATCGGTCAGATGGAATCATAACCATATTTGGTCCTTTTATCTTGTATTTTGTAATGCAAATAAAGACTATTTGTAATTCAGTTTCAATTCAAATAGGTACATGCGCGGTTAGATTAAATAACAGGTCATCTTTGAGAAGGTTAAAGCCTACTCCAAGTTGTTCAGCCATTTGTCTACTTTTAACTGTACATAATTATTACTTGATGCTTAAATAAATTAATTCAATATTTTGAAAGCGCTATAAAATTTGTCGCTTTGATTAAAACGATCCAATATCGAATGACAGAAAATAGACACTTCGTCAAAGAAAACATAGACGAATGAGAAAATAATGATAAATTATGATGACTCAGTAATATGGTAAAACATAACGACAATAAACGTGAAAGACTATCCCATAAAGACCGGGGTTTTAGTGCTGGAAAACATCGTGATTAAATCAAGACAGGGTTAGTAAGACCGTTAATGGCTTGCCGTCTTCAAACTGAAACCAATCACTAAGCAAGCACATATAGGTGTGTATTTGTTGCGTCATTTGATAGCGAGCTCCTGTAGGTTTAGCATATACATAACCATCATTACTTGTGAGTGTAATCTTTCCAAACTCTATATTCATAAGGCGGTAATAATTCTTATAGGCAAAGGTTATGCTATTCATTTAAATACTCACTTTAGTATTAAGCGTGTGTGTTGAGACGATAGAGCATATAAGAACGAATGCCGATAGCCAGTGAGCCGACAGACACGATGACTCCATCGTGTATCTGGAAATAAAAACAATATTAAATACATTTTTTTTTTGGACTAATATACTTTTGTTTGAACTTTGTATTGCCTTAAAATTTCTACAAACATAACGTCACGCCTCTCTCCCATAAGGGTAGGCAGAGACCACATCCTTTCACGTATTTCGCTTCATCTACTTTTATAAGCACCTTCAAACACATGTTCTTCGGTTACGGGTACTTTTGACCTGGCCTTTCTCCTGATCGTCCTCGATCTGAATGAGATACGTTCGCCTTTATCATTTTACCCAGTTACACTTACTTTGTAAATTTCTTTCGACAATCTTCTCTCATCCATCCTCTAAAAATGCTCTTACATAAAAAAAAACTAGTTAGTCATCGAGACTGCCGATAGAAATGAAAACTCGAAAATTTTGAAAAAACCGTTTAATTTAAACATTAATTAAATTATAGTATCTAAGTGTAATTAAATTGTTATAATTTGTTAATTGAAAATATGAACATAATATATAACATTTGTCTGGTTTTTACATCTATTGGCACTACGACCAATAACTATGTGTATTTTCATATAGTTTAATCATACCTACACAAAATATACGCTAGGCTGCGTAAGTATCGCACATCCCCGGCTTCAACTGTTGCCGGGGGTTTTTCCCTTTGGGTTAGGTTGGACAGCTAGGGCGTAAATGCATTCCCCTCGATAAAAAAATGGCTGCGTAAATATACATTTTATTATTTATCATTTAAACGCCATCTCATACTTGGCATACTGCAGCATGTTGACGGCTGCATCATAGCATTGGTAACGCGAAACTATAACTTTTGTCCCTACCGAGAATCGTTCGTCGCCGTCAAAGTTTTCACTTCAAAAATTTGAACCATTGACCAGAAAAATATTTTTTATAGCGGTCGTTTTCTTAGAAGCAAATGAATCGAGTTTCACCTTGAGTGGGCTTACATACGTACGTATGTGTATAGACTACATAGAGTCTAGACGTTTTTTGTTTCTTCAAGAGCAATCATCCAATGCCATTCCGAGGTAATAATACGCAACGATATATAGTATAATCACAATTTCCGACGCGGTTATGCGCATGCATGGATTCTTATCTAACAAATTGCGATCACGCCGCTACCACGAAACTGTATGTAAGATGGAACGATAACGCAGTGAATAAGGGTTGTACGTGTTTGTTTTGTGTTTATCAGATCGTGTGTTTATATTATATGAATAATTATATAATTATATATTGGGGGGTCGCGAGTTCTAATCAGCCTGAGGTTTCGGTAAAGGAAAGCATCGTAAGGAAACCATAGTATGGTGGTAGGCCATTTTCTAATAATACCCGCATAGGTAGCTACCACCCTCAACTTTGAAAATCTGTCGTCATTTACCAATAGGTGTGTTCCTGCATCATCACTTGAGGACCAGTACCTTTACCTAGATTTCTTTTATCATCCTGGACCACATCATCACTTAACACCAAGTGAGATTGTGGTCCGAGCACTAAGCGTACAGTATGTTCCAGGCGATTTTTTATATGATTTCATTTTCAATAAATATAAATAGGTGTGTTCTGGCAGAATTACTTGAGATCTAATACATCTAGGCTTAGTGTGTTTACAATCCTGGACCACATCACCACTTAACTTCAGGTGAGATTGTGTTCAAAGCACTGAGCCTATACCGTATAAAAAAGTCCTCAAATTGTTTTAAGTGATAGTAATTCGTTTTTTTCATTTCATCTTTTTATTTCTTTTCATGCTGATTCTAGTTCTTTGTAGGATATTAAAGATCAGTCAAAGCTATAATGAGGTTTTGGCACATGAAAAAGTTAAAATAAAGTCAAAATACATTAGTCAGGCATTTTCTAATACTCATCGCGCCGAATACCACTGTCAAGTTTAAAAGTCAGTCACTTATTTAGTGTATTCTGTCAGTCATAATTGGACCCAGTTTCATTTCTTGAAACCTAACTTGTAACATAATTTGTTTAATGATGAATCTACGAATGAAAAGTGATTTCGTGACATACCTACTATTGAGTTTTCCGTAAGATAAACCCCATACGTGCATTGTGATTTACAAATTAACACGTACATAGAGAACATAGCTGTAAGTGATTACAAGCTGGCTCACTCTACGAATAAATAAGATTAACGTTAATAACATTCTACTAAGAGGTTAGCAGAATATTTTTATTTTAATAATTTTAAGTACATACTAGGTAGTATCATTAGTAGTACATATTAGGTAGTAGTACAGGATGGATCATTACGTGTACGATAGTGATGTCTGGAATGATCCCACATCTCTGTGCTTCCGCTAACATTAGCTAAGACTATGATTTGTATAGTTTTTTTATATGAAAAAAAAAATATATTATATTTATAAAAAAAAAAGAACCACAACGAGTTTCTTGCCGGCTCTTCTCGACTGGGTTGTTTTCCGAACCGGTGGTAGTGTTTTAGACGTTCATAAGCGCCTTCTTAGGGCCTAAATTGAATAAAGATTTTTTTGATTTTGATTTGATTTTATCCGATCGATTTGCTTGATGCAAATGTAAGTTTAATATAACTCAGTGGAGTTATAAAGAGGTTTTTGTTAAATTTATTAAGAAACAAGCAATTGAATTTATTATGTTATTTAACCAAAAGTTTTTTAATTTTCTAAAACTTTCTTAAATTTGAAGTAATTCTCAAAATCACTGAAAAAAATTATACTCATCTTTTAAGAGTTTTATAGCTTTATTCCTATAATTCCAGAAAAAAAAACATTGTATATCAATATAAGTCATCATTTGGTGTAATTGTATATTTCTCGCTAAGCGTTTATATAGTTTCCTTTTAAATCACAAGTGGCTATTTAATATGAGTTACTATGATCATCATTGTTTTTGGGTTTATTTTATACACTATACTGTAGTTTTCATACAAGGTACGTTTATGTCTGCCTGGTACCACCGCTGTAGACTTAAAATAATTGTGCATGTAAAATAATTTATAATTAAATATTACTGAGTACGTAATTTAAATTCCCATGGAATTATCATTTATGTGTAGTGATCTAGCTGATTTATATTGTTTGTGTGAGAGTTTCGGAAGTGAACGGCTATCAAGATCGGCGATCGTTCGCGATGTCCTTCAAAAGATCAGATAAATTTTGTTGCATTTTTACATACATATTTATAGTTATAGTTTTTAGTCGAAGTGCTATATGTAGTAATTATCATTATAAATTATACGCTAGAGATATGAAACAATGTTTTTTTATTGTGTGTGTGCGTGTAATCTTTTGAATCTCTTACGGACTGTCTGAAAGTAGTCTGGATTATTTTATTTATTTTATTCTATTAGTTTTGGAAAAGCTTACACGGTTAAATGCCAAGATTATTACATGGAGATGTGGAGAAAAAAATACGGTAGTGACAAAAATGATATAGAACGATACAATAAAACTAAAGAAGAGTTTATGTTTGGTCGTTTTCTCGTGCAATACAGGTCAATGATAATATTTATAATAAGGTATATTACATAAATTAATAAATTATGTCGCGCCGTTACACTTTTTGCGATTATTGCCAAAGTATTCCTTGTTAAGCATATTTTATATTTGAAATGTTCTAGTGCAAAACAAATCAATGTTCCAAATAAATGGCTAGGACTGCCAAATGGTATACTTGCATTAAAACGAAAACAATTACGAAATATAACTATTAATTATCTGTTTTGTATGGACCTGTGATGCGCGGGGAGGAAGAGGATGTTGTGAGAATGGTATTGGATATGAACGTTACATGGGAAGGGGAAGACCAAAGAGAAGATGGATGGATTGTGTGAAAGATGATATGTTTGGAAAAGTAGTGAATTTGGAGATAACTGTGCATAGAGAGGGATGGAAGAGGCCGACTCCAAACGAAAAAGGGATAAGGGTATGATGCTGATGATAATATCATGATGGAGTGGGAGAAACGTGGTATTTATAACACACATATTTATTACTAGGATTGCAATCTAAAATTCGAACCATTGAAATCAACATAGAAAACATCCAATTGACGATGCTCAAATGAGTTCTTTAAATAATTTAATCGCACAGACGCTTTTGAGATAATCAGTGTGTGGTGCCGCATATTGCAGTTTTAATCAGAGTTTTTCGATTCAAAAATCAATGTAGAATTTACTTACTTTTTAAATTTTATAGAAATATACATATCGTAAAATTCGGGTCTTCACTAATATACTAGAACTCACAATTAAAAAAATAATCATGTAAATCGGTACAGTAGTTCTCGAGTTATAAGCCAGCTAACAGACATACTGACAGAGAGATAGACGTTGTGTTTTATATAATGTAAGGATTGCCCTTAATAATAATGATAATAATACAAATTTGCCAGCTGTTCTAAACTAATCTGAATCAAAGAATTCGAATTATAACTAAAACCTTAGTATGGTTTTTTTGCGCTTTGACCGCTATGTTACCTGCTGCTTAGTGAGGATGTGGTCCAAGATGGTATACACAGTAAACCTAGAGATACGGGCTGTCACGTGTCGCTGCCGTGAACAAACCTATTAATGTTTGAAGACGGGTTTTCAAACTTGAGGGTGGTAGCTACCCAGGCTGGGAGTATTAGAAAACGCCACTGTGAATTTAAAAACCCATTATTGTTAAAAATGATCCTAAATTCTTTTACAAATAATTAAATAAAAGTACCTTAAAAACCGCATCTGACTACACCATCATCTGCATTTATTTTTATATACAATGCTTCGTATATATACAGAACATTTATATTTCATTAATTTATACATATTTACAAATGTACTAAGCTGTGTGTAAGACGTGTGTCAACAACAAAGAATTGAAAAGCCGACGTAAAACAAAACAAACATAGATTATAAGAGCTTTTCTCGCAGCCGTCAGTCCTTTGCGCATAAACAAATTAAAAAAAAGCATACGACGCAGGTTCGACGACCCGTGCGGTTAAGGACAACGTCTCTTCTCAGAAGCAAACCGTACGGGACGAAATATTAAAATAAAAACAACCTCTTCGGACCAAGTTCCGATGTTTCCGCATTGATTCGATACTTGTAAATAATAATTCGCACTATTTTAAAACATAAATATTATTGGGTAATAGCCGTGTGCCCGCGGTTGCGCCCGCGTTCATATATTCTTCACTGCGTTTTAATTTTTTTATACGGAAACCTAATTGTTTTCGTAAAAATATTAACATCTAAAATTAAGTACAAATATTTCTTATAAATTATAGCGATTGCCCGTAAAACTGCATTGAATCGGATTTTATTCATTTTTTTTTAAGTTTTATTTTTTTATGCGAATTCCTAATTATTTTCGAAAATTAAAAATGCCTTAAGTTACCCGGAGTAACTTCAGCTTTCTACCCAAAAAAAAACCCCGTACAAATTGGTTCCGGAGATTACCCATTACAAACAGACAGACAAAAGTTTTAAAAATTATTGTTTTGGTATAGGTATACATATCTATTTAGTAAAAAAAAATTGACATTACAAATACATACTTAAATTTATTTATTAGTAATATAGAAGATTTGCAGATGTTTAGTTTATTGATAATTCGCTATTTCGTGGGAACTTCATTTCGCTTCAGAATTATTACTAAATGTTGTGTTATCATCTGAATTAAATTGTATTTTTATTTTTTCAATGCGCGAGAAAACTTCTCGATTCCGAGACGAATTAGTAATGCTTATTTTTGGTCAGATATTCTATGATGGTCTGTTTTTTGACGAATCAAATGATTATAAATTAACATGCAGCTATTATAAATTAACTTTAAAAGTATGTATCTACGGAAGAAGATGGATATAAGAGCCTGACTTTATTTTTCGATAAGTTGTTGAGAGAAGCGGCGGTCCCTGACGCATGGTGCGTTAGCTCGCTGGTGCCTATCTATAAAACTAAGGGTGAAGATGTACAAGACTGCAATAAAGCGATTGAGAGAAGAATGTAAAATTACACAAAACCGTTCGTCTTTATGCTAGGTTGAGGTACCACAGATGTAATGTTTGCATTGCGTCAGCTATGCACATAAAAACAATGCCGGCCAAGAAGTGCCGTGTGGTGCCAGCCAATAATAGTACCACCCCATATCTTCCCGTGGGTGTCGTAAAAGGCGACTAAGGGATAAAAACCAGAGGATGGGCAGCAGCATTCTCTGAGTATCAAAAGCATCTACTGCGATCGCCAACCCGCTTGACAAGCGTGCCGATTATGGCAATCCCCCTTTATTGGGAAGACCTATGTCCAACAGTGGACGTCTTATGGTTGAATGGGTGGATGGATGGACACAAGAACTTGCACATGATATTTGTAGAGCTGGAAAAGGCGTACGACAAGATGCCACGAGCGGTTTTGTGGTGGACACCGAAAGAAGTATGTCTGTGAAGTATGTAGAGTTAATTCATGCTATTTACAAACATCCAAGTACCAACATATGTCCGATATATATATATATATATATATATATATATATATATATATATATATATCCAGATTCAAAGGAACCAGTATACTCACAAGTATATTCACAAAATGACATGAACTGACCTATAAGGATCCATTTAAAACGTTGTTTTCTCACAGTAAATTAGATCACACAGTGAAGCCTTACATCTATAACCATGAGAAGAAATAATTGATATTATTAACTATTCACAGCGAACATTTCAGACACATTACATTTTTTTTTATTAAAACTCATAATAATTTGAATAAAATCCGATTCAATTCACAGTTTTACGGGCAAGTGCTTGAATTTATGAGAAAACATTTTACTTTATCTTAACACAAAATAAAAAATTAGGAAAATAATTACAACTCCGTATAAAAAAATCGAAACGCAGTGGACAATATATGAAACGCGGGCGCAGCCGCGTGCACACAGCTAGTCCTAAATGTACTGGATGTAAGTTCACAAACTTTATCACTTCAGTTCAATGAACTTTCTCTTTTGTATTAAACATTTTTTTATATCAAAGAACGTAACTAACTGTAATATGCAAAAACAAAATAAATCTCAGACAAACAGCTAACAAAAAGATACAGTTAAAAAACACATACAGGGAGAGACACGAAGCTTAAAATTTGGTAAACATTTTAAATATATTCATAAATACAACTCACTAGGGATGCCGTCCGTTATCGCTTTTCATTTTACTCTGAAACTGTATACTCTATATACTCTGGACATAGTGTTTTTTTTTATTTTAATAAATTCAATTGTCTTTTACTCTCCTTACTCTCTCATCCAAATATACATTTCATAAAAGGTTACCTAATATTATAAATTATTTGAAAATTTTGGGTTTAATCTTGATGTAAAATTACTAAAAGATTTATTTTTTAGTTTTCTTTGTCTATTACATATCAAACTAGCTGAGTGCTCGCGGCTGCGACTGCTTTTCATATGTTCTTCACTGCGTTTTAATTTTTGTTACACGGAACGTTAATTATTCTCCTTAATTACTTTCGGTACTAAGATAAAGTGAAACTATTTCTCAAAAATCCAAATTCATGAGTTTTAATTTTTTTACGCGGAACCCTAATTATTTTCTTCTATCTAACACAAAAGTCCTATCAAAATCTGTCCAGCCGATCCGGATATTACCCGGAACAAACAGGCAGACAACAATTTTAAGAATTGTATTTTCTTATAGGTATCGTATAAACCATTTATATGTATTTATTATAGTAAAAAATGTTATTTTGGCATTACAAACACACACTTTAATTTTAATTAATAGTATAGATTAAATGCCTACAAGTCTCCAAACTACTTTAGTACTACGTGCAGAAGTGTTTTCTTTTTGCAAATATGCGTACACATGGCTGTATGACCTATAGAGGCCTGCATATCATTAAAACCAGATTTCATTCTTTGTTTACACTATATATAGGTACAGCACTTTGACTCACCCGATGTTCAGAGCCAATATGGTCACAGGATGGTAAACAGACTAAGCTTAAAGGTACCTACTGATTTTCAAGTAATGTATCCAAAACAAACCTATAAATCTTTGTCGACACATTTTCCATTTAAGCGCCGTTAAGTTTCTCAGACAATGTCTCTTATCTTTCTAGATAGCGATCGCTCTATCCATCCATCTATCAAAACAAACAAAAGACGTCCACTGCTGGACATATACATATATCCTCCAAAAAACCTCCACAAGGACGGGAAAACCACTTGGGGCATCCGCATCAAGTTAATTGCCGCTACCTTTGTCAGCTCCTTGGGTCACCGTATGGCAGGCGTAGGTAAACTGCGACTTCTGGTACGCGGCAACCATTCGAGAACCCGTTAGCCCCATAAGGCATCGATTTTGCGAGCAATGTGCCCAGCCCTCTGCCACTTAAGTTTGGCAAGTCATGCGATACCGGTGACTCTGGTTTTTCTGCAGATCTCCTCATTTCTAATTCGATCACGCTGTGAACCTCTTAGCATAGCCCTCTCCATTGCCCTTTGGGTAACTAAGCTTTCTAATTAGGCCCATTATAAGTGATCACGTTTCATTGTAATAACTCATCATTGGCAACACACACTGATCGAAAATTTATCTAAATGAGCGAATTTATAAAAATGGCAGCGCAGTAAATTCGTCCACATAAATCAGATTAAAGGCTTGTAAAATTATTAAAACGTTCTCGGAGGGTCCCAAAAATATTGCGTAACTTTAAAACTCGAGTAAAATATATGTGTGTTGTAACGTAATGTGTTCTTTCGCAGCTGGATACTAATACACTTTCGTGTTGTATGACGTACTTTAAACATACGCTTTCATAATATTTAGATATCTATAATATATGTGTGCGAATTTTAAATGGCAGATAATACAAATGATTTTAAAATTATCTTGTTTATTTTTGTTTTATTTTTCCCTAACTTGAGTACCTAGTTATTTGTTTAATGTGTCAATTTATATCAAAACTAATAAATAAGGCACGAGTAATTCCCCTTCTATAGATAGAAGAAATCATTGAGTATTCCTAATCTATATAAAGTTTATACGACCTGGAAATAAAACTTATAAATTTTAAAATAGGTTAAAAAAGTTCCATTATATTATCGAACAAATAAACACTGAGGGATAAGAACACGACCTTTAGTACAATTTTCAGGCATTTGTATGAAAGGTGAGTGGTAAGGAGGTCGCAACAACTAATGATGGGAGTCCGAATCCTACACTAAGAATAATAAAGTAAATACTAAAGTAAAGTACTAGCAGATTTAAATTAGTTAGACTTGTATTTTTTCTGAATACACTATCGTATTGGGCTTGAATTTCTGTAAAGGTAGTTCAGTAAGTGTTTAAATAAATAATAATAATAATAAAAGTGGTTATTCAATACTAAACATACAAAATTACATTGTACTACTTGTGTCAAACACAATCAGATTCTGATAGGATAAGTTCTTCCAAACAAGGCCAACAGCTTATATAGTTTAAAAAGAAAACAACTTTTATTGCCTACCAGATTTTATTCCACTTTAAAGATATACCTACAATTATATATATCTTCTTCAAGATTTAGTAGAAATAATTCATTTTTAATTTCAATAAGAATTCTGTGGAAATTTGGTAGAATAGTATATTTGTGATATGCTAAAAGTCACTATGAAAGTCCAAATTCATAACGTCGATAGTACACGCGAATCACTTGCTACGTAGCCCCGTTGTCAAGGTCCATCAGAATAACAACGTTACATCAATTCAAAATTATGCTTTCCAACATTTAGGTGATAAATATTACTATCTGGGGGCACGGCAGTGTCCTCGCCAAGTCGAGCAAAAGCAAAAAAAGCGGCACGGCCGTACTATCCTTTTCTCGAAGAACTCCAGGCTATTTTCCACCTCCTATAACTTCGTTGTGGACAAAACTAGAAGCCTGAGTTTTCATTAACCTAGCAGGCATTGTATAAACACGGTATATTTCAGATTTTATTTATATTGAACCAGTAGTTTAATTATTATAACTAGTCGAAATTTCTTAATTTTGTCTCTCACTGACTGGCCGATCATCGAAACTCTAAGGCACTTCTAGCAGACATAGAAGCTTTATAATAAAATTAGTGTTTAGTGTATAAATCAAGGAAAAACAAAAATATTTTGTAATTTCAGTCTAGATTTCTAGATAAATACCGCAACTGCATTAATAACTTTGTAATCTCTTATAAATGTATAGGGTTACAAAGTTACATTTGCAGTTTATGAATCAGAGTACCTGTATTGTTTTTAAAAAATACTTTAAAGTCACGTTTACTATTAATCGTATTCCTGCACAAAAAAAAACCCATGCCTACCAGTACTAGTAGTCGCAATGGATTCGGAAATACCGTATGTGAATGACCATTCTTGCCCACACTGGGGGTTGTTCCTATACCTGGCGATGGTTCGTGTTTATTTCATTCTTTGTCATGTTCTATGTATGGAAATATTCAGTTGTCGTATGAGATTAGACTTGCTACAGTCGAGTTTGTGAGAACCGGAAAGGAAAATGTATGAGTATCTACAAAAAGAAATAAGATACCATCAAAAATAAAACTTGTAAAAAAAACCAAGTCTCGAAACTCAGTTTCTTCTACCGTAAAAAGTTGTGAGAACAAGTCGGTTACTTTATTAAGTCCCTACTTAAGGGACCTTCTTATTTAAGTTATATATAATTTAGCTAACCGAAAATTATTTTATAGTGACTACATCAATATTAAAAATCTTTAAGTTTTAAATAAAATAGATTGACTTGGCAATCGGTTTTTTTACAAGTTTCTTTTTGATGGTATTTGACTTTCCTATAGCGATTACGCAATAGTGGTAAAATTATTTAAAAAAAAACACATTCTATATTTAAACAAGCTAAGACAATTAGATGTCGTAGAATGGCAATATTTAACTGAACAAAATCGAAGTACGCTGTTATCTTCAACATGTTTACATTAACAAAAGGTAAGTTTTTTACAGAAGATTGGTCCCGAAGCCTATTATCGGATAAAATCAACCAAGAATAATTTGTTTTAGCGGGATTCGAAATTTGCGCATCTTCCCTCACACTAATAATAATAATTAATAAGCCTTTTATTGTTTCTAATTTGCATGCGTTTACAAGTTAGTTAACAAAGATTATAAGTTTATAGTAGGTATATTTACAAAGAATATTAATAATATTAAATTTGTTATAAATATGTTTATGTATTAGTATTTCATTTTTTACTAATTAAGTATATTTATTTATTTTATTTCAACATATTCTTTAACTTAATGTCTATATTTATTCATTTGTAATGTAAAATAAAATTCCAATTTAAATGTCATTATTTTTATGGGAACCCCTCTGTAGGGTAAAGATCTCCTCCATTTGTATCCAATATTTACTGTCTTTCGCTTTTGTTAACCAATTGTCTAAAGCAATATCTTTGATGTCATCGACCCATTTCCGCGGTGGTCTTTTTTTTCTTTTACCTACTGGTCCTTTCCATTTTTCGGCACAAATTTTTCGCCGGGCATCTTCAACTCTTGCTTGGTGTCCTGCCCATTTCCACGTTAGTTTCATACTAACTTTTCATTTCCCTCACCCTAAATATGTTAAACTTAAAGATGTACACGAGAAAAATAATAAACAAACACCATAACAAAAGGGCTTCAATAAAATATACAATTCCATAAATGTTAAGTAAATTTCATTTAAACAAAATACCATAGTATGAGAAGTAACAATGGAATTTTGAAATAAGTTGAGTGCAAAGTAATGCACGTTTTAGAGCTGAGCGTTTATAGAGGTAGGCTTAAAAGCGATTTCATTTTACGACTACAGCGTATTGTTTAAACTCTTACGAAATGCTAAGATATAGTGTTTTAGTAGTTAAGGTCTAATTCACATAAATTATTTTCGAAGGACTCGCGACGTCGCGTCGTTTGTAGATTTTCCGTTTAACAATACTGATGGGAATGCATTATGCCGCCGAGTACATAACTATATTGGTATTTTACAGCAATTGTGCAAGTTATATTAGAATTATCAAATTGACTGAAACAATTGATAAAAATAATGAATAATGAAGGTGAATTATATGTTGTGTGTGTCAAATGCTAAGGACTGTAAATTAGAAATAAGATGAAAACAATAAAGCCATAAAAACAGTAAACAAAATTCGGATTATGTCTGAGATGTAAGGAGACTAAAATATAATATATATATATATATATATATATATATATATATATATATATATATATATATATATATAAACAGTCTTTAAAAATGTACGTTTCACAGCAACTTTAAAATATATCGATTCTGATAGGAATGAATTATGCCGCTGATTGTCTTTTACAACAATTGTGCAAAGTCAATTAAACAGTCTATAAAAATGTACATTTTGCAGTAACTTTAAAATTTAAAACATGTCTAACGGGAATATATTATACCGCCGTAAACATAGATATATTGCTCTTTTACAGTCATTGGAGAATGTCAAATAAATATCAAAACAAATCAAATCAAAATTTATTTATTCAATTTAGGCCATAAGAAGGCGCTTATGAACGTCTAAAACACTACCACCGGTTCGGAAAACAACCCAGTCGAGAAGAGCCGGCAAGAAACTCGATCTGGTTCTTTTTTTTTTTTCATAAATATAATATATATCATTTTTTTTGTCATATAAAAAACTATACACAAATCGTAGTTTTTAGTGGAAGCACAGAGATGTGGGTTATTTCCAGACATCACTATCGTTCACGTAATGATCCACCCTGTAATAACCTTTTGAGATTAAAACTTGCTTGACATAATACTTGAACTTATTGTCAGGTAAATCGGTAATATTACTTGGGATCTTATTGTAAAACCGAATACTATTACCTATAAAGCTTTTATTACACTTACTTAACCTAAAGCGTGGGACGGCCAATTTGTCTTTACTTCTAGTATTAAAATTATGACGATCATTCACTAGATCTAGCTTGTCTAAATTTTTACGAATATGCATTAAGTTATCGAAGATGTATTGAGAGGGCAAAGTTAAGATATCATATTCATATCATAATATAAAATGTGGTGCTCAAAAAGCTAGTTGTACTGATTAGAGCGAAGCGATACTTCACATCGGAGAAAAGACTACAGCTATACCAGTCCCAAGTCCGTTCCCATATGGGATACTGATGTCAACTATGAGTTGGAAGGCCTGGAGACCAGATTGAGCCACTTGATTAGATTCAAAGACGTGCTGCAAAAATTGTTGACGATTCCAATCTCGTAAACAGTTTGGAACGTTTAAGTCTAAGGAGGGACTTTACCTCCTTATGTGTTTGTATAATGGGTTGTGTTCTGATGAATTGTTCGAGTTAATACCGACACCTAATATCTAACATCGTACGGCTCGCCATCGTCAGGGAGTTCATCCTCACATCTAGGAGCCAAAACAATCTCGAGCAGTTCGATTCCATAGGAGATTCCTCCCGCGAACTATCCGGATGTGGAATGAGCTCCCAGCGGCTGTGTCTCCCGCGGAATACAGTATGGGGTTAATGAAAAGGGGTGCAAGATTTTTTTTTAAGAGTTGACAACGTGTGCTTGTTACCTCTGATGTTACAGGCATCCATGGGCTGAAGTGACCGTTTACCATCAGGCGGATCGCATGCCTGTTTGCCACTTTATACCACATAAGAAAAAGATTTTTTTAAATGTAAATTTTGCAATAAGTTGAAAATCTAACAATTCTGGTAGGAATGTATTATACCACAGAGTACATAAATAACAGTAGTCTTTTATATACATTGCAGAATGTCAAACTTATGTAAACAGGTTTACGTTTTGCACCAACATTAAAATCAATGTTTTTTTTTTTTTTTATTTTGGATATTACAAATATTTTCCATTGGTAATGACTATAACAGAAGAATATTGAAAGTATCGTGGTATGCGCATGTTATGAGGAGAGATGATAGTTAAATAACTAGTAGTTTTAAATACGAAGGTTGATTGATATAAATAGGATGAGACTTAATAAATGAATGAATAAAAAGAAAGAGAAAAAACATAGTGCTGAATCTTCATTAAAGTAAATTTAAAAAATGACAATGATATTATTTCTTTTATTTGTAATATGTGTTTATTATACAAATATAATGACATTTATATCTACTTCTAAATCGTGAGTAAATATTATTACAACCAATAGAATACATAAACCAATAGAATTATGTATTGGAAGAGAAATGAATGATAGCATTTTAAAGAAAGTTTATTTGAAAGCTTATTTGAAACTCTATCTTCAATGTTCGTTTTATAAAATTATATATACTTAGAAAAACAAAAAAGTGGAATATTTTAATTATAAAATATTATATATTTTATTATTTATCGAAAAACTTTTTTTGAGCCGTAATCTTTGCGATCGTAATAATCATTAAGTCAAAACAACATCACAATCGGATGACTGGTTTAGAAACGCTTAGAGGGTCAAAATACAAACATTCAATTTTATTTAAACAGATTAGAGAAATTAAACGTTTTCTTTAATATAATTATTGTCAAATATAAGAAGGTAAGGTTAATCTCAAGAGGGTATCAGTTTTACTGCTATCAACGTTAAATTAACAGAAGTCACGTTGAGACTTATTTACATTTTAACTGACTTTACCTTATTCATGTATATACTAAAATGGTTGCTTTCGGTAAAAAAGTATGGAAGTTGTTTTTTTATTAAGTTTAGAAAGAAATAAGACCTCAAATTACAAGTTGAGATCTTATTTCATCGATACAGTTAACAACACAATATTCCTTACAAATTTCCGATACGGTCGAAATAAAAACTGAATTTTTTTGAGAGTCGGGTGATAGTTTATTGCGATGATAGCGCAGTTGGTAGCGCGGTCGAATTTCGTGTCGTGTTTGGACGCAGGTTTGAACTCACCTATCAAACTCTAAAATAAGCCTGAACTTTCGGTGAAGGAAAATGTCATGCGGAAATCACATGATGATATGAGATTTTCTAACAATGCCCACTTAGATAGCTACCAGCCTTTAGTTTGAAAACCTGTCTCCAAATACCGAGAGATGTGTTCCGGCAGCATCACTTGCGAACCAGTGCCTCTATCTAGGATTAGTGTGCTTATAATCCTAGACAATGTGTTAAGTGGCTTAACAACTTAGGTAATTTAGGTGAGCTTGTGGTCAAAGCACTGGAGTCTGTACAGTGTAAAAAAATAGTTAACTCTAAGGTAAGAGTATAAAAGTCGGGTAAATACTACAGGATTTTATCTCGTGTATAGTTTATGATATATGATAAAATACAGTATTATTGTAATGGTAGGCAACTATAGGCATTATAAAAAAACTGTATAACCTCATGATAAAATTTCTAACGTATTTTCTTATCTTAATTGTAAATGTTATGTATGATTTGGTAAATATCTCTAGGTTTTTTTTGTCATTTTTACATAAATATGTAATATTTTATTTAGTACGTTTGTAAGGAAACGGTACGTAAACATTATTAATTTGAACATTATTTGTTTTATAATATCATAATTAATTAATCAATTAATTGAGTAACCTTGGCGTTTACTAGGTGTTGATTTATTATTTCATCGTGGATTTTTAAATTATACATAACGACTGTTATTTAAATAATAATGTAGACGTCATTCGTTGTGACGATATGACAACTTTCAAGATGGCCGACTACGTTTAAAAATTATATTTTTTTACCTTTTGACTTTTAGTATTTTTTATGATTCATTTATTTTCTTATTGTATTCTCAATATAATACCTATCTATAATTAAAATATAATTATAAACTATGAGTGCAAATTACATGGAAAATGCTCAACTAATTTAAATGCAGTTATCATTTTAATACAGGAGAAGACTGGTGATAGAATATAAGGAATAGTTTTTCGTAGAGGCTAAGTTGTTAAGTTAAAATATTAAAATTATATTTATAAAAAAAATACACTTTATATCGCACTGCACACGATACTCGTCAAATTAAAAATAAATTGAAAAATAAAACATATTTGAAGTATATTTCTGAAAAAATCTAAAATTAAATAAATTTTGACGAAATAACATATTGACGGCTGACGTCGTAGCATTGGTAACGTGATTCTATAATTTTCTTCCCTAGCGAGAAGCACTCAACTCCGCTAAAGAAGTTTAAATCAATAATCATTTTAAATTATAAACAAATAAGTTACATAATGAACATTAAGAGGACATGCGGTCGAAAAAGTAGGTATTTCAGAAAACTATATCTATCGCGTTGCGCCCCAAAGAAAGAATTATAAAACACAAAAGGGACAACTGCAGCTTGAGCTGATTTTACCGTATGTAAAATAGAGGAAAACATCACTTCGTAGTACCATGTTTCCTCCTACAAAACTGAACCGATTTTTAATTTTCTTTCAGTTTAAGAATAATAAAGACGTTAGCTATGCCTGTACGTTTTGCTGTTTTTATAATATTTTTTATCCATCAAATTTGTTTGACGAACGTCTGAAAATGACGGTAAAAATCGAGCATTTTTTCATATTCAGAGGCTCCCAATTTCTACAACAATTAATTTATGGAAAAATCAAAACGCACGAACATGGCGGTGGTGGATATATATTATTTGGTATAAAAATATTTACCATAATGCTATTATCCAGAGAAGAAACAGGGGACTTCGATTGTTTGGAATAAATGCCGCCCACATATCCTCTTAAGGGACTCTGTCAAATAAATAATGTCGGGTCGGATTTTTATCAAGGGCCACCATCATACAAACGTACAGATATTACAAGAACAGGTATATTTTTAGTAATTCTAGATATGCAAACTAATCTAGAAATGGATAGTCTGATAATAAGAAACCATTGTTAATAATAATCACTTTTAATTATTAATAAATAAGTTACATAATGAACATTAGCAACAAAATCAAACTAGTCCTATTTTTTGTTCTAGTATTTTGTTACGTAGTAGCCTCTAATTTGATTTCGAAATGTATAAGTTTTTTTTGTCATTTTAAAGTCATCAGAAACAAAAGAAGAAACTATGGATTATTGTTACAAAAGCGGTTAGTCGGTTGCATGTCGCGACGGCGCAGCGGGACAGCGCGGCGACGCCGTGCGAAAGGATAGAGTTACGAAATCATGAATGACCGATTTTACGAAATGACCAATTTTGTTGAATACACTATGACCTCATTGTCACACAGTCGTCTACCAGTCGAACTAGAACGTACTTTGAGAAATAAATTGTAATTACATAACATAACATAACCTCACATCTGTTATCCACTAAGGGTTAGGCAGAGGTGAAATAGCAAACTACAGTACCGACATTTCGTAGAGCTTAGTTCTGTTCCAGATGTGACAGGGCATGTCTGTCGCTATATCGGGCACGAATTCCAGACTCTGGGATGATACTGAGTAGAAAACCAAATATCACTTGACCCGACCTGGGGATCGAACCCGAGACCTCAGAACGACAGTCGAACCGTAATCCAACTGCGCCACCGAGGCAGTCGTTGTAATTGTAATTAAATTGTATAAAAATTGTAATTGTGTAGTCTAAACTTTTATTTAATATGTAGATTACCCATAAAAATGAGAAAATTGGTGACGATAGGAAAACAATGAATAGCTGGCGTAAACGCCAGGTTAGTGCTCAAGGGGTTAAACTATTTAAACATACATACAAAATTCTAGTTCTTTATCTTATTTCTTAAATAGATCTCGACATAACAACTGTACTTCACGTAATAAAGTAAGTAAGAAAAAAATGTTTTAAGGGAACGTTCTTGTATAGTAGAGGATATAGTGACAAATATAAAGATAGGAATACTTAATAAGCTTGGACAAGGGGACAGGATAGCTGAAAGAAGATTTACGAAACATATTTACAAGGTCACGGTGACTGGGTAAATTGGTATTAGTCGTGCTAGGCGAATGTATCTCTCATTATAATCACGTATAGCCCCTTCAATGACAGGAAAAGGCACTGTGGGGTTAAAATTGGTATTAATTTATTAACGGGAAATTACGATGAATTGCCTGAATGAATAGTAATTTGATGTTGACAGATTTTTATTTGTGGTAGCCAGATGAGCTATAGAAAACTCTTTACTGCATAGGCATTATTATTTTACTCAATAACTCAGGAAGTACTTAAGTAATAAAATATAACAACATTAAAAACTCGACCAAAACAATTAGGCGCATGATAGGAATGCGGTTACGACGCCCGAACCCCGCCTCTGACCCGCGCTTCAAATAGTGACGCACTCACGCACCATCGTGTATTCGCTCTCGACAATGGTAATATGATTTTCGTGATTTTTGAAGTTTTAATTGTCAGTTACTTAATATATGTTTTTCATTTTGTTGTTATAGTTTATTTTGTATTCTATAGTTTTAAAGAAATAAATTAACCATGTTGAACGTTTACAGCGAAGTTATTAAGGAAAAGAAGACTTGGAAAACGACAGAGAAAACGTCAGTGACGACGAAAACAGTAGTACGGACATTTCCGATGAATCTGATTCTGAAGCAATGTCGAGGATTGAGGAGTTAGATTCTGATAATGATTTACAAAAATAAAAATGTCAATACAAAACAGTGATATTATTATTTCTAGTAGAACCCTAAAGTCTTCTTCATAAACCAATAGAACAAAATGCGTAAAAGTCACTAGTATGTACTAAGTACGTAGTACGAATATTGTATCCATTACCGTTCTTGTAATTAGGTCTTCCCCTCCCTAGTTCCATTGACGTCTTAGCTGTCATGCGCCTAATTATTTTGTTCGTGTAGTACGTATTTTATTTATGTTATAAATATTGATATACTGATATATATTGATATTATATCTCATGTAAAGTTCACAATTTTCTCAAAGCATTCATGGTGTTTCATAAAACATAAATAATATTTCAAGGCTTATATAATTTACGAGCAGATGCTATATTAACTTATAATAACTAATTTATAATATATAATTAATTTGTAATAACTTAAAATTTTCATTTACTTAATAAAATATAAAATCTTACAACTTAAAGATTCCACAAGCCCCAAAAAAGAGATATAAATCGAGATATACTCGGAAGGGAAGGACAGAATAAAATGTTTATCAATTTTAAAGTGTAATATTATAATTTTATATTATACGTCTACAGTATCGCGTGTCGACTGAACAACGTTTAATATCGTGGTATGTAAGATAACATTTCTCCTAATTGGCTTTCAGAGATAAAAATCGACTTTAGCCAGTTTTTTTAATGCAATATTCAACATTGTAACACACGCAATCCTTATTGCGAGAAAGGGCGAGAGACCTTTTAAATTAGTATATTTTTTTAATGTAAACAACATGTCAAAGAAAGAGAAGATTTAAACACAATTATTTTAATGAATAACCTTGTTCTACGTCAGAAAACGACAGTAGGTTTAATTTTAATAATGATTACATAAAGTTAAATAATTAATTATTTTTAAAATAAGTAATTTAATTAAATTTTAATAATAGGACTGGGCAATGGGGAGGGTTATACAGAAGAACCAAAGTAACCGACATTGCCCGAAGAATTGCTGAATTTAAGTGGGCACAATGCTCGGAGAACCGATGCCCGATGGGGGTAACGGCTATTACACACCTGAAAATGCAACGTGGGTAGCCCCCCCCCCCCCCACAAGGTGGACCAACGACCTGGTGAAGGTTGCGGAAATCCGCAAAACCGATCGCTGTGGAGATCTTTATGGGAGACCTACGTCCAGCAGTGGAAATCTTTCATTTGAATAGATGGATGGATGGAATAAATCATCGCATAAATAATATAAGTAATAATTATTGAAAATTCAATCATAATCATTATTGAAATTTTAATTTAAAAAAAACCGTTTTCTATTTTTTTTATAACACTAAAACATTTTAATAGCTACTAAACAAAAGTAAAATCGATCGAAGAAAGGAGAAAAGATGCTGAACTGTTTATAATAGTAATATAGCGTTTATTTCACTAAAGCCCATATATAGCATACATAGTGTTAGTTAACAATTTGCCTATCTTTATTTCTATCTAATATATTTGCTTATTTATATCTACTGATTACTGGAAAATACATATGATACGTATATAACAATAATTCATCTATATACCGAAATAGTCAAAATATTTAATTAAATAATAACTTATACAAACCAGACAATTTATCATTTTTATTTGACATTTAAACCTGTTTCTCTTTTATGACTGTTATCTACATATATCAATAAATGACATAATTTTACAGGAAACAAAGACCACACAGTTGTGACACGACTTTGTGTATTTTTTTTTCTTTTCAATATATCTGCGAACACTTTAAAACATTGTACAAGATATTGCAATTACCATGGCATCTTCTTATCTAAAAATAATTAATGGAACCTTGAATTCTTTTATTTATGTCTAATATCTACGTTTTTTTTAAGTCACGTATTTATACTAATAAATAAAATTGAAGTGTCTGTTATTAACCTGTACTAAACGGATATTAGTGTACATACGATACCTATACTAAAAATACAATTTTTAATTTTTTTGTCTTTCTGTCTGTTTGTTCCGGGTAATCTCCGGAACGGCTGGACAGATTTTGACGAAACTTTAAGTAGATAGCTGAAGTTACTCCGAGTAACTTAGGGTACTTTTAATTTTCGAAAATAAGTAGTAGGGTTCTGCATAAAAAACTTAAAACGCATAAAAAAAACATATTTGCGGACAAGTGTTTGAATTTATGAGAAATATTTTTTTTCTTATTACAAAAACAAAAAATGAGGGTTCAATATTAAAAAAAAACACGCAGTAAAGAATATATAAAACGCGGGCGCAACCGTGGGAATACAACTAGTCTATTATAAAATATATTAATAAGGAATTTTGTTTTTTACAAATTCATAAATTAATGTTTACTCAGGTTTCTAAATATATCATCAATATGTACTCAAAATCGTATTTACTTGTACTTTTCGTGAAAGTAGGTATCATCATTCTTGCAAAGACATGGACTTCTATTGTTCTCCTGTTTGTAAAATTAATTATTTGGAGCTGTATTTCTTTTGGTAATGTTATGTTGAGTCCAAGTTTTCCCCAGCAGAGGATCTATGAACTTGATAGCGGTGTGGCGCACCTCTCTTCAGCGTTTGAGATAAATTGTTTAAAAAAACTCACAAATATATACCGGTTGGATTATTCAAAATCAAAAAATCTGTATTTCTATTTAGGTAACCACCACTACCATCGGTTCGGAAAACAACCCAGTCGAGAAAAACTTGTAAGAAACTCGATCTGGTTCTTTTTTATTTATAAATATTATAGATATAATTTTTTTTTGTCATATAAAAAACTATACAAATCTTAGTCTTAACTAATGTTAGCGAAAGCACAAAGATGTGGATTAATTCCAGACATCACTATCGTTCACTTAATGATCCGCCCTGACCTTTTGAGATTAAGACTTGCTTGACATAATACTTGAACATATTGTCAGATAAACCGGTAATGTTACTTGGGATCTTATTGTAAAACTGAATACTATTACCTATAAAGATTTTATTAGACTTACTTAGCCTAAAGCGTGGGACGGCCAACTTGTATTTGTTTCTAATATTAAAATTATGACGATCATTCACTAGATCGAGCTTGTGTAAATTTTTACGAATATGCATTAATTTAACGAAGATGTATTGGGAAGGCAAAGTTAAGATATCATATTCTTGAAACTTGTTCTTTAGAGATTATTAATGGTATATGTACATATAAATTTTTAACCAGGCTTCCGTATGCTAGACGCTCTGTGGGGCATATGTATTTTGAATCCATATTTTATTATGATTTTGGCGCCCACTGAAAATGCTGCCAAGGCGGGTGCTCTGGTTTACACCCCCCCCCCCCTAGATCCGGGCCTGGTTTAATAACAATTAAAGGAAAATAGGTTACCCTAGTGTCATCTCTTACTCTGCAACCAAAGTATTATTTACTGCCAAGAATTTGCTCTCCAAAATCAGGAATCTTTTCCTGAAGGCAATACTTGCTGAGAGCTTTTGAAAGATTGCGTAAGCGATACCGATGACCCTCAGCAATTGGTGTTAAAAAAGCTGTATTAGGAATAGAGTTTCACCAATTAAAAACAAAACCCTCCAAAATAAGTTTAGGCGAATGAATCTTTAAAAGTTATTTGAGCTGTTAATAAAATCCGACCACTTCCGTCGACATTTTCTGTTCAACCCGTTATAAAATAATGATGATACAAAATTGGTTAAGGTTGTATTCACTTGAGCATATTGGGCCAGTTAAATTTTGAATTAAAAAAAATACAATTTTTTTCCCGCATTTTTTTTTGAAAGCATAATAAGAACGTTTGTTCATACAGGTTCATCAAAATTTATTTTACTGAAGCACGATACCAAGAAATGTTTATTGATTTATACCACATTGGATAATTAAAACTCAATATAATTCCAGGATATTATTATAAAATTATATAATATATAATTAAACACTACAAGCTAATAAATTACAAACAAAAATAATTATGTTATTCGCAAAATTTTAAACATAGTATTAAAAGGGCGTACATAATAATTTAGAAAAATTGTTATTATTAGTCTATTAAATGGGTTATTCTTCATCCAGTGCAAAAAAAAATTTCTTTAAGAATTGTAACTAGGCATATTGTTGAAGACATCTTAGGTCTAGCTTCATGTAATGTATCATATGGATGGATAATATAATATGTTCTATTTAATCCCACTTTCATAGATAGATTGGGTAAAAAGAAAGCAATACACTTTCCGATTCAAGTCACAATATACCAGGCCAACAGAATTTATAACAACATGTGAAAATCGTTCGTGTAAAGAATCCTTAAATATCTCTATCGACGTTTACTTTCTTTAAAATTTATTGTCTATGTGATGCGTTGTGTTATCTGTGAAAGTGTTTTTTTTTTCTTTAAATGAATCATTGTTTAGGCCATTATCTTGTGGACTGAAGGTACCATATTCAATTCAGACTTTTTAAATACCTCTTTAGTTAATGATAATGCCAGTATCACGTGTGTAAGATATTTTTCAAATCTACTGAAATTCGCAATTGCTCCCACGATCTTAGTAAAATAGTAGCTATCTTGCAAAAACTTTACAAGGAGTTATTGTGGCATCTCAAAATAAACGTTCCGCATTGTTATTGCCAATATACTTGTGCACAACAATCAACCTATATCACGCAAAAAGATACCAAAATTACACAATACAGGATCAAGGACGC
Source organism: Samia ricini (assembly GCA_014132275.2). Taxonomy (NCBI): domain Eukaryota; kingdom Metazoa; phylum Arthropoda; class Insecta; order Lepidoptera; family Saturniidae; genus Samia; species Samia ricini. Next base: position 13,208,218 of record AP028158.1, read on the forward strand.
AAATTAATGCATTATTTTTTAATCTGACTAACGCTGTTGACCAAAAGTTCTTTAACAACTTCACCGAACTTTGAGGCGAACGCTTAACGACAAGAACATGACAGGACTGAAATCTCGCAAATAAACTGTTTTTAAACCTCTGTTTGGTAAAATGTAAAACAAATTATTTGATGATAGCCTTCATAAATACTCATAGATAGGGGTCTGTAATAGCCTATAATGTTATCAATTATCAATAAATAGCGGAAACTAAACTTAGAAGTACTGCCCATCGGTGCTTGGTGATAGATTTTAAAAATTAAGAACACTAAAAATAACCCGGGAATAATTAGAAAATGATCTACGGTTTCGCTATGGCTTTATCAGGGATTTTTTTTTCTTTTTTCAAAACATCAATCATTATTATAGAATAAAAAAAGTTGGACTCATACTGACGACTACCACTGTGACACCGTTATGGAAACTGACGTAGTAAGCATTCAATTTATGACCTTACAAAGTACAATGACCTTTTATATCCTTTTGTTATTAACAATATTCTATAATTCATGAATAGCCATACAATATGTTTACAAAAAAACTTAACTTTATAGTCGGTTAATAAATGAGCCTGTATGTAGTTAGTTGTGTTTTTTTTGCTCATTAATATAATCTTTTGAATAGACTTTTCTTTCTCAGTATTGTATTGGATATTGCCAATCGGTTTATCTATACTACCTAATAATAAAACTAAAGTTTTGTCTATATTTTTAATTTTTTTTTACAAATTTTATGACAGATTTATATTACAGTAATCTCTAGTCTGACACTGAAGAAATTTTGTCTGTCTGTCCGTGTGCATCTGATTTTGATGAAACGAAATTACAAAATTATTTATTTAAATTTAAAATTCACAGCTCGTATAAAATAGACATATAAACTAAACCAACAAATTCTGTGTTATTTGTTTACTAGAGAGAGAGAATTATTTTCAGAGTTCATTAAAACAAAATTTTTGGTCTTGTGGTGCCGGCTAAGAATAGTACCACCCCGTGTCTTTCCGTGGGTGTCGTAAAAGGTGAGTAAGGGATAAACCAGGGGATGGGCAGCAGCATCCTCTGTGTACCACAAATACCTACTGCGATCGCGAACGCGCTTGCCAAGCGTGGCGATTATGGCATTTCCCCTCCCCTTATTCAGGGTATACCTATCTCCAACAGTGGATGTTTTTCCGTTAAATCATCATCATATTATCCATAAGCAATATAGTAATTGGGATTAAACGAATTTATACTAACAGCTATCAATTCTACTCTGTCCGAAATATACCGTGTAATAATAATTACGTGTAAGAATCGACACGCAACTTGCCTGTTGCGATGCCGTTGCAACCTCGTGTTAGCAGATCATTTGAATATTCAAACACACGTCTCTAACTATGGGATGTTTCCTAAGTGCTAATGATCTTACATCAACGCCGATTACCGCGCATCGTATATTAGCAATAAACGTTATTTATAAATTTACGTACATCTGTATTTATTTATTCCCGTCCCATGCTTTTTACGCTTAGCAGGTCGAATAAAAGTTTTTTTAGCTTAGGTTCTACGATATAAATTCATTAGGTACCGATTTATCTGGCAATAAATATAAACACTATGTCAAAAAGATTTTAATATTCAAACGATATTGTACGATGGATGTTGTATTTGAGTATACTCTTAATAGTTACTATTGAAACGACCGAGTTCTAGGACAGCTGGTTTATTACTATTTGAACATGGGTGCGCACTGCGAGTCACCGCACGTACCTACCGCGTATATATTAACAAACACTGCACTCCTCCCCCATTAATTCAAAATTACGTTAACGATAGTGACGTCTGGAAATGACACCCCTTTCTGTGCTCCCACTAACAATAATCTTATTTATACTTAGTTAATAGTTTGTTTTACTAACAAAAGTAGCCAAAATTTTGCTTACTTTAACGGTCCCTAATATGCGATTGTTATTTGAAGCGATGATGGCGCAGTGGGAGTGCGGGCAGATTCCGCGTCAATGGAAGCGGGTTCGAGCCCACCTATCTAACTCTAAAATCATCCTGAGCTTTCGGTGAAGGAAAACATCGTGTGGAAACCATAGCGCATGGTGGTCGCGCATTTGTTAATTAGATACTATTTGTATCCGTTATGCATTGCGATGCCATGGAAATAAATTTTTTTTCACCATGAATCTTCGTGTAGCAATATGGAACGATTTACAAAAGCTACATGAGAATCTGGTAAATTCAACTGCATAGAAGGCAAGATTGTAACTAGTTAACTACTGACGTATCTATGATATGGGCTCATAGGGTACCGGGGCCCTGATGTATCTAGACAAAAATCATCCAAAATCTTTTCATTCCCCTTAGGCTTCGGCACAAATTTTAATGCAAGGCAGCGATGATGACTTAAATAGTAGTGCAGTCGGATTTCGCATCATTGGACGTGGGTTCAAACCCAGAGCTTTCAGTCAAGGAAAACATAGTGAGAAAACCATCGCATGGTGGTAGGGCATTTCCTAATAATGCCCCCCTGGGTAGTACCACCGTCAAGTTTGAAAATCTGTCGCCGAATACTAAGTGTGTTTCGGCACCATGACTTGAGAATCAGTACCTCTAGGGTTAGTGTGTTCACCATCTTGGACCATATCTTTACTTATCATCAGGTGAGATTGTGATTAAAGCACTGAGACTATATCGTGTAAAAAAATTGTATAGTCCGAATAAATAAGTATTCTTATCGGCGCTAATGACCCCCAAACCCACATAATACTCACTTACATTACATAAACATTCATTACATAATGTAAAGAACGGGAAATTATGTTTTTACAGCTGATTGTTTCGGTAAATATTATGATGATGGCACGAATTGGCTCGCGCTGTCTTTTGGGCCATGCGAGATTACTTAATTTTTGTTTATTACGTGATTTTTTACCTTTACTAATATTAACCATGTAAGCTATAGTTTAGGCTGGAAGAGTACCTATGACTTCATACTGGTGGATTTCGTATAGTTTATAAATTGACACTCGTTTTGAGGAAAAGTATTTCTAAAAATTAAATAACTATAATTTATTAAAAACTCACATTGGAAAATCTCTCCAAACTGTCATAAAAACTTCGTGCGTCATATCGTGTAGTAATCCTGCGTTCGCGGGTTTGTTTAGCAAAATACATATCTTCCCACACGTGACAATTCCATGTAATGTGTTTTATGGCCGACATTTTCCCAGAACAGTGGAATGTCCTTAACATAATAATTCCGTGTACAGATACTGCTGTTGTTCCACGTTTAACCTTCGGGTAATGAAAACCGCATAGGTACTTTATACGCTTGTAAAATGAAGTGTTGTTTTAAAGTCATCAAAAAAGAATTTCATAATTACGACAGAAAGAAATATATTAACTTAAGATTTGTAGTACCCTTGAAAGGTATGTGAAATTGAAATCTCTTTTTATCGTAACGCCTCGAAAATTAATCTTTTATGTAATGTTAATTTATTTATGTATCTACCCTTATATATTAGATCTATAAGAAAGTGTATATGCGTGTATGATATGTATAGGACTAAGTATGAGTTAAATTTTACAATTTAGTTTCATTGTAATTTGTGATTTTTGCAAAGTTTTTACATACTGACGTTCCGTGACTAGCTCTGGGCTTCAGCTGAAAATCAGCGCTGTTGGTACTTCAGCATATGCTGAGCTGGAGACCCTTTGATCTAATGAGATGCGCTTGTGCTGTGTTTTGTATCTCATTAGTGAATAAAGGATTCCTTTCTTTCTTTTTTTAAACTTAAAGATACATAGGAGACGGAATTTTGTTATTTACATAAAATATTTATTATTTTATTACGTTAGTAGCAATATATGTTTATTTTAAAAGCAAAGGATCGTATGCTTACTGGGGTGATTAAAAGGATATCCTAGCGGCATAACGTAGTCTTTAGTAGTAGTAGTAGAGTCGTAGTTCTCCCTGGATAATATCAATATGGTAAAATAAATGAACCAAATAATATATATCCAATACCGCCATGACCGTACGTTTTGATTCTTAACATAAATTAGTTATTGTAGAAACTAAAGCCTTTGAAAATGAAAAAAGCGCTCGATTTATACCGTCATTTTTGAGACGTTTGTCAAACAAATTTATGAATACATAGCATATTAAGTCTTTTTTATTTAAAACAGCAAGAAAATTAAAAATCGGTTCAGTTTTGGAGGAGGAAACAGGGTACGGCGAAGTGATGTTTGTTTGAAGTGAAGTATTTTGCATTGGTAAAATCAGCCCGCGCTGCAGTTGTCCCTTTCGTTTTTTATAATTCTTTCTATAGGGCGCAACGCGATAGCAATAAACTTCTGAAATACCTACTTTCCAACCGGATTTCCTCTTAAATAATGGGAAAAAATAATCACTTAACTTTAAAAAAATACGCTCCAAAAGTACTTGTTATAACGTTACAAATTATTTACTTAAAATTTGCCATCATGCATAATAGATTGTAAACTGCAAAAAAGCCGTTGTTTGAATTGTCGAACGGATTTTAAACAGTATTACAGTCAAATGTACGTGGGCTTATGTTAAATGTATGACCCTCAGACCTTTATCGGTCACGGTCTACGAGCACAGTGACTAAAGAATAGAAATATTAAAAAAAATGTCAATAACTTATACGGCACACTTGCACGACAGTATGGTTAAGGATTATTTATAATATATTCACGTCAGTTACGTAAGTTCCTAATTATACGAAGTTCCGACATAATTAATCTGTAGCAATTTATTAAAAAATTATTACTTAATATTATTAAGAGTGTTTCGAAATCGCTTCCATGGGCTAGCGGTCAAGGTTTCCGAATCAAACAGGTTACACTTCTAATTGATCTGGTTTTAGCAAATTGTGGCAACATTTCTACATAAAATATTGCTCGAATCTATATACCTACGTGTTATTATGGGAATATAATAATAAAAACAATCTCACGTGAAAACACATTAAATATTCTCCTAAGTTAATAGGATAATTTTTAATTGCTGTTTAGCTAACAACCACCCTTAATTACAAAAGGTCTGTCGACAAACACTTCTAGATGCGTTCAAGGCAGCGTCACTAGAAAACACAATACCTCCAGATTTAGCATGTTTGGGCCATGTCGTCGCTTAACATAAAGTGATATCGTAACCAAAGCGCTGAACATCTAAAGTAAAAAAAATAGATAAGTTACTTGCACACTCGATGACATATTCTTGGTATTTATAATAAATATATTATTTTTTTAAATAAGCATTTCGCAACAGTTCGTAATTGACAATAAATTACGATTTTATATTCCACAAGCTGGCTTATAAAACATACTATTTTCCGGTAGATGGCGCGATGAGTTCATTGAAATATGCAATTGATTTGTCACTACACCGTTCATCTGGTCCATTTTTTTGTTTATTTGTAATAAACAAAAACATTACATTGTATACGAGTATATAAGTATGTAATAGATACACAAAATATATTATCCAATTTAAAAATTGTTAACGTTATCTTAACGTTTATCTTTCGTAATAATTAATCTACGGTTAGATAATTTAATCTAAATATAAAGGGATTTTTAGATTTAAATTCATTACTATAGAACTACTATTGTCCACAGCATGTTTTCAAGTACACGGAATCCAAAACGGAATGAATGTAAGCAAAATTATTAGGGTTATACGGTTTAGAAAGCGAATACTAACTAATTTTAATGCAATTTCACATTACTATTACAGTCGGTTGAGTAATAGGCACGGCGCCGCCATTTTTCGGCTCGATTTTATGCTGTTTCAGTTGATCTATAAAATTTGCATTATTTAATAAAATTGTTTTGCTATTATTATAATTGTAATTGCGATACGTTATCGAGATTCACTACACGTCCTTAATTATTATAAAAAAAGACAAATTCGCTCGTCTGCCTGTATGTTAGTCAAATGACAATAAATGAAATGGGCATACTTCTTTATTAAACTATCAATTATCTATCTAGGTTTAGTATATATCATATCATATTCGATTTTTTTTAATCCTTTCGTTTTTATATCTTTACCATAGAATTATTACATTAAGAACGGAGCCACACGCGGAGTGAAGCCATTTCAAGTACGCCTTAAAAGTCCAAGTAAACCTTACGTTATATGTCGGTGATTACGTTCTTCCCTATCGTTATTACTCTATGATCCTAACTATACATTGGATACCAAAAAAATATAACGCAATAAATAATCGTTACTCTTAAAACTCCACAAATAGAGATTGTTATATGCAAACTAAGTAATTATTTTGGGTTTTATTTATTACTTTTATTGATTATATTGTCGACTAGTTGTGTGCCCGCGGTTCCGCTCGCGTTTTTTATGTTCTTCACTGCATATAAATTTTTTTACACGGAACCCTAATTATTTTCCTAATTATTCTTTAGTATTAAGATAAAGTAAATATATTTCTCGTAAATTCAAGCACTTGCCCGTAAAACTGTACATTGAATCAGAGTTTTAATTTTTTACGCGGAACCCTAATTATTATCGGAAATTATAAGTACCCTAAGTTACCCGGAGTAACTTCAGCTATCTACCAAAAAAAGTCCAGTCAAAATCCGTGCCGCCGTTCCGAAGATTACCCGGAAAAAACAGAATTTGTATTTTTCGTATTGGTGTCGTATATACATTCATATCTATTTATATGTACTCGGTTTTGCATAGATGTTTTGACACGTATCATACGAAATTCTATTATGCCGATCTTTTTCTGCCAAACAGGAACATCTTTATAAAGAACTTAAAACCTAAAATCCCAATACGTTAGTACGTACATACGGTGAGAGAGAAGGAACTTAGTAATATATGGTCACTATTTATAACACACACACATACATATACACACTCACACATACATACAATCAAATTTTTAATATCAATACATTATACTGCATAACATAATTTAATTATAATTACTTTGTAATTGGTACTACTTAAATATTAAAATAATAAACTGTATTATAGTAAATGTACTGTTAAGTAATATACAATAAAGAAAATAAAATAAAATATATAAAAAAACTAATTTTGACATTACAAACAGATACTTTATTTATTTGTATAGATGAGATTAGCATCTGTTATTACTTTGTGTTTTTGTTATATTTACTTATATTAGTTACAAAAATTGTTTTTAAAAAGAATTTAGGCTAAATATAAAATTACGCCAGTTAGATATATATTATTTTCTTGCCCAACATATCATTATAAGACAAACAATGAGTTTTGCAACTATTTAACGGTCACACGAACTTGACTGTTGCCGGCCTCATTACCTATATACCACATATTATGTACTTAGGTACGATTGTTTAAAAAAATTATATGTGAAATAATATATAGTCACTTGTATAACATTTAGTTTTCTGCTTATTTATTTACTAAATGTTATTCCAAAAATCTTACGAACGATAAAAATATGATTACGTACACATCTATTTCAAAATATAAAGTAAAAATTATAAACGTATTTAAGGTCACTATTATAATAAAATGATATTATATTTGTCGATAAAACTCAAATCGGGTTCGGTTAATAATTATAAAAATTATGTTTTATACAATTCAAGTTTCACTACAATTAAAAGCTATTAATTTCTTTACTTCACCTTAGGCTAGAGGTACAGAAATTGTTTTTAATGAATTTTATAAACGAAATGTCACCCGTCACCCGTAAAATAGTGCAAATCTATACTAAAATTGAAGCGTCTGTTTGTAATATCAAAATGACAACTTTTTACTAATAAATGTATTATATACAGTATATTTCTATACCAAAAAGATATTATTTTAAATTATTGTTCATCCGTCTGTTTTCTGTGGCTAATCTCCGGAATGGCTGAACCGATTTTGGCCGGACTTTTACTGGCAGATCGCTTAAGTTTCACCGCGTAACTTATCCTAAGTTACTATTATTTTTCGAAAATAAATAAGGTTCCGCGTAAAAAAATTAAAACTCATGTAATTGTAAATAAAATACGATTCAATGGAGAGCACCATCAAAACATTATTTTGCAGTGATTATTTAAAAAGAATGCATTGAAGAATATATGAAAACGCGGCCCGACCCGCGGGCACACAGCTTGTTAGAAATAAGAATCGTCACGGTATTTAGATGCATCGTCGTTTTGTGTGGACACTTGTAATGTTTCCTATGAAATGTTTACAAACTTCCTAATGTCACAATGCATTGCGCATCTAGGTTGGGGACGAACATAAACGATGTTTCATACTAGCATACGATAGACGCTCGTCTCTACAGCTCTTGAAAGGTTTTTGTTTTATTTATTTTGCAGTCTCGGGTAGTCCATTAAGCACGTGATGTTTTAAGCAACTATTTAACATCGTGCGTTCGACAAGAACATAAATCCACTTGATATTTCATTATTTTTCAAACAACACGTGATTAATGGATGATCCCAATTGACTTTTTTTAGATACATAAAAACATAAAATTTATTTTTAGTGGGTAACCTACTATAGAGACATTTTGTATTAAACATGCAAAAATATGAAAATAATATAAAAAGATAAAAAAAAACCCTCCCAGCAGTAAACTGATTCTCTCGAACTCAATTCGAGATTCACGAAAATTGAATCCTGTGGAACAACATCTTACGGCATACGCGTGTATGATTTAGATGACGTCTACTGGTACTGAACAGCGCATATTGTGTTCAAAAACCTATTGACAGTTACCTCGAATAAACATTTTAATAAAAATGTCTTCAAATTATTTATTTTTCGGATTCGTTATCGCGGAAGGTTAATTGATCATTAAGATGCGTATTTTCATACGAACTACAATAGAGCTAAGGAATAACGAACACATGTTTTAAATTTTCACATGTCATATACAAAAAAATGGAGAAATCGCTCAAAATTTATTGATCCATAACTAAAAAAAACGAAACAGCTTGAAACTTTCATAATTTAACATAACATAAAATAAGCTCACGCCCGTTATCCCCGAAAGGTTAGGCAGAGGTGAAATAGCACCCACATTTCGCCGAGCTTAGTTCCGTCCCAGATGTGACAGGGGGCGGCCTGTCGCCATATCGGGCACAAATTCCAATCTCCGGGATGATACTAAGTAGAAAAACCCAATACCACTTGACCTGACCCAGGGATCGAACCCAAGAACTTAGAACGGCAGTCGCACCGTAATACAACTGCGCCACCGAGGCACCGAGTTTCATAATTTGTAAGTTGAAATTATTAATATAACCTAACTAACATGTATCGTATAATATTCGCTCTGAGCAATAATTGTGAACATTTTCATATAGTTTATTCATAATCGAAATATACAATAGGCTTCGCAGATATACATAAATGTTATCATTAAACGCCATCTTATACTTGACATACTGTAACATGTTTATCGCTGATGTCATAGCGTTGGTAAAGCGAATCTATAAATTTGTCTCCTACCGAGAATCGCTTGACTCTGTCAAAATAGTATTAATTTCAAAAATAACTAGAACTTTTCATGGAGCTTTGACGGCACCTCGGAATAAATGTTACGCGTTATCTTCTATATTAAACTTAACTTGTACACAATAACCAAACTATATCACATAAAACGCCACCAAGGTTACATGATATAGGGTCAAATACACAAATTTAATGAATTAAAGAAAAACAACCTCTACATGAGTGACCGAGTTCCCGCCAAAAACTACTTTATAGATAATATTATAGATTTTATATTTTTGTCTATTGATTTTGAATGTTACCAATTGAAAAAAAAAAGAAAGATTAGGTTAGGTTTCGTTTATGGAAAACGTATCAAATTTGTATTGACGACAAAAATATGCGACCTTTTCGGTTTGCCACACGTTTTTAAGAAACTCAAAATAGAATGTTCCAAATACACGGAACAAATCTCATATCTACACAATGCGACGTTTCATGACGCCCCACTCACTTTCTAGCGCAACACAATAGAGCGAAATAATTCATGCAGCTCATAAGAAAATACGAATTGTGAACACAAATCCAATTAGTTGGTTTCGTATACAATTATCTATATATTAATACATGAAGCAAAAACTTTGTACCCCTTTTTAGCAAAAATTACGCGGACGGAGGAGTATGAAATTTCGCACACTTATGGTTTATATAGAGGAGTGCAGAATGCTAGTAGTTCTTAAAAATTATGTATAAAAAATACAGTAAATCAATAAATAAAACATTACACATACTAACACACACGCGTACACGATTATAAATGTATTATCAATCACGTGTCATACTTGATATTTATTTACCGCGTAATCAAATTGTTTAATTTTAAGTAGGTTTTTCTTTAAGCGATTGGCAAGAAAATGCGAATAAAAATGTGGAGATTTTAAAAATTAATTATTACTATTTTATAAAAGAAACCATACACTTTAATGAGTTATGGTCGAATTTCACAGGCGAGTACTAGTCATTTTAATAAGTCAAAATCAATAGGAATTTTTGACTCATCAAAAAACAGTCCACAAAAAGGGATAATCGCTGAAAACAAAATTACAGTCCGATAAAAAATTAGTAAGTTATTAAGCATTTTAATTTGTATGCTGAAGAATGAGAGAGTAATATGACCTCACACTAATGTGTTTTGTAAGGATTCTAAAGTAACACTCACTTAGCGATAAAAGGATAGAGCACTCTTTAAACATTTATATCTTAAGGTGTCACTAGCCGAAAGAAATTTATTTTCTGGATATGTATAATATTTGCTGATACCCGCTGGGGCCAACGGGTTCTCGAATGGCTACCAAGCACCGGAAGAGGTAGCGTAGGTAGGCCTCCCACAAGGTGTGGGCCGAGGACCTGGTGAAGGTCGCGGGAATCTGCTAGATGCGGGTGCCGCAATACCGGTCGTCGTAGAGATCTTTGGGGGAGACCTATATCTAGCAGTGGACGTCTTTCGGTTAAATGGATGGATAGTATTTCATGAAATTATTTATTTGTCTATTGTCTATACTATTATAAAACGAGTTAAAATTAACTTTTTTGCTTGATCGTGGAACTCAAAAACTGCTCAATGGGTTTTAAAAATTCTTTCATTTTTAGAAAGTTACACAATAAGAGATTTCTATAACCTATACCCATGCGAAGTCAGGGCGACTCGCTAGTTCTTAATAAATTAAACATCTCTGTCAAATATCCTCTTACAATATGCAAGTAACCACTTAAAATGCAGACATTCGATGTAAAACACTAAAACCGCACTAGTTAAAAAGAGAAGGGAAAAAATGATAATGAAGCGAATTGGTTTTGGTATTTCAGCATTTAAAAAAAATTAATTTACCTACGTTGAATGTTCATTAAAGAACTGTAAACTAATAATAATAATAAAATATATGAATATTACTGTAATATACCTAATAAAATATATTCCTTCAAGGAAAATATTATACAATTCTGTTTTGCACAAAATTTTAATGGCATTCATGAAAACATTCGAAAATATATTTTAATATCTAAAAATTCTTAATCTTACGATTTATAAAATCACAAAAATAAAATATTTCTATTAAAATCTCGTATTTGTTTCGTTACTTTATTTTTTTGCATAATTATTGTCATTCTATTATGTATGTTGTCCTGTTTCAATTCGATTAAGGATCAATTGAATTAATAATTCGCTTGATTATTAGGGGCCGATTTATTACGTAACAATGAATGGAGGACGGGGGCCTATGCTGCGTTTATTTTTGATAACATGTTGGACAGAGGATTCTGAATGGTGATACGTAAGGAAATTATACTAGTGATTACGCCATCGCGGGGAGGGGGTTTCATGGGATGTACTATTGCTGATAATTGAGAAGGGGGAGTTAATACTTGAACGGACCCTTAAGCATTAACTATTCAATCACTTGAATTACAATGGATAAGATTTATTACCTGATCTCGAGGTAGTAAGGTCTATCTTCTACACTCTTACTAATGTTCCCCTATCAATCTAAATTCACCTACAGTTATTGTTGAGAATTTGACGGAAAAAGAAACAATTGTTGAAAAGGAAAAAAAATATAGCGTGCTTATTATATGTTGTCTCTTTCTTGAAACCATGTGTTGGTTTATTAACAAGAATCGACATTTTATGTAATTCTTTAGCAGACCAAATTAATAATTATATTTTAAAAATTTAAAAAGTTTTTGACATTTTTTTTTAAATATCATAACCGCCAGCGTGACTCTTCTAACCATACAAGCCACAGTTTCTCAACCCTATTTGCTTACCGCACACTTTGAGAATAGGTTTTTTTTCTAACGTCTCACGTCTTAATTTTTTGACTTGTTTAGACTTTTTTTTTTAATCTGCCCACGGCCCTCTGCCTCTAATTACCTTTCATTCTTCTGCTAACCAATCACCTACCCCCACCCGCCCGAAAGTCTCAAACGTCTACAAGGATATAACCTAAATTATACACAAAACTGTTAACAAAATAAAAATAATTAAATACATTTTTTTTATATCTATTAAAAGATATTGTGGACGTAAGGATGTGCTGGGGTTGGATACCATTACATTGTATGAATGATATAATAATAGTTGCATTACTAAAGTTGTGACTCATCGTAGAGTCAAAACCCACGTCCTTTGAGCGTATTACCGTGGTATCAAAAACATTTCAAACGTCTACCATACAATAAACATAATCCCTAAACACAATAGCGACGTGGATCAACAATATTCGATACTTTCGATTCTAACAATAGACGCTCTTGTCTATTCTCATTAATACACCCGTCAACATTAATATTATATCAGCTATCTATGAATATTAATTATCACGGTATAATTCAATGAAAATGTAAATACTTTTACAACGCTCATTACGAGGTAATCAAGTAATTTTACCGTATCGTTTTTTCCTTATATTGCTTATAAATATATCTTACTGCCTCACCTGGCGTTGCGAGGATTACATTTATGTAACAAAAAAAAATTGTTAAATAGTATAAGTAAATAATCAAAAAAACATATATTATTCCTACAGAACTTAGAGCATAGCGTAATGTCTTGGATTATTCCATTTTTGTTTTTTTGGTAAATACTTAGAGACTTCTACTTAGAGCTTACCAAATAAGAAACTATTTTATTTAAAACATAATTTCTAATACATAATATATACAAATAAACAACATAATAATAAACCTAGGTATGTAAGGCGCAATTTAAAAAAAAACTTTTTGTTAATTATCCGAAGCAAATCGGTCCATTAGATTAAAATATTTGCCCGAACAAAAAAAAAACTGTTACCTAAATATATACCATACGAAAGCCAGTTAGCTCTCTCTAGATATAACCATATTAACGATCTTAGACCACATCGTCGCCTAACATAAAAAGAACTAGGCAATTTCATTTGTTTTAGAAGAATACTATTTCAAATTTGCCGATATTAAAATGGCAAAAACTAATAAACACAGTCGATATAATATGTAATTATTAAAGTTATACGATCGAAAGTGAATGCGCTTACGACTACACACATACACATCCATACAAATTGACATTTGTGTGCGTACACGCGATCGCACGTGTCCCAACGTTGTGTGCGTCGAGGAAATAATGCTGTACAAAGACATATTATCGGCAAGATGTGACAGATAAATGTTTTGATTATTCTGATAACCGCTTCTTCAATCACGTCATGATGCAGATATTAACTTATATCAATATAACATGTTACGATTAAATTAGAAATATTTAACTGTGTGATCTAATAGACATCTTTTACAGATTACATAGTTTTAAAAATTAATTTATATATATATATTTTATTACATTGTGTAAATTCAACGTTTAATTCCAATCACACCTGGTATTACGAAGATACCGGGCGGCAACAAATGCGAAGAATCGGTACCTCCGTAAACTATAGCTACCGCGTTACGCTTCAAAGGAAGCATTATAAAACGCGAAACGGACAACTGCAGCTCGGGATGCTTCTACCAGTGCAAAATATATGAAATCATCACTGTCTTCTCCTACAAAACGGGTTGATTTTAAAATTATCTTTCAATTATAGTATAAGAAAGGCTTTGGTCTTTACGTTATGTTTTTATTTGCCAAATTCGTTTGACGGATGTCTGAAAACAACGCTGAAAATAGGGCATTTCTTCTCATTTTCTAAGGCTCCTAGTTGCTATTATTCTTAGTTTATAAAAAAAATCAAAACGTACGGGCATAGCGGTGGTGAATATATATTGTATAACAATATATACTGTAATTCCATTATCTAAGAAGGAAACAGAGGAATACGTTTGTATGGATAGACGGTGCCCGCATATTCTCTAAAGCGAAAATGTGGTCGAAGATAGTAAATTAATCTGTGGTAAACACAATAGTCTTAGAGGAAATAATTCTAAAATTAATGCTGCCGTGAAGAACCTTACAGATAGACAGGAAATGGATTTACAAACTTCACGGTGATAGTTGACTAGGTAATATTTGCACATAATAATATTAAGCTATTCAAACTTCACCATAATAATATTTGTTTTTTACGCTCTCAAAGTACTCAACATGCATCATGAAATTTTCTATACCCGTTTTCAGAGGTACAGAAAAAGATATAGGGCATCATTAATTCTTCAATTGATTGTTGAAATCTACATTCATGCAAGTGAAGCCACGGGCAAAAAAACTAATATAACATGAGTCTTTATAGTATATTTTTTAATTGTTAATTATTTAGCTACGGAATTAAATACTTCGTTCGACTAAAGAAATTACTTAACAAATTAAAAATACCGTTTCCAGTAGTTTTAAAATAAAGTAAACGAAATGGACGATCATATCACGACACTTCACTTACGGAAACACCCAGCGCCGTTCGTATTATTATTGTTTAAGTCGATATAAAATAATAAGGAAAAATGACTTTCCTATATAATTAATTTTAGTCGTTTTTAATATTTGGCTCATTGAACTTTATGATTATTTTATAAACGAAAAAAAAAATGTACTCTTTTACATAATCTGTAGATAATATATATACATATATATATAAGGAAATGGGGTTACTTTGACGCACCATCACCTCAAAATTACTGAACATATCGGAATTTTACGTTGATGGTTATAGGCTATTTTATTTTTTGGATTCCATCGACCCTTTCTCATTTTTTATTGCGATTTACTGTTGTTTTCCGTTAATAAAAACAAAAGACTCTTATTTTCCTTCATTCATTTGTTTTTTTTTAGGTTGGGTACAAATGTAATGTTATATGAACTTTTTCACTTACACCTAAAGAACATACGAGACGCGGGGCGGACTATGTAATAAATAGCCGCATTTTTCAAAATTTTCTTTGTTTAGCATTCTTTAGAAGATTTCTGTGACACAACAGCGTATTACGAGCAACTATGACGCTAAGTGAAAAATTAAAGATGATAAATTATAACAGAATTTTACCAAATCCAACACTAGCGATATCCGTAATCTTCTTTTCATTTGTAGAACTTACCTGTAATTAAAATAATAATTTATAGTATAAGCAATTTACTAACTACAGAGTAAATACTTTAATATATTCAAATAATTATATTTTCTTAAATTAATTGTATTCTTAATATTTGAAACATTGATATATTTAGGTTTAAAAGTAAAAAAAAACAATAATTAAATGTTATAAAATAAATAAGAAGACTTGAAATTTGAAAAGACAATAAATACATTAGTCTGCTCTTATTTTTTTGTGTCATGTCGGAATTGAATATGTCACTCTTTTGACAAAAAGTAAACTTATCATCATTCGACAGACTTATTGTCATTATAATAAATATCCATTATAATCATTCAATTATAATTTAATAAACGAAACAGCTTGCATTTTAACTTTTGAAGCGATTATGGCTTAGTTGTTAGTGCGGGCGGATTTCGCGTCAATGGACGCGAGTTCAAACCCACCTATGCAACTCTACAATCAGCCTGAGCTCTCGGTGAAGGGAAACATCGTAAGGAAAACATTGCATGATTTTTGAATAATGCCCAACCTTGTAGCTACCACCCTCAAGTTAAAAAGCTTATCGCCAAATATTAACAGATGTGTTCCGGCAGCATCACTTAAGATTAACCAATACAACTAGGTTTAGTGCGTTTACCGCCCTGGGCCACATCGTCACTTAACATCAGGTGAGATTGTGATAAAAGCACAGAGCCTGTACCGTGTGAAAAAATCTGGAAAATAACCAACAGTGACCAAGCATTAATGAACATTGCCCTTTTGTATAGTAACTTACAAAAATAATCCCGACTATATTTATGTAGAAAGATCAAAGATAAATAAGTTATGATTTGATGATATTTATACAGATGTTCTGTACCACAAAAAAACTCTCAATATATTAGGAGTACAAATAAGTTTTCGCCGTTTTTTAACACAAATGAATTATTTATTATAGAAGAACGGTAATATAAATTTATTTAAAATATTGCCCATCACTTGCAACCACTTTTTCCCATCTCTCAGGCAGCATTCGAATCCCACGTCTGAAGAACTCCTTGTCTTTTGAGGCTATCCACGAATCAACCCAATTTTTGGTATCCTCATAAGATGTGAACCGCTGCGCCGTCAGAGCATGTGCCATGGACCGGAACAGGTGATAATCGGACGGTGCAATGTCTGGTGAATACAGCGGGTGGGGTAACACTTCCCAATCAAGTGTTTCCAAGTACTTTTTCACGGGAGCCGCAACATGTGGACGAGCATTGTCATGCAGAAGAATAATTTTTTCGTGTCTAGAATAGTATTGAGAGCGTTTTTCCTTCAGAGCTCGGCTCAATCTCATCAATTGTGTTCGATAGAGGGCTCCAGTAATTGTTTCGCTCGGATTAAGCAACTCATAATACACTACACCTAGCTGATCCCACCAAATACACAGCATAAGTTTTTTTTTTCCGTGAATATTCAGTTTTGCTGTTGATGTTGACGCGTGGCCAGGTAATCCCCATGATTTTCTTCTTTTTTGGATTGTCATAATGTATCCACTTCTCATCACCAGTTACGATACGATGTAAAAAACCCTTGTTTTATGTCTAGCTAGCAGTATTTCACTTAAGCATAATCGGCGTTCAATATCTCTCGGCTTTAATTCGTACGGAACCCAATTTCCTTGTTTATGAATCATTCCTAATGATTTTAAACGATGTGTGACTGCTTGCTGAGCGACTTCTAATGTTAGAGCAAGTTCTTTTTGTGTTTGAGATGAATCTTCATCCAATAATTCCTCCAATTCTGCATCCTCGTAAATTTTTGGCCTTCCACTGCGATCTTTCGGTCGAAATCACCGTTTTTAAACTTTTGAAACCACTCTCGATACGTTCTCTCACTCAAAGCACCCTCACCATATGCTTCTATGAGCAATTGATGCGCCTCAACAGCAGATTTCTTTAAATTAAAGAAGTAAACTAATATTTCCCGCAAATGACGTTTACTTGGCTCAAATTTTGACATTTTCCTATTGTCTTCTTATTGTATTGTATATTTGTATGGGTACTCGACACATTAAATGCAATTATTTAAAACGGGTTTTCGCGTGTTACCTTTCCTTTTTACCATTACCACCGGCCGAAAGTATCCCCTCATCGCCAATACTATTGTAGAATGGCTCGCAAAACGATTGAAAATAAAAAAAACATAAAACTCCAATCGCGAGGATGGATATAGGCTTTTCTCTGCGTGGAATCCGGTGTTAAAATGTCAAGGTTCGCGATTTATCGTCACAGGGATCATCGATGGACACTGTTAGTGTAGTATGTTGTGACTATAATAAATATAAAGGCCAAACGGAGGTAGTTCATCAAAATACCTCTCAACGCAGCAGGCGACGCCGCGCACCGCCAGTCAGCCCGTGACCACGGTCGGTGAAACCCAGCTGAAACGTCAGGGTAGGAAAAGGAAAGGTAAAGCGTGAAACCCCGTTTTTCGATAATTGCATTTAAAAGAAGTTACTGCTTAAAACTTTCGCTATCTACCGCAAAAAGTTCCGTCAAAACCGGTTAAGCCGTTTCCGAGATTAGACGGAACAAATAGACAACATTTTTTTATAAACACCGTATATACACTCTTATGTATTTAGTAACTAACTTCTATTTTGATATTACAAACAGACACTTATAAGTAGATTATTATTATTCATACAATTTTTTAACAAAATAAAACGGTGACCACGACAGAGTTATTATACACTGTAAAATTGTTAAATGTTTTACGACAGTAATATTTAGTTATTTGATAAACTTTTCAACACATAATATCGATGACACGGATTCGAACCATCGGTAGCCGATGTCGCAACCGATCCGCACCGTCTAAACTCGTTACTACTGCATAATCTTCGGAGAGGTAAAAGTCGCAAATTGCCCAACACCGGGCTCACCATTAGAGTTAATGACAGACCTTGCAATAACATATATAATTACACGCTACAGCTAGATTGTGTATCTTTTTGTCTTAATACTCTTTGTTCGAGTGGACATCTTCATATTGTGTTAGAGGTGATTGGATATTTTTAACTTCGCCCTCGAAGAGTAAGCAAACTCTTACCCCTTCTCCGTACGTAAGCAATTTTGAAACAAAAACTAAATGCAATTAAGTAAACAAAACAATAACAAGTTTCCGGAATGTAGTATCTTAGGGTTGCGCCACATATCGGGCGTGGCGGGACGCGAGCGCACTTTTACTATAGAAGAGATTGCGCACATTTCGCGCTTGGTTTTCGTCGTCGCGATGTATACTATAGAAACATCGCCATCGCGTCCCAGCCCGTCCGGTGTGTGGCGCAACCTTTAACCTTGCCCTCCCAAGTTCCATGTTTCATAATTAGCAAAACTAATAATAGTTTTCTAGGTAATGTAATATAACAGTGTTAGGTTTTACAATAAAATCCCAAAGCACATTAGCGATTTACCAGAAAACAAGTTCAAACACTGTGTCAAGCAAATTTTAATTTGCAAAGGTTTTTATTATAGGGTGAATCATTATGTGAACGATGGTGATGATGTCTAGAAGTGTCAGCTTACTCTGTGCATCTACTAATAAACTTTGTAACTATTATATAAGTTGTAAAGTTCATAAAAAAACATGCAGAAAAAAATCAGATCGAGTTTCTTGCCAGTTCTACTCGATTACTGGCTTGTTTTCCGAACCGGTGGTAGTATTCATAAGCGCCTTGAGAAGGTCTAAATTGAATAAATTATTTTAGATTTTTTTTTAAACAATGCATTAGTACGTAATGAATATTCAGACTCCTATGATACTTGAAACTTCACTAGAAAACGAAAATAGATGTAATTTAACTGCATCACTTTTATAATAAAATAAATTTTAAACAAAAAAAAAAACGAAAAAAAATTAAAGTTTGAAATACATAGGAAAATAAATCAAGCGATGATTTATGTGGATGATGGCTAAATGGTGTTGTGGTCGGATTCCGCGTCGATGGGTGTAGATTCGAATCCACTTATTTTATAATACACTTCAGCTTTCGATGAAAGAAAACATCCCCAAGAAACCGGTAGGATGTAAAGTAGAAAATGGTAGGATATTTTCTAATTTCCGTCTGACTAGCGACCATCCCGAGTTTTAAAATCTATCGTCAAGTCGTGAAAGCCAGAATCTTAAGGCTTAGTGTGTTTACCACCCTGAACCACGTCGTCGCTTAACATCAGGTAGGATTGTGTTACAAAACGCAAAAAAAAAAAAAAAGTAAAAAATAAATTTTGAGCCATAAATATATCTTTTCCGGAGTGAAAGGATGACATAATACATTCCGTATTTCAAAAAATAAAATACCATAATTAACATTATGAATAATAGTCTAATGCTAATTTGAATTATAGATTATATCAATTTAAATTCGGGCTTATAAAATTACATTACATTAAAAAAACAAACAAATAAAAAGTTTCTTTCATTCAAAGAGTATTATTAACCTACTAAATTTGTAAGCAAAAACCCCGTTCCTTTCCATTCACTCATCGATACGTTACATAAAACTCAACAAAGATGGCTCCGGTTCAATAAGAATTAAATTATAGCGATAGACTCACTCGCGGTAAGTGAGAGGTCACATGCCGTCGAACTAAGAATATTCATAATCTAGTCTCTCTATGCACTTTCCAATTGTTGCATAAGGGATAATGCAAAGATGAACTGGCGTCCTTAATTTAAATTTAAAGGCCAAAGTATTTATTGGAATAGAAATAATTACAGCTTTTAAGTATCTCTGAATTTTTACATATACTTATAATAAAATGAATAAGTACATAATTAATAGCACATGCAGAAAAAAATCAACAAAGTTTTATAGTTTAACATAAATATTTTAAAAGTTCCATGCATGAATTGGTCATTTATAATTATAACGGTATGTTTCAAATTTGGAATAATTTTATTGCTTAAATTTGTAATACAGTTAAATGGCGTATAAGCTAATGATCCATATTTATTAATAAATAATTAACAATCTGATTAATGAACATAATATACACACATTTAAACATGCATTTTTATTTCTATAGATCTATATATTTATAATGAATGAAATTTAGAAAAAAAATGTGTAGTACATTCTCTATGCATATTTGTTATTTACGAACGAAGACTCGAGCAAAGTTAGCAAATATTCCTATAATTGACAGTACTCTCAGTATATTTAATTGACTACCACGTATTTAGTACAAATATATAAAACATTACATTTGATGTCAATAAGCCCTAATAGTATAATTCAATTAATATGTCGATTACCCATAAAAATGAGACAATAGGAAAACAATGGAAAGCTGGCGTAAACGCCAGGTTAGTGCTCAAAAGGTTAAACAACATGTCATTTTTAACTGTAGTTCCCAATTTATTGTTTAAAAATACGAAAACAAATAACTAATATTCACCGGTTCCATGTAAACCCACTATTAAAACATGTACACTCCAATAGAGAAGTAAAACACAAAAAAACTTTACAAACAAACTATTATATAAAAGTTAAAACACTTTTCAAATATCGTTATAATAGCAAAAAGCAGCGTTATAACGTAACTAGTAAAATAACAGGTAATAACATCATTCGGTAATGATTACGGGAGTGGTTAACGGAATGTGTTATGCTTCACGTTTGGCGTATATACTCGTATTATATATATATATATAAAACACAACAGAGAAACATTTACGTGAGATGATAGAATATTAGTTATCTGACGTTCAAATGATAAGCTACCACTTTCAAGCTGATGATTTCTAATAAAATCTTAATAAACTCAATGAAATTTTTATTTATTTATGTATTCATGCAAAAACAAACATATTATACAATTTATAATTACTAATTATTAAAAATACATGTTAAACGTTAAGTATAAGTGAGTACTATATTCATATTTTTATGAGTAAAATTGAAGATTCAAGCGATTATGGCGTAGTAGCTAGAGCGTTCGAATTCCACGTCAATGGATGCGGGTTCGAGCCTACCTACCCAACTCTAAAATCAGCTGAGCTTTTGGTGAAGGAAAACATCCTGAGGTAATTTTAGCGCATGGTGATATTGCATTTTCTAACAGTGCCCGTCTATGGTGATGCTGCCGAAACACACCTCTTGGTATTTGGCGACAGGTTTTCTAACTTGAGGGTGGTAACTACCCAGACGGCCATTGTTAGAAAATGCCCTATCACCATGCTATGGTTTCCTCACGGTGTTCCTCCATTGACGCGGAATCCGGCAACACTATCCACTGCGCCATCATCATCAAATGAAATCATAATTACTACCAAAGATTACTTACTACCACTAGTGGTTAATTTAAAAACAGTGTATTTAATTACGCCTTTCTATTTATATGCTGCAAAACGAGAATTATTTCGTAAATAACAATTTTTGTGCAACGTATTTTACATTATCATTAACTGACCGTGAACTCGAAATTGCAACGAATGCCGCAACAGCGACAGATTGAAGACAAATTTGGAACCGAAATTGTTAACACTTTTTAAAGATTTTATAGATTAAGTTCTTTGTAAATTAATGGTACAAAAAAAAATGTTTTTGCATAAAGTGAAACTTTAGACTCGGTTAATTGTATTCCGACGAAGGTTATCTAGTAAAAGAAATACATGACGATTGTGCTATAAAAAGCAGACGTATAGCGTGATACAATATCATTTACACGCTTGCATATAAAATGCAATAAATATAGATTTTGTAAAGGATCCTTTTTTATTTTTTGCCATACTGATAAGTTTAGCTAAAGAATGAATCCGAGCAATTTCATGAAGGTAATTCCCAAACCCAAGACGGAATTCCTTAGCCTTATTCTGGTACTAGTTCGTTCGACACAGAACAGTCCTACTGGCCAACTGCATAGTCATTTCGAAAAATAAATTAATTTATAATATAACAGTATAGTTATAAACTATTATAATTATTTTAACACCAATTACTCTAAAACCTTAAAAAATCAAAATACACAAGAAAATGGTTACATTATTTGTTTATTATCCACAAAATAACCGAAATGAACTTAATAGTAACTATAGTACTATTTAGAAGTGTAACTGTCAACAGTCGTCGTTGCCATGGTAACGTTTAAACGCTGCAGAAAGGGCAGAAAAGACACAAAAGAGGTGTAAATTCTCATTGATATCCTTGACTATTGCTATTGACTGATTGCTTGACTATATTGATAACGCCCTAATATATGGGTTTACAGCATTTATCGAGATCTGTTTACAGATTAATAAAACCTTTGAATTAATTAATAAATATTTAGATTAGAAAAAAGTAATTGATAAGCTCGAAAACTATCTAGTCTTTATAGTTGACTAAATGGAACAAGACGAAAGCATTGGATTTTTTTGTCTTAATAAACACGAAAAAAATTTCCCAAAAGTTTTTTCATATTCTTTTTCATTTTTAAATACAAAAAAAATATCTAAAAGTCTTTAACTTTTTGTTGTTTTTTTTTTTTTTAAAGCAAAATCGTTAATTATATTAGTTACGGACGAGCACGTACTGAGGAGACGTGACAACACGGAATCAATATCTTTCGACAAGTCACAGCCTGTAATTGTGAATCTTTTACATTCGCATTACAATACTGTTTATGTAATAATAAACGTTCGGACTTCTCTATAATGGCTTTCGATGAAATTGAAATATTACGTGCAGATCGTTAACCCGTAGAGTGCAATTTGACTTTTATTTTTATATAAAAGTCCAAAGGTGCATTTATTTTTTTGTGTAATATTTTTATAATCTATTGTCATATAATTCTATTTTTCTATTAATTTCATCATCATCCTCCAGCCAACACGAAAGACGTAAACTGCTGGGCATAGGCCTACCGAAAGATTTCCACAACGACCAGTCTGCATCTGATCGGTCCACATTGTTAGGAGCCTACCTACGCTGCATTTTCTCGTATGTAGTCGCCATTCGAGAATTGCCCTATCGGACAATGTGCCTCATCCAGTGCCACTTTAGAAATTTCTCGGTTAATGTCCTCTCATTCCTGATTCGATCACGCAGTAAAACTCCGAGCGTAACTTAGTATATATTATTATAGGTAATATTCACGAATGTAAGTCAAGTACATAAACTTAAAAAGTGTGTGTGTACTTATGTATGCACGGAAGAAGTTATACTTCTTTGATGAAATAATAAAAAAAACTAAAACGTTGACAGCTAACTTCAGGGTGTAGGTTTTTCATGACGGTTGCGGGTATCGTAAAAAACACTCATAATTTTTTCTTTAAAGCACCAAAAGGAGTATAACTTCAAAAATCAAACCACATAAACTTATGGTATGTATAAAAAACAATTAAATAAATATATATAAATTCATTATTGCTTGCAATTTTTGACGAAACATATGATTAGCTCATCTCACAGTGTACTAAGCTTAAGTAATCTCAGGAAATAATCAAAAAATAATAATTTTGTATTACACAAAAATTATAACGCTAGTAAAAATTGTTTGATAATCGTGTGAATATGGACACAATCAACAGATGCGCTTGCGCAGCTCACCCGTTAATGTATACGCTAAAATTAACCATTAAACCAGCGGTTAAACATAATGCAAAATTAACCTGGATCTAAATAATAGATTGTAATTATATTTTACATAATACTCACTCAATTACTATTCATTATTCAACCGCTTTCCGTATACAAAGTTATTACCTGTTAATTCGATAACGCGAAGGTTCTAGATTTAGTATGTAATTAACCCCTTGAGCACTATCCTGGCGTTTACGCCAGCTTTCCATTGTTTTCCTATTCTCTTCCTATTTTCTCATTTTTATGGGTACTCGACACATTAATATGTTCTGCTTCATAAGAACCAAAAAAAAACATAATTATTAGTTAACATGTATTTATTACACATTTTATTTACATCTTTATATTTTACGCAACATAGCGACTGATGGTATTTTAGCTTATTCTTAATATGACAATAGAAAAACAATGGAAAGATGGCGTAAACACCAGTTTAGTGTTCAAGGGGTTAATACTTATTTTTTAAAGAGGATGGTGTAAGAAGGGCATTTGATTCGAATGGGGACGGTTATATTGGATGGGGAAGACCCAAGAAAAGATGGATGGATTTTGTGAAAGATGATATATTTAGAAAGGGAATGCGTAGATGACTGCAAATAGAGAGTAATTGAACAGAAAGACATGTTGTCCCGACCCTCAAATGAAAATGGGTTAAGGGTATAAGGTATAAGGGTATAAGGGTATAATGGGTTAAGATAATGATTTAATTTATAAGCAGATAATTATAGAGTCTACCGCCAAATGCGTTTGTCGGTTCTAATAAAGTCATATCCTTTCAAAGTGGACCCCGGTATCCGCTAATCTTATATTCAATGGACATAAAACTTGTCACTCTTATAATTAAAAAAAGCTAATATTTGTATCTTCAAATTCGTGAACGGATAAAAACAATATAAGTAATATTGTATGCTAATAATTTATTAATTTAACATTAACTAACAATATTCGACCCCGTAATCGAAATACGACCATTGTGATTACTGATTTTTTTTATTGCATATGCATATTCCCTTATGTATAAGGAACAAATGTAAAATAGTAGAAAAAAAATTAAATTCATATACATGTTTTCATAAATAAATTAAAAATGTTTATGGACGAATTACAATCACTTGCTTAAACTTAAGTTACCAAAAGGTAAACTTAAATTATAAAAAAACTTTTTATAAAATAGCAACATAGAAAAATGTATCGCAATAGCAGAAAACGAGCACTTATTATAAACGTTATATTCCTTATGCATCAATAACCGTTTTCCGTTATTGACCAATTAACGAACGTCCGTCAGCCAGTCGCGTTCGTCCGGTGAAATTTGTAACCATTAAAACGGGTGAAGGCTAAAAAAAATTTTAATAAATTTTGTTCTTTTTTTTAATTGTTTACACACATCGTTAATTGTGAATAATAATTTTTCATAACATGTTATTAAACAAGTAAAAAGACATTTGAAATTCGATTGCCAATCTATTACTGATGAACAAAATTGAAATGTCCTTTATGTAATATCAAATTGACAACTTTTTATTAAACACACACGAATATATCACAAAACACAATTTAAATTTTTTTTGTCTCTCTGTTCGCACCGCATGATTTTCGGAACGCCTGCAGCGATTGTAATATATTTTTTTGTTGGAACCTGAACTACTTAGGCTACTTTCAACCATACAAAACATTATTTTCCAATTTACTGTTATGTTTAAACTGCACGTTATAATTATAATAAATCAAAACAAGACTAAGGAAGGTCCGGATGGATTATATAAATGCTACTATTAATTATATGTGGAAATAATGAAAACCGTATATTGGAATGACAGTTGATAGTGAAAAGTGTTTAACATTTTTTTTGTCATTAAAATAATTTCATAAACATTGGAATTATATTATGTTTAAATGTATGTTGTATACAATATTATATTATTCAAATAGTTACCATATCACATTCCGGTTATATAGGTAGTTTAAGTCAGTTGTTACGTCGACGTAAGATGCAGTGTTAAAACTTCACTCTCATTTGTAATGTAGTATGGCACAGGAAAGCTGGCGAGCCAGCTGTGTGACGTAACAAACTGGCATACGGCCACGCTTCCGATCACTCTCATCTATCGCGTATATACTTGCGATGTTTACAAACAAATTATTTAAAGTATGAGCGTGTATATTTTCCAATGAAAAAAGTAAGTCAAAATCTAGGACCCTCAAAGAGAAAGGGGCCCGCAACTAATTTAAATATGCTGTTTCCTATTTATTTACAAATTGTGTGCCCGCGGCTGCGCCCATGTTTCATATATTCTTCACTGCGTTTTATTTTTTTTATAAGGAACCCTAAATATTTTCCTAAAAAATTTTTTAGTACTAAAATAAGTAAAAATATTTTTCATAAATTATAGCACTTCTACACACTTATAGCACGTAAAACTGTCCATTGAGTCGGATTTTAATCAAATTTTTATGAGTTTTATTTTTTTACGCGAAACCTTAATTATTTGCGAAAATTAAAAGTATCCTAAATTAACTGGCTATCTACCAAAAAAAGGCCAGTCAAAATCGCTCAAGCCGTCCCTGAAATTACACATTACAAACAGACAGACAAACAACAATTTTAAAAATGGTGTTTTTGATATAGGTTTCGTATATACATTCATTTATATTTAGTAATAAAATAATAATTTTGACATTACAAATTGACACTTCAATTTTACTTATTAGTATAGATAAAACATAATAAATAGAATCTATTTATCCTTCAATCTGTTACTTATACCTTTAATTATGTCTTCATTATCATCTCCCTACCCTTTTCCAATTTTTATTTGGGGTCGGCGCAACATGTCCTCTTGTTCCATTCGTCTCTTTTTGTTGTTATATCCCCATTCACTCCTTTCCTAAGCATATCATCTTTCACACAGTCCATCCATCTTTTCTTTGGTCTTCCACCTTTTCAGTCACCTTTAATTATATATTATTATATAATTATAATAACCTCATATTATCACTCGTAAATAAAATAAATAAATAAATAATTATAAATAGGCATTACTCAAAGCAAGTTATTTAAAAACAATATAAAATAAAGCGTTTTTAAATATTTAAACAATGTTTTATATTATATACCGAATATATTGTTTGCAAGTGAATTTTGAATATGTAAACAGTTCACAGCGGTTAGACTCCAGAAATGTATTTAGCCTAAGGCTTCAAAAATCACGATCCGCCCCTGTCGCTAAGCAAAAACGGTATAACAGACTGACTTACTATGACATAATTATATAAGTAAAAGTCGAGAAATAGATAATTAGTACAGTAGGTTCAAATCTACCTATTTATTTTATAACGACCCTGAGCTTCCTGTAAAGGAAACCATCCTCAAATTTGAAAATCTGTCACCAATCAACTATGGGTCTTATCCGATAGCATCAATATATATAATGGATGCGAGTTCGAGCCCACCTATCTAACTCGAAAATCACCCTGTGCTTTCGTTGAAGAAAAATATAGTGAGGAAACCATAGCATTTTGGTAGGGCATTTTCTAATAACGCCCGGCTAGGTAGTTACCACCCTCTAGTTTAACCTGTAGCCAAATACCAATAGGTGTGTTCCGGCAGCATGACTTGAGAACCAGTACCTCTAGGGCACATTAAAAATAAGAACAGATTAAATCGTGGTCTTTAAATTTTAAAGTATGAAAGTAATGGCGCTCAGTATACAGTATAGCACACTGATGACCGGTTCCTAACTTGTTAACACCCAAAAAAGAATAAAGTGATACCGCATCATGGAATAAAACGGAAATACCTAAAATCTGTAGACTTGTTCATACAAGTATCAGCGATCGTGTCAAAGATTAACTTTATAATCGTTGCGCAGATAAGACATTACGTAAAACACTGTAATTTCTGCCTACAGCCGGCACGATATCAAGATATCATATCTTATATCCCAGCAGTATAATAAAAATATTTTATGCATTTAATATACCATCTAAAAAATATAACCCTTTGACAATACAAGCGGTTAATAATTGTCGCGAATAAATAAAATACAAAACTGCAATGAATTACAAAAAATGAAATTTTATTTTTGGTTTTATTTCTAAACGATATGCTCAATACGCTGGTAACTGTCATAATAAACCCAATTTATATATCTTTAACGTCAGAATATCGGATTTCTTATTACAGTAATATGGATATTAATAAAGGATCTATAGGCTAAGTAAGAGATAATCCAAAAGAAATATTATGGTTTGAAGATATCATTATAATAATCGTATCGAAGTTAAAGTTACCTTTTATTTCGAACTGCATAACGTTGTTGGACTTTGACAGTTTCATCAGGGGATTTATAATTAGCGTTTAGGGTACTCAGCCGCGAAATGGTAACTAGCGCTAGGATACCGTAATGCTACGAACCTCAATTGG
This sequence comes from Samia ricini, assembly GCA_014132275.2. NCBI lineage: Eukaryota > Metazoa > Arthropoda > Insecta > Lepidoptera > Saturniidae > Samia > Samia ricini. The sequence continues at coordinate 13,236,813 of AP028158.1, forward strand.
AACTGTTACTGACAGGCATATTCTACGCAATTCTTATCTTGCAGAACCTATGTACCTTACATACATTTATTAACTAAGCTCTGACCACAATAACACAATATAGAAAAGTTAATGAGAATTCCAAGGTTACCAAATTATTGAGTTACTAATTGTAGCCAACCACAGCATGCGTCAAAATAAAAACAAATTACAATAAGCGGTTAACATAAAGTAATGTAATTATACTGATACAAAGTGAGTGCCGTAAAAAAGTAAATATTAAACTTATTTTAAGAGAAACACATATTACAAGTAGAACCATTAATATTAAATTATAAATTAGAAACAAAACCGAATAGAGAGTGCATACTGTACATCTGGTATACTAAAATAAATACAACTTAAAGAACCAAATATTTATTTGGTTTACAAGCCACTAAAAGGAAGATAAAAAATATAAAAATAAGATATAGAATGAGAGGATAAGGGTAAAATCTAATGTTTAGGGATCGGATCATGTAATCACGTCTCTATCAGTGGTGTTTAGTTGTGATATTTTGTATTTTTTAATTAATTGAGCCTAAGTAGAATTTTGATTTTGTAAAACTTACTTACGAAAAAAGGAAGTTTCACATTAGATACGTTTCATAAAATTAGAAAGTTTGTATACAATTTAAAGATATGTGAGAAAAATAAAAATTAAATATTACCATATAACGACTACGATACACACATTCAATCAAAGACAAACAATTTGAATTTGCAATATAATGTAAATATATAATGTGTTGCATGTTGTAAGAAATTCAATAGTGACTTTCGAATATTCATGTTTTATTTTGTACATATTTATTCCACGTTACAATAGACTTTGTAGTAGATTATTTTATAACCAGAAGTCAAGGTCGCTAACGATAGAAGACTGCATGCAGCTGAGATGTTAAGAAAGTTGGAATAGATGTGTGTGATAACAAGAATGAACACGATTAGGAATGAGCACATTAGAGGAAGTTTGAAAGTGGCGCCAGTAACAGAGAAGTTAAGGAACAGGCGTTTGACTTGGTATGGACATGTGATATGCAGAGAGGAAGGGGATGTTGTAAGAAACGTATTTGACATGAATATTGGGAAGGAGAGGAACGAAGAGGTGGTGTAGGTTGTGTGAAAGAGGATATGTTTATAAAGGGACTAAATGCATGCATGACTGCAGATAGAGAGCAATGGAAGGGGAATACATATTGCGCCGACCCCAAATGAAAATGAGATAAGGGTGGGGAGATGATGATTTTATAACATGAAACAACGTAATCAGTTAAAATTAAATTAAATACGATGTCTCATCAAAAAAGGTTTTACCATGAAAATAAAACGCATCATGAAGACATCAAAGGTGTAGGCAAATACTGTAAAGACCTGGCGCTTACTTCAATTAACTTAATCTATGAATAATTTATACGAATTTTTTTGTATAAGAAAAAGTGTCATTTGAATAATAGCTTCGACCGCGGGCTGTTGAATATTAGGGAAAAACATCGCGTTTAATAATACCGGTCCGGAGATTAGATCATTTTGTATAAAAAAATATATAATTTTTTTTTAATTTATTACACGTATATTAATTAGAATTTCTTTATTGTGTTTTATAATAGATTTGCATAATTAAAAATGCAATATGTTTTATATCATATATCCATATGTTTTTTTCTATATGGTTTGACGTCAGAAATTCTTGTTCAAAAGATTTTGTGAATTAGGTGTTAAAACATTTGTAAATCTTTTATTGATTCAGAAGCTTAATAATCTGACTTTTTTGAATAAATGTTTTTGTTTTCGAATCGTAACTAGATTACCTGAAGGATTTGACAGTTTCACAAGGATTTGTGGCAATCTCTTAGGGCACTCGTACAGAAAATCCTAAATTTAGAATATAATGAAATATAAAATGATAATTGATGCTACTGAGACATTGGACCATTAACAAAGTCACTCGCATAGATCTGTACAAACGAAGACAATTTTTTTTTATCAGCATTTTTTACCGTATATTTTTTTGATTCTGTTATTATTTATCAATATGATCTATATCTATACTAGTAAATAAAATTAAAGTGTCTGTTTGTAAAACCAAAATAACATTTTTTTTCAATTTTTGTCTGTCTGTTTGTTTGGTCTGGGTAATCTCCGGAACGTCTTGACCGAATTTGATGGGGCTTTTTTGGTTGATAGCGGATGTTACTCCGCGTAACATAGCCTACTATAATTTTTAGAAAATAATTAGGGGTCCGCGTATAAAAATTAAAACTCATGAAATTGTGAATAAAATTCGATTGAATGCACATTTTTACTGGCAGATATTTGAATTTATTGAGAGAAATATATTTAATTAATGTTTGTAGCAAAAACAAATTGTGGAAAATAATTAAGGTTCTGTATAAAAATTTTCATACTATAATTACTCAGTGAAACAGATATAAAAAGCGGACGCAGTCGCGGGCGCACTTATAGTTACTTATAAAATAATTAAATAAAATAACATTATAATATTTTTTTAACTATATTTTCTATTAGAGAGATATTAAAATACAATACAAACGCAACGTCATTTACCCGAGTGTTTTATATGAATAAAATATTCATATGACGTCACACAAGTATTCGAACGAGGTGAGAAAACAAACAAGTCTCTTGTACACATCGTATTTATTCCGTTACGTACAAACGAACAGGGAATAAAGCAAATAACACCACGACAATACTTCTTGCTGTTAAACAATCTTTGTAACTATTATAATAAACTGCTTTTTATAATAATTAAATAAAATAAAAAGCAGTCTATTAATTAGAAACATTTTCTCCTGGAAATATATAATAACTAATTTGTAATAATATTATATACTGTAATCATATAATAATACTGAATTATGTCTTTTTACCTTTATTCAACCAAAAAAAAAAAAAATACATCTCACAGCACCCGCCTTCAAGATATATGCTGTATCTTAAAGCTCCTACTCTTTTAATCTAAACCGTGTAGGCTCAGCGTTATGACCACAACCTCACCTGAAGTTAAGTGACGATGTGGTCATTGATAGTAAGCACACTAAGCTTAGAGGTACTAGATCTTAAGTGATGCTACCGGAACAAACCTATTGGTGTTTGGCTATAGGATTTCAAACTTGAGGGTAATAGCTAGTCGGGGATTATTAGAAAACGTTCTGCCACCATGATATAGTTTTCTCAATGATGTTTTTCTTATCAAATATTTCAAGCTCATTATAGAATTGGATATATGGGTTTGAACCTACGTCCATTGATGCTGAAACCAACAACCAACTGAGCGATAATAGCTTCATGATACACCCAAATAAATATTTTATCTCACTGGACTTCCTAATTTACTAACTACTACCATCAAGATAAAAAATATATATTTATCTATCTCGAATAATTTATCTATCTAAGAAAAGTACCCATAACCGACAAGCATGTATGAAAGCGTTCATTAAAGTAGAAGCGAAAGAGGTGTGGCAAGATCGTAGCAAATGGAAGGAGTCCACGGAAGAAAGGCGTGATGATGTGTATGCATCTATCTTAAATAATCTGTCTATCTATTTCAAATAATCTCTATCTATGTATCTCGAATAATCTATCTATATTGAAGGTCCTATAAACGTGTTTCCGTAGTTACATTTGAGGGCCAATTTCTATATGTTTACCTCGACATCTTCAGTCAACATTGAGTGAGATAACGGTCATATCTAGTTATCCTCTACTTAATAAATCTTTAAAACGACCATCAATTATCAATTACATTTTGACAAAACATTAGTCACGTAACAATAAAATACAAACACTCTCGACATAGATTTTTCCTACACAAACAACATAATACACGAAGAAGCACTGGAAAGTACGTTGCCTTGTGCATTCACAAGTGCCTATATGTTCAGTTATCGCCGAAAGCGCGAGTTCATCGATCCAACTCCGAGGATACAGTTATATTCATTGTCACTGTTTGCTCTTTCCTTAGTATAGATACCAAATTGGTATTTCTTATTTACATAATTTTTTATATGTTACAACGGGTTAACTTATTATACTTCAAATTGATAGGATTTACTGTCAAATATACTTCATAATGCTGGAAAGCACCAATTTGTACTTTGCGAATGATTCGAATCAATTTAAAAATGCTAAAGACTTTAATGTTTGTATCACTTCTGTGTTTCCTTTTAAAAGGGCATGCGGTCGGAAAAGTAGTTATTTCAGAAATGTATTGCTATCTCGTTGCAACCCCAAGGAAGGAATTATAAAACACCAAAGGGATAACTGCAGCTCGGGCTTATTTTACCGTATGCAAAATAGACGAAAACATCACTTCGTAGTACCCAGTTTCCTCTTCCAAAATTTCTCTACTTTTCCTCTACTTTTTGTAATTTTATCCATCAAATTTGTTTGTCGTACGACTGAAAATGACGGTAATAATCGAGTATATTTTTCATATCAAAGGCTCCTAGTTTCTACAATAACTAATATATGAAAAAAACCAATGCTTACCGGGCTCAATGACGGTGGTGGATTTATATTATTTGGTATAAAATATTTACCATAATGCTATTATCCACGGAGGAAACAGGGGAATACGTTTGTACGGAATAAATGCCGCTAGGATATCCTTTTAACAAATTTACTTTGTAAATAATAATAACATCAGATAAATATAATCTAAAATCTATATTTACTCAGTTTATAGTTTTAATCGCGATCATTTCTCGAGCTTCGAGGTTTATTGATGAAGTTTTTTTTTCACCCAATAAATTTCATTGCAAAATCGAAAGCAGTTATGGCAATAATAATTATATAATAAGAGATCCATTCGATACAAGTCTATCTATATATACATGACCTCATAGCCAATAATAAATTGAAAAAAATGTAACCTTTAAAAAAAATGATTTTTGTAAAATACTAATTGACTAAATATGATCCATATTATTATTTTGACTACCAAATTAAATTTCCTTTAAAGAAAACGTAAATTGACCTCTACTCTATTCTCTAATCACCTTGTGTGTTCTCGACCACAAAAAAACGACATAACTGTTCTACCTTCAGCAAAATAAGGCGACTGCAATACGCAAATACTTGAATAGCTTTGAAATCAACTATATGAAACACGTCTATAATTTTCGAGGGTAATTTTCTTAACATCCATGGATCAGATCCTAACTTGGTGATAATGGAACTACCTTGGGACTATACTCCTTCGAATCAAAAAAAAAATTACAAATCGGTCCACAATTAACGGAGAAATCGCATAACATAAATAAAAATAACCATATAGACGAATTGAGTACCTCCTCTTTTTTAAAGTCATTTAAAAATATTAGTTTTCAAATGATAAAGATATAAAAGTAAGGATCAAATCCCACTATGCGGTTTTGTGGGTATCCGATTTCTACAATATATTTTTTTTAATTTGATTATTGAACAAAACAAAGATTATTAGAGTTTTAAGTATAAAATTGACTTTCCCTTGACGGATACCGATCTCAACGATATTTGCCAAACACCTTGCCCACTCGACCACAAAAAGACGCCAGAGGTCAATATAAATCAACGGAAGAAATTTCAACATTAGAATGCCTTTAAAATGATCTTGCAAAATATATACTTAAAGGTTAAATTTATGTAACGTTCGCACTTATATGATCTGTGGTCAGCGGTTATGTAAGCGGTTCATTTACTTGGGAACTAGCTTTTACCCGTGTACTCAGTCAGAGTTGAAATGTAAGAGGTGATTCAATTAATAATATAATTAAAAATATATTAATAAAAGTAAACAATGCTCTTATTCAAGGCAACAATAATGTAAGCACTCGCATTACTTCATCAAAACCTACTTAAGTAATTAAAGGCAAATATGTAAATCATTATCTACGTAATCCGCCCTACAGACTCTCTCGTCCCCAGTCATATAAAAAATAAACAAAGCATTGATCCCTACGTAATACATACCAAACGAATACTTTGCCAACATGCCTTAGTAACTTAACCAAGCCAAAATGACTGAATCACGACCACTTGTAAAAAACTACTAAAAAGTGTATATCCAAATGGTACATAGACACTTTGATATAGCAAACGGTCGGCATAATTTAAATACCAGAAATAATTACAAATTATCCGTCTCATGTTTTAGGATTTGTAAGTATAATAAAATCTTGTTAGGTAATAGTGTAAGGTTTATCGATTTTTCGACCACATTATCGATTTACCTGACAATAAGTTCAAGTATTATGTCAAGCAAGTTTTAATCTCAAAAGGTTATAATAGGGTGGATCATTACGTGAACGGTAGTGATGTCTGAAAAAGTCATCTAAAACACATGGTATAAGATTATATACAATAACACCCCAGATCGAGTGTTTCTTGTCGGCTTTTCTCGACTGGGCTGTTTTCCGAACTGGTGGTAATTTTTTGACGTTCGTAAGTGCCTTTTTAAGGCCTAAATTCAATAGAGATATTTAGATTCTCATCTGTTGACGGTCGTCATTCTATTTAGACTCTATTTTATTTAACATAAGATAAATTGCTGTCACTTTGACGAACTCAAATATATAAAAAACCACACAAACTAGGAATCTACTTTTTTTTTCTAACTAGCTAACGTTGTTGGCCAGAAGGGCCTTTACAGCTTTACCGTGACTTTGGGGGGGGCGAGCACTGAAGACACTCAGCCGCAAAAAGGTTACTAGCACAAGGGCTACCAAAGTGGTACGGACCACGGCTTGGACGAGCGTAAAAAATTCCGCGGAATTTTAAAACTATACACCCTACATTGTTTACTTAATAATAAAATAAAAGGTTCTTTGCAGGACCTATGTACCTTCAGTTACCTTATGTTCAGTGACACAGTATCGCACTGGCAGCGGTGAAGAGCCTCCCCAGTTGGGGAAATAGAAATCTACATTCATAACTATGATCTAGCAAATTGTAATATGTATACAAATCAAAGATATTCATAATTATTCCTTACATAACACGCACACATCCGAAAGTATTATCTCTATATAGATGGCAAGATAGTTGTGTCAAAATATTAAATTGATGTTTCTTTTGTATATTTACTCACAATAAAATGATTGACAAATCGTCGCTGCTTTTTATTAGAGAAAATAATGTAATCTATTTTGAAACAAACCTGTTGTCCCATTTATATTTTTCTTGCGTTACTAAAATGCTAACTAATTTCATCCATTTACAGAGATATTGCTTTAAAAATGTTTCAAATAATACATAATTAATTTAAAAAACACTTAAAGTTATGTATATTTATTTCCAAATTAAGCATTTGTAGATATGATATAAGCAATTATTTTTTGTATATATTTTTGTATTTATTGTGTAGTTTTTAAGGTTTGCAGTTTAATTTTTAATTAATATTATGTAAAGAAAATGATATTATATCATTATTTACTAATTAACATATTTTTTATATTCTCAAAGGCAAAAGGTACAACCTAATGAATGAAATTCATTTCACCTACAGAAGCTCAAAAATCATGGAAATATATACTTTACTATAACTGATTTTTAAATATTTATAGAGAACAAATCAATTAGTGAAAGTATCATCAAAAACAAACATAATATAGTATTATATAATTAAATAAATTAAAAACAATAATAAAAATTAACGATGTATCCGGTTGTGTATAATCAGAAATGTATTAGTAATTTATCAATCTCTATCGGAATCCGCATGCACCGCCATTATTAATTCCGCATCATGTATTTATTATATACTCATCACAACATACCTTTAGTATTTAATGACATGTGATTTAATTTAATATCAACGACTTGTTTTGACAAAGACACAGAGTTTAGGGTCAACTCTGGCAATAATCTTTATTTTGTAACTAACTAACGCTATTGACCGCTGGTGGTCGTTCACGAAGGGTTTTATAAGAAAGCTAAAAGTTGCTCAATGGCTACGCTTGGAGTTCCACTGCATGATCGAATCAGGAATGAAGAGATCGGCAGAAGAACCAAAGCAACCGACATTACCCGAAGAATTGCTCAACTTAATTGCCGCAGTGGCCTGGGCGCATTGATCGCAGAACCGATGCCCGATGTTGCCACCGGGTTCTCGAATAGCTACCATGCCCCGGAAGATGCAGCGTGGCAAGTCCCCACAAGGTGGACCGAGTATCTGGTAAAGGTCGCGTGAGTCCGCTGGACACGAGTGGCGTAAGACCGGTCGTTATTAAGATCTTTGGGGGAGAATTATGTCCAGCGGTGGAGGTCTTTGGGGCAATGGATGGACTTCGTCGAATTTTGGGGCAAACGTTTAAGGTACGCAGCTGAAAAAGTAAGCTAGAACAAGGGCAGTAAGCCGAACATGTGTAAAAATTCGGCAAATTTGCCGTAGTTAAACCCTATGATTAAAACAAAAAAAGTTCCCTTCCGCGAAGATCAGAATTCTGTATGCAATCTGATGCGTGCAATGCTAGAATGCAAGTGGTATAACTGTATCGTGATGGCGGCGATTGCAAAATCCTTTCCAGATTATGACCGAAACACGTTTTGGATAGTTATCAGAGGTGAAGCCTAAGTATGATGACCACAATCTCACCTGATGTTAAGCGACTATAACAATATGGTAAGCAGCCGTTAAAACATAATGTAAGCATAGTTTTAGACCTTTCGTTATAATGCTAATTTTCGTCAGAACGCGCTTATCACAACTCGTTCTTATAACAAAATCAATTTACAATTTACATTCGGACTTCCGTTCTCATCAATTTAGATCAGTGGTTCTCAACCTATTCTTGATGAGGGACCACTTTGATTTCATTATCTGATAGCAGGGACCACGACGAATAAGAAAATAAGCCGAGTTCATACATCTCTAAAAAAAATAATTTGATTAAAATTAACATTAAATTAATGGAAAATATTATTACTAGAAAGATATGTTTTGAATTAATGTGACTTAGTGGTAATTCCGGAATTGGTATAATTGTTCGAAGTAAATCCACTAGCTTCTATGTACTTCTATCAGCCACGCAATGATGCGTAACCACCAGCTTTCCCGAAATCGTACGCGGAACATATTTTGAATTCTGTGGACTACTGTTGGTCCGGGAAGCACAGACTGGGAAACACAAATTTAAATAATAAAAAAATACTTCAATTAAGAACGCGTACCGAACACAAAGTAGGGATGTGAGTTAAAAGGTGAAGGCCTGCCGATACCTCTGTTACGTTTAACCGGACATTCAGTTACTTCTTAATAGCCTATTGTTTAGGTTTCCTATATATATATACTTATATAACAAGGTGACCATTCTCTTGTATTATACTTTTTCGTTGATGCACTTCTAATTTTAACCTATTCTATAATTGAGAGAAATGAACTTCTTTTATGTTATCATCCAAATAATATTCGCTAATTAAATTCAAATATAATAAATCAAAGTCCTCTTGCAGCGTATATCTGACTGAACGGGATATTATCAAAAAGCACTAAACGGATCTTCATACAGTTTTTTTACCAATAGATAGAGTGATACATGAGAAAGATTTTGGTATACACTTTATCAAGGCTTTATTTAAACAGGATGTGCGTAGTACAGCTGCCTAAATAAATTTACAGGTGACAGGTGTGGTAGGTGACAGGTATTTACTCGGTGGCAGACCAACTTGTTAATAGAAAATAGCTAAATGCACATAAAAAATACAGTAATATAATAACAGTCAAACTACTTATATTGATTTAAATTGCAATATCACGTATCAGTTGATTTATTTATCTATATATTTATACGTGAAGCAAAAATGTTGCACCTCTTTTTACGAAAATTGCGCGGACGAAGGAGTATGTAATTTCGCACGTTTATAGTTTCTATAGAGAAGGAGTGCAGAATGCTAATATTTTTTTTAAATTATTCATATAAAATAGATTCTTCAGCCAACCGATAGACGTCCACTGTTGGACATAGGTCTTTCCCAATAAGAGGAGAATTGCCATAGTCGCCACGCATGGAAGGCAGGCTGGCGATCGCAGTAGGTATTTGTAGTACTCAGAGGATGCTGCTGCCCATACCCTGGTTTATTCCTTAGTCGCCTTTTACGTCACCCGCGGGAACGATATGGGGCGGTACAACTCTTAGCTGGCACAACATGGATTAGAAAAAATACATAAAAAAAAACATTACACACACTACCATGTATTTTACATACACACACGATTACGAATGTATTATCAATCATGTGTCATTGTCATACTTGACATTTATTCACCGCGTAAGCAAAATGTTTACTTTTAAGAAGGATTTTACTTTAAGCAATTGACAAGAAAATGAGAATAAAATTGTGAACATTTTTAAAATACATTATTACTCTTTTGTAAATAAAACCATACGCTTTAATGAGTCATGGTCGAATTTCGATCACGGGCGAGCACTAGTTTGCATCAATCTGTCCCAATATATTTACATACCCATTAGAGTTGTTATTAATAAAATAAAAAAACAAATTCTAAAAACTTTGCCGTCAAAAATGTCAGTGCAATAATAGTCCGTCGTTTCGGCAACGTATGCGAATTATTTATTGTCTCGTTACAAAATGCAATTGGCAAACGGATGTAATTGCGCTTCTTGACCAACTGTTCTGACGACTTCTGACATTAATTTGTTATTTCTGTGTGTAAATCGTGTACGAGCAGTAACACTGGATACATAAATAAGGGGCAGTGATGCATAACTGTTTTTTTTTTTCGGTATTTCTATAAGGAGCACGATTCGTGGCCGTTTCGCTGATAAGTAATAAGAACAAATGCAAATAATATTTAATGATATTTAAACATGTGTTTAAACTTTTTTTGTCAATAATTAAAATGTCCAACTTTTGTAATATCTTACAAATAACCAAACCCGACCGCATTGTTTTAATGGTATTAAATGTCTATACTATTTCCAGTACAGTGTGTGAGATAAAATAGAATTAATTATTTGCCTACGATTATTAAAAAATAGTATAATGTGTTATAAAATACTATATGAATCGGAATATTGGGTTAGTAAGAAGATGGAAGCAAAGCGACTGCATGCAGCAGAGATGCGAATGTTAAGATGGATGTGGGAAGTTTGAAAGTGGCTCCAATGATAAAAAATATGAAAGGCAATCAAAGGTCTTGGTATGGACATGTTTTGAGAAGAGACGAAACGCATGTGTCGAAGAAAGTGATGACTATAAAAGTGGAGGGATGGGAGAAGAGAAAGCATCCAAAGAAAAATGGATGGAGTGTGTGAGGGAAGATATGAAGGCAAAAGCGGTAAATGAAGATACGGTGGTTGATACAGATGTATTAAAGAAGAAGACATACTGTGCCGATCCCAAATAACAAATTGGGAGCAGGACGATGATGATGAGTATTAAAATTTACATTATGTCTTTTACTGTTTTAGAAATTGATAACTCGGCGCGGTTTTAATTTTACTTTAGCGGTGTCTGTTTCCCTTTTTTTTGATGAAATGGGGAGAGAGGTTTTGTGCTTATTACGTAAGCAATATTTATGTGTTAATTTTTGTTTTTTTTCTTCTACATTATGCCAATGCTTATATATTAACTCCTTAATTTCTTGCCTCCGCAAGAGACGGCCCCTTAACCACAATTTTACAGAATGTTAACAAGAATCGAATGTTGGCAAGGAAATGATACAATGTTAAGATTACATGCAATTGGAAAAGTAAATATTTCAGAAATCTATTAATACTCGTTGCGCCCCAAAGAAAGAATTGTAAAACACGAAATGGATAACTGCAGCTCGGGTTGATTTTACCGTATGCAAAGTAGATGAAAACAGCATTTCATAGTAAACCCTGTTTCCTCCTCCAAAACTGAACCGATTTTTAATTTTCTTTCAGTTTTAGAATAATAAAGACTTTGGCTATACCTGTACGTTTTACTTCTCTTTTTTTATTTTATCCATCAAATTTGTTTGACGAACTTCTGAAAATGATTGTAAAAATCGAGCATTTTTTTATGTTCAAAGGCTCCTAGTTTCTACAATAACTAATATAGAAAAAAATACAACCATAAGGACATGGCGGTAGTGGATATATATTATTTGGTATAAAAATATTTACCAGAATGGTATTTATTATCCATGAAGGAAACAGGGGACTACGTTTGTATGGAATAATGCCGCTAGGATATCCTCTTAAGGAAAAAATTACTTCTCAAACCGTAATTACACTAGTATACGCCTTCGGGGCAATTTGACGATGAAGTTAGCTTGAACAGCTCCAGAATATTATCGTTGAATCTACGAAAAATAATGTTGAAATCAATATGCAACCTTTCTTGGTAGATCTCTTCCGTAGGCATTACAAAACTCAAATCAAACAATACGATAGATTTCTATTTTAACTGTTCTCTATAATTGTTATGTTTTATAATTTTAATATTGCTTTCGTCGCTGTTTGTGTCCGTATCGTAGATCACGTGATTCGCCAGGGTTGTCAGTATTTCCCAAGTGCAACAAACAGTATTGGCTAAGAAGTGGCCACGGCTAGGCTGTGCGTTGTAGCAACTCAGAACGCTCTACTGCGCAGGCGCCAACTGCACATTTTATGCAAGATTAGGGCTGACCTAGTAACATAATTAAAAATATTTTTTAATGGTTAATAAATCATACATTCCGCAATAGTTATTACTATATATTTGCAATCATAAATAATCATATTATCCTACCTTACCTTAATAAAATGACATGTAAATAATCCATCAAATATTTATTATAGTAACCATTAATGGTTCTCGATATAAAGAAAATAACAAAACGAGAATAATTTTCATTTTTTTTTCTACGTAAATTCACAAAAGAAAATCAAATGAGTGGTTAATACAATTGAATGTCATCGGTAAAATTACGAGATAACGTACATACCACACGCACCAATAAATTCATAAGTTTTATAGAATTTTTTGACACACTTGTCACAGTTTAGAAAACCATGTTGACTAAGTTTTTTTCATATATATTAGTTAATTATTAACATTTATTAACAGTTATTAACTCACGGCTCATTTTATTATCAAATCTTTAAAAGTTAAGATTGAGTTGAAACCAAAAATATATCGTTTTTCTGAACAGAAAAAAGATTGAGATTGCATATTGAAACCATCCGTTACTTATTACTCATATACAATAGCTATTCCTGGGAACTTCGTACCGCGTTAGAATCGATAAATGTTCCAAATCGTTGCTTACATAGTGTATAAGAAAATGGATTTTCTTCGTAATTTTATATTTCCTGATTTTATTGCGTTGTTTTATTTTCTTATTATTCTGCTATTCGGGGTAGAAACAAATCAACAAATCAAAGATCATAAAAATCGATCCAGCCGTTCTTAAGTTATCAATGATGTCAATAACCTGACTTTGTTTTATATAGACTAGCTGTGTACCTGCAGCTCTGCCCGCGTTTCATATGTTCTTTAGATTTAATTGAAAAATGCATAATAACCTAGACAACAAATGAATTAAAAAAATAAGAGTCTTTTGTTTTTATTAGCGGAATCAATGTACATAAGAGCAAATCGAAAACAAAAATGAGAAAGGTTCGATGGAATCCAAAAAATAAATAGCATATAACCATTTACGAAAAATTCCGCGTCGAATGATAACAGTCCCATTCCGATATGTCCAGTAGTTTTGAGGTGATGGTGTATCACAGGGACTCCGTTTTCCTTATGTATAAATAGAAGATATATTATAGGCAGCTACCGAATCAACAAAGCGATTTAAGTGACTTCTATGATAAGCGTTATCATTTCTAAAATTCAACCTAAACGTTTATTTTTATCACATCTTTTATTAATAACTTTTTATTTAGAATATTTATAGATGATGAGAGATTCTTAGCATTAAAATATAAACATATTATATCGCATATAATATTTAGGTTACGATAAATTATTATTACACTAAACAGATAACACTAACACATATGTGACAGATAACCTTTAACACTGTTACTATTTCATTTGTTATAATATACTTTACATTTTAAAATTGGGAGACGTTTAAATTACGTTTATATTAGTTGCTATGTAAAATTTATATCTATACTAATAAATAAAATTGAAGGTGTCTGTTTGTAATATAGGAATAATAACTTCAATTAAATATCGATACATACACTCGATAAATCGAATCAAACAGATATTATCGAATCATCTAATATCGATGTAATTCATTCGATATATAATTTTCATATCGAAGATAAGTGAAAATACACTATTTCTACTTTATTTTGCTGATGGCTACGCTGAATCTAGTTTCTATTCCGATTCAGGTGTCAAATATTCACAATAACTAGTTCAATTGCACAAGGGCCACTTCTTTAATGTTATATTTCAATAATAGATAATTACAGAAATTTTGAGACACAGGGAGGTCGCTAGTGGACTTGAGTTGAGCATACGATATATCGAAAATATCTTTATATTGCGTAGTATCGAAACAACGTTACTATATATCACATCGATAAAAATATCGATATTTTTTGGAGAAGAACATCCCTAGGGTAAAGTGTAATACTTGTTTTGCATTGAATGAAAGTGTCATTGCATCACGCTGGCGACGGGTACAGGAGAATCCCCGGTTGGAGATTGTTACACGCTCTGTGACACTGCCGAATGAGGCTCTGGACGATAAAATTTATGACGCGGTGAACGCTTGCACGACCTTGTATCGTCTCAATATGTAACAGATAGTACACTGTGCAGTTTTACTCAGCTTAGAGTCCTCTATGCTCTCGCTTTGCTATATATGATAGATTTCTTTACATTAAAACAGGTAAGAAGGTGTACAATTGACAATACAAAATGATCGGTTATTTGTATGACTTTGAAGTAATATTAGCTATTGATTTTACGCATCCTCACAGGACATTTACCAGGTAGGCAAGCATGCATCATTATACCTAAATAAACACAGTCATACCTACGTCTAAACATGTCACTGCCCTGAGGTCTTATTTTAAAATAAATCGTACTCAACTGTTTTAATCTCTGTAAATATTTATATTAACCTCTACTAACTCGATCGGTTTGTTTATTTTTAGATTGTTTTACTCGTGACAATCCTTCATAGAGAGTTGATATCTAGTTTCTTAGTACAATAATGAAAGAAAAGGTATTAGTTATCATAACAGAAGTAGCGTATATAACAAAATGTTAGGGGTACATAAGAACAGGGGCGACGCGGAGCTTGCTTGGCTAATTCCGTGTCACGCCGTGAAGGTAGCGGACGGTCTGTGGAGGCTTCGTGGGTATATCTGGCGCTTTACTACAGGTGAATCTCACACACCTCCTCTAAACATAAGGGGGGACCGCTCCCTACTGCGAAGGGGGGAAGCGTAAATTTATTTCCCCACGTTTAAAAAAAGGCACATAAGGAACCTGTAAAAAGGGGGTTCCTGATTTTTCGATCACATTATATGTAGTTTTCAAATAAATTTATATATACAGAAAGATTGATTTATTGTGTATCAAAATACATCGCAACGTTCTTGTTTTTAAAGTTTAGTTTTAAATTACAGCCGTTATGGAAGTATTTCAGATACTATTATCAGATGAATTGAATGAAGCTATAATAACAGCTCAGTGGTACTATGAGTGGTTTCCGCGTCGATGGATTTAGATTTGAAATGACCTATCATATGATACAGCGTGGTGGTAACGCACTTTCTAAAGCTCGTCTGAATATCTACCACCTTCATGTCTGAAAATCTGTCACCAAGCATTTAAAGAGTTTCCGCTGCATTTACTGTAAGCCAGTACTATCCTGGACCACATCATTACTCAACATCAGGAGGTATTGAGGCCAAAGCTTTATGCCTAAACTATATCCTAAAAGAAGTAAGCCAGTTGATTTTATCTATCTCATTCTCTCACACGTCAAATCCTATAGATATGGTTATGCGTTTGTCTCTTTTTAACGTCGCTTTTTCGTTTCATCGAGTAACAGATCACGACGGGGCTAAAGAATAATGCAATTACAATAGAAATAACGTGTGTACGGATCTTAGCAAGTGGAAGGATGTGATCTCGGCCTTCCCTTATGGGAGAGAGGGGTGACGTTATGTATGTATATATGAATTAAAAACTACTAACAAATACATCTACATCGAGAATATTTTCAAAATAATATACCTACTGCACAATAAACCATGATTCACATTTTACACAATAATGTTACTAAATAAAATCGAAAGTGTGCGCTCAGATTACATACTTTCCCGATGTTGCATCACTGTTCGCATCCACAAGACATCCGTGTAGTTATTTTGAAAACCTAGTGATACAAAATTAAATATTTTGCAACGCGTCCAAACTTAAAAAAATGAAATTACGACTGCATTAAAAAGTGATGGTGGCTCAGTGGTAGTTCGGTTGGATACGGCATCGTTCGACCTAAGTTCAACAAAACATTTTCTTATACGCGCTTGGTTAGTTGCCGCCCTCTATTGCCTACCAGGTTGACGTATTCATCATCTTAAATCATATGATCACTTAAAACCATGTGAGATTGTGGTCAAAGCCTTTTAAATCGGTTTAGTGTTAGTGCTTCTGCAGTTTTAAGCCTACAAACTTATAGAGAGATTTTACCTTTTCTAAAAAGCAATAACCGTAGAAGAACCAAAATAACCGGTATTTCCAGAAGAATAGCCAAACTTAAGTGGCAGTGGGCTGGGCACATTTCTCGCAGAACCGATACTCGATGGGGCCAGCGGGTTCTCGAATGCCTACCACGTAGCGGAATACGTAACGTGGGCAGACATAGTGAAGGTCGCGGGAATCTTCTGGATGTGGGTGGCGTAAGACCTGTCGTCGTGGAAATCTTTGGAGGAGACCTAAGTCCAGCAGTGGACGTCTTTCTTATTATTATTATTATATGAATGGATGGAAAAAGAAATAAGAAGACGGATTATAATAATTCTAATATCTTTTGTTACAATCATTATCCGTTTATTTGTGCTCTCATGATTTTAATTATAATATTATTTGAGTATTAAAAAGATATAATTGATTTTCAGTTGTTAGTGAAACTACATTCTGTACATATGATATTCGTATCTCCGTATGAAATGCCACACCATTGAATTTCTTATAAACTTCTTAAACAAGTACCTAGACTTGAAATTGCAAAAACTTATAAGAAAGATTCATTATTTTACTAAAAAAAATATTTCTGTAGGTTTGTATAAAAATGTTACAATGTTTGTCCTGCATAAAATCCGAAACGACTCAACCCATCATAATGAAATTCTGCATACCCTGTGTGAGTTGAACCAACACAAGATAGTTTTTATCGCGAATAATTACCTCAATATTTTTTTTTCAATTGCAAATTAAATATTTTATAGGATAAAGTAACCCAGTCAACACCAGTTAAGTATAAATTTTCATGCTACAGAAGGAGTCCGCGGAGAGGGATCGGGAAGAGGATCCACGCTCTTCAGCTCTCTTAAGCCAACTTTTTCCTCTTCCCTATGACTCCCTCGCTCCCTGTCCTTCTAGTTTCTTGGCAATAGACTAAGACGAAAGTAGGAAAAGAGCCCAATTTTTCCTGGTCGGCAGGCGGTGAAGCTTGAGCTAAGCTGCCTTTTTGGATGGACGATAAAGGAAGCGCCCCGGCTTGTTATCAGGTCGGGCTTGCCACTGAGGTGACGCAGAGCATGCAGGCATGATCCCATGTCGCTTCCAAGAAGGCAACTCTGCTGTTTTAGCAGATATTCCTGGCACTTCACGTCGTGCGAGTCCCACATACCCTCTGCTAAATTAACCGGGAGTAATTACTCCCCACTTAAGGGATGTGTAAATGCATTTCCTCACAAAAAAAGTAAATATAAGTTTTATAAATATGTAACGTCATAACCTAATATGTTTATAACTCGAAAAATAAATATAAAAAATTACATTCGGTCGACATTCACAAAAAGAGAAAAAAAAAACTTAAATATTTTGGTATCACATGCAGTGTTAACCTTAATTGACCGCATACGATTCTTAGGCGCCGGTTCGCGTCGCACCTCCGCTGCTCGGGCCGGTTTGAAAGTGTCGTCAAAAATGCAAAATGTCCACTTAATATATGTTCGGAATGTATTAATTACTGATCATTTATTTCATAGCGATATTATATTACGCAATAATTGCCAAGTAGAAAAGCAAAAATCTTTGATTTGTTTTGCAATGTCGCAATAATTTTCTATCCTAAAAAATAAAATTGAAGTGTATGTGTGTAATGTAAATTCCGAAACGGCTGGACCGATTTGAACTGGACTTTAGATAGCAGATAGCTGAAGCTACTCCGCGTAACTTAGGATACGATACGTTTTTCGAAAATAATTGGGGTTCCGCGTAACAAAATCATAACTCATGAAATTGTAAGTAAAATCAAATTCATTACATAGTTTCACTGGCAGGTATTTGAATTTGCGAGAATAATCTTTGCTTGAGTTTAGTCACAATTTTTTTTTTTTTTTATTGTTTGCCTTCCGTATAATAATATTAAAAAGTATATTACGCAGTCAAAAATATATGAAGCTCGGGCGCAGCCGCGGGCACACAAGTACATAAAAGCATTCAAGCTACAATAATTTTTAACCCGATTTGTTTTTATATACTTTCTGGCTCCGTTCTTAAGTTTTACAATAAATCGATACACGACTGGCAAAAAAAATGTTTTATGTGTGACTTTTAGAATATAAAGTGTTATTATTATTATTTATAATCTTGAGAACGGGCTTTATCGTTTTGCGACGATTATGCCATGTAAACACATTACAAATGTTCCGAGCATTACATACACTATTAAGTTTTTGCTGAATCTAATTTTGCTAGCTTATAGAATTATATGGCTCTATCGGACATAGGGCTTGCCAGCACCGAACAACAAATGCCTACTTCCATGGATCGAGTCATCTTAAACAAATTTCATATCGGACACATTCCGTGCAATTAGGTAATGGATATAGTTATGTTATAGTTTTGAATTTTTAACAACGACTTCGAGAGTTAAGTGAAATGCAAGTTGATCTACTTTCAGCGTTACACTAAAAAAATGTAATTTATAATAATTAAACGCATAATAATTAATAGCATCTTTATGTTAAACAGTCCTTGCATAGAAATCACTAATTACCCGACAGTTGTTAAATGCACAAATTATCATATCGTCAGAGCAAACTAACGATAGAGGTTGTACAGTTTTTCCCACAAACAAACTTTTCAATTTTCGTTTGTTAGTTGAGGATAAATTATTAAAACAAACACAAGGCTTTTTAGTTGATTTCAAAGAAATTTTAAATTTGTTTTTGTAGAGTTTTCATGGCTTAGTGGTAGTGTGATCGGATTCTGTCTCAGTGGACGTAGGTTCAAATGAAGAAAACATCACGTAAAACTCTAATATCGTTGTACGGTCTGTTTAACTAACACCTTAAAAAAATTATCGTCAATGTCTTCCAGCAGCATCGCTCGAGAGCCACTGCCTCTAGCCTTAGCGTGGTTATTATTATGGGTCCCATCGTCAGTTGAAATAAGATGAGATTGCCATCGAAGCCCTGGGCATAAAAAAAAATATTTCAATTTCTTTTATTGCACTGATTCTATAATGTAGAATTTAATCTAACAACCTTTACCGGGAGTTTAGATTATTTTTTTATAACATAAAATATATAGATAATCGTAATGTTAGTAGAAAAATTACCTATGAACATTTAAGTAATCATTGAATATATTTCCAGCAAAACGCCATAACGTATCTTGTGTGAGTTTACTCCGTTGATCCCAGTAAGCAACAGAGTTTCAGGCAAGCATAAACTGCTCTCAAAGGAGGTGCAAATGCTCTCTGTCAAAAAGATTCAAGAGTACATTCAGGCAATAAGGTCTAGGCAGTGAGCTTTAACAATGTGAAGCGAGCGTAATAGGTCAGTTACTGTCACAGAGATACAGAACTGTTCAAACCTCCATAGCCCCACTTCTATATAATATTATGATATTTACACTGTAGTATTCAAATTGTATAATCTGGAATTCTTGAATGCTTTGTTAAACCATCTCAACTGTTAAATCATTATAGGATCAAATCAATTATTCTAACTTCGAGACGAGATACAAGTTGGCGGTTGGTTGCATATTACTATTATGACACAGGCATAGTGCAAAGTGTAGTAGATTAAATGTCAACTTCTATATATTTGAATATATAAAATTGTTTAACGTGACGTGTCAAATAAAAATATGTGTTATGTGAATAATATAAAAAATAAGTGTATAACTTGTAAATAAGTTACGTATAAATACTTGTTAATCGCGTTGTACTCTTCTTATCCCATATCCCTTAACAAAAACACACTTTTAAATATAAGTTTATCTCTACTTTCGTTATATGACGTTAGTATTTTAAAAAAATTTAAACATCGGACTGCAAAATATGTTTGATATCGTTAAGACGATGTATGATTTTTTTCAATTATATTTTAAATGTTTTAATGATACAAAAGTATTCCCCTTAACTCGCAAAACCATTTACATTTCATGAGCTCTACTCATCAAAGTCAATAAACTTTATGAGCACAATATTGCATTCGCAAACATTTGATTCATTATTATTTACACTGGTAAAGAATCGTGATCGTTCACTTGACACGTGGATTATGAGAGCAACCATTGATCCTTACTGATTCAAATAGGTATATAAATACACTAATATTATAAAGCGCATAAAAAAACCTATTTATTTAACATTTCAAAGTCATAAGATAAAAATAATCGACGAGTAAATGTTGGATCGTGATTTAACTCAGTATTGTTTGAAACTATTTGACAATGTTAAAACAAATAGATAAAGATACGTGTGTATGTTGGAATTAATGAATAGAATCATTCTATAAAATTAATTAAACAGAAAATGATACGATATTTACACTAATTACCGGTATTTAAACTAACAGACAGTGAAAAAACTAAATCAAATAAAAAAAAAAACTTTATTCAATTTATAACTTTTCATTTATTGAGGAGAGCTGACAAGAAACGCGATTATGATATTTCATGTATATATTTTTTTTCATATATTCATGACATTCATTCATTGTTAATTATTTTCTTTTTATGTCTGTTTTAGGTACTGTAAAGAAACAAAATTAGGGATAATATATTCAAAGTTACAAAAAATTACTAATTAAGCACCAGGCACCAGTTATCATATCGCTTGATATTTTTTGTTAAAAAACCAAATATCAAAGGAGTAAAACTAAAAAATATCTAACGAAATCCAGTACATTCTTGTATGATGTGCTCACAATGATAGTTTACTATAATTGTATGTATACAGATTAGCTGTGTGCCTGCGGCTGCGCCCGTATTTCACTGCGTTGTAATTTTTTATACAGAACCCTCATTTATTTTTAGTAATAAGATAAAGTACAAATATTTCTCATAAATTCAAGCATTTGCCTGGAAAACCATGCATTGCTTAGAATTTTTTTATATATTTTGGGTTTTTAATTTTTATACGCGGAATTATTTTCGAAAATTAAACGTTCCCTAAGTTACCCGGAGTAACTTCAGCTATCTACTAAAAAAAGTTCCGTCAAAATCCGTCCAGCCGTTCCGGGGATTACCCGGAACAAACAGAGAGACAGACAAATATTTTAAAAATTGTACTTTTGCTATAGGTATGGTATATACATTCATTTATATTTAGTAAAAAAATAATATTTTGGCATTACAAATGGACACTTCAATTTTATTTATTGGTATAGAGTATACATAACAACCGCTTTATAGTAATTTTATATAGATGTTTCAATTCCAAATAATTATAAACATCACTCAACTATATATACATATATATATACATATATATATATACATCGATAATCTCTCTATGATTTGAATTTAACAGAAATATAATAAATTTATTATCCCATAAAGTATGATGTAACATCGTATAACCAAATAGCAGGATCCGGCTGACACCAGTACGAATATTTAAATATTTATACAGGTCAGTGGACATTAGGCAATTACGGAGAGAAAATATAGCGGCAATATATAAGAGACCCGATCCAACCAAAGCCATAATCATACCGGAGTTATTTAATTTACCTAAACATGACACATTATATCTTCCTCTAAAGTTTGAAGCACAGTGCGGTCGGATTCACAAGCTCGAGCCCACCTCTACAACTTTTTAATGAGCCTGCTTTCCCGGTGAAGAAAAATACCATAAGAAGAAAAGGCATTTACTTATAAAATCCACCTAGGTAGCTACCACACTCAAGTTTGAAAACCCTGTCTCCAAACACCAAATAGATGTGTTCCGGCAGCATCACTTGAGAACAAATACCTGTCTAATTAGTGAATTCACAATCTTGGACCACACCGTCTCTTAACATCAGGTGAGATTGTGGTCAAAACGCTGAGCACATGAAGAATTTTAAAAAAAGTGTCAAAATATTCGCGAATTTTATTCCTCCACAGAATACCCGTTTATGAGATGAGAAATTTGTTAATTTTGTGCCTGAATTTTAATTACGTACATACATACTCAACTGTTTTGTTTTCAAACTGAAACATGATAAATTTAAAATTATATCGCCATATTGGAAAATTGCAATCAATATATACAAATAGGTAAAGATAAAAACAGCGCAATTTTTCTCCTCTGTCTTATATTTTTTATTTTCTTTAATAGTTATTGCTTTTGCGGCTGAGTGCCTTCAGCACTCGCCCCCAAAGTTCGGTGAAGCTGTAAGGTCCTTCCGGTCAACAGCATTAGCTAGGTTAGGAAAAAATGTTTTTGATGAGTTTTAATACTGCCATTAATTTAAAAAAACATTCAAACACTTTCTTCCTACAATTTTATTCTTGATAACACTCGAATCTCGACGACTAGACGAACACTAAATAACATTATTTTTCATACAACCTATAGTATAATACGTTATGTTACTCTTGATAATCACTTATATAAAAATTAACGGTTAAAATAAAAAAAAATGTATAATAATGATGAAAACTACCGTTAAAATTACTGTATTAATATACAAAATAGTTTGAAGAATTTATTAAAATATTTAATTAATTTTTTTCACATAATTACTACGAAAAATAATTATTATATTCACACAGACTTGATTATGACATGCTTCTGAGTTTCCACTGTTATAAAAAAAACATCAGTACAATTTTGACAGCGCGATTGAACTCCGACATTGTTTTCAACGATGTAAAGGTTAAAAAACTTTTTTATACCGATTTTTTAAACTTTCATCTCCTGATTTTGTTTTATTTTTTGGAAGCATAATATTAAGTAAAGTGGCATACGTTAATTCGTGAGTATATATTTCCAATACAAAAAATGTCTATGTGTATTTGAAAAAAAAAACTTTTACTAAATTAAATTAGATTTCCAATGTTCTAAATTACTTTCCGACATTGATATATTCAGAAAGAATTTAAAAACTCTACAGATATACGCATAATCTTTTCTAACTTATAACATTTCGAAATTTAACTTTATAGGGGTTTCAAAAACAATATTTATTATTAAATTAATAAGTATTAATAAAGTTATAAGTAATGATGATATAATTAATGTAAAAGGAAACACACGTACATAATTGAACAAACATAATAACATTCGTAATTACAACTTATCACGACGTGATATTAAAATTTGATCTTAGAATAAATACACAACATCAAATGTTACATATTATTATCCAGAAGCAGACAGACATCATTAGACGATGTCGGTAAAAAAACTTGTGGTACGCATACACCCAGTCTGGAGGCGCCTTTATAGTTCAAAGGTTAAAAAAAACCTGTATTTGAAGCGACCGGATTATAATATCAATAAAATATTTAAAATAACATTAGAAGCGACAGCATTTTTTAAAATCGATTTTAGTTTGTTTTTAATCGATTTATTCAGCTATCAATACATATCGATACGTGGTCCCTACTATAGTTTACTACATCTTTCAATATGAATTCGAACGAGTCATAATAAGACCTAAACAAATTTGTGAATCGATTTGCAAACTGTTGAATATGTTTACGATTTAAAAGTTTTATTTTAAATAAATAATGTTTTTTTTGTTTCTCATCATAACTTTTATATCATTATTTCATTTAAAATTATTCTCATACATATCTACACAAAACGTAAGGCAGTATGTTTGTAGACGTAATCGTGTTAGATTATTCAAGTACTCATTAAAGTAAATACCTTTAATTTTAACTATAAATATACATAATTAATTACAAATGACCTGTTCAGAGTAATGATGGGTTTATTAATTATAATTATAAAAAGTTACATTTATATGTCACATTACATTTATAGGTATATTTAGGTCGTTCAGAATACGATTATATGAATTACAAGAAAAACTAAAAGCCAAAAATTTTGCGGAAAATATACGTACGTATCGGAAATAAACATTCATATTATATAAATTTTGTTTCATATTAAACTGTTTAAATATTTAAGCGTTGATTTAATGAGAAAACCTTAGTAAAGCCAGATGCTGACAAATTACGAACAATATTATATTTCCCGATCTGAACTTCATCACTGCGGTGATGAAGTTTTATAAACAGAAATAAATTAAAGAATGACTTTATAATATATATCGTCAATGATTAATAGCGGTTGATTTAATGGGTTTAAAGGGACCAAAGCAATCGTTATTACCAACATGTATTGGTTATTTTTTAAATATTTTATTATCTATATTATATTAAATATTTTGGGATTATTTTGCAAATTTTATACCATTAACTTAAAAACTCTTTCAAGTATAAAGCTAATTTATTTTAATATTTTTTTTACATAATTCAGGTACGTAGCTCACATTTGACCTTCCTAAAGAGACGTTTATTTAAAAAACCGGATCGCTAACTTCAATGATTGTACATATTATAAACTGGCAGACATAATGCATTTTATATGTATATAAATAGATATTCTAATAAAGCATTCATTAGCGCCTCAAGCGAACGTTTCAATATCCTTTCGCAACTTTCAGTCAAAAAAAAAATTGCATAAGGCATGTTATACAACTTACCGTATGCTCGAAGTTTACAGAAAAGTAAGGGGGACCTGGAGCACTATTGTAAAGAAAATCACTAATGTAACACTTTTCAGCCATACACATAATCCATTATAGGTAACGAATTGTCTTAATAATGTCTATTTTACGCGGCATGCGTGACACAAATTTCCGTGATATGGGAAAACTGATGCCGCGCGACGCGGACAGCGCAGGCGACGGCTGACGGGCGACTGGCGTGCACAAATGCTCCCCCACGCAATAAAACCTTCGCTTTTTAAGAGTGGGGAGCGAGCTGTGTCATATTTTTTTTGAAAATAGAACACACCAGTTTGGGAACTTTTCGGCTCCATTGTTTTTCAAGATAAATAAAACTTTGCGAAAATTTCGCACAATTCTAACGCGCCTAGTATCGTTGTGAATATTTTTATATGAACCGCAATAAATATAACATAACATTTCTTCATAATAGCTTATGCCATTATTAGAAATTTTGCCAAAAATAAAACCAGCAACCATTTGAAATCAGCCT
Source organism: Samia ricini (assembly GCA_014132275.2). Taxonomy (NCBI): domain Eukaryota; kingdom Metazoa; phylum Arthropoda; class Insecta; order Lepidoptera; family Saturniidae; genus Samia; species Samia ricini. The sequence continues at coordinate 13,262,472 of AP028158.1, forward strand.
ATATTGAGCCCCCGTTGAAATCTTTTCTTAGGAGTTATTATATTTCCTTGGAACGATCGTAAATTTGAATAAAGCCTATTAAATTTACAAATGTAACAGTATATGCCAATAAACAAATCATTTTCAAATATAACATTAATACGAATAAAGCAAAGAACTAGGAATAGAAAAAATTAATAGATATAAAGCATTAGTTTGAGATATTACAAGACAAAGCCAAATTTTATATGTTTGTATTTTTTTCTCTATTTACTGCAAATTTTAGTACAATCAAAAGTGAACCAAACATTATATTATATAATAATATATATAAATTTCAATTTCTTTTCATCATGAACCACTCTACTACCATTGTATCCTATATCCAAATTATGTATTACATTATATGCGCTTAAGTTTCATAAGTCACCATCCTGTCTGAGTATAGAGCATGGCATGGCCATCGAATAACTTATTTTATACTATTAAAAAGCTCTACGCGTTGATCTTTTTTTAATACTATAATTAGCTCCTATCTTTGGTGTTCATTGATGGTACACATAATAAGCTTAGAGGTACTGGCTCTCACGTAATGCTGCCTGAATATAACTATATTATGAGCAACTGCTAACCGACAAATATTCAAAGTGGAGGGTGGTACTTAGCTAAATAGGTTTAAGAATTTCCTACCGCCAAGCTTTGGTTTGTCCGCAAAAATTTCCTTTTATTTAACCCCTTGAGCACTAATCGGGCGTTTACGCCAGTTTTATATTGTTTTCCTATTGTCTCAATTTTATGGGTAATCGACATATTAAACTCATGCTAATTACGAACTTGAACCTACGTCTATCGACATTTAACCCGACAACACAATCGCTGACCTATCATTGCTTAGATAGCCGTGATCGCATTTCCAGTGACTTAGATCTCCCTCAAAAGCAACAAAGCTCTATAACTATTTGATTGACCAAACAATTTCAATTTTTAAGTGTACCTACTCAAACTACAAAAGATTTCATCTTACCTTGGCATATATTTAAAATAATAATTTAAAACATCAAAACGGATGCAATAACAATCATGAAATTAATCAAAGAATATTACGACGTTATCTAATAAATAGTGTTAATCGGATATCGTCAATTATTTTATTTATTTATTTGGCAATGCAAGCCAAGAATTGCACGCCTCGGATCATAAAAGTTTAATTAACATTTTTATTGTACCAGGCCTCATCAGTTTTATCCGCTGCACCTGTCTAGAAGATAGCGTTGGTATAATTTTTTCATACAACACTTCCACCTACATATAAATATGAAAACATAAAAACAGCTCAAGAAATTTATCTCTTTTGATCATAAAACGATTTTCTTTTATTTTGCGTTGTAACTATCAACGGGCTGTAGGTTGTAATTTCATTAAATTTTGTAATTTTTTTTTCCAATATTTTTTAAATTTATATTAAGGTTTATCATCGAAATTGAAACTCCAGTTTAATTAATAACGCTATTTTGGTAATACCGTTGATTTCTTATATTAAAATATCACATTTATTTTCTATACAAGAAAAAATTATTTTATTTTATTTTTTTATGTATTTTTTATAGGAGCTGTGAATTTTAATGTAAATAAATAAATAAATAAGACCGACAGGCTCTTGCAGTTTGACTAATTTCTTTACATAGTCAAGGAAAAAATCGACAATACACGTTATAAGAAGAACAGCACAATCCCGAACAATGGCAGTTGTCATTGACCTGAAGATCGCCAGTCACCGCTGTTGAGCCAGCCTGTAAAAATGTCTATCCCTGTCACATTTTAAGGACGCGTTGATAAGAAGTATAAGAAACTAGAACACAATCGCTGGAAGACTGCTCCACTGCTTTACACTATGGCAAATGTAAAATAATGCGCATAAACAACAATACTGAAGGGGCCGATAGAGGTGGATTGTAATAGACAGTCGCACTTTCTCATATCCTGTCCTAGCTGAGTAGGTATTGAAGAAGGTTCGTGTTAAAGACCCCTACAGATCGTGCGTATTTCCTTGATCCTTCAGAATAAAATCCACAGCTTGATCAGCTCTCAAGGTGATTCAAAATACTACTCCATAATCACAGGGTACAAGGCCAAGTTCATTTGTAAGTACAGACAAAGGAGAAACCACCGTCATAGGTAATAAATACCCCTGTAGTGTTTTGTCTATGTCCCATTAGTTGTAAGCTAGTACATAGTTTAGTATATACATTATATATAAGATACACTTATAAGCTAGATAAGATAAATAAAGGCTATGTAATCTCTGTGTATCTTTGACTGATGAAAGCAACGAGTCCATGGTATTGATTTTGTAGCTAAACGAATTCAAACTTCGTTTTAAATTACTTTAATGTTTAAACTAAATAAATTATTTGTTTTGCTTTCATTTGTATGTTTTTATTACACATTAAAATTTTTGTCTGTGCTAGTTATTAACGGATACGATTAAATAAGAAATTACATATTTATGGTCGCACTTTAACAAGACACTTACAACAATTCAGAAAATCATCCAATTGTAAAATATCCGAGTAAAACAATATGATATGCCTCAGTGGTACAATATGCAGATGATTTGTAGTTACTTGTAAATAAAAATTATTGTTAAATAGTTGAACAAAGAAACGAGCATATCATCGGGTTGGTTATAAAACAAAGGCTGTCGGTATGTTCCGACCGGTCAGGGATAGTGCGTTATTATCTACATGCATCTATATATATCTATGTGGGTCGATAAGTTCGGTCAGCCGAAACACAACACACCTGTTACTTGAAAAGTGCGTTGCGCACGCGATTATCTTTAACCGGGTTCTCCATTCTTTTATAATCGATCTACTTTCGCCTATGCCTTTTTTATGAACGTTTATGATATGTAATTTGTCATTTTACTACAGTTATAATATTACGTATATACTTATTTCCGACGGAAGTAATGATTTCAATTATCACAATAAACTGTGACATATGAAGGATTTTAAATGCCAAAAAATATTGTGACAATATTTTTTTTCCCTTCACGAAGGACATATTATATCATTTTTAGTTTTATCTTTTTTGGTAACAAAATTTTGATGAATATATTTATTAAAGTAAGTACTTTTATATCGGTACAAACAATGTACTTTTGTACTTTTATATTATATAAATCTAGCTGTTCCCGCGTATCACATTTTCTATTCCATACAATTATTCAATAAATAGTCATAGAAAAAGAAAGTGACTTTACTTTTTGTACAGGCCCTAAATTATTTTTGGTTCTAACAGAAAGCAAAGATATTTCTCACAAGTTTTTCATACTTGCAATAAAAAATCTTATTTATTGAATCGGATGTTGTTTCCATTTTTGTTAAAGAGGTTTTAATTTTTTTTACGTATATCCCTAATTATTTTCCCAATATAATAGTCAGAAAAATCCTGCCAAAATTTATCCAACAATTCCAAAGATTAGCAGGAACAAACAGACAGACAAACACTTTAAAAATTGTGTTTTAGTTTGAGTAACGTATACATAATCATATGTATTTAGTAAAAAAAAATATAATATTGATATTACAAACAGACACTTCTATTTTATTTATTTGTATAGATATTGAAGAAGACACAACGTGGATAGGTCTCCAACAAGGTGGACCGACGACGAAAGGATGGAAGGTCGTCGGAATCCACTGGATGCGGATGGCACAAGACCGATCGTTAATGATCTTCGGGGAAAGTAATGTCCAGGAGTGGACGTGTTTCGTTTGACATGTTATAATTTATAAAACAATTATTTATATTTTTTATGAAGTCATAATTACGCAGTTATTTACTTTTTGATAATTATTTGAGTATATACACATAAATAAATGGGCAAAAATAAAACAATTCAGTGCATTTTCTCGTATGTTTGAAAACCGATGTTTTGTTCCAGGGTGATCCAGGGTGGTAAACGTGCTAAGCCTAGAGCTACAGGTTCTTAAGTGATGCTGCCGGAACACAACTATTGGTATTTGGCGATAGGTTCTCAAACTTGAGGCATTATTAGAAAATGCTATGGTTTTCTCAAGAAATTTTCTTTCACCGAAAGTTCAAATTTTTATAGTTGTAAAGGTGGCCTCGAAACCGCGTCTATTGAGCCGGTCTCGACCGCACTACTAACTACGCTACCATTATATTCAAATTTCGAATACAAACAACCAGTCAAAACTTCGAACAAAAGCAAGTTCGAACCAGTAAGCGAACACAAGTCATTATTAATTGCAGAGAAATGTACTTGAAGGTTACCACATAATTTATCGAAGGGCATACTTAAGGAAGATATGGCTGTATAATTGCTGAGCCGCATAGGATAACAAAGAAAGCAATTGACACGCTTCAAGGTCATCAAAATAAACGTAGACTCATTGGTCAGTTAAACGGACGGAAGAAGCACAATACCCAGTACCGCGTTTCCGGGTATTCGATTAATCAATTTATAATTTTTTGAAAGACACTACCTAATATGGTAGGTGTAAAATTACACAGTCGATTCATTATTCACCCTACAGCAGGTATGTCTAAAGAAATTACTTTTATTCAAAACATTTAATTGAAATATATTTTTAATTAATGGAATTTCTACATATATTGACAGGATAGGTAAATTTAATTGCAAAAACTCTACAACGACACGTAATTCTTCCAAAATTTTTGCGAAAGTGATAATGGTATAGGGGTAATCGGATTCAAGATCGACGGAAGTAGGTTCCATTTCATATGTTCTATTCTATAATGAGGTCGAGATTATCGTGAAAGAAACTATCAATGGAAGAGGCTTTAATAATAACGGCCCATATAATATACCTACAAAGTTTCCACACTCGAGTTTGAAAATCAGCTGTCAACCAACTATACGTGTGATGATACACTTAGGGCCAATTTTTTGATCCGTGGTCAACTCGAGAAATGGTCAGATTTGTAACAAATGGTTAAAATAATGCCCTAAAGCGTTTTTTGAAACATAGTTAAGCTAACCATTTGTCAAAAATGTGACTATTTGTTACAAAATTTAACCATTCAACTCAGTCGGGTTAGCAAGATGATGGATGGTTAACTCCAGTGCGAACAGCTGTTTCATTGCTTTTGTGTAACATTTGAAGTAGATAATTTGAAGTTTCATTATGTAACATTAATTTATATAAAATAATTTGTTAAATAATTAAAATGTATTAATAAATTGCTATTTATTATCTTTTTCGTAATATATTTGTTTATGAATTTTGTTTTTCATAAGAATTCAGTATTCCATTATGTATAGTATATCAAGTTCGTACAAATATTTATTTGGCTTGTAAAATATATTAAATCCAAGAATTAAATTATAAAATCAAAGAATATTTTAGACAAGACGAAATAAAAAAAAGGTAATATCATTACAAAATTATCACAAGAAATAATAATGGACACAGATGTTCGAGAGTAGCTCGACCCTTTGTTTTGTGTAATGTTTGTTCGACAACTCGAATTATGGACCATGACACATTTTACTCGGAATGATCATACAAAAAAAATTACCGGAATCAAAAGTATTCTATTATACAGTTCATTTTACTGGCAACATAAATAACTATTGCTAAATTTAACCATAGTAGATTTTGTCATCAAAAAACGCATTGTGATTATAACCATTGGTTTGTGTAAAATTGACAAATGGATATAGTAACTTTGACTACGGATCAAAAAATTGGCTCTTACAGTCAGTATGTATATATGTTTAGTGTGATGAATAATGTATAGTAAGCATTCAGAGCATGTCCACACAATATACATTTCATAAAAATAAAATACAATTTTACTGTTGACTCGCATATTAGTTTACATAAGCATACAATTGGACGAATGCTTTATATTGTCAATAAATATAATAAAACCTAGTAATCTATTTTTTACCGAAATGTTTGGAGACGGAGAAATATTTTATAATTTTTCGGGTTCAATCTTTTTTTACACAGTTATGATCGCAGACGTTTGAATCATAAATGAATGAAGTTAAGAATAGTAAATATGTCGATTACCTATAAAATGAGACAATAGGACAACAATGGAAAGCTGGCGTAATCGCCAGGTTACTGCCCCCCCTTGGGGTTTAAGTTGAATTATCTTTGTTGAAATTGAAGTAATGATAGTTGCTGAGTCGATTCATCTGTTTTAATTTTTCTTCCCGTATTTTAATTTTTTATGAAAAGCTGTTTGATAACTCTTTAAAATAATCTGTCACGTTTAGTATATGCAAATAAATCATTTTAACGATAATAAGGTATTTGACTATACTCAGAAACCTTACTCAAATTCTTAACATATATTCAATATTATTATTATTCTAAAAGGCGATGATGCAGGCTGCGTTACTTCGACTTATTTACACTTATTATGATCGCCTCACACTACTAAAGTCTATTAAGGCCTATAGCCTGAACGTAATGTAGTATCTTTTTACCAGAAAACGTCTGTATACCAATACAGGCTTGCTCAGAATTCGGTTCCGTATTGGTATTCATGGATTCACAAACCTACACTCTCTTGTGCTCTGTACTCCAATGTTTGTTTTGTAAGTTTGTTCAAACAACAGTGTCCTGTTAACAACTGTTCTGATTCCTGATTCTTACTGAGTATCAAGGCTTCTTCAGCTTTACACTGCAAGCCACAGTAAGCTCTCTGCATGTGTGTGTTCTGCTAGCCTTTCCATAACATAAGCTCACGCCTCTTATTCCCGAAGGGTTAGGCAGAGGTGAAATAACGGAACTAAACCTGCATTTCGCCGAGATTAGTTCCGTCCCAGATGTGACAGGGAGCGAGCCTATCGTCATTTCGGGCACATATTCCAGACTCCGGGATAATACTGAGTAGAAAAGCCAATATCACTTGACCCGACCTGGGGATCGAACCCGAGACCTCAGAACGACAATCGTAATGTAAAACAACAGCGCCACCGAGGCAGTACTCTAGCTTTATTATTATATTGCTTGCATACTCATGATTAATCAACTAGAGTTTTAATGATACCATAAAAGTTTCAGATCCATTTTGTGTTTGCATAGGTTTAATTCTTTTAAGCTTATTTGAAGTTACATGGCAAGAAATCCCTTTATAACCTATCATAGAATCTACCTGTTACTTTGACCAGGTTGTTGATTAATACCACACAACATTCCTGGTTACAATAATATATAAGTTTAAATTTGAGAAATATACGGCATATTTTATTTCACTTTTTACTGAAAAATATAAAAAAATACTTATGCCTTTTTTAATATAAAATAAAATTTTTAATTTAGAATATGTGTAATTATGTAGGTATAGTAAGAGCCATGTTTTTTTAATACTATCAAATACCCTATTATATATAATTATTTAACAAAGTAGACTAGAAGGCATCTATAATTCATTACACAAATAAATTACAATCGTCTATCATATAAGAAGACGATTTATAATGTAATCCGTAAATAGTGTTCGATATATCAAACAACATGGTGCTATTAAGGGAATATTTCCGTTTACTCATACGATCATTTAGTTAATACTGCATTTACGTAGGTGTTATGTAGTTGCATGTTATTTTGTAAACAAGACTTTTTGCGTAAAGTCAAGCAAGCAGCGATGATGACTTACTGGTAGTGTGATTGGATTTCGCATCGATTGCCGTTGGTTTGAATACATCTATTCTATTCTATGATGATCCAGAACTTTTGCTGGCCTGAACGTTTTTGATGTTTAATAAAGTTTGAAAATCTGTTGCCAAGAGCATATAGGTGTATCTCTAAGATATCTAAGTCTACAGAACTCTCAAATAAGATTGTGGTCAATAGGTTAATCATATTACATTATACAAAGTCTTCTTTGCAGATTGAATAACTTAAATATAAAATGTATTATTTTAATCATTAACAAAAATAATCAATTTCCTGTCTCTCTTGTAAGATCTATATGTAAAGCAAAGTTGGTTATTTACACGATTTATAACTCAAGAACGGCAGGACCAATTTTTATTATGTTAGATTTGTTAGATTAATGTCCGCCCCGAATAGCAGAATAACTATTAGTAATATTGTGATAAAATTCATGAAAAAAAACTTTTCTGATACATACTGCATAAAACGGTTTTATTGATAAAAAAAGCTTTACGATGTTTGCCGGGTTCAGCTAGTATATTATAAAAAGCAATGTTCCTCTGTCAGTCCGTATGTACGTTAATAGGCTTATAAATCGAGAACCACAGAAGAGATTTTCAATTATTTCTTTTTAAAATCGTGCATATAGGTAGATTGGTAGCTTCTGTCCAAGTTTTAATATGCATGTTTTTTTTTGTCAACTGATTGTAAATACGACATAGTCCCAAAAAATACAATGCCAACCATCGACAACGGATTCCACTGACAGTAGAAGCTATTGTGTCGGCTTCCAAAGTTGCATCATCACGTCTTTTTTGAAGGACTCGGATGTCATAGAAAGAAGGAAACACGCATTTATATACGTATTAATATGCATTAAATACAAAATGAATATGAAGTAGAGTGTAAACGGGAAATTTAATTTTAATAATTTAATCACAATTAATACTTTTTAATTTTATATTAATTATATATTATTCTACCGTTGTATAATTCATTATGCCTTTAAGAAATGAAACCCCAATACAAACGAATGTGTTATAGAAACAAGTTAAATTATACAGTTAAAAAAAAAAATTAACAGTTTATCACGTTACGTATCGTTCTTGCAGTACTTTATTAAATGAGGACAGATAAGAAAAAAATAACATTTATATTGTTTGACATATATGTATGTTTATTCCATTTTTTATATATTACCATGGTTGTGGAATAGTCGAAGATGCTCAGCATCTGTTGGTGGAATGTACCCGAAATGCGGGGGCTAGAGGTTGTTTGGTTTTGGCCTTAGGATTATGTTATTATATTTTTATTAGGATAGATTTATTAGGATTAGATATAGGCATATTCCATGGTGTGCTAGCAGAACCGATGTCCGATTCTGCTAGTATGCTATGGAACTTTATTATTACAAGTATTAAGTTAAGAGATAATTTAACTTAGTTGTTTTATATTTTTATGTTTATTATTGTTATGTAAGGTATATTAGGTATGCTCCGATAAGGCGCCAGCTATATACTAATGTGTAAAAGCCCTGTTTAAAAAATTACTTAAAAAATATATATATTACCATGACAATGATAAATATATTATACTAGCTTCCCTCCGCGATTATACTCGCGTAGTATTTTGAGAGATCGTAAGATTTTTGTACTAAAAACTAACCTATGTTACTCCCTGGATTTCAAAATATCTTCATACCAAATTTCATCCAAATCGGTGCAGTAGTTTTTAAGTTTATTCGTTACGTACAAAAATACAAATCTTTTCGCTTTATAATATTAGTATTTTTTTTCGAACTTAACTAAAGTTGTTGACCGGAAGGCCCAAATAATATTAGTATAGATTACGTCAGCTTTAAATATCATACCACTCACTCTTTCAATCTCTGCACCTCGTCTCTACTTTTCTCTTCTCGTCTCTCTCATACATCTCGCCTTATCCCGCTCTAACCTTACCGCAGCCTGAACCTACTCGAATACATCTGTTATTATGTTATACTTGAGGTTCCTGTCCTCTTGGATTTAGCTAAGATCAATTTCACTGAATTGTAAGCAGATATCCTAATCATTGATTTTCCTTGTGCTTTTCGACGCATGCTATTTGTGTCCTGAACTGCTCACCGTATACATGATGACTCCATTATTAAAGAAATGGAATCAATCGACTCATTGTCGTCTATAGTTAACCATCGAATACTTTTTTAGTATTATATAGGCTCAGCGCTTTGACCACAATCTCACTTGATGTTAAGTGACAATTTGGTACTCAAGTGATGCTGCAGGAATACACATATTGGTATGACTTCAAACCTGAGGTTGGATCAACAGCTTCAAACAGGCGGGCATTGCAAAAAAAATGCCCCACCGCAATGCTATTTTTGCCATTTCATCATCATGTTTACCTTCACCTAAAACTCAGGATATAATAATTGAATTCGAAACTGTGTACACAGACGTGAAATCCGACCACACTACTTACCACTGAACCGTCATCGCTATATCGCTTATTTGTTTAAACTCTTTCCCCAGTGCTCTGTTTTACAATTTGGTTTTACAACATAATAAATATAGGTCAGCTACAAAAAAATTATTGTAATTAAGAAACCCATTACATATATTACAATAGTTGTACCACACCATTAATATAAGTTGGTGGGTACATTTACGATAAACTACAGGCGGAAGTTCGCTAATAGTTTTATTGTTATTAGACTTTCATAACTACCCGCATACGATATTATTGTTGCGCGTCAGAAGCACTTTATACGATCGTAAATATTTTACTGCATGTTCAATTACACGATTGCTGACTTACCAAACCTAAGTAGACAAAGATAATTTTTACGTTCGATGCGACAAATCTAAATGTCCGCTAATTTGTGTTCCGACAGACGCACTTGGAGATAATTAAATATATATAAAACAAAGTCGGGTTATTTACACCATTCGTAACACAAGAATGGCTGAACCGATGTTAATTTATATTTAAAAAAAAATGATAAATATTATATTTATAAAAAAAAGAACCAGATCGAGTTTCTTGCCGGCTCTTCTCGACTGGGTTGTTTTCCGAACCGGTGGTAGTGTTTTAGACGTTCATAAGCGCCTTCTTAGGGCGTAAATTGGATAAAGATTTTTTTGATTTTCTTTATGATCTTTGTATTGTTGAATTGGTATCTGCCACAAATAGTCGAATAACTACGAAAAAGTTTACGAATAAATTTACAAAAAAACAAAATTTCGAAGACAACTTATTTTCTCATACATTTTGTATGGAACGGGTTTATTGATTCTGAGATTGTACGAAGTTCGCTGGGTCAGCTAGTTTCTCACATATAGTAGCGATCGAAGCGCCACATATGCACATTGTATCAGACAAGTTTGTGGTCAACTGTTAACCACATAGCCGTTGACAAAATAGAACAGAATAAATTGAACGGAACGGTACAGAACGGAACGGAACAAAATGAACTGAACGGATTATGCCATAACAATTTATTATGACAAAATTGATATAATCTAAATAAAAACGTATATTAGAATTAAATAGTAATTATACGAAGTTATTACAATGATGAATGTAGTGATATGTAAACTATTTAAAAGAATGTTGTCAATAATTTTGCAAAATGACCGATTACGATAAAAAGCTACAACATACACAAGGATAACGCATCGAGTGTGTGGAAAATATGAATAATAATTTATTACGCGAGGAGTCATATTACATGTCATATTGCTTCTTCCTGTCTCAGAATCTCGTGACAATTGATTTCTTTTGTTGATAAAGACGTAGTAGATGCTATCTCTCTATGGCCTTATGTACTATCACCTACATCTTTTCCACGACATTAAGATTCTAGCAGATAAGAATAATGTACAAGTACCTACTAATCTTAGCGTTTCGATTTATATCAATTTATGACAGCCTTATTTATAGATCGCTTAACGAGCGTAAAGATGATATTTTAAATTATGTAAATGTTTCTGGAGCTAAATTTAAAACTTTTCATATGGTATAATAATAGTACTTGAAGATTTGACATTTAGTGTTTTTGTTTGAAGATGAAGGTTTTATTTATTTATTTTATTTGGAACTCCAACATAAATATTCTAAATAAAATAAATGGTTTTTGAAGCTATGGTTTTAGTAAAATAACACGATATCATTTTTTATAAAGTTGTGTTCTAGATGTGCATACCGCTTATAAGAGTACACAGCTTTTCTAAATAGTTTGCATATACAAAAAAAAATACAATTGCAAAATTTAAAAAAACCTAATTATGCGTAAAAAACAGGTTTTAGACGATTAAAAAATAACGAAACTTTAATCCTTTAGTGTAAGGAAATTATTTACAACTAGTTTTTTTTTAAGTTATGCTTTTTTTCGCGCATTAGTGAAAAATAATGAGTTTTTTTACGACGCCCCTGCGGGGGCGTGAAGGTTGCGACCTTCACGAAAAAACGACACCCTGAAGTTAGCTGTCAACGTTTTAGTTTTCTGTAGTATTACGTCAAAGAAGTATAACTTCTTACGTGCGTACATTAGTACACACACACACACTTTTTCTCAACATATAGACACACAATTAACAGCGTTCATCTCAATCATTCCATCCTACTTGGGGATTTAACATATAGCCTCCTAACTCCAATAGTATCTCTCTTACGCGTATCTTAAAAGTAAACGTGTAATGTGAAGCTGTCGTAAATATATTAAGGCTTAAAGTGTCACCGTATTTAAGAGTAACAAAAAAGCCGCTCTCATCAACGTATGACCATAGATAAATTATTATATATAGTCTTTTGTATGACGCATATTTGTAATAACAAAAAAAGTAAATTTATGAAATTAAAGATTATTAGGTAAATAAGTGCCAATGATATCCGCCGACAAACTGTGATACGGTTCACCGGATATGGTTACAATGTAGAAACATTATGACGACTCGGAATGGCAATGAACCAGAATTTTTGCAACCAATTTATGTTACAGTGGTACAAGTCTGCTGAAGCTTACCTTTCGCACTAATAATAAGCAATGTTTACTTAAAGATGAATTCGGATTAGCATTTATCGATTACCACAATTTAGACGATCACTATCATCACGTGACGATCCAAAATGAGCCCCCAAGTAGAGTCACTTTGCAGTCTTCGTCTGTCATCATTTAATGTAAAACGTGAAAAGTTTTCTGGTGTTGTTAAGTGTCCATTGTCCAATAGACCTTAACCCGAAATTAATGACTAAATTCGAAATGAATTATACATTACGCTGTCTCGTTCGGTAGACATCAATCTGTTGATCAGCTTTAGTAAGTTTTGCCCATATTCTACTAGAAAATATCGTTAGTCTTTTTTTTACACGTTATAAGTTCAGTGCTTTGACCACAATTTCACCTGATGTTAAGTGACGATGTGGTCCAGGATGGTAAACACACTAAGCCTAGAGATACTGGTTCTCAAGTGATGCTGCCGGAACATACTTATTGCTATTCGGCGACAGGTTTTCTAACTTAATGGTGGTAGCTACCTAGGCGAGCATTATTTGATATGCCCTACCACTAAGCTATAGTTTCTTCACTATGATTTACTTCTGATGATTTACTGATTTTTGAGTTGGATATGTGGGTTTGAACCCGCGTCCATTGTCGTGAAATCTGACCGCATAACCAACTAAGCCATCATCGCTTAACCATAGTATTTTTTTTGTTTAACCCTTCCAAGACCATAAGGTGGCAGACACTAAATATTACCTAACATTCAACTGTTTGCTTTAGTTTTTTTTAATGAAAATAATAAATCATTAGGTAGCTTTTTTTATAATTTAATGGGTAATATTATCAATGTTATTTAAATTCAAAATTAAAATGATGTTATGTTTAAATAGACAGTAACCAATTTTTAAACAGTTCGTGAAAGGGTTTTAATTAGCTTACCGGTGTCATCCATTTAATGAGATAGCAAATAAACGAAGTCTATAAATTGAATGTATTACAGATAATTTTTTTTAAATCCTTTAGAATCAATCACAGAGTAAATAATTTTTCTAAATTTTGTCTACCTGTCTATTTATTAATTTGTCCGCCGACTATCGATCAAAAAATGTAACTATTTTTACATACTTATTATATTAATATGGATATGTGGGATGGGAAGCTAAATGAAAATCATGCGTAAATTTCACACGTTTAATTATAATCTTTTTCTCAAACAGAAACTCCTACTACACAACTCATTACATTTTATTTTTATAAAAAACTTAGGATACATGCTCCTAGTTATTTAATCCGACAGATATGTGCATAGTTTCGTACGCAGTCGCGGGCGCGGCGTTTTTAAAACTTTATACCGTCACTTACGTAATAGTCTTTCCGTTGCACTGTAATCAAATATACACTAAATTAATTGTGTCAAAAATACGTATAACTTGAAAAATATTTTTATTGTATATGTTTCATGTTTTTTTTAAATCAAATCGTAATATCTATACTAATAAACAAAATTAAGGTGTCCGTTTGACCAAATTAACCACTCTTTACTATCTATACTAATAGATAAAATTGAAGCGTAGACTGTTTCGAAACATGTAAAATGGAGGAGAACAGAATCATAGCACGATGTGGAGTTGTTCAAAGAAAATAAATTTTTGATGTCGTTAATTGTAGTTATTTATTCCTTTTACAGGACGCGACTACTACCTCGTCCACATATTTCAACAGATGATCCCGGGTGTCTCGACCCTCTAGCAGGGAGGCCAAATTATCCATGGTAACCTAATGGTCGCCTTACCCTACAATGTATACAAGCCAGATATTGAACTAATAGTCATGTCCATTTTCATGTAGATGTTGTGTTCAAAATGACAATAACCCGTACAACTCAAAAGACTATTCTACGTCTGTCTATTCTAAGATGTTGTCTTTTTTCTTTTTTTTAAACGGTATAGGCTCAGTGTATATCTCAACACATTAAGCCTAGAGGTATTGGTTCTCAAGTGATGCTGCCAGAACACACCTATTGGTATTTGGCGACAAGTTTTCAAACTTAAAGATGGTAGCTACCCGGGCGGGCATCATTAGAAAATGCCCTACCACCATGCTATGGTTTACTCACGATGTTTCCGCCTTCACCGAAAGCTCAGGCCGATTCTAGAGTCGGATAGGTGGGGATCGAACCCGTGTCGATTGTCGCGGAAACCGGTCGCACTACCCGTCGCGCCATCATCGCTTCTTTTGTTCTGTTTCAGAATATAGATTAGAATATCAATTGACAATATGAGTACAAATTCTCAACCATATTAAGTTTACTGTTTAAAAGGAAGGTCTTTAAATAGAGACGAAAATGCTTCATTTACATTATTATCAAAAATCTACGGCACGCAAATTTACTAAATAAAGCAACGTGTGACCTACGTATAATATTTCTTGAGCATAAATGAATGTCACACGAAGTGACCTTGGCATACACGTCGAGGTCAAGGACATCATACAATCAACATCAACGGATATGCCGCATTAAATGCAATGCTTTCTTATTTTAAAAATAAATTCATGTCAGCATAATATATATAATGCATAGTAGGTACTTATAAAAATTACGTCTAGGCTGAATTTCTTTTAATAGCGATCAATACGCAGATCGCATAGATTTTAAAATTATTAGTAAAATCACTAGTGGAAATTTGACCATTATTTTTATTCCAAAATGGGACTATGCAGGCAGTCCTGTATCACTGCGACCTAGAGAAATCGCCACACTGATACGGCTCACTGCTTAGATCTACAACGTAGTTGTATATTAGACACATAACATTTTGGAAGCGTCTGTACCTTATTCTGGAGCAACATATACTTACAGAGAATTCGGTTGCATATGGGTGTTCATATATAACATACACATAGATGAACTTTAGCGTTACGTCGGAAATTTCACAGAACCTGCACTTGTGTTCCGGACACCAACAATGTGCATTTGTTTGATAAAACCATCATGCCAAGTTAGTACTGTCGCTAAAACTCGTACATAATTGATTCATACTGAACGGATGTCGTGTGGTGCCAGGTAAGAATAGTACCACCCTATATCTTCTCGTGGGTGTCGTAAAAGGCGTCTAAGGGATAAACCAGGGGATTGGCAGCATCATCTTCTGAGCACCGCAAGCAATTAAACCGCGATCGCCAACCCACCTACCAACCGTGAGGATAATGGCAATCTCCCGTTTATTTGGGGGAGACCTATTTATTACAGTGGATGTCTTATGGTTGAATGGATGGATGGAACATCAAGTACTTTTAAGCTTGTCGCTGAGTAAAAAAATCGACCATAACTTGAGAGAAAATGAATTTCACAGTATTAACACAGAAGCACATCATAGCTACTTTAAAAAATCACGGTTACTTACCTCGCGATATTTTTATGCGATCAAACGTATTTATCCGTTAAACTAGGTGTTACATCTCGTTTATATTAGATTTTAATTTATACACTCACATTTACTATTTGCATTTTTTTTGTTGCGTTTATTCCTTTTCAAGGAAAAGGCAAAGGTACTAGTAGACCATGCAGCCAAGTTTGACATGAGGAACACTATCAATAAATGAGTGGCAATAACAAAATGGTGGCGGTTACGACCACAACGGGAATGATTTCAGAATTCATGCTCAGTGTCATTATTTTAACTTCACTACACTTGCGTATCATAACTACCCTATATCACGTAAAATGCCACCAAAATTACATAACATAACAGACCAAAATCACGCCAAGCGCCCCTTGCATTTATTTTTAAACACTCATATCTATAGATACAAAATTATTGTTACCACTTCAAACTTAATAGGCGACTAGTGTTTTCCTCTATATATTACTAATTAAAACAAGGCTCTAACATTCTCCGCTGATTTAATTAAACAAATAAAACATGTAATTTTTGTAGATTGACTAGATTGTAATAAAAAAAAGAAAGGAGATCGGTTGACGAATAGAAGAGAGAAAGGTATAGGACTATTTTATCTTTGCCTATTTATATATAGATACCACTTTAAACACAAAAAGCATAACGCGAGAGGTTTCAGTCAACTATCTAACACTAACTGTTACCTGTGGCTATGCTCGTGTATACTTACTGACAAACATTGCCTTTTATATAATTTTATAATATGGATATAAAAAGTAAGAAGGAATACTATTATTCTGATTACTTTTCCAATACACTAACACATATTTTATATAATATAACAAAATATGTACTAAACCCTGATCTGATATTATATCTACGATTTAAAAACGACCTATCCAACTCTAAAATCATCCTGAGCATTCGATGAAGGAAAACTTCGTAAGGAAACTATAGCACATGATGGTAGGGCATACTCTAGTAATGCCCGCCTGTGTAGCTACCACCCTCAAGTTTGAAAACCTGTCGCCAAATACCAATAGGTGTGTTCCGGCAACATCGCTTGAGAACCAGTACATCTAGGCTTAGTGTGTTTACTACCTGGACTATATCGTTACCTAACATCAAGGTGAGATTGTAGTCAAAACACCGAGCCTATACAATGTAAATTGGTTCAGTGGTTCTCGAGTTAAAACTCGACTAATGGACAGATAGACGTTACCTTTTATATAGAAAGGATATAGAATCCGCAAATTTTGTTTATTATTAAATGCAACGTATTTAATACGATCACAAAAACGTCGAGGGACATGGAAAGTCATAATCCAGATTTCCTATTCAATTAAATCGCTAATATATCGTACAAGCGTGTTTCGTAACAGACAACACACACACACACACACGCCTGAATAAAGATCAGTTACGACATAACAAGCCCGTAACATTCTTACCTCAGAAATGCATCACGCTCCATTTGGCCAGCTTGGAAGTATAAACGACGCCATACCGTCTGCTTCAACTGTTGAACTCAGCAAGCTAACTTTCCCGCATTTTATATGTATTACTAGCAGTGTGCCCGCGGCTGCGGCCGCGTTTCATATGTTTTTTTTTAATTTCTAATTATTTTCCTAATTTTTTTTTAAGTTATACTTCTTTTGACGCTTTAGGGAAAAATGATGGAAGTAAATTTTTACAACGCGCGCAACCGTCAAGAAAAATCGAAACCCTGAAGTAAGCTTTCAACGTTTTAGTTTTTTCTATTATTACGTCAAAGAAGTAAAACTTCTTATGTGCGTGCATAAGTACAGACAAACTTTTTTATTATCCCTATCCCTAATTATTTTAGAAAATCAAAAGTTATGCGGAATAACTATAGCTATGTACCAAAAAAAGTCCCGTCAGAAACGCTCCATCCGTTCTAGAGATTACCCAGAACAAACAGACAGACAAAAATTTTAAAAATTATACTTTTGGTATAGGTATCGAATATCTACACTAATAATAATAATAATAATATTATAAAGAGGAAAGATTTGTATTGTTGTATGAAACGAATAAACATAAAAAACTACTCGACCGATTTGGATGAAATTTAATCTGGAGATAGTTTGAAATCCAGGGAGTGACATAGGATAGTGTTTATTCCGAAAATCCCACGAGAACGAGACCTACGCGGGTAAAATCGCGGAGAGCAGCTAGTACATTCATATGGATTTAGTTAAAAATTGTTATTTTGACATTACAAACAAACACATCAATTTTATTCATTGGTATAGATAAACCATCGCCTGATCACTAAATCATCTTCACAAGTGATACATAGAATACATACATATTATATCTAGTGGGCGTTTCAAATTTTCAGTCTTTTTTCGTAGTAATATATTTTAATTTTACTACTTTAATTCTTAGAATGTAGGGGTACAATAGTCGTCGAACCTTGTAAGTGATGATAGCACATTGATTGTGTAATCAGATTCCACGCCAATGGAAGTAGGTCCGAATCTGCATATCCTATTCTATATGAGCCTGAGTTATCGGTGAAGGAAAACATCATGATGAAACTATGGAATAGAGGTAGAGTGCTGTCTAATGCCCGCCTGGTTAGCTACTTTCTTCATGATTGAGCAAACACCTATGGATATATAATAGGTATATTCCGACATTCTCACTTAAGAGACACTTAATACCAAGTGTGATTTTGACCAAAATGTAAAAAATCGTATAGTTACCTCTCAAAAAATAACAAAGTTATTGTTCGATACGGTTCAAAAACAGGAAATCCTTTGTATCTCTTTTTTTTTTTAATCTCAAATTTCTATCTGAAATTGAAGCGAAACGCTGAACTTCTGCATCCTAAAAACCTCTTTGTTATAAATCATACGTTTCCTAATTTCTACCTGAACTAATGTCAAATGTAACAATTTCCGTCCTTAATAAAACGAATTCCTATGATAAATAAATGATGATAAATAAAATATTTTATTCAAATTTACGTAATATATAAGATTCGACTCCAAGATATAATCGTTGCGCATATAAAAGGCATATTTCTCCATCGATCCACCGCCTTCCTGTCTCGCGAATATAAGAAAATTGAATATAATATAGATTATGTATATAAACACCAGATGCGACAAACAGTTCATAATGTTATTATAATTAATACCAACATGATCAACATTCAAATTTATAAATATTTTATTCAATTTAGGCCCTGATAAGACGCTCATGGACGTCAAAATACTACCACCAGTTCGGAAAACACCTCAGACATCGAGAAAAACCGGCAAGAAACTTGATCTGGTTTTCTTTATATATTTTTCTATAGAACTATACAACACATAGTTACAATGTTTATTAGTAGATGCACAAAGAAGGGTGTCATTTCCAGACATCACAATCGTTCACATAATTGAAAATTTTAAATTACTCGAGAATTAACTCGATAGACTGATTTACGATTTCTCTATACATGATCTGAATACAGAAGCATGTCCAGTTACTTACCCATTAGTAAGCTATACCCTTGATTCTATTTTTTCTGGCTGTTTCCCGTAAATTTCGGTTGCAAACCATAATGGTAACTGGAAACCACAAAATACAAAAAAAAGTTTCTCAAACACGTCACAATGAAGTGCACTTCTAAAACTATCAATGAAAGTGACAGTTCTTTTGGATAAAAGAGTTTGTATTCGACAACACAAAAAAAATTGATGACCTGCAGAAACTAAGAAGATTTTACGATTTGTGATCGTCCATTAATCACGAAGGGTTGGAAAGAAAGGGAATGAAAGATGGAAGTTTAAAAAAAATCATGAAATATCAGAAGTAAGTGGATGGGATGTACTGAGATTTGGCGTATATTTTTTTCATTAAACCTTAATGTCTGTTTAGCTAATATTTTCAGATTTTTAAATTAGATTATACCTACCTATACTTAAAAGTACCTAATATTTTGAAAAATTGTAAGATTCTTTTTATACACGAAAAGATACACGAGATTTTGGATTTAGTTCAAAATCCCACCACGTATCAACAGGGGAGAGGGAGTTAAAAAGTTGTTAAGAAAACATCATGAGGTTAATGGACGTCCTTTTTCATCCTGTGAAATTATTTGAATGTCAAGCAAATTATAACTTAACATTTACACAAATAAATAGAATTAAAGTGACTGTAATATAAAAATAACAACTTTTTACTAAATACGTATCAATACGATACCTATACCATTATTTAAATTTTTGTCTGTCTGTCTGTCTGTTTGTTTCGTCTAATCTCCAGAAGGGCTGGACCGATTTTGAAGGGACATTTTTGGTAGATAGCTGAAGTTACCCCACGTAATTTAATTGTTCTAAAATAATTAGGGTTCTGTGTAAAAGTGTACGTACAGTACCTGTACCAGATACATAATGTTTGATGTGTCTGTCTGTTTGTTCTGAATCTCAGGGACGGCAGGACCAATTTTAACAGGATTTTTGTGATAGATAGCTGAAGCTACACGGCATAACTTGTATAGCTAGTAAGAAATATCTTTGTTATTAATACTAAAAATCAGTAGGGTTTTGTATTGAAAAAAAGCCCATAAAATTGTGAAAAAAAAATCGAGTCAATGGTAATTTTTATTGGAAGGTTTATTGGTTTGAATTTGAGTAAAGTTCCAAGTAAAGTAGGCGGCTAGTTATGACTATAAGTCTTTAATTTCAGTGGTATGTCGCGTCTGTAATAATCTTTGTTGCGGTTTACACACCGTTTAATACGAACCGATGCGAGACACAAACTCATATAGTAGGACAATCACGTAATAGTTGCCAGCTAGCTAACACGCAAAATGCTCAGGCGCACGTTACCGGGTAACGATCCTTCGACATTCAACCTTTTATGTAAAACTAAACGTACCTTTCACACGGCAACAAAACAAAGTCGATAAATTATTAATATCTACAAAATCTAATAATAAAATAACGTTAAAAATCGAAGCGAATCTAACAAATCCGATATCTCAATTTCACAAAATAATATTATTCAAGCAGTCGTGCGTTAAACTTTTGTCGATAATCAGTAGTGATGTGAATATAAGCTGTGGCATTTTTTTAAATGATCTTACCGTTTTTTGGTAATTGAAATACTTTTCAAATTGTTGACAGTAGAGGTTTATGATTATTTTATTTTAATAAAAAAAACCATCTCGAAACTTTCACAAAAATATTCAATAAATATTGTCGTCTTTTAGCAAATTTAAACAAAATCCCAATAAATTTTATAGCAATTATAATCTTCCTCGTCTCATCTCACCAGTGGCGGACCAATACCCTAATTTGACCAGCACACCCCCCCCCCCCCCCCCACAACCCAACAGTAATTCAATGCAAACACCATATATAAAACGCGGGCGGAGCCGCGGGCACTCAGCTAGTATTTGGGCTCAGGCGCGAGGCCGTGGGCACGCCCACTCCTTACGCCGCCTATGCATCTCACCTCATTCTCTGTCTATTAATAAAAACCGTAGTAACATTCGTTCAGTAGTTTCTGAGTTTATCACGCTCTCAATGAAAGACAGACCCTACAAGAGGATTTTTGAATTAGGAACCCAATGAAAGTAAGGCCACATAGAAATGCAACTCCTCTAATATCTTATATGTACGTACGTATTAATAAAAACCGATAAGGATTATATTATCTACTTATGTTTATCGACAATATTCCTATATAAAGTACATCACTAACGTTTGGGGTTAGTTTTTTATATAATGTTTAAATCAAATATCTTGAGAGAACAAAATGAATTATTATTGTATTATGATCACTGTGTTGCACAACATAAAAACACAAGGCGTCAAAAGATTTAAAAAAAAAACAGTGTACTTATACTGTCGAGATCGGAACCTATTTTTCGCTTAATGAGGTTCGCATCATTAACTCGAATTTCTAGCTTACAAAGCAACGGTCCGCAAAAGGCGGACCGCAGTCCGTTTGCGGACCACGAAAAGTCGAACCTCGAACCTCCAAATATTGTAATGTATTATATACCAAGTATAAACTAATACGTAGATAATGTACTATACATTTATTTTACAAGTACAAACAACTGATATGATTTGTTTTTTTTTTATTATCTATATTTAATTTAGGACTTGGGTTCACCAAGAACATATCAGTCCCATCGTAACCTAAACTTATAACTAACAAACTATACCTTAATATTACTCGCAAACTTCCACAAAATTTTGGCTTCCACACTTGCAAGCAAAGCTAAAATTCCATGTAAGGTTCCTAGATTTAATAAGTTAAGATTCAGTTGTTTGAGTACACTGTTTCTTTCAGTTATGTTTCGGCCACATTCCATCAACAAGTGGTTGTAAATCTAGGTTTGATTAGTTTCCTATCTAGCCTGTGTGTGTTTGTGTGAATCAGTTATAACAATAACTGATGTGATTTAAATATTTATTGTTGTTTTTTCTGAACCTCGTTAAAATTTTCCCACAGTATCCAGACCCCACCTAAAACTACTTGCCGACTCCCGTTATAGAGGTAAAGAAACCACTCACACAGGCTAAGAAATAACAATACCGTGCATCCAATATACATTGAACAGAGGCGGGTTTAAAAATAGGCCGCGTGTAATCAAATTGCGACCTAACCTATATTTCTTAACAAATTAAAAACAATTCCGTCTAATCCTCCACCGTACTCTATCGCCGTGACTAAACTATCATGACTTCCATTCCCGCGAATCGAGTAAAGAGATCTTTCACTGTTTGGAAATTGAAAACGAAATTGTTTGCAGACATTGTCTTATAAATGCAAATAATATATTCGCTTGGTACTAAAACAATATACACATTACACAGCATCTCATTACATTTACGTTTTACACAGAACTCTCAGAGCGGTTTGTTCGCGAGTTAATTCTGCACTTTCGACTCAAATAATTATATCTTGGACTTGCGTAATAGAGCCAGTCGCTTCTGCAGTCACGAGCAAACTGTAACACAATAATACAAATGTACCTCTTACTATAGAAATTCTTTCTAAAACAAACCTTATACGAGAAAGAATAAATCATTTTATTTATTTTTTTCAACAGCAAATGTAATTTTTACGCGACACAAAGCAGTAAAAATTATATCAAAACGCCAAAGGCAATGGTTGCATAACCTCGTACCCAATAGAATAATAATGGATGTCGCAGAAAAAAAAATGAAAGTGCAAGAATTGGAGCGGGCAATGGACACAATGGCATGATAGGCACGACTGTCTACTTATGATAAAATACTTCAATCAGATCCACTAAACAGTATCTAAATAGGATTTGACATTCCAATTATTTATAAGTTGAATGCATAACGAATAGTTCAAAAATGAACAGGTCGTTTAGATAACAAAAGGATAAAGCTGAATTCAAATATCCAAACAAATAATCTAAAGAAATCTGTGAAAGTAACTATAACTAGCCAACATAATCGAGAATACATCTATATTTTATAAGGTAACAAAAAACAATTGAAAATATTACTTTCGTAGAGGATAACCACCATTCCACGTTTCGCAAACGAGTTATCCATTCAACCGAAAGACGTCCACTTCTGGACATAGGTCTCTCCCAAAGATCTCCACGACGCCCGGTCTTGCGCCCCCCGCATCCAGCAAAATCCCGCGATCTTCACCAGGTTGTCGGTCCACTTGTGGGGGCCTACCCACGCTTCGTCTTACAGTACTCAGCAGCCATTCGAGAACCCCTTGTCCCCATAGGGTATCGGTTCTACGACCAATGTGCACAGCCCATTGTCACTTAAGATTGGCAATTCTTTGGGCAATGTCGGTTAATTTAGTTCTTCCGCAAATATTTTTATTTCTGATTCGATCACGCAGAGAAACTCCGAGCCTCCATTGCCCTTTGGGTAACTTTGAGCTACCTAATTAGGCCCATTGTAATCGACCACGTCTCAGTGCCATAAGTCATCACAGGCAGCACACATTGGTCGAAGAATTTTGTCTTGAGACACAGCAGTATTTACTACACGCATTATATACTAACCTTACGCCTTTCTTAAGGTCTGTCCTATACGATATACATTTAACACTGTGGTTACATTCTCCCGTTGTCACATATTCCCAGACTGGTAATTTAAAAGCATTGTATCAGTTTGTCATTAACTGCTTCATGGTATATTGATTCTACTAGATCCATCAGCATTTGATATAGATACTCTAAAATAGTATTATTTTGTGGTCAAATGTACTTAAGAATAAATGAGTGTTTTGATTTTTTAATTTAAAACAAATAGCGACCACATTATGCATTTATAGAGTCGACAATTTCGACGTTGTTTTGAAGAGTAACGATAATTAGTATCGTAATTTGAAAGATAAAAAAAATTTCAGCTTATGACCACCATAAACTAAAGTAATTTACTTTCCTGAGAGTTAAAATAATTTAAAACCATCATTAGCGTCGCATGAACTATGTCGCAACAAAATGACCCGATAAATAGAATAAGTGAAATCAGTAACAAGAGGTCAAGTTGAAACGCATTTCTGTTACAAAAAAAAAACATTTACGAAGATCTTGTGACGCTCATAATAAAGTTTAAAATACATTGACAAGGAAACATATGGTTGCAAAATTTAATTATTACTGTCATAAAATAAAAATTCATGAAATGATCGGATTTTTTTGTAATCATAATATAGTTCAGGGTTCATGTTTTCATCTATACTATTTTTTTTATCTATGTCTATGCTAACATATAAAAATTGTAGTGTCTGTTTGTAATAATCAAAATAACAATTTATTACTAAATACATACAGTACCTATACCTATAAAATTTTTGTATGTTTTTTGTATTATTTTGTATATTTTGATTACTACGTTCATGACTGAGGTAATGGATTACGAATAGGGAAATATTCCCTTTCCGAGGTGATTATGAAAATGTGACCGCTAAATTTTTTAATAAAAATAACATTATTTGTTTTTTTTTTGTAAAGAATTTGGAAATTTGGTTGCTGTTGCGCATTTAGCAATTACATTGAAACAAATGAAATAATATATTTTGAGAATATAAATTTAAATTATTTCAAATAAACATACTAACGGTTACATTTTTTCTACATTTTATTAATTAGAAGTATCAACAATAGTTTTTAAATTAAAAATATGTACATCTGTATAATATGAAATTATATTTTCCCTAATATTGTAAAACATGTTATATTATTACTTATTATTAACTTGTTTAATGGCCTCTGGGTTCAAGTCCTTTTGTGCCTGTAGTTATTTTACAATATTCAAATTATATTTTTATCTTCATATCTGAAGTGTAATAATAATAACACCAACTTGTACCAATCGATTACGTTTGTGTATAATGAGGTACAATAATTATAATATATTGTACATAAAGGAAATACATTGATTGAAGAAAATACAACTCACCTCGATTCTTTTCCCAAATTAATTCTCTGACCATCTGTCTATCTATCTGTCAGGAAAAACTTTAGCTGGCCATTAATAACCACCGAGTTTTAAACCAATGCTTTCTGTATAAAATAGAACACCACAATCTCCAAGGTGTTGGCCATTTGTTAAAGGTTCCAAGAGAGTTGTTGAGAGATTTCAAAATTGAAATAATACAGAATATAAAGGTAAGTAAACCTTCCGAGTCTCGTCGTGAATTATCCAATGTACAATCGTGATCGAATTGAATAAGTGTCAGGAAGTAATCAGGTCCACCAGTGAAAGTTCTAGGCTAACCGTAGGGATTATCGAACTACGTAGGTAATTTTGATCTCTTTGAATAACAAAACATTTTTTTTACTTACGTCAATATTCTGTTTAAATTGACATACATCTAAAACAGTGGTCGTCAAACTGCGACCCGCGGGCCGCCTGCGGCTCTTGTACGGTATTTGTGCGGCCTATCAAGGTCGCTAATAAGAAACAGTGTACTCAAACAGCTGAATCTTAACATGTTAAATCTAGGAACCTTTCACGAAATTTTGGCTTTACCTGCAAGTGTAGAAGCCAAAATTTTGTGGAAGTTTGCGAGTAATTTTAAGGTATAGTTTGTTAGTTTTAAGTTTAGGTTACGATAGGACTGACATGTTCTTGGTGAACCCAAGTCCCTAAATTAAATATAGATAATAAAAAAAAAAAAACTCAAAACCGAGTTTACACATACCATAGTGAATTAAGTTCACAAAAATGGCTTTATAAGTTGTTCCCATACAAAATCTATAGGAAATTGGGGAATGAGCTGTCACTCATAAAAAATATTTCCATTATTATATGGTATCAACCACCCGATTCATAAAATTATAGCCCTCATATTGACCTATGTGGCCCTTCACCGAAAAAGTGTGACTACCACTGATCTAAAATATTCTTATAATAATCTGCTATGCCGGGTTAGTCCCCTCTCTATCTTCTGTCCAAGGGGGAGCCCAGTACAAAGCAAACCCCCTCTTCCCCCTTTTATCCCGCCGCCAACCAAAAGAAGCCCCTCTCCTCCTTGGGTTCTTGTAGGGACAAGAACTCCGAAGAAGAGAGACTTGGAACGGGTAGCTGGCTCAAGGTGGCAGAAGGGCATGGGCGAACCATACCCTTCTGCCACCCACCCTCTTGCGGCGAAGAGGATCCGCCAAGGGATCCTCTTTGCGTCCTCCTTCTGTTGCAAGACTTGCTCACAGAAGGAGGCCACAGTGTTCCAAACCCTCTCGTTGCCGAGCATGGCTCTCAACACGCTCGACAACGAGTCGTCCTGTCCCAACTCTGCCACGACACTGCGATGCTGCTAGACCCACGCAGCATATTCCGCTAGAGTGAGCTGCGCGGTATCCTCTGCAGCGCCGCAGTAGTGCCAGACCGCTGTCGGCTCCCGCATAGCTATCTTTAGCATATACCACCCATCACAACCGTGTCCGAATAGTATCTGCACAAGACGTCTCCAGGTAGACCTAACAAAATATATAGTATAAAAATAAAAGATTCGTATGGTATACTTCTATCCACGTGACATTGGTAGAACTATGTAGGTAATAGAATTATTACGACTGTGTGATATACTTATAGTTGTAAGTAATTAAGGAAGTATTGTAAATTCAAGTCAATATTTAATACCGAAAGAAAAACAAAAAGTAATTTTATGCATATCTATTAATAATGCGCCTGATAAAAATATATTATAAGGTTGTCATGAAGTATACTTTACTTTTTTTTTTACACGGTATAGGTTTTACACAGTTTTGCTTTGACCACAATCTGACCTGATGTTAAGTGACAGTGTGGTCCAGGATGATAAACACACTAAGCCTAGGTATTGGTTCTCAAGTGATGCTGCCGGAAACCACCTATTGGTATTTAGTGACAGGTTTTTCAAGAAATGAGGTTGGTAGCTACGGTCGTCATTAGAAAATGTCCTACCGCCATGCCATGGTTTCCTCACGATGTTTTCCTTCACCGAAAGCTCAGGCCGATTTTTGAGTTGGATAGGTGGGATCCAAACCGCGTCGATTGACTTGGAATCCGGCTGCACTGCCCACTGCGCAATCATCGCTTCAAATGACAAGCGATGACTTTTCTGTGGTTATATGGTGGGGTAGATGCGAAAACACACCAACGTGTTAACACGCCACGCCACCTGTAGAAACGTGACGCTGTTGAGTTTAATTATACTATTTTCTATTGCTCGAAACACACTCTTAACATCCGACCCAACGTCACGTTGCACCAGATGGCGTTGTGTTTACACCTTACTCCATCGATCCACATTGGTTGAGATTCTGTCTTACAAAATCACTTTTCAATGAAGAAAAGCATTGTGAAGAAATATTGTATAATGTAGTGGTAAGGTATTTTCTGATGCCCACCTGGCTGCCTTATCTACAATCACAGAACTAGGATAGACGAAAATATGTTATGTCTATGTTTACAATCAACAAGAAGAAAATATGTCAGTGAAGTCTTCCTATATCCATGGTCACCAAGCACTTATAATGTTATAATTGTTCTTCACAGAGTGCACACTCTTCACAGCATCATTCGAGAGGAATTTCCTCAAGGGTTATCATGGACTAAATTAAGATCACATTGTCAATAAACAGCAGGCAAGATTAATTAGTCAATCCAAACAGTAAATAATAACATTATTCCAAACATTTTGATTTTAGTAACATTTACAGCAAACATTACTAAAATTAAATATTACATTTGACAATAAAATGTTTTAAAGTTTGAATGTGTTTTAAAATGTTAATTGTTAACCACACTTGACCAAATAGGGAAAATTGTATTAAGTACAAAATAAAGCATATACGGTTAGTCTCTAAATATTTTAATTGGAATGTGATATAACAAATAGAACAAGTATTATGTATTACTTACTAACATAATTCTTGATCATGTTTGAGAAAAAACAATGACGACAAAAATGTTGTCTATAGTAATAAAGAAAATTGAAGTGTCCGTATGTAATGTCAAATTAATTTTTTTTTACTAAATAGATATGAATGTATGTATATACTTTACACATATATGTAAAATACGATTTTTAACCTTTATTGACTGTCTGTTTGTAATCTTGAGAACGGCTTGACCAATTTCGACAGAACTTTTTTTGACAGGTAGCTGAAGTTACTCCGAGTAACTTAGGGTACTTTCAATTTTCGAAAATTATTAGGGTTCCACACATAAAAAATAATACTCATAAAATTTGAATCTTGAAATCTGATTCAATGCACAGTATTACGGGCAAGTGCTTGAATTTATGAAAAATATTTTTAATTTATCTTAGGACTAAAACAATTATTAGGGTTCCGTATAAAAAATTAAAATGCAGTGAGAATATATAAAACGTGGGCTCAGCCGCTGGCACACTTCTAGTTTTTTATACCACAAAAATGGCAAACAGGCATACAATCTACATGATAGTCACCACCAGTCAACACCACAGGTATTTTTTAACTTAAATGATTACAATCTAAAATAAATTCCCTCAAGGTTATAGTCTAGGTTATGTCATAGGGATTAAGAAAACTAAATTAAAAGTAACAAATAGTAAACACTTAATCAACTTAAAAATATTACTTACAATATGATTATACTTTTATAATCATTAATGCAAACATAATTACAAATCATTTTGTCTACTAATACCAAGCCTATTCATCTTACAACCATTTTTATACAGCTCCCAGTTATTTTCATTTACAAAAATAAGTATAACTAAGTATGAATCCAAATTGAAGAAATTGCTTCATCAAGAATCAAAGATTTTTGTAAATGTTTTTATCTGACTACACAAATTCCAACTTTTCAATGCACACTATAAATATGCACTATTTTTTTTTAAACATGATTTATCATTTCTGCATTGCCATAATTTGCTCTTTGATTTCAGACAACACTTGAGCTGATTTATGAATATTTTCATACTGGTAACCAATATGAACAGATATTAGTTGCATTTTCTTTAAGTTTTCATCTGCACTCTCCATTTGATTCTCTGTGGATGCCATCTCACGTGCAGCTTTTATAAGGAGCTGAAAAAAAAAGAAACACTTTACTGAATTCCAACAATATAAGAGATTGTCTTCACCTCACGAACTAAGTAACACAAATTTAAATCAACTTACTGTGAAACTACAAACACTAGCTGACAATAGACTATATCTATAAAGAAGCGACTACAAAGGCTGCTTGCATTCTGTTGCATCAAAACGCATTATTATTGCATGTCTACAAATCTAGAAACTCCAAACAATCATTTCATGTTAGCATTAATCACCTCATTAGATTTTGATCCTCTTTGTATGTGTCGACCTAATGATGTTATATTGTTCATATTTACTTGAACCCTTTCAGCTAATCTTTGTTTTGATTCTGCGAATAAAGAACGGGCGCTGCTCGATGACGCCGAAGTCATTGCATCGATGTTTACTTTATAGGCTATTTGTATAGTAACAGTACGTATAGTATGTTAAATCAGCTAGGACGAGGGACCAGCTGTTCAATAAATAATTAAATAATTCTATTATTTATCTCTGATTTACAGTACGACCTGAATGACAAGTATAGGCTTGTTAAAACATATCGATATGTGGTTATATCAAAATTATTTATTTAATGTATCGATAATTTTGAGCGATATTAATTCCAAGTATCGAAAACGTTTAAAAATAGATATTTTTTTCAGATCAATAAACATTTATAAGTATAATATTACGATTAAAAAAGACTAAAACGGAACTTTTACTTTTTTTATACTAACGGAACGGAATTTTTTTACTAACATCTTTTTAACAAATTATATTTTATAATAAGTATTTTTGTTTTCGATCAACTCGATTTGCTGTTTTATAATTTGGTTTTTAAGTAGGCAACTCTGTCAATTTCAACTTCAACTGCTCCTCCGTATTATTAATCTTGGGTTAATACAGCTCAAAAGAGATATCGGTTAATACTGTTACTGTTACCCAATAATAACAGATGCCAATATCTGTTATTAAATAACAGCCTGTTATTTTTCAAAGCACGGTCTGTCAGTAATAAAATTTACTATTTTATGTATATAACTATGAAATTTCATAAATAAATTTATAATGTACCTTTATTAAAAACCAAATAAATGTTGAATAATAATAATTAATAATGTAATGTAATATTATAATTTATAATGTTATTTAATGACATCTGTTGTTGCCTAGCAACTTTTTATTATTCATTTCTACTAGCAACTTTTGACCATTTGCAAATTTAAAACGGTGTTGGCCACATCCCTCTGTTGTTATGTAATTAAATCAAAACAAAAATGTTAAATATAAATGTGTTGCTGCAATTGTCAAAAAAAGTATGAATCGATCCTTTCCATCCATCCATCCACAGATCTTAGCAAATAAAGCTTTAATTATGTGCAAAGTTTCATTCCAATCCAATTACATGTATAACATAACATAAGATCACGACTGGTATCCCTGAAGAATTAGATCTAATAGCAAACTAAATCCACATTTCGACGAGCTTAGTTCCATCCCAGATGTGACAACGGGCGAGACTGTTGCCATATCGGGCACAATTTCCAAACACCGGGAAGATACTGAGTAGAAAAACTGAAGTAGATTAGGACAAGTAAATTAATTTTTAAAGCAAGAATATTCTCTGTGAAATCAAATCGAAAGATCGATATTTTTCATTTCCGACATCCCTAGACAAGTATTATGCATCTCTGATGACAAAATCTTTTGACGCTTGAATGACATTAACAGCGACATTGAATAGCGACCTGAGATCGATTGAGTTCTATGACAGCCATAAAATTATTTCAAATGAAGAATGTACTGCCAACCACAAAATCTCTTCACTTTAAACCATTAACTTTGATATGTTTGTAAAAACAACTGTAATTATTTAAAATGATATTTATGATATTTATATATTTATTTTAAAATGATAAAAGATAGATTAACATAGTGATGTGTATTCGACCTATTTAGTTTGTAAATAGTAACGACTTTTGTGTAGAAAAATATAACTATCATTGTCAGAAATTTGTCAACATATTTCTTATATATCTTGTATTTTAAATTAATTAAAACCAAGTTTGCTCTTTTGGTTTTGTCTATTCATGTATCAATTTAATTAATTTAAAAAATGTCATTAGACAATTCGCCAACGACTACGCAAGTAGACTCTTCCGCCGCATCTCGTTATCTAAGACCAGAGCGATTCAATACTGAACCAAATGAAGCCGGTGCCGATCTTCAATGGAAACACTGGAGGTGTACTTTTGAAAATTTTATTGCACACGAAGTTCCTCACCTTTTTAATGCAGGCATGAAATTAAAGTTACTTATTAACCATTTATCTCCAGTAATTTATTCGTATGTGCGTGATTGCGGAACATATGAATTAGCTTTGAAAGTTCTTGATGAAACTTATAATAAAAGTAAAAATATAATTCTTGCACGACATATACTCACAACCCGAAAACAACTATCCAATGAGTCCATCACTGAATATGTGCGTGCATTAAAACTTTTGGCACAAGATTGCGATTACAGAGAAGTATCTGCGATCCAACACCGAAATGAGTCACTCAGAGGGGCTTTTATCGCTGGTATAACTTCCCAAAAAATAAGGGAACGCCTTTTAGAAAAGGCTAACTTAACTTTTGATGAAGCTTTAAATCAAGCGATTGTTTTAGAAACTGCCGAGCATAATGCTAGTATTTTTATGAAAAATTCTTTATCTTTAAATGCTTTGTCTAACACTGGAAATTCGCTGAACAAAGAAATGTCTCCGCGAATGATAGCTGCTTCAACAACAAAAAAAACGTTGTTTCTTTTGTGTTGGCAATGTTCATCCAAGAAAGAAATGCCCAGCTATTAATGCTATTTGTCAATTATGCTCTAAAACAGGACACTATGCAAACGTATGCCGCAGTACCAACCAAATGATGAATGCTGTTCCTAACTTCAATGATACTAAGCCTATAGAATTAGGTACTATAATAGCTGCCTCACCATCTAGTTTAAAAAAGGCCACTATACCAATAACAATAAATGATACACGAGCGGACGCTTTGATAGACACAGGTAGCTCTGTCAGTTTTATAGATAAAAATTTAACACAAACCATGAAGTTAAAGAGAGTGCCTTGCAATCAAGTTATAACATTAGCTTCCTTGAGCCACATATCACATGTAGAAGGAATGTGCTTTGCAACAGTACATATAAATGAACATATTTATAAACGAGTTCCTCTTCTAATTGTCTGTAATCTTTGCGCCGATGTTATAATTGGCCATGATTTATTAAAACATCACTCATCTATGGAATTTCAATTTGGTGGCACAAAAGAGCCATTAAAAATCTGTAACGTCATGGAAGCCTCGGTACCGTCTGTATCTTTATTCACAAACTTATCTCCAAATATCAAACCAATAAGTATCAAGTCTAGACGATACACTGCTGAAGACAATGAATTTATACAAAACGAAATTCATAAATTGTTAGAAGATGGAGTTATAGAGCCAAGTGTATCACCATGGCGAGCCCAAGTACTAGTGTCTGGAGGAGGTATTCACCGCAAACGGCTTGTCATTGATTATTCACAAACAATAAACAAATTCACCGACTTAGATGCGTTTCCGCTACCATCTATTGAAACTGTAATTAGTAAGGTAGCAAATTAATAATATTCAGTCAAATTGATTTGAAGAGCGCTTACCATCAGATACCAATACTTCAGAAAGAAAAATTCTATACTGCCTTCGAAGCATGTGGGAATCTCTATCAATTTACGAGAATTCCATTTGGTGTAACTAACGGGGTCGCAGCATTCCAAAGAACACTAAATTTCATAATCAAAACTGAAGATTTGCATGGAACATTCACTTATTTAGACGATGTAACTATCTGTGGTAGAAATCAAGAGGACCATGACGTGAACTTAGAGAAATTTATGCAAGCAGTAAAGAAATATAAATTGTCCCTAAATGAAAACAAATGTGTATACTCCGTTGAAAGCGTAAATCTGTTAGGATATACTATTCACAACAATACGATCAAACCAGACAAAGAACGTCTCAAACCTCTTCTGGAACTTCCGATTCCTACAGATTCTGCATCTCTGAAAAGATCATTAGGTCTTTTCGCTCACTATTCAAAATGGATTCAAAATTTTTCTGATAAGATACGTCCTTTGATTGAAAATAAATCGTTTCCCCTGTTAGATAGTGCTAAAAGATGTTTCGAAGTTTTAAAATCAGATATTTTGCACGCCTCTCTAGTAAACATAGATAACAAGGA
Source organism: Samia ricini (assembly GCA_014132275.2). Lineage (NCBI taxonomy): Eukaryota > Metazoa > Arthropoda > Insecta > Lepidoptera > Saturniidae > Samia > Samia ricini. Next base: position 13,296,327 of record AP028158.1, read on the forward strand.
AACTTTTACAGTAGAAACTGATGCTTCCGGTCATTCAATAGCAGCTACGTTAACTCAGAAAGGACGCCCAGTGGCATTTTTCTCTCGTTCACTTTCTGAAACTGAACGAAAGCACTCATCTATAGAAAAGGAAGCAAGTGCAATTGTAGAATCACTTCGTAAATGGCGACATTATTTATTGGGGAAACATTTCATTTTAATCACCGATCAGCAATCAGTTGCTTTTATGTTCAATCAAACTCACTCAAGCAAAATAAAGAATGAGAAAATCGAACGATGGCGTCTTGAACTTTCTTGTTACAAATATGATATTATATATCGACCAGGAATAGAAAATACAGTGGCCGATGCTTTGTCACGAGTATGTGCCTACTCTAATGTCAATAAACTGTATGAACTTCATGACTCTCTTTGTCACCCAGGTATAGTTAGAATGATGCACTGGATCAGAATGAAAAATCTTCCCTATTCTATAATGGATGTAAAAACAATGACTGCATCTTGCCCAATTTGTGCAGAAGTAAAACCTCGATTTATAAAAACATGCGGGAAACTAATCAAGGCTACTGCCCCCTTTGAAAGGCTCAACATAGATTTCAAAGGACCATTACCATCTAATACGCAGAATAAATACATATTAACGATTATTGATGAATTCAGTAGATTTCCATTCGCTTATTCGTGTAAAGATATATCGTCAGAAACAGTCATAAAATGTTTAAAGGATCTATTTTTCCTCTTTGGTATACCTTCCTACGTACACAGTGACAGAGGATCAACCTTTATGTCTAATGATTTAAAGCATTATCTAACTACTATTGGAGTAGCATGTAGTAGAACAACGCCTTATAACCCTGAAGGCAATGGACAAGTTGAGCGACTGAATGGTACTTTATGGAAAACAATTCAGTTATGCCTTCGCTCAAAAAAATTAAGAATACAGGATTGGGAGCTAGTATTACCAATGTCGCTTCACTCAATACGGTCCTTATTATGTACAACAACAAATGTAACTCCTCACGAAAGACTTTTTAATCATCCAAGAAGGACTTCAAACGGTGAGTCGTTACCGTCATGGTTACTAACCGAAGGGCACGTTCTGGTGAAAAAGAATGTCCGTAATTCAAAATATGATCCACTAGTCGAGGAAGTGGAACTTCTGCAAGGCAACCCACTGTATTCACACATAAGATATGCAGATGGACGTGAATCCACAGTATCTAATCGGCAATTAGCACCACTTCCATCAGCATGCTCTGATGAGGACATGATGTCTGACTGCCCAACAGCGCAAGAAGAAAGTCCAAGTAGTGAGACTCAGTTAGAACCCTCAGAGTCTGACACAGAACCAGTACGTAGATCTACCAGAGAAAGACGGATACCACATTACTTAGAGGATTATGTTGTCGATTAAATTGCATGGGGAGAATGATGTGTATTCGACCTATTTAGTTTGTAAATAGTAACGACTTTTGTGTAGAAAAATATAACTATCATTGTCAGAAATTTGTCAACATATTTCTTATATATCTTGTATTTTAAATTAATTAAAACCAAGTTTGCTCTTTTGGTTTTGTCTATTCATGTATCACATAGTGTTCTTTTTGTTTTGCTTGATATGGATTTACCTGTAAATATGAAAAGATAAAAGAGTTTAGCCTTTTTAAGGAGCTCGCGAGTCGTCTAGTCGACACGTCTTGCGACCAGAGGGTGGGCCAATATTTGGCACAGCGAATTTGCATTGCCATCCAACGTGGCAATATGGCTAGCCTTCTGCCAGCCATCTGGCGGCGAGCTAGACGACATTCATTATTTATAGAGGTAATAATTCGGTACTTTTATTTAGTTTTTTGTTATTTCTTTATAAAGTTTTATATAAATTAATACACTTTTTGATTTGAATAAATATTTTATGTACATTATTCAAAAATGAATCGCAAATCAAAATAAAAACATGAATTATTCTTCTAAAGAGTTTAGTGTATGTTTCTCCTCAGTCTGTTTGTCTTTTTCTCGGATAAGAAGCGTGAAACCTCATTACCTCATTGGCACGGCGACATACCGGTAGTAAGGAACAAACCTATAAATATATAATATTTAAATATATACGAAAAAATGTACATGTTCTAGAAATATTGATGTTTAGTATAAATACGTATAATCGGTAATAATAAAACATTGAGTATTGTATCTTCATGAAATATATTTTATTATTCAGCACTTTTTTTATTTAATTTCTATTTACGAGATTTATGTTATAAATATTTCGGAATCAGTTTTTAATTTAAATTTTCGTTAAATGATGAATATTGTCTAATTTCGACCAATTAAAGAAAACTATAATAGAATAATAATAAACAACCTAAGATCGATTATTTAGAGAACGATTTTATATAGTTCGATTTTTTGTGAGATGATTCATAAAGCTTTAGTACGTCTCAATTCAAAATTTCAAAAATTGATTTAATTTTTATGAACTGCCATCCCTAAACATGTTGTCTTTTGAAAAAGTTGCATTTGGTATTTGAGCGAGTGGCCGAAATATATGAACACATATTAAATATTTATTAAAAATCGATAGCATTGTTATTTATCTTTAGAAATTTAAATTTGTCGCAATAAGCACAGAAAATGTTAGAGAAATAAACTAAATAACAGATTTTGGTTATGTATTAAGTACATAAAGTAAAGCACCTGGCAATAATATTATAAAATACAGAGAGACTATTTTCTTTAACAAAGGTTGTTTTCACTTCAAAAAAGCTATCGATTTTTTGTTTACGTTCACTTAATTACCAAAACCTTTAGAGTATGGAAGTTTTGTCGTATAATAGTAAATTTTTAAAATTCTCATTGAATTTTAACACAGCTAATTTACATTTACTGTCATCCAACTTGAAGAACTATCTAGCAACACTGGAGTGAAGTTTTCGCTCGTCACGGAAAGCTTTATGTTGTTAAAATTTTTGTAATCTAATCGAATTAAAAGCCATTTCTTTAAAATGCTTCGTCTAAATTTTGATCTAATAGAACTAGTTTACTTTACGACTTTCAATTTAACTTTTAATTACGCGTTTGTATAGATTTTATGTTTTATTTACAAACTTTATTATAAGCCTGTATAGATAAAATTAGTTCCGTATTTAGTTATGTATGTGTTCTTATGTTATTAAAATGGATAAAGGAACGACTTGTGAACATTTGAATAAACTTGCCGATGTCCTTGGAAAAGAACTCTGGCAATTGAAAGAGGTATCTTTTAATTTTTTCTTATTATAACCTCAATGTAATGTCAAATTATAGGTAAATGATTATTAGCATTCTTTAAAGCTACTTATCATTGTGTAACTCATTACGCCTGCAGTACTCTTTATGTGTGTCATGCAATTTTTAAATACTACTTTCCTTATAGTTACACTGTACCTGCCTAGACCATAATTTATATTCGTTCTTACTATTGATTTTCTGAATTACTAATTGAACTTTTTTGAAAATTATATGATACAAATCTATTTCCAAAAGTATTCTTAGTTTTTCTATAAATAAAATAATATTTCTATGTATAATAATACTTACTGGAGCTTTGTAAACAATGCTGATGCAATTTCTGTTACATCAAGCTGTAAATAATGTATAAACAATCAGGGTAAGACAATTAAGTATGATAAGAAAAAAATTATATAAATATATTCAAGTCTATCAATTTTTACAATAATTACTAAGATTGAATTGAACTACCATAGTGATTGCAACTAAATGTGATAGTTGTATCTTAGTTATTTATAAAAGTAAGTATGTTAATCCTATTTTTAAGGAGGCAGTGAATAAATGAAATTCTAAATTAAGATTGCAATGATAATTAAGCCGTTGTTAAAATAATGGAAACATACTTAAACATGTCAGTAGAATGAATATGTAACTTGTTTTTTTTATACTCACTCTTTGACCATAATCTCACTCACTGTTAAGTGATGATGTTTTCCAGGATGGTAAACACACTAAACCTAGAAGTACTGGTTCTTAAGTGGTGCAGCCGGAACATACTTATTGGTATTTGGTGATAGGTTTTCAAAATTGAGGGTGTTAGCTACCCAGGTGAACACTGTTAGAAAATATCCTATCACCATGCTATGATTTCTATATATGTTTTCACTGAAAGTTCCTGGTCATTTTAGAATTTAATAAGTGATCTTGATCCTGTGTCACTGATGCGAAATCTGATTACACTACCAACTGTTCGATTATCACTTCATAACTCAATTGTTTGTGAAAACTGAACTGAACATATCCAATTGTAACAGATAGGCTAACACTGCATTAAAACATGCTTATATGAATATCAAAATACAATTGGAAACAAAATTAAGATTAAAATGAAGTGTGATAACAAGTTATTACCTATTTATTTCAGAACTTAACATGTTTTGATTGTGGCTGCCCTGGTCCTAACCTCTGGATCTGTCTGCAGCCTGAATGCTACCACATTGGTTGCTCAGAAGTTAAAAATGACCATAGCACTTTGCACCAAAAAGTAAGTGAATACAATACTAATTGAAATGTGCCAAATAAATTGAAGTCTTGTATACAAATTTGTTTATGGGTATTTTTTATCATGTTTGATTTGTTATGTAACTTATTTTGCATTTTTTTGTTACATAAATATAAAAGTTATTACTGCTAAATATGATATGTATATATATATATATATATATACTATAAATTCTAAAATTCTAAATTCTACAAAAACTATAAATTCAGTTTTATTTTATTCGATGTTTGTAGTTTATGATGCTATTCACTTTATATGTGTGTATATATATATTCATGAAAAACCTGATAGATAACCCTCTCGGTCAAATGACATTATTGACATGTCGCTTTGTATGTTGGAGCCATCAATATGGTAAATTCATTTGTGGCATATTCAGTAATTTCACTTAATATGACCCGTCATCTTGTATGGATCAGAATGTTACCCCATAAAAGTGACGGACGAAAGAAGATTACATGCAGCTGACATGCGAATGTTGAGGTGAATGTGTGGGGGTAACAAGAATAGACAGGATTAGGAAAGATTATATTAGAGGAAGTTTAAAAGTGGCGCCAATAACAGACAAGTTACGAGGCGGTTGTTTGTCCTGGTAAGGAGATGTGAGATGCAGGGAGAAAGAGGATGTTGTAAGAAAGGTATTGGATATTAATGTACACTAGTATAGGGGAAGGGGAAGACCAAAGAAAAGATGGATGGACTGTGTGAAAGATGATATGCTTAGGAAAGGAGCGAATGCAGAGATGACAGGAAGACATGTTGCGTCAACCCCAAATAAAAATGGGAAAAGGGTAGGGATATCTAACGCTGCAATTTTGAGCAGGTGATGTGTTAGTCCCTGTAATGTTGTCTAGTATCTAAATACATTTATATAATGGAATAAATAGAGAATTATATATATACTCACTCAACTCGCATATTTTGAAATTAAAACTTAAAAAAACTGGTTATTTGGTCTTAACTATGAGGATACAGAAGCTTTACTCCACATTATTATATAATATACACATATAGGTATTTCTTCTGGTTCTAAATTTTAACTACAAGGTAAAGTTTTTTGTAATTTTGGAATGACATTCTGATTTCTTACATTCGAATAAAGTAAGCTGTTTTAGTCGTGACATCTAATTTATTTAACAATAGCTTAAACACACACATACAAATCCAATAACACAACCGATTATACCCAGGCTGACTCGCACCTCATACATACACAACACGAGTATATTTGTTATTACAAAGCTGTAATGTTATAAAGGAAGGCTTCCTCTGGGTGCAATACAATCTGATTTGTATTTTATGAATAAAGATTTGTTATTATTATTACTAGTTTCATACTTTTATTCCAAAGCAAGAACTGAATAAACAAGTCTGATTTCGACGATATAATGAGAAACCACGATTACAATGAGAACTCTTTTTTCTCAACTAGACCAGGAAGGCCCTTAATAACTTCACCGGTCATTGGGGGGCGCTTAAGGCACTCAGCCGAAATCTACAGTGCCGAGTATTTATAATAATTCCTCATTAATTATGGCCAACTGGTTTTTGTATGGCGACCATTTTGAATAAGGCAAATGCTAGGTTCATTGTTCTCTTAATGAGCCTTATCTCGGAACGAGCGTTTGAATGACTGGCCTACTATCCTTATTAAAGGGCAGTATGGCCGCCAGTGGCGTGAATTAGTGATTTGCTACAGAGGCAATAGAGAAGCTACTAAAAAGTTAAATATTAAAAGTACAACAAAGTGAATTATGTGTAATAGAAATTAATGTTGAGTACTTAGGTGACCAAGATTGCCAAGAGTTGCTTGTTGCTACCTTAAATGCCTGCTTAAATAAAAAATATAATGATTACAAAAGTCAATTTCCAAAAAAAGATTTAGTATAATGTCGTCTAATGTCATCTATTTTTGAACAGATAAATCAATTAAAAATTTATACTATAGGTGTCCTATCTCTAAGAAAAAAAAACAAGTAAATGTAGAAAGCTTTATCTAAATAAGTTTCAACGAAGTTTCATCAAAATCGATACATCTTATCCGAAAAACAAATTTCTTAGATACGTATATTCATTCTTCTTAATTTGATGAAATAAGTGTTCATATATGATATTTATATAGTCATATACATATATAAAGATAAATATTATTTTTTTAAATATAAAAAATGTGGATACATTTATTTTAACTTATTTCTTTGTTGCCAGAACTTTGCATCACACTGTGTACATATGAATATATCAACGGAACGAATATGGTGTTATTTGTGCGAAAAAGAGGTTCACGTAAGAGCTGCTTTGGCGTATGCGGCGGTAAGAAAAAAATTAGAATCATTTGTAAATATCTAATTGGGTAATTAATTTGAATTAATCTTGATGGTGGCTCAGTGGTACATTGGTCAGATAGTTTGCCGATGTAAGTAAATTCGAATCCCCTTATCCTATTCTATAATGAGCCAGGGTTTTCAGTGAAGGAAAACACCATGATAAAATCTAGCATGGTCATAGTGGATCTAAAATATGGAGTTTATAAGCATTTTAATTTTACTTTAATATGTCGATTACCCATAAAAATGAGACAATAGGAAAACAATGGAAAGCTGGCATAAACGCCAGACTAGTGCTCAAGGGGTTAAAGAGAGAATGTACTATACTAACATTCGTTATGCGGGAAATGAATAGAATTTTCCCTTTCACACCAGAAATTTAAAGCAGTTGAATTTTATTACATTTTTAGTATACATGTTATTAACTATATTATTTACTTAGTCCCTAGATTCTCAAAGCTTCCGATAACGCCCGCTTGACCCTGGGGCAAATTGGGGGCATTGAGATAGCGCAGAGGTGGCGTGGGCAGATTAAAGATATAGTAAAAAAAGGCAAAAAAAAAAGACTCTAGAAATAGACAAATTCTTAAAGTGCCACTTTTGCACGTTAGCAATATAAGGTTGACAAACTTTGACTTAGTCTGTAGCTTTTAATAAATTAAAGAACAGTAAACTACACTATTTATATCACTCTTCAGATTTAAAACTGGATATGGTTGGTAATTTTACATACTATTTGTTCCAGACGATGGCCGACTCAACGTCAATGGACGTGTCCGTGGGCGCTAGGTTCGACAACATGGGCTTAGGGTTTCAAGGCGACGATGATCTTGATCCTGACGAAATGGATTACGATGACGAAGCTCGTCCACGAGGTAAACACGACTAATGTAAATGTGGGGGGGGGGGGGGGGGTGACACTATGGAATTTGTAATAAAGCACCATAAATTGATGAGCACATTAATTATTTCCGCATTAATTTAACTATGTAATACTTGCAGTATCACTTGCATTGTTATTACTAAGAGCTTGATATAACAGAAAAATAGACAGTCGTTGTCAAATATTCTTGCCTAGTTTATGGTTATTCTTTATCCTTACAACTATTAAATGTTGTATTACTTTACAAAACATTGCTTAACTGATTAATGTAAAGAACATTACAAGATTTAAAAAAAACGAATTGCTGCTGGCTGCTATCTGATCTGTCTTCAACAATAAATTGTTTCAGAAAGTAAACAATGATATTTTTCTTTTTTATTTGTCATATCTACACCAAAAAAGGCAACTTATAAAACATTATTTCAAAATTAGCCTATGTAAAACTAAACAGTACCCAGCTTTGTGGGCCAATAAAAAAAAATAGTGATCAAAATATAAACTAAACTTAATCTTTAACCCCTTGAGCACCTTCCTGGCGTTTACGTCAGCTTTCCAATTGTTTTCCTATTGTTTCATTTTTAAGGCTATTCGACATATTAAGTGTTTTTTTTAAATAAGGAAATAAAAAATATCCTTAGTATGTGTAGAGATTAAATATAGCTTAAATTTTTAACACATTTTTTTCTGCACATAGAAAATTTCATCAAAATACATCAAGAATTTAATTTACTAAAAATGTTGACTTTTATTTCTTATCCTAGAAACCCCTTGTGTTTTATGGGAGAAAAACTATCCTATACCTTACTTTATAATATTAGTTTTCACTGTGTCAAGTCGTCAAAATTGGTTTTGTACTTTCAGAGTGATACGCGTACACAAGGAAAGGAAAGACAGACAGACAGACAAAAATTCTGAATAAAACATTTTTCGCTTTTATATTTTTATTAGATGTATAGATTTTATTAGAACAATCTCCATCCATCCATTCAACCGAAAGACGGCCACTGCTGGACATAGGTTTCGCGACCTCCAACAGGTCATCAGTCCACTTTGTGGGAAGCCTACCCACGTTGCATCTTCCAGTACGCGGCAACCATTCGAGAACCCGTTAACCCCATCCAGCATCGGTTCTACGAGCAATGAACTGGGCCATTGCCACTTCTGAACAATGCATTTTAAATGTTTATTTTATGGTGTCTCAAGGTGTTGTGAATTAAATTTGTCACAGGCCTAGTGGGTTTGCAGAACATGGGCAATACTTGTTACATGAATGCTGCACTGCAAGCGCTCAGTAACACGACGCCATTGACGTCCTATTTCTTAGAGTGTGCGCCCGCTGTCGCTGTGTTGGCAGCTGATAAAAAACCAGCCATAAGCCGGTAATTATCAATTAATTATCTCGAACAAACACTCATACGCGTACTATTTATGCGATACGACGAAGCGATGATGTCGGAGTGGGTATTGCGTCCGGATTCCGTGTCAATCGACCCGGGTTCGATCCCACATATCTAACTCGAAAATCGGCCTAAGCTTTCGGTGAAGGAAAACATCGTGAGGAAACCAAAGCATGGTGGTAGGGCATGCCCGCTTGGGAAGCTACCGCCCTCAAGTTTGAAAACCAAGTGTACCAGTACATTGGCTTAGTGTTTTTCCCATACACCAGTGGTCCCCAACCTTGCCTTGATGAGGGACCACTTTGATTTTTTTGACCTCGATGAATAAGGAAAATAAACTGATATATTTCGTTTAGAACTCTGATTAATTTTTTAATAGAAAATATTTTTACTAGACAGTTATACTTTTGAATTATTATGACTTTTCAACTTGCCTTATTGGTCAAAGTTATTCTGGCAGCCTCCATGTACATGTACTAATAGCATGGTTTCCGCGAAATTTGAATATGTTCGCTGACCATATTTTGGATCCTACGGTCCACAGGTTGGGAATCACTGCCATACACATATCATCATTAGATATATATTAATATTAGCTATGCTTAGATGTATTCATTGCATTATAAATGTCTTCAATACTCAGTTAAAGAATTCCAAGAGAATCTGCTGGTGGGTAATTCGTTGAATGAATTTATCTTCATAATTATTTGAATTGATAATATATTTATGGGTTAAAAAAAAGAATCATGCGGATCTGTTCAATGATTCTTGAATAATAAGTGACGTATTCGATATATTTTTTTGACAATTTTCTTTACATACTATTCTTATGATTATTTTTTTGTACATAGTATTTAATGTAACCAAATATAAACTAATATCTAACTGTATAATGTAAAAAAGAATCACATTTATTAGTTCAATGGTTGTAAAGTTACAAGCCAACAAACGGACAAATAGAGAGACTTTTTAACAGACTTCAAAAAGGAGTTCTGATCATTCCAACTCAGGGAAATTGAGAAAAACCCTCGTATATTATAGACGCTTACTCGTGTTTCACATATTCGTTTCCAAATCTATGAAGTAAGCTTCACAGCTATACCTGAAAGTACATACTTAAAACAAAAAGTAGAAAAAAAAATCTTTTTTTAATTAAAAACAAAAGCGACTTCAAAAGAATACACTATAAGAATGCACTAAAATGTCAATAAATAACTGCTTTATTAATCTGCTTCGTTAATTTTGGAGTCGGTGCCAGCTAGCTATCACAATTACATATAAGCTTACTAAAAGACTTGGATGATTTTAAAGAACAATTAATCAAAATTGAATATAATTAGCGACCAGTTTGTTATCCATAAGCTGGCACCGATTTCAAAATAAACGAAACAGATTAATAAAGTAGTTATTTATTGACTTTTTAGAGCATTTTTATAGTTCATTTTTAATTAAGCTTTTGAAGCCAGTTTTGTTTTTAATTAAAAAAGTTTTGTATGTAATGTAAGGATGTACAATCATTGAAATCCTTCTAAGTCATATGTAACTCTTGCATCTACAGTTGGTGAAATAACTTTAATTTGTAATTATATATTATGATTTTATTTATTACTTTTCAGAGCATACCAAAAATTAATCAAAGAGATGTGGAGTAGAAGGACTAGAGGCTACGTTGTACCTAACGGTATCCTATATGGGATAAGAAATGTGAGTTATCCATACAACTGTCTGTTATATATTGTCTCATTCTATTGTGTTTTTTTTTACACTAGGCTCAATGCTTTAACTACAATCTCACTTGACGTTAAGTGACGATGTGGTCCAGGATGGTAAACACACAAAGCCTAGATACTGGTTCTCAAGTGATGCTGCCGGAACACACCTATTGGTATTTGTGTTTTCCTTCACTGAAAGCTCGGGCTGATTTTAGAATTGGATAGGTGGGATCGAACCCGCGACTATTGACGCGGAATCCGGCCGCACTATCCACTGCACCATCATCGTTTCATAGCCATTTCATAACTCTTTGTTGAATAAAAATCATTTTCAGAAACTTGACCACAACTAAAACTTTTTTTTTTTTGTATTATAAAAAGCATTTAGTCATGATGCAGAATTGTTAAAACTAGTGGAGTATCATATCTTTGTCGTCAGCATTTTTATATGATGATGTTAAGTGACGATGATGCTAAAAATGGATACATACTCTATTCAAATCTATACTAATAAATATACAGAAAAAAATTGTATTTTTGTATGTAACGAATAAGCTTAAAAACTACTGGACCAATTTGGATGAAATTTGGTATGGAGATATATTGAAATCCAGGGAGTGACAGGATAGTTTAAAATTGTATTCCGAAAATCCCAAGGCAACGGGAACTACGCGGGTAAAACCGCGGAGAGCAGCTAGTACTATATAAGCAAAATTGTGAACAGAAAATGCCCCATCAATATACAAAAAAAAAACATCCTAACACCATAAAAAAACTGTCCTACTCACTGTATCATGTGCAAAAACTAAATACACATTTACTAATTGACATATTTTTATTACTTTAAACTTATAATTTAACTATAGTAATGTAGAATTGTTAATTTCCCCATGAGCCATTATAGGGATGGATAGAATTTTGGATTATTTAATTTTGGATTTTATTTTAAATTATAATAATATATAAATATAATTTATTATACTTAAAAGGAATTTAGATTATTGTCCGTTTTGTTTTAATAATAATAAAAAATCAAACTTGACGATTGTTTTTATTAGGCAATTAATAAAAAAAAATGTGATAGGTTCACCCTATGTTCCGTGGTTATCACCAACACGACACGCAGGAGTTCCTACGCTGTTTCATGGATCAACTGCATGAGGAGTTAAAGGAGCCGGTAAGTGTATTTCTTGTGTTTATACATAGTACAGTAGAACCTCTTTAAGTCGAACCTCGATAAGTCGAAACCTCCACATTACACGTAATATCAACCCTCTATAAATCAGAATAATCAGTCAGTCCCTACAAACCATTTTTGTTACATATTTTCCCTCTATAAATAAAAAATTATAATTTGACCTCTGTATCTCAAACATGGCATTGTTAGATTTTACAACTCGATCATTTTATACTAATTACCTCTACAACTTGAAGAAAAATAAGGTACCGAATTTAAAATTATACGTTACTATTTCTTAGAAAACAATGCGAAAGTATATAAATAGATTTACTAATTATATAAAATAATTAAGGAGCTAACATTACCATTTGCACTTGTATATATGGTGTTTCATTTTGAGTATCTATTCATTTGAACTTTAGCGAAACAACTTTTCAGTGTTTGTTCACTTTAGTGTAGTATGGTTTTGGTGATAGATGTAGTTTGGTACTGTCGAAATGCATTTTTTTTACTTATTTCACCTGTGTAACTCAAAACTAGTAAAAATCAATCGTAACGTTTACAAGTCGAATATTTCCATACAAAAAATCCGTCTAAGTAAAAAACTCTTTAAGTCGAATTTTTTGAACTTCGACTTACAGAGGTTGTACTGTGCTAATTGAAAAAAACCAAAATTTTCCATATTAGTTTTCTTCTAACTATGCCCCGTGGTTTTATCGACGTTAATGTGATGTTTTTTTTTTCTATATTTTTTTTATTATATCGATTTGAAAGGTGTGGGACAACGCAACAGAAGATAAACTCGCCTCAGAAGCTGATGGTGACCACCGAGAAAATAGGACGGTTCACACGAGACGTAGAGCGGCCTCTTCGGGAGGTATGTTAAATTTAGTTTACATTTATATTGTTAATAGCTGTCCGCCCGCGGCTGCGGCTGCGTTTCATATATTCTTCACTGCGTTTTAATTTTATTACACGGAACCCGAATTATGCTCCTGAAAAAAATTCAGTATTAAGATAAACTAAAAATATTTCTCATGATTTATAGCACTTGCCCTTCAAACTCCATTGAATCGGATTATATTCAATTTTTTTTAAGAGTTTTATTTTTACGCAGAAGCTTAATTATTTTCGAAAATTAAAAGTACCCTAGGTTTTTGGCGGGATCTCAGTCTGACATGTAGCAATTGTTTTCTTTAATTCATTAAACTTGTGTACTTGACTCTATATCATGTAATCTTGGTGGCGTTTTATGTGAAATAGTTTAGTTATTGTGTTCAAGTTAAGTTTATTATAGAAGACAACGCGTAGCATACATTCTGAGGTGCCGACAAAGCTCCATGGAAAGTTCGAGCAGGATAGGCCACCGTTTTGTTGGAGCTTGGTAACGCTGATACAAGATTGAAAATCTTACCCACATGACATTGGCACAAATTGTGTGTACACACAGATTGCCATTAACTAAGAAGAAGAAGAAGAAAAGTACCCTAAGCTACCAGGAATAACTTCTGCTATCTACCAAAAAAAATTCCGTCCCAATTGGTCTGGCCATTCCGAAGATTACCCGGAACAAACAAACAGACAAAATTTTTGAAAATTGTATTTTTGGTATAAATATCGTATATACATTCCTATCTACTTAGTAAAAAAAAACAGACACTTAAATTTTAGTTATTAGTATAGATTTGACTTACTTGTCAATGTTCTCTCCAAATAAACTAATTTGGTTGTTTTCATAATTGGGGTGGTGGTGATGCGTCTCCTTCGTTTTAGATAATAGCAATCTGTGTACACACAATTTGTGCCAGTGTCAATGCGGGTACGATGTATTTTCAATATTGTATCAGCGTTTCCCCACGAAACTCCAGCAAAACGGTCGCCCATCAAGCTCGAACTTTCCATTGCCATGGATCTTTCTCGGCGCCTCAGAGAATACATGTTACGCGTTTATCTTTTATATAAAAAAAAACTTGCACACATTAACCAAATTATATCACTCAAAACGCCGCCAAGATTACGTGATATAGAATAAAATACACAAGGTTAATTAATTCAAGAAAACAATAGCTACATGACGGACTGAGATCCCGCCAGAAATTCCGGTGATGTGTCCATCAGTGGTAAAGTTCGATGCAAACATTATGGCGGCTCAGAAGTTAAGCGGTTAACACACGTACGGACCGGACCGCAGACATAGTACGGAGGGCGGTCGAGGTTATCAGTCCCCTAAGTAGAGATGGGAATGCTTTCCGAAAAAGATCGATTTTTGAATCGATTCGAAGTTTACCTTGATGGATGACCTTTCAAAGTAATAAAATATCTATGATGAGAGTTACCTTTTTGTTTTCTATGATATGATGATCATCTGTAAATAAGCAAAAATAACTGTTCAGTATATTTTTTCCTTCGTAGGTTAGGCGTTCTTCTTTTTTTGTTTAGTCGCTGTTGTTACTGACTATTATTAGTGTTGTTAGAAAAAAAAATTGGAAACAGTTTTGCAATATATGATGATTATAGTCTTATTTCGACCACTGGAAGAATCAAACTTAGGGGGGGGGGGGTTAAGGTTTAAATGCTGACACTTTGACTACAATGCCACCTGATGTTAGTTAAGCGATAAAGTGGTTCAGAGTGTTACAATACAATATACCCAGAGTTCACAAGTGATAATTCCGGACGGGAGATTCCTTTTTGTCATATATACTAATAAATAAAACTGAAGTGTCTGTTTGTAATGTCAAAATAACAATTTTTTTACTAAATACATATCCATTGTATATACGATATCTATTACAGCAAAAATACAAGTTTTTAAATTTGTCGGTCTGTCTGTTTGTATCGGGTAATCCCCGGAACGACTGGACCTATTTTGACGGAACTTTTTTAGCAAGTAGTTGTAGTTACTCCGCGTACTTTTGTTTTTCCAGAATAATTAAGGTGACGCGTAAAAAAGTTAAATCTCTTGTAATTTCGAATAAAATCCTATTCATGGGACGGCATCAACAAAACTTTATTGTCCAATGATTATTTAAGTGGAGAGTATATAACACGGGCAGAGCCGCGGGCACACAACTGGTGAAAAATATGCTTATAAGACCCCCCTCCTTCTCATTTGAGGCTTGCGTAATACCCGAATAGTCACCTTGGATATTAAAATAGGTTAAGAGGAAATTTCCGATTTGCAATATAAATACTGTTATTTAAAACGTTTATTTAACTCCTTGAGCACTTACCTGGCGTTTACGCCAGCTTTCCATTGTTTTCTTATTGTCATATTGTTATGGGTATTCGACACATTAATATTTTTGCGTTAACAGCAAACGATGCGCCATTTTTCGCAAGAGTGAGGCGGAAATCGCCCGCGGCCACATCTTTGAGTGTGAATCTAGAACGGATGGTTATTATAGGTAAGTTAACATCTCAACTTACGTACTTATTTCTTACTAGCTGGTGCCCGTGGCTGCGCTCGTGTTTTATATATTCCTCACTGCGTCTTTATTTTTTTAATACGGAACCCTAATTAACAAAAATTAATTAAATTATTAACAAAAAATTTTAGTACTAAGATAGAGTAATAATATTGATCGTAAATTATACCACTTACCCGGAAAACTGCATTGAATCGGATTTCATGTGAACTTGTATGAGTTTTATTTTTTTGCGCGGGACCCTAATTATTTTCGAAAATTCGAAGTACCCTAAGTTACCGGGAGTATTACATCAGCTATTTACCAATTTTTATATTACATAAAGGTAAAGAAATTTCCAATTTACGGTGATAAAAAAGCAGTATGTAATTTAATCTCTTACATTCCTTATTAAGACGCGTGTCAATTTTCAAATTTTCATCCATACTAATAAATAAATAAAATTGGAGCGTCTGTTTTTAATGTCAATTTTTTTTTTACATATACTAAAAATACATTTTTTTAAATCTTTGTCTCTATGTTCCGGGTAATCTCCGGAACGGCCTAACCGATTTTGAAGGGTCTTTCTTTGGTAGTAGCTGAAGTTACTCCGCGTAACTTAGGGTATTTATGTTTTTTTTTAAATAATGGATTCCGTTTAAAGAAAATTAAAGCTCATGAAATTGTGAATGCACAGTTTTATTGGCAGGTATTTGAATTTGTGATACATCTTTGATTAATATTAGTAGTAAAAAAACTGTATTACGTAGTGAAAATATATGAAACGCAGGCCCAGCCGCGGGCACACATCTAGTTTATATATATAATATAGAAGACAAAGTCTAGTATTATGTCAGAGAAGTTATAGGTATATCAAAATATTTTTTTTTTACAGAATATCTGTTTTTATGTTTTTGTGTGCCTACTTTTAATTTAAGATTCTATGTTATTTAGAAGAAATTTATCCTTATTCTTGATCCTATTGATTGGTATCATAAAATTACAGGTTGTTATTTTTCTTGATCTTAGCCCATTCAGTAAGATGAGATTAAGCAAGCCATTTCTGAAAAAATCTTTAAATGCAGTTTTATTTATTTTTTAAATAAATGAATTTTTCCGCGTTGTTATTGTTTATAATTTATGTCGGTGTAAATTACAAGTTTTTTTTTTAGCCTGACTTCGTTTTATTTTACTAATCTTCAACAACGAATAGAGTCGTGCTCATTTGGTTAAGCATTCCAAGGCAGGTGTTGCAAGATTTAAGAATTTACACTAATTGTCGTTATTTTTAGTAAGCTTAACTTGTGCACAACAATCTAACAATAACACATAAATTGATTTACTATATACCTCCAAAATTACATAAATATACTACAATTGCGTGAAGAAGTCAGGAATATTTTCTTGCAAGTAGAATTTGCCATCATCAATATTTAGGGTACCATTCACTTTAACTACAGTCGTTTTTATTTTATATTATTTATAGAGTTCAGGGACAAGAACATGGCGTCGTATCGCGTCACAGGCGATCTGCCAGTTTCACGGGAACACATCACTTTTACAACAATATGTACACACAACAGGTTAACGGTGAGTTAACTTCACCTTTTCCTTAGCTTCTGCAAGTTATACAATTCTACCAGTGTCGTTTGAATAACCATATATTTTTAAATCTCGTATCAAAGTTTCTAATCTCTAGCAAAACGGTGGTCGACCATCTTGCCAGAACTTACCGTGGAGTTTTCGTGGCACCTCAGGCGTTATTTTTTTTATTATACACGTTACTTGTGCACCAAGCACGTCAAAGTTAACGAATCATCGATAACAGCCGTTACGTTACAGCCTGAGATCCCCCCAAAAACTTTTACTTTAATGAATAATTTATGCTATCACTACGCAGTGATCGAATCAGAAATGAGGTGATCCGCAGGAGAACCAAACTAACCGACATTGCCTATAGAATTGCCAAACTTAAGCGGCAGTGGGTTCGGCACATTGCTCGTAGAACCGATGCCCGATGGGGCAAACGGGTTCTCAAATGGCTACCGTATACCGGAAGCCGTAACGCGGGTAAGGCCCCTCACAAGGTGAACTGACGACCTGTTGAAGGTCGCGGGAATCCGCTGGATGCGGGTGCCGCAATACCGGTCGTTGTAGAGATCTTTGGGGGAGACGTATGTCCAGCAGTTCACATCTTTAGATTGAATGTATGGATGGATGAATCTAACCTCGTATCAACAGGAGGACGAGAGGGACTCATAAATTTGCAAAAAAAACACCACAAAAACAATCTACCTGATTCTGTTAGTGTTATTATAGAAGCCAAAGTCTCTATCTGCCAATAATTATTGATTTATAACTAGTGGTGCGTTTCAATATCGAATCTTAACAGTTAAGATCGAGATCAAAATGTCCAGCGGTGAACGTCTTATGATTGAATGGATGGATGAAGCGATGTTGGCGCAGTGGGTAGTGCGGCGGGATTCCGCCTCAATAGACGCGGGTTCGATCCCACCTATCCGACTCTAAAATCAGCCTCAGCTTTCGGTTAAGGGAAACATCGTACGGAAACCATAGCATGGTGGTAGGGCATTTACTAATGATGCCCGCCTGGGTAGCTACCAACTTCAACTTAGATATCATTTTCCCAAATACCAATAGGTATGTTCCGGCAGCATCACTTGAGAACCATTTTTCTAGGCTTAGTGTGTTTACTAACCTGGACCACATCGTCACTTAACATCAGGTGAGATTGTGGTCAAAGCGCTGAGCTCATATTGTGTAAAAAAAATGGAATAATTTGATGTGCACAGGGTCGGAGTACCCGCAGAGGGAGGTAGGGTCAGAGTCGGAGCTCTCGTGCTCTAGCGAGGCGGAGGAACGGTACGAGACGTGCTCTAGCGGCGCTAGCGACGTACCCGACGTGGGGTCCGACCCCCCACCGCCGTGAGTATATACACTACACTTTATCAGTGCAACTGAAAGATTTCCTTTTCTATCATAGAGCAGTAATTCCCAATCTGTGGTCCGCGTACCCGTGGGGGTCGATACGAGCTTCCATTGGAGATACTTGAAAATGATATTGGCAATAGCAAAAATACTCAGACGTTTTTAAAACAATTAACTTATATAAAACATTATTATAATGACATCTAGAATATATAAATTTTTTTTAGGTCTTGTTATTACTAAGTTTTAGATTTTCAAGTTGTGAAATTAATATAAATAGGCAGTAATTTTTTATGTATCAGATCAAAAATCAAATATTTTTTCTCGAAATGAATTGCAAAACCCTGCACCAACAACTGTTATAGGAATTTCATTGAAAACAATAAATAAATAAATAATAAAACAGCTGTCAGAAGCAGTAAAGTCAACGCGGACGGAGTCGCGGGTTCAAACTAGTAGGTAATAAATGATGGTGTTTCAGTAAAACGGAGACACCGTGCGGCAGCGGAGATGGTAATTGTACGGGGGTGCGATACAGAAGCGTCATATCCGACGTTTTCGATGGGAAACTACTGTCTTCTGTACAGTGTCTCATCTGTGACAGGGTAAATATAACGGGAGAGAAAGAGATAAAACATTCACACACACAAACAAGTCTACTTGCTACAACTACAACTTGCTAACACGAACACATGTGACAAAATAACAACTCGCCCACAGTATTTCCATTATTAAATCCAGTTTACAGTGTTCATTTTCAATTGAAAGCGCAGAACGAGTCGTGGTGTGTGTGACGAGGATAGAGATATTTCCTTTCTCTTTTTATGGTGTGAAATGGTTGAAGATATTGATGTGAGTTTTTGTTAAGTCTAAGTCGTGCTGGCTAAGAGTAGTACCACCCTATGTCGTGGGTGTCGTAAAAGCCGACTAAGGGATAAACCAGGGGATGTGCAGTAGCATTCTATGAGTGCCACAAACACCTGACTGCGATTGCCAACCCGCCTGCCCAGTGTGGCGATTTTGGCAATCCCTCCCTTACTGGGGGAAACCTATTTTCAGCAGTGGACGTCTAGTAGTTCAATAGATAGATAATTTGGAATGCTTCTTTAATCCTCTATCACGATATAAAATTGTCATAGTGTTGAAGATTTGAAAATTATCTGGCAACACTTCAATTACGTGTAATTTTTATTTTGTGGGCTGGTAATCTTTTTCTCTGACATAAAACATTAATATTTGGTTGAATACAAAAATAAAATAATTACATTCTACGAGTAAAACTTGTTACAATCATTTGTTTTTAAAAAACAATTCGCCACGAAAAGAGTTTCTGTTGCGACATTTGAAATTAACCGACACATTTATAAAAATATTAATTACACATCAGTCAGTATGTGAATATTTGTTTTTAGAATCCATTATTTTAGCAAGTTATCCTAAATTATGTGGAATGGTTTTTGCTGCCTTTGTTATTATATCAATACTAATAAATAAAATTGAAGTGTCTGTTTGTAATGTCAAAATTATTTTCAAAATTTTTGTCTGTCTGTTTGTTCCGGGTAATCTCCGGAACGGTTGGATGGATTTTGACGAGACTTTTTTTGGTTGATAGCTGAAGTTACTCAGGGTAACTTAGGGTACTTTTAATTTTCGAAAATAATTAGGGTACTTACCGCATAAAAAAATTAAAACTCATAACAATTTGAATAAAATCCGATTCGAATACACAGTTTTACGGGTAAGCGATTTAATTTATGAGAAATATTTTTCCTTTATCTTACTACCTTTTTTTTTTGACGGGGGGAAATGCATTTACGCACTACCCTTACCTATTGCATTAGTGAAACCGGAGTCCCCCAATGCAATAGGTAAGGGGGCACGGAGGGACGACTCCGTGCCAGTGTGGGGCTCGCCCGGACGTGAAGCGTCCGGAAATACCCACTAGAACCCCCCGGGGCCGTTCGCCGCATTTGGGATGGGGGCGATACGGGATGGCTTTCGCAAGCACCGCGTCGCCCCCTGCCACCGCGTCGCCCCCTGCTTTTTATCTTAGTACATACTGAACAAAAATTAGGGTTCCGTATATGAAAAAAAAAATGCAGTGAATAATATATGAATCGTTGGCTCAGCCGCGGGCACACAACTATCCCATACTATAATGTTTATAATTATTCTTATTATGTTATGTTTATATTATTATTACTTATACATATATACATACATATTTTTGATTTGATAAATTGTTTTTTTATTTATTGGAAAGATAAATTTACATACATATATATGATAGGTGTCGACAAGAGTCGAAACGTTTCAAGATCTATCTCTCCCAATACCATCACGGGAACACCTCGCCGTGCTGCGATGTCAGCAGCCGATACAGAACCATCACGTGCAGCACAGCACCCAAGAGTCCTGGGTAAGGAGAATCTCATTAATAACACTCGATAAACATTAGAAAATGAACAAAAAAAATCTATACTAATAAATAAAATTGAAGTGTCTGTTTTTAATGTCAACGTTTTTTTTTTTTACTAAATGGATATGAATGTATATACGATACCTATAACAAAAATGCAATTTTTGTCTGTCTGTCTGTTTGTAATAGGTAATCTCCGGAACGGCTGGCGTGATGTTGATGGGACTTTTTTTGATAGATAACTGGAGTTACTCCGGGTAACTGCCCCCTAAGTTTTTGATTTTCTAAAGGTTTTAGGGTTCCGCGTAAAAAAAATTGAAACTCATAAAAAGTGGAATAAAATCCGATCCAATGCACGGTTTTACGGGCTAGTGGCTTGATTTTATGAAAAATATATTTACTTTATCTTAGTACTACAAATTTTTTAGGAAAATAATTAGGGTTCTGTATTAAAAAAAAATTAAAACGCAAGCGTACAATTAGTTCTATAAACAGGAAACACAATATCAGCCTTTTTAGAATGAACTTAGTTTAGGGAGTAGATTCAATTTTTTTTATTAAGCATAAAATTGTGAATATCTCATAATTTCCATCGAATTTTGTTCTGTAACCTTCACAGTGGTCTCTCGCGAAATCACTTGCATCACAAATCTTCCAAAGATTAATGTACCAATAATGCACTTTTGTAAAATGAACGGAAATATCTAAATATTTATATGTCTATGTTACTGTGCTAAGTGTTATTGAGTTTATTCCTAAAAATATAACTTCCGTCTAAAAAACTCACGGATATTTTTAATAGATGATTCGAATGACAATTAAGACTAAATTTTAGTGTCATGTCCAAAGTTTATACAGAAGTGAACCAGTTTGCTAAATGAAATGATGATGGCGCAGTGGATAGTGCGGCCGGACCCGCGGCAATGGACGCGGATGCAAATCTATTCGACTCTAAAATCAGCCTGAGCTTTCGGTGAAGGAAAACATTGTGAGGAAACCATAACATTGCGGTAGCGCCTGGGTAGCTACCACCCTCAAGTTTGAATACCTGTCGCCAAATACCAATAGGTGTGTTCCGGGAGCATCACTTGAGAACCAGTATCTAAGCTTAGTGTGTGTTTACCATCCTGAACCACATCGTCACTTAACATCAGATGAGATAATGGTCAAAGTACTATGCATATATCGTGTAAAAACAACCAACAGTTGTGTTTACTTCATATATGTTAGGTTCATACGAATATAAATGATAATATATTTACGTATAAGTACTAAGGTGTAAAATAAATACAGTGTATGTGCTGATATAACAATGTTAGTGTTGTTACGAGTGCACCGTTCAAAATTGTGTACATTCACATTGTGTATTATAAAAGTGACCGGATAGTGATGTACCCGATAGGTTAATTTTGTTCTTGCGTATTTTACATTCGGATTGCGAATCATTGCGAAATTACATTTTAAAAAATGCAACGCAAAACCGAAATTAACCTATAAAAATAAATAACATTTATGTATCTGTCTGTAATATAAAAATAACAGTACCAGTAACTAGGTTTAGTGTGTTTACCAACCTGAACCACATCGTCGCTTAACATCAGGTGAGATTGTGGTAAAACCACTAAGCCTATATTGAGTACAAAATGGATTGAGGCGATGTTTTCCTATAATTATCGTGGAGCCATGGTTGTATTGGATTTAGCTCCAACATGTTGGCCGACACAATGATAAGATTTTTTTTTTGTAAAATTAATGGAATTATCATCAGGTATGGTGGTTATTGAGCTGGTTGAGATCCTGGTTTTACGGGCCTGTGGTTTCCCTCCAGGATTGTCTGGCTGCGTTCTTTAGCGCTGATGAGTTGAAAGGCGATAACATGTACAGGTAACATGTGATTATATCAGCCGTTTACATCAGATTAGGTGCTAAATTAAGAGCGAGATGCGTGATCCTATCTACGTGTGTGAGTGAAAGAGAGAGCATAAGGGCTCGCTTATAATTTGTAGATATAATGCTAGCGTTTTCACTTGGTTTTTTTCTAGGAGTAATATAAAATATCATAGTTTAGAACATAGTCACATATAATATAATGATACGGCGATTAGTATAGAAATTTGGGCATCTGTAAAGATTTAAGTGCAAGGAGAAATTAGTTTAAAACAAATTTTCCCGATTAAAAAAAAGCTGTATTTAAATAGTTGGACGCTTATTGGTTCCTGGATCGGTTGGAAACCCACTACTGGGTGTTTTTTTTTTTAACATAATACGGTTGACTTTAAAGGATTTTTATGAGACTAATTGATTGGTTTACGTTTCATAATAAGTATTTAGTTTTTTTTTTACTATTAAATGTTAAACCACAGGGATGTTAAGATTTAGACGCGCAACTTAATAAAGAAGTCAAAAAGGTGAAAATGAAATTTTTTAACCGACTTCAAAAAGGAGGAGGCTCTCGTATTCGTAATATAATATTAATTATTATTATTCGCCTGTATGATTTATCCCTCAATAAATTAAGGATCGATTTGTAAACAAAATGTATCCAAAGGATTACACTCTCGAATTCTATAGATGCGTAGTCGCTATCTTATTTTGCTGATCGGATGTTGGAAGGTGCAACATTTTAACGAGTGGGGTAGAAGAATATTTTGTTTCATTTCATTTATATGTACTAACAGTGAATAAGAAATAAAAAATAATAATAAGGAAATAAAATTATTCTTTAGAGAAAAAAAACAATAACTGGCTTGGCCTGGTCAACTGGCATCGACTCCATTATTTTTAATGGTATTATAACAAAGAATATATATCGAAGTTAGGATAAGTAGATTAATAAAGTAATTATCAATTTACTTTTTAGTGCATTTTTATAGTATAATGTTTTCAAGTCAGTGGTTATGTTTTTTAATTTAAAAAAGAAGTTCTGTTGAAACTAGCATATATATACACGGAATAACCTCAGTGCTTTGACCCCAATCTCACCTGATGTTAAGTGGCGATGTGGTCCAGGATAATAAACACACTAAGCCTAGAGGTACTGGTTCTCAAGTGATAATGCCGGAAACACACCTATTGGTATTTGGCAACAGGTTTTCAAGCGGCTAAGTGTCTTCAATACTCGCCCCCAAAGTTCAGTAAATCTGTAAAGGTCAACAGCATTAGCTAGGTTAAAAATAAAAACAGGTTTTCAAACTTGAGGGTGGTAGTTACCCAGGCGGGCATGCCCTACCACCATAATATTGTTTCCTCACGATGTTTCCCTTCACCGAAAGTTCAGGTTGATTTTAGAGTCGGATAGGTGGGGATCGAACCCGTGTCGATTGACGCGGAATCCGGCCGCACTACCCACTGCGCCATCAAATATATATTATATATGCTAATGTTTAGTTATTATAAGTTTGTGTGTGTGTGTGCGTCAGTTGTTCTCGATGCAAGAAGTTGCGTAACGGCGTGAAGATGTCCGGCGTGGTGGTGCTGCCGGAGGTGCTGTGCGTGCACCTGAAGCGGTTCCGGCACGAGCTCATGTTCAGCGCTAAGGTAGCAGCGCGGGTCGCCTTCCCGCTGCACGATCTCAACATGCAACCGTACACGCACAAAGGTTGCACATGCACAATTTGCATATAAAGTTATTACATTAAAGAGCATATGAGTCGTTTAGAATCATCTACAATTTAGCTATCTATAATTTTGCTGTCTACAATTTAGCTAACTACAATTTAGCTATCTACAATTGCCAACAACAAAAATACGTTAATATTGGTTTATTTTTAAACTTTGTGGAACTAACTTCATATTGCCATATAAGTGAACTACCTATAGATTAAAATACAGTTTATACATAAATCATCATCATCATCATCATCATCAAAATAAAAACATTTTTTCCACCTTTCCAAAAATGAGTTAAAGTGTAGATAGCCGCTTTTGATTCTATACGACTCATATAAGTCCATTATAAGACCTGGCATATTGTAAAGATCAGAATCTGGACTAGTAAGGAGGTGGATGAGAAACGATTGCTTGTGACCAAGATGTGATTTTTTTTATAGGTCCCCGAATACCCCAAACATATTCCGTAAAATTATTGGTCTTATCTCTGCGGATTTTTCGACCCGTTTCGATTTGGACATATTTCGGATCAGAAGTTTTCTTGTAATAACAAAAATAAATAACGAAGTTCTGTCAAAGGAAAAATATCAAAGTTTTTTTTTTTTTTTTTTTTTTCAAAACTTAAGCCATATTTAGAATTTAGATATTTTTCAAGTTTTTCAATCTTTACTTTTATATAATAATATCTCAAACTACTATAGATACAGAAATGAACCACAGTTCATTTTAAAGATGATACTTGGGACAAAATGTCCTACCATCATGCTCAATGCCGGAAGATGATAAATTATGAGTACATGCGAACGGCGTCTATATATAATAATATATATCCACCACAGCCAAATTAGTTAATGCAGAAACTAGGATCCTTTGAAAATGAAATAAATGTTCGATTTTTACAGTCATTTTTAGACGTTCGTCAAACAAATTTCATAAATAAAAACGCAAAAAGCACGAAGACAAAGTCTTTCTTATTCTCTAATTGAGAGGAAATTAAAAATCGGTTCAGTTTAGGAAGAGGAAACGGGTTACTACGAAGTGAGGTTTACGTCTATTTTGCATACGGTAAAAGCAACCTGAGGTGAAGGTTGTCCCTTTCGTGTTTTATAACCCTTTCTTTGGGGCGCAACGCGATAACAATAGATTTCCGAACAATCTATTTTTCAAATTTGTCGTCGACCGAATATCCTTGCCTTGAGTAAAGTTATGGTTTCGCCACACAGCGAGCGGGTCGGGACGCCAGCGCGCTCATAATATAGAAGAGGGTCGCGTTAACGTTGCGCGACCCGTCCGCTGTGTGGCGAAACCATTAAGCTCTTCGAACGCTCGATGACAAATGATTGTTATAGGATAGTGGAAAGTTGTAAATGGTATTGTTGTTGTTGTGAAATGCAGAGTGTACATCGAAAGTGACACGTTACGAGCTGTGCGCGGTGATCTGTCACGCGGGTACAGCCGGGGGCGGGCACTATACGTGCGTCGCGCGGAACGGACGCAACTGGTACACGTTCGACGACCAGTGCGTAGCGCCCATATCGCCCAACCACCTCGTACACTCCGAGGCCTATGTACTCTTCTACAGGTAATATAACCTCTCCATAAGTCTATCTTGCCATCTCCCTCCCACCCTCTACTCACTCCCTTTTTCCTTTTCACTCACGGTTTACCCGAGAAGATTTTGAATTTCTTTCTTGCGATTTTCGTCTGTCATGTTGTTGTTCCTTGTTAATGTGAAACATCTATAACCGCACGTAAATCCGATTGCTTATGTAGTGACGCGTCGTCACGCTACATGGTGCTAAATATATATTTATACGTAAACTGCCTCGGTGGCGCAGTTCTATTACAGTGCGATTTTCGTTCTGAGGTCTCGGGTTCAATCCCCGAGTCGGGTAAAGTGATATTGGGTTTTTCTACTCAGTATCATCCTGGAGTCTGGAATTTGTCCCCGTTCTGGTGACAGGCTCGCCCCCCGTCACATCTGGGACGGAACTAAGCTCGGCGGAATGCGGGTGGTGTAGTTCGCTACATCACTTCTGCCTAACCCTTCGGGGATAACAGGCGTGAGCTTATGTTATGTTATTTATATACATACAGTCTATATGTAGTAGTGTGTACAGTGTGGCAACGCATGAAGAAGCCTTGCTTCGTCCAATACTTTTGTAACATATTTCAGTTATCATCGACCAATTGTTACAGTGATACCGTCAGAGGCAACATCGAATATAACTATTACCGAAGTCACTGATTAAAAAAATTGAGTTGTCACAATTTGAAATAAATTTTTGAATTTATCTATTTAATGAAAATAAATGTTTATTGAATAAACAGTCATCATTTTCTTGAAAAAAAAAAAAAATGTAATATTTTATTTTTACGTTATGCCTTATTTAGTTCCTGTTGTAACCTGTTCTTTTATGCATATTACTTGTACGATGGGTTCACATCTACCAGGCATCCCGTGACAGCTCACTTTTTTTTAATGAATTAACTTACGTAGTTAACATATCTTACTCTCTATCTATAAACAAACTATCTCACTTAGGGTTGTAGGGGTTAATAAAGAATTCAAGGTGTCAATTTTTTAAGGTTATCATATTTCGGTATATACTTACCGTATACCGGATACCTTATTCTTAGTTTTTTGCTAAACGACGTTATAATGTAATTAACAAAAACGAAAATAGCGAACAACAGGCAACTTTCCAGCTTCTGGGCTAGTCCTGTTAAATCATCAATAGTGTTTATGTCTAGATCAGGGATTAACAAATGGCGGAACGTATTTTTGATTTGTGATAACTAAAAAATACTTAATACTGGGTAGATGAGTCTATGAGACTAATGAATTGATGAGTATTTGAACAGGACATAACCGAATTTGGCAGGAAGGTGAACCCTCAAATGGTTGTACTGCGACAGAAAGCCGCTGAGATATTGGAAACGGCCGTCATTGAACCCAACGATATCAAATTCTACATTTCTAAGCAATGGATAAACAAGTGAGTATATACATGAAAACGGTGTTTCGTTGTCGCAACATCACCTCAAAATTACTGAACGTATCGGGATGGGACTAATACCATTCGACGCGGAATTTTTCCTAGATGATTATAGGCTATTTGTTTTTTGAATTCCATCAACCCTTTTTCATTTTTTTTTCATTTACTACTTTACACATATCAAACTGTAAAAATCAGAATGGTGGTAGGGCATTTTCCATTAACGCCCGCTTGGGGTAGCTACCACCCTCGAGTTTGAAAACCTGTCGCCAAATACCAATAGGTGTGTTCCAGCAGCATCAATTGAGAATCAGTACCACTAGACTTAGTGTGTTTACCATCCTGGACCACATCGTCACTTAATATCAGATGAGATTGTGGTCAAAGCACTGAGCCTAAACCATGTAAAAAAAAAGAAACATGGGGTCTGAATGGTAATTACGTGACAACTATTTGTCTGATTCGAGCCATAAAAAATTTGACCAGCTTTGCAATACTCGTATACGATATAAAAACAGAAGTTATTGAATTAAAAACAACGTCAAAAATTCGAAAAAAAAAAACAGAAACATCTTGTGGCTCGATACAGTAGCGCTGAGTTGTGATCGTTGGGTCGTAGGTTCAATACGTGGGCGGAACCCGGCCCTATAGACAACAGCGACTTTGCGTGCTCGCACGGCGGAGTTCGGCCGGACCGGGAGCCGCATCTGCACAGCTTGGCGGCGCTCGTTCCGCAGTCCCTCTGGGACTTCCTTTATTCACAGTTAGTAGATACTTTTTTTTTCAATAATTAATTCTTTACAGATCTATACCCGTAAGAGGAATTAACTTTAGGATTTTTTTTTGTACTAAAAATATAGATTTACATATGTAGTTTATAAGAAATGTAAGTTGGGCATTTTTTTTAAATCGAAGTGATAACTTTTTTAGCGGCATTTTCGGTAAAAGAAAACCTTGTAGATTCATACTAATGGTATGACGTCAGCTGTCAATATGCTACAGTATGTCAAATATAAGATGGCGTTTGCGAGGACATGCAGTCGGAAAAATGAGTACTTCAGAAATATATTGCTATCGCGTTGCGCCTGATAGAAAAAAAAATTAAAACACGAAAGAGACAACTGCAGCTCGGCCTGATTTACCGTATGCAAAATAGACGAAAACATCACTTCGTAGTAGTCGGAGGAAACATCCTCCTACAAGATTGAACCGATTTTTTATTTTCTTTCAGTTTTTGAATAACAAAAACTTTGACTACAGCTGTACGTTTTGCTTTTTTTTTAAATTTAATGCATCAAAATGTTTGACAAACGTCTGAAAATGACGGTAAAAATTGTTAATTTTTTTTTTATTTTCATAGGCTCTTGGTTTCTACAATAACTAATTTATGGAAAAAAATCATAATGTACCGGGCATGGCGGCGGTGAATATATGTTATTTAGTATAAAAATATTTATCATAATGCTATTATCCAGGGAGGAAACAGGGCACTACGTTTGTATGGAATAAATGCCGCTAGGATATCCTCTTAAGTGTTGCTACTTTTGTGTTGCCACATCTTATACATTTTCTCGCAAAAGCTGATTTTAAATTTATTTTTAAAAAATATTGTACATTATTTTACATGTATTTTTAATTTATTTCAAATTCATAATAAATTTATTTTATTTTTGATAAATCGAAGCGCGTTAAACAATGAATAGGTATAGCTTCTGAAGCTAATTTAAATATTAAAAAAAAATTTCTTTTCAACATTTCGAGTTCCGAACAGTTCCAACAGAAGCTGTCAGCAGTCCCCAAACTGTTGCTTATCTTTTTATTTATTACTAGCTGCTCTCCGCGATTTTACCCGCAGTTTCCGTTCCCGTGGGATTTTCGAAAGTGGTTTTTAAGTTTATTCCGTTACATAGAAAAATTCAAATGTTTCCTGTTTATAATATTAGTGCAGACGTAGATTAAGGGCGCATAGGGTTTTGTATCAGGCTGTTGTAGCGTTGTCGTCTGTCGGTTGTTAGTTTCGGGGGCGGGCCGGCGGTGTCGCACGTGCACGAGTGCGGCGTGTGCGCGCGCGCCGCCATGCGCCTGCGCACGAGGCGTGCGCGCGAGCTCGCCGCCTTCTGCGAACTGCACGCCACCTTCCAGGTAACACACACATGGACTGTCACAACATGCATTACATTGCATCCCACACTACACACGTACATGGCCTTTGTAAGACATACCTTAACAGTAAATAAATAAATAACATACTTAATAAGTAAGTATGGATTAAAAATGAATGGTCTGACTGTCAAATGCCTCCTGTATGCTGATGAGCAGGTTATACTGGCATCATCGGCGGAGGAGTTGCAGGCGATGGGGTCAGTATTGTGAACAGGACCCTTAAAAGTAAAGGAATGAAAGTGAATGTTACTAAAACGAAAGTAATGGTATTTGAAAGAGAAGAAAGTATGACAGATTGCGTAATTTCGATAGAAGGAGACAGAGTGGAACAAGTGAAAGAGTTTGTGTACTTGGGATCAAAGGTTACGAGAGATGGAAAGTGTGACGATGATATTGAGCGAAGAGTTTTGTTAGGGAATAGAGTGAATGGGGCCCTGCGTAACTTCATGTGCAGCCAGAAAGTGACTGAAAAGGCGCATTTGGCTGTGCATCAAGGAGTCCTGGTCCCTACACTTAGGTATGGTAGTGAATGCTGGGTTTGGCAGAAGAAGCATAAAAGTAAGATTAACGCAGTGGAAATGAGAAGTCTGAGAAGTATAGCTGGAGTGAAGACGATTGACAAAGTCAGGAATAGTATGATAAGGGAACGCTGTGGTGTGGTAGAGGATGTGGTGACCAAAATAGAGAAAGGTATGCTTAGTTGGTTTGGGCATGTAGAGAGGATGGATGAGAGAAGATTAACGAAATTAATTTATATAATTTATTCACCCTCGAATGGGCAAGTCGGTAAGGATCGACCTAGGCCAAAGGTAAGGTATCTAGACCAAATCAATCATGTCTTAAATAAAGGCCAGGTAAAAAGTACTCATAACCGACGAGCATGTATGAAAGCGCTCATGAAAGTAGAGGAAGCGAAAGAGGTATGCCAAGATCGTAGCAAGTGGAAGGACGTAATCTCTGCCTACCCCCACGGGAGAAAGGCGTGATGATATGTATGTATGTACCTTAACAGCTTTATTTTCCTTTAACTTTTTTTTATGTTAAAAAAATGTAGGGTTTAGCTAGGATCAAATTCACGAAAGAGTTTTCACACTCAGGTGACGGCCAAGCCGAGGTTCGTACCATTTTGGTAACCCTTATGCTAGTTACCTTTTGTGTCTGAGTCACGGGTGAAGCTGTAAAGGCCCTCAACAACGCTAGCTAGGACAGAAAAAAACTTTTAACTTCTTCTTAGTTAACGACAATCTGTGTACACACAATTTGCGCCAGTGTCATGCTCCAGCAAAACGGTGGCCCGTCCTGTTCGTACATTTCATACAGCTTTCTCGGTACCTCAGAATATATGTTATGCGTTATTTTTTATAACAAACTTGATTCACAATAAATAAAAGTGTTAAATTAAAGAAAATAACTGCTACGTGACAGACTGAGATCCCGGTAAAAACTTAACCTTCAACTTAGGTATAGCGCGGGGTAAATTCCACGGAATTTACGTCTGAAGGCGACTGAGGTCATCAGTCGCATAAGTGCAGGGATTTTTTTCAAATAAAAAAAAAAAAAAAAATGAAGGATCCGTTTTGTTTTCTGTGATATTATGGTTATCTTTAAATAGGCAAAGATAAAACAATTCAGTGTAATTTGTTCCTTAGTAGGTGTTCTTCTTCTTTTTTGTTTAACAATAGCCATTGAAAAACTTTAGTGCTGTCAATAAAAAAAAAATTGTAAACTTTTTGTAAACAATTTTGCAATTTTAAGGTATGTCACATATGGGCTTTTTTCTATTTACTTTATATACTAGTTTTATAATTACACTTCACAATAAAATACAGATTGCTAATATTTAAATGCAAAAATTTATATAGATTTGCAACTGACAGCTGTCATTCTTATATAAATATGTTTGAAAGACTTTAAATACTTGCTTGCAAGTTATGAATAGTTTGATTGTGGTTTGCGAGCATCCAAATAATTCAATTATTAGCGTTGACTATTTTTAAATCCCATTTGTTTGGTTTGTTCATTGAACAGGAACAGGATAGACCCCGGGCGATATACGCGATCAGTATGCATTGGTTCCGTCAGTGGCAGGCGTTCGTCAGGAACAAGACGCAGCAGGTGCCGCCTCCCGTCGACAATACAGGGATTGTTATCAAACAGGTAGGTATTTTAAGCGATGATGGCGCAGTGAGTAGTGCGGTCGGATTCCATGTCCATGCACGTGGGTTTGAGGCCCGCCTATCCGACTCAGTCAGTTGTTGAAGGAAAACATCGTGAAGAAACCCTAACACGGTGGTAGGGCATTTCCTAATAATCCCCGCCTGGTTACCACCCACCACCCTCAAATGTGAAAACCTGTCGCCAAATACTAATAGAACTATTACATCTAGCCTAGTGTGTTTACCATCCTGGACCACATCGTCATTTAACACCAGGTGAGATTGTGGTCAAACCACTTATAAAGTGGAACAAAAATCCTATTATTACGAGTATACGAAATAATATTTTAAGACTTCTTAGGCATTTTACATTATCTGCAATAATTTATAGGATCTTTCAAATAATTTACATTACTATTGTTATAAATAAAAAACCCAACTAAGCTATGAGTTCTCGACTATAGATGAAATTTACATCAAGCTCATTTTAGGTCAATTATAAACGCACTTGGTACACTTCAGCATTCCCTTATTTCTTACATAAGCTCACGCCTGTTATCCCCTATGGGTTAGGCAGAGGTGAAATAGCGAACTACATCACCCACATTCCGACGAGCTTAGTTCCGTCCCAAATGTGACAGGGCGAGCCTGTCGCCATATCGAGCACAAATTCCAAACTCCGGAATGATATTGAGTAGAAAAACCCAATATCACTTGACCCGACCCGGGACCTCAGAATGACATTCGTACCGTAATACAATTGCGCCATCGAGGCCCTTCTTTCTCTTGTGATTTTTATCATTTTTGAATCCCATTACTGGGAAAAAATGAAATAGGTAGTTTTTTTTCCGTAATGTTCCTGGTTCTAATAAGGATTGAAGCCACAACTTAGTCACTATTTACCACCAAAAATCTAAGTGGCTGTTGAATAAAAATGCCAAAAAAAAACCGATATTTTCTTGTAGGTTAAACTAATGAGTATTTATATTACACGTAGGAAATCAACGGAACAACAACGTACAGCTTGAAACAGGGTTCAGACCACGCACAGCTCAGCGAGGAACTCTGGAGATTTTTCACGGACATATACGGCGGAGGACCCGAAGTGAGACTCAAGTCACCGAACCTGCAAACACTCGAACCGACACCAGTTCCATGTGAAAACAGACAACCGGACAACATACGACTCTCTAGAAAGTGTTCCGCATCCGACAGGGAAGAATACTGCTCGAAATCGACTTCCGAAGTCAATATCCGCGATACGATAGAAGGGGAACGGTTACAGAAAAACCAATCGCTCCAGAACATAAACCGGAGAGTGGTGACTGCGTCTAGAAATATCGATTCCGATGACGATGTCAATTACCGGTTCACGTATAAAAGGCACGAGCGTAACGGTAACTATCAGGATTCCGACGAAGAAGACGTCATCCCCTCGCGCGGTTACGCGAACACTATCGTCCGAACGGAAAACGGTATCGACAATTCCGATTACGATTCGAACGATAACCGTAACAGATCGGACACGGAGCTACCGGATATGGGAAATATATCGCTGAGGAATAATAAACAGTCGAAGGCCGGCGGTAAAGTGAGGAAGATGAAAAGGAAGACGGTCAAATGATTCTTCCTCGCTTTTCAGTTCGTTCATAGGTTGAAGCAAGCGGTCGCCATTAGAAGAAAGGACTGAACGGTATAAATAATTTAATAAACATTCCTAATAAACAACGGTGACCCAGCCCGTGGTAATAAAACGTGCATTTAAAACAACGCTCTTTTTCTTTGTCGAATCGATATAATTAGATTGACAGCTGTCAAACTAATTTGATGATAGTATGTACTGAGAAAAAAACGTTTATAAATTGTATAAATAAATTATAATCTATCGTTAATTCAGGGCAAGGAGCTCGTTTTTTTTTCGTGTACCAAAGTGTAGCGTAATATTTTTTACGTTAAACATTCATCCACGTTTGAATGACAGCTGTCATTTTAATGAAATTCTAGTTTAAGGAAGGCAATGAAGTTTATAATCGATACGACTTCGCGCCTTTTTGTGGGAACGTGGGTTAATATTTTAGTACAATTTAATATTTAATTAAAATATTATTATGTATCAGAAAGTATCAAACAGTTTTGATACTTGAATGAAAATAATATTTGACAATTACCACACAATGTATATTTACAATAAATTGTAATATAATAAATAAGAAATAAATCAAATGTGACTATTTAGTAACCACAATGTATAGAAATCTCCTGTTTGAATATGCATTTTCTTTCTGTTGTCTTCTTTACTGTGGATTATTAAGGTATTTATTTTGTTGTTTCTGGTTCTGAGTCTATTTGTTGTTTGTTAATTAATGAAATAATTGATCGTAATAAAAATATTATGTTTCAAAACAATATGTTTGACTTGTTTTATTGCAATTATAAAAGTCCCTCGAAATGATTTAATGAACACAAAAGGCAAAAGTCGTATAAACATTACTATGATGAAATTCATAGTAAAAGTATCCAGTTTAAGCTATTTCCACGAATGACAAACCACTACATTTTTAAAATTTTTATAAATCCCTTGTAGTAATTCATAAATTTAATTATCCTTGCTAATATTATAAATGCGAAAGTAACTCTGTATGTCTGTCTGTCGCGCTTTCACGACAAACCTACTGAACCGATTTAAATGAAATTTGGTACATAGTCTAGAGCCTGAGAAAGGACATAGGCTACTTTTTAATGCGAAAAAAGACTTGAAAAGTGGGATGAAAAGTAGTATGAAAGTATCGTCATCTTCAGAGCTAGAAGCTTGAAACTTATGTTCGACTGTTCATTCAAAGTTTGTAAAAGTTTTACCCTCAAGGATGTAAAATAGGAATAGGGGATGAAAGTTTGTATGGAAATATGTAAGGTTTATATGACTGTTTTATAAGTATGCGACAAGATACAAAATATTAGAGCTATACTGATGTAACATTTACGGAGGGGGGGCGGAGCTCGGCGAGGTACGGCGCATGCGTTACGTTCCGCAATCAGCCAATATAGATCCGACAAGCGGTCGAACTCGCGGGCACAGCTATTTTACCATATAATATTATGTACTTTTGTTGACGTTCCACGAAATATAGTTTGGCTATTATATACTGAAAATAATAACGCGAAACACCTAAAAAGTTCTTACAAGATGATGGTCATTCTTTTGCTACTAAAGCGTTGCAAGTATCGGTTTTCCAATAAAAATATCTTACTCCTATGATACAGCAAAAATATGTCTCATTTTAATAATGAGTCCGATGAACAGGCAATATTGATTCGATTTAAAACAAAAACAAATTTGTTATATTTGTCGGGCGAATATTAAAGTTCAAACATCATAATTATTAACACGAAATGTCTGTAATCGAGGAAGGCAGAATAGAGCAAGAAAACCTTTTACTCGGCCTAACGTATTTCACTCCCTTAAGATTCATTCAATTTGTATACTACCGCGTCCAGCCACATTTCATCTACCTACTCCTATTTGATTTCTGTAAATTTAGTGGCTTGGGTGAAGTATAGTAGAATCTGTGCAATTTTTGTCTCAAACATGCATGTCAAGCTCAAAGGAGCCAAATTTAAAAACATTTATATCCAAGAGGTTTGTAACGCTCTCAAATGTAAAAAAAAAAAACAATTACAGTTTCTCTACAGCAGTGGTTTTCAAACTGCGGCCTCGGCCTCGAAAGTAACTAAATTAAAGTATGAAGGGTGGGAGCATGGGTAGAAGTAGAATCAATAACCGGATTGCGGGAGAGAACTCTCGAAAACGGCTAACGGCAGTCAGTAGTAACGTATTTTTACTAACTGCCATTAGATGAGACTGCTGTCCGTTTCGAAGTTAGTTATATAAGATATAAATCTATAGGCTGCGGTGACCACTTAAAATCAGCTGAACTGCATAACTATTCACATAGCATAAAAAAGCTCAATCCATCTTGCATTTTCTACATAAGCTTTCACGGCTACAAATCAAGAAGATATACCTACGTTTAAACATGTTTATGACTTTTAAATCATCTATATTATATACCCATATCCAAGCGTATTGAATGCAGGATTTCCGTACCTGATTGGGTCGTGACCACCACGCATAGTCATAGTGACTCGCTCGTTTTAGGATCAAACGGCATATACTGATAACGAAAAGCTTCAGTATGATAGTGACGACTGTCTACGGTAGTGGTCGGCTGACTATTCAAGTCAAGGGCCACATAGGTCAATTCGGAGTTTCAACTCCGAGCCGTACTTTTATTGATACCGTCTATTGACATATTTTTATGAGCTATCAAACGTGAATTCCCCATAGATTTTGTGCGACAATAACAACGCATGAAAGTCATTTTTGACAGCCTTATTCACTATATGTAAACTCGGCTTTGAGTCATTGTCTACCAAAATTGTTTAACATCGCTGGCCGCACAAATACCGTCCAGAGGCCCCATGCGGCTCGCGGGCCGCAGTTTGACGACCACTCGTCTACGGACTATCGATTCCTAGTTTTACTTTATCAGGTACATTTCACTATGCAAAGTCACTTCAAAT
Organism: Samia ricini; assembly: GCA_014132275.2. NCBI lineage: Eukaryota > Metazoa > Arthropoda > Insecta > Lepidoptera > Saturniidae > Samia > Samia ricini. The sequence goes on from AP028158.1 coordinate 13,332,658, forward strand.
GTAAAAAAAATATAATGTTAGTTTACAAGAAAACGAACAGGTCATGTTCCAAATATTTATTACAATGAAGACAAATTACATCTCGTTATGTATTACAAACCAGGTACATTGTTTATAATTGATTATCGGGCTATCTAGTGAGGGTACATCGGTTTGTTAGTACTACTATTGTCAAACTACCGTCAATATCTGACTCTAGATTTTATTGCGTTAAGAAAATGGAAATTGAATTGTTTAATCACACCAAAACAAATTTTAAGTACTGCAAATATACACTTCGCTTATTAATGTACTTTGAAATCACCGTCTCAGCTGATTTGGAACTTGATGGGCGTTTAATGTTATTTTACGTTATTAAAACTTTAAAAGTTGAAATGAAATCTTATCTGGAAGTAGTAAAAATACAATACATTTTAGAATCAATATAGGTGCAAGCAGATACTTCAGAAATTAAAACGGATTTTAAGCGAATTATTCTATATTAAAATACTTTATCATAGATTTTGTATATGAACTTATAAATAGTGTTAGGTAATACATAATCAAATTATCACCCAACAACCAACAATAGCAATATAAACTCTTTAAAACTATCCAATTTCCATTTATATTAACGTTTCATTGAATTGTTAATTTTTCACGTAACTATATATAAAAAAATTTCAACATCCATTACGATGTCTCATCACTCAATGAGACGTAACAAAAATAGATCATTTCTATTAAAAAAATATACGATTTCTAAAAAAAAAAAATTCTCCATTATTTAAAACAATCATCTACAAAATACATTTTTACATAGATATTCATATTTTAATAAGGCCCCTATATTATGTACCAATATTACGTATATCGTATATCTATTGAATAAAAATTTTATACAAATTTTAATGCTCTGAGTAATAAGGCACGTGTTACATGAGAAATATTTTTTTATTTCAAAAAAATTGTATGAATTTAGTCTCCTTTATCAAATTATATTACAAAAATTTCTCAAAATAAGGCGCCTAAAAACTCTCCTAGCATTTTCGTTGATGTTACCAAACCTTACAAACAAACAAAAATATTCGAAATTTTACAGAAGCTCATAATAGAAAAAAAAAATTACAATATAATTATTTATTTGGTATTACAACATAATTAGTTGTTAGAAAAAATTAAAGTAATGAGTTACACTCATTATATATATATTAAAAACTGGGTATGGGAGGTGGTGCACAGTAATAATTATTTGTATATTAATTAATATTTAAATAATAGAAATAAAAAACTTGGAACACTTTTAGTGTTAAGAACACAACAGATACACATTATTATTTTATTGTCATTCGACACTGGAATTATTACCACGAGTTAAATTTGTGTTCCCACTTCACAGGATTCACTTCAATTTTACAGGATTTTTAGAATACGCTTTTATCGCCTGTTAAATTTTTAATTATTATTTGAGTTCCAGAACTACCTACTTTTAACAGTTTCACTATTTGGGCTCACTTCAAATTGATCTTAATATATATCAACTAAAAAATATCGTATGAAAAATAACACACATATAATATATCCAACCTTGGAAGCCATTAATGAAATAAAGCCAGCAACTAATATTGGTGAATGGCAGAAATTCAAATATATTGTATATTGCAAATATTTTACACGTTTATTAACCCCTTGAGCGTTTACGCCAGCTTTCCATTGTTTTCCTATTGTCTTATTTTTATGGGTACTCGACACATTAAAGGGTTGCGATGAAAATCGTATATATATATATAAATTAAACTGTTAAATTGACCCATACAATAATTAATGGAGACATCAAAAGATTATTAAAAAAAATCACGGTAAAATTTATGTTTTATGATTGCAAAGCGCACATAAATGTACGTAATGATCAGGTATAATTTTACCTACTTACTTAATATTTTAACTCGTGGTTATAATAACATAATACAAACAAAAATTAATAAATAAGCAATGAATTGAACTTTAATATTACATATTCAAGTACAAAACATGTATTAATTATTTAACAAGAACAGCTGTACCTTGATAGTCTTTGATATGTTCTCAAATTAAAAAACTAAAGTAATATAAAATGTACATGTATATATATATATATTGCAATATGTCGTTGTATATTGTATAACAAATACTAAGTTATTCTGTTTATATTTGTACTTGGACTGGCTTGCACCAATAATAACTGATTACATACATACATGTGATTTATCTAAAAAATATTTATATCATACAGAAAATCAAGTAAAATCTTACAAAGTTGAAAAGTTTACAATAATAATACAAAATTAAATGCAGTGTAATGAAATTAATCATCATCGTTCTCATGCCTTTTCCCAATTCACTTGGTGTTGGTGCAGTATGTTTTCTTCTTCCATACATCTCTTCATTTACTCCTTTTTCATTCATATCATTTCTTACACACTCCATCCACACTTTCTTTGGTCTTCCTCTACTTTTCCATCCTTCCACATTCATATTCATTACTATTTTACCCACATGCGCTTTCTGTCTTCTCATAACATGTCCATACCACGACAAGCGGGAACATTTCAAGTTTTTTACCACTGGCGCAATTTTCAAACTCCCTCGAATATATTCATTTCTTATTTTATCCATTCCTGTGACACCACACATCCATCTCAACATTCGCATCTCAGCTACACGTAATCGCTTCTCATCCATCCTCTTACTAGCCCAGCATTCTGATCCATACAATATGACAGGTCTTATTATGGACTTATATATCCAGCTCTTCAGTTTAAGGGACATCCTGGAGTCACAAATCTCACCAGAGACCTGTCGCCATTTCATCCAACCTGAGTTGATTCTTTGCCTTATTTCGCGGTCGATTTCTCCGTCACACTGCAAGAGTGACCCGAGGTAGCGGAATTCAGAACAGACTGGTACTGGTGTTCCTCTGATTAATGAAATTAATAAATACATAATTCGCAATGTAATTTATTGAGCACTAACCTGGCGTTTACGCCAGCTTCCCAATGTTTTCCTAATGTCTCATTTTTATGGGTAATCGACATATAGGATATTTTCAGATATATATACACAATATTTTATAGATAAATCACAATATAATCTGTAGGTACTTTAAAAGTCTGTATATAAAAATTATCAAATGCTTATTTGAGAATATATTATGTGGTCCTATTGTATATAAATGACTAGTAGTGGTTTATGAGGTGACAGGCTTGAGTCCGGATGTATTCAACTTGGCACTATTTGTGAAATAAAAAAATCCAATGAACTAGCAAAGTATTATGCAAGACACGAAAACGGGTAAAGACAAAAAAAAAGGAATAAATACCCTTTGAAATATATTTGGTACGTACTATGAATGAAATTATTAAAATATTTATAAAAACATTTAAAAAAATATTATAATATACTTCCCATAATATCCACCCGTCACCTCAGGAATGATTTAGCAAAAATGTTTCTAAAATATCCAACAAAGCGAATACGCAAATAATTAACAAAAATGTTACAATACTAGTTTCTAAAAACATTTTTGCAGAAATCTTTTCTGATATTTCTCATCCAGGGAAATATGTATCATCAATAAATATATATATATATATATATATAGGTAGGTATACATTTTATATTAGATACAAGAAATAATTTCTTACAAAAAATCAAATGCTTTACACAGAAAATCTTACAATTATTTTATTTTTTTGTGTACTTATGGTATCCATAATGTTTCAAATGCCAGATCTATTTAATTTTTCTAGAAATTTTACTTAAAATATAGCAAATATTTATTCAACAGTCACTCTTTAAGAGCATAGCAAGATATTAAGCAAAATTAATATAATAATAATCATACATATTTTTTAAATTTCCATATCAATAATGATTTCGATATTGCAGCACACACTAATATTAAACATTATTAACACAACATGTAAGTTATGGTGTATTTCTCCAATAGAAAAAAAAAACTAACATTCTTACTAACCTAACATATTCATTAGCTTTCTAGAAATAAGAATAAGTTGCATTTTGAGGTAGATTAAATTTTTTTTTACAGTCCTATTAACCTAAAACAGATTAGAATTATTTACATATTCTATCCATGTTTACAACGTTGGATCTCTCCCTTATAATTCTTTCCATGCCATTACTAGACGCCAAACATTTGACAATAAACAAAAATTAAAATAAATTCATATTACCAAATAACAATGCTAAACTTATGTTATACTATAAAAATATTTTTGTGTCAGGAATAAGACAATCTGTAGGACCACTCTAGGATACCACAATTATTTTATTTGTAAAGGATTAACCTATGGAAATAGATCAAGTAGATTTCCCTCATTCATATACCATCCCAGAGTGATAAACTGATCAACAACCACTTATAAATACAGCTACTACCCTCTGAATAATGGCAAAATGAAATTTCGCAAAGCAATTATTAACCATTATTACATTTATGTAAAATACATACGAGATATGTGGCACTAGCTTCTAAATATGTAATAATATGTTTCAATGACACACTAAAACAATCGTGATATAAATGTAGTTTGTGGAAGAGAGCTAATGTTGATATTGAGGTAGAAAAGGCAATAAAACTTAAGTTAAATAAACTTTAGGTTCCATTAACAAAGTAATAACTAAAGGGCTGTCACTTCTCTATTAACAAAATTAATTGCCAAAATATGGAAAGTTGTTTTTCAGAAAAACATCAGGAAATGTTCTATAATCAATAATCACTTATATTACACAATCATGCTAAGGTTCACAATTAGCAATAATTAGTGGGAACATTTCTAAAGTTCAATAACCTATCTGGTTAAAACCAGAAAGGTTGTTGAACTCTTGAATTTTTTTTAGGTTAACAAAAAGTATTATATATCATTTTATTATGAAAATTTTATGATGTTAAGAAGGGGACAACCATTTTGAATACAAGCATACTTTATCTATTTAAGGCATTCATTTTGTACAAATCTTAAAGTTCTACATAATATTTTATCAGTAGGAAATATGATAAACTATGCCACATACCATTCAACCTTAGCTAACCTTAGTATGAAAACTTATGGGTAGTAGAGTACAATGAAGTGGTTCAAACAACTCCATGTTAAAAGAAATGTAAGGCACCTAATAATCCAGCTGTGATATCCTTCCATTTCAGTCTGGCCCAAGTTGTAATTCTCATCATTGTACACACCTGACACTACATTTTCTGAGATATAACTAAACATTAATATAATTTGGCTCATAATTCTATAATGTACGCCAAGAAAAAATTCTCCTGTTATGACAAGTTTCCAAAGAGAAATTCATTGATTTTCCATATTCTCAAAATATTTTTTTTTTGTTTAATTTTTTGATTACCTTAAATTTAAGGTGATTATAGGCTACTAACTATAATGATGGTTAAATTTCGAACATCACAACATAATGTATTTAGACATGAAAATTCGTGATAATAAGAATTTGAAAACTTCTGTAAGTCACCAAAACTGGTCTACTTTTCATTATGGTTTGTTTTATTATTATGCCATTTACTTTTGTTATCACCTACAATTTGTTATAATAAAGTTGTAAAACAACTTAATATTCAAATACAATACAAATTTAACTCCAAATCCTATTACCTGTCTTACTATTATACTCTAAGGAAGCAGTGCCTCTGAGGTAAACTGATTTTTATTATGCAATTTGTTTACAGCTGTTGTTTATTTATTTGAAGACTTTAAAATAATACTGATTATAGAATATTTGTTTACTCTATTTCAATATATTATAAAGTCTTTATTTTCTTAACTTGAAACAAGACACTTAGCACTTACAGATGATATCTTCATTAATTTTACAGATCAGATGTTTATCAATTCTTGCAGAATTAACTTTTAGTTTATAGATTGTTTAGAGTATATGCCCTGTAATATAATGCACGTCAAAAGTGACAGGCCTCTCTAAAACATATTATAACAACCTGCCACCTACAAGAGCCATATACCCTAAGTTATTCTGCTTATTACACTATATCGCTCCCAACCAACAGAACACAAACTCAAAACTGAGCGATCTCACCATGAACTAAGCACTATAACTGTATCCCATCGAACAGCTCACAGAGTTGGTCCCACTTATACTCCATTTACGTCATACATGTATGCTATAATTTAACAATATACAATTCCGAAAGTACATACACGACTAGATCATATATTCATGTAGAATTCGGAAAAAAATTTGGTATATCTGAAAGGTACAAATATACAATTTGGCAATTTTAACAGAAGCTCTAGCTTCCATAACTATATTACAGATCAAAATATCAAGGTCCAAATTTCTTTTTTAATGCTTACTGCAGTCATATATTTACAGTATAGTCCAACCTTACCTTAAATGAGGTAGTTAGGTATTCACATAATCTAAATGCATATCTCACCACAGAGCCCAAAAATAAAGTGAACAAAGGAAAGTCATTTTGTAGGCACTTCATATAATATTGGTGGGCTTCATGAGATGAGGTTAATGAGGAGGTGGCGGCGGTTTCGGAGGCTTTGAACTTTGAGCCGTCTGGAAAGCTTGTGTAAATGCTGGCAATCTTTGTTGCTGTACATGACCTTCCTTCCTCAGAATAAGTTTCTTCACTCTCTTCAAGCAGTCCAAGCATTTCACTAGACAAACCAGACGGCCCTTCCCCAGGATCCATTAATAAAGACTGGACATTAGATGGATCTAGCGTCATATAAGGCAAGACAGATGGCGTCTGTGGATATGATGGTGGTACCAAGTATATTGGATATTCAACATTTTCAAGCAATCCGCATCCTGGTGAAGTTGGCACCTCAATCTCTAGGGTATCCTCCAGCTTTATTTCATGAGGCTCTATTTTGATCTCAATTTGATCAAGAGGTGGTATCTCAACTATTATATCAGTAGAGGGCACTCTAGTTCTACCTTCCACAGTGGTTTCCTTAGGTGATGCTTGTTTCCACATGCCAAAATCAGTACCTTCCAAGTGAGAAACACCATAAGTCTCTTCAAAGGCAGATGCTTCTGGTGGTGGTTCACTAGATGTACCAACTGCTGCTGATTTCCATGATTCATCAGGATGAGCATTCTTAACATGTCGAACTAAGTGATCCTTACGTCCAAACTTTTGAGGACAGTATGGACAAATAAAATCTCTTCTGCCTGTATGTACTACAAGATGCCTCCTAACATCTTTAGCAGTGAAAAACCTCCTCTCACAGTAGTTGCATGTGAACTTTTTGTCAGTCTCACTCTTAAGTGTTCTGCTGCCTGTGTGTACTTTCAAATGGTAAACAATATCCTGGCGAGTGGTGAAGGTTGCATCACATATCTTACACTGTAAATTACCCTCCTCTGCTGAATGTAGTGCTGAATGCTTCCTGTAGCTCATAAGTGAAGTATAAGATTTCCTACAATCAGGTCTTTCACAAGTATACAACTTCTTAACAGGATTATGGACTCGAATGTGATTAGTCAGATGATCTTTACGATTAAAAGTCTTACCACAAACATTACAGGCAAAGGCTCTGGCTTCACTATGAATGAGGCCATGACGGGCAAGCTTGAACCTAGTGTTAAAACGCTTATCACATAATTCGCAAGAGAATGGTAGCTCACCAGTGTGAGACAGCTGATGCTGACTAAGCTTACCAGGGCTGGAGAAGCGCTTGTCGCAAGTCGGACAAGCATGCCTCTTGGTGTGGTCACGACGTGCACGACGTGGTGGCGGGCGCTCTACTGGGGGCTCTGGATCACCCTCAGGTCGCACACGTACTCCACCCAGTGTGGGAACGCGCCGTGGCACCTTAACAGTACGGAAAGTCGCCTTCACTCCACTCGGCCCTGGAGCACTTACAGTCACGTAGTGCAGCTTAGAAGGCAGCTGCGATGCAGGAGGTGCTACGAACCTCTTCTGCGGGGCGGGCGCGCTTTTGCCGCTCGTCTCCGTTTCGAACTCGGAGCCGCCCTCGCCTTCTCGGGGGTTCGGTGGCGAACTGGCCATCTCGCGCTCATTTTTGCCCGCGCTCTACGTCACCGTTCGTGGATCGCACGTTACAATATATTCAGCTCTGCGGTGGCTCTGGCTCGTCGTGATGGCAGAAAACATTTCTGTCACATTGACGGTCTTGAGGCACTTTTTCGTATTCGTGTCACATGGTTCTTGCGGAATTTCTCAGGCCAGACGATTAATCTCGCTCAGCCAAGAGTCGAGCTAGTTTTGCTATGCCCTTGTACAATTAAAAACCGTGCAAAATTACTGAAAACTGCAAAATATCACTTTTTTTCAATGAAATACGTATACGCTTGACATCGAAATCACGAAATGTCAAAATAATGAATGAAGCCAAAAACCATGTCAAAAAAGTCCGCCGAATCGTCAGCTGTAGTCCAATGACCTACATTGAGAGCAATTTCAGTACTACTACTTATTGTAGATAAACTAAAAATTACATTTAACTTTCCATCTTTTACCAAAAATATTCATAGTTATTAGCTCATCTAACATGTCGTTTTAAAATCAAGTTCTAAAATGTATGAATATTATTAATTTGTATGCAGTTAAAAATATTATCTTTTCCATTCCTAAATTATTTTTATGCTAAATACAAATTATAAATAAAGTGCTGGAACAGAAGCTCTAAAATAAAAAAAATACATTTATAAGTATTAGCTACCTATTAGTTAAGCTTGGTTAACACTAATACATCACTTACGTTACATTTTTCACATTTTCCTTTAAGTAATTCTTCTGTCAATAATACCCCTTTGTAATTTACATCAAAAATTCGGAGAGTTCTTAGTGAGATTTTAATTTGTCATTTAGTAGTCCTTGTCTTTATTCCCTACTTGCAATGAGACAACTTAAATTATGTAACTTTCGTCGCGTTTTGCGTGATATAGATTGGTTAATGTACAGAAATGAAAGTGGAACAACTTTATTTTTTTAATTATAATAGAAGGCAATAAATTTATTATTTAAATCCCCCTGAATTCGAAATTACTCCACATATAAAGTATATACTTAATTAATAATTTATCTTCCATGTTTTAAAGGTACTAGATAATTAATAATTATTTTTTAATAAAATTGCATATTCCAAAACGCTAGCTAGTTGTAGATTTTTAATCAATGACTTGTGTTATTGGACCCTATATGATATAATTTTGGTGGCGTTTTACGTAACATAATTTCATTATTTTGTACAAATGAAGAGTATTGAAAACCATTACCCGGAACATTTATTCTTATTCTAAAAGAATAGGGTATTTCAATATAATTTTTTATGCCTTATATTGTTTCTTCGATGATCATAATTACTGCTATTATATTTTTTCTTTTTTTTATTACTTTAAGTGTCCAAAAAAGTCAATTCAATTTTAAATTATAAATTCCCGCGCGATAACTCTAGCCTTCGTGTTTTTTTATATTATTGATCGCTGGTTTCGATTAGAACTAGAACAGATAAACAAATATTGTTTTTTAATTCAATTACAAAATTTATTATGTACCTTTATGAGTTAGAATTAACATATATCAATTACTTATTATCATTATATACCAAATTATCAAAATTTAATACATTTTAAATGTTTTTGCACTTTTAGCACTTTTAGTAAAATAGCCTATTATAACAACATTTATCGCGCGTTAAATAAACACTTAATAGCGTGCTACATAAATATAGCAATAATTGTAAATTTAGTTTTCTACCAATTTCTACTACACTGTGATCTGTCATTTCTATAATCTCTCAGTCAGAAAATAGTTTTTCAATTATACGGTAACGTTAATGCTAAATCGTTACTCTGTGGCCAAATCGATAGGTTTTGTGCTATAGAAACTGTGTGTTGTTGAATTACAATATAATACTTCATCTTTTAGGTAAGAACTAATTAATATTTCTCTGTTGATATGAAGACACGAATGTACTAACCTAACCTATTATAGATTTTTCATATTATATTTCTTGAGAGTTTCTTTTCATACCAATTGTTCATAATTATCTAAAACGAAGCCTTCACAATAAGACTCCCAATGTGAAGTCATTAAATATGTACCCATAAGCTATATAGCAAGGTATATTTAGTAATTTTAGTAAACCATAATTGCAAAATTGAGTAATAATTTGCCATGTTTTATGTTATTATTATTCGAAAAAGGGCCATGGAGTCTAAGACAGTCCTGTATCACTGTAACCTAGTCAGATCTCTTGTGATCGGCCCTATATTACTAAAACTCACATCCTAGACCTACAACATGTATATACTGTAGGATCTTTTTGGCAGAGAGTATCTTTACCTCGTCCGGAAGCAACGCATGCTAACTCAAAATTTGGTTAACCCCTTTAGCACTAACCTGACGTTTACTCCAGATTTCCATTGTTTTTCTATTGTCTCATTTTTATGGATAATCGACATATTAAATATATGTTTTAAGGAATCACATCCACACAAGATGTGCTTTGGTGAATAATAATAATATTATATATTACGATTTCACTGTAAAAATCTATACTTATTGTGGTAAAATTGTAAAAACTTGCTTGTTTTTACCTGTAATTGTTTAATTTGTAGTGTAAATAATATCATATTCTGTTAAATTAAATTAAAATCTAATTAAAGTTTTAACATTTGACTACAGTTTCATATGATGTTAAATGATAAAGTGGCTAAAAGGGCTGAAATTGATCTTAACTAATATTACTGGGACATACTATTAATTGCTTGAGATAGATGTTTAACTTAAAGGTGTTAGCAGATATATGAAAATCCCAATCATTTCCTTCAGAGACTTTTCAAGCTCATTATAGGATAGTAGTTGTTACCTTGCTTCTAACTACCAAAGTATCAAGAAATTTGATTTAGCTGTGTGTATACATTTTTATTTGTTATATTTTTATGTCCTGTAGGAATGGGAATAAGATATAGTCTGCTAAAAACATGTTGAATTTAATAAAATTTTAATTTTCAAATATCAAATTTATTGGTCCACTACATAATTTATCATTGTTCGTTTTATGATACTAATTTAAAATAATAAGCATGATTTTTGTAATTTAGATAAATAAAATAATTACAGGATGTCTGAACAAATCATAAGGTCTGCTTCAGCAGCTAGCATGACTGATGAGCAACGCTCTGGGAGTTGTGCTGTTGGATCTGGTATTATATTATTATATAATAGTGTAAAATATTTAAACAGTAAAAAATATATATCATATAATGTATTTATATAAGTACATCTGAGAAAAACCAGTAGGGCAGATGGGTTCATCTAGGAGACTCTACTGCCGGATTAAAGATAACAGGGTCTATGGGTAAAGGCATTTCCCACTTTAAAAAAAGAAAGGGGAGTTGGGTTGATTTTTTGGTTAGAAATTTGGTCTGTTTGTAGTCCGTGTACCCATCATCAAAATATACTGGATGAATTTTTATGAAATTTGGTATGACTATCCCATGCAACTGCAAAAAGTTGATGAAAATTTTTGATAAAGAATACTCAAGGAAGCCTTTAGACAAAAAACATTTTTATGGTTTTCAAAAAGATGTGAAATAAAATTAGTTTAATATTGAAGCAAATATATATATATATATATATATATGTTTATCTCTATTTTTTATTATATAAATTGTCATTTTACTGACACAAAATTCCACTCGGGCATGTACAATATATTAATAATATTATCTGTACTAATAAATAAAATTGAAATGTCTGTTTGTAATATTAAAATTCAATCTTTATACATATAAATGTATATACAGTACATATACCAAAGTATAATTTTTCAAATGTTTGTCTGTCTGTTTGTTCCGGGTAATCTTCGGAACGGCCGGAGTGCTTTTGAGGGTCTTTTATGGTAGACAGCTGGAGTTACTCTGCATAAAAATACTCATGAAATTGTAAATAAAATTCAGTTGAATGCACTGTGTATTACTGGCAGGTATTTGAATTTGTGCGATTTTTTGTGCTTAATATTAGTAGCAAAAACATTTTGGACAAAAATTACGGTTCCGTGAAAAAAAACTATATTATTTAGTGATCATTTATATGAAATGCGGGTGCAGCCGCGGGCACACAGCTAGTATATAATAAAATATATAAACTTTACAAAAGAATCCGTAGAACGTATTTGAGTTGATCTTTAAGGTACAATGTTAGTAGGAATGTATTAGTTCTAAGTTTACTACAGAATATAATACATAAAATCAAAAGTAATTTACCATTTAGTAATATTACCATATATTTACGTTACTTTCTACAATTAACTACTTACTAAAATTTAAAATTGTATAAATATAACTTTTTTAAACATGTGTTCAACGGTAGTTTAACTTTTTTGTAATAACACCATATATTTTTTACATCTTGAATTTTAAAAAAATTACTTTAAAAAAAATGTATGAATATAGATATTTTCAAGTTTTCAATACAAATTTGTCTATGCATTATAGGTACTGGAGGTTCTATGGCTTCTGAGGAGAAGGTGTATGGGGGATGTGAAGGTCCTGATGCTATGTACGTCAAACTTGTGTCTTCTGACGGGCATGAGTTCATTGTCAAAAGAGAACATGCCCTCACTTCTGGCACGATTAAGGCCATGCTGAGCGGCCCGGGCCAATTCGCAGAAAATGAAGCCAACGAAGTTAACTTCAGAGAGATTCCGTAAGTTGTATAAAACTCCCAACAATAATAATTTGCAACTTAAATAAGTTAATCTATTATTTATTCACTCATTTACCCGATAATAAGTTCGGAAAAAGTTTATTTTAGTGTTAATCATTATATGAAGATAGTAATGTATAAATTTGAAGATACGTTTATCAAATGGATTTTAGATTTTTATTTAATCTATAGTCAAAGTAAAAAAAAAAAGGTTTTTTTTCTTTCCAGGTCTCACGTCCTCCAAAAGGTTTGCATGTACTTTACATACAAAGTTCGCTACACAAATTCCTCCACAGAGATACCAGAGTTTCCCATAGCTCCAGAAATCGCTCTTGAGCTGCTAATGGCTGCAAATTTCTTGGATTGTTAGACATCTAGCAGGTCAAATTTCTTATAATGAGGTGTAAATTAACAATTTAAAAAAATACGGATTAGTGTCAACAATCTCAGACCTAGATATTTTCTAGTTTTCATATTGATGTGTTGTCATACTTTATTACGTCGTACGGTTAGTTGTCGAATAATACAGATTTAATATGCGTTGTGCACTACTAAAATACTTGAAGATTTTTATGTGTATCCACCAAAGTATAAAAATATATCATAATAACATTCAGTTTTAAATTACAACTATTGTTTGTTTATTTTTCTACAAGATTTTTAATTCAAACATAATGTAAAAATAATTATTCGATGTCGTTCTCGTATTTTATTTCCATAACTCCATTTGATGTAACTTTAATCAAGTAATAACTGAAACTTCTATGGAGATTGAAACGTCTAAGGCTACTTTTTTTTTTTTTTTTTTTCGTTATCCTGCTTGTGATTTAGCATTTTGATGCCAAAACGGATATAAAATAGTTAACAAAGAAACGATTTTTTACATTTTGGATGTGTTGCTTTTTTAATACATTTTTGTTTATTTCATATTTCAATAATAGAGCTAAGCTTTATACGATAACTTATAACTAACTTTTATTAAAATGATTAACGAATTGGAATTGTAAAACTGAAGCCAGTGGTTGATAGTCTATTTATCCTTTGACGTGTTCTTATTTAACATGATAGCCGTTTTTTTAGACAGAATAATCGCATTATCATAAAGATAGGAGCTTTATAGCTTTTAGGGGGATAGATGATCGTTAGTTCTTTGATTTCATTATTATGCATTGCATTTTCACAGTCTGTAACCATTTGAACTAGTAATAGGATTCCCGTATTTTTTTATTCGATTATTACTATTTTAATAAATGATCAGTCTCTTAGATATATTTTATTTATGATAGTATCATGAGATCATTAAAACCAAAAGTGATGTTAGTGTTAGTTTTTTTTTAATAATGACGTTGTCATGAATAAAAATATCTCCAATAATTAAAACTAACAATTGATTAAAATGTTTTAAGCGAACTAGAGAATACAGGAAACATATAATTGCTATTATTGACCATTCACTTTTGTTAATATCAAAATGGCATTTTCCGAGACAATCGAGGCTATTCATAAGTACCCGTTATGATCGTTACATATAAAGTGTATTTAGTCGTTTATTCAATTAAATTTGTTTTTAAAGTGAAACCATGAATTGAAGATAATACCAAATAATAATTATGCTACAATTCCCTTATAAACGTAGCTAAGATCAGTGAGTATATGTCCTTAAAGATTATATGTAATTAATATAAATTTTCTAGTTATCTTTTAGCTCTATTCAGTACCTACCTAAAAATAGTTGTGTAATATATTTTTTTAGTAGAAAGAAAAGAAAGAACAATTTTGGGAAAAAAAACTTTATTCCTATTTTTAAAGATACATACCGTTATGGTCTAGTATCTAACCATCTATACTAATAAATAAAATTGAAGTATCTGTTTGTAAAATCAAAATAACATGTTTTTACTAAATAAATATGAACGTATATACGATACGAACAATACAATTATTAAATTTTTGTGTATGTTTGTTTCGGGTAATCTTGGGAAATACCGGACCGATTTTGACGGGCAAGTTTTTTTGATAGATACCTAGCTGAAGCTACTCCGCGTAAATGAGGCTACTTTAATTTTTCGACAAATATTATGGTTCAGCGTAAAACAAATAAAACTCATGAAATTGTAAATAAAATCCGATTCAATGGTCCGTTTTATGCGGGGAAGTGCTTGAATTGATGGTAAATATTTTACTTTATTTTAATACTAATACAGTAAATGAAAATAATTAGGGTTCTGTAAAAAAATAAATAAAACGCAGTAAAGAATATATGAAACGCGGGCGCAGCCGCGGGAATACAGCTAGTTTATAATAAATGTGTATAAACAACAAGTAAAATAATAGATAATGTTTACATTTATTACAATGAAAGCGTGATCCGGCGTGTAATTATTAAGTTACTTTGTTTGGCCCTCACTATTTGCTTTTAGCTTTTATAGGTTACTATTGTCATTGAATAAAATTATTAACTTTTTCGTTATCTTTGAAATGTAGTAGTTTAAAATAAATGTAAAATGGTGTATTACGTCAGCTGGAAAATATTTCATATTGTACCTAAGTATATAAAAAATGTATGATCCTTAAAAAGATAGTTAAAATAATCTCATTGATGTTTTGGGTGAGGCCAAAAGAGCGTAATTTAACTTACATTTGGTTATATATAAAAGTGTATTTTTGTTTCACACGACTACGCAAAATGAGTTATTTGTAACTCACGCATGTAAATACAACTGAATTTCAGGCGCCCTGTGTGACCTTCAGGGAACTGAGGGAACGGACTGTTTAGTGCTGAATGCACAGTGCATGTTTCTTTCTCATTAAAATATATTTTTGAGGTTGAACCACGGAGTATATGAATTTGCTAACATTTTACTTTTTTCATATTGAGTGTATGTATCGCATCATTTTTTCATCATCATATTTGAATGCTTCCTAAATGTGTATCTTTTATAATGCATCGTACTAAATGACACTAATATCCTGTAAAAGTGTGAAATAGCAACTGAATTAATACGCCCCTTTGGCGATTTTACCGAATTCCGTCGTACTGTAATCACACGACTCCCACAAAACGTATACAATACGCCCGTTGGCCTCATCCTTAGGATACATTATACAACGTCATGGATGTGTATTTAAAAACCTAGCCATTATTTTTGTGAGATTGTCGTTTGGCCTAAAGTACCTATTGTTATAAAAACAGATTAAAGTAAAAAATGTACAGTAAAAATATATTATTAATTTCTTTACTATAATCACCTACTTAATTATTAAACAAATGCAGTGATGTTTCGCTTTGTATTTTAATAATAAATTATAACAATTTGGTATATCGTTGTTTTATTTACATATGTTTACTTCAATTATAACTTCTATTTACCTTTTTCATTTCACGTTATTTTAAAAGGTCTTTGGATATAAGTGAGATGTAGAAACACTAAACTGATTTATCGCTTTTCTTTGGCAGGATCAATATGTCATGTATAGTTTTCGTGTTGTATGTGATGTTATAGTAACATAGCATATAGAAATAAAATATTTTATCAACGTGACATTTTAAATTGTTGGTGTATTTTCTGGATAGGTTCCATTAGTTAGTATCTTAGGTAATATAGTGTAAATTCTATAATCTATATATAGCGTTGCTTAAGGAACTGCACATTTTATGGTGTTTGTATCTACTCAAATTGTTTATTTTTATTGATCTTTTATTATTATATATCATTATTTTTAAAACTCTAACCAAATGGTGTCCAAGATGACACCTAGGATGTAGGCAAATAATCTACAAGAACATTGAACCCGAAATCGGTTATTCAATTAAATGAAAACAACTCGTTAGTTTTAACAATGTATTTATTAATATAATAAGCATTTAGATTACATTAACTTTCAGTTTCATCCGTCATATTGGAGTATAGATTTAAATCTTGCCGTGCACCGAACGTTTGTTAAAACAAGTGTTTTTTTTTTCAATAAAAAATGGTTTACTTTTTTTTCTTACACAGTACAGGCTCAGTGCTTTGACCACAATCTCATCTGATGTTAAGTGACGATGTGGTCAATGATGTTAAACACACTAAGTCTAGACGTACTGGTTCTCAAGTGATGCTGCCGGAACAAACCTATTGGTATTTGGCGACAGGTATTCAAACTTGAGGGTGGTAGATACCCAGGTGCTACCGCAATGCTATGGTTTCCTCATGATGTTTTCCTTCACCGAAAGCTCAGGCTGATTTAAGCGTTGGATAGATGGATTTTCTTGGAACAAAAGGTAAAATGAAAATGATCCTATTCAATGTAAGATGAGCCCTGGGAATCATCTCATACATTGGACAATATAACCATTTTGCCCCTTTTTTACTCTTTATTCGTTACATATCAAAACAATTAATACTTTTTCTCTAGCTGTCATGCCTTCAAAATACTAAATAGACCATTATAAAAAGCCAGTAATAGTTAGTACACTCTTTGCATTTGATTGCATAGAACAAAAGCCTTTAACTAAGTTTAAAGTCACACCACAGATCAATGACAAGATTTTTTCTTTTATCTATACAATACTCGTCACTCAAGCTGCTATTCGAAATTGACTGATATAAGGGAGTCTCGTTTGAACTTACCAAGTTTCTGCGTCAGTTTATTCACCCACTGCGAGTTAACCAGCCAGGTAGGAACTAAAAGATGATATGTCCTCATTCGATCAACGGAAATACCCTTCACTTGAAAGGTTCGGGAGGGGACTTGTTGAAATACAGTTTTCAATTTATAAACTGTACTTTTATCAAAGGGTAGCACATTTTATACGAACCATTTTATGGTGATGGTAAGATGCCGAAAATATACAGAACTGTTGCGTTCAGCCCAACTTATTTTAACAAGTCTCATATCTCTCTCTCTCTCTCTCTCTCTCAACAGCTTATATTAAAGGATTACAAAAATAAAAAACCAAAATACTTGACTGACATTTTTCGTTTATTCAATTGCGTAAACAAAAAACCGGTCTACCTCGAATATTAAATATTTATAAAATAATCTCAGGCAGGCTCACATCTACATTACGCGGACTACATTTTAACACTTAAAGATATTATCATTATACTTTGGAATGACATCCGGCTTAAACACTACAGGTGGACGTAAAATGTAGTTCACATACGGCCATACTCAAATCCACGAGTTTTTTCGGAGAAAAATAATAAAAATCACTTGGCAAAATTAGCCAGTTGGTTTGTTAATTTCAAGGGCATAATAGATATTAGTAAATATGGAAAAGTTAATAAATTGAAATATTGAAAAGTTTTCATTATGTAGCGAGCACGCGGAGAAATCAGTATTTAGCTGTAGATGTGACTGATTTTTTTATATCATGAAGAAGTTCAAGACTGAATTGATATGCAAAACGAATAATAAAAACAAAAGACTTATTTTTCTTCATTCAATTGTTTTTTTGGGTTACGTATAAATAAAATATTATATGCACTTTTCAATCGCAACAAAAGAACATATGAAACGCAGGCGGAGCCACGGGCATCAACTAGTGTATATATATATATATATAGAAAATATATTATTTTCAATAACGTTTATGCTCTAATTAAGTGATTAAAACAACTCAAACCCTGGACAATAAATAAAATTACCTGTATCATTGTTGTAGATAATAAATAATAGCCATATGTAAACTAGTTTTTTATCCACCTGAATATATGAGTAAAATCAACTGTACATTATAAAACCGAAGATTTGTCAATAAATAAATTCTGTTCTCATTATAATCATAAAACTAATTGTTTTTTAACATAATCGTTTACACCTCTAGAAATTCCCTCTGAGATCTCTCTAAGCTTATAATAGAAACTTTGGATTGTAAAAAAATTAAAATATTAAAAAATAATAATAATAATATGAACATTTTGATTTTGTACATTTTTACAAAAAAAGAATTAAAAAAAAAAAAAACAAATTTGAATACTGAAGAAAGAATTACGATGTTACTTTAAATGCGTATAAATTGTGACAGATTTCACTTAATCTAAAAAAAGAAATATACACACACGGATATTACGTAAATAATAATAATACATTACAGATTAAAAAATAATACTTTTAATTATTAATTTCAACGTGGTTATTATTGTATTATAATGGAAGTATTCTGTTATTAGATCCTTATTATATTATTTTATGTTATATAAAAAGTCGTTTAATTTACACTAAAAAAAATATAAAATTTGTTATGTAAATTAATTACAAAACTTACCGTGTAAATGTGTGCAGTTTTAAGGAATGTGCTCGCGTTTTTATGTAGGTATATATATATTATTTTTTTTATTATAAAAAAAACAATTTCATTTGACATTTATTGGCAATGATATCACAAATCAATATTATACTCCATCACGTTCAATTTTAACGGTAGATTGTTAAAAACAAACTGAAACTACATAAAATTGAGCCGCTTTCTTGATAAGATAATCTATGTCAAAAATGTGTAAATGAGACAAATAATTCAATATGATTAATGTAAATTTACTATAGTATGTTGTAATAACGATGTACTGCTGCGTGTTTTCAGACAACATTGACTGATATGGAAACAATGGATATCGTTTTATTTATAACAATAATACATGTAATAAAACTCATAACGTACGCAACATCATGTGAAATATTTAAATCTGGAGCACAACAATGCCGATGATATGTTCGTATCACACTAAAACGAGTAAGTGATGTCCTTGCGTTTTCACTAATTCAAATTTAGAACGTGAAAAAATATACCATTAAAAGTATATTCGTAAAACGAAACAGTTTTTGGTTTTATTTAAGGGGTATAGGGGGTATGTAAGGAGTTTGGTTTTTACGTAAGAAAATCTTTGGACAACTTTGTTTTTTTCTTAACTAATGGGGTTACGATTTTGAAAGAAAAAACGAATAACATATACTGTTTAATTAATCCCTTGAGCACCTTCCTGGCGTTTACGCCAGCGTTCCGTTGTTTTCCTATTGTCTTTCTATTGTTTCATTTTCATGGGTATTAGACACATTAAATATCAAATATAATAATAAAAAAAATAGTCGCCTTGACTCCATTGAAGCTTACGGCTATAAGCCGTAATACTTGAACAGACCCTAAAGTTTGATAATCTTTTGAGTATATTATATGCAATAAATTATTTATATAGTGTACAATGATATTATTGCAAATTGTTAAGATTAATAAAGACCTTATTGTAATAATTAAGTTTCAAATAATGTACGACACCAATAACAGACGGTATATTGGAAAATCTATATCCAAATTAAGATCGAATGTTGATGTTTTAAATTATTTTCTACCTGAACGGCTTGACAGATTTTGATGATGTTTTTATTTTGTGTACATCCATTGGGTCATCTCGAAAGATTTTTACGTACACTTCGAGTCGGTATGCGGTGCTGTAATTTATGAATTCTTATGTTTGTGTGAGTTCGTTTCTTAAGAAATCACAAACGATTTAGATGGTTTTTTTTATAGACGTAACATTTTATAAAAGCAATTTACAAAGAATATCTTTATTGTAAATAGCTTTGTTGTGTTATTTGAATGTTTCATTTATTCTTACCAACGGTAATACAGACGTTGCAAACATTTATGAAAACGCAAGGATTTCTCTTTTAAAATGTATGTATATGAATAAATTTATTAATCCAATAAATGAATACGCTTAATATGATTGATTACATGAATTTTATATAAAATTGTTTTCAGCTCACTAGCTCGCTACTTGAGCATTATTACGTTGTCTTTCCGAAGCAATCAAATAATAACAAAAAGCGGCAAAATATATTATCCGGTATATAAATGTTTCCAATCGACGAGCGTACATGGGACCGTACAAGTTATACGTACGAAAAATATTGCATATTTTGACCTCTCTCCCCTTCTTTCCCTTGACTAAAGAGTTCTTATAATTTAGAAAAAAAAAACAAAATGAATAACTAAATATTGCTTTCTTGTAATCCCCATTCAGACGCATCGCATCAAAAATAAGCAAAAAAAAAAAACTAAAAAAATACACGCCCTCCTATCGATGCTTACGTAAAACTTGAACGACCCCTATCTCCCACGGTTAAGCGCTAAACTAATCACTAACTGCGATCCTAAATCGAGCAGGTAAAGCCTTTTATCAAATCGTAAAACAGTCGATGGTCTAAAAAAAATCCTACAAAAGCTCCGTCAAGAGACCCTCAACCCTGTTCGGTTTGCTCCAGCGGCGGCGGGTGGTAATACCATCTTCTTGCTGACCGAGTATATCGGCGGCGGCGGCGGCGAGGAGTCCATCGATCGGCCCGACATCGACTGCAGCCTAGTGTTAAAACCGTCGACGGTCACCGGACTAGTTTGACTATCGTCGACGGACAACGAGTGCTTGAACGCGGTTACGTTGTCCGTGTTACCGTATATGTGTTGCGGTTCCCTAACGTTACCATACAGGTTGTAGTTATGTATAACCGTCGAGACGCGGTTCGAAGCCGCCGGTAGGCTGCTGTGCTCCTTCGCTATGTAATCTGAGGCCGTCGTTGTTAGTTGACTAGTGGTGACCGGCTGGTTTACCTTAAAGTCGGGTTTGAGCGGTGCGGGGTCGTTGGTCACGAGCGACGTCTGGTGCTGGGTTCGTGGTTCGGTGACGTTGTCGGCGGTGCGCAGTGCGGCTCGCCAGTCGATGTTCGAATGCCGGTCGCGGATGCAGTCGACAACGTCGAGAAGGTTCTTCGCGTCCATCGCCAGTACATGTGCGGCTGCCAACATGCTCCTACAAATAATATAACATATTATATTATCGAAAGACTTACAGACGAATATAAAACATAGGTAAAAAAGAGAATATGATGGTAGTAAAATTGCTAATTACAGTAATACCCCGCTTAGCGCAACCCCGTTACGCGCGGTTTCACTATAACGCGAATTTGAAATTACGCGCTCAAATACTCGCATTACGCAAATGAGTGCGTATAAACATAATGTAAAGACAATAGATGTATTTTTCCGTAAAAAAGTAAGAGTATGTATTGCATAAAGTGTTCTTAGAATTAAAATGATTGATTAAGATGATTTGTATTTTTTTTTTGTATTAAATTTTGACTATGTTTAATCATAAACCTCGATATACGCGAATTTCAGTTAACGCGATTTTTTTCGGAACGCATCCCTCGCGTAAAGCGAGGTATTACTGTATAAGTTTTTGTATAGATGTTAGGGAAGGGATAGTATGTATATTCCCCGGGCAAACATTCTCAAGCGGGAATTAGGCATAAGGTGGGGGAAGAGAGCCTGTGGTTAAGGCAGCAATTCCCCTAACTCTAAATGAGCGAGTTGAGTGGACGCGGGCCAGTTGGGTCTGCCGTAGGGGGCGACGCAGCGCTTGCGTCTAAGATTCCGTATCACCCTCTTTATAACGGCGGGTGGCCCAGGGAGGTTTAGTGGGTATTCCCGGCGCCCTCAACGCTGGCGAGTCTCATAACCCCTCTATCGACCCCATCGGGGAGACTTCATTCTTCAGTGGGGTCGATAGAGGAAGTTCATAAATGCATTCCCTTTGAAAAAAAAAACCGGTTAGTATATATCTAGATGTCTCTCACTTGGTGTACTCATGGTGCAGCGTGGTGTTGTGGTACTGTATCGCGAGACGCATCGCCTCCACCAGCGCACCCATATCCTTGCTCAATACCTGATGCGCCATCTCGACTTCCCTGATGACGATATAAAAAAAAACCTTACAAACCCGTTCAGAACATTTAGATAACAATCAAAACAATATGGACAAGATAAAAGTGATTCCTAAATATATATATAATTTATCATAATTATATGTTGTAATTATATTGTTTTAGAACAAAAAATATTCTGCAAAAATCATGAAATCATCCACATTTCTTCTTACAAATCTATAAAATGTTAACGTGTCTTTAAATAATATTTTAACTCCTCCTTGGATTTATTATTTATTAATCTTAGCACAGTATCTGTAGAACTCGTTAAAAGGCAACGCCAAGACAAATTTCATGTATATAAGCAATTCCGTAGGCAATGGCCAGAAGCAACACTCGCAGATTTTTGGTTGGTTAATTTGCCTTGGAACTCCATTTAAAAAGGTGAACAGAAAAAGAACTTTAAAATAAAATGCTCTCAGTTTTTCTAAGAAAGTTTATACTATTACAAGGTGATAATGTTTCAGAACAAAATAATACAACTATTTTTGATTTTTTGCAGTTATTAACATCACAGTTATTTAATTATTGGAATTTAAATTAGTTATAATTAAAATATTAATTACAACATAATATATACGTGATACGAATATTTTAATGACATGAATCTAATCAGGACTATCAAATATATAGGAAAGATCCTTAAAAGTTAGGAGGGATTTTTTTTTATTTTTTGCAGAGTGCGCGAGTGATACTTCAATTATATATTTTTAACTTAGTTAATTTTTAATTATATTATTTTTTGGTTTGTATTTATTTAGAATTACACTCATAAGCTCCCATTTAATTATTGCCATTGATTTCAATTGCACGCTATATATACATATATATATCAATTTAATCAATTTATTGTACACGTATATTTGGTTACATATAAGCAGCAAGATAGCGTGATGTGTCTGTACCTCTGCTCGGTGTGCGAATAGTAATGTAACCTATAGTGAGAGAGATAGATAGATGTCTGTGGGGAAAGAGTGAGTGAGAGAGATAGCGTAGCGTGTGTCTGTACCTCTGCATAGTGTGCGGATAGTAATGTAACTTATAGTGAGAGAGACAGCGTAGCGTGTGTCTGTACCTCTGCGCGGTGTGCGGATAGGGCACGACGAGTAAGTCGACGGTGGCACAGAGCGCGCGCAGGTCAGCGCCGAGCGCTCGCACCGCCTGCAGTAGGTCCTGCGGCGCGGTACAACCGTGCGCGGTCTGTGACACCTGCGCTAGGCGCATCACGCGGCGCACGACCGCCGTCGTAGCGACGTACACCGGCTCCGAATTCTTACTAACACTACCGCGCTACATACAAAATACATATTCACATACAATACCACTCTATACAATAATAAAACTGCGCTAGCCACGTTGACCTTTTTGCGTTAGGGGAAAAATGTATAAATTCGCATCAAATATGACGTCAGCCTTTAGCGACATGCTATAGTCAGTCAAATGTAAGATGCCGTTTAAGTATACGATTTTGTTTTAAACCTAGCTAATGCTGTTGACAGCAAAGGCCTTAATAGCTTCACCGTATCTTTGTGGGCGAGTGCTGAAGGCACTCACCCGCAAAAGGTAACTAGCACAAGGGTTCGAACCTCGACTTGGCCGCTATCTGTATTTCAAAATTCCTATCGAATTTAATCTTATTTAAAGCCTACATTTTTTATTTATTAATAATAATAAAAAACAAAGGTTCCTTACAGGACCTATATACCTGCTTGTTCTGTGCAGGAGTGTAAGTAGACGTTTTCGTGTTGCCACGTCTAAAGTATTTTCCCATAAATGCCCGAATAAAATGTTCGAGACGAAACGATTACTACTAAATTATTCCATTGGTTGTCTAAATAAAATCACGAATAATCGGACTCGGAAGTGTACGTGTATTATTAATTTCACTTCAAAAAAAATATTTTTTCAAACTTTTACTTCTATTAGCAGTTTCAATAGCTGCTTATATTTACTTAACTTTGTACATTGAATGTAAGTATATGTCAAGGAGCAGTTGATAGAGACTTTCAAATTATTTTTATAATTCCTAAATATTTAAGCAAAAAAAAAAAACTGGTAACTAAAAACCGATTTTGATAACATATTGTGTATTATTAATAAGCGATTGATTAATAATATTAATAATACCTTTTCATCCGATGACGACATCTCCTTAAGGTTGACCGTGTTCGCGGGGCTGGTTTCCGAAGAATTTGCCGCTGTAATACATATGTACCACTAAAGCAATCACTCTAATTTCATAAAACAAATATAATATTATAATCGATCAGTGGTTAGTACACTGTTGCATCAATATTATTGGTTGGCGAATTCAACAATTAACGTGAAGCTATATGTGAAAAAGAAAAGAATATTGTGATAAATATATTGTCGCCATACTTCCGGCGGCGCCTCACGATATTGTCTGTCTACTTCCGGTAGTATCAAAGGTGTACTTCCGGTGGGCCTCGCTCACGTGTCACACGTCGAATTGCATGGAAATACTATATTAACCTGTAGAGCCGACACGCGGGCGATCCTGATATTCCAATATAATAATGTGTATACTTTAGACTCAATATATAATTTAATAATTGTGAACAACACCATATTGTGCATGCCTACTTAACACCCACAAGGTTTACAAATAAATCACTAAACACCTATTATAGAGATGATCCGGCACCAACACTTGAGAACAAATACTATTAGGCTTAGTATGCATACCATACACATATAGTAATATCAGATTAAAAAAAACCTCACGTGAGATTTCAATGAAACGGCAAACCCTTATACATATATTGTATTAGTAAAACCACCTCATAAATAGTAATATTATCCTTGCAAGTTGCTAATGCGCTGAAACGTTATCACATTAAAGTCCACGTGACGTCATCAGCCACAATTAAAAAGTACACCTAACAAAAAAAATCTAATAACTATCATAAAGAAGATAGGGTTAAATCTTATTTAATAAATGTCTTCCATTTAAAATACCCACAATACTATTACAGTATCTTCAAATGGCGTACAGGCGCAGTGGCAATTTGCGGGGCTAATATTTGTAAAAAGTACTACATAAATCTGGAATATTTTAAAAATTTACCAGAATGCGGCTGACTAGATGCCCTCGGGGGCTCTTGCGAGCTCGTTCCCTGTGTCGGTTCCTGTTTCGCGTCCCCTTCCGTTTCCGTTGAAAGCTGAACGTTTGACAAGCGCTTCTTCTGGAACAATATACAAGATTTCCTTCACATCTATTCAATGAAATTTCAATATACCATTTGTCTGGTTTTAACAAGTATTGGCGTTTCGAGCAATAATTACGTACATTCTCATATGGTTATTCATAATCAAAATACACGGTTATGTAAGGATAAATTTTATTATTTATCTCCGAGTTTAAACGCCATTATATACTGACAAAGAGTAGCATGTTGACGGCTGACGTCGTAGCGTTGGTTTCGCGAATCTATAACCTACCGAGAATCGTTCAAGGTCGCTAAATAAGTTTTTTCTTTGAAAACATTTTTTATTCTCTTTTTTTTATATAATTTTACTAGATATTAGATTACAATTAGTTTTGTTATTTCATTGTTATTTACATACATGTTAAAGGTATTGGATTTTCAAATAAATAAAGTGTTAATAAATATTTGGTTGCTGTTACCCAGTTGAAAGATGACTGGAGGGAAAGTCGTGGTACACGAATGATTCTTATATGACTAATTAATTAATATTGAGGATGTACAGTGAGACTTATATTCTAAAAGATCCCCTCGTTAGTCGTAGGGCTTAAAGTAACTACGGTGGTCAATCAGAAACATGCAGAGTGCGAGCGAGACGGGACACACGGACTTCTCTCATACGAGGTATTAAATATATGTAACCCGTGCGCCCGCGGCTCGCGCTAGTGTGCCGTTAGATGTTGATGAGGTCTCTACAAATACTTCAAATCATTTTTACATAGTATCAGAAGTGGGATAAGGATTTCGAGTTTTTATTATAATAGTTGCACTGTTAATATTTTTTGAAAACAAATAAATCGAAATGTTATAAATATTTAAGGTGATTAATTATAATATACAGGATTATACTAACTAAATTATCCTCTTGCATCTGCAGCCATCGCCTGTCCTCTTCACTCTGGTGTTGCTGTCTCGCGAGCTCAGCGAGCAGTCGCCTTTCTACTGCTTGTTCAGTATCGAACTCCGGGCTCTGTTTTATATTACAAAACAGAAATGTAACAAGTTTATCAACTAATTAACTATAACGTCAAAGTTAGATTATAGAAATACCCCTGTAAGAATATTAAATAAATATTTCCTTTACATCGATAATCTTAAATCGTTTTTATCTGTTTAAATATTCAGTGATAACATCAAATGAATTGATTCGGTTATCCTACAGGCTTTAGTATATAACTTGATTAGAATGACAGCTGTCAGTTAAAAAAGCATTAATCAAATATAGATAATAATTAAAGATATATATCCGGTCAGTTCCCAATATTTCAAATGGAACCATAAGATAAATTATTTATAGATATGTGGCATAACATGCCACAATAATAACAATTTTATTATACCGCCGACGCTTGTAAGCCTGGACCGGCGGTTAAGTTGTTCCACCCCCACGCGACCGTCCTTCACTTGACCGGCGCCCGCGCAGTCTCCACGGACACTCACGGACGCACCGCGGCGCGTATAACTTGTTGTTTTACTAATTAATTTAAGTTTTGTTATTTTTTTTTTGGTTTAAATTATATTATTTATTTTCTTAAAAAAAAAACTTAAATTAATTAGTAAAACAACAAGTTATACGCGCCGCGGCCTGTCCGTGAGCATCCGCGGAGACTGCGCGGGTGTCGGTCAAGTGAAGGAAGGTCGCGTGGGGGTGGAACAACTTAACCGACGGTCTAGGCTTACAAGCGTCGGCGGTATAATAAAATTATTATTATTGTGACATGTTATGCCACACACACTATAAACAGCGCAGAAAATTACTTTTATTTAATGTAAATTATACCAACATAAACAATTTTGATTTGTAAGTTCTTATTATGTGACTAAGATGACGACGCAAGTTCATTATTATTTTCGTCTACATCACCGGCAAAGTCTAACAATTTTACAACTATATTTTATGGCAATAATGAAAAAAACTTAGGAGTTTGTGGCTTCGATGACAGCTGTCATTACAATCAAACAATATCCCAAGGATTGTCGACAACTAAACCATCAATCAAAGAAAATATAGTAATGAAACCATGGCATAGTTTTAGCTAATTGCCTGACTAATTAATACTTTCAGGTTGAAAATGAACGGAGGTTGGATTTGAGAGCTATTTTTCTTAATACTTTTAGCTGTATCGTGACTTAACATCATAAATTGCTAAATGGATCAGCAATATAAGTAATGAAACTTTTAATTCGAAACAATTTAAATAATACCAATTAAATTAAAATAACTTAACATTGCTGTTAGTAAATAAAATCATCAAATAACCATCGTTTTATACAAAATATATATGAACACATTATCTAATTTGTTTTAGTAATTAACATTGGTTTAATAATTAATTTCAAATATCCCAAACCGCACCACCCGATTATTTTTTTTCCTTTATCCATCTATAAGAAAAAATGTTACCAACAACAAAATTAATTTTATCATAGAAATCACCTGTGATATAATATATTACTGATAATTAATTTTGTATATAAAATATATAACGATTTAATAATTAAAAAAAAGCGCAAAAAATGTATAAAATCATTTCACAAGCGATTTCAAATTAAAAATAATATACACTACATAAAAAAAACCAAAATTCTACCGGAGAAACCCAACGGACACAACTATATCTGCAAAAGAAAAGATGAATTTACGCAAAACAAAAGATCTTCCGCCTACAAAATACCGATATCGAAATTGCTATATACATATCTTACAACAAAAAAAATCAAAGTATTTACAACAAAAAAAAGTGCATCATGAATTGAGCCAATTTTCCGTAAACAAAAAGAACTCTGCGAAACGTAAAATATACAAAATGAAAGAGATACATGCATTTTTTGTCTCGATATTTACACACACAAACACACACTACTTCAAATAATAAGTCGTTGTACATGCTAAATTTCGTAATGGCAATCACCTGGACCGATTGATCCGCACTAGCGTGCACCATGACCGAACATTCCTGCCGCGACGCGTATTTATTTTGCGAGTACACCGACGGCGCGGTAGTGAATTGCGAACGCGCTTGGCTCTGAAAACTCGCAGTGGACGCGAACTGGCTCGCTGCCTGCGAGGCCGCCACTTGCGGTATATACAACATCGGCTGAGCGCCTTGTACCACGTTACTATTGTAAACTTGTGGCGGGACATACGACTGGGAGATCGCACCCATCGGCGCGTACTGTTGCGGACTGTTTGAACGGTAATTGGCAAGTTTCCCGTGTGGTTTACTCGGGGCCTGCGAGTACGGTACCCCCTGGACTACGCTAACGGGGACGCAGTAAGCGGCAGACGCCGCCGGTCTGCTCTGCGGTTTATAGAGAGCCTTCTGAGCAGCGATAGCGACACAGCTTTTAACGTTATCGCCGCCGAAGTCATATATCTCTTCAACGAGGGGCGGGTCGGGCTGTTGCCGCATCTTGTTCAGTATGCTCGCGGCGAGCTGAGCGTTGATCGGCCCCTGAACTGAGAATTGCCCTACGTCTTGTTCGCGGCGGGAACGCGGCGGGGGAGAAGCAGGAACCGAGTGTTGCCTAGTGAAGGGGGGTCATGGGGACGGGGGAGCCGCGATGCGAGAGGCTGCCCCTCGCATTCCGCTCGAGCGAGCCGACGCGTACGGGGGCACGGTCCCCCGGCGCGGGACCCCTGGGGGTCCGCTCCAGCGACCTCACACGACTCGGATAGACGTCCGCGGTAACGTCATCGACTTGTTGCGAGGGCGGTTCGCTGCCCGGCGACGTCGGTATATTCTGACAGAGGTTGTCGCAACTCTCCCTGGCACCGACGACTACCGTGAGGGTCTCGTCGCCGTCGGGCACGACGGGGTCCAGTTTCTGTAAACTGGCGACCGGTATCGGGGCGGTCAATAGGGGGATATCGATCTTCTCGTCGGGTTTCGGATGGATGATCTTCTCGACGATAGTGGGGTCGTTCTCCGGCAGAGTTTCGGCGAAGTCGACGGCGACGGTGTTGAATACCGATGCGGGTGTGGTGTACGCCTGGGGGTCGTTCGCTCGCGACTGGTTCTCGCGCAGCAGGTGGGCGAGCACGAGGGGGTTCTGCGCCACGATGTAAGTCTGCGGGGCGGCGCCGACCGATTGCACGGACGTCGAGTCTGCTGCTGGCAATAACTTACTCTATTAGAAACATTAACTTTATCGCTTTCGTATTAATAAATATGGATGTAGTTGTCAAACCTGTGAGGTTGGTCGGGGGTCTGGTTGGCTTCGGTGGGGGCTCCTCCCCCCAGGACGCGGCCGCAACGCGTCTGTTCTCGCGACGCATTGTGTCCCACGCGCTGTTACGTTCTTCTTGTAAGATCTCACTGTAAATATTAAAGAATAATTATTAAATTATTCACACGCTTCTTAATATGTCGATTGCCCATGAAAATGAGACAATAGGAAAACAATGGAAAGCTGACGTATTCGCCAGGTTAGTGCTCAAGGGGTTAAAATAACCGATGCAGTGTCCTAAACGCTTTATCGCATATCAAGCCAAAAGCTCGAGATGTTTGCCGTGCATCCCCAATATGGGCTCAAATGTAGTAGCGTCGTATACAAAAAGATAATGAAACAAACAACTACTCGTACCATTTTCCGATATGATTTTAAACCATAGATAAAACGAATTGACTCACAAAGAAGACTATAATAGCCTAACATAAAAATACTGCAATAAAATAAATAATACAGTTTCCTTCTAATAACATCGCGTCTTTCAAATGTTACTTGATGAGATATGTATGTGTGGCATTATAGACGATCTATCGACGGTCGCCATGATTTTAAGCCTGCTCTGTAGTTACTATCAGGCACAATGTTGTCACTTCGCCAAGACACTAGAAAAAAGTTTACACTCAAAAGAAGTGGAATCTTCAAAAAAGTAAATCTGTAGACACTTACAATACAACACCTTTTATGTATTGTAATATATTCCTCTGTAAGCTTTTTCCAAAACTAATAAATATTCTCTTAGTAGCAACGTGTGTGGAGCCTATGAAGCACCCTACAGGAGACAGCAATTGTTTAAAAAAACCACTGCATATAGAACGTACCCTATCTCAATCCCTCAAACGTTAAATCGTATATGTGTGTCTCTTTCTAATGTCGCTTTTTCGTTTCATCGAAATCCAAATCATAAGGGCTAAAGAAGTTTTCACTTCAAAGTCGAGACGACAGTCATAAGGCGGCAAACGCTGACGCCAGTCCTTATTACCATGTTCTTTTATATATATAAATACTTGTGAATTTTGTAATCTATCGTAAATATGGTAATAAATATCTTTTCTTTCTTTCTTTCAAAGTATACTAACAAGAGTGTCTCTTTGAGTTGATGCGCCGTAGGTCGCTGCGAGGGCTCGTACGCCCAGCACCGCGACATCACCGAGTAGAGTCGCGGCGGACAGCGCGCCGGCAGCGCGAGCCGCTCCCCGTTCTCCAGCTTACCGATCACGTCGTTGTTCTTAACACCGCTGAACGGCTTCACGCCCAACATCAATATCTCCCACATGCAAACACCTGTACACGTACAGACCGACACGGTGAACAATCATTATACTACTGTGCGTTTCGAATAAGAATGTGAGCAGTCAAAGATCTATAAAAAAACAGCAACAAAAATATTTGCCAGAGGCTAGTGCGGCCGGATTCCCTTTCAATGGACGCGGGTTCGATCCCCACTTATCCAACTCTAAAATCAGCAATTCGGTGAAGAAAAACATAGCCAGGAAACCATAGCATGGTGGTAAGGCATTTTCTGATAATGTGAAAACGTGTCGCCAAGTATCAATAGGTGTGTTCCGGCAGCATCACTTGAGAACCAGTTCCTCTAGGTTTAGTGTGTTTTACCACCCTGGACCATATCGTCATGTAATATCAAGTGAGATTGTGGTCAAAGCACTGAGCCTATATCATGTAAAAAAAATAATACTATTAATATCCGTTGCTTTAATGAACCATACGTATCTAATTTTTTTTCGATTTGACAGCTATGACGTTACAATATGCAATACGCAGATCTATGCACATTCATATTTGAAACGCATTGTAATATTGGGCACGATATCGAGAACGTTCTCGAAATCGTGACGTCATTCTCGATTATAATAATAAAGAACAAAGGAAATAGTTGTATACAACAGTTGCGACTAGCAACATTGTGACCTTAACGTTGCCGCATAAAATTGCTATCTAAATGTAACTGATATTGTTCACATGATTACATTAGTCGGTATTGTTTTATAGATATGCTATTTGTAGAATATTATGGAAGGATTTAGTAATCGTAACGAGACCAATCTATATAAACCACGTAAGGGCATTAGTTTTATTTTGATTGCAATAAACAAAAGACGATGCTTACATTTGCGTTTGTGTATGTAGTTATGCGTCCTGCACCCAGCCTTAATATTATAACAACGGTTTAAACAGCGTGCGCTATGGGCGGGCGATGCTGAGTAGGCGCGATAAGGTTTTAAGAATTGTCGAGCGAAAACATCCGTCGCTCTTATTATAAGTTTTAGTTTAAGATTAAATGTAAAGTCAGTCTACATTAAACTCTGTAACGACTCACTCGTTTTCTTTTTAAAAACCTAAGATAGCGCTCCCGGTACCTAACTATGTAAATGCGCGTGTGTGTTTGTCCGTTTGTGTGTTTTTTCTACGGTT
Organism: Samia ricini; assembly: GCA_014132275.2. Classification (NCBI taxonomy): domain Eukaryota; kingdom Metazoa; phylum Arthropoda; class Insecta; order Lepidoptera; family Saturniidae; genus Samia; species Samia ricini. The sequence continues at coordinate 13,364,998 of AP028158.1, forward strand.
TCTATTACTCTGATTATATTATTATAATATTCCCTATGTTTAATTATCACTATACTTCTATAGTTTAAGAGAAACGAAAGAACACTAGAAAAAAAGTGTTAAGCAATGTGGATGATGGTGTGTAAACACTATTAAGCATCCGGATGCAATGTTGACATTAAATTCTCAACTTAATCCTTAATGTCTCGAGTACCCGTAAAAATAAGACAATAGAAAGACAATAGGAAAACAATGGAAAGCTGGCGTAAACGCCAGGTAAGTGCTCAAGGGGTAAATGTAAAAGTTTTAGTCGATCATTTGAACTTGTCGAATAACTACCTAATTAATTAATTTTACTGATAATTGTATAGATAACATTAGCGCTTTTCTCTTAAAAATCAAGGCATAATCCAGTATTATCGAAAAAGCATACTCACCAAACATCCAGACATCAGATGCGGAAGTGAACCGCCTAAAATTAATAGACTCTGGCGCCATCCATTTTATCGGCAGCTTCCCTCTAGAAGCTTTGTAATACGATTTATCCTCAACCATCTTCGATAGACCGAAGTCTGCTAACTGAAATAAAGCCGTAAATAATATATTCTATTCGATAAATTATATATACTGTAAAAATATTCTATTTAAAAAAGTAGGCAGCCATGGGCAAACTCGGAACTTTGGAGAAACTGTTTTTTATTGTTTAAATTTCATAATTTTTTAATTAGAATTTATAACATAACCTAATATTTAACATTCGTTTCCTTTCTATATCTATTCGCGCTTTAAGCACTAATTATGTACATTTTCATATAGTTTATTCATAATAAAAACATACGATAAACTGCGCACGTATCAATTGTATTATTTTATCTCTGAGCGCCAGCACTTAAACGCCATCTTATTCTTAACATACTGTAGCATGTCGCAGGCTGACGTCATAGCATTGGTAACGCGAATCAATAATTTTTTTCCTTACCGAGAATCGCTCAACGCCGCTAAAGTTTTCACTTCAAAAGCAAATATTATTCCACTTTATATTACCCTGTATTATTTCTCACTATTTAAAAACCGTTTCAGGATTTTATCTTAAAGCGTACTCGTATATCAAAATCTATACTAATAAATAAAACTTAAGGGTCTGTTTGTAATGTTAAAATAATTTTTTTTACCAAATAGATATGAATGTACATACGACACCTATACAAAAAAATGCACTTTTTAAAAGTTTTGTTTCTGTGTGTCTGTTTGATCCGAGTACTTTTAATTTTCGAAAATAATTAGGGCTCCGCCTAATAAAATTCAAACTCATAAAAAATTCAATAAATCCGATTCAATGCACAGCTCTACGGGGGACAGCTTTAACTGCTTGAATTTATGAGGAAAATTTTTTGTAGTAAAGAATATATGAAACGCGGGTGTAGTCGCGGGCACACAACTAGCATAGAATAGTAATAATAGTATAGTATAGAATATATTATATACCTTGACACAAGTAGGCGTCGAGACCAAAACGTTCCTCGCAGCGATATCTCTATGTACGAATTTCTTACTCTCCAAATAACTAAGCGCCGTCGATAATTGATAAATGTACAGTACTAACGTACAAGTTTCCAATCTAAAATATATTAACGAAAAAACTATTTTACTCAAATAAAAAAAAAACCTGTTTATTATGGATTTTGGACGGCTTCACTAATTATGATTTTTTTTACACGTGCACTTATGAGCTCATATACTACTTACTCTAAGCTGTAATAAAGTATAGATTAATCTCTATATATATTTAATTAAGTTTATTATTTTGTTTAGTATTTTGTTATAAGCTACCATATTGGTAGCGCTTTATGGCTGTTACATTAGCCTTTTATTTACGCCAAGCGAAACAGGGGGCAACAGCTAGTAGATATATTGATTGAATACGTTATTAATACTACTTTAGAGTATCGGTATGACGTTCAATCTATGGAATATATTTCAAAAACTGATCATCGTGTTGTACTTCGTGTTGTTGTGTTGCATGTGCATCACGTTTTGAAGAAATATGTTAAAAAATATCGATGTATTAATATACAGGTATAATAATGTGCATTTTAATAAATCCAACTAATGAGGTTTTTAAAATGTTATATTGAAATATGATCTAGATGTGAAAGGTTAATTAATTTTAGTAGCCAAATAAGCCATGATGGAAGTTTTGACAGGATGTCACCGTCGACGGACACGTCTGGGAAGACATTATCATCGTGCCGTTGCGTTGTATACATTTCATTTCAACGAAATAATACAAAACTTCACGCATACAGTTTCCATGACAGCTGTCAATTTAATCAAAATATATTTTTAAGATTTTTACAACTATGTCGAGACATTAAACACTTGTCTATGTACGTGTGAATCACCTCTTAATTTCTCTACTTTGCCTATATACCTTTTGCGTCTAAGAGACATTGGCAGAATTATGAATTCACACAGGTGGTCATTATTAAAGAAACAGAAGAAGACCTGTCGAAGGAGATACTGGAATTAAATGTTTAAGGAACAAACAGGGCGTGTTGTAGATATATATATACCTGTGAGCGTTCTGTTGCAGATAAGCTCTCATTTCGCCGAGAGTTGCTAGCTCCATCACTATCCATATAGGCGGGGAGCTACACACGCCCACTAGCCCTATTATGTGCGGGTGTGAAAACTGCTGCATTATATCTACAACAATACATTATTGTGAACTGTATAATTTATACATTAGAAAAAAAAAAACATTTTAAAAAAGGTATCTATTCCTTGTTGACTATTTTTCGAACCGGTGATGGTTTTTCTTAAGCGCCTTTTCAGCGTCAAAATTGAACAAACAAATTTGACTTGATATAATAACGGCACGCTACGATAGCCGTTTTGACATTTGTTCGCTCATTAAATTTCGTATTAAGTGTTAACCACAAATTGCTATTCTTTATCTATAGTAATAAATAAAATTGGAGTGTCTGTTTGTAATGTCAAAAGGCTGGACGGATCTTGACGGGACTTTTTTTGGTAGATAGCTGAAGTTATTCCGGGTAATTTTTAATTTTCGAAAATAATTAGCGTACCGCGTAAAAAATATAAAACTCATAAAAATTAATTAAATCCGATTCAATGCACAGTTTTACGGGCAATTGGTTGAATTTATGACAAATATATTTACTTTACTTTAATACTAGTACTAAAGAATTTTTAGGAAAATAATTTGGGCTCCGTATAAGAAAAATTAAAACGCACAGAAAAACATAAGAAACGCGGACGCAACCGCGGGCACACAGCTAGTTCTCAATATGAATGTAACAACAGTGAAATCAGTAGTATCGAATAATTTGATTAAATATAAGCTTCTGTGGCACTTTTTTCTTTCTCTTTCTGTACTTGAATTTGTTTCTTGCTTACAAATATTTTTATTTTTTATATTCAGTTCATTCAAAAGTATAAATTAAGGTAATAAAAAAAAGGACTTTAACGCGTAGTAAAAAAACTCATATTGTTAATTTAAACAGCATAATAAGAGATAGCGCATCGGACCAATGCAGTCGTTCACTCGCACGTGTAAATGTATTTGGTAGGAGTTAGTCGATTCTAGTAGATTCAAAGGTCATTATTGCACAAGTCATGTGAAACTATCGAATCTGATTTAATTGACATTTCGGATTGGACCGATATCGTTCCACTAGAGGGAACCGTTCCTAGAACTATATCTAAACACACCTGTATAGGAGCTTGGCGACGAATATCTCTAAAATCATACACACAACAACAAAATTAAAACTGTATAAAACTCACAGGCTTCTTCTAGAAACTTCTCAGCCGTGTCTAAATCGGCGTCCATTTTACAAGTCTCACAGCGACCGGCAGTACATACTCGCCGCTAGAGGATTTGCCCTGTTGTTTCTGTAAGGCCAACTGACGCCGTAATGATGGATGATTCGCAGAACTCACTTTGCATGTTCCTTCGAGAAGAAATATTTCATTTGATTTCAATCGTATTTTTTAAAACCTTATAAACTTTATACGAGGTTTCAACTGCTACAATATTACGTAAGAACCGACAAGGTCGGGGGAAGAGGTTGTTTGCGAATGTTGGTTACGTAAGCATACTATTAATTAATAACGTAAGTAGAATTTGTAAAAAAAAATACGTTTACATAACTATGGGAGGAGGGGGAGGGGAAGAACTTTGCTTAATTACTGACAAGAGGGAGGTAGAGACAGTGAAAAAAGTCAAAATTCTTCTTACGTTATATTTGAACAGCCTCAAAGAGCCAGAACAGTAAAGAAGGAGAGATGCTGTTTCTAATTTCTGACTTTTTTCCCAAATTTGCCTTTATAATGAAAAGGGCAAAATATCCCAGATGACGCAGACATATCAGGTGTACCAATCATTCAATTTCAATGCTTTATCAAAACGGTGGCCAATTTTGAGCCAACTATTCAGGGTATTTTTTTGTGAAACTTCAAAATTCACTTTACATTTTAACAAATGATCAAACTGTATCCAGCAAAATGCTGCCAACTAATCTAATGACAAATAAAACAATTCAATGAAGAAAATAGGAACTACAACATGCAAAACGAGAAAAAACCTTTCTAATAAAGGCCGCTTCATGTCCTCATCCTAATGATTGATAGCAAATTTTAATCCTCAGGATTGAGGAATCTTAATGTTAAACTAGTACGTAAATGTACCTTTTAAGAACATACCTTTATGTACGTCACCGAACTGTCCTTCACCGATGATACCCGTTAGTTCGATCTGATTACGAACTAGTTCGTAGTCGCGAACTGAGAACAGAAGTCCCTATATTATTTACTTTTACAATAAAATAATAACACTTCACTTGGAATACATTTGAATGTAATTAATTTGAAAGTAAGGCTAAAAGTGATTCCAAATATCTTAGACGGTTATTTTCGTCATTTCTGGAGGAATCTAATACGATGCCTCAGTTGGTATTGTGGTTTGCTTCCGCGTTCATGGGCTAAGTTCAAACACAGCTACTCTGTTTTATAACGGGCGGAGAGACCGTCGTGAGGAAATCATTACACAGTGGTATGGCATTTCTAATAAGCTCACCATGGTAGCTTCCATCCCCCATTTTTGAAAACCTCAGTTACCATACTGATATCTTGGTTAAATACCTTAGCCTATAAAATAAATAAATAAATAATAATACGGACCTGCCGGTGTGGAATAGTCCGCATCGTCGTCTACGATCTCAGCGTAGTCTTCAGATAGCAAAGTCGCAGAATTCGCCTCCCAAGAACTAGTTTTACCCTCAGACGAACTGCTACTCATTTCCGCTGGAAATACACCGATATAATTTATAATTATATATAACTACTATGTGTGAAAACTAATAAGGAAGGTCTTGCTTAATAAGGAACTCAATGGATAACCCCTTAAGCAACAATATGTATATTTTGTAATGTTCATTTCCAGTGCAAATAGATGTGTATATAATTGTGGTGCCGCCAAAAATAGTACCACCCCATATCGTTCCTGTGGGTGTCGTAAAAAGCGACTAAGGTATAAAAACCAGAGGATGGACAGCAGCATCCTCTGAATACCACAAACGCCTGACTGCGATCGCCAACCCGCCTACCAAGCGTGGCGATTATGGCAATACCTCCCTTATTGGGGGAGACTTGTGTGGACGTCTTGTGGTTGAACGGGAATGTAATATACTAAGATATGACGTCACACTTTACGTGTTTCTTTTCAATTATTTTTTATGAAACAGTCGTTTTGTGGGAAAGAGATATCCCTTATCTATACTCACCAAATTTTTTTTTTTTCGTTTGTATCGCACAAATTTATTAAACAATTATTATGAAAATTCTTTGTATTATTATTTACTTCGTTTGTTGATTTAATTAAATTAAAAATCAGATAAAAATAATTATTTTAAATTGAAATTTAGCATTAAGAAAAATTCTCTCAAGGAAATGATTGTAAAATACATTTTATGAATTACTCATTAAAGTTAAATATCAACTAGGTAAGTATACTACAAGAAAAAAAAACCAAACATATCACAAAAATTGATTAAACGAAATGAAACTTACTTTTACATTGACAACTTAGTTGTTTCCATACGGTAGCTTGAAATTATATTACATCGAAATTAATTAAATAACCTCAAACTAATAACTAAATATATATAGGCGTCATAATAAGTTATAACATTCAAATAGTAAAAAAATGTTGTTATATATTTTTTAATTTAATTAATTATTTTATTTAATATTATGTGTAATAAAAAAACACAATAATAGAGTAATAACCCTAAGAGTGATTGCTTCATACAAAAACTCGCTTAATATTGAAGCCAAAAAATATTTATGTGCTGTGTAAAAGCGACACGAAAAACCACCGGCACGTAACAAAAGGCATTTTGAGGCCAATTTGAAATTGCTCCGCATGCGACTACTGCCGCTTCAAACGTTTTACTTCTATCCGCATAAACATATATAATTATAAAAGTGTAATAAAAACTCACTCGTTCTGTTCCAAAGGGAGGTAGATGAATCAGTAACTAATCTACAGTAGCCGTCGACTAAATCAGCTAAACTCTCTGCAGCCTGGAAATATTTAACATACTAGATGAAAACCCGGCTTCGCTCGGCTGAAGTGTGACTCATAGTACACAATCTTTTACAAAATGTAGGTAGATAGGAACTGTAACTTCACTGATACGTGTGAATCGGCACTGATACGTGTCGACCTTAACGAACTCAAGATGGTATCCGAGTGGCCAATATAGCGACTGCCATTTGCACCATTCGAATTTAACAAAATACTCGACAATCCGAATTTTGCGGATATATGTTTGCGGATTCGAATCATTATTTTTTATGTTTTATTATCCAGGTAAGGTTTCAATCGAATCTATCGTACCCCTTGACCGAATTATTAATATAGATTATTATTACTATTATTTACATATATAATTTATAAAGTCCTATTTATAAGCTATATTATAAAGTCGATTACAAGGCAATAAGTGTTAATGTTCAATTGATGTTTCGATTTATACTATATGGAGTAATATCGTTATATTAATTTATCTATAGGAGAAGTTGTGCATTAATCACGTAATGTTTTATTGTAAATTATCCTATCCCTATCCCTAGTAATAAGTGTTGAAATTTTAGATTAAACCTCTCCCTCGTAATTTTTTTTAGAATAATATCTTTAAATACATGTATAACTTTATTTTATTCTGGAAAATTGTGGAAATCGTTACCTTTGGATACGACGAGTCAAAGTCACGCCTAAATTTCGAGATTAGACACAACGTGTTCAACGAAAAAATAAAATTGGATTGGATGAATAAAATTGATACTACTAAATAAAATTGGAGTGTCTGTTTGTAATGTCAAATATTTTTTTTACTAAAGGTATGAATGTATACGACACCTATTCCAAAAATACAATTTTTTAAATTTTTATCTTTCTGTTTGTTCCGGGTAATCTCCGGAACGGCAGGACGAATTTTGACGGGACTTTTTTTGGTAGATAGCTGAAGTTACTCCGGGTAATTTGGTGTACTTTTAATTTTCAAAAATAATTAGGGTTCCGCGTAAAAAAAAACTCTTAAAAAACTGTATAAAATCCGATCCAATTCACAGTTTTACAGGTAAGCGGTTGAATTTATGAGAAATAATTTTATCTTAGTACTTAAAAAAAAATAGGGTTCCGTATAAAGTAATAAAATGAAGAATATATGAAACGCAGGCGCAGCCGCGGGCACACTGCTAGTATAAAATATGTTTAAAAAAATTTTAGGAAAAAAAAATTTGATTCGATGATGATTTGATGGAATGCAACATAACAAAACATTTAACGCATATTTTTTAAATTATGTTATTTATTGACTATAATATTAACCTCTACACTGCTGCATGTAATAGTTAACGTTTCCGTAGCGCCCTTCACTCGTAACTGAAGCGCCGCTTTGCCACACGATCCGCTCTGTAAATTAATTTATTAACATTATTACTCCTTAATAAAACAGTAACTATCCTAAACGGATTTGTCTGAGTTATATTTATGTAAAATAAATTAACCAAGAATCAGATAAGATATTTATAAAATATTTACTATTCTACGTAATTTTTAAAAGTTAATACGAATCTCCTGTTTGAGTTTTCTTAATTTTATTAATACATCTCTTATCGTCACATACCTGGCATTGCCAGAAAAATATTGATAAAAAAAAATTGTTTTTTAAAGTACCTTTACCTATCAAAATGTAAATTATTTACGTAGTTTTTTCAGTCTTTAGACATTAATAGGGTAAACCGAATTATTAGGGGCCTTCCAAGTATTACGTAAGAAAAATTTTGTGCTTTTTGAGCACCCACTCCCATGTCTTTAAAAGCAAAGTTAAGATCCAATCGATCCTGCTAAATATAAATATACATACCTGAGTCTGAGATTGTTGCGTACAATTCGATTTCAGCGTCTGCACCGCGACAATATCGCTGAACGATGCTATTTTGATATACGTCGGTGGCTCCCCAGCTTTGTGCGATACATACGACATATCTGGAAGCGGCAATGTATAATAACTATTTACTCCGGTAATTATCAAGTAGATCAATTAATATACAATTCGTTTTTTCATAAAAAAATAATATATTTAACTATCTGTGCTCGCGACTTCGTTCGCGTTTCATATATAAAAAAGTAAATTGGACCAAATTGTGAATCTAAACCATTCTCGAATAGACCTCAGAAATAGACACAAAAAATTTCATTAAAATCGGTTCAGCCGTTTAAGAGTAGTTTAGTTAGTTAGTTTTATATATATATATATATATATATATATATATATATATTATATCGTGATAATAAATAATTTAGAAAAATAAATTATAGGTAAATTTAGAAATTTAACTGGTTTTGAGTTTTTTTATAGTATTTCATTACGTCACACATTATATTATTTGTGAAATGTAGGTACGTTACTTTACGTTTGACACTAAAATCTCGTTTATTGTTTTTGTTTTTGAGAGTCGAGTATATATTGCTAATCAGCGTCCATATGTAATTTTGTTGTATTTTTCTCTGACTTGCCTTGAAAAGTTATGTTATGCCACTTAAAGGCAATTTCAGTAATACAATCGAATCAAAAAGATCGAGTTTCTTGCCGGCTCTTCTCGGCTGGGTTGTTTTCCGAACCGGCGGTAGTCTTTTAGACGTTCATAAGCGCTTTCTTAGGGCCTAAATTGGATAAAGATGTTTTTGATTTTTTTTATTTTTACAATCAAAATATATCTACTAGGTATTTATTGGAAATCCTTACGTATTAGCAGCCTTACGGTTTGTCTAAATTACTTAAAACGATTTAAAATTATATTTCTACACACATTTTCTGTGTAAGGTTTTTAGCAGTACATATTTTACTACAAAACAAGATATAACCCAGTAGAAATTAATCTCCGATAAATAATGAAATTACATATCTTTACAGTCGTCCAAAATTAAGAATCCTGTTTTGAAATTTGTCAACAGAAATAAAATAGTTATTTTATTATTTACAAAATTATATAAATATATATCATGTTAGCAAATTTATAATGTTTCTCATGCAGTTGTCGTTTCTTACAATAGTCGTGACTCAAGAAACGTCAAAACGGGCCTTTTATTTCGTGGCGACTATAGTTTGACGTCATACTCACCAATGTCAGGTCCGATTGCCAGCTCGACGGGTATGGCCCAGCCTGTTCCCAGAACTCCTGTGAAGTTTTCTCTGTCGTAACCGTAGTGGGTGTGCATTGTTTCTAAATATTTTAACATACATTCCGTATCACTTAGATTTGCCACCTGTAAATAAATAAATATTAAATTCATAGAGTAATCACGCTAAAACTGTTAATACACGTACGGATTGGACCGCGGACATAGTATGGCAAGCGGCCGCGGTCATCAGTCGCCTAAGTAGGGATAGGAAAACATTTAAAAAAATCGATTTTATGGATCGAGTCACAAAATATCGAGGTCTAAGAGATCAATCTTTTTTCGACTTGTTTTATTTGTATTTTTATTCGTAAATAAATATTCTTTCAGTGGTCGAAATTAGAATATAATCATCGTTTATTGTAAAAACTGTTTCTAATTTCTTTTTATTGATAGCAAAAAAGGTCGACAGTAGCAACTAAACAAAAAAAAAGAACTTAACTTACTAAGAAAAAAATGACACTGAACTGTTTTACCTTTGCCTATTTACATATAATCATCATATCATTGAAAACAAAAAGAATAGTAGGTATAGAATATCGATACTTTATTAGTTTAAAAGATCGATCTTTTGGACCTCGACGTTTTGTGAATCGATCTTTTTCTGAAAGGATATATCTATAAAATAAGATTTTCCTACTTAGGCGACTGATGGATGACCTGGGTCACCCGCCGTTCATACAAAAATAGCGTAACATAGAACCACGAAAATGTATATGCGTGTGTAACTGACACATAATTATGTAATTACCGGCATCTTAACGCCTTTTACAAATAATATCACTCCCCGTGAGACTACTGCCGTTCTGAGTGTTTTAATTCTATGATGAAATTATTATGAACGCTTCTTTATTTATAAGAAAGTCGAATGTTTAAGACTAATAGAATAATTATGCGATATTTCCAAAACACCAAATTGTCACTCCCTTCAAAACAGACGATCTTCATTTAAGGTAATATTTCGTACAAGTTATTATATAGTCTGATTAACAGCCATTCAATTCACCACAGAGGAATGTTAAACCCAGCAATGCGTACCTTTCGCTACTAACTTTATTCGTAAAAAGTTTAGACAAATACTATCCTATTTGGCTCATGTGTAAACCATTTATTAATGACATTTACTATCAAAGTCCCGACATTTTCACTAGTTTTTTTGACCTCTTAAATTTCTATTAATAAGTTTTCCTTAAAATGAAGTAAATTAAATGAAAATTATGATTTATTATATCTATAAAATTAATGTACGCGCAATTATCGTATGATATGCAAACCTTTAATTAGAGTGTTCCACATTATTGTTTTTATTTGTTGTTTTGATCTATATTTTCATTTATCTATATTTTGTTGACGTACCATATCTAAATATATACTAATAATGAAGTTGGAGTTTCGTATGTACATTTAATTTTTTTTTATAGAAAATTTGTGCCTATTGTGTATTATCACCGTTACTCATCTCTGACATTGAAAGTTTTGTTGTCTGTTTGTGTATATGTCGAACACACACGGCCGAAAACGAGATGACTGATTTTGATAAAACTTTTAAATAATGTTAACTAGAGATTGATAGCCTACAAAAATTACCAATATAATTTTTGGAGTGTACAAAAAAAATTTAAAGCTCAAAAAGAACTTAACCGATTTAAAAAAAATCTAGTGTACGGAAAACATATCTCGTTTGGAAACTGATAGGTTAAGAAAATCAGAGAAAAATCAGGACATTCCATACGCAATCAAGACATAGACGAAGTCACGGGCACCCACTAGTTAATACATAAATAGATAAGTTACCTTTTTAAACTGCTGCTGTATAGCCTTCTTGAGCACCTTAGGTTTGATAGATTCTAGCACAGATTTAGGTAGAAACTTATGTAGGCCGAATTCCTTCTCCAAATACTCGATGTTACTCTTCTTGTCTAAAGATATTTGCATATCTTTACAGAAGTATCTGTAATTAATTAATTATTCATTTTCATATGCATAAATAAAACATTTTTTTTTACACGGTATAAGCTCTGTGCTTTGACCACAATCTCACCTGATGTTAAATGACGATGTGGCCCAGGATGTTAATCACACTAAGCCTAGAGATACCGATTCTCAAGTGATGCTGCCGGAACATACCTATTAGTATTTGGCGACAGGTTTTCAAACATGAGGGTGGTAGCTACCTAGACGGGCATTATTGGAAAATGCACTACCACCGTACTATGGTTTCCTCACGATGTTTTTTTTTCTTCACCGAAAGCTGATTTTAGAGTCATATTTGTGGGCTCGAAACCGCGCTTATTGACGCGGAATCCGGGCTCACAATCCCCTGCGCTTCAAAATTCGCTTATTTTCTTATACGGTTGGACGTATGTACGTTCAAATCCAATTATCTTGACTTGTATGAGATATCAGTGAAAAAAAGCAGCGTAATACAACCATAGTTTGGTTGGTGGTAAGAATGTTAATTTTCTAATGCACATTTGGCTAGCTACCCACCCACAAATTTTAAAATGTATCGGCAAACATTTATAGTTGTGTTCCGGCAGCGGTACTGGAAAGCCAGTACCTGTAGGTAATTAACGTGTTTATCATCTTGGACCATATCGCCTCTTAACGTCAAGTATAAGTTTGGTAAAACGCTGAGTTCGTACAGCATAAAAACAATTATTATACAATTCTTAGCAAATTTCTTATAATCTATATAAATAGGCATAGATAAAACAGTTCCAAGATAATTTTCTAGTCTGTTTATAAAATTGATTTTCTTCTTTTTTTTTGTTTAATCGATTAATGGGTTTAAATGAATATCATTTTAACAAAAAACAAAAAAGGTTCTGGAATTTTTGATAATGTATAATATGGTTTAATTTCGTACACTGGGCGTATATTAATTAAATTAAGATAATTGTATACCTACTTTATTTCTAAACAACATATTTGTATCGCCAAATCCTGATCAACCATCGGATGATTGGCGTTGAGGTAGTCATGTCGCACCTTTAAAAATAAAACAAAATCGAAAATATCTTTACAGACCACCACCATCACTATGATAGGAAAGGTACAGCAGTGCATTAATATTTAACATGTTATACATTAAGGACGTATATAGAAATATTTAAATTATAGCCTAAAGCCTAAGAATCAATGGTATTAATTCTAAACTCCAATATAATTAGATTTAACAGTTTCTCAAACTTTTATTCGAAAATATGTAACGGTGTATGTTCACGATCATTTTCTAAGAAAAAAATATGACCTGAAAAAGAGTTTAGTTCCTCATCATCATCGTCATCTCTGTCAAAATACATCCATTATTATACATATGTAGGTCTCCTCTAAAGATTTCTACAAAGAACGGCTTTCCGTCAGACGCATCGACCTTGTTTAGGGCCTATCGACGCTGCGCCGTTTGGTATGTGGTAGTCATTCGAGAACCCGTTGGCCTCATCGGGCATCGATTCTACGAGTAATTTGGCCAGTCTACAAGTTTGGAAATTTATTGGGCAATGTCGGATACTTTGGTTATTTTGAATCTTTTCATCTCCGATTCGATCACGCAGTGCAATTACGAGCATTGGAAACAACGAAAAAAAAAAAAAATACACAACGGTATGATGGATAGACTAGGTAGGTAAAGGCTAGAACATAAAAACATAATGTAAAGAGAAAAGCAACTCGCCTGGTCGTAATAATAGTGAAATGTGACTCGGTCCGAGTCACAGAGGTCCCTCAGGTTCGCGGGGAGGTAACGAACGCGTAACTCGAGACGCCATTCGCTCGCCGGCCATTTCGCAAGCAGCTCCGACACGGGTGTGTCCTGGTGGATCCACCGGGTCTAGAATTTATATTACATTTGTGAAATTCTTCAACAGGATTCTGATAATACTATAAATGCTTAAATTATTCTTTTTCTCAACATCTGGTGATGTGGACCGCCATTACAGTAAACAAAGCATACAGGCGACAGATTTTCAAAATTGATAAACAAATGATTGCTTAGCTAACCCATCCATCCATTAAATCGAAAGACCAATACTGTACATAGGTCTCTCTCAAAGATCTCCACAATGGCAGATCTTGCGCCATCCGCATCCAGCGGATTCCCATCAACCTTCCATTATTGTGCCATAATCGCCATGCTTGGATGGCGGATTGGGAATCACAGTAGGTTTTTGTGGTGCTCAGAGAATGCTGCCTATCCCCTAGTTTATCTCTTAGTCGCATTTTACGACATCCACGGGGTAGTATTATTCTTAGTCGGCACAACATGATTTTATTATTGCTTATTTAGCGTAATGAAGGCTTACTTTCCCGGTGGTGAGTCTCCTAGCTCTCAATGCGTAGCAAGCAGCATAGACCCTTTCGCCGGTAGCGAGACGCGCAGCCAGTAACCGCAGCACAGACCTGACGTCTTCATCCGCCGACGCTCTGACCACATTGAAGCCGCCGTTAGGCAAGTGGACTTTTAACGTCGACTGGTCTGCCGCTGCACCTAAACGACACAATTGTAAATCATACTCGTTCGGTCTTTCGTTAGAATATTGATTTAATGCTAAAATCAATTTAATATTTTTAAAACGCCAGAATCAGGGATAAACATTTGCAAGTTTCTTCTAACCTAGTTAAAGTTAAAGTTAAATTAATATTAGTTTTCCGAAAAATTATAAACAAATTTGATTGGCAAAAGAAATTTGGAACTTTTTTTCTCTTACGTTGACAATATATAATAATACTTATCAATGATATTATTATTTAATCAATACATTTTACATTACGAGCTCAGCAAAATAACTACACATCTTCGGAAGTTAAAAGAATCACAGTTCAATGAGTAGATGACGACAACTGATACATGAGTGTGGTAATCATGTGATACACGCACATTGTACAACATGAATGAAACGATTTCGAACAAAGCAATAGTTATATACGCTTCAAAATATATATTTTTAAAACTTATCACAAAATGATTCATTCAGTATTAGGTTTCACACATAACGAGATAACACAAGTATCAGACCTCTTTTAATAGTCCTCTATCTACAAGAGTAGTAAGAAGGGTACATAGCTTTCCTCCGTGTCCTTATGTATCAAAAACGGATTTGAAACATTTTTTATCTTAAATTAAAAACTACTATATTTATGTATATATAAATATATTTAATATTTTGTAAAAGAAAAGAGTTAAAAAAATATTCACCTCTCCACAATAAACAGCGGTTAGTAATGTAATGTAAATAACAAAGGGCCTCTTTAAGCTGTATAAATTCAACATTCGAGATTCGATATAAAAAGGACTTCGTTAGCGACAACGATCGAAAGCCCCCGGGGAGTCATTATCCGTATTGATTGAACAACCGATGTGATGACATCTTTAGTCTTGTAAGAATTATTATATCGATAAAGGTAAAACTTGTTTAACATGAAATGTTCTCCATTTTATGTGGCCTATAATTACATAGCCATGCCTAACCTAAAAACGCTTAGATTATGAGTATAAAGGTTGACCCCTTTGAAATTAATATTTGTGTCTTATTAGATATGTGTACAAGGAAAAACGAGGTTGAAATAATATGATTAAAAAACTTTTAAATCTAGAAGTATATCCTATTAAATTCTACATTTCCTAGGCGAAAATGATCATTAAAAAAGTTTGATAGATAGATAGGCCATAGTCTAGAAGATAGATAGGCAGTTAATTCAGTACCAAACAGAAAAGTCGGTCAACAGATTTTGTTTTTTTGCTCAGTAAATATCGATAAGCTTCTTAGTGTTGTTATAATAAAACAATTTTGAAAAATTTGAATAATGACTATGACCAATTTTCGAAGACGAAATTGCATTGAAATCGTTAGAGCCATTTCTGAGAAACGTAATTTCCGAGGAATCCTAGCTTACTCACAGTTGAGTCTTTGATTTTTGTAAGGACTTCGACGCAACTTAAATTACTCACATTAAATGATTGCAGAAGTAGAAAGAAATAGGTGGTGCTACTTTTCGGAAAGCAGTCGAAAAGATTTACTCGTATTTATCAACATTTTTCGTTGACGACACCTTTTGGAGATCAGTTGCACGATCATTACATTTTTACAACAAACAATATGTGTTAACCAAATCTATTCAGTAGTTTTTAGTGTTTTAATTATTGCTACCCAGAAGTATGTGTGTATATTGTAATTAATTGTATAAAAACTACATGCCCGTAAAGGCCTACATGCAATGAATGAATCAACTGTACGTACTAATATTAATTTAATGATATTAATAACAACATACAAAATATGGATAAATGCGAAACAATGAAAAATATATTGTTATAATTATATTAAATTCTGCCCATCTTATTTTAAAAATAACGTACCTACTTTACCCTTTGAGGTGAAAGTTCCAAAAATACTTTCGCAGTAGATTCTTTCATTAAGTTTTAATTTTAGTTAATAATATCTCGCGTAAAAGAAGTGTTTTATAAAATGATGTAATGTAAAACTCAGGTTATAATGAACAAACGAGCAAGAAAGGGGCTCCAGCGTCTAGCCATAATGTTCCAGCAATAACTTAGAGATATTATGTATAGAGTACGTCGACGTGTAGCGCTAACGAGAGACATGCGAGCAAAAAGGACACCTCATTAGACTTCCGAGGCAATAACAAATATAATCATACCTTGATTTCGTCCTTACACATCAAAACATTTAGGCAGTCATTTACTATAAAGGCCTACTACTACGCAATGATGGATATTTCTAATTGAGGAGCGTTTTCACAAAGCGTAACAACATACATCGTCTCAATAAAGTTTTATTTTTGTTGTTTTTGTCTCTCTTTCCATAACTGATTTTATTGACATCAATTAAATATATGTAAGCAATACATAAAGAGATCAAATTCTACTACAAAGTATTAATAACTTATTACAACTTCTTAACTCTAGAAAAATATATGATTAAACTAGTTTCGTGAAAGAAACACGTATCATTTTGTGAAAACGCTCCTCAATTTCGAAGTGACGTATTGACCCTAAACGTGTGGTATACGAGTATTCTTTAATATGAATATAGTAAGGGTAACTAAAAAATGAAAACTATTGACGAAGGAGAAAAATGTACTGAATCATTTTACCTTTGCCTTTGTAATATAGATATAAACTACTAACCACTTGATTTAATCATTATAATAAATTATGTGTATATCCGAATATTAATATTTTTTATAGGATAAGATGTATAAAGACCATGTTATTATTTGTTCACCATTAAGATTTGATAGATAGATAGTTTGTAAAAAAGAAATATTAAAAAAATGATCTATATTAAAAAAAAATATTAGTCTGTCGTGCACGCATCATGTAAAAACTATTAGATAGATTATGATAATGGTTCTTATCTAAAAATATCCTATCTTCATTTAATATTACAGTTGTAACAAAGCAGGCGAACCCGTTACAGCTAGTAATATCTTAAAAGCTGACGTAAATGGTGAAAATATTCTTAAATTAAATTACATCAAATAAGTTATCTTTGTACCGTGCGCAGGCGTTGTCGCGTGGTGCCGCTTGGGCGAGCCGCCCGGGGGAGCTGGTTGCATGGCCCTCCCTAATGGACCCTCGCCGCACCGTCCACCGCCCTCCGGCTCATGGCTGTAACAAATCATAATAAAGATTAGTGATGTAGACTAAACATCATAACAATAAAGCCATATCATAAGCTTGATAAATTTCCTAATAATCGTTTACATCACTATCACTTTTAAATTTAATTTGTCTATTTATCGGTATTCTGGAAGTTTTGATGGGCATTCCTCTTTCTAAATATCAATATTATATTTAATTTTTGTCATTTCACGTCTCCTTTCAATTATGATCAAACACTATTCTAAAACTCAAACGTAATAAAGAACATTATGTGAAACTCAAGTACATCTCATACCAGTTGATTTTTAATAATAAACAAGAATGATTTAATTAGATTTTTTTAATAAAACCTTTTGACAATATATTAATCTAGAGTTGCTCAAAAGCTAAAGCTTTTTTTTTTTGACGAGGGGAATGCATTTACGCACTACCCTTACCAATTGCATTAGTAGGATGAAAGTCCCTCAATGCAATTGGTAAGGGGGTGCGGAGGGACGTCTCCGCACCAGTGTGGGACTCACCCGACGAGAAGCGTCGGAAATACCCACTAAAACCCCCGGAACCGCCCGCCGCATTTGGGATGGGGACGATACGTGATGGCTTTCGCAAGCACCGCGTCACCCCCTGCGGCAAGTCAAAAGCTAAAATCTAACCTAACCTAACCCTTCTGGGATAACAGGGTTGAGCTTAAAATGTTTTATATTAAAAAAAAAACTTCGACTATACATCCGGATGACGAAATCAGTGTTAATAGTTTTCAAATTTTTCCCCAAATATATTAATAAATAAATAATTTATGTTTTACATACACGAACGTACACTATTTCACTGTCTCGCATATCGTAAACTTGCCAGGAGAAGCAGCTTCCGAAACAACATACAATTCTTTACTGTTTCGAGACTTAAACATTTCAGTTATCGAGAGTCACTTCTCAATTATTTACATTCACGAATCGCAAAAAAAGTAGTACGCAACACCAGTTGTTAATTATTGGGCATATGGTAACAATTGTTTTGTCCCGAAGAGTATAATATCAGTTTTATGGTAAAACTACCATATAAAAAAGAAAGCAAGATAATATTTGTCTGTATCAAATATTATATGTAGCAAAAGTTTATATAATGCGGCAAGTACTTAAGAAACAATAAATACAGTAAGTCACGTATTAAGCCCGAGAACAAACAGTTCCCAGAGGGACGAAAATTTTGCGGGTAAAATAAATAATTTTCAGCAATATATAATTCATATTTGTTATCGATAATTGAAATGCTATGAAATGAGTTATATAGAAATAAGATGGAAACACAGGAAAAGTAATGTTCATGAAAATAACGAAACAATGTCTTGCTTAACATAGTATTTTTTTCAATGAAGAAATATATCTAAATTTAATTATCTTTAGATGGCCAAGGTAACCCAAATAAGGAATAAATACAGAACTATGTGGCCATTATTACTTTATATACATAATATTGAATCGCACTATACATACATGATAAACGAGATCAGTTGAGGTAACTTATTTTAAAAAAGTGAACGCGTTTGCGGAGCACAGAAGGCATCATTTAGATTCCAAGCGCGAACTCATGAAAAATAAGCTGCCTTCAAACACAACTTTGTAAATGGTACCCTCTAACGTGTTTATTGTGCTATTCAGAGCTGTGATACACAAGTCATCTGCAGGCCGAACACCTCTTCGCCGTCTGCGGCGGATCTGTCCGCCAAAATCGAGTAGAAAGATTATTTCTATATGTATATATATATATATATATATATATATATATATTTGTATTGTATTTAAGTTTATCAAAAATTTCTAACCGTACTCGACTCGGAAGTATAAAATAGCCAACAAAATGGCCGACTTAGCGGAGTTGGCTGTCAAAATCGTAACGTCCCGAAACACGTGGAGTTGACAGATTTTCAAATAGCAGTTTATGGAAAGAATTGAGATTATATCATAGTTGTCGTTTTTGAAAATCACGCAGTTACTGTTGCGTACAGTCTGAACAAAAAAATAGTTTTGACGAAAAGTGGAGTTGACTAGTTGGTCAATTAAGGTATCGATTATTATATAAAAGACGTCAAATATTATGTGTAAATGAGCTAAAGCGATCGATCAATCGGTTACGCGATTTGTCATAGCCGTGAAGAGTTCACGGGAATTTATAGATAAATAAGCACGAGTGTACAATTTATGACTTCTTCTATTTTAAAGTAAAATTATTAGTTGATGATATTAAAACTAAAGCTTGGGAGGTTAATTTAAGAATGTAATTGCTACAGAGAACGTCATTTGGAAGGTATGAAATTTCTAATAAAGACGAGGTAAGTCGTTTAGGGTTGGTTATTCAGCGATACATTTTGCAAGTAATCGTGGTATATTGGGGTGAACGCTGTCATGTTCTTATTAAGCCGAACTGGCGGAAACTTCCAGATTTTGTGTGAAGTTAACTTTGTTTGAAATGCGGTTTCAGAGTTTCATACATATGAATGTGTCCCTATGGAGTTATCCACTTAATTAACCTTAAGAGAATTTTTGAAATTCGAAGCCGCGATACTAACTTTTTTACTGGTAATATCTCATTAAAAATTTTGTAAATTTAAGCTTTCATGTGAAAAAACGAAAAACTGTTTTGTATCAAAAATTATATAAATTAAATACTTGTTTTCATAGTTTCTAACTACATATGATTATTAGATAATACCTACGTAGAAATTACTTGGATTTTCTTAAAATGAATTTAAATATTAAAGGGTAAACATTTTTAATAACACATGAAGTTTACAACTTGGTATTATTTTTAAACACTTCCGAATTATTTGACTCTAATACCATTATTATAAACTAAACAAATTGATCATATTACCAAAACAAGTACATAACATACATATAAGTGGCCTAGATAAGTAATGACACATTTTTTTAGATAAGCACACATAATATATTATTTAAAGTAAGATGAAAATGATAACTAAAAATGTATTTACAAGATTCGTGAAATTCTCATAATGAATAATATAAAATTTCTACAAACAAAACTATTTGGGTTGAGCGACTTTTCTCCCTAAGCGCTAGAAAATAATTTTGCAAACTATAGTATAAATTGAAATCGTATCCATCCTATCCCAATAACGAGGACGTGTGGGAGTTTTAATTAAAGCTACATGACTGATCAAGGCTGGACGGTGGTCATCCGCTTTGGGGGGTGAACGTCGGGGTGTCGGGCGCAACCCCACTCCACTGGTACCTACGCATCGATTGGCGTCATTCGGCGCATGCAAATGCACAATGCACCCCTTGTATTTGCTCACACGTTCACCTACCTATATGTAAACTAAGCAAGTCTACATACATAGGTGATAACATAACTTCCGCATTAGGGGATCGACCGCTTGCTTTATTGTAAAACTCTGTAGTGTGTTTGTTTCACTGATTCGATATTATTTTATCTATTTGCTTTCTGATGGCGGGTTTAAATATCGT
This sequence comes from Samia ricini, assembly GCA_014132275.2. Lineage (NCBI taxonomy): Eukaryota > Metazoa > Arthropoda > Insecta > Lepidoptera > Saturniidae > Samia > Samia ricini. The sequence continues at coordinate 13,385,864 of AP028158.1, forward strand.
ATTTTAAAAGATAAGCTTGCGAGAAAATCAAAAATATATCTGCTTTTGTGACTGATCACTGACACTTCAGAGAAAAAAAGGATTGCAATTTTGAAATAACAGATTGAGATCGCATATTGAAATCGGCTTACGTACTTAGTACAAAAGTGAATAATTAAATTCTTTTCTAATCTGCTAATATAATTAGTATCTTATGGCGTATTCTTATTGTAAGAACTACTTTAGTTTCTGTGATATCATAACAAGTCTCCTTGCATAAAAAAAACATGAAATAACAAGAGAATTTAAAAACATGTTATTTCTCTGTAAGGATTACTTACTAAATTAGAGCCTTTTTTGAAGTTGTATTCATGAAACTTGTCAAAAATATACACGATAATTACTTTCAATTTATAATGGCTTAATAATGAGAAATGCCTAACCTAAAAGCTAATGTCTAGTTCACATAATTTGTTACCAAATCGAAATTATCTTTAGAATAACCGTTTGATTACAAACCGTTTGGTTTTGAATACTATTGGTATTTGGCGACAGGTTTCAAACTTAAGGATGGTAGCTACCCAGGCAGGCATTATTAGAATATGCCCACCACCATACTTTGGTTTCCTCACGATGTTTTCCTTCACCGAAAGCTCAGGGCGATTTTAGAGTCGGATAGTTGGGGATCGATCCTGCGTCGATTTACACGGAATCCGGCCGCACTACCCGCTGCGTCATAATCGCTTCTAAAATCTTAAATATAATCTTTAAAATCTTATCATAAAGGTTGTCCATTTCAAACATTATTAAAGAGGTGTTTATCCATGTTAAAAAAACCTCTTAAAATGATCAAGAGACTCAAATAAATGGATGCGAATTATTATGTCTTATTACGAAACATGTTCTATGAATAAAAACGTCCGCAGGAAATAAGCAAATTAACTTAGTTTGTAATTTAAAACGGACTCTTTCGTTATTATGGTAATTTACAAACCTCGTTGATTGTGTGGGCTAAAGCAATATAATTTGATGAATTACAAATTTCAAATATTTGAATATCTTTTATAAATTGTTAGATTTTTTTAATAAATGGAAACGGCCTTCTATCTATCTGTCTATCTTTTAGTTGGTTTATAAATTGTAATTAGAAAACAACTTAATCAGTTTACATGATTCTTTTTTAATGAAAGACATATGTATATGTATGTATGTATTCTCTAACTAAATTTTAGTATAATTTTTTACCCGTTAAATGTAATGCATGTCGAACAGTAATCATAATAATAGAAATAAATATACAGGAAGTACTCAAGTATCGATCAATATCGCATTGCAAGATTTATCTTCAAAATTGTCTACATTCAGAATTGGGGGAGGAAACACCCTTGTGTTCACAGGTGTATCGAGTTGTTAATGTAGGCCATATATGCTCTACTAACACGTTTGGACACGTCAATTACATATTACGCATAGGTTTGCACTTTGCATACATATTTAAACAGAAATCGTTCGGTATTTAGATACGTCGTAGAAAGTATTAAAAAAAAAAATTTGACGCTATAACACAAATAACTTTTGCATAGGAAAAAAGGGTGATTATATATTCGTGTTTACAAATTATGTTTTATGGGAGGTATTATTATTTTCAACTGAAATTATGAACTATAGAAACCATATCAATACAATGATAAGTGGATGATCCAAAAAATTAAATTTCCTCCTTTTTAGAATAAACCGGAGTTGTAATCCCCTAGACCTAGACGCTAACCATTTTTTTTTTCCATCTGTGTAAACAATGTTGAACTGAACAGCTTTCACAGATATTTATCGGACTTTGGAACTAGCGCTTTAAGGCACTCAGACGAAAAAATTAGATACCACAAGGGCACTAAAATGGTGCAAAATTCAGTATAAGCTGCTACCTGTATTCAAAAAACTCCGTGGAATTTGGCCAAACTAACCCTATGGTAAGTAAAAATAAGAAAGACAAGGTTCTTTACAGAACCCACGTACTTTGCGTGGATCGTGATGCTAGTCCAAGCAGTTGTCACTGTATTGCGTTCTCGGCGAGTACAAGACCTTCCAAGAGATCGAAGCACAATTTGGGAAGAATAAACCCTACGTAACAACAAGAATAAATATAGCCGTTTTAAAAAACCATTAAAACGTTTTTTTTATTTGTAACAAAAAAATTTATTACAAAAACATAGGGGTCTACGAACTATGCCCGATTGATGTACTGTGCCAACTTTTGATTTTAATGCCCACCTATTTGGCACGGTGATTCAAAGATAGACAAAGGCAATTCCATTGCCAGACAGACGGCTTTGGTGCTAAAACTATTTTAACGCTTTGATATAATATTCATAAATCCAAGTACTCATTTAGGTTTAAATATTTAAACTTATATAATTAATTGGTGCCCTATATTAAAATTGCTTCATTGACACATGACGGGAATTTACTATACGGAGAACGACCTACCAAAGTGCTATGGAAATGGAATGGAGTTTCTGAAACCAAATGAAAGCCTCTCCTAGTAAACAAAAACATAAAAGTTTATCAATATATCCATACATACACATATCGACTAACATACAATACACATTATATACACAAATACACACACACATACTCACATACACACGTGCACATGTAAACATAGTGTTATAATTACCTTTTTAATAATGATTAATTCATTTTTGGCTCTTTATTTAATGTATTGTTGTAGTTTATATCTATTTTATACGAGCTGTGAATTTTGTAAATAAATATATCTATGGAATTTGGTATAGGTACCAATTGGAAAACTGACTAGACGAGCAAGATAATGCACAACCATAATTTTGTATTTATTTTAAATGAAAGCTTACATACGAACTCGTTACTTCTCAAACTCACATATTTTGAGTACAAAAAAGAGTTGTCGTACCGAAATCAATCTTCTCGACTCTAATTCATCCACTCTTACGATTGAGAAAAGAACCTTGGTACGCACATCCCTATTAACATCGTAATCTTTTGACTCTCAACGCATAATATTTATGATTAATATAATAAAGTATATCGTTGGTATACAGGTGAGTATATAGTTTACGTCTATTTTCGTTATCATGGTCGTTTCAGTTTATTGTCGGTGCGTATCTGCAACGTTTATACTTGAATGAAAAAAAACAAACTATAACTATTTATTACGCGTTATAATTATCGCTGTTGCTTCATTCATTTTCTTTTTCCAAGAATATTACAAGATATTTCGTTATTATTTATGATTAATATTTAACACGCAGATACTTGCGAGATTGACCACGCGTTTAATAAATAAAAATCCATTCATTCTACAGTAACCATTCTATGTTGTCATGTAACAAATAACAAATAAACAATTTTTTTTTAAATAGTCCAAATTTTAGTTTGCGTACACGTAAAAACGTTTCGTTTAATATTGGGGTCTTCTAATACAACTGCCTCGGTGGCGCAGTTGTATTACGGTGTGACTGCCGTTCTGAGCTCTCGGGTTCGATCCCCGGGTCGGGTCAAGTGGTATTGGGTTTTCCTACTCAGTATCATCCCGGAGTTTGGAATTTGTGCCCGATATGGCGACAGACTCGTCCCTGTCACATCTGGGACGGAACTAAGCTTGGCGAAATGTGGGTGTTGGATGTAGTTCCGCTACGTCACGTCTGCCTAACCCTTCGGGGATAACAGGCGTGAGCTTATGTTAAAATCATCAATGTAAAACAATATGAAGAGACTTTTTTAAGTTAGGAGTTTTCCTCAGTAGTTTAGAAAACATGTATAATTTGAAATAAATGTATATCAAATAAATTTATTATTTAAATTATAAATAAAATATATTTCCCATAATTTCATAAGCCGTAATAAAATTACCACTTTAAATGTGTAACGAAATATTTTTAAATAAGCTTGATCTAAAATTCCAAGATTTTATTTAATATGGCAATAGGTATCAAACGAGCCTATATATCGGATATAGATAATTTTTTCACGTCCTCTCTTGACTTTATGAATAGGCAATAACACGGTTGTTGCACCGAATTAAATCATTGGTATGCGACCAGCGCGCCAATTCACCTACAGATAAAACATATTGCCAAGAAACTTATAATTCAATATTTTATTATACCGCTTCATGCGAACGGTAAGATTTGCATACAGTACGGCCATTCTGCCGTCTGTGGGCATGTTTAACTTACAGACCGCGGACACCGTATAACGACTCTGGTGGCGGCAATTCTGACCGTTTTTAACGATCTTGCAAATGTATGTATAATACGGTGCGGCGCTTTAAAGTAAATAATAATATGTAATTTAATATTTATTACATTTAAAATAAACTTTGTATTTATCGCAAAATGTTCTTTAACTCTTAGGATGTTGCCTAAACGATGTTAAAAATTATAAGGAAATGAAATAAAAAAATAACATAACATTAATCTGTCTGTTGATCTAAATCTTACAAATCTAAATATTATGAAAAAGAACAAATAAAACACGTTTAACAGTAACGATTCAAATTAACACAGAAAAACTACGAATTTTAGTTTTACGATTTGAAATATAAAATAGATAAACGACTAGCTGTATAGACGGAATTTTTTTTGTAAAAACTGTAAATTCCTAAACTTACAAAACTGTAATTTTTATACAATGTAAAATTGTATAAGTAACTATAAAAACACAGTTTTAACAAAATTTCATGTTAAACTGTGTTTAAAACATTAAAACAGATAAAATTAGAACATAAATTTGAAATAAAAAAAAATATTATCTATTTATGGTGGATTCTTTATAACGCTTAATGCAATAGTAAACATCCAATCCATTATATAAATACAATATTAACGAACTTACAATCATAGTGATTGTTCGTCCGAAAACGAACACAGAATTTAAATATGAATACAGAAACGCATCTAATATTAGAATAATTTCCAATACCAATGAATATTCAGATCACGATTCGCACCGGAGACTACTCGTTATATCGAACTATTTTACAATAAGGACGCAATATACTTGTTTATTACATTTCACTAGAATATCTGTAAAATGTTTAACGATCTAATTCAAACTTGGCATGCGCTGCCCGGCTATTTATCGTATAGTTAACTTATAATTATGCTAATACTAACTAACATGTAGCCGAAATAGATATCTCTATTCCACAGTTATTTCGATAAAAAACAACACGATCATGAATAAAAAATAGACGCCTATGAAATCAGAACAGGCACAATGCGGCCATCTTTACAAAAACAATTGTGTTCAGTGCTCAATGAGCTTGAAGTTTCAATATCCATTGTATTGAATACACTGTGATAGTTTTGCAGTTATGTACACTATGGTTCGATGTCATATGGGTTATTTAGAGTATATAATATATGGTATAGGTTTAAGTACTTGTAGAAATAACTTATTACATGTAATACGTATCTAAATTTAATCTGTTTATTGGTTCTTTTGTTACCGTAAATTAAATGTTTGAAATATTAAAATTACTATCTATAATTCAATATACAACAGCAATTATATTTGCATCGTATGCTAGTGGCTAGTAGTAACATCTATCAATAATGAAAACGACCTTAACTTATATGCCATATAAAAGTTATGTGTTTCTCATACGTACCTACCAAACCGCTATCGCTTTTGAAACGATGATGGCGCAATGGATGATGGTGCGGCAAGATTTCGCATCAATTGACGAGGGTTCAAACCCACCTATCCAACTCAAATCAAATCAGCCTGAGCTTTCGGTGAAGGATAACATCGTGAGGAAATCATAGCATGATGGTAGGGCATTAGTATCTAGGATTAGTGTATTTACCATCCTCAACTGTGATTCGTCACTTAACAGCAGGTGATATTGTGGTCAAAGGACTGAGCCTATATCGTGTAAAAAAAGAAACCAGTCCAAGAAATATATATATACAAAATATATATATATATATATATATATATATATATATATATATATATACAAATATATATATATAGATAGATAGATAGATAGATACATATATAATATACTCTATATTAAATTGACTTGATTTAATCATAACTATACAAGATAAGACAAAGCTATGATGGCTCACTGGTAGTGTGGTCGGAATTCGCCTATATTTACGCTGGTTCTAATCCACATATCCTATTCTATAAAGGGCCTCAGGTTTTAGTGAAGGAAAACGTCTCGAGGAAACTATATCATAGCGGTTGGCCATTTTCTAATAATGCTTGAAAATCTGCCGCTAAACCAACCATAGACGAATTTCGATAGTGTCATTTCATAGCTAGTACTACCTCTGGGCTTAGTGTCTTTACCACCTTGTATTTTTAACAAATGACATTGTAGTCAAAGCTCTAAGCTTATGCAGTATATAAAAACAAGTTAATGATTTTTTTTGTTGTTATTTGTTATTAGATTAAATTTGAACCATTTAATCATCTTCTATGATGGATGAGTACCACAGGCGATTAAATTAGTAGTTAAAATGTGTTTTATGAACCGAATAATAGATTCCATTGAAGTTGCAAGCAGCAGCGCGGCAACGTATAGTCTGTGGAGTGTGTCGCACCCTTAGTTAGGTTTAACAATAGACCAGCGAGCATTGAATACGATTTGGGTATTCAACCTGATATATGAAGTAGCTTAACCCCTTGAGCACTTACCTGGCGTTTACGCCAGCTTTCCATTGTTTTCCTATTGTCTTATTTTTACGGGTACTCGACACATAAATACTCAATTGATGAAATTAAATAAACTTTAGACAGCTAAATATCCTCCAACCATTTATCCAAAAAATGTAATTCATTTTTAATGAATATAAACTGGACGATCGCGTATGTGTGTTTGTTTATACCAAATATTTGATCCAATAAACTATAGTTCATATTACGATAATTATAGAACCTCATTATCGATGTAAAGTTGTCAAACAATATTAAAAAAACAACTTATAACAGCACATAAATAAATATTTAACCCGGACATTTGTATATTTATAAATGTTTGAGAATACTGTATGACAAATATTTGAAATACTCAACTATTAAGAGAACGAAAATAAATCTACTGTGCATATAATGAATTCTCTTAGCTAATAAATATGACCTAATGTTTCATTTTATTAACAGTATTAGGTAGGTACATCTTACAAATTTTGCATCTGCTTCAGTAAATATTGTACAAAATGGAAAAAAAAAAATGACAATATACGTAGAAAATTTAGAAGAAATTATCGTCCTTATTATATAATTAACTACTCAAGAGACAAGACTGTATCCATAATTACTATGAGGCCATCACATCGCGCTGTCCATCTCCAGCCCGGAAGTCGGGCGTCCCGTTTTAAAGTTTAAAACTGCTGGTTCCAATTTCGAACGACATTCAACAGTTCAAATGCCAATGCCTTCAGGCGCCGCTCCAAAAATGCCAAAGCGAGAATGAATCACAGGTTTGCAACTCGTAAATAACTACCGACGTTTCGACAATGCGCCGGCGCCGACACAGACGGATAGAATATATACATCCTTTAATCATGATCAACGGGTCAGTATTTAATCTATTTTTTTACTACAATAATATGTTCGCATTTTTTATTATGTTATTATTATTGGTGCAATATTTGAAACAGTATGTAACATCTATATAATTAGAAAGTTTCTTGCTACATTGGTGTCTACTAAATAAAATAAATCTTACAATAATTATTTCGGACAAATATAATACTGTAACAACCTTTTTATTATACCTACAAAAAATAGAGATTCTATAGTTTACTCTGAGTTCGATTCTATCATTTAAAACTTTTAGGAGTCTTTATGTGAATCTAAATTTCAAACTCAAGATCTTCGTAAATGTAATTAGGTCGACAACTTTGAATAGAAATCTTTGGAAGTGGGATCTTTGGAAGTAAATTAGGAGTCAATTAGGATATAAAAACTAACAACAGATTATCTACTGCACAATATCTTTAAATTCGAAACAGTGACGTTAACTGTTTTGATTCAATAATTTCAATATTCAATGCCTTCCCTTTGGACTCTCGTGGAGTGTGGACGTGTGTATTATTTATTTTTAAAAAAATTTAATCTCAAATTTACTACAATTTTTAAACATAATGTACCAGGAGAACAGTAACTCAAGGATACGGCTATAACACTGTGAGTACAAAATTATTCGATTCAATTATTGAATGTACCAGGAGAGCAGTAACACAAAAGAGTTTGTGGTCGAATGAGACATCGCATTCTTGTACGGAGGAAACGAGATAGTATCTACTTTCATCAACTGGCGCCGGATCGATATACAGTAATACCCAATAATATTATTGCTGCGTACACGCATTCGATCTTAGGTCACCCTGTCTGCAATGAATTAACCACGCCTCTTTACCGATACATTCGGTCGGTTACATTTTAGGCCTACCCTCACATTATATTAAATAGTATAATGTTACGATCATCGGATAAAAGTAACTCTGACTCCGAGAAACCAAAACAAAAAACTAAGGCATCACCAAAACGCTCACTTCGACAAAAAAACGCATACAAATACCTGACAACAACAATGATTTACAAAAAGATTTTAAAGTTTTCAAGGAAGAGATACTGGAAATGTTGTATTCTATAAGAAATGACATTAATACAAGATTCCGCACAATAGAAAAATCACTATCGGAAATCCGCAACTCCAATACTGAAATAGAGAGATCCATGGAGTTCTTATCTCATCAGTATGATGAAATATCGCAAAAGGTAAACAATGTTGATATAAAAATTAAGGAACAAGAGGCTTATATAGTTTCATTAGATAATAAAATTGAAGAAATTTATCGTACGTCAAATTGTCGCAATTTAGAAATAAGGAATGTACCCACATGTGATAATGAAACGGATGAAAAGTTAAGAAACTACATGCAAACTCTGGCTACTCTCATAAACACCCAGTCACCAAATATCACAAATATTCATCGCTGGTCTTTTAAAAAAGACGGTAAGCAGTCTATTCTCGTGGAACTGTCTGATCAAACCTCAACAAAATTCAACCTTTTGAAAGCTACAAAATTATATAATATGAACAATCCCACAAATAAATTAAATGCTTCCCATTTGGGGATTACCGGGCAGACGACGCCTATCTTCTTCACGGATCATCTTACCGCCAAGGCACGAAGACTTTACTACCTGGGCCGGCAACTTGTTAAACAAAACAAGGTGTCCTTCTGCTGGACTAGTCTAGGTAAAGTTCTTGTACGCAAGAGTGTAGGATCACCACCGATACTCATTAGGAGCGAAGATCAGCTCGAAGTCTTCACCACCTCGGTATGACTACATGCAGATCGTCACTTTTGTTTTTATTATTTAATTATTTTTTGTTTTAAATTTTTTTTGTAACCTATTTTATATGTTTAGTGTTCAAAACTACATACTTACTTGTTACACATACCATTTACACATTCACGCTACACTCAAATTATCAATAATAATCCGCTACTCACTATTTAAGCTAAGAGAGTATTATTTATTTAAACTCAGTTCATACCAGTATAAGCGGTATCGTATTTTTGTTCTATTTTCGCTTTCAAGATCCGTTATTATAAATCGCTGTGTGTGCATTTTCATTAGTATGACATTTTCAGGAAAACTAGATATACCCACGACTATTTTTCAAAACCCTATCAACCAATTTACAATTAAAACTATTTCATTCCTTCTTGTTTCACTGGTGTGTACCAAAATACTTATTTTTATGATCAATGGCAAATGATATAATAAATTTGGACCTTGATACACTGAATATTACTAACTCATACTTATCCAATCCTGAAGAATGTATTAAAAACATAGGTGATCCTATCAATAGCTTAAAAATTATATCTTTAAATATTAGGAGTATCTACAAAAATTTTCTTACATTTGAATTATTTTTAACCAGGTTACATTTCGTATGTGACATAATTATTCTAACCGAATGTTGGCTTCATAAAGATAAAAATCCTCCTAATATGAAAGGCTTCACTCTTCATTCTACAAAAAATTGTAAAAACCAAAATGATGGAGTAGTTATTTATGTACGGGAATGTTTAAATCACAGTGTTCTTGAACCAATTTTTAATGGGGGTAATTGTCTAGTTGTTACATTGAAAAATGACACCGCAATTATAGGTATATATAGATCTCCATCCTATTATCATATTGATAGCTTTCTAAATTCACTAGAAATAATTACTAACGATCTCAAACTCTTCCCCAATATAATTGTAATAGGTGACATTAATATTGATATAGGATCTGACCCATTAAATAAAGACTCAACTAGCTATTTAAACCTAACTTCAGAATTGGGTTTATTTCCAGCTCACACAATTTCTACTCGTGGCAATAGTTGCCTTGATCATATTTTTCTAAAAACATCCCATCGATCTTTTTCTGTTGTAATAGATACCGACATCACAGACCATTTACCTGTTCTTCTTAGTATAAATAACCATACGCCCAAAATAAAACCGTCTAAACTCATTCGTAAGACTGATTGGAAATGTACATTAGATAAAATAAGAGAAATTAATTTCGACTTAGTTATTAATACTGATGATGCTAATATTAACGCTGAAAACTTTGTAAAAACGGTGACAAGGGTTATAGAAGATCATACTAAACTGTGTAGTGTACCTAAAAAAGATCGGAGAATTGCACCATGGATTACTCCAGGTCTACTACGTTGTCTTAGAAATAGAGATAAACTGCGTAGCAAGTATCTACGAGATACAAATAATTTAGTAACAAAATCTACTTATTTCAGATACAGAACATATTGTAGAAATCTTATTACTAATATGAAAGCTAATTATGATAAAACAAAGATAGAGTCTAATTCTCATAACCCAAAAACAACCTGGGAATCCATTAAAGATATAATTAACATTTCTAATAAGTCTTCTGTACCCTTGGAATTACTAAATTCTCAACCAAATCCTGTTGACTCTCTTGAAACAATTAATTCATATTTTTCTAATATTGGACGTACCTTAGCTGAAAAGATTCTGCGTAATAACACCGTATTAGACAACATTATTAACAACACTAACTCCCCATCCAATTCTTTTGTTATCTTTCCTACAGATATGAATGAAATTAAAAGTATCATCAACTCTTTAAAACCTGATTCGGCTATAGGTTGGGATAATATCTCTTCCAAATTTTTGATTAAGGCCTGTAACTCTCTTGCGGGTCCTTTATCCACCTTATTTAACTCCTGTTTTGAACAAGGTAAATTTCCTTCTGTTTTTAAAAAATCCATCATTCATCCTATCTATAAAGGTGGAGATAGACATCTTGTTGGTAACTATAGACCTATCTCTGTTCTACCAGCTCTTTCAAAAGTATTTGAGAAGTTATTAAATACTAGACTACTTAAATATTTGAATGACCATGATCTTCTTGCAAATGAACAGTATGGTTTTAGAACCGGTAGATCAACGGAAGATGCGGTGGCAGAGTTGTGCCGAGAGGTTATTACAGCACTTGATGCGAAACGTAAATGTATTGGAATATTTTTAGATCTAGCAAAAGCCTTTGACATAGTGTCGGTGCCCATTCTGATTAAGAAATTAGAATGTATAGGTATTCGTGGCGTAACTCTGCAACTTTTCTCCGATTTTGTGTCGAATCGAACTCAGCGAATTAGGATTGGCGACTACACAAGTTCTGAAGTACTAATTAATTTCGGAGTCCCTCAAGGAAGTGTCCTTGGGCCAACACTCTTTCTCATATATATTAATGAGTTGTGTCGTATGAAGTTAGTAGACGCCAAAATCTTTACCTACGCTGATGATACGGCATTAATTTTTCAAGGACACACCTGGACTGACACATATTCGGTAGCTGAGGCTGGATTATGCCAAGTAACCAATTGGTTACAAAATAACTTACTTACTTTGAACATCGAGAAGACTAAATACATAGCCTTTTCACTACGGCATTCAGGTACTCCACCTCCTTCGTCATTTATTAAGGTCCATAACTGTGATCTCTTCCATACAGTGCAATGTAATACATGCCCATATATTGAAAAAGTATGTCAACTCAAATATCTGGGCATAACTCTGGATGAACGTATGACATGGTCACCACACATCAATCTTCTCACCTCCAGAGTGAGGAAATTGATATGGGTTTTTAGAAAACTTCGACGTGTAACAAATCCTGATTTATTAAAACTAATTTATGTTGTCATATGTCAGTCTATAATTACTTATTGTATTTCTGTTTGGGGAGGGGCTCATAAATCACATTTGTTATCTTTAGAAAGAGCTCAGAGATCAGTTTTAAAGGTAATGTATTTTAAACCATTTCGCTACCCAACTCATGAACTTTATTCTTGTGCCAAAGTCCTCAGTGTACGCCAACTTTTTATAACAAATTCAATTATTAGACAACACTCCAGGGTCGTGTTTGATCCGGAACTAATTACACTTAAACGAAGAAATGATTTAGTTTTCAAAATCCAAAAGTTCCGAACAAATTTCATAAATCAGCAATCTCTTTTTCTAGCACCACATTTATATAATAGAATAAATAAAGAATTATATATATACTCACTCAACACGCATATCTTGAAATTAAAACTTAAAAACTGGTTATCTGGTCTTAACTATGAGGATACAGAAGCTTTACTCCACATTATTATATAATATATAGGTATTTATTCTGGTTCTAAAATTTAAACGACAAGGTAGTTTTTTTTTTTGTAATTGTAATTTTGGAATTTTGGAATGAAATTCTGATTTCTTACACTCGAATAAAGTAAGCTGTTTTAGTCGTGTCATCTAATTTATTTTACAATAGTTTAAACACACACATACAAATTTAATCACACAACCGATTACACCCGCGCTGACTCGCACCTCATACATACACAACACGAGTATATCTTTTATTATAAACCTGTAATGTTATAAAGAAAGGCACTGGATCCCGGGGCACAAAATATTTTTTTTTTCCGGGTCCATTGCACCCTCTGATTTGTATTTGCATTTCATGAATAAAGATTTATTATTATTATTATTTGATAGATTCTACTAAAATAAAATATAATTCTAAAAAGCGATAGCCAGTTTCATTTATAAGGGAGCTACATCATTGGTATTAGTCACGAAAGACATATAGTTAAAGCCACACGTCTCTATTCAATCAACTACGGGTATAATGTGAAAACATAATTATTTTATGTTTATAAGACGCTTTCGGCATATTACGTCATACGATATGATACCGCACATAATAACCAGCGGTCGGCAACCGTTGCTAATTATGCAAAAACGTGCCCAGCCTCTTGACGATACCTTAATTACTTAACCTTTATAATGTATATAATATGAAGATGTTTGTAAGTTCCAATCCACAGCGTCGCTTTTTGCCTTTAGCATCATATCATCTGGCATATGATATGGTACTCAAACAGACAAGCATGTTGAAAATTAAGAAAATACATATAGTCAAGAGCAAAATCATCAGACAACTAAAAAATAACAAGTGACATTCTCACGTAAGCACTCACACAAATGGACACATCGAACGATACATTGACAAAAGATGGACCATATATACTAAACGATGGAAAAATCCACAGGGAAAAAGAAATGTTGGTAGATCAATAAAACGGTGGGCGGATGACATTAGACACGTGACAGGAAGCGACTGGATTAATTTAGACAAAAAAAGGAAGTTAAAGGAGAAGCTAAAGGAGGTCATTACCAGAACAGTGGATCATATTTCTATTAAAAAATATTAATTTTTATTAACAATTATTTAAGTAAACTTATAAACATACTCGAAATGTTTTTTTGGAAATATGGAATTAATGGCTCTGTCGGTATGATAACTGTAAAATAAAACAGAATATTCGTTAAGCACAGTATAGTTATTTTGTCGAGATTCTATAAAACGTTATTACATTGTTGTGACCTTCAAAATGTTAAAGTAAAAGTTCAAGCTGGAGCCGACGATCGGATAGTCATACAATGAACTCATTTTTATTCAACCATTTCGTTCTACAACGAAGATCGGTTAAGAAAACACTACTAACCACTACTGCTTATAATTATTTTACTAAAAAATGTATCAGAAAATCTGTTACATATTAAATTAGAACATAATTAATAATAAATAAATAAAATTGGAGTGTTTGTTTGTAAGGACAAAATAATATTTTTTTACTAAATAGATATTACATTCTATAGATATAGACAAGTTTGAAATTTATTTTGTAAATACAATATTTCACATAATTTGAAATTATTAATAGGTATATAAGTGTTGAGAAGACGTACATGTTTTTATTATAGCCGATAAAATTTTATTAATTTATACAGTACATCTACAAAACCGAATTACTGGTTTTTCTGTGAGATCACAAACAACGCAATTCATATAATCTATACCAGGGCTTCTTAAACTATGGGTCGCGACCCCAAATGGGGTCGCTTAGCAAAATTCTGCGGTCGCGAGAGATTTTATAGTCAAATATTTATATATACCATTTTATAACATCACTAGAGTTGGCGGAATACAGTGGACTTGCAGCGTCTAGACACGCGCATTTGTTGAAGGTTTTGAGCTATCTCCACCGACAGCAGTAAACGATCGATGATCGCTATTATATGTATATTGTTACCTAATAAATAATTCATCAAAAAATATTAATTTATTTTTCTTTTATATTTGTATGGGGTCGTCAAGAAACTCGCAATCATAAATGGGGTCGTGAATGACAAAAGTTTGAGAAGCCCTGATCTATACTAATAAATAAAATTAAAGTGTCTGTTTGTAATGTCAAGATTATTTTTTTTACTAAATAGATATTAATGTATATACGAAACGTAAACCAAATTTACAATTTTTAAAATTTTTGTTTTGTTTGTTCCGAGTAATCTCCGGAACAGCTGGACGAATTTTGAGAGGTCATTTTTTGGTAGATAGCTGAAGTTACTCCGTATTAACTTGGGTACTTTTGGTTTTCGAAAATAATTACCGTTCCGAGTAAAATAAAATTTAAAGTCATAAAAATTTGAATAAAATCAGATTCGCTGGTCAGTTTAATGGGCAAGTGCTTGAATTTATGAGAAATATGTTTACTTTATCTTAGTACTAAAAATATTAGGAGCACGTACAAAAAAAAACGCAGTGAAGAATATATGAAACGCGGCTGCTTCCGCGTGCATTCAGCTTGTTAAAAACAAAAATGATTAGTCCATTTTATTTTATTTAATGTTTGATTAAATGTATAAAGATTATGAAATTTATAGTAACAGGTTTCTGAATCAAAATCAAAATTTATTTATTCAATTTAGGCCCTAAGAAGGCGCTTATGAACGTCTAAAACACTACCACCGGTTCGGAAAACAACCCAGTCGAGAAGAGCCGGCAAGAAACTCGATCTGGTTCTTTTTTTTTCATAAATATAATATATATCATTTTTTTTGTCATATAAAAAACTATACAAATCGTATTTTTAATAATGTTAGTGGAAGCACAGAGATGTGGGTTAATGTGTAGTAGGGTTTCTCATTCAAACGCCCACTTCTCTCCGATTGCGTCAAACATAAAACTGTGTTTATTGTTGGTGATTAATATTAAAGATTGTTGCATGTAAATGTTATCATCATTTCACCATTTCTGGCACAGTTGGTAGTAGTGCAGCCGGCTCCCACTTCAGTGGCGAGGGTTCGAGCCCATTTTTCTAACTCTAAAATCAGCCTGAGCTTTTAATGAAGGATAACATCGTGAGGCAATAATATGAAAACCGTATCATGTTGGTAGGGCATTTTCTAATCAATGCTCGCCTCTACCTATGCTACTACCTCAAGTTTGAAAAACCTGTCGCCAAATAACAATAGGTGTGTTCCGGTAAAATCATTTGAAAATCAGTACCTCTAGGCTTACTGTGTTTATTATCCTGGAACACATTATCACTTAGCATCAGGCCAGATTGTGGTCAAAGCACTGAGCCTATACCGTGTATGAAAAAATACATAGGCGACCCCGGAAGATCTCCACAACGACTGGTTTTGCGCCACTGGTATTTAATACATTCTTGCAACGTTTACCAGGTCACCGGTTCACCATTTCACCTGCCTACGTTGCGTCTGCCAGTGCGTGGTCGCCATTCAAGAACCTGTTCGCTCGATCGATTCTACAAGCAATGTGCCGTACCCACTGCCACTTTAGCTTGGTAATTCTTCTAACAATGTAGATTACTTTGGTTCGTCTGTGGATCTCACACTCTGAACATACCCCTATACATAGGCCGTTTAAGTAGCCTTGAAACGTCTTTAAGGGCCTCGGTGGTGCAGTTGTATTACGGTACGAATGTCGTTCTGAGGTCTCGGATTCGATACTCGGGTCGGGTCAAGTGATATTGGGTTTTTCTACTCAGTATCATCCCAGAGTCTGGAATTTGTGACTCAGCTCAGCGAAATATGAGTGGCGTAGTTCGCTATTTCACCTCTGCTTAACCCTTCGGGGATAACAGGCGTGAGCATATGTTATGTTATTATAACGACCACGTCGCAGACTTATAGTCATCAATGACAATACACACTGGTCGAATACTTTTATCTTAAAACATTGCGATGTTTAGCGTAACTTCCTAAACGCAGCCTAGCCGAGTTGGATTCGTTAATTGACCTCTTTCTTAAAGGTGGACATATTTAAATGGACAATTTGTACAACGTATACGTAAATGGATTTAATTTTAAAAGTACTTCTCTCATACATTTAAAACTATTACTCTTAATTAAACAAACAAAGTTTGCTAAAGATCTGAAAATGAAAGCTATCCTTTATAAAAAAAAACTATTAAGAAAAAATTCCTACAGCCTGTAGTTCATCTTCTTAAATCGATGAAAATTATTTATATAATTTGTAAACATCTCCAAATTCAAACAATTTTAATACTAAAAAAAAAATATGAAACGACAAACAAAAAAATAACATAATCAATAATCCAATTCTACAAATTACGAAGCAATAAAATGTGCCCACGAGTTAATAGATTTTAGTATTTTAAAATTTCAAATAATGTCGTTTATACTTTGTGAAATCGACTACAAATTAACAAACGATTACAGAATGTGAACATGGAAAAATAAAATTATCATACAATATGCGTTTGATAGGCTTAATGCGAAGTAAGTTGCCCAACTTAGGTACGACGAACGAAAGCGAAAGATAAGCCGACGATACCGGACCAAGCATTACACCTACATGCTACTGCCCACGTTGATATTAATACATAATGTGTATATTTGCCAACTTATGAATGAAACGTTTTTTTATGGTAATAAACAACAAATTTAGATGAAGGTTTTAAAATATTCGTCCAGTTGAACAATCTTTATAATATTTTATAGAGGTTGATTGTGTCGAAGCAACATCGTTGTCTATAAAAAAAACATTCCAATATTTGACTAAATAGTGAACATGACATAATATAACATAGAACAAATAAAATCTTCAAAATAAGGGCAATACATTTTATAATACAAGATACGATTATTCTAGTTTCTATTTCAAATTAAAAAAAAATGCTCATATTTATAAAAGAAAAAATTAAAATGTAACAACTGAAACCAGAAATTCGGTATTAATATTTATAGGATGTAACGTGAATGAATTCACTTTCAAATACATTCATACTAGTTGAGTGGTCGAATGCGTACGTACGCTGAGAGTAAAAACCACAATCATGTGTACCAATTACACGTTCCAATTACAACCAATGCGATGGATCAATTAACGCATTTCTGTCATAATCTAGGTAAGAATCTTTTGAAAGTGAAAATTAGTAAGTAGCTGTCGATCGTTTGCCAAACATCTGATGAGATATATAGAGAAAAAACTCTATGGAACATTTACATATATTTAATGTTACGTTAGTTCAAGTACGCATTGAAAATTTTCTAAATATTATTTATGAAAAGTTTGAAGATAATAACGAATGACAACCACCATAGATATGTATTATTTGTCAGAAACTTTGTAATTAATAAATGTATGAAACGTGTTCAACTTGGAAGATTCGGTTATCGTATTAATGTAAATCATACTACACAGTACACTACTAAATATTTCTCGAAATATTATAATAACTAACTTCCATTGTACGTGAATTTAGTTCTTCTAAAACTTGTATAAGAATAGGACACGTATAAAACTATAAGGTAAATACTATTTTTAAACTAATATTTTGTTGCAGAAGAAACAATCTTAACATAATCAAAACTTTACCTATAAAAACGTACACTTATCAATTAACTCCTGTTGAAACTATAAAAGGTGATTGCGTTAATTTCCACAAAGTTATCATTTCTTGAGATCGAAATAAGCGAATAGATAATAGTTAAATTATGCAAATATTATTCATTACATACCTTTTCGATCGCACTCTCGTGTACCTCCAAGTATTGCTACTATAGTGTCCAGAGCTTGATGGACATAGCAACAACTGCAAACTGTTCGGTCTAGGTTGCCTTTGCCTCTTTGATCTTAACTTGACCACGTCCTCCAATCTCTTTTCCTTGATCGGTGGCTTTTTATCGACGTTACATTTGCTTTCGACCTCCAAACTGTCTTCGAGATTAAGATGCTCCAGTCTGTCCTTAATGAAACTCCTCGATCTGAGCAAGTCGGGTGTCATGTCGATTGTTCTTCGTATTTCTAAGGGCGACGTCGGTGGTCTTCGTGGTTCGAACACAACTTTTGAATATTCGTTGCTACGCCGCCACAGGCGAGGCGATAGTGGCCAGAACCGGCCATTCTGCTGCGCCGACTCCATAACCATTTTTGTACAACTAATTTACTTTCGCGTTCTCGTATATTTTTGTAGACTTTATCGACTGCTACTATTTTATTCGAATCATTTTTGTTTAACAAACTGACTGAATTAAAAACATTTTTACAATCACTGCCTTATTATGAATAAATATTTAAGAGTTGGTATGTTTCTTAAGTCATAAAGAATATGATACTATCATGTTATTTTTGTTTATCAAAATCACACCCGTCGCATATGTAAGTTATTGAACAACTAAACAATCGTTGAATGAAAAGTGTTATGACTGAATGGATTCCACATGACCAATCGTGTGGATCGTTGCAATTGGAAATTCTAGGATAATAAGAATGACTCAAAAGCTTATGACAGTCGTAAGTTATAATGTGAAAATTAAAATAATCTGAAATACTTTAATAAAACACGTCAGTTATGCATTGTTTATAATGATTGATAAGATATACTTTAAACTCCATTGACTTTTACGAGTTTGTAGTAAAGAATCCTTCAATACACACCACAGGAATGCTAACATCATTTTTACAACTAGGCGCTGTGACGCCACACACACGATTCATAATTCGCTTCTTACTTTATTTAGACCAATCATAAATATGATTATAATTTAAGACATCACTCAATTGAATAAATCAATTCGGCCTTAATCGATACAACCGCGTTGATTCTCATATTTCTAAATCGGTTATTAACAATTTTTCATCAATTATTGTAATGGAAGATGGCGACCGTGACACGAAAACAAAATAAAATTATTATGTGATGACTGATATGATAGATTGAATGCTGGAGATATCCACATAATAATAATGTTGGTGAAACTATAATCTTACCTGAGATTGGTCATAAACAGATAAAAAAAACTTCCAAATTCGAATGCAGTAGACTAATGAGTAATGAGAAAATGCAGTAATGAGAAAAGAGGTAAAACAATAATACATTTGAAGCTATGATGGCGCAGTGGGTGTTGCGGCCGGATTCCGACACGGGTTCGAACCCACCTATCCAACTCCAAAATCGGCCTGAACTTTCGGTAAAGGAAAACTTCATGAGGAAACCATAGCATGGTGGTAGGGCATTTTCTAACAATGCTCGCGCGGGTAGCCACCACCCTCAAGTTGGAAAACCTGTCGCCATATACCAATAGGTGATCCGGCAGCATCACTTGAGAACCAGTACCTAGTTTTAGTGTGTTTACCATCCTGGACCACATCGTGACTTAACATCAGTTGAGATTGTGGTCAAAGCACTGAGCCTATATAGTGTAAAAAAAGTATAAAGGCAAAAAAAAAAATATGATTAAACCACTCATGACGTTCTTAATATCCTATTATACCTACTCGTATATTGATAAAAAACGAAAGTACAAACAGACAGCGTCGCTGCTTACGTTAAAGAAAAATAACACAACCAAGTTACCAAAGATAGGATTCCACGGAAACACGGAAAAGTTTTTAGAAATATAGTGACAAAACAGGATAATGGCATTGTTGTTGACTCACAATAAAATCCGTTTATCGGATGCTACTGAACGAAGGAAAAAAACGTGTAAAAATGTTTATCGAAAAAGTATATTATTACTTATAACTTAGCGATGATGCTAAGCGCAGTGGGTAGTGAGCCCGGATTCCGTGTCAATGGACGCGGATTCGAGCCCACCTATCTTAGTCTAAAATCAACCTGAGCTTTCAGTGAAGTAAAACATCATTAGGAAACCATAGTATGGTGGTGGGCATACTCTAATTATGCTTGCCTGGGTAGCTGCCATCCTTAAGTTTGAAACCTGTCACCAAATATCCAATAGGTGTGTTCCGGCAGCATCACTCGAGAGCTAGTACATAGCAAAAGTCAAAGCAATGTTTAAAAAAAAACTGTACATATTGATAAACTGATGTAAATAGATATGTTGATTGAACGATAGTTTGAATTACCTACTTCAAATAAATGTTAGTACGACCCTAATGTGTTCGTAAATCATAATGTTTTATACTTTTTTAGCACTTTTGTAAAAACCTGTGATGTGTGATCACATTGCGTATTAAGGTTTGAAGATTGCGACCTTTAAGCCCAAAGTAACAACAAAAGGTTTTTTTTAGAAAATAATTGTCTATTAATACAATATATAAATTTGTAATGTACGCTATACATCGCTAGCATTAGCATATCCTGCTGGTTTTGACGACGTCCTGTTGCACAGGGCGCTGCTTCCTGAGTAAGCATTTAGTATGCAAAGTCACTGGCGTCGTATCCGATGAGCTAATCTATTAGTACTTCATAATAACGTCTATTTACTAATAAAGATTATTTGAATCTTCATATGTATATATAGATTACTTTGAATAGTATTAATAAAACACAAGTAATCTTACATTACATTAAAAAAAAAGTAAATACATTTGCGATTAGAAAGCGGAAACTCGAATTTACTAATTAAAACTCTAATCCTGATAAATCTAATAACGGTTAATTTATACGGTTGACAAGTTGGGACAAATCCTATATATCCAAATTACAAGGGAATTAACTCTTAAAAATATAGGAATCCGAATTGATGCCTTTATATTATAAAAACTTTAAACTTAGCATTCGAATCTGTAAACATCAATGTATATTGGGAATTGTCAAATAAATGTAATGAATAAAATTAAAACATACAATGTCTACATCCATTTATATTATTTTTTTCTATCTAACTAATGCTGTTGACCGGAAGTGTCAACTTCACCGTGACTTTGGGGGCGAGTGCTCAAGGGACTCACTCAGTCGCAAAACGGCAATTAGCACAAGGTTTACCAAAGTTGTGCGAACCTCGCCGTAGCCTGTTTATATTGCTACATGTAAGTAGAAAGTAATAAAACATCTTAAATAATTGAATTTAATAATTAGGTACCCAAAGTTGTGTATCAGAATAATGCAAAGGTTTAATAATAATTTCGATGAAAAGTATTCTAACAAAAAAAAAACGTACCTACTCCCAAATTTAGACATCGAAGGAAGCAAACGAATCGATTGAATCACAGGAAATAACCTACGCGCGACACTGAGCATTATTATTGCGTTCACTGAGTCAACATGCTGACATTCCGGTGAACGAAATTGATTTTGTCACTGATCGCGCGTAAACATTTCTTATCTCTTACTCGACTTGCGTCGATACACGGCTGGCTGTCACGTCCTCCAAAAATGATGACAACGAGCGATCTTGAAATTAAATTACCCTAGGAAAACCCTTTTCAGTGATTAGTATCACAAAAATGCAGGTGTAATATGGATTGAGGACCTAGAAGATTTAGAGGCTAGAAACTTTGATAATATCGTTGCCTCGAGAGTTCCAAATAAAAACAACCAGTCCATAAAAATCCATTGAAACAACCTTCAGCTTATAGATTGCTGGTAATTTGAGTACATTTAATTTTACGTAGTCTGATTTATATAACTAAGGCAATAACCGGAACTGTGGGATCCAGTCCAGTAATAACCTTGTGCAAAATAGCCACACTCCTAAGAGTGTCTAAATCCACCATAGCGACAAACTTTTATTATTAAAAACTGTTGTAAGAACTCAAAAACGAATATAGAAGGCCTACCCTAAATGGAACTGTAAGATGTGCAAAAAATTACAATTCATGTTTGTACGATTAAAAATAGAAATAACACTTTATACTATATAAAAAAATAATACGTAATTATAATGTTACTGAAACCAACACGGGAAGAACATTTTTACTTTCGACTCAATAGTGAAATATCAATCAATTGATATCTAATTCTTTTGTTATTGTTATTATTTTGTTATTCTAAACCAGTTTGAGGTTTACGAAATCAGTACGCACATATATAAGATGACGCAGAAGTGTAAAAAATATTTACGGTGAAAGGTAATGCCCGTTTTCGTATTTAGTAAGGACAGATAGACGAAAAGCAAACGTTTTGTGAATGTTATCAGAATAGATACACAATTCTTGGTATGGTATTTAAATAGGATAAATTTATCAATATAGAGAATCCATCTCTAAAGCAAAGAAACAGAATTTCTCAATTGAGATACTATACAAACTATATCTGAAAAATATGACAAATAAATATTTACCTTACCAATCTAATTTACATATTAAAGAATTAATAATATATTTCTACTTTTATATTATATATACAAAATTCCAATAAAGAGAACAACCCGTTTTTATAACAATCGAAATAAAAGAAACGTATATATATTTAATCAGAAAACCTTTGATTCTGTGAATACAGACTAGTGTGCGGTTTCTAGTGAATAGGACGTTGTCGAGTACAAAAGCCGGAAGGCGGTATGAGGGTCGGGGGGTGCTGACTCGAAACGCTTGGACTAACAATGCTTCATAATAAGTATATGGACTTACTAATATGGTCTACACTCTACATTCAAATCCTTACACTCTAGGTCTATCGGAATATTCATCTAAATAATATAATAAACTAACTGTGTACCCACCCGCAGCTCCGCCCGCGTAAAACTTTCCATTGAATATTTAGTACACAATTTCGTGAGTTTTCATTTTTTTGTATGGAACCGTAATTATTTTCCTCTTTTTTCAGAAAGTAAGTTATTTGTCACAAATTCACACATACCTGCGATTAAAACTGTGCATTAAATCGAATTTTATACACATTTCTCGAATTTTAATTTTTTTACGATAATTTTCGAAAATAAAAGTAGCGTAAGTTACGCTGAATAACTTCAGCTATATGCCAAAAGAGTCCAGTCAAAATTGGTCCAGCCGTTTCAAAAATTAAGAGGAACAAACAGATGACAAAAAATTTAAAAATTGTATTTTTGGTATAGGTATCGTATAAACATTCACATGTATTTCGTAAAAAGTTTTTATTTCGATATTACAAACACACTTCAATTTTATTTATTAGTATGATGTACATCGCTTCACTTTTTTCGAATCAACATTATAAACAGACGAGAAACATAATAATGTCATGGGATGCCGTGTCAATATAGGAATGTCGTCATATTTTCAATTACGATCAATTTGATCTTTATAATTCTATCATCACTTTTATCTCCATCTTATAAGCAAAGATAAAACAGTTCGAGGTATTTTCTCTTGTGTTATCAACCGATATTCTTTTTTATTTTGTCTAGTTGAGATAAAATTTATTGTTATCAAATTTAAAATAATCTAAAGCAGATTTTTTTATTATTATTTGGGAATTAATTACGTACGAATTTCGAACACCCAGCAAACATTAGTATATTTAAATCAACGAATCTTATATTATCTAAGTTTAATTCACTCTTAGAACTGTTATGAGATTATTATTTAATTAGTTTTCGGAGCCAGCCCTTTTATTTAAATAATAGCTTGCGTTTATCTAAGACTAATGTATTGTTTAATAACACCTACCTCAAAGCTTTGACCACGTACATAAATAATTTAATTATGCATTAATTTAATTCCTAAGTATTATTAACGCGATCAAAATTAACGAAACGAAAACACATTATTTAATATAACATGGCAATGTATATTGTATATGTGAACCTGCGGGTGAAAACTTGTATATAAATGATTTGTAAAATCCAGTATAAATCATTTGCCGACGTTCGATAATCCGCGAACGGCGCGCTTCGAGCAGCGATCGACCCACAAATGTTTAATGTTTACACGCATTTCACAATCTATGCTGGCCTTGTTACGAACAGAGGCGCGCTCGCGATGTTGTGTTTTCATAATGTTTACACTATTTGATCCTTGTTTTCATCACAAACTATCTGAGAGATTTGTTGAGATTGATACACGTAATAATTTATGCGTGAGAACATAACATGCGTGACTAGTAGTATTATTAATAAATACAAAAAGATTTAGTCATAATAGATTGTGTTATTTCATAGGGGATCATTAAAGAATTACTTCTGCAATCACATTTTTTTCCTTTGCCAGTAAGTAAGCAACACTCGTAACAACCTCCTCCACAGAACGTAAGCTTTGGCATAATGATTACAAAATATGCTTACGTTAATAAGTAAACATTGTCTACATAATCACCATTCAACCCCAACGTGACCTATGACGTTAAAAAAAATTGGCCGACATGGACGCTAGGCAAATGTGAAACACCAAACGTCATTTAGTCATGAAATTTGCCGTCAAGTCAATGGAGTCGGTTTAAGAGCGCCAGTATGTCAAAAATCGTAAATTCTTATTCCGACGTTATTTAATAATTAGGCTACAAATAATCGTTTCCCGAATTCAAAATATATTTTAAAATATTAAAATGTGTTACTTTGTTAAGTTACGTTGTTGTTAAGTTCTTATTGCTTGTGCGATAATTTGAAGATGTCTTGCAATACAAATTATTTACTTTTATAACCATAGTTTATCTTTATAATGAATTTATAAACAATGAACATTAGGAAGCCCGTTAAGCAAATTAAAATTACTCATACGCGTTGTTAGTTATATGGTAATGTATGACATAACAAAAATACATACGTACAAAGTTATTGGATTACAAACAGGCGTGAAAAAAGCGTGTCCAAGGAGAGAATCCTCGATGTTAGAGGCATAACTAACTACTGTATCAAATCGAGGGTCGTGACGACAGCAAGAACATCGAATAAAGAATTACTAGATTTACGTGTGAAATCAAACTGATATCCCTGCAAACAGTTCTTACATACGTAGAGCGTAGCAAGCAATAGCAAATGATAATGTAATATTAAACTAAATAACAAAGCGATGATGGTGCAGTTTGTAGTGGGATCGGATTCCGCGTCAATGGATGCGGATTCGAGCCCACCTATCCCACTCTAAAATCAGCCTGAGGTTTCGGTGAAGGAAAACAGTGAGGAAACCATAACATGGTAAGGTATGTTTTAATAATACTCGCCTGGATAGTTATCACTTTAAGTTTAAATACCTATCGCCAAATACACACCTAGTGTTCTGGCCGCATCACTTGAGAACCAGTACCTCTAGGGTTAGTGAGTTTATCATTTTGGATCACATCGTCACATAACATCAGGTAAGATTGTGGTAAAAGCACTGAGCCTATACAGTATAAAATAAAAAATCTACAAAAATGAATTTAAAAAAAAATCTGTACATATACGCAGTTCATTTTTATTTAATTTGAAAATTTGTGCCTAAACTTACCTCCTCAACCTTCGTGAATAAACTAACCAGACGGTATCTATTTCCGACGGGACGCATTATTTCGAATATTTTTGATATTACGTAATTTCAAATAAGACTTGTGGGCGATATAATGTAATAATGTGTTTAGAGTAGCAGTCATAGTTAATTTTATAAAACCTAGACATAATATAAACAAAAAATAAAACTAAAGCATTCCGTCAATCCTATTCTATATGTACGAGTAACGATAGAAATTTCCTCTAAAAAATAAACAACCAACAAGGCCACATTTGTTCTTATTCAATAACATAATGTTCATTATATTCTACCTAATAGCTTGATTATCTAAAAACTACAATGTAAACGGTTCTAGTCTTGCTAAGAAATGGTAACCACAGTCACTCAAAAATTAACATAATGCGGAACAACACGCGATAGACTATTTTCTCGATACTTTTCTCAATTTCAAAAAAATCCTGTGTTCTGATATGTGATGACACATGGGTTTGAAAGCTCATAAATACATGCCAATTGATTGATAATCTATTAATTAACTAACCAGTCTATAAAAGTGTGGCACCTCACATTGACCTATGTGGCCCTTGAACAGAAAAGTGTGACGACCACTGCGTTAGATTATTAGGATAGGAAAAATGCGAATTTTAGGAAAAAACTACACTATCGTGTTCCATCATACAAAAAGAACCACTTCCGTTCCGTCTTTCTGTGTGTTAGTATCCACAGCTGCTAGATAATTTATAAATCCACTGTAGCTAAATGGAAATCTTATGAAATAAAAAGACGCGCTAAAATATTAAAATAACACAGCGCGAGCGCGCGGAATCCTAAACTAAGATTATCTCAATATTTTATTTGTATAAAACGGAGGCGTTGACCTATAGTATACTTGCTCGAAGTAATCATAATAAAATGTACAAACACTGAGTAATAGGTATCATTGTATAACTGTTGATATTTTCAAAACTAGTCCGTAGGATCTCACCAAGGAATTGTCTTGAACACCACTCTATCTGAACGACGTCATGGTTACAATTGCGTACTGTGTAATAAGTTTACGAAAACAAAAGATTAGATTTAATAATACTAGCGATCTGCCCTAGAGAAATATCTAATTTAATAAATTATAAAATATAGCCTATGTAACTCAGTGATAGTGTACTTTTCTAATGGCGAAATAATTATTATAATTAGTTTTCGAGTTTATAGATTACAAACAAACAAATCTTTCCTCTTTATAATATTAGTATGGACTAAAGCTACATATGTAGCGTGTTTTCGTACGTATATTCTAACAAAATCTACATAATTATTTTTACTGTATGATATACGTACATATACAAATACCTAGTTAGAGATAAAACAGTTAATTACATTTTTCTCATGTGTATTCAAAGTACATAATGATGAGATTTAGTGTTAACAAAAAATTTTTTTAAAAGAATTTCGCGACCACTAACTAGTAATTATAAATATGAAATTGTTGCTCAGTTAATCTTAATTGTCTTTGTATTGCGAAAAAGATCTTCTTGTGTTAATTTTTTGTTGGCCTAATTCACTAACAAGTTTAAAACCTTTTCTGTATCTACTGTAAGCAAATCCATAATAAAACTTTACCTACCATTTAATAAAACAATCAGCACTATGTGCAAGGTGGTCGTTGCTCAGACGGGCACAAAAGCCCTACCACCCCGCAGTATGGAAGAATGAACATTAATTAAACATTCGAAAAATTATATCGCACCATATATAAATAAAGCTAGCTCAATTATCCTAAGTATAAATTACTTCTGTATAATACAACATTAGAAAAATTATAACAATAGGGACAGAGTGTAGACAACGCGGGTGGTCCTCCACCTCTAAGATATATCATAAATACAGACAACAGTAATTAACAAAATACATTTATGGGGAGGTGAGATAAGCGCATCTTCTTATAAGAGCTCTTGGCATGTATCCAATAGTCGTGGAATGAGTCAAATAATATGGGGAATTCCTGCAGATTGTCAAAGTGGCGACCAAGTTTGTTCCCTCTTTTGAATGTTTTAATATTCGTCACGAATTCGTATCTTCTGAAACGGTACAATGAGTTATAAGGGATATTTTGAAATACGCGTTGCGTAACATTGTTTTGACCTTTCAGAACGGTCGCGTAGAGTTTAAATGTAAAGTTTTTTTCATCACTCCAGTAAAGTAGGTAACAAAAAATACCGCGCTTTAGATGGCTTCGTTATACTTCGGTCTTATTATGCATGTGAAGGACAATGGCGGATGTAGCAAAAATGTGTTTAGCATAGGGCCAACTCAGGAAAACGACGTTATTAAATGTATAATTTCAGAAGTAAAAATTTATTAGGACAAATAAATTAAAAAAATTACAAATCTCTTGTTTTTAAAAACAAGACATTTCAAATGTTAATAAATATTATTAACGCGATTAAAACAATAACATAGGTATATTAGCGACTTTCCGGTACTTTACACCACATAAGTGTGACTTTTAGGTAAAAATGGTCACTAGTTGGTGGTTACGTAACGCGTTTTACTAGGGGAAGGGGTGGGTTAAAGAAAAACGTTACAGCACGTTACATGGGAATATTTGAACGCTCCCTTTGACGTTGGTAGTTTATCAAACAAGCATTACTAAGAAATGACATTCCAATATGCTATGGTTTCATTGCGAATCTTTTCATCATCGAAAGCTCAGACGAATTCAAGAATATGCTCTGAGTCCACGTCGATCAATACTAAAATACTATCATTACAAATGAAATGAAGAAATTTATCAATATCCAATTAGATGAAATAAAAAACTCAAACATTCTTTTGTTGTTTAAATCGAATTTTACAAATTATTTCTAATTTTATTCTTCTTTTAAAATAAAAGATAGATCGATTAAAAATATAATTAAAAAATCAGCATTATAAAAAGAGTATGATATTTTAATTAACGAAATATGCATATTTGTAGGTGTTTAATGTGCCAGGCTCATGGCTTAAGTGACTGGCGTGTTGCCAAAGGACATCACTGCGGCAGGTCGTCGCGTAAAGTGACTTTTGGTTCCGCAATTTTAATTACTTTTAAACAATACGAAATAAAATATATTTTATTATTGACAACAGCATTTTAATTATTGAACCTTTCATTTTGTCTTCTTAAATAAAGTTTTATTTTAAATGCTCTTTAGCTTATGCTTTCATTATCTATCATAATACTTTAACATTTTATTTATTTATTTACAAATTATTATGTTAATTATTTTTCATACACAAATATTTATGTTTAAAAAATATATATTAAAAATTAAACTCTCAACGGTGAACACTTTAATAAATTATATCATGCTAAATCCTGCTTAAGTAAATCTACTTTTAATAAAATCACAGAAATTAAAATATTGGTAACAGCTAGATAGATTTCATACTAAATATTTCTTGACTATTACCATTATGGATGGGTAATATTAACCAATCTATGAAATTATAGACCACAAAAATATATCGTTTTCAATTAAATAAAACTATAGACAAAAAATAAAATTTTCGTAATCAACATTTTACCCCATATCTATAGTAAGTATCTGAAGTTAATCACAAAACTTTCACTCTAAAAACGGAAAAGTCCTAAAAGCTTGTAGTAAATATGCAATAATGTTAATGCATAAAAAACGACAAACAACCGACTGCCCCAAAAAATTCAGTTAAGGCAATCAAACTAATGGAACAACACATCGTTCCCGGCGCAAAGCAAAACCGCCGGAGCAACGACACAAAATAGGAGAGCTTAATCACACTATTAACACAGGTCTGAGTCACCAGCCGACCGCTACATAGCGATGTCATTTACTTGATTGAATACAAACAAAGGTACGCCATTACCCAGATGAAAATATTCGGAGCATAGTATTACTCTATTTTTCTATAACGAGATCCAATGAAAGGATTTTCAAAGGTAAGAAAGATACCTTCTACTGAATTTCTTCTATTGAACTGATTACTCTAAGTGCAATGGTTGCCAGTAAGAACGTTTTGGTAGCTAAACACACTTGAAGGTGACCTCTTCCTATTTTTTTCTTTTATCTGCATCTTGGTTTACCATCAGATAAGAGTTCTGTAGTTTTACTGGTATTATTGGAAAGTGACATTCATGTTAATATAGGATATTATTTCATTAAAAGCTGACAGTGATCAAAATTACTATTCACTTAAGAAGAAAACGTTCTACGACATAATATTGATATCAATCCGCCACGCCCTGAAAGAGCGAATTAATGTTCTATTCATTCAATCCTCATTCACTCAACCCATAGTTACCCGTTCCATAATTTCCTAAATTAGTATACTCACTAATAAATAAATATATTTGATACAACAGATTTACTATAAAACTTTCTTATTTACAAAATAAATTGTTTATATAAAACAGTGTTTACAACGTTTTATAATTCAATCATCAATAATCTTGGCGTCTATTTAAAGAAGACATTTAAAAGAATAATAATTATAACCGCTCAGAATATTTCCAAGAAGATCGTTAATCTGTCACAGTTGATTGGACCGCTTTTTGCAATTCCCGGCGTGTAAATCACCTTTTGAGTAAATAAAAGTGGTTGTCCTTACAGCGCTAGCGATAATAACACGCCTCTTGCCTTAATGCGCCAAGTGCAGGAACAATGAGTAAGTTAATAATGAGATTATAATTAACTGATATAATTCTGGTTTTTCTTTTATCGTACATACTACGCTATTACTAAATTTTACTAGTCACTTTTGCCGGTGTAACAGATTGAATATTAATATATTATAAGCAATGACTTCTATTCTTCTTCTCGTTATTAAATAGCATCCTACTAATAACCACAATTAAGAGGAAAGAAACATCTTTAAAAATTACAAAGGTTGCGGTCGGAGCTGGGTACATAGTGGTGGAACTCTTATGGGAAAGTGCGCTCGTCAAGAAGACATGTTGAGCTTTTTAGTGTATATGCACGGTCTCACATAACCAGTCTGCTGTTCTCCATGATGGGTTTACTCCAACGAAAAAAAAAAAACAATCAACCAACCAACAACAACAACAACAACTTGGCTTGAAACATACAGCCAATATATCACCGAAAAAAAAAACTACATAAATTAGAACCGATTAAAGTTTTTGCGTGACAATGAAAATATCGTTTATAAACATCTGCAAGATAATAGAATATAGAACCACGGCACAACTGTAATATGACACTAAAGCGTCGTCCAATAACGGTCTAAGTTTAAACTTAGTGTCAGCGTGAGTCAGTTATCTGAAACGGGCGTGTGAAACGATTTGACGAATACGAGGCGCCTAATTCTCATACATAAACGCAAAGGAATGAATGCAATTTTTTTTCATTACGCTGTAAAAATAATTATAAAAGTTTTACGAACAAGCATTAAATTGCTTTTGCTGTTCTGTAGTTACTTTATACCAACAAAAAAATATTATGTCTTTCATTTATTAACAGCTTTAATTTGCTAATTGGTTTCATTCTCTGTATAGTACTGAGATTTTTGTGTGCACATTCACTCACCACAGAATATGGTTAGGTATCAGGAAGGAGCATAAATAAGTTACGAAATGCCCACTGTAATGTCAAATCAATTTCGATTACTTGAAATTTTACTTGGAAGTGTTTTTTTTTATATTTCAAATTAACTTCAGACAAACAATTAGTAACGACGAATAAGCAAACTTTTCGTGAAAAAATTATAAAAAAAAAAATTGTTGAATTCGTATTTCGGCTAAAATATCTAATCAAATTTAGATTTTTTTTCTCATCCAAGATACAACTATTACAACCATATACATTCACTGAATGTTAAATTAAAAGTAAACAGACAGTCTAAATTGGAGCAAACTACTCATAACAAAAATAATGCATCAAATGATAACGAAATCTTAGCTTATGCTGACGAAGAGAACAAATAAAGAATAATAGTATTACTAAGTTTTAATAAATAACATTAATTATATATCAACATTAAGTTACTTGAAAACTGTATTTTACCTTTTAAGGTATTACAATCTTCAGGGATACTAAAAAGTAAATAAATAGTAAACACAAAAATAACCAATTCAGTTACGTACTGCGAAAATATTACGGGGCTTTACAAGGTTTAAGATAGCTACAAATGAGATGCTGTTTATTGTTAATAGTGAAATAAAAAGGTTTGTTGTTATGACAGTAAACGATGCCGTCAGTTATCAAAACGGTAAATCAACAAGCCAAACATTGGACGCAATGGGGGCAAAACAATTCGCCTAACTCGCTCCAATGCTTAGTCGGCTTTCAGCTGAATTTGGAACGGTGCATTTGTAAATATGCTCTTCTTTGTTAGAATTTTATTATTTTGGGATATCAATTAAATCAACTTAACTAATGAAGGCGTCAGTTTTATAATTTTATTATAATTTGCGTTTAATTGTGGCAAATATTAATTAGCTAATCATGTCTCTTTCTTAAGCTTTAAATAATTTCAGTTAATAATTGAGAAACTAACAAAAAATATGAATTAGGGCAGCAGTTGAAGACAGAAAGAAAATAGGTAAAAACATGTGTTTGTACATAATATATGAGAGCAGTTTTAAATTGAAACAGCACAAATACTGGTTTTCTAAACAAGATTATCAATTATTTAAATGGTACATTATCATAATTCTTAACCTATATGTATGGTATCTAAGTATATGCTTTTATAGATGTATGTATGTAGGAATGAAAGGAACGTAAGACTGAGTGAAAGAATGCAATGTGAGCGAATGGATGATGGAAATAAGAAAACGAAAAAAAAGAAGATCGAAGATGGCGAACCGGAAAAATGTGTCGGGAAAATTTGTAACGAAAAGAATAAAAGATTTAATTAGGAAGTATTGTGTTTAATCACTACCGATATCCTACAATTTTGGCGGCTCGTCCGGGATACGTAAGAAGAAAAGTAAGAAATATACGACGGAAAAAATTAAATAAAAAAAAATAGCAGCTTATTAAGACGAAGATGCCAAAGAACAGACAACTCGATGCTGAAGCATATGTTGAGCAAGAGGTAACGGCACGGAGTGGAGGTATGCTACACCTTACAGAGGGGTTGGTCCCGAAGTTCACTGGTCAGGATAAGACGTATCCGGCTACTAGGTGGGCTGAAGACGTCGAGGACAACGCTGAGGTGTTTGCATGGACTCCAGTGCAGCAATTATTGATGGCGCGGCGGTCATTATCTGGGTACGGCGGCACTCTGGCTACGGTCTGAAAGGACGTTCAAGACCTGGACAGAATTAAAAGCTGGTGTTCTGAAAGAATTTCCCGACACAGTTGATATTAAAACGATCCATGAACTCATGAGTGCGCGGACGAAAAAAAATGATGAGTCATGCTTGGACTACCTACTCGTTATGAAGGAGTTAGGAAAGAGAGGGAAGATGCCGGATTATGTAGCGATAAAATACATAATTGAAGGAATACAGGATAAACCTATTAATAAAATGATGTTATACGGCGTTACGACGTATTCGGACCTGAAAGAAAAAATTAATATCTATGAGGAAATTCTAGAAAAGTCACGTGGTCAACAAATGCAGCATCAAGAAGTGAAGAATAGTCGACTGAGAACATTTGTGAACGCTAGGAAAAAATGCTATAATTGTGGTGGAAATAATCATGTGTCGAGTGAGTGTCCACATAAACAAAAAGGGTTTAGACGTTTCCGTTGCAATCAGTTTGGCCATATTTCATCGCAATGTGAGTCATCATCGCCATCTATGGAGGCAACAAGTAAACCTGTTGATAATGTCAGATACTTTCATTCAAACAAAAATGGCGGTTCAACTAGACAAGTTCAGTGCGTTCAGAAGGAACGGATGAATGAAATTGCAACGAATCAGATTGACGAATCTAACCATATTGTTATGTCGATAACAAATGAGGATCATGGGCATAAATCAAACTTCACAGCGATCGAACATGTTGAGAAGAACGAGAGTGACCGAGTAACCGAGTTGTCTAGTAAGATGGCGCTACCAGCAACCGGTATGAATGTAAACAAACTCGAATGTCAAAAACCAATGAAGAAAATTATTTTGTTTAATAAAAGTGTTAGTGCATTAATCGATTCAGGTAGTGACATTAATTTAATAACGTTTGATTGCTACAAATCATTAAATGCACCAGAGTATGTGAGAAACATTATATATTTGACGGGACTTGGTTCGACGCGAGTACATTCGTTAGGTTACTTTACTACGAATATTATTGTAGATGGTCAATGTTATCAAAATGTTGTATTTTATATTGTACCTAAAGATGTTATGCCGTTCTCACTGATTTTAGGACAAGAGTTTTTAAAGGAGGTAACGATCGTTATGGAGGGTAGTCGTGTATTATTGTTGAAGTCTAGCGAAAATTGGTATCGTGATTTCATGTGTGCTGTGTGTGTTTCCGATATTATAGGTTACGTTGGTGATAAAGCATTGCAAGGAGAGGTGATGCAGCTAGTCAAATCATATCGACCGAATAAGACGTGTGACGCTCCAATCCAAACTACGTATTACGCTAAAAGACGACATCCCTGTGGCTCAGCGACCACGACGGCTGGCCCTAGCGGAACAAAAAGAAGTTGAAAGTCAGGTGAAACAGTGGTTACATGACGGTATAATTAGGGTAAGTTTTTCGGAGTATGCTAGTCCCTTAGTTCTTGTAAAAAAGAAAGATGGCAGTACCAGAATCTGTGTGGATTATAGACAGATAAACAAGAAGATGATTAAGGATGAATACCCATTACCTGTCATAGAAGATCATATTGACCACTTATCAAAGACGAAAGTGTTTAGTACATTAGATTTGAAGAATGGATATTTTCACCTACCTGTACATGAGGATTCAATAAAGTACACTGCTTTTGTAACCCACAAAGGACAATATGAATTTCTTAGGGCTCCATTTGGATTGTCAGTTTGTCCAAAGGTGTTTACTAGATTTATAAATGCTATTTTTAGAGATTTACTGGAAAATGGTTATGTTTTAGTTTTTATCGATGATCTCATAATACTTTCAGAAAATGAGCTTCAGGCTATGGAAGGCCTAAAGAAAGTGCTTGAGCGAGCATCTCAATATGGACTAGAAATCAACTGGAAAAAATCACAGTTAATTCAGCGAAGAGTGGAGTACCTGGGGCATGTCATAGAAAATGGTACAGTGAGACCATCACCGGATTTGACGGATGCGGTGGTAAGGTTTCCTCAACCTATTAATGTAAAGCAAGTACAAGCATTTGTAGGATTAACTTCCTACTTCAGGAAATTTATTCAAAACTTTGCACTAATTGCAAGACCTTTAACTGAGTTGTTGAAAAAGGATACAGATTTTGTCTTTGAGACACCTCAACAAGCAGCATTTCAGGAGTTAAAGATGACGCTGGCAAGCACACCAGTATTAAAAATATTTGACCCACAGTTGTATACAGAATTGCACACAGACGCATCTATGTTGGCGTTGGCAGCCATACTACTTCAAGGATCCGCAGAAGATGGTCAGTTACATCCAGTATATTACATGAGTAAAAAGACGAGTGATACTGAGAAGAAATACATTAGTTATGAATTAGAAGCTTTAGCGATCATAGAAAGTGTGAAAAAATTTAGAAAATATTTATATGGTACTAAAATGCGGACTAAAGATGACCTAAAGATTTATGAGCTTTTGCTACAAGAAGGTCGCGACGCGTATGTAGATAATAGAGAAAATCTACGACAATCTGCGCGAATGCAGATAATGAAAATCCAAGAAGAGAATCGGATTACTTATAATAAGAAACGTAAAGAGAATATGCGCTATCAAGTTGGAGATAAAGTCGCTATTTTGAGAACTCAGTATGGTACTGGTTTAAAGCTGAAACCTAAGTTTTTGGGGCCATATAGAGTTATCAGGATCAAAGGAAAGGATCGTTATGATGTAGAGAAGCTGAGCAATTCATCAGAGGGGCCAGCGCGCACGTCAACATCAGCTGATAATATGAAACCGTGGCCTCAAGGTTGGTGAATTCCACGTCGTACGTGGTAAGTTTTATATGTCTGTATTCGAACAGTTTTTGCCGCTGCTCACGACTTCCTCAGTAACGACGTTACCTTTCTTTTTGTACATTTTACAATGTTAGATTTTGTTTTTAACTTGCCTGAGGCCAGGCAAGACCACAGGATAGCCGAATGTAGGAATGAAAGGAACGTAAGACTGAGTGAAAGAATGCAATGTGAGCGAATGGATGATGGAAATAAGAAAACGAAAAAAAAGAAGATCGAAAATGGCGAACCGGAAAAATGTGTCGGGAAAATTTGTAACGAAAAGAATAAAAGATTTAATTAGGAAGTATTGTGTTTAATCACTACCGATATCCTACATGTATGTATATATACATTTACAAGATTTTTTTTTCTTAATTTGGAATATCAATACCTTTATTATTTCTCCATTATCGCTGGTTAGCTGGTAAATGCCTTGTGGGATTAAGTTCGCCCGTGTACAAAATATTGGTACAATAAAGAATTCATTCATTCATTCATTCAGAGCTGAAACTGGAAAAAGTGCAACTATCCTTCTTATGTTATTCCTATATACGTGTATAGACGTAATGTTGACTAAATAATTTAAATGTATTTTACAATCACAAAATAGGTACTTTTTATTGTAAATGGTTACTACGAACTGCAGTGTTAAAAATAATTATCAATGATCTGCCTTATTTTACAGTGATTGTGCTTCCAAGAAAGGGAGTGAATGTTGATGAAGTGTATACTATATACATAGGTCATCAACACTCTTAAGATTGTTTGTTTTCTGTGCCAGTTTTTTATTTGAAGCTATTGTTTTATTTTGTTTTTTGGCTTTCTTATTTTATAAACACGTAAATTTGATAGCAGAATTCATTCTCAAACTAATCTTTATCAAAGGTTAGATAACCATAGCTTATTTGCAGTTTAGAGATTTAGTTATCGTTTACTGTAATTACTCCATGAATATTTTAAAATTATTATAAATTTAATTTGGACATATTAAAAATAAATGATATCATTTTCATAAAAAAAAAACTATTATCGGTCAATCAGAATTTTATCTTATGATATTTTTAATAAATATTACGCAATCATTACAGTAAAATAATAGATTAACTATGTTATCAAAGTTCATCAAGCATATAACATAATAATAAAAACTTGTTTACGGGAGTAATGTTTTCTCGGGTACTTTTCAGTACGTAAGTAGGTAATTTAGAAAATCAATGGCCAAATACATACTTACTCTAATAACGAGTTAGATATTTGAACTGAGGGTTTTATGTGTTTTAGTTAGTATACTATAATATTATTTTATATTAAAAAAAATGCAGAAAAATTGCGTAAGAGTAAAAAATGACAAAAAATCTCATAGTTTAAAATGAACTTCATTTTAATTGAAATTATATATCTTTATATATATCACTATTAGATGTCGTTTTTAGTTATAAACACACATTTTACAACTGAAAGAGCAAAACACTCGTAAAACGTATTCTAAATAAAGTCGAGTCTGCGTATTAGCGACAGGGATTCTAATCTGAGAAGTTAAAATGTCGTTTCTATTTTTGTTGACTGCCTCATAAACATTAAAATTATAGTTCACTTGTGTCGTATTAAATATACCTCGTAACGCTTTCAAGGATCTTATTTATAAAAAAAATTGAAATAACAAAGTTTTAATGTAAGAATATTTTATACATAAATGTTGTCTAATAACATAACTATTTGGAGTACTATACATTTATACAACTCATAGTTTAACGTCAAGGCAGTGATTATAAAAAAATAAACTATTAAAAATAATTAACATGCATAAAAGGAAACCTCAAATAAACACAATTCACACGAACACAAAACGACACATCGATAAACTTCTTTTAATAAAATCGATTTAATATAATAATACAATCAAACTCCGAACGAAAAGAACGGGAGGATTCATAGCGCGGACCGCGCTGCTCGCGCATCGACCTGAGACTGGCTGGAGACGAGGTCTACCACCACACGCATCATTCACCTCAATTCACTATCCCACTCAGGCATATGAAGCTTATTGTCGTCGAAATAAGACAGACGTTGAAAGTTGGTCAAATTAATTTCCCTCAGGTGTAGTGAGGGCAGCGTCATTTTGCAAGAACGTGCATTCAAGGACGATTAACAAAACATAATAATAATAATATGTATGTTTATTTATATTTAAATGTGACCGTTTTTATGTTAAATGTCATATGATTGTGTGGAATTATCAGTTCGCATGACATTTGTAGGAGCGGCTGAATTATTTTTAGGTGAACAGGCTGGTTTTACAATAAGTTTATAATAAATAACAGTACAGTTAAATTACTAGCTTATTAAGAAGCGAACAACGGCTTTACATTTTTAAGTTTTCAGAATTCACATTTTGTACATTACGAAATGAAACTCGCTTATTACCAGAAAGATACATTTTTATCCCAATGATTTTAATTACAGATATAGTAGTCGTCAATAAATATTTAAAATATGATAAGTACCTACAACTAAAACGTACATTATTTGGAAAATAAAAGTAACATTATCTAAATGATTTAGAATTATAAGTTCTCATTATGATCCTTTTTATTTTTAACGGATCCAAATGCACTAAAACAACGATATCAACTGCAATTTATAGTCATCATTATTTTCTTACTAATCTAAACAAGTAATGCTGCTCAAACACACCTATAGACATAGATATTAAACCTAAAAAGAAAATTATCCTTATTAAAAGTTTAAAACTGCAACTAAAACTTGTACATTTATATCGTCAAATAAAATTAATTTAACTACATCATATGACCTTAAGCCAGTGTATCTGGTTTGTTTAATATATGCAATTAATATGTGGCTTGCCGGAGGAATGCGGCGGCGTTGTGCAGCAAACGGCAATGAAAGTCTTACAACTACTGTACATTACTCTTACATCCTAATTGATCAGTTTATCTTTTCTGTCTACGAATATCGGCACCATTTTGTATTGTAAGAAACAGTTACTACAATATTTAAAACATGTGATAGGAGCTTTTTTAAACGCAATTTTATCTCTAAAATTTTGATACAGCAGTTTGTTAGCATGTTTTCTGATAAAGTTACAAAAACCCGTAGTCTAGACGTGCTATGTAAGTTTTGCAAATTAAAGATCTTAATGACTGGAGACGTAAATTGTTTTTGTAAATATATAAAAAGTTAATTGTTCCGTTAATTGTTCTGGCAATTATTTAGAAGAATATATGAAGTCCACCATTCATATATGTACACATTTTTTTTCAAGTTCCACCAATTCTTTAAACTCTGATGGTCTGCAATTATGGTGAAATTTAATGAATTTGTCCCACAAACATATAATGAAAAGCGAAGAATTTTTAAAATACAGGCTTGATAACGGGATTACTATCAGTCATTCACACAGACCTAAACGAAAATCCAGCTGTATATGATAAGATACATTAAACGAATTTAAAGAAAACATTGATTTTCTATAGGTTCATGATCTGAGACTTGAGAAAAGTAAAATTAAAAATACCATTTCCATAGCATCTCTGTAATATTGATTGGCATCAGTTACAAGTTATCAAGAATATATGTAATAACGAGCTGTGTGCCCGCGGCTTGGCCCGCGTTTTATATATTCTTCGCTGCGTAATATAGTTTTTAAATAATCATTGGAAAATAATGTTTTGATGGTGCTATGCTTTGAATCGTATTTTGTTCGCAGTTTCACGAGTTTTAATTTTTTTATGTCGTACCCTAATATTTACCTAAAATTATTTTTGGTACTAACCAAAGTAAACATACTTTTTACAAATTCAAACACCTGCCAGTGAAACTGCCTTGAATCTGATTTTATTCATGAAATTTCACAAGTTTTAATTTTTTTACGCGCAAACCTAATTATTTTAGAAAAACAAATGTATTTTAAATTACGCGGAGTAACTTCATATATCTACCAAAAACAGTGCCGTCATAAGCGGTATTGCCGTTTCGGAGATTACACGGAACAAACAGACAGACAGACGGAATTTTTTATTTTTAGTATAGGTATCGTATATACACTTCAATTTTATTTATTAGTAACTATAGATAAGAGAGGTATAGTTTTATTATTTAAAAATATATACAGCGTCATAGTATGAAAGCTAGCCCAACTGAGTGAATGTACGATACTATCATTAGTAGATTATTTATCACAGTTGAAGGGTTCTAGAACGACTGCTGATCGACTTCATCCAATGTATCACTATACAATCAAAGTTTGATCATTGGAATTTCATTATTCTTACAAGAAGCAGCATGGCATTTTTGCTCAATTGTTATGTTAAGTCTCGTGGGTTTAGACTTGACAATTAGACTGCATGCCATGATTCACAGTGGTTATTATCTCTTTTTGCAATAGAAAGTGTTTGTTGTCGCAGAAAGTGACAACAACCTGTTCTAGGAGGACGCAGTAAAGCGAGAGTCAATAAAATATTTATAAGAGAGATGATTCAGTTTTTATCTTTCGTTTTTTTGTTGTTAGAAACATCGGAATTGCCTTCACTCACGAAGCTATGTATTTGCGGTCAAAGCTCGCTGGGTCTCGATGGTAAAATATTTAGAAAGACGAGCCATTTAACATCTATATATGTATTTTAGAAAAATTACCAACCTTTACACTTAAGGCGGAAATAAGTTAGTTTGTAAGGCATTTTATATGTGTTTTGGCAGGATGACTTGAGAACCAATACCTAAGTGAAGGGTATTAGCATATTCTCTTATTTTTTTATCCATAGCGTTAGGCTAAATTCCTCGGAATTTTTAACGCAGGTAGCTAGCTAGCTCATGCAAAAGTTCGTACTATTTTGCGCTAGTTACCATTTTTGGGTGATTGCCTTAAATACGGTGAAGCTGTTAATAACATTTAGTCATTTAGAAAAAAATCTCACACTTTTAACATCGTTTGAGATTGTGGTGAGACGCTTATCCTAAAAAAAAATTAAATTAATATATATGGTCTATAGATTTGTATATCACACCTCAGAGTTTACCAAATAACATATGTCTGTTATAATACAATAATACAAAGAAAGAATAAGTAATATTCTATTAAAAGACAATATACACGGGATTACAGACTAGGTGATATAGGCTTAAAGTAGGTAATTAATACACGGAAACAAATGTCTACTTTATGGTTAAAGGTCTTATAATAAACAGTTGCACACACAAACAAAATGTATTTATGAATTATTAACTAATTAGTCATACGTTATGATCGATTCGAAGTCATGTAGATTTTCCTTACAATAAGTGGGCTGGAATCGTGTACAATAAAACGTGACTCGATTCGAATACACGAATTCTGCCTACCTAATTGGTATTTCTATTTTAAGTTACTTTATACCTTTTTGTCCCTGTGTATTTATGAAATATAACGTTTACACGTTTGTCTGTATGAATGAAATTCAATATTTTCATAGTTATGTGTTTATGATTTTTTTGTAGTAGTAATTTTTTAACACCAAATGTTTGGAAATTGGAACTATATTGTATTTATAGGTATTTTATATGGTGTAATTGCAGAAGATGTTTTAAGATTCACGTATTTTTATAAAAAATAATAAATTATTATAAATTTACAAATAATGGCTTTGTTTTTGTTACTATTTTCCGGCCGAATATCCAAGCGCTTCGGTTCGGCGTTTAAAAAATGAGAGTACAACCTTTATGAGAAGTTGAAATAAAACTTATTTGACTGTCTACTACAGTATTTATTACTAAAAAAAAGATTTGTTCTTTTTTTCTAAAATATGTCATATTAAAATTTATTAATAATGAACATTATTAAATGTCATTTCTGTTTCAAAACGTAACATCCGCTCGAAAAAGATCTTAGTTAAGTCTCAACACACAAGGTACGGGAGCGAGCGGAGGGTGGGCTCTTCTAGAGTATACCGCGCTTACGTCCAGTCCCGCACGTTGTTTGTTGAAACCATTAGATAGTCGTCATATCGCGCATAAATAAGTTTTATTTCAAAAGTATTAACATATTTATTACAAGCGGAGCCACGAACGAATGTCAGTAAAATGAACGTGTAATATTATAACGCAAAATGTAATATTTACACAACAAGCTCCTATAACTGTAACTTTACTAGTTGCATACGAGTTTTGATATATTACGAGTCGTAACATTAATTCCATTTGAATATGTATACAATATTTCACTACTTCCTTAAATTCAATACAGGAAGCCGATATATTTAATAGTAGAATTGAGGAATTAATCATGTATATATAGTTGATAATCTAAATTAACACTAACTAAATTATTTACCGTTTATAATTTGTACTGTAATCATCTATTTAAGACTGTTTATTTCTTTATAAATAAATATTGCTTTATAATATATTTTATTTTTAGTTTAATTTAATTAAAATATTAAAAATACAATTCATACAGTAAGATGTAGAAAATAAACTTTTAAAGTTTCTCGAATAATTTTAAGAATTAGAAATTAATAATCATTCGATTAATATTTAAATTGTACGAAGCAATAATCAATTCCGTATTTACTTATAATCTTAAATGACAAATTCGTTTGCAATCACTGTCGAATTCAAAATGTACATACTTACTTCTAAATCCTTCAAAATAAATGTTTCATCAGCGTATCTTGATAGCTTGAACCTCAAGTTTAGTATCTACACACGGCCGGTTTCAACATGCGAACTCAATCTGTTTTTCCGAAATGTGAACCATTTTTTCTTTAAGTATCAGATCCGTTAAAACAACTCTTTTGGTTTTGATCTCATTCTTAACTTATAAGATTCGATATTGAAACCCGCAGATCGATTACATTATCACTTAACATCAGGTGAGATTTTGATCAAACGTTAAACCTAAATACTATTTTTATTCATACGATCATAATACGTTCACTGCTGGACATAGGTCTCCTCAATAACGGGAGGATTGCCATAATCGCCACGTTTGGCAGGCGGGTTGGCGATCACAGTAGGTATTTGTGGTGGTCAGATGATGCTGTTGCCCATCCCCTGGTTTATCCCTTAGTCGCCTTTTACGACACCCACGTGTGTATATTGAGTGGAAGCCGAAGGCCTTACCCGACCACCAAACGGGACGAGGAATTAAACGTCACCTATTTACGTTATCTACCATACAAATAGACCGGTAACATTACAAAATAGGTGGTCCGAGGAAGACCACCGCGGTAGAACCTTACGATCTCTTTCACTATCAAAGATTACGCTGTGATGTAACGTCACGAATCTATGTTACATCAAGACGGATCATTGGTATCATCAGTTTATCTACGAATGCGATAGTGAAGTATGATAAAAGCGAGATAAAAACTATGAGAATATATTATATACATTTGTTTTACACGATATAGGCTTAGTGCTTTGACCACAATCTCATCTGATGTTAAATGACGATGTGGTCGAGGATGGTAAACAGACTATGACTAGAGATACTGGTTTGAGAACCAGTGATGCTGCCGGAACACACCTATTGGTATTTGGCGACAGGCGACACTTCCCAACACTTGATTTTTATTCAATCAATCGACCGACATAATATAATCGTCGATAGGTTGGTTTAATTAAGCAAAATTTTAGAAACTGTAACCTGGCACATAGGGGTCAAGGTCACGTCCCGCTTTTCGGTTACAGATCATTCATTCAACTCAACAATAAATAAATACACTCGATATCTGGGCGATTATGGGGCGATTATCCTAATAAATTTAGTAATTTAAAATTAATCTTGTTTCTATACGAACATACGAGTACATCAACACTTACGGTTTAACCTACTTTTATAGGAAAAATCTATCGGCAGACACCTTTAATAATATCAGTTTTTAAGAAATATTTAATACGATAAGGTGTTAGCAGTATAAATACTAATAGAATAGTTTTAATACGATAAGGTGTTAGCAGTATAAATACTAATAGAATAGTATCTAAATCAATAGGGCACAAATGAATAGTCAATAAACGAGGTAGACACTTTCAAAAGCCACGTCACCCTAATTAGAATGTGCGGTGAGAAGGGACCTGACTGCTGGCTAGACTAACCATAACCGCTATCGACCAATGACGAGCGTCGCGACATGCAGACTATTAAAACCAATTAATTTGCATGGCAAAGGGCTTACTTACTGTTGTATCGACAGTAATAATAAAGTAATTATGCAATAGTTTAACGCATACATGCAAGCAAATAACGTTCCACAGTTTAACATATAATTGTAGTTATAGAATTATATGAAGCAGTTGATACCGTCTTCTCGTCTGGTTCCCAGGTGACTTTCTTTGTTTTTACTAGCTATTGACGAGTTTTAGTGTGTTATCAATAAAATATAGGATTTCTTAGGAAAAGAAGAAACTTCTTTCTCCAAAATTGAAATAATTATTATGGTTCAATTTAGAGCCAATTTTTTGATCCGTAGTCAAAGTTACTATATCCATTTGTCAATTTTACTATTACACAAACCAATGGTTATAATCACAATGCGTTTTTTTGATGACAAAATCTACTATGGTTAAATTTAGCAATAGTTATTTATGTTGCCAGTAAAATGAACTGTATAATAGAATACTTTTGATTCCGGTAATTTTTTTTTTTGTATGATCATTCCGAGTAAAATGTGTCATAGTCCATAATTCGAGTTGTCGAACAAACATTATAAAAAACAAAGGGTCGAGCTACTCTCGAACATCTGTGTCCATT
The DNA here is from genome assembly GCA_014132275.2 of Samia ricini. NCBI lineage: Eukaryota > Metazoa > Arthropoda > Insecta > Lepidoptera > Saturniidae > Samia > Samia ricini. Next base: position 13,430,701 of record AP028158.1, read on the forward strand.
ATTATTTCTTGTGATAGTTTTGTAATGATATTACCTTTTTTTTTTTTTATTTCGTCTTGTCTAAAATATTCTTTGATTTTATAATTTAATTCTTGGATTTAATATATTTTACAAGCCAAATAAATATTTGTACAAACTTGATATACTATACATAATGGAATACTGAATTCTTATGAAAAACAAAATTCATAAACAAATATATTACGAAAAAGATAATAAATAGCAATTTATTAATACGTTGTAATTATTTAACAAATTATTTTATATAAATTAATGTTACATAATGAAACTTCAAATTATCTACTTCAAATGTTACACAAAAGCAATGAAACAGCTGTTCGCACTGGAGTTAACCATCCGCCATCTTGCTAACCCGACTGAGTTGAATGGTTAAATTTTGTAACAAATAGTCACATTTTTGACAAATGGTTAGCTTAACTATGTTTCAAAAAACGCTTTAGGGCATTCTTTTAACCATTTGTTACAAATCTGACCATTTCTCGAGTTGACTACGGATCAAAAAATTGGCCCTTAGACCACCAGGCGAAGATTAACACAAATATAAAGTGCAATTGCGTTTTTTTTTTGTCGTGAATTTTACGTAACCCGACTTTGCTTTGTTTGATATATAGTATAGTATATATAATATAATATAAATATAGATTAGTAATATATCACTGTTGACATGAGGTTGAAAAAAAAACACAGAAATAAGTAACTTTTTTAAAATAAACTTATATATCGATTATAAACTTTTGTTAATTTTAAGGATATTGGTTCGTGTAGTATTTCTATATAACTTTGTGGTAAAAATAAACGATTCATGAACATGAGAAGTCAATGCTAGCACCAAATTTTGTCACAAAGTTGCATGTACTCACGTACTAAATTCTAGCAACACTAACGTGTACCAGGCGAAATGTAGGCATAACAAAGGACGTTAAAAAAAAACCCGTTATCAATTTTTCAAAATGTAAATTGGTATATTTTTACTATATAAATATAGAGAATTATTATCGATTATAAACTAAACACGAAATGATCTTACAATGTATCGGTAGCAAGAAAAAGAACGCCTTAAAGTAAATTTATTCGAAATTGGAATACATAAAAATATAATTGATGATGCATAACATACTTTACAAAGTATAAATCAAAAGTATAATCACCTTTATAACTGTAATTATTTTATTATGAGAACTGAAAGCGAGAAGCAGTTAGAAACGAAATGATTACTATTAAAATACATGAACTAAAAACAACACACAACAGCGTAAAACCAAAGTTAAATTACTAATTATTTTTCCTATTAGATTACAGTTTGGACTCAAGTATGCCTATGAAATATACTATCTAATATGAAAAATTGAAGAAATAAAACCACTAGGGAAATCTTGCAAAATGTCTCAACAATCTATATCGTATCCACCGCTAAGTCTATTATCATTCCCAAAGCGTACTCCAACGGAAAACTAATCGACCGCGGTACAGGTAAAACTTACTTTACTAATGAAATCGTATTCAATGAAATGATTTTCCTATTGTCTTCACAGAAACTAGTTATAAGGCGCACTTTGTTAGAAGTCGTTCATTAAATGCAATCTTATTAATGCGTTGCATGCAAATTGCATATTCTATGAATTGAATAGGATGTCTGAATTGTAGTGACATAAGCGGAGAAATTTCTGTATGAAGGAGAACAGGCAACCAATTAAATTTATAGCCTCAAACTCAAATTATGTTGTCTCACGATACTGATGCTAAGTATCAATATACAAGTACACACTAATTCAAACATGCAATGAAACTGTCTCAAGAGCAATCTAACTGAATTCGGTCAATACTTTCTTCTTCCATTTCTTCAAATATGTCTACAGAGACAAAGGTGAATTAAACATATGAAAGAATTTGCAGGGAGTTAGGTCCCATGCTTTTTAGTGTTGTTTTTTTAAATTTATCTCTGGAAATTGACAACGTTTAGAAAAGTTGTGTTTTCTTATATTATCTTACTAAAACTACAGTCCTTTTAATTGCTGCTTTAATCTTCATTTGTATATATTTATATAAAAAATTAAAGCAGCAAAGTTTCTTAATTTTCTGATCCGAATTCATAAGATTACAAATTTTAACATCTTGTTTGATATTCCGCAATACCTTATCCAGATAAATGTAATTGCATACCAACTATATAATTTAGGCTGAAATAACACTCTAATAACTATTTCTTGAATTAGGAAACTCTATTAATAACTCGCGTGAAAGGCAATCGAGTAAAGCGCATTCCGAAGTAATAAAACAAAATTAATACCATAGTTCGAATGTAATTAAAAAGCTTGTACCTTCATCAGCAAGTTACCGTATAAGGAACGAACGTTAGCCGCCAATGTTGTGGATGTATTTCAATGGTAAACACCAGCATGGAATTTATAATAAATTTCATTGATCTTATCTTACCTCTTATAACTGCGACCGGTGGTAAATATCTAGTCTGTTATACAGATGATTGGCGTTCAAATACAGAACAATAATATGGAAATAAGAGTGGTTTTTGAAGCGATGATGACTTAATTGGTAGTGCGGTCGGATTTCGCATCAATGGACGCGGGTTGAAGTCCAACTCTAAAAGGAAATCATCGTGAGGAAACCATAGCATGATGGTAGGGCATTTTAAAAATAACACCCTCTTGATAGCTACCACTATCAAGTTAGAAAACTCTCGCCAAAGACCAATCGGAGTTGGCAGCATGACTTAAGAACCAGTACCTCTAGGCTTATTGTGTTTACCATCCTGGACCACATCGTCACTTAGCATCAGGTGACACTGTGGTCAAAGCACTAAAGCCTAAACAGTGTAAAATAGTTACATAGAGACAACAGACTGTTCGGTCTACGAGTGAAACTGCGGTAACATGAAGTACATAACCAATGGAGAATACATTTCAATAATCTTGATGATTGACATGTTGTTCTAAATGGCGCGAATTAACAATTAGATATGCTAAGCGTGAACAAATGCTAGATTAAAAAAATACATACACCTATAATTAAATATTAATTGCTTATTAATGTTTTTGCAAATATTATATTAGCTGATAATTGACAACAAAAGTAGTGACACTTGAACTCATAAACTATATTATATGCACGTATGCATTTTTGATTTGCAAACATTTCTATTACTAAGTGGTTTCAAGAGAAGTGATTCATGATCGATAAATACCTACTCTGGTTGTAATTCAATGTATACGTTTTTAATAATAACACTTTTTACATAGAAATGAAACACTCAGAACAGCAGTAATAACACGCAGAGCGAAGCCATTTCGAGTTGGCCTTAAAATACCGCGTAGGTACGCCTTACGTTATGTGCCGGTAACTACGTAATTCCTTACTCACACGAAACACACACATTTATTTTGGCTTTATTAAAAAGTGAGTTTTTGTAGGAAAGTATCACTCTTATGGTTATTACTCTATGAATTTTTACTAAAAGTTTTAAATACTTTAAAGGACTTTTGATAAAAAATACATTATTTGCGTAACAAACATCATAGTGGCACTGTACGTATGTGCTGGATATCATTAGATTATTTACTTGTACAACGTTGTTGCCATAATTATAATAATTAATACGGAATTCAGTAGTTAGTAATCAATTAATATCTTAATCATCTAAGCGAACGCAGCCCGCAAGCCTTGCTGAACAAGTAATTATCCTGAAATGCCAAAATGGACCTACTGAATCCTGGCAATATGCATATATCTAACCTAGATCCACATATGTAGAGGTTTAGTTTCAAAAGCCGACGGCTGTGAACTTATCGCCGTGAAAAATTATTACGATATCGTTTAGCCAGCAGAAAGATGACGACAATCTATGCATGGGAACTACCAATATTTTTATATTTGCATCAAATGTTGTTCGACCCACATAATAATTAGTTATTATAATTAAATAACAAAACTAAATCACGCCGCAGTGATTTAAGTTAATATTCAAATTTGAAGTCGTCTATTTTAAATAACAACACACCATATAAATATTCAAATCGATGAAGTTCGAAGTGCTAATCAATTAGTTACAAACGTATTAATGTAGACAGCAGTAATTTTCATGTATCAAAACGTACAATATTTATACCCATAAACACTAATACGCTGTAGGCGAGAGTTCAATAACCTATACGAAGTCGTGCAAATATTAGTAAAGTTGTAGAGGTGTCATTTTCGACAACTAAACTACAAATGTAATTTTTATTGTAATTAATGTGATATTATAGACCATGCATCAGTAAAGTTTGTCTCCCTTGTCTTAAGCGAAAAGAATTTCTGTCTTCAATTCTCTTTTTTTTTTTAGTTTTAATTTAAGAATGTTTAGTTTTAAGTCTGGAGTTTGTATTTTTCTAGTCTACAACGAAATATAATAAGTTATAACACGAACAATAAACTAGAATAAAAACCTCGAAAGATACATTACATCTTTATAACAATAACCGGACATACATAAATAAAATATGCAATCAAATAAGTTATTGATTACTTTAAAAATGTTTAAAATACGGTATATCATTAGCAATTATGTAATTTCTTACACAGCAATAATAAAGGCTGTCAACTTTCAAATTGTAGATATATATATATAAAAGCAATAATCTTTGAATGTAATTATCCTTTTGCAATAATTTTACCAATATATGTTTATTATTAGGTAACTTAGTGAAATCGAAATTCTCTTTCATAATTATGGCATTTGTCTGTACATTTTTGAAGGATCAGTAAAACAAGGAACAACGCTCTTAATATTTTGCAAATTTATATTTCACATAGTTACAAATTGCGAATAAACATTCCATGCCTCTTATCTAAATTATATGCCATGATATCTTTACAGTCTCTAAAATATTTATACCACGTAGAATTGGCGTAATATCCACTCTGTAACAATTATTAGTATTTGATCTATGCATGAGGTAATTGCACCACTGGCGCTATGCCAGGGATGAGCCAATTTTATTTAACAAAAAAACATCGATACGAACTTTGTTAACATGCATCGTGGTGTATCCGTAATCTGTAACGACAATTTATCTACTATTATTTATAATGGTATCTACCTTTGTAAAAAAATATTGTACCTTTACGAAATCGTGGATAGTAACGATTGACACTCTAGAATGTAATGACAGAAGTTAATAAATTATTATGATTAACTGCCATAGATTCATCAGTGATGAATAAATTTATAAACGGCAAACGCTTAACTAACTGGACGATTGATCTACGGCCGTCTCGATCAGATCGAACAGTATGATGAAATTATATTCAAAGCTATTGATGGTGGGACATTCTGTAGTATCTTATTTCAAATCATTAAATACATAACTAACTTTTATCAGAGCCTTCACCTGAAAATCAATATTTGTTTTTTTATTTTAAATGATAATGATAATTTGTTAGCCTCTCTATCAAACACACAAAATTTTATCGAAACCGGTAAACTCGTTTTTGAGTGAAAGCCAAACAGATTGTTTTCTTAATTTGTTTTAAAATTCTTTGTCATATGCCAATTCCTTCTTGTCATATAAGTACTTCCAGTGTACAAAGTTTCATCGAAATCGGTCAAGCTGTTTTTGAGTTAAATCTACACCAGGAAACACAGGTTTATCAAATCACATTAACTCTTATTGTTTTATACTTGTTTTACTCATTTACGATAACTTTTCGCTAATCTTTAGCATATTTACCATATTTGATCTCATAGTAACTAAATACATGAAGTGATAATATTGTTAAGTGCTGACATACAAAAAATAAAACAATTCGTGGCCTCTCCAGCGTAATTTAATCTGAGATGTCACTAAACACATAAAATTAAGAAGTTTTCGAATCTTTAAAACGCGCAAAATAATTGAATGGTTAAACCAGTAGATTATCAATCCTATGGCTTTATTTAACTACTAGCTGTGTGGCCGCGGCTGCGCCCGCGTTTCATATATTTTTCATTGCGCAATATAGTAATAATTTTATTTTTATTCAGAACCCTCATTATTTTCGAAAATTATTTTTGCTACTAACATTAAGCAAAGATATTTATCACAAAAATTCCTGGCAGTAAAACTATGCATTGAATAGGATTTGTTTTACAATTTCATGACTTTTAATTTAATTACGCGGAACCCTAATTATTTTCAAAAAACAAAAGTACCCTAATTTACACGGAGAAACTTCAGCTATCTATAAAAAAAGTCCCGTCCAAATCGTTCGAGCCGTTCCGGGGATTACCCGTAACAAAAAACACAAAATTTGAAAAAATTGTATTTAGTAAGAAAATACTTTCATTACATTGCAAACAGACACGTCAATTTTATTTATTAGTATAGATTGTATATTATCTTCGCACTAACTAAATTCTGTTGATTAGAAGGAGCTTGATAGCTTAGCCTAACTTATGGGAAGAGCACTTAAGTCGCTTAGCTCGAAGAGTGGTAGCTAGCGAAGTGCACCAAAGTTGTACGAACCTCGGCTTGTGCTGCTACCCGAGACATGAATTCCGCGGAATTAGCACCGCATTAAACTAAGCCCATAGCAATTGTGAGAAAATACGGATCTCGAGGTTTCTTAAAGAATCCATGTACCTACGTGTAGTGCACGAGAGTGTGGTGCAGTGTTATGCCGTTGCATAAAAGAGTCTCTGACACACGCTGGCGAAGGGTTCAGGAACCGTCCCAGTTGAGAATCAGACCAAGTCCTGGCCCGCTGCCTGAGAGGAAACTGGGTGTGAACATATTCTCACCTATATCAGGTATTATGGCCAGCTCGATGGGTTTATATTACAAATTATCGTCATCGTCCTGCTCCCAATTTGTCATTTGGGGGTCGGCGCAGTATGTCTTCTTCTTTCGTACATCTTTATCAGCCACCATATCTTCATTTATGTTACAAATAAAAGTTAAAGTTTCGGGAGTTGCGGTTTTTCTGAGTTTTACCTTGTGTTTACTAAACAAGTGAGAGAAACACTAATTATTTCCAACATAAATTGCATGTTGTCTATAAATCGTCAATTTCTAGAATCATCAAAAAAGAAGTATGCTCGTTGCCTTCTGAGAATAATTCCCGTGATTGCACAGATGCACGAAACAATAAACGCGTGGGTAGCAACGTCCCTCCCTCCTTCAACGTAAATATTTACTCAGCCTCTTTACTTTGTTTATGGCTGTTGAGTTGAGTGTCGCGAGTGTTTCCCAAGTCTGCCAACGATGTAAACTGTTTAACAATCCATTTCTCGTGTGCTTTTTTAAGCTTTATTGTCAATGTTGTTCTAACTAAGGAGGGAGCAAACCGAACCAGGTGTTAAACTTTTTGTCAGTGACACACATTTAATTACTGCCAACATTTTCATACATTATCATGTAGATCTTTAAAATTTTCGAAGGTTATCACCATATCTTATTGTGATTAAAAAAAAGGAAAGAAAACTTAACTTTATTCTAGAGCTCTGAAGATCTTATAAAATTAAGTTACTTAATTCATCGAAAGTTTTTAGACCATAATCGTAAGAAAAGGTAAGGAAATACTAAATGTTCACACTATTTCTAGAGAATTGTTGCAACACAATACAAAAAATACATTTTTTAATTTTCAATGCAACTGAGCATAAATACCGACTTTAATGGCAAAACCAACGGTCGACTCGACGAAGATCTTTCAGATGATCACACAACAATTATTATAGCGGACAACTTTATGTGTTTCTGTAGACGTACTAGAGACGTAACCGTAAATCATGAGAGTTTATGGACAGATCTCCATGGACCATAGCCGATGTGTGGGGTTTGCACCGTTTCTCCGTCCCACGCGCGCATTGTTCACAACTCTTAGATAATATTCAAAATAAAGTACGACTCTGGGACACATGACATGATACACAAAAGAACTAGTAGTTTAGGTGTTATCTATTTCATAATCATGAATACCCATTAAAGATTTTGGAGTAATAAACAAATGTATCCAAATGTTTTTATTCATAAGTAATCAATAGCTACCAATAAAAAAAAAGAAAAGAAATTGGTTAATAAACAGAGGCAAAAAATGTAAACTGTTTTATCTTTATATAGACTAGCTTCTGCCCGCGATTTCGTTCGCAGTGTATTTAACCTCGTGTCAAGTGAGAAACTGTGTTAATGTGACTCAATCGGAAGATCTAGAGATATGCCATGGCGAAGTTTTCTCTAGAATTTTTGAAGGCCCACACGTCTTTAGTACTTAATTTTGATGTACCTCCTATCTAAATATAGATTCCTAGTGCTATATTAGAAGAAAACAATACTAAGAAACAGATAAAGAAGACGTTTGAGTATACTAGACTAGCTGCTCTCCGCGGTTTTACCCGCGTAGTTCCCATTCCTGTGATTTTTTGGGAATAAAATCCTATATCCACTCCCTGGATTTCAAACTATCTCCATACTAAATTTCATCCAAATCAGTTCAGTAATTTTTCAGTTTATTCGTTATATACAAATCTATCCTCTTGTTAGCGTAGATTAAGGTAAAATGTATCGACTTTTATCCAAATCGCCTAAAATAAAAAAGCCTAGTGAATAATTATTATACCGGTACATAAAACACATGTCTATTACAATATATTTAAACACTGCATATGCTATATTGTGTGCTTGATTAACATACTAATTAACACCATTATGTTATCATTCAATATGGTTCATTACATTATATAATTGTCGATCCGTCTCGTATTCACTTTCTATTAATGAGTTATTTAATATATAATTGTAAACTAACACACATGGCACACACACATAATAATATAATTGTCATCTTAACACTACTAGATATGCAAATATCATTACTAAAAAAAGCATAATGGTTTGGTTTCGCCTAGGTTCAACTTTTTTTCCTTAGGAGTGTGTTGTAAAGTTCAGCCAACAAAACTAATATGAAATTTAGAAAGAAGAATATAATTAACATTAACAAAGCAAAAATATTTGCAAGGACCCAGAATATAAACCCAATATCTGGAATTTAGATGGCATGATAATAGATATAAATACAATGTCGACATACTGTGTATCTCTGTTTTACAAAGTTAGATGCTTTGTTAACAGTTTAATAAAGAGGCTTAGTGTTTATATGTTGTTAGGAGATTAAGCGAATATATGTGCCTTTTATAGCAGATAATCAGACAATGTCGATAATTCATAGGTAAGTAATATACATAGTACATTGTAGAATTATAAACGTAATTTGAGAAACAAATATATTTAAAACACATTTTACCAAGCTCATACAGCTTACACAGCGTTACCGGAAAGATGGAATTAATCCAACTAAAACAGCAATACTTACCTGGAAAAATGCTACAATTGAATTATAAAGATTAGGAATATCAACAAATAAATTGGGAATTGAAATAATCAAAAACACCTTCATTCTTCTTTCTGTTCAGTAATCCTTACCACAAACAATGAAGCTCAACTAGGTTATTCAAGTAAAAATAGATATTATAGCCCATCTTAGCTTAAGCAACTTAGGTTAACATGAACAATAATTAGTCTTAAATATGAATCCGTTTTCATCTGGAATCTGCCACACTTAAGCTACATATTTTAATAACGGGTATTAATAAATAGTGTATAACGTAGCAAATATGGAAACCAATTAATTAAAGATCAAGAAGGAAAGAAGACAACATGAAATGTAGTAAAATAATATTATCTAAAAAAAAGATAGCTACAAAACATTTAACAATATTTTGCTTATTGCTTATTGATTAAACACAAATGCTTTTATAATTCTCATATATATCATCATATAACAAAACAAATTTATTAGACCGAAATATAGTAACGAGGATTTTGTTCCTTTATCATAGAAATATGATTGGTGGAGGTGAAGCTTCCGCAGTTGAAATAAGCTGTGGTTTATTCCGTGTTTATCAAACCCCCCAATATATTTATATTTTCTACAAACGCTGGATAATGTCTACGAATGAGTAGAATAATTGACTAATAATGTACCACAAGGAAGGAGGGATAGTGACCTACATATCGCATTCAGGACGTTCCCCGGTTTATGTACCATAAAACTTCATGAGCTCCGTGCTCGGGTAAGCACCAGCGATCATTATAATTTGAAGCGTACAGCGTGGGCGGGCGGATGCCGCAAACGGATAACTTATCGCGTGTTGGTGCCATTACGAAACAGATAGAGATGGGAACGGCGACTTGTCGATAGTCCGTGTAGTTATTAACCTGTTTACAGTTGATACTGATGTAAACATTTTAAACTGTATCGATTTTTTTATTTCAATATTGCAGACAAAATTAAAAAGGTAAAAAAATATATTAAAACGATGAGTACGACGTCGATAGACGAAAATTCGAATCCACTTAACCAAATCTATATGAGTCCATGTTTTGTAATGGAAAATTAGGACATTTTCTAGTTCCTACTCTGGCTAGCTATCACGGTAGCTACTTTAAATTATGTGTGATTAACTGAGATTGTGGTCAAAGTACAGACTTCACATCGTATTAAATACGCACGGCATACCCTGAATGTGTTTCATACATCAATAATACAGATGTTTTTATCATTGCACAAAGGACATAAGAAATTTGTGAAACATAATTCGAGGTAGATTACTATACTTATAAAAGGGGAGTTTGTTGAAAATTTACCTTTTTAAAATCACTATTCAAGTAACACATGTTTAGGTAACAAAGAGAGAAATAAAAATGATCTCTCATTACTAATTATTGTACTAGTGTTGTAGTATGTACCGCCTTGAAAGAAAAATAGATAAGATACAAAATGTTTGCGTTTCAAACCCAGGTTTGATATATTTTATAATATTTACAGAAACGAATAAATTACAATCTATATAAAGTATTGATAACTCGTTAAAATATACAATCTATACTAATAAATAAAATTTAAGTGTTTGTTTGTAATGTCATAATTGGTAGATAGCTTTTCTTTGGTAGATAGTTAGCTGAAGTTAATCCGCGTAACTTAGAGTACTTTTGATTTTCGAAAATAAAAAAAAATAAAACTCATAAAAAATTGATTAATATCCGATTCAACGCACAGTTTTACTGGCTAGTGTTTGAATTTATGACAATTATTTTTATATTATTTCAGTACCAACAAAATTTAGGAAAATAATTAGGGTTCCGTATAAAACAAATGCAGTGAGGATTTTTGAAACGCAGGTGCAGCCGCGGGCACACAGCTAGTAAATTATATAAATGTTATCTTTAACAATAAATTCCTTGTGAAATGATGATTTCGTTCTTGTTATTTTCTGGTAATGTTTTAGCGAAAACTCATTTTCAAAATTTTAAACGTATTCATCAACTAATTAATCTAACTACATATAAGATCATCAAATTCGTAATTGCCATTAATTACATCACTATCTCGACACAAGCGGTGCTGCGTCGTCTCGAGCTGTTGTAATGTCTTAATCTGCACTAAATATCGATGAATCGCCTCACTATGGCGTCGAAGGAGTATTATAATTGACAAGCGGTAGTTTATTACATCTGAAAAAAACGATGTTTTGTAAGGTTTCACGTGGTTTATTAAAGTTATCTTGTGAGTTTTGCAATGGATTAAGTGCGAAATTAACTTCTTGATATTTCGTAGTAGTTTTAAAATGACTTTTAAAATTTAAAAAATTCATTAATTATTTATGCAATTCGAAAGATTTTTTATTGTAAATCTATATCAATCCCAATATTAGATAATTCATTCATTTTTTTTAATGAGTAGTAGTAATATGAATGTATGTACGATATCTATACCAAATCCATTTTGAAAATTTTTTTCTGTCTGTCAGTTTGTTCCGGCTAATCTCCGGAACGGCTGGACAGATATCGACGGGTCTTGGTTTGGTAGATAGCTGAAGGTACTTCACGTAACTTAAGGGTGCTTTTATTTTTCAAAAATAATTAGGGTTCCACGTAAAATACTCACGAAAATTTGAATAAAATCCGATTCAATGCACAGTTTTACGGGGAGGGGTAGTGCTTGAATTTATGAGAAATATTGAACATAAATTACAAAAATAATTAGGGTTCCGTATAAAAAAGTTAATACGCAGTAAAGAATACATGAATAGCTGGCGCAGCCGCGGGCACACAGCTAGTAACAAATGAAATATTAATCTCGTTAACAAAATAAGAAATTGCGCCTACATAAAAAAAACATGTTTCAAACTTATATATATCACGAAACATTATAAGCATAGTTCAAAAATATGACTCAATAGTTAATATGCGGTCAGTGGAAATCCATATCATCAATCATAGTATCGTATTAATTCCGTCAACCTAGGCACAGATAAGTAAAGGACGTACAGGAGGAAACGTAATATCCTGTCGATGCAGAGGGAGTTGATTGAACACCCTGAATCGATACTACCGCCTCACGTCGAGTTGTTATCTATACTAATATTATAAAGAGGAAAGATATGTATTTTTGTATGTAACGAATAAACATAAAAAACTACTGGACCGATTTGGATGAAATTTGCTATGGAGATAATTTGAAATCCAGGGAGTGACATAGGATAGTTTTTTTATTCCGAAAATCCCACGGGAACGGGAACTACGCGGGTAAAACCGCGGAGAGCAGCTTGTCTATTTATATATGTATTGTATTATATGCTCGTTGCTCCGTTTCGTAATTCATAACTTCAATGATATTACAACTGCATTAAATAAAATTAATTTAAATTTGAAATAAAACAAATTGATTTTTTTATTGCTATTTCAATATGTAATTCGGCCATATTTTTATATTTACTATATGTATGTGCTGCTTGTTGTTTAAGAATTAGAGCCTTTACCACATTGGAGAAAACAAATTTATTATACTTTTTAGGGGATAAAATATACTACATTAGACACATAAACTAGAAAAACACAGTATAAATATTGTCACATCGAAGTTGCTTAGTATTTTAAGGTATATACTTAAAACTAGCTTCAAAGATAATTGATATCAGAATTTTAAGCAATTGCGAATAAAATTATTTCCTGAACCTTCGATTAATAATTCATTATACAATATTTTACATACTCGATAGTATCAAATTTTATAAAGACTTAGGGACAAGAAAAAATCTATTTCGAAATCAAGAGGGTGTTGTAGTAATTAAAATTTATTCAGAGTAACTTTTTCTTCAAACATGTATTATCAGAATTCTTATCTATTCTAAGAACCAGTAAGAAATTTTTTTTTTTGCCTTTTTATGGGGGGATTTTAGCATTTTACTCATATTGAGAACTTGACCAGGCCAAACGGACCTCAAATTCGGATTCAATGTGTCGAAATACTTGTCCGTAGGTTAGTCCGGTCAAATGCACAAACAACTTTTTTTTTTTGTGTGCCGGTGTTGTATGATATTTACCATACAAAATCATATTAATAACTAAAACCCAATGATGCTGCCTGTATACAATATATAATAATAACCTTAAAAATCGAACAATGAGATTTCAGATGAACATGATCACAACAAACAAATATTCCTTGCTTTATAACTAATGAAATGATGTCCTATTTCTTTTGCTCTATAATTAAATAAAATTATGAAATCAGAATTACAAGAAATCGTAAACACGAGAACAACTAAATTTAGTTCTATGCTATAAATAACGCCATAATGATTCATTAGTTGATATCATATTTATTACACATTCAATTTCAAAGTGTTGACTGTTTATGGGAACTTAAATAAAGTAGATTGATACTTGTGGCATTAATACCGTGGTTATATTTTTCTCACTTTCGCAATCTAGTTTTAAACAAGCGCCAAAATTTGTGTGTTTTACTAAAGCCATAATTTTGAGGGTCATAGTTGACATGATTATTCATTATTAATTATTAAGGAATAAACGCGGACAAAAAAGTATAACAGAAAGCAGGGGAACTATTTTCAATCGAATCTTTGCAACAGGATGCCAATATGGGTCACATTTCTAAATCTGACAAAGCAAATATTAATATTTCTCTTAAAGGTTCATATTCAAATCGAGTTTCATTTAATTAAATATTGTAATTTCCTAATAGATTGGATTAAGGAAATTAAACCAATCTACCCAGATTATGCTGAAAAGTGGTTTTGACAGTACATGCAATGGTATAAGTATACGGACATTAGTGAATGATGCAATACAATATATAATGTTTCCCTAATACATCTTAGATATTTTTAAAATAATATCATTTTAAGTAATTGCCTGAATGACAAAGCACGGCTTTTTTCAGTAAAATAGAACGAATGAACAGCTTAAATACCGACACATAGAACCTTCGATCAACAATCACATAAAAAATCTAATCAAAAGAGCACGGCATATGTTTAGCTTGATTGTTTTCGATCTGTAAAATCAAATAAATTAAAAAAAAAACGAACAGAACTATTAATTAACGCGTTATAATTAAAGTTTTCCCGTAAAACCTATGAGAACTGGTATGTATCCAGCTTAAAAAATCATTGAAACATACTCATTTCTTGTTGTCTTGCAAACGGTAGAATTTTGACCTAAAACGGCTATGTAATATATATAAAAAATTCTTCAGAAGTGTTTGTTACACAGTGCGTATAAAAATTCCCCACTAAAACGTAATAAGTTAGAAAATTTATGACTCCTGTCATAATAACCGTATTTATGAAAGCAAAAATTCTCACCGTAATGGGTTTCACAGCTGCACGTCAAAACTTTCATGCTAGTATTGAAGTCAACTTAGCTAATTACATTATTATTTTTTTTGCTTCCAACGTTACGTCTAACGGGTACTGCATAAATTACTTAGTATAAATCCTAACTTTTTAAATGTTTAATGTAACGTATGTATATTAAAGTTAGGTTGCATATTACGCAAATACACTACAAGGAACACAATTCCGACTTCAGTTTTCAAAACCGATCAGCAACCAAGAAATTAACATGCATGAAATTAGATAGAAAGCAAAAAGCGGGTCATGATGTCATACGGCAAATACTATAACACCTTAAGAAGGATATTAACGGTTAACATGATAGAGGTATATTAAACACGATTGTAAACTTTACAGAGAAGAAAACGCTCCTATTCCTATTGAAATAAGGTGCATAATAATCCAAGAGCATTAATCTAATTGCATAATATTAAAGCTGTTAATCATTTGAAATGGTAGAACAAATTACGTTGCGCAACATGTAAGCTCGTGTCTGTGTTAGTTGTATTTAGATTGTAATAAACCTGACGTGTTATATATTTAAAAAATGATAAACGTAAGAGAAAACTAGATAAAATTAGCTATACAGATATAACAGTTAACATTTAAACACAAACCATTAAACTTGAAAATTAAGACACATTTTAAATAAGGTATTTGCGTAATTTAATAATCCAAATTATAATGAAATCGTCAAGCTTAATAATAATAAGTAGATGATTTCTGTTGCCTTCTTTGATAGTCTCAAGAAACCGACATCAATGATTAAACAAAGGATGGCAAAAACACATTCACATATTTTATCTAATGCTTATGTTCCTTAAATTATGTTAACACTTATTGCTAGTCTAAGCAAAAAAAAAAAAAAGCAAACGAACGTGGCGTTAGAGAATGAGTAATTTTGAGACATAATTAAATTTGACAAAAGCTAATTATGATGTGAAATTAGTCACTAGTAGACACTCGTAATTAAATGCTCATGACAATCCCGCCACCTTATAATATTTGATTAAATTTGTTAATCTTACCGTGGCAGAGCAAATGTCACTCGCTTACTTATCATGCCATGCAGTTGTATCTAACGAGTCCTTACCTGAAACAATAATTACATGAAATTATACAACTGATATACATAATAATATATTTATTTTATAAGTTGACAAAGATTAAATATTATATTTAAAACAAAATCCGCTTCTATTTGTTTATGAACTAAACTAGAAGTTATTCTGCTAAAATTAAAACACTTCCAGTAATTAACTTGACTAATTAAATACGACTAAATAATTTACGCAAATACATTATTATTCTGAAATGAGTGGTAAAAATACACTCAATTAGTAAGACATGATCGGTCTTATTACAAAAAACTAAAAACACTTTTTACTAAACAGTGTCTACAATTATATGAACTATAATCTCTAAACAACCCTAAAACACTCTTTTGTAATAACATTACACATAACATAACATAACCGTTAGCATACATTAATGATCGTCAAAACATTACCATTGGTTCCGATAATATCTCTGTAAACGCAACTTACTAACATTTCTCTTTTGTTTTAGTCTGTTTAAAATCTTTAGATATCATACCTTACCTACACAAATACATTTCTAAAGAAATGCTGGCCGTTTCAAGCTAGTACAGAGAAAATCTTACGAATTATTTAAAAAAAAATAACACAAAAGGTTCGAAATTTAGAAAAAAAAATGGAACACCATTAGCCCGCAAATTACGCACACCGTACGACGATACCGAATAAGGGGGGAGGGGGGGGTTGAACAAAACGTTGAATAACTGTCAAAGGGTCGCGTCGGCACGGGTTCAAATAGGGGAAAAAACTGTATGCAAACCGTACATATGTATATAAAATATAATAAACGTAGGTATGGCATGGATTTAAATAAAGGGTGGACGTGCTACACTAACACAAAATTAAAAACGGAGTGATTTGAAATTAAATATGTTTTGATCTTTGTCATTTATAACCTTTTATGTTCTTTATAACATTTTTAACCACGCTGTTATTGACTATGTAAGCTATTGTTTTATATATCTTCTATTTATGATCTTTCTGAACGATTTACGGGTAATTTAACCCAAAAAAAAATATTTTGTAGCTAGCACATAAATCACTTTGATGAGACACAGTGTAACTAACTACGTGACGCTATCTCGTAAATTTATGTTATTAAGTCAAAATAGTAATACATATATCGGCTTATAGGTATGTGCATGCGTGCGTAACCTGTCTACTTATGCATCTACAAACTAACTAATAAACTAGCAATCAGTTGTTTCACCCGTAGTACCGATATGCCTACAACAGACTTAAGCTGGTCTCAATAATGTTAAGCAAGTTCTCATCGATTTTTATAAAATAGTATCCGCCTAGTGGTTGAAATTTGAGCTTAAAAATTAATGAATATTTCAGGAAATAAAAACTGTTTCCAATTTTTTTTTTATAGCAACACTAAAGTTCGTCAATAAAAATAAGGGAAAAAATCGTTTGATAAACAGAGGAATGAAAGCCGTTTTATATCTGTAATATAATTATACTAGCTAGTGTCCGCGGCTCAGCCCCCGTTTCTTATGTTCTTTAGGTCCGAGTGAATGAAATGAAAAAACATGTGAAAAATGAGAAAGGGTCGATGGAATCCATGAAAATAGCCTATAATTGAAATAGAAAAAATTCCGCGTCGAATAGTTGTATGATGATGATGTCGATGTCATGTTCAGTAGTTTTGAGGTAATTGTGCGTCAAAGTGACCCCATTTTTAAGCAAGCATTAAGCTAACTATACCACACAATTCACCGAGCTTAGTTCCGTGACAGATGTGACAGGGGGCGAGCCTGTCGCCATATCGGGCAGAAATTCCAGACTCCGGGATGATACTGAGTAGAAAACCCCAATATCACTTGACCCGGCCCAGGGATCGAACCCGAGACTTCAGAACGACAGTACGACTGTAATGTAATACAATTGCGCCACCGAGTTATAATACATGATTTGCTGTGTAATTGACAAAAAAGTCCGCTATAAAAACAAGTTTAACTTAAAACAAGTCATAATTAAGAACATGCCAGATATTCTTTTGTAAAGTTTTAATTATTTCAAAAGATCCAATAAACGAAACCATTAAATAGCATATTCAAAAACTTTCCCGACGACATTCACAAGTCTGAAAGAGCGAAAATATGTCATAATAGGAAAAGTTTGGGAAAGACTGCTCAACTTTGCTTGAATTTTTATGCAAATCATGACCAAATAGACCAAAGGAAACTATTTCTCTCGTTACTCTTATAATTATAGACTACTTTTTGACTAAGTTCGAGGAGTTAGCATTTCATGTTAATCTATCGTCTTCCTTGGAGATGAAACGTAGGAAGTAAAATTAACACCACGCCACAGCCGAATATTATATAGAATCTTCTAGGTCGATATAACAGTTCTTTGATAATGTATGACCCATTATTTAGGGAATAGAAAAACTTGACCTTAATGTAGTTGGGTAGAACATTTGTGACCATTAAGTCTATAAATAGTATTAGGTCTACAACTTTGCTCCCGCCATTTTCCAAAAGATGGCGGCAGTATTCGGTAGTAGTTGAAATATATTAATCACAGATGTCGAACACTTTATTTTGACATTTGTAAATAAAACCCTACTTTGATATAACTTAATTTGTGTTTGCATCTTAATATTTTTTTTTTTAAATATGTCCGAATTTAAACCGAATTCTCGTCATTAGCGGGAAGTTTTGCTTTTTTTATTCCAATATGAAAAAATCTGCGGTTGAGGTTCACCGGATTATCTTAGATATTTATGGTAAAATGGCTATTAGTTACAGAACGTGTCGGGAATGGTTTCCAACGTTTTGAGAGTGGTGTTTCTCTCGGTCGGTACGGACTGTCTCGATTATCAGTACTAAATAAATAATACTTACTAGTCAAAACATTCGTAGTTTTGAGCTTATATTTTTAGCATAAAATGACTACCTACAAACTATTGTCTATAAATTCTCGATGAGTTTAATACTGATCTTGTTTATCTTTATTTTACTTCAAATGGTATAACTAAAGTTTCCGTTTAATTTTAGTTTCAGAGTTTGATTCGATATCCTTGTATTACCTATTTATATCTTCGAAATTCATGTTCCGTGCTATTAACAATATTGAGTAACTTAGTATAAAATCAGGTCCTATAAATAACCAGAGTTTATACATTAAAAATTAAATTACTATATTATAACACATCAGGTTCCATTTACAAAAAAAAAACCTACAACTCAAAAGGATGAAATATTGTAAGCAGTTGTTTACAGTATTAAAATTTAGATTGTAAGAATTTACGTGGCGCATTATTTGCTTGTCAAAAGCGTTTATTTAACAGCCTAATATCTTACATATAGAAGGATTAACCTACATTGAGGATAACGAGACTTATTTTACATAAACTGAAAATAATCAACAAGTATAATGGATAAAAATTGACTATATATTAAAAATCAATGTAATTTTTTCAATTATTTAATATTTAATAATCATTTTGGAGAAGTTTTTTTTCTTCTAATATTCTATTTATTTTTTATAATTAGATTTGTCATGCATATTATTTAACGTAACAAACTATACACTAAACTAACGGACAAATAGACGTTGCCTTTTATATAGGCAATATAAGGAAAGTGGGATTTCTCAGCTTTAAAAAATCATCTTGAAATATTTTTTCATTGAGCTGCAGTTTGCAAATATATCCGCGTTTGCATGACAATATTTGAACAAAACAAAATTAGAGCAAAGCTTCAATACAAAGAACATTCGAGGTATGTTTTAACATTAAAGTGTCTCGCTTCTCCAGAACATTCTATCGCCGAGGGGTTGTTTACCCTCTATTTTTCACGTTGCGACGTCACCGTATCACGTTCACGCCTGATATTGCGATACATCGTCGAGCAATTTTTCAAGCATAGTAACACTCGGGGTGTCGGCAAAGTTTCAATACGCTGAAATAGACCTGACTATAAGTTTGAAGCCGTGCATTCCATTCACAACAAACTTTATCTTGTTTAGACAGTAAAGAACAAAAGTTTTGCGTTTTTTATAATTACGCTACGCTTTATATATTTATTTTCTCCGTCTAGTATTGCGATTCCTAAGCTATGGTACGCGAAATGGCGGAAATACTGAGACGTTTATATAGTACTATTTAACTTATATAAACATTATTATAATGTTTTACGTTTAAAATATGGAGTTTAAAATGAACCTTATAACTAATAACTTACTAAGGTGCTATATATACATACATACATGTGTGTATATATATATATATATATATATGTGTATATATATATCTTATGAAAAACATGACACATTTTAGAAGGTACTGGAGTTATCAGAGGATGGGTATAAGTAGATGAAAAGTTTTATTAAGGGATACAGGAACAAAAAAGGTTGCATAGCACTTTTTTAGTACATAAATTAAAACTTTTATTAGTCTCATTATAATTTAAGAATACCGTTTATACCGTATTCAAATGCTCGTTTCACATTTATTGATAATTGTCATTCTAAAACCATGTACAGGTTTAGCCATACTCAAATGATCGAACCAATAGATGAAGTTCTTTCATATTTTATAAGGAACTTTACTGGACTTCATTTTGTTTACTCACCTTTTATCTGAATTCGTATAAGTGAATACATAGCTTTAGGAAACTCATTAAGGTCTAAATGTCTTGGTCATTACTTCAGTATAATACACACATCAAAAAGTCTGAACGATTTTAACGTTGTAATATATTTATATTTCTTTTATGAATAAGAAACAAGCAGTTTTTGATGGATTATTGACTAAAGCAACAAAATCTTTCATACAATTGTATATAAAATTACAATAACTAACATAATGTGTACCAAATAATACGTAGGTACGAAATAAAGTCGTATATATATTGAAATTTGATACGAGCTCCGAATGAGAATGGTGACGTTTGATAGTATACCGACTTAGTAAACAGACAAAGGTTAACAAAGAATTACAGCTTATTTCAGTAATAATAGTAAGAGATATGATTCAAAATTGTAACAAATAATAATCTAAAGCACACCAAGTAGTGAGTCACTGGAACTGTGTCAGTAAATTGGCCACTTGAAGCCGCGTCGTTCTCGACAGAAGCACGAATGCCAATAGCGTACTCCGTTACTGAGAGGCATCTCCTGAATTCAGTTTTAAGTACTTTCTGCAGATTGTTGAAACATATTTTTAATAGTTTTTTTTACAATCATTTTTTTTTCTATAGTTAATGATAAAAAAATTACCAAGAAAATTCTGATAAGTGTTGTAATTTTTCAACGCATTGTTCAGTTTAAGTGTTTTCAGAAATTAATAAGCCAAAGTAGTTGTTAGTTCAAACTTATACCAATTTTTTTGAATTATTTAAAATTAGCTTTGTAATTTCAGGAGGTGTAGATTTACATAAATATAGTAGCAGAGAAAGAACTATTTTAGTTTTTTAATTTATCACAAATTGCACAAAATTTCGAAATACTAATGCGTATTAGTAGAAACACTACACAGAGAAGGTACATTCATAGTAATTTCGTAACGGTAAAAAGTAAACAAACAAAAATTGATTTCCCTTCTATCATTACGCCCTTTTACTAAGAGAGATACCATCAACGAAAAACAAACATTTCGTACTTACATTTCCGCCGTATAAGTTGATTACATTAGGTGAGTACTATTAGCAACCGTAGGAGGTCGAATTTTATGGCGAAATGTACGCGAGAATATGTGTTTGTTTTGCTTTCCAACCGAAAATCGTACATGGTTAATTCATTACCATTCGACATATATTTTTCATACTTCAATGTATTTTTTATTTCCTTATCTGCATCTGTTATAAAAGGCAACATTTTAAGTCAAGTTTAAATATATATTTCGTTACGTTAGGCAATCTATAGATACTAATAAGTAAAATTAAAGTGTCTGTTTTTAATATCAAATATTTTTTTTACTAAATAGATATTAATCTATATACGATACCAATGAATAAGTTATGAGAATTGAAATAAAATAAAGGCCCTTCCGGTCAACAGCATTAGCTAGGATAGAAAAAAACAATAACTTGTCACTGCACAAAGTCATTTGCTCAGAAGTGATGATGGTACAATTAATTAAAGGAAATTGGCTGGGTAATTCTTGGTCGTTTTTCCCTGATAGCATTCGAGTGTAATTAAGTCATGTTTCATGTAGATAATTTATTTTTAAAATTACTCAAAGTTCAAACACTACTTCACTAAGAGCCGTACATAATTTACGTTACGCATATGTTGCATAATTATACATAAATCATCTATCATTAGTGACAGACCAACCCTGCCACACTCCCAACCATCCCCCTACTGCCGACATACCAAATAGGACAACTAAATCGGACCCGCCTAATACCATATTATATGACTGTTTAGGATTACATTATTTTTCGTAAATTAATTATTAAAGAAGATTTTACACGGCGCTGTAAATATCCATAACTTTAACAACAATTAAGTATTTGTCTCTTTCTGTCTAATTAGAACTTACAACCCGAGAATAACTGAACCGATTTACATGATCATTGTACATATATACAATTGATCATTCTATATATAGAATGATCAAGTTTCTAGAATGTTGATAATAGCATATGAAATCGTTATAAAAATGACCAACATTGCATTTCTATTAAATGAATATAAATTTAAAACATACAATTTAGTGTATAATTCAAAATTATAAACTGTTAATACCTGTGGTACCGATAGTCCATCTTGTTATCTGTAAAAATGTAATTTTTTATCAAGTTCAAAGTTCAGAATTATTTATGACTAGCTGTGTACCCGCGTTTCATATTTTCTTCACTGCGTTTTAATTTTTTTTATAGAGAACCCTAATATTTTTTTAGTACTAAGATAATGTAAAAATATTTCTCATAAATTCAAGCACTTGCCCGTAAAACTGTGCGTTGAATCATACTTTGTAGTTTAAATTTTTTTTACGCGGAACCCATATATTTCGGAAAATTAAAAGTACCCTAAGTTACACGGAGTAATTTCAGCTATCTACCAAAAGTCCCATCAAAATCCATACAACCGTTCCAGAGATTACCCGGAACAAACTCAAAGACGTACAGAAATTTAAAAAAATATATTTTTAGTATGGGTGTCGTATATACATTAATATGTATGTAGTAAAAAAATATTTTGACATTACAAATAGACATTTCAATTTTATTTATTAATATAGATTAAATAATTAAAATCGGGCGCCTCGCCAACCGCAAGCGCGATGCAGTGCAGATCCAAACAAATCCGGCTCGTTATCCGATACAAATCTGCTGGCCGACAGATTCGATGCGGTTCGTTCTAAGTTAACTCGACGAGATGCTACTCGCTTTGCGGCAAATTGATTAATGTTTATGTTTCAGGGATTTCAAATCATAACTTATTTTAAACTACTGCGGTTTACAGCCTTAGTAAATGTCTAGCCTGAGTTGTTAAATACCTTAAAAAAAATGTAGCATACGCATAATGTTGGCGGCTAATTAGCTGGGATCTGAACGTCAATACTTTTGATGGGTATTTAGTGTTAATAGTAAACATAAGAAGTCATCTTAGCCCTGCATTTATAACTTCACATGACTAAGGATATCATTAAAACACAAATAAAGTATCTATAACAAACAAATCTCTCTGGAAAATGTGAAAGTGTAACCATTGACATTATTAGCTGTAGAAACTACCGGAACTAAAAAAGGGTAATGAAAAACATGGGCACGCGCTTTCACTACAACTACTACAGAGGTAAACAAAGAAATAATACGTTACCTCAGTACGGAATCAAGTGTCAACAATCAAAGTTGGCTAATGCTTTGTACATTTCTCCAGAGCATACTGTCGGCCATTGTCCGAATAGTAGTTAAAACCGACACCGGTGAAAATGTGCTGACTCGTATGGAGCGACACGACGCGTTCATTCCCTTTCAAATATTCATATTACTTTTTTGGGCAAATAAAACTTTCTAGCTATTGTGTAGATAGTCTGTATGTAAATTTCATCTTGATGGTGATAAATAAAAGGTTAGAACTATAAACAATTATTTTGGTTCGCATTACCGAAAATTTCATCAGTCAAGTCAGAGATGGCAAGTACATCGTTTCTTTTTCTGTACCTCTAACGACATGGTGTATTTATCTGTACCCCTAACAATATGTATGCAACATTTCAGGATGATCCGTTGAGTAGCTGGGGCATGAAAGGATAACAAATAAATAAGCACGCAAACAAACTCCCATTCGCATTTATAATATTAGTTAAGATATAAGCAAAATCCATTTAAGTAAATGTCACTTTCGTACACGAATGGGTCGGGTTACGTGGTGATAAAGCCGCTATAGTAACTCGCTTCGGCTTGTCACATCCTGGGATTAGTATGTTCAGATGCGAAAAGACTTCCTAAATCGGTACAACACCTATGAATGATAATTGATTGTCGATCTAACGTTTACCGCTGTTTTGTATTTTTTTTGCGCTTACTAATAGGCACAATATCGTCATGTTACTTTTTACCAAGTAAAAAGAGAAATGGCAGTATAACATATGTCTAAAAAGAAGGCAACAAGTCAGTGATACAAAAAGCTATCTATTAAAATTTGCAACCCGTAAAAGAATAATAAAACAACTAAAATTAAACGAAGAGTAAATTTAATTAAAAATTGAATTCTTGAATTAAAATAAATCTACTTCAGATTCATTGAAATTTACAAAACTTTGAAGGTTTCAAGGATATAGTATACGTTTGATCTGTTCTAAAATAAGAGATAAAATGACCTATGCGTACTTCGTTCAAGACAAGTTTTAATTAGCTTATTTAGAAAAGTTCAAAAGCTTTAATTGTTCGAATTATTAAGACAAATGAACACGAGGATTAAGGAAAAGAGAATAATTAAAATGTCAAACACGTCACGGATCCATAAGTCGTTAATCATCGTCAGAGCCATCGTTCTGAATGGTCATTAATTTTGAAAAGTAGACAAAGGAATATGTGCTGTTCACATGAGTTCTTTTTTTCTGTCTGAGAAAAAGGATAATTTCAAACTAATATGACTTTAAAGGACTCGATAGGTTTTCTCTTTTTGTAGCATCATGTAAAAACTATGTTTGGCACACTATTCCAAATGCAATTTTACTTGGAGAATGTAAACTATGTTTATATTTGGAATCATACACATTTTATCATAATATGTTATCCATTACTAACAATCAAGCAAATAGTAAACCTTTTATCGTCAAATGTTTTCATTTCTACCTTCAAATACGTAGAAAACATTCCTTTTCTTCAGAGATTTTTTCTTAAAATTGCTGGAAAGTTCCATTGCGAAAGCGATGTTTGTGACAAGGTTATAGAAGTTATATAAGTGAAGTTTTATTGAATCCCATTTATAATACTGGATTTTGTTGCTTTAGGTGTATATCTGTGTCGAATTTTTGAAACTCTACTTACGAGATTACACTAGACTTTCTGAACCAACCGATTCTCAAATACGTTTACGGGTAATGAAGAAAACTGATTTGCAATCAACTCTAATATTTACTTAAAACGAACGACTTCTTTACAGTTTTTATTAATGGAACTAAATTTGTTTGAACTCCTTAAGACTCATTATATCTGGTTACCTACAATTTTTTAAGCAAAATAAGAAATAACGCACCCAAACTTCGTATAGAAAAAAAAACGTGTGTTTGAATTCTATGAGCTTTAGGTGAAGTAAAGCATCATGATAAAATTATAACATCGTCACATAAAATTTCTCATGCTTAGTTATTTACAACCGCAAGATTAATGTATATATTTACACATCTATTAATGTATTACAAGTAATTGATTAGATTTGAGAGCGAATCTCTTTATGGGCATCATCGGTTTTTTTTTTAATTCGAACTCGGCAAATTGACTGCACATCATCTGATGGTAAATAAAGTGTGGCTAAAAAACAATGACGATTAATGAGAATCTACCGAGAGTGAAGTCTCTGAGTAGCTCTGAATATACCTACACTTGCTAAACCCAAAAGACATCATTACGAGGAAATGTGAAATAATCGCAATCCAGTCAGTCTCAATTATCCTAGCTCAAAGACCTACCGTCCCCCACATTAGGTAAGATCATAGAAACAGTAAGGCAACTTACTGTGTGGGAGCGAAATTCACACCTAATAACGGTGAAACATTAAGTAGTGCTTATCTTTGTTGCGGTCGACAAAAAACCTCTCTAAAATAGCAATCCAAAAGCATGATTTAAGCCGTGTGTTATATTGAACACTTATTACCAAAACATTACATATCTGTAACTAATAAAGTCTCCCATTAAAATTAAGACTTTCAATCTAAATTGCATTTTGTGCTCAAGAACAAAATTATTATGTGCCATCAAGATAAATTAAAAACTGTGGGCAAAATGACATACAATAGCTAAAGGGTTCAATTTAAAATTTTATAATAATACTAGCTGTGTGCTCGCGGCTGAGTCCGCGTTTCATATAAATTTTCACTGCATAAAATAGTTTTTTATTTATTTTATACGGAAACCTAATTATTTTCCAATTTTTTGAAGTGATAACTTCTTATGTGATGGTACATTACGCGAAGTAACTTCAGCTACCTACCAAAAAAAGTCCCGTCAAAATCGGTCCATCAGTTCCGGAGATTATCCGGAACAAACACCCAGAATGACAAAAATTTCAAAAATTATGTTTTTCCTATAGGTATCTTATACTATACATTCATATCTACTTAGTAAAAAAAAAATATTTTGACATTACAAACAGATACTTAAATTTTATGTATTAGTATCGATAAATATTTTTAGGTATTTTAAAGGCTTACCCTACTACCTATGAGCTTGCACTAGTTAGAGTAAAATAAATTAAAACGATAAGACTTACTAACTCGGGAATGCTCCTATCAAGAGTTCATTAACTTAATTAACTAAGACATCAAGGAAATCTCGAAGTTAAAACAGAACTGGAAGAAGACCAAAAGCGAAATATCTTAATTTTTGATATTAGAAATTACTTACGTTAAATGAAAACACAAGTACCTATAGTTTAAATAGAAAGCAGATTATCAGAAACCTTCATACTACTTTAATACTTGTATATAGGCTCAGGGCTTTGATCACAAACTCACCTGATTTTGAATGACGATGTGGTCCAGGATGGTAAACACACTAAGCCTAGAGGTACTTACTGGCTCTCTAGTGATGCTGCCGGTAAACACCTATTGGTGCTTGGCGACACGTTTTCAAACTTGAGGGTGGTAGCTACCCAAATGGCCATTATTAGAAAATACCCTACCACCATGCTATGGTTTCCTCACGATGTTTTTTCCTTCACCGAAAGCTCAGGCTTGTTATATCATTAAATAAGTGGGTTCTCAACTCAACAAATCCATCATCGCTTCCTAAATATTTAAATCAGTAAAATATTATACTTTAAATCGTTTCAAAGTAAAATCATTGCAAATCCCACAAACTCGTAATTAGATAACTTTAGTGTTTCGCAAACCACCCTTTCTGACTGACCACTCAAGTTTTTTTAATTACACCGAATGGATCGCACAAATTTCTAGTTAGCCATGATTTTTATTTAATCATAGCATAAATTGACGCTCCTCGCTATTAGATGGTGGCGTTTAAAATACTTGTACCACACTTGGAGTTTATTTACGTATATATATATATATATATATATATATATATATATATATATATATATATATATATACATTGAATTTCTACATACGTATAGCAAGTAATAATGAAGATCTTATCTATAACAGAGAGGATTAGCTTTTTAATCTAATAAACTATTACGTGGTGTGGTGATTTACCGCAGTGAGCTGTAGGTCGTTTTTGGTACAGGACTTACTTGTTTATGACAGTATCTGTTTAGGTCAAATTAATATGTGTATGTCCCTTCGTAATATAAAATGTAATATAAGTTCACAAAGACCATTTTCCTACTCGACACGCGACAACAATGGCACGACGAGTTCAATACTCTATGAACTTACGAAAAGTTTCGTCTATATGAACGAACATATTCGTCTTCCCGTATGTCTCCCTATCTCTTATTAAGTTTTATCGCATTTTGTTATTAAACTTTATATAAATGACTTTATGTCGCATTCTAGCTCAAAATATAATAATAATAATCCTTTACATATTTCGTGAAACATATTCTGGACAGCAAAAACTATGAAAGATGTTTTAGTATAATCGTACTTAATAATTATACAAGCCAATAAGAATGACAAGAAATATCTAGTGACGAGGGACCTCCATCCGACAGTAACCCATTGAGCCAAAATCTTATTTGCAAAAAATAAAGCTTTATTTCTGATTCAAGATATCGAAATTATATAAATTTAATCTTGTATCTGTCAATGTAAACGAAGGTTTTTATGTTTGTCTCCTGTCCGTTCTTAAACAATTGTGCTTACTGCATTGTTATGCTTACGGGGTTCTTATTAGAGTAACCTTCTTTCCATGGCATAGCAACTTATGCCGGTCACAACTAGTATACTCGTATGTAGTAAAAGAAACTCAAAAATACTTTATCCAACTAGACCCGGTTAGGTGCCTACGAACATGCGACGCGGTGCCTGCGAAAGCCACCCCCGTGTCGCCCCCATCCCAAATGCAGCGGACGGTCCCGGGGGGTTTTAGTGGGTATTCCCGGGCGACTCTCGCCCGGGTTTGAGTCCCACATTGGCACGGAACTCGTCCCTCCGTGCCCCCTTACCCATTGCATTGGGGGACCTCGGTCTCACTAATGCAATGGGTAAGGGTAGTGCGTAAATGCATTTCCCCCCGTCAAAAAAAAAACAAAGAAAAGGTGCCTACGAACATGTAAAGACTAGCACTGATTTAAAAAACAAGCCAGTCATCGAACAAAACCGGCAAGAAACACGGCCTGATTTGTGTTTTTTATACGTTTTTATCTATACTAATAAATAAAATTGAAGAGTCTGTTTGTAATGTCATTTTTTTTTACTAAATAGATATGAATGTAAATACGATACCTATACCAAAAATACAATTCATAAAATTTTTGTCTGTGTGTCTGTCTGTTTGTAATAGGTAATTTCCGGAACGGCTGGACCGATTTTGACGGGACTTTTTTTGGTAGATAGCTGAAGTTACTCCGGGTAACTTATAGTACTTTTTTTAAAATAATTAAGGATTCGTGTAAAAAAAAAACTAATAAAATTTTACGGGCAAGTGCTATCTATAATTGATGAGAAACATTTTTACTTTATTTTAGTACAATTTTTTTTTAAGAATATAATTAGGGTTCCGTACAAAAAAATTAAAACGCAGTGAAGACCATATGAAACGCGAACGCAGCCGCGGTCACAAAGCTAGTTTTTTTTATAAAAATTGTACTCTTTACCACCTCTGTAGTATTAACAAAATACAGTAAAATATTCTAGGCTACAGTTGCTAATTCTATTTTTGCTAGGACTGAATAAATTATTAGTCACTCCTGAGTATTAAGATTTAAGTAGAGCACATTCTTATATAGTTGGCAGAACACCTGACAATTTGAAGCTGGAATGTGAGCAAACTAGCTAGTAAGTAAATAATATTTCTACGGTACTTTTATTAAAATACACGACTAATTTAAAAACCTTCTATGTGCGGTGACAGGATTTAAAGCCGGTGGAGCGACATTTTCATTAATTCTTGTGTAAAACAAAGAAAAAATATTGTCGTAACAGGAGCAACTGGCGAGGACGTGCCACCCCTTTCGATTTACACGAAGGGGAGGCGTTTTTCAACCGTCGGGATAAACGTTAAAATATTTAAACGGTGCCTGCTTTTAACACTAAGGCATTGTAGCAGATTATACTGCGTTATGATATTGTAATAGCTCTTACGTCTTTCAGAACATTAGAATATAGCTATATTTAAGAATTTGCAATATTTACTTTTTCTTTTTTCTATTAATATGTCGATTACCCATAAGAAAGAGTCAATAGGAAAACAATGGAAAGCTGGCGTAAACGCCAGGTTAGTGCTCAAGGGATTAATATGGATTACTGGAAAACTTTGAAATACAGGAAGCGGTATATTCAAAGATAAACAATATGTAACATTGGATTTAACATTTATCCAATCTTATGTATGATATACAAGCTGTGTGTCCGCGGCTCCACCCGCATTATGTTCTTCACTGCTTAATATAGTTTATAAATAATCATTAGAAAATAATGTTTTCATGCTATACATCGTATTTTGATCATGATTTCGTGAGTTTTAATTTTTTTACATGGAACCTTAATGTATTATGGTACTGAGATAAAATAACAATATTTCTCATAAATTCAAACAATTGCCCGTAAAACTGACCATTAAATCGTCTTTTTTCCAAGTATTTTGTGTTTTTTTTCTAATATAGGACCCTAATAATTATCCTATAAAAATAAATAAAAGATGGATAATAAAATTTAATTTATCACGTAACTAGTAATTGCCTAATGTATGAAATTCGATCATAAATAATTCGAAAGAACTTAAAATAATTTAAAAGTAGATAATAAAGATTGTATGAACAATGGATAATATCAACTCGGTCCTAGATCTGTTTGCTGACAAAGTTAGTTGCGTGAGTCAGAGCGAGGTTGCTCCAATAAGGGAAGGTTTTGCGGAGTGGCTTACGCTTCATTGGCCCGCCCCATGTTACATCGTTCAACTACCCGCCGAAGTTCGTTAGACATTATTCAGTGGCTTTATTTCGTGGTCGCTCAACAGTTTGCACAGCCGGTTAGTTTGTGGACGGATCTTATATTAATATGTGTGTTTAGACCTTATAGATTTTGTGCAAGCAATAAAATATTAACCCTTATTTCTGTCAATAATGTAAAAAAATTCTGTTCCGTTTTTTCCCTGTATTTATTCACTTTGTTTTTATTTACAATGAAATCTTAGTTATTTAAATCAAAATATTTTAATTTTTGTTATAAAGATTAGTAAGGCTTTTATGTCTACAAAAGCTTTACTGCTCTGAAAATAAATTTACTCTCATAAATTTGCTCTTCTAATAAAATATCCTATATTCCTGCAAAATTGTATATTTCTATTGTAATAACTTACATAGAAGATTATCCCCAAGCATTATTACCATTCATCTATTCTATAAGAATCCTTTATACTAAACTCTCTTACTATAAATTAACAACAGGTTCCAATAATACTGGACAATTAAGACAGATTAAACCAAAAGTATATCGATTTTTCTGACTGTTCATTAACACTGGCCTAACACTTTAAAAGGAAAATAAGAATTATAATTTCGAATTTCAAATTGAGATCATAAATTGAGACGGGCCGTAGGTCGATTCTAAGATTAATCGAACGTTTACGATTTGAAATTTGTATCACACATTCCGAACGGTTGATTAGAGACACGAATAAATTACTTAATTACGACACTATTGATTTAGGTTTTTAATACTATATATATCGAGTCGTAAATATACCTAGTTTAAAAATGTGCTAGTTCAATCTGTGTTTATCGCGTGTTATCTACTGTTAAAGTGTATATACACATGCGCACTTGCGTGACAACCACCAATAATTCCTAAAAAACGCGTCTGCCTAACAGTTCCTCATTTGTGCTAACCATCAGTTATATCAACATTTTCAATGTATTGTTACAACCAAAACAAAACATATGTCGCTTATATAACCTTTATCAGAATTTGTAAATACATATTAAATATGACACAAGTTATTACAAGTTAATACTCTAATTTAATTATGAATAGTTAATAATTTGCAATGAACAATTAACCGCACACTTTCGCCTTCCTATTGACCATCTTTGTCATATAGAACTAAAAGAACTCATGTCTTGAAGCGTAATCAGTTGATTTAAATAGATCATCTCCAATAAATATGCTTTTTAGACTCTTTGGAGCTTCGCAGTGATATCAGGTATATGTGTCTTCTACCGCATGTGTAATGTGTAATAATATTAAGACGAACTTTTCGATATAGTGCCCACGTCAGCGTCGTTGTGATAGCTAATTTCTATACTCTTAAACTTACCTTAGCGTAACAAAAATAAATTAAGTCTAGGGATTTTTTATTGCGTACGCTAGCGCTTTGGAAGGGTTATACAGCACAGTCTTCCCCCAAGATTACGATATATACAACTCTTCAAGAAGGGACTGGATCTCTCTCCAAGGTTGGCAACGTAATGGTAAATTCTCTGGTGTTATAGTTATAGGTACTATATGCTACAGTATCCATTTAGCATAAGATGGTAAGGACTGTTTCTTTGCTGCTCTTTTAAAAAAAAATTGTACTCTTATATCTAAAATATTTACAATAACTGTAACATTTTACATCTATTATTCCATTGTCTGTTTATATTCTTCTCAAAGCAGAAAATGCTTGATATTTGAACAGAATTCACAAGAATGAATAATATGTAATTATTATATGAAGTCATTCAGGAACTTTCGCAGACGTAAATTAAGTTTCTAAGGTATCTCTTTAAAACTTTACTCATTAAAATTAACATTAAATATTTCATATTGAAACTTTCACAATGGAAACTTCGTGAACTGTATGTTCTCCAATAAGTATTACCTCATACTCTCAGTATAACCGCATTGGCAAACTACCAAGTATAACATTTTTTTGAAATATAAACAAGCGTTCTTTAATATATGAAATCATAATACATTTGTGTTTTAATTATTTTGATGTTGCTATATGCTGTGTTTTTATCTTAGATGTTTAACCTGGTTTTAAAAGACTCTAACACTGTTGACCTGAGGTGCTTTGACATCTTCGCCAGACACAGGACCGACCACTTAAGGCACTGATACGAAAAATAGTAGCCAGGCACCTTGCCCTTGTGCCAGGCACCATAATAGAACGAACCTCGCTTTGTGTTAAAAATTTCGTAAAACCTGACCATCGTTAACTTTACGGTAACCAAAAGAACAAATAAGGTACCCTAAGAAACAAGTGCTAAGAAACTTGAGCATGATATATCATATAGTATGTAAGTATCGATACAACGTTACAATATATCATATCGAAAAAAATATCGTTTTTTCTAGATGAACATCCCTAAACCACCGACAGCACGATACCGAGACATTTTTATATACCAGCATAATTCGCATTACACTGCACCCCACACTCCTGCATCCTACACGCAAGTATATGGGTTCTTTAGGGGACTTTTAGATCCTTTAATCACTATTGTCATATATGCGCTTTGATGCAAACAAACGCAACGGGAGAATTAAAACCGCTTCTAATAACATTAAACACCCGACTTTAAACATTATTCCTGTCATGCCAGAGACAACTCAACTCATACAGTTTGTAAATTTTAATGCGATTTAATGAAATTGCACAAACTACTTTTGACGGGTGTGATAAGGCTTGATGTGAAATTTGCAGAGGATAAAAACTTTCTGTAAACAGTTGTACAGTTTTTGCGTCATGCGTGTCCAGGCAGGCAAACAGACAAAAACACATAAAATGGGTTCTATCATTATTATTTTAAAGTGGTCTTAAAGCCTAGTTTTTTATACAGTTTGATTATAAGTATCGATTCACTGGATAAAAGAATACATTGATATAACTTTGTTTTATATTTATCATTTATTGTCATGCCAAGCCCTTACAGTATGCTTCAACAACAAGGAGGTTGTTAAAACACCAGTAACAATAGTTGCGAGTAGCTAGTTTCCATTTTCCAACACACATGGGCAGCTAGTTAATGGCCACTTTTATTTGGCACTATTCCAGAAACACTTAAGTGTGGTTTGCCTTATTTAAAGGAATACAGAGGTCAGTAGTAAAGTTTGCAAATTTTTTTACATCTACTCTAGTAAAATAAAAC
The DNA here is from genome assembly GCA_014132275.2 of Samia ricini. Classification (NCBI taxonomy): domain Eukaryota; kingdom Metazoa; phylum Arthropoda; class Insecta; order Lepidoptera; family Saturniidae; genus Samia; species Samia ricini. The sequence continues at coordinate 13,464,436 of AP028158.1, forward strand.
TGGTTTTTTATTGCAACACTGGGGATTTTATTCACCAGTTTTATTTATACGATTCGGCAATAGTGATAAAAAAAATAGTATAAATTATATTATATTGATATTATAGTAGTTTTAAAATCACGATAATAACATGGAAGTCTTGTATAGATTAGTATATTTTGAAAACATTGGCCACTTTTGCAGTTACAGTTTCTTTCAAAGGAAGTTGCGATGTCGGATGACATTAGAAAACCAGACACCGAGGAAGCTGGTGAAAAATGCAATAACGAAGCAAAACTTAAAACCAACGATTTTAAGATAAAGAAAAATATTTTCTATATTCTTCATAACCAAGGCTGCACAAAGATTGATACAAAATTCATCTGGCTTGAAAGGAATTCGCACCAAAGGCTTGGAAACGAAACTATTTTTGAACTGTCTCTTATTTTAATATAAAATATTTTTCATAGTTATATAATTATTATAGAACAGATACAACAAGTATTTGTGGTAAACACTAAGTAGTCATATAACTTATTTAAAAACTTGTCGACAAAAACCAATATGTGTGTTCCGACAGCATCACTTAAAAACCAGTAACTCTAAGTTTAGTGTGTTTACGATCCTGGACCACATCGACACTTAACAGCAGATAAGATTGTGCCCAAAGCACTGAGCCTATACCGTGTAAAAAAAACTAAACGCACTTGAAAATATAAATTTTTATAATCATTGGCAAGTTCTAAATTATGACTTAACTTATTACAACTCTAAATAACATGAATGTTCAACGAAAAATGTGTATAAGCTGCGCAAGTAATGATAATAGCGAAATTATCAACGATGAAATTGTCAAGAAAAAATATCTAGTCTGTGGTACAACGTCTATATCAAAAAAGTACGAATTAACCATATTTGGTAAAAGTTTGAAATTGAAAAAGTTTAATTCAAACTCTTTTTACTTTTTTTTTCAGTACCCAAACCATACGTTCTATGTCCTATTTTTGTAATTGCAGCGTTCGGGTCTCCTGCAACGGATTGGAGAGAAACTTTGCCCTGGGCTTTCTGTATTATATCGGACGGAAATGCTTCTGAACCCGTTTTTTACCGGCAATTAGTTTAATGAAACCGGTTAATTATAAGTTGAGTGTAATTGTGTCAACGATTTAACAGTAGGTGGCCAAATTTTTTTATTTACTTGAATTTTTTATATAAACTAAATTAATAGTCTGATTGATGCATATATTTTATTCATATTAAAATCAAGAAAAAAATAAAACTAAAAGTAACAAATGTTTTATTTAAAATAACAAAAAAAAATCTCATTTGGATACTACACTTTCTTATAATTATTATACTTTCCACACATACTTTTCACTATAGTACCATTCCCTGTCTTACTTTTAACAACTGATATAATTTAATTCATTATTAATTATGAAATAATTACGTGCAAATATTTCTTGATTCAAATATACATACAAATATTTTTCAAATCAGATCTCACTTTGCTATGAAATACTTTACCACGTACTTATTTTTTTTATACAGGATAATTCCTCAACTGAGTACACTAAGGGTCATTTTATAAAGTACATCATTTTCATGAATACCCATATTTTGCATTTATTTATAATACGCTAATATTGTTTTACGCCGAAAAAATGTGAAGTGAAGTGAACTTCACAGAAGTGTGAAGATTGGTCGGTCAAAAACCTTCAGTCATAAATAACTTGCCAATGAATTACACCATTCAAGAAATCAGTGAAGAAAAACACTGTGAGGAAACCATAGCATGTCGGTAGGGCTTTTTCTAATAAGCCCGACTGGGTAGTAGCTACCCTCAAGTTAGAAAACCTATCATCAAACACCAATGAGTATGTTCCGGCAGCGTTATTTGAGAACCAGTACCTCTAGGCTTAGTGTGTTTACACCATCCTGGACCATTCCTCTGGACCTGGTCCTCGATCTGGATAACTTAGCATCAGATGTGAATGTGGTAAAAAGACTGAGCTTATACCATGTTAAAAAAAAAAATTACATTTAATTATGCATTAGCAACAATGACACACCACGATAAACAGAGTGTAGAATAACATTAATCAAGTGTGAAATTCGATTCGTGCATGCCCCCAGACACACCCCTGCAAACAATAGTCACTGTCTAGAGGGGTTGTAAACTATCAAAAGCAGTCGATACGTAATGCTTTTTCATATTTATTGAATAAAAGTAATTGTGTGAAATGAAACCATATTCATCATACCCTTGGGCAATATTATACCATTAACATAATACGCTCGTCACAATCATCTAAAGTGGACTAATTTAATGAAATGTTTTACAATTTAGTAAAATGACGTCTATGTTCACGTGTCGATATCTATACTAATAAATATAATTGAAGTGTCTGTTTGTAAAGTCAAAATATTATTTTTTAGATATGAAACAAGATACCTATACCAAAAATACAATTCTTAAAATTTTTGTCTATCTGTCTGGTTGTTCGTTTATTACGAGTAATCTCCGGAACGGCTGGACCGATTATGTCGGGACTTTTTTGTTAGATAGCTAAAGTTACTCCGCGTAATATAGGGTACTTTTGATTTTCAAAGACAGCGTACAAAAAAAATAAAAAATTGAAGAAAATCCGATTCAGTGCACAGTTTTATGTGTAAAGTGTTTGAATTTATGAGAAATATTTTTACTTTAACTTAGTACAAATTTTATTTTACAAAAACAATTAGGGTTCCATACAAAAATGAAAACGCAGTGGAGAACATATGAAACGCGGGCGCAGCCGTGGACACAGCATATTCGAAATAATTTTATACTATCCTATAATTCTAAAAATGTATGACCTTAATTTAAAATTTTAGTCGTAGTTGCGAATGATTAACGTATCAAGCAAATGGATGAGAATTAAAATATCTTTGATAATTTGTATTTCGCTATTCGCTTATTTGCGTCAAGATTTATCCGAATTACAACGGTAACAGAATAATCAAAAAACATATTGTAAATTTATTTGTTACTAGCTGTGCCCGGCAAGCGTTACGGCACCAGAGAAAGATTTTTTCGAACCAGGAACGATCGCGAGCATATAAAGTACAACTCACCAAAGTTTCAACACAATCAAAGGAATACCTATTCTAGAAGTGCATAAAGCACAAACATATGTACTTAAACAGATTTTTATTTATATTAATTTCATATAAGGCCTTTGACATCAACAAATAGAATCAAAACAGCAAAATGTCAAAAATATTATATCTCCAAATAATTGCGAAGATAAGTGTTATGCGAAATTAAAAACACTTTTCCCTATTTAATTACTATTACTTATTGTTATTTCTATTAATTTAAACAGTTCACACTCCGGCACAATAACAGGAAAATTCTATTAAGATACATACATACCACATAGCATAAAAAGGCCACGACTAGCGACATTTAAATGCATAAAAGTTACAAAAATTACGTTTGTATGTTTCGAAAAATATCTAATCTAAAGTGCCATTACTAAACTTTAAATGCTCGATATGTTAGAACTAAACTCATTTTTACAACTGCAAGTATTTGAAACAACGTTCGCTTGGCACAGTCTGAAACCTGCTGGTACCAATATCGATTATGCGTCATGCTATAAATTTTACGCGAGCTGGGACATTAGCAACCCTGCAGCTTTCTGATAAGGGAAAATAAAAGTATTTGATCGTTATTTGAGAAGTGATTTTTGATAATGGTGACTTTGTTTTATTTGAAGAAAAAAAAGAAAAATAATTAACAGATAGAAATCAAACTTTTCAATGTTTTATTTTTTAAATGGTTGAATAAATTGAGTAGAGGAGTTTTAAGATAGTGTCTTCATGTGAACAAACATACTAATAGTATGAGACACACCTTTTTAAAATTAGATTTATGACTTGCGCAACGTGATAAAAGGTAAATGCATTCGAAGGAAAATTGAAAAGAGATATCCAGCAAGTAATATTGAACTAATATTGAATATAAATAGCAGTAATCAATAAACTCTTTCGTCAAGTATCACATAGGACTCATGCAAGACATACGATTGAAAACTAGTCGTTTTTATGGTGTCAACGTAATATAATTTTCTATCACATATCACTTAACATTAAGTAGGATATTAGTTAACCGTAGATCAAAAAAAAAAATAACGTATATACTTGTACGTACTAAGAGGTAGGATCTTCTGTTATGTAAACATTTACGTCAAACGCACCTACACTGCCATTGATAAGCTTATATTCATCTGCTTATTTACATGAGCTTTTTTAATTACATAAATCAACATAGATTCATTTTTTATTATGTAAGTACTTATAATTAAAAATAATTAAAACACAATAAAAGTAATGATAATTTTACAGTACATTCCAAAGGCTTAAAAGGAAGCAATAAACAAGGGAAACGCGTCGAGGTACTTCCATGAAAGTTAATTAGAGATGGAGTTTCAGAGTGCATTAAACTAGATTACAGGCGAGGGTGGCTCGAGCCAAAACATTAAAAAAAAGTCTTTGGCTATGTTTGCTAGTTTTATAATTAGTAATATGAAGTATATCGTAGTTATTGATACTGGCTGACTAAACAGACTGGGTTACATTTTTTATGGTGGAAGAACGTATCGTACGTTCTTTTTCATAAAATATCTATTAATAACCCAACCACAATGCTAACTATTGCCTTCAGATTGCATTATTTGTTTATTTGCAAATAGAGCGCCATCTATAGGATCCTAGCATACTTAGGATACATCGTGTAATAAATAATATTGTGTAAATATATCCTATATTCGGTGAAAACTCATTTCGAAAATATACGACTAGTAATAGATTCCCAAACAATTATCTATCTATATATATACACATATAAGAAAAATGGGGTGAATTTGATGCATCGTCACCTCAAAAGTACTGAACCTATCGAGATTGGACTACTACTATTCGGCGCGGAATTATTCCTAGATGGTTATAGGCTATTTCTCATATATATTTGCAACTTACTCTTATGTACACCTTTTCCGCTAATAAAAAAAAATAAAAATATTTTTTCTTCATTTATTTGCTTTTTTAGGTTAGGTATAAATGAAATGTTATATGCACTGTTTCGCTCACACCTAAAGAACATATGAACCGCGGGCGGAGCTGCGGGCACCAGCTAGTATTTACATAAAGAAATATTTGTGAAAACCGATCAAGCTTGTTATGCAACACAGTAGTTTACCTGTGTTAAATTTGTTTTTAAACAGAAAAAGTGATTAATGTAGTGCGTATACTGAACATTGTGTTTCATTCGGTTAGTAAAATTCTATAATACTAGCTGCTCTCCGCGGTTTTACACGCGTAGTTCCCGTTCCCGTGGGATTTTCAGAACAAAAACAGAGGTTTATTTTTTTCTGGTTCTATAAGAACCATAAAATTATTTACAATTAAGAATGTACACAAACACAAGTAAATATATGAAAGATTTTCACTAAATTAATTAAAAACTTAAGAGCTTTGTGGTCAATTTATTTCGCTTCTTTGTGAGATTCATAATGTCTTGACAATATCAGACAAATATCTTGCCTGATGGTTAGTAAACATTTACAGTGTTACTTGGACGTTTACTTCATCAAGACTATTTCGAGTGTACTGCCAAATATAAAATCACTTTATACCTTTAACTTTGATATACTTGTAAAAACATCTCTAATTATTTTAAAATGATAAAAGATAGACCATTATAGTGTCACTTTTGTTTTGTCTGATATGGATATATATATATATGAAAAAATAAAAGAGTTTAGTCTTTTTCTCCTCAGACTGTTTGTCTTTTGTTGTGTAATTTCTATTGACGAGCTTTAGTGTTATCAATAAAATTGTTTCACAATTATTTGCTTCAAATTTTCAATAAATGATGATTCTGGTCTAATTTTGACAAATAAAAGAATACTAGATACGAATAAAAAGACAAGTCGAAAAAATATCGATTTTCTAGAGATCGATCTTTTACACCTCGATATTTTTGTGAGTCGATACATAAAGCTTCAATTCGAATCGATTCAAAATTCGATATTTTTCAGAAAGAATCGCCATCCCTAGTATGCTGTATAATATGCTTATACATTAAAGCTTACATTAGTTCTATTTTTTATCAAATTTTAATTTCGTTTTCGTATTAGATGACACAACAAAAAACTAATAAATAAACAACCTTATTCTACGCAATCATGTATAACAATTATATAACTCTTAATAAAACACAAAACTATTTAATTAAATTGTCAGTACGAATATAAGTCGACAAGAATGGCATACGTGTGTGAGCCATGAAACCACTACAACAGTTTCACTTAGTTAATTCAATTGAAAATCCCAGAAGTTCAAATGTAATTCAATTATAAATTGAATTTATATAATATGCTCAAAATAAGATTAAATTCTTGCATAATATAATAAAAGGCAACGTCTCTCTTGATTATCCGTTTATTGGCATATAATTTGTACATTTATAATTTATTTTTGTTAATCATACGTATATTCTCAGATCGCGATTTAAATTTACAAACATATTTACTCTAATTTGTTGTTTTTCTAAAACTAATGTTATTAATGTACCTAATTGACATTTAATTACGTACTGATAAGAATACCATCGATGTGTAACATTTATCAGTCGTAAATGACAAACAAAATTTTAGATGCAATGTCAAGTCGCGTAAATAACAATTATCAGGAAGAAATCGTTAAATTTTATAGACCCCTTATTTATGAGTATCTCTTCTAACAGAAAAGTCCGCATTCTAAATACGTTTCGAAAAACAAACCTTTGAAAACACTTAACTCCCCTTTTATGAGCTATATATAAAGCAGCGTTATGAAAACATCTCACCACCCTTTCGGTTGATTTAAAAAAAGAACAATCCAACACTCGATGTACGTTTCGTTTCACTAAACATTTAATTACGTTCCAGTTTATATAAATTCATAAATGTTTTATACTTTAGTATTAAATTATACTTATAAATCTTCATACACATATTCGACTCATTCAGTATTTCTTTAACGATAACTTTATTTTTTCTAACTAGCTAATAATGATGTTGACCGGAATGGCCTTTACTGTGACTTTGTGGGGAAGTGCTGAAGGCACTCAGCCGCAAAAAGGTAACTAGCACAAGAGTTACCAAAGTTGTACGAAACTCGGCTTGACCATTACCTAAGCGTAAAAAAATCTGAGTAATTTTGAACCTAGCTAAGCCCTACATTTTTTATTTGATAAAAAATAGGTTCCTTACAGTACCTATGTCCCGCGTTTTTTGTGCAGAGTTGTGCGTGTAATGCTTAATGCAATTTCAGTGGCACTGTATCGCGCTAACAGCGGCGTCAAGACCCTCCCCAGTTGGGTAATGACGCACTTCTTGGGCTGCCACCGGAGGAACCGATTCGTGTGCGGGAACAAATCCGCGAGTCCCCAGCGGTGTGAACGGCGGCGGTTTCGCGGGCATTGTTTAACGATGAAAATGATAAAGAAATGAAGAATAAAGGGATCAACTTTGTTGTTAGTACTGAAATAATCAAATATCCTATGACAAGTAAAATAATTTATGCTAAGCATTCATATGTAAACCAAGGTGACAATATTTTACATGTCAAAAGAGAATATTATCCTATATCTATGTAATATTACACTATAATAATTACAGTAAAGTTACTATATTAATAAAGTTAAAAATAGACGTTCTATTCCCAGTCATATTTTAAGTATAAAACATTATCCTTTCATGCAAATTTAGATTCCGTGCGTCAACTTCATTCATGTTTGAAACTAGCGACTTATGCTAAATTTATGTCATAACGTTATGTTACTTTCTAAACACGATGTCTTAAAATACCTAGTAAAAATCAAATCATATAACAGTTTTGATAAAATCATTACTTTAGAAAAGAGGACCTTAAATTATATACTCGTAAAAGGAAGGTGAAGCCACATTTTAGGAAATATTATTTTGTGCATTTATACAATTTAATGGGAAAGTATATGTTATTTTAATATGTTTACAAGTCGAGAAAGTGAGATAACGATATAACCACGAAGCATGTCAACTTATGACAGTTATGGATAATAGATACATGAAAAATAGTTTCATATATTTATACACCCTTTAACAAATACAGCCAGCTTCATATCAGCTTCGTTCAAATAACATAAATGATATCAAAAACAAAACTAGTAAAAAATACAAGTTTCGGAACTCAGTTCTTCTACCGTAAAAAGTTGTGAGATTCATGTAATACCAAGCCGGTTACTTTATTAAGTCCCTACTTAAGAGACCTTCTGTCATAAGTTATTACGTAATTAGCTAACCTAATAACATCTTATAATGACCATATCAATATTAAAATATTTTACGTTTTAAGTAAAATACACTGGGGAGTCTCTTGACGTCGCCGCCAGCGCGATACAGTGACACTGTCCATGCATCAAGCATTGCACGCAGAACACCGCACACAACTCCTGCACGCAACGCGCAGGTACATAGGTCCTGTAAGGAACCTTTTTTTTAATGTTAAATATAAATGTAGGGATTAGCTAGAATTAAAATTCCGCGGGAGTTTTCACTCTCAGGTAGGGGCCAAGCCGAGGTTCGAACCCTTGTGCTAGTTACCTTCTGCAGCTGAGTACCTTCAGCACTCACCCATAAAGTTCGGAAGGCCCTTCCGGAGAACAGTATTAGCTAGGTTAGAAAAAAAAAATCAAGACTAATAAAAATAAAAAATACGAAATTAAATATGCAACAAAATGTATTGAAAATATACTCACGTTTCCAAATACTGAAAGACCCTGTAGACTGGCTTACGGTAGACCAGGAATCCATCGCACCGCTCCATGGTTTAATAATATACTTCACCCAACCACTTTAAAAAAAATACCACTGTAAATCACCACTACGCGACCACCTTCGACATTGCTCCACTCCTTGTAACATTTCTACACAAGAATATGACACACAAACCATGAGACTTTATATAAAACGAATCGTCTTTGTATTTTAATCTAATTACACTAGTTAGTAAAAAAATTAAGGCGTCCTATTCATTAATTATTCATAAAATTGGTTATATCAAATTTCTAAACTTGGTCCTTTAAGGTGATTGATATTCGTTTTATTATTTTAAGGCTTTTTTATTGGTTACATGGTAATAATATATTTTGATAAAGAAGCACTTTATGTTATTTTTTTATATATAAACAATATACGTTTTAACGCCTCAAAGGCGATCACAGTACAATTTTTGACTGAGTTCGTTGAGTTCGCATCTAATAAAAAAACATACACACACACTCACGTCTTGTTTGTATTAAGTTTTGCGCAAGACAGTTTCTATTAAAACTGTTTGAATTTAAAATGTTTGTAACGTGTATACATTCCGAAACATAGAAAAATGTCAATAAGAAAAGTTTTAGATATAATCTTGCGAAAATCTAGAACAATATTCCTCCTCCCCACAATTTGCACGATCTGTCTATATTTTTATGAATAAATTAAAAGTACATATTGTATGCAATAAACAAACTTCGCTTTATGACTTTATGTATCTTTCTATATGTTTCAACTGGCTGCCGCATCCTAAAATTATTATAACGTTTGTTTTTAGTGTGGATCATTTTTTTTATTTTTGTTTATTGTATGACGCAACCTTCTTTGTTTAGATCTATTATATTCTATTACATCTATTAGACTATTTAGTACTTCGATAATTAGTATACGTGTGGGCCCAACTGAAACAAGCGTAATTTTGTAGCAACTAGTACTTGCAGATATAGTGCCCTTTTCAATGTTGAATACTTTGTATGGTGGAATACTATGGCAACGCCTTATGTTAATAGTACATTTATTGTTTTTAATTCTGTGTCGAATAAACGTTTCTTTCCGAACATGATTTCCCTTGTAATCAGATTATTGACTTATCATAATATACTAACATACATTTATAGAACATGAAGTACGACAACAGTGTAATGATATATTCGAGACGATCATAATATAGGCATTTAAAAAGTACATCAGGAAAACATTTTCCGACCAACAAACATCAAAAGGCTCTCCTCCATCCATCCACCCTCGTCATTAGGGAGACGTCAATATCAACCTCACGCACCCGTTTCACGTTTCAAAGCGTCGCTTCCACACGATTGCCGTTCACAGACAAAGTCATTCAGAAGTTTCGCATGACCTCGGCTCAAGTGCCGTTTAAGTTAGACCAAAATCGACAATCTCAACAAAATATAAATTTCAAAACTCTTCTAGCGTGAGATAAAAAAAATACCTTTATTTATTTGTTTACACCCAAATAAACAGCTTAAACTTAACAATACAGCTATACTATATATACATATATATTGTGGATAAACCGATGTTAAAATATTTTTCGGCTGTAGACAGCTATATTATCTGTAAAGCTACAAATTTCTTCAATTTTCTACATCTATAAGTAATAATTAAATAAATTAAATCTATAGATAATGACAGAGACACAAATGGATTTACTACTTTTTAAAATACGTTGTTTACAAGCGCATATGTGTATATCAGTGTGTTTATGCGTGGGTAAATTTTATTTTCTTTCTTCATTAGGGCCAATTTCACTAGGTTTCCAAAATAGTTTTTATTTATCTCATTGTTAATTTTTTTTTTGTAGTCTGTTCGATGCGTAGGTGTATAAAAGAGTTGTGTGTGCTTAGTGTGTAGTTGAAACATTTTTTGATGAGTTTAGAATAATCGAGTCCGCTCGAGCATATATCATATTCGTCAAATTTACTAAAAAAGATAGTTGATGATGATTGATAGATTGATGAATAAAATAACATCACCTGGTAACTACGTTAAAATTCAACATTGGGTAGCAGGACGGTACCACGACCGTAATCACCGTTATGCCACCCCTGTAAATTCCACGACAAAAGCCGATGACCGATTCCAGAATGCGTCGCATTGACTCTAGCCACTACAAAAGTATTTTCAACATATATTATACATATCATAGTTTACAACACATATAATAGTTTCAACCTTATCTTTCAGTAAATTTCTTACAATTTTATTGCCAACAATTTGCTCTGAAATTAGTACATTTCATAAAAGTGATCGAAAAGTTAGAGATAACGCTGACATTAATTAGACTGTTCTGTAACTGTGATGGAAATATTATGAGAAATCCTTCACACGTAGATTATGTTCTCTTAGTATCATCATTAATTGGTAAATCATATGAATATGAACACAACCATTTGATTTTGTATATACAACCTAGCAACACCTTGATATTTGTTATATGATTTTGTTCCTTGTAACACTTAATAGATATGTCATACGGTTCACTTACATCTTACATTTCTCCTTTAGCAAAGGTATTCGTGTAAAATAATAGTTTGCTAACAAACATCATTCAACATATTTATAGATATGTTGATATTTTAAATCTTAAGGTTGCATGATCAATAAATTGCGCAAAAAAAAAAAAAAAATCATTCCGAGCCACCATTATTATTTGAATGGATCACATCAACGACCTGAATAAGTTGAAAATAATAAACGTCAAAAATACGATTTTATTTTTACAAATCAGCATACAATAACATTGAACGAGGCAACAGAAAAATATTATCATTTCGAACTGTCATCGGCATCCGGTGGCGAAGCATTGTTCCTACACCGATAACACAACAAAACCAACCGCACACACAACCGAATGTCGCAGCGATTAAATGTTAAAACGGTAGTTTATCAAAAAGTTATTACATTTATTTTTAAACTGACTAATGCTGTTGACGAGAAAAGCATTGGCAGTTTCACCGAACTTTGGGGCGAACGCTCAAGGCGTTTAGAGGTGACTAGCACGAGGGTATCAAAGTGGTACGAACATCGGCTTGGCTCTAGTTAATCCCAACGATTTGTAAAAAAAAAGGTTACATACATAACCTATATACCTGCGTGCAGGAGTGTATGTGCAGTATCACTGCAGGAGCCTCCTCGCTTCGGAAGGAGACCTGGTGTAACTACCACCCAAATCGTGCAACGTAATCGATGGAACGTTGTCAGGTGACATAGGGTTTAAAGCCTCATCCAACCGGGTTTTGCTACTTCATCAACTTGTTTTTTATTCTGCTCGTGAATGTGTTGACGCTTTGACCACAATCTCACCTGATCTTAAATGACGATGTGGGACTGGATGGTAAACACCTATAGCTGTGTTATGACGGCATCACTTGAGACCCAATAAGTACCTCCAGGCATAGTGTGTTTACAATTCTAGAATACATTGGCACTTAACATCAGGTGAGATTGTGGTCAAAGGGCTGAGCCTATACAGTATAAAAAATAAACAAAAACACTACCAACTGAGTCATCATTGCTTTACACGAGCTGGTCTAGATAGAAAAAATGACGGATGTAGTCCAAATAACAACAATGACTTTTGGTCACTAAGTGAAAATCATAATTAATAATCACGTAATTACTTAGAGAGAGACGGCAAATGTAAACCAAACATACGTTGAGATTTTACACATTTAAGGTAACTGACCATAAGAGAAACGAGAAGCGGTCCCTCCATATCCTACATACATGATCAAGTATCGCCGGAAGCAGGTGTCACGAACCGCACCTGTCCCACGCAGCGAATACCAAAAAGGTACATGGTGTCATTGGTTAGAACAACGACCTAACAGTTATAAGTCCAGACATGGTTAATTGGGTTTTATTTCGGCATCTATACTCGACCCATTAAACAAAGCTATCGACGCGCATCTGTGATCTATAGCCTCGGACATGTCATACATAATTTACGACTCGTATAGACCGCATCGTGTACAGTTACGTCTTTGGTATTCAAAAAAGCAAGTTAACAAATTTCATGTCGTAAATATTAAAACTTAAATAAAGGCATGCTGGGAGGGAGAACAACTTTATTCGGGAAATCAGATCGCGCAAGCCTTCTTGATGCAGACTAAATTTATGTGCGGAGCAACTTTGCGAGTTGCCAACTGACGTGCAATGCAGAAGGGTGTTTCCGGTAGGTGGGACGGATTAAGCTAACACTGACTTACAGCCACGCTTTCAGACTAATTAGAAACTATATAATGAACAAACTCTGGGAAATCTGTAATGAAGTGGAGCATTTAATTTTCAAAGGAACGTTAAACTTTCGAGTACAAAAGATACATTTCCGTGCAATTAGTATTCAAACTGAAATGAACATTTCTTTGAAAATTAAATGATCCACTTCATTACAAATCAATACTAACCTATTCCATGAAATTCAAATATCTTATTCTATCTTATTCAATGTAGGCCCTGATAAGGCGCTTATGAACGTCAAAACAATACCACCAATTCGGAAAAGAATCCAGTCATCGATAAGAACCGGCAAAAAAATCGATCTTGTTTCTTTTTTCTGCATGTTTTTTTTTTTTGGAACTTTACAACTAATAGTTACAAAGTTATTCGTAGATGCACAGAGAAAGCTGTCACTTCCAGACATCACCATCGTTCACATAGTGATCCACCCTATTAACATTTGGAAATTAAAACTTCCTTGACATGGTGCCTAAACTTCTTGCCCGATAGATCATCTATGAGTGATAATATTTATATTAATAGCTCTATATGTATCTGTTTTTCCTATACACTGATTATTTACCCAACATCCAGTTATTACCACAAATGAACTTCGAGCAACGCGAACAAGAATAGATTTGATATCAATCAGCTTAGCTCATTAAAAAGTTGTAATCAAAGCGTTTATAACTTCTCTAGTAAAATTATATTATCAAAGACAAACTGTCTTCGATATAAAGAGCATACATGATTAAATTCTCTTCATTAACCATCTAAATCGCAATAACCTTTGCGACAAAACTTTATTTAAAAAATCAATTGAGTTTCATTTGTAATATACATTATTTACATCTACAATGATTAGTGTCTATTAGTGACGTAACTGCAACTGTTAATGAACACACAGCAGAGATAGTAACAGCACGCGCTTGTATTGGCCGTCGTCTCGTCTAGCAATCAGATTGTGTGTGGTTCGTTGAACCGTTCCCTAATGACTCGCTATAAAATTGCTACTCGTTACTTTAGTACCAGAATTAGAAACGTCAGTGTTGTTTATCTTTATAGCATTCCCGCTGGTTCACAATGGAGAGATACAAACAAATTTAGTTCGCGTGTAATGTCTTGTTCAACTCATCTAAACGACACATCAAATGATCATATTATTTCGACTACATTGATGGGCTATTCGTAAAATGGTTGTAATTTATATGCACTAATCAAATATTGAAATAATATTATTTTATTTATGCGGAACCCTATTTTTAGTACGAAAATAAGGTAAAAATATTTCTCATAAATTCAAGCACTTGCCCGTAAAAACTCCGCATTGAAAATATTTATTAAATTTTTAAGAAGTTTTAATTTTTTAACGCGGAAGTTTATTTTCGAAAATTAAAAGTACCCTAAGTTACCCGGAGTAACTTCAACTATCTACCAAACAACACACGTCAAAATCCGTCCAGCCGTTCCAGAGTTTACCCGGAACAAACAGACAGACACATAAAAATATTAAAAATTATATTTTTGGTATAGGTATCGAGTATACATTCATATTTATTTAGTAAAAAAAAATAACTTTGACATTACAAACAGACACTTCAATTTTATTTATTAGTATAATATACAGATTATATGAATTGTGTTCTTTGTGATCATACAGAAAATCTAGTAATTCGGTTTTGCGGAACTAAAAATTACTTATAAGACATGTACTGTATAGATACATAAAATATTATCGGCTATAAATAAAAACAAGAAAGTCTTCCCAACTCTTATATACATACTAGCTGTGCCCGCGACTTCGATTGCGTTTCATATAAAAGAAATAAATTGGGCCAAATAGACAAAAAATTTCATTAATTATCGGTTCAGCCGTTTAGTAGGAGTTTAGTCACATACACCCGCACAGAATATATATATATATATATATATATATATATATATATATATATATATATATATATATATATAAACTTTAAATTTGGAAAGATTAAGAAATTTTGAATTTCTTTTGTAAATACAATATTTAACATAATTTTGAATTTATATATATATAAAGAATAATACATAATTGCAATTAGCAATTCAAAATTATGTTAAATATTATATTTACAAAAGAAATTCAAAATTTCTTAATCTTTCCAAATTTAAAGTTTCATATCTTAATTGCATATCATCGTGTAAAATTACTATATTTTACAACTTGTAATTCAGTTCGTGAAGACGAGAAAATGAATACCACATTATTAAATTCTCAAATGGAGTCGACAGCAACTGAAGGCCAGTGGATTTGCCTTTAGAAATCATGTCAGCTGACGACGAAGCGTATCGGGCAGCTCCCGAGGGACTCCGATAATATAATACATTCCGGAGAGACTGTCAGGCAGACATGAACAATAGCCGTCTCGGTCAATAATGAGATACCTCTGGAACTCCAGCAATATCATTATCCGAGTTCATTTATTACGATTATTAATTAGTTGCCGGTTGTTTTGAAATACAAATTAATTGGCTATAAGGATGATGAGCCATTTTATTTAGATATCAAATATTTTCAATTTAAACACATCATACAAAGACATAACAGAAGATTTAGAATTACATATCATATGATATTATAGTGATGCAGAACAATTGTTCATTCAGTACTTGTGAGAAAAGGTATTTGAAGACAAATTTCGTTTTAACATGTTTCATAATAGTACAAATACACAAAAAAAAATTATAAATTGCATTGTAATATTAGTAAATTATTCTCGAAACGCTTCAAGTCCTACTATTTCTTCTGGGTGTATAATGGCTTAGTTATAGGTTCACCGCATAACGGGACTATCAATGAATTGGTTTGGAAACCCTTTTATGATTCATAAATCAATATGCAGTGCACTACCTCACACATTATTCTAATAAGTTGTCAGATGTTACTTGGCTCGGTTATTTAAAAAATTCTGTTTTCTTTCGCGTTCAAATCGACGTTATCCTAAATCTGTATTGTCTATAATTTTGCAATCTAAGTGAGTTTTTGCAAATTATTTAGTAACGTAAGTAAATTAAGATCTCAATAAAAAAGCAATTAACTCCTTGAGCACGTTTACGCCAGCTTTCCATTGTTTTCCTATTGTCTTATTTTTACGGGTACTCGACATCTCTGGATAAAATTATCAGTTGGGAACTCTTGTAATATTTTAAGATGACGATAATATTTGTACATCACGGTATGATTAATTTTTACCCTTCATAATTTTAATTTTCATCAGATGACGTCTTATTATGTTGTGTGATAAAGGCTAGACCTTTTATAATATGGCCAGTGTATAAAAGATAATTGTTTATAATTATGCAGTGTCTATCTAGTCTGCACCTCTTTATTCACGTTCATATCAATTACTTTAATTTTTACTGAAAATTAGGACAATCCAAAGTCAAAAGTAGTTTATTTAGGTACAGTATTTAAATCTTTATCAAAAAAGTACTAAATATAACAGAAACATCGATGTAACTTGATGTTTATAACAATGAAGAAGAAGGAAGAAAACCTGGTATTAATGTGCACAATAAAAATGCTGTAGAAACGATGCAAGGCCAACTTACAATCGGAAATTCAAATAGACAGAAAATATTATACATGTTTAAATCAGTCGCCGCATTGTTCAACACTGTAGGCGAAGTCGACGAGCTCATCGATTCCGCTTTATCAATACTTCGAATTCCGGTTTGCTGTTTAAACGTAATGCTGAAAATTGTGAATAATTTGTTTTATATTTTATTCTCATTCAATTTTTCTATATTAGTGATTAGAGACAAAAAAATGTATATATATGAAAAGCTAACTTAAATATAATGCCCGATAAAATGTATACATTTGACAAGAAAACTGAACAGAAGTCATGTAAGTTCGCAAAGATAGAGAAATGTTATACTGTTAGCACTCTCCTTCGATTACTCAACTCCGTAGCTAGACGCTTTAACTATTAGATCGTTGGTTATCCATAATTCTCTTTAACATACAAAAGTACTCAGTCGATATTTCTAGTCAGACTAAACATTTTGTTACATATTTTACCCAAATAACCCAAATATTTCGTAAAATATCGTTAAACTTTCAACCTTAATTATTATAAAAATATTCAGAGAATAATCCCATTTAAAAAGGTTATCCTTATGTCTATCACTTCATTTTACGGACAACGTAAACGTTGCACAATGTAAAATCCAATAATATAAAGCGTCAAAGACATCATACATTTATTGCGAGATTTACGACTGTAATCTGACGTGCAGTCCGTTCACAGTTAGTTTACTTCTTGAAGTTCCATTTTGGTATGTTGGCATTACTAGTTGTCACGTAGTCAAAATGTTTTGTCAATCGTTTAGGATTTTTGCCTTTTTTCGTACAATTAAATCATAAAACGAATTCAAAGTAGTGCTACAAATGCTTTTCTAGCTATACGTACATTCTCTGAAAGAGAAAGAACAAATAAAGCTCGGTTAATTCCATTCATCAACGATTTGCCGCCATGATTCGTACTTAAAATAGTGTTGTGTATTATTTTTTTTTTTAATTTTATAGGAATAAATATCGAAAAAGTCATCTCCGTTTATTATAAAATAAATTAAAAAGCCTTGATTTGTATGCCAATGCAATAAATAAATAAACATTATATTATTTTTTTTCCGCAAGTGAGGAGAAGTTGCAGCTTCTATGTCTCAATACTAAGTACTTCAAGAAAAATACGTATCAAAAAAATTGGATTTTGATTGACATGCCAATCAGACAGAAAATACCTGTAAAGTATGTTGTTTTTATTGATGTCAGTAATAAGTGTTTAGCGAAAATCTATCTTGCAACTAATGTATATTATCTTGTTCATGCGACCCACCAACATACTAAAGTGGTCAGTAGCTACAGAGTTTATGCTGTGATTCCAATTGTATATTCAATTAAATCAAGGCGAATGATACATATCGCACATGGTAACACAATATTCAGAACGACAACTTAACGGACTATCACACCACTCTTGTCATAAAATCAAAACGTTTGATTAAAAGTATATAATAAATGGAAAATGTTTTTTTTAAGTTGTATAAATTGTTACTCTACCTTTTAATGTGGTGTTCTAATATTGAAATTTGGTGAAAAAGGAAATGCTGGCCGCAGAAGAAAGACGTTGTTACGTAGTATCTGAGAAAGGAGAAAATCTCGAGTGCTGACAAACTCTTTTGCCTTAGCAAGAATATAATAAAAAATATAGAGCATACTCTCAATTTTCATTAGTTAAAGAAAACGAAAAATGCACTATAGATTGAATAAAAATTATATTAACTGTGTAATATGTACATATGGCAACACTACACAAAAAAAACACAATTCACTGCAAATTTAGTGCAATATTTAGTGGAATTCACTGCAAAATCGAATTAGTTTCAACTGAGTTACCATGATTTTAGTTGTATTGTAATTTATAACCAATAGATTAAAATGGGAGAAACTATCGCAAGTTCGACGAGGGCCCCGGTTTACGTCCGCGTCACCGCCTTAACCCTTTAAAAGCTACGCCACTGATTTTAATATTTTAGATAACAAGACCACTTCATAATGTAAAAGACTTTTGTGATAGATAGTAAACAAACATTAGTCTATAACGTAGTCGCAAATGGAAGGAATTCCATTAAATTAGTATTTTAAATATCTATAGGGAAACCTTTCATAACTATACTTGGAAAACAAATTGCGTAATACCTACGCAAACGTTTCAATTTCGACAAAGTGTTATACAAACAAGCCGATCGTATGGATATCGAGTACCAATTAAATACAGTAAAATATACGAGGAATGAAACATTTTTCATTCATAGTTCTGATGAATAGCCGTTGAAAAGTTGGTCGGTCTACTCGACACAAGCAGTACAAACGAGCTATGTTAATTTACAGTACACGGTCGGTCGTCCATTGTTCACGTTAATTGGTGTTTTCATTGCGTTATTTACCCGTACTTGTGTAATGATTGATTGAGAAATAAAAGGTCTCGACAGGTTTTGTAAGAAGCAATTGCTGGTGACGAATCAAGGGTTATGAAAACGTGTACTGCTTTACAATTATTATTAATAAGCGCGGATTTATCTAAATATTAAAACTCTCTTTCAATAGCAATCTGTCAATAATTATACTACAACATCCACGGTTGCAAGATACACTCTCATGTTGAAACATCTGACGATGGTCAAAATACATCTGCATGCAAGCAAAAGTGGCAATATCGAAATATGCACATCCCTGTACTTGGCATGCCAGTTTCTAGAATTGTTCTATTCGTTACTAATGGTCATCTAATTTACAATTCCATTTCATAATCATTCTTGTTTGCGATTGTATTAATCAACTCGCGCACACGAATATTCCATAGACAATGAATTTTTTGGTAAAACTCCTTATAGTCATTAGTTTTATTATAGAGTGAAAAATAAATAAAACATCTTGACCAAGTCCTACAACACAGCGACTACTAGCAAAAACTTTTGAGTTTGACGTAACTATAATTGGCATAAGAATCCTTGTTCTTTCTTCTCTGTAGAAGAAAAATAAATAACGTGTGATTTTTTGTCAAATTAGCATCTAGTATTCGTGCCAGTAATTTGGACATAGCATCGGTCGCCATATTATTATGCGAACTACAAGTGTAGATAAAAATCACAGACCGCATGGATGTTATAATCATACTTAACAGTCCTAATACAATACACATAACGATACAATAGAACATTTCCTGTATAATATTAGATGTACGGATGTAACTAATAGATATCACCACATTCAAATAAAACAATTACAATGCCCAACATATGCTACAATTGAACTCAGAATCCACGTTGCGGAATAACTTCAGATTATATATTTCAGTGAATCATAAATAGAATAAAAAATATTTCAACATTCAAGCTGCATTCGCTATCTGTTCATTTCATAGCAATATAAAAACTGGATCTCGATAATTTCAAAGTAAAACGGTTCAAGTTTTCCAGGACAATATAATCTGCAGACTGCAGACGGCGCGGAGACAAAGACAGCAATTTGCCGTTATTACCACAAAATGGAGACACAGTTTTAAATTACCTCCGAAACGCGAATGTTTCAATTTACGAGTGGAATGATGAAAACGCGTGGACGATCTGCCATATTCTAATTAAAAATCTAAAAAAACATTACAAAGATTAAAAAGTGAATTTTAATTTTTAAAGGATAAACATAAGATTTAAATTCAGTATAGTCTACAATCAGATGGATATTTCAGAATATAAATTAAAATATTCAGTATAAATAGCTAAGTAACAAATAAGATTTAAAAGGCAAAAGGGTGGCTGGGCAATCCAATATAGGTCGACCTAGGTGATCGTATTTCGAGGACGTTCTGAAGACGTTCTAAGTTATAAAATGAATAAACAGTACCAAATTAGGTAATTTTCATTTAATTTTAATAACAAAAATAGTTTGATCATAAATAAAAAAATGAACAGTATGAAGTACGCTTTTGTAATAAGTCGGAGAAAGTCTTTTTGCTTTTAGTATGTATAAACTTGTAATAAAATCTCTTCGGATGTACAATTTATATCTATTTATCTATTTTTCATGTGTTTTTTTTTCTGACAAAATGAGTGAATATAATGAACAAATTCGATACATTTTAAAATGTTATTACAAAGAAGCCAAAAATTCAACGAAAAAAAATTGTAATGTTTATGAACCTTATGTAGTGCCAGTAAGAGTAGCACAAAGATGGTTTTACGCTTTATCAGACCGGGATTTTTTTTTTTGTTAAAGATACACCTCGCTCTAGTCACCGCCTTACAAATTAAGTGCACGTCATTTTTGAAAATAGAGCAAGATCGGCATATCAGTAGTTACAACATTGCTGATGAACTGGGAATTGACCACAAAATAGTTTTGAGCATTTGAAAAAAGCTGGGTATACATAAAAGCTCGATATTTGGGTGTCACACGAGCTCACCGAAAGAAACCTAATGAACCGTGTAATCATTTGCGATTCTTTATTGTGACATAATGAAACCGACCCGTTTTTGAAGAGATTGATTACTTGTTGATGAAAAGTAGATCACGTACGATAAGAACGTGCGCAAAAGGTCGTGGTCAAACGTCAGTTAGGCTTCACAGACTGGCAAAACCTGGGTTAACTCGCAATATGGTGATGATTTGAGTATGGTGGGATTGGAAGAGCATTGCTCATCATGAGCTTTTAACTCCGTGCATAACCATTGATTCGGATCTTTACTGCCAACAACTAATGAGATTAAAGCAAGAAGTTGAGAGGAAGCGGCCAGAAGTGATCGATAGAGAGGGCATGGTCTCTCATCACGATAACGCTAGACCACATACATAAAAAATTAAGAGTTTGATTAGGGGGTGTTATCACCATATAGCTCATTTGTAAAATTAACAGTAAGATAAAACCGGTGAAAAATATTTAAGTAGAATAAAAAAGTAAATATTTTTAAAAGCAAAATATAATTAATTGTTTCTTACAATAGCACACTATATTGTAAAGCTCGTAGTTAAATTATTATAATAGCAACCCAACCTAAACAAAGTTCAATTGAATAAGAAAACTAAACGAAATTGAATGGGTTTCTGAGACGACTGAAACACTCTTGAAAGCAACTTAATTTAAAAACAGGGAATTCTGGACAGCTCTCCGAGTTCTATCCATTTCCGGAACTACTCGGAACGCGACGTGTTCCAACGGATGGAATGCCAACCACACCAAGCCAGAGCGTACATAAGAGACAGACAGTAGTAGTATTATTACCTTGCCAAAAATTTTAGTTTATTATATCAACATTCTAAGTTTGAACTAAAACCTCGTACTTACCGCTTTTATTCTTTAAAAAGTTACTTCATCGATAGTTTAGAACTTTGTCTTGTGAGTAATGTTTAAGGTACTTGAAACTTAAGAAGAACAGAGTCTAACCTTTGAAAACTTCCTTGTGGTGTTTAAGTATTATTCTTTTATAGACATAAATTACATCATAGATATTTGTACTCATGTAAATCGATCTTTATTTTGTTAGAACTATCGAGAAGTTTTTGTGACTCCTCAGCGTTTATGATTTTGTATTACGTACTATTCCACTAGAATTACATAACATAGGGTCAAGTAAGGTAATTTAAAAAGAAACACTAAATACAGAGACTAAGATTGGGCCAAAGATTCAAAGAATTACTCATGAACCTTAATAATTTCCCTCCTAGTAATTTAAAAAAGCTTATTTTCTGTCAATCTAAATAGTTACAATATTATTCCTTTCAAAATATGTAGTAGAAAGTTATTGACAAGTATAATCTTAAAGCATTCTACTGTCGATTCAACGTAACGTTAAATATTATCTGGAGCAAAGAACCGATAAATATTTGTCACCCGATACATTTTCACCTTCTACATATTATTATTCAATAGACTTGTTAAAGAGAGAACTCGGAAATACCTGAGATAGAGCTTGTGGTATCTTACAATCCTTCTCTGGAATTGGTTGTAAATTCGGTAACGTAAATAGTAAAATCTCTTTCTTAAAAAATACATATATATACATTTTAATTGACTGCACTATTTCTATACAATCCAATGGAACTGTTTTGCGATGTGGTGATTTATTATGGAAATAAAAGTAAAAAATTATATTCAATGTGCACAGTGATATAAGTGAATATTTTATTTAATTAATCTAATATAGTTCTTCACAACTTTTAGCATTTTAATAGTAATAAAAGATAATTTGTATGGTAATATATTATATTTTATGTTTGTACAGACGCGGTGATAAGTTACACTCTTCAACAATAGCGATAAACAATTCTTAGTAAGTTGTTTTTACTATAGATTCCATCTAACTGAAGTCAATTTATCTTCACATCTAGAAATATTTTAGTTCTTAGGGGCATATCGATATTTTAATACCGGTATAAAACATTTTAATATACGAATTAACCTAAAGATATTTCGCGGAGGAGCAAAACACCGGTAGAAGATCGTGGTCATTACAGAGATTAAACTATTTTTAGTTTCCTTTCAACGGCTACATTTGCAAGTTCCATTTCTTAACATTTGGACGTAACATGTGGATTTCATTTTTTTAAGCGAGATTTTCATCGATTTTTGAGCAATAATATGACCGAAGATGGGAACGTCAAAACTAAAGAACCTGGCTCTCATGTGATGGCCCCAAACATACACTTAGGTGCTTGGCGACAGGTTAACTTGAGGGCGACAACTACCCAGGTGAACAATAAAAAATGGCCAGCTGTCATCTTTTGGACCCATGGGAATTCTTTTCCCAAAAGGTCATTGTAGAGATATTAGTATCCGTGTCGATCCACGTATGTAAATATATACTTATAAATTAACCTGCAAGATTAGATATAATAACATCAAACAAAGCAAAACAAACCATATTAAATGATTAATTAGGAAACACAAGAGCAACTGAATATCATTCGATGCTGAATACCCCTCATATTATACAATGTAAGGATATCGATATCGATGACAATATCAGAATACCTTTCCCATCCCTCAATTCGATGGTACGCGCGTACCGCGTGCTAATATCAGGCACGTGTCACGTGGTCACGTCCACAGCCACTCACGTACGTACTACAGTCGCACGAACCACGTGTATACGTGAAGGGAACTTACCGTTAAGTTTAAAAAAGTAATACTACTATATATCGTCAAATATTTTTCGAATTATCGAAGCGATGTTGGCGCAGTGGATAGTGCGACCGAATTCCTTATCAATGGACGCGGGCTCAATCTCACCTATCCAACTTTCGGTGCAATCATGGTGGTAGGACATTTTCAAACAATGCCCGCCTGGGTAGCTACCACCCTCAAGTTCGAATACGTGCCGCCAAATACCAATAGGTGTCTTTCGGCACCATCACTTGAGAACCAGTATCTAGGCTTAGTGTGTTTACCATCCTGGACCACATCGTCACTCAACATCAGGTGAGATTGAGGTCAAAGCACTGAGCCTACACAGTATAAAAAAAATTACATGTTCTTCGCTTTGCCCGTTTAAATGATATATGTAACTGTTCGATTGGAATCTTACTGAATCCATTACGAAGTATAATGAAAGATTTGAACATTTAAAGTAGGTAGTTAGCTGCGCTTGCGTGAACTACAAATTTATTACTGTTTCATGTTTGTTTAAAATAAATCTCAAAATTGCATAATATATTGCACAAATTATTGCAAGAGACTGTATTTTTACCGTATAGGAAATCGTTTATTAACCTAACATTACTTATCTCTCTGCTCTTATTCCATTTTTATTTGGGGATAGGCGCAACACGTCTTCTTCTTCCATTCATCTCTATTTGAGAACATACATTCATTCCCTTCTAAGCATATCATCTTTCACACATCTTTTTTGAAGTGAAAACTTCTTTAGCCGCTTTCAGCGTTGACAGCAATAGTAATCAAAGCTCTTAACCTCCCATTATAATTACGTAAGCATAGGCATAGTAAATATTCACCGGTCCCCATGGCAACAAAACTAAGCGTATCACAGACCCCCCCCCCCCCCCCCCCCCTATTGATGCTTACGTAATACTTGAAAGGCCCCTAACACACACCTATTAAATAGTAAAAATCTATCCTAATAAGTAAAATTAAAGTGTATTTTAATCTAATCTATCAAAATAAATTTTTGTCTGTCTTACTATCTCTCTGTTAGTTGCGGCTAATCTCCGGAACGGCTGGATTGATTCTAATGGGACTTTTTGCTGAGAGATAGTTGATGCTCTACTCCGCGTAAATTAGGCTTGTTTTATTTTTCGAAAATAATTAGGGTTCCGTGTAAAAAAATTGAAAATCTGAAAATTGTGAACAAAACAAAATTCAATGAACATCACACACCACCAAAACATTATTTTCCAATGATTATTTAAAAACTACCTTACGCAGTGAAAAACATATGTAACGCGGGTGTACTCGCAGGCACAGAACTAGTACCATTTAAATACAGCAAATGGATTAGAACCATTATTTTTACAACAATATTTTTTTCCTGAATAAAGGATTACTCCTGTCCTTTTCGTGTTATGAATTTAGCAAACAAATAGCTTCAGACTACGTCTTTCTCCAAACACAGCTCGCTACGGAGAGATGCCAAGGCACAAGGCGCAGTTAGCTATTATCACAAATTGCATTACTTAGTCTAGATAGGCGACGATTATACCAAAAACCTCTTCAGAATAAATTAGAAAACCTTTCGTTTATAACTTTAAAATAAATTGCTAAAATATCTTAAAATGTTATGAATTTCAAAAGATATTAATAACTTCTTTCAAATTAAATAATATTCTGGTAAAATTATGATATAACTATAAAATGACATGTCGCTGGGTATGAATATTTGTGCATCACAAACGTATTTATTGTTTGTTTAAAAATATACAATATAATTACGATTAATTGGCTTCAACAGTCCACTGTGTAGTTCTTAATTAATTCATGGTCATGTTTACAAGGAAAAATATCCGAAAAATAAATGCATATTTGTATTAATAAATAAATTACATAATTAATATTTATTTAGTTCGATTTGAGATGCGTAAACTTAACTGAGTATAAAACAGTTTTAATTCTGAAACAGTTTGGTTGATTGATTCCACCGAAAGATTTCCACCGCTGGACATAGGTCTGCCCCAAAAAGGGAGGAATTGCCATAATCGCGACGCGGGTTGGCGATCACAGCAAGTAGTAGAAAAAGTTTATTCTAGAATAATTACAGTATGTATTTTGCGTAGAAATAATGTATTAAGTTAACCTATAAATTACCAGATAGCATTCTTTATGACCCCTATTAGCCATTTTAGAGATGGGGTGTACAATAATAAAGGTCAAAACTGGTATACTATATGAGCAGAGCGGCTGGGATATCAAATATTTAATGAAAAAGTAATACATTTATTAGATTAATTTTAAAATGACCTAAACAACGATACGGGTAGATTAATTTCAGGTAATAATATATTAATTGTTACAGATTTGCTTATGTTGGAATCACGTATAAAATCTGAATACATTATATTCACGAAATACGAAAACTTCCACATTTGTATGAAATATGGATCAAATACTCGAAGATGCATACGACTCGCCGAAATGTTGCCAAAGATATTCTGTATTCAACATAACTTGAAATTGAAAATATTTAAAAATGCACCTGCTGGAGAACATTTTATAAAAATGGATTATTTAATAATATTTTGCAAACTTTACTCCACCAGTGTTACCTTTAAACTGAATTTGTTTTTCATATGAAAAATGGTTTGTTTTTAATAAAACCATTAGTTTTCATCAAAGAAAGAGCGATTGATAGATTTCATTGCAGGTTTAAGATTACGATTTAGGTATAAAAATCTCCTTGTCATCGATAAGTAATTATTTAATTGACTAAAACTCTACAATTAAAACTTATACCACACAAATTTATAAAAACTCAACAATATTATTTATAATAAAATAAGTTACAAAAAGAACTTACGGCAAGAAATATAAATAAAGTGAACGCTGCATACACCTAAATTTAGCCATCAATTTTCTAAATATATTAGTCGAATCACTTTAAAGAATATAATAGGAAATGTGTAAGTCAAATAATATTAACTCTTCCTTTAAGTTGCAAATACATATCACATAAGGCAACTTACTTGTTTTGAAAGAGAGCTTGTACTTATTCAAATTGATAATCTGGAAACGTAACTGGTTGGAAGCTAACAAGCTAAATAACGGTAAGTAAATCTAGCTAATACTGGCAGTCGATACTATCTCTAGCGATTGTGTACAAGTTCCCACAATATCGGGGACACTGTTTTGAACTCTTTTCCTAAAACCTTGTGACTCTTAATTTCAGTTAATAACAGTATGCGCTCGTGTTACCTGCACAAATTACTCCAGTGACGGTGCGAGGGTGGGGGGTCGTAGAGGTCATGACCTCCCTCCCAATTCGTACATATCTCTTAAAAGAGACAATTTACGAAAGTTTTAAATAATTTACTAACTTCTTGTTTAAAACATCTACGAAATCAAAATATTTTTGAAATACACGATAATTTACAATAAGTCTCAATAAGGGAAATCGTGAAATGATGATGACTCACCGGTGAGGGGGATCCAACACCACGTCGATAGATAGTATGCTGTGAATCTGAGGGATCAATGAATGAAAACATCATGATAAAACTATATCAAAGTATTTTGTAATGCTTGTCTGGCTAGCTACTACCGCCAAGTAAAAAATCTATCGCCAAGCACTTGTGGTTGCACCGTGAATTGAAGGATTGCTTTTTAGCTAGGATCAAAATTCCACGGAATTATCACACACAGATAACGGCCAAGCCGAGGTTCATACAGCTTTGATGCCCTTGTGCTAATTACCTTTTTGCAGCAGAGTGCTATCAGCACTCGCCCACAAAGTTCGTTTAAGGCTGTATAGGATCTTCTGGTCAACAGCATTTGCTAGGTTTAAAAAAAGAACTTGCGGATGCGTTCCGGAATCTATATTAAAAGTCAGTCTAAGTTCACCATTTTCATTTAGTTATTCCTTAACATAAGAAAAGGTGACGGTTATAAAAAATCATAAAGAGATACTTTGATTTTGATGTATTTTATATTCTGTACTCAAGTTTATAACAAAGCAGAACAAATCGGCCAGGAACTACCTGCCCCATATTTTTCTTAATTCAAAGACCTTTCAATTGTTGTCGATCCCCTTTGACCTTTATCATTATCCGCAGCTGGGCAATACGATTCGCATGCGAACAGTCATCGGGCGTTACGTCACGGCTTAGTTGTACAAAATGTCGAGCGTGACCGACTGCCGTGCACAATATGTTCTATTGTTAATGCATCAGTGATGAGGGCGTAACGAAAACACACCATGGCCACAGACTACACACGTACATGTCCATCGATAAAGTTTTAATTATGAAACAGATTAGTTTACCCATGTTTTAGTCTTTTAGTCTCATAGCCTGTTCATGCAAATAAATATACATAATCACTTAAGTTATATGAAGGCTAGTTTGTATTTGATAAAAAAAATACTTTACTTTCT
The DNA here is from genome assembly GCA_014132275.2 of Samia ricini. Classification (NCBI taxonomy): domain Eukaryota; kingdom Metazoa; phylum Arthropoda; class Insecta; order Lepidoptera; family Saturniidae; genus Samia; species Samia ricini. The sequence continues at coordinate 13,492,677 of AP028158.1, forward strand.
AATAATTTCACATTATTAGCATCGCCAGGATTACTTTTAGTGAGATGTATCATCAAATACATAATTATAGATATTTTAAGTCAATTAATTTAATTTCAAATTTAAATAGCATAGATTTGAATATGATTTCCATATGGATAACATAATTTGTGTGGATAATAGTTCTATTCAAACAATAACTTAAAAAAATGTATTTTTTCCAACAATATGCACCCCAAGTACCCTCCTTTTCGAACCTCACTCCTGATACTCATGTTTCATATGCAACTAACAATCACTATATTTCCTTACAAACATAGTTTCCTTACACATCCCAGAGATATAATGTTATGCGAAATATTTACCATTTCATAAATAATACGACAAAAAGATAATGTAAGATAATATTATGTTTTTGTTAAATATATAACCGCCATAAACGAGTCACAATAAAATTAAAGAAACCGCCTATAATTTCTAAAGAACCGTCAACGAGAATAGCTGCATTTCTGACATCAATACCGATGATGTCACGCGCCCTGCCGCCGGCGTCGGCTAAAAACGACCGATTTGTTTGCGAGGGCGAAGGACGAACGCCGAATTTCAATTCCGAAACTATTCAGGCACGAAGCAAACGAATGGTATGCCGCACCTCTTGTCATGCAAATTGCGGCACACGATACTGTTAAAGACAAAATGTTATGACAGAGGCAAACGAAATATATCATTAGTAATAAAATTTACTGTCCTTATATCTACAAAAAAAAAAGATCACAATACAAGCATTCGTAAAATAATTGATTATTACAAAATCTGTCTGCTAATCATTAAATTATTCGAGAATTATTCGGTTATCATTCCACAAATAGAGAAATAGTATGTACGTTGTAGTAGACACCTTGCGATATAATATTTCTTAAAGTCCTGAATATGTAGGGAACACCAGAAACGTGTAATATATTCTCTAGTTGGCCAGCATTATAAAACAAATGTTTAGACCTTCTGACTATAATACTGTACATTATACAACGTATTGTTCACTGCAATATTCCCATAGCTGAAGAAGTACTATAAACAGAAGAAGTAAAGCAAATCCTTATTTGACATATACAAACAATAGTTACAAGATATAAAATAATTTATAAATTACCTAATAAGTGTAATGAGTGGCCAAATAGACCTATATCTAAGCTTAAGTATACGACTACTAATGCAGAACATCAAACAAATTAACTCTCATTAATATTGCAAATAGTGCGAGGAAATCCGTTAACGTTGTTTAAACGATTTTTACGAAATTTGGCAGAGTGGCAACAAGTAACAAGTATGTGGAAACAATGTGATACTACTTTTTTAATGCTTTTTGGTTATAATCTACGCTTGTGTATTAAAAGTTAAAGATCAAATTTCACTTTTATTTCGCAATACCTACAAATATAATTGCGCGGGTTGGAAATAAACACAAACAAGCCAGAGGCATGAAGTAAATTACTCCAAGTCCGACCAGACGACAGATAATCACGACCGATTCAGTACACATCTGTACGTACGTGTTTGTATGCACTTGTTTTATCATATATGAATTACCTTATAACTACTTTCTCTTGCATTTGATGCTTCTGGAATGAGTATTATGGTTTTGAAAATATCAACTTACTAGCTGTTCTCTGCGGTTTTACCCGCGTAGTTCCCGTTCGGGATTTTCGGAATAAAAACTATCCTATGTCACTGCCTGGATTCCAAACTATCTCCATACCAAATTTCATCAAAATCGGTCCAGTAGTTTCTAAGTTTATTCGTTACATACAAACCTTTCTTCTTTATAATATAAGTATAAATTAAAATAAAATAATATTTATTACTTTAAAATTCCCCAATTCCCCGCCTGTCCCAATCCGCTGCCCCCTATTGGTAGAAATGAAGAATTAGATACATTCGCAGCCTCCCGGCAGGGGTTTGGGGGATCTCTCCTGTCCATCATGTTATTATGTCATTGAACCTTGGTGGCAATTTCACCAGATAACATCACTTAAAAATTTGTTTCGTTGTTTACATTTGTGGGTGTGTGTGTATTTCATTTACGTTATCATTTTGTATCTTTACAACTATACATGCTGTGGTTTCCAAAACTTTTATTTATGACAATAATCCTAGTCAATGAAAAGCTACTCAAATTTAGAAATTCGGTTAACTGCAGCTTTATCATTGCCTGCTTAGATAGATACAATTATGTCAGATGTTAGATTTACTGGAAAGTAGTTGGGTATAGTACTATATCAAGAACATAATACAATATCGAGAAAATTTTACTGCGAATTATTAAAAATGCACTAATTATAAAAAAAAAACTGTTGTATCCAGAATTATATTGATTCCATCCCATCCATCCAACCGCAAAAGCGTTCACAGCTGGACTTAGTCTCCTCCAAAGATAAGGGGGAATTGCTATAAACGCCATGCTTGGCAGGCGGGTTGGCGATCGCAGTAGGTGTTTGTGATATTCAGAGGATGCTGCTGCCCATCCCCTGGTGTATCCTGTAGTCGCCTTTGACGACACCCACGGGTAGATATGGGGTGGTACTATTCTTAAGCCGGCACCACACGGGTATTACTACGCCACACGGGTATTATACTGATTATGATCGAATAATGTAAAAGTCAAATCATGTTTTTCTACTATTTTATTTCTTTTGCACGTCTTTCTATAGTATTCTCCTGAAAACGTTACGATATTTTTGGTATACTCAAACAATTTTTACGATGCTATGTTATATGCAAAATGGAAGATTAAAATTAACTCGTATCGTCCCAAAAATCGAAAACTAATCAACCGATTGTAATAAGGTTGTCTACAATTGATATGGGTTAACATGTTAACACTTGATGACTAAGGGTTCTGTTAACATATTAACTCAAGGAAAATGACAAACTAAGAGGAAAAATAAAAATGGCACTACACATTTTAACGTCTCGCGCAATTTGGGGAAAGTCGCTGATTACATGCTTTTAAACATTAATGTTATGCGAGGAAACGTTTTAATGAAACTAAAAAGTATTTGAATCTGTTTTAGCAAGGTTTTCCTTCATTATACTAAAGAGCTATTAATTTTATACCATGTAATTTACAGCGAGTAATGTACATTTTTACATGACAACTAAACGAGTAAAAATAATAGAACATAACGTGACAAGGTTATACAGTACATTAACGCCATGATAATATCTACTAATTTAAATTAATGCATCGTAATGTTTTAGAAACACGTCACGAAACCTCACATTGGAAACTAAATGTTTACACTTGAACATAACTAGTATGTGGTTTATCTTTTCTTTGCATGATGTTTTTGTAAAATTAAATAAATTCTATGTTATAGTTGAATAATACTGCAAAAATAGGTTATTATCTAACCCTACCTTGTTTACACGTTTGCGTGAAAACACATTCACCATAATTTCATCATCAAGTCACTCCAGATTGTATAAAGGTACCTTAAAAAATGGTCGATATCTTAATGTATCTATCTTATCATGTTCCGAAACCAAATCCTGTCGACTTTCTTTAATGTTTTTTTGACAAAGGACAAACCATTCTATAAGGAATTAGGTTAACTAAATCCTAGTTAAGTTACTAACATTCGACATACTTCACATAAAATCCTGTGTTGACTACCAAAATCTCTGAATAGTATATTCTACAAATCTTGATCATTGTTAAAATAAAAGCATTGTGACAACCTTACAAATTGAGAGTAGCTCAGAGAAAAATACATAAAACAACTTTTATGACAAAATTAGTATTAATAATAAGCGGAATCCAACAAATTGGAGAACAACTGCGATAGTCCTATCTTTCAAATAACTGCTAATATCCATGGTAACTACACAAAACAACGAACTAAACAGTTTGAAGCAATTAACGACGAAAGTTTTCAAAAGCGAAGATCGAGTGTGGTATAATAAATTTTAATAATTCGATATAGAAATATTAATTAAGTTTATATTACACAAATAAAGTGCTTTTGTAGCTAAACTTCAAGAGAGTTAAAGGAGGTTTGATAGCGAAACAGTAGTGCAACATCTGTCCGCCTCATCTAACTAACCCCAACGAAGAGTCATCGACCTCTCTCCTATACAAGCATTATGTTTACATTATTCGTATATTTTACAACCAGCTGCCGGCCATTGTCTAATCGGTGTTACTAAGCCGAGGTCCTTGGGTAACAGATGCTAAGACATTTTATGGTAATCATCAATTTGATAAATTAAACTGGGTCTCAAATCATACCATCCAAAATTGTATACATACAAGTCATAATTCACTGACATGAAGATTTCATTTCACATACGAATTATTTTTATTAATTAATTATACTTTGTTCTCGTAATACACCGTACTATCAAAAGACAAACAAATTACAAATTTACAATTCTTAATAATTTTTCACTTCATAATTAATCAACAACAATGTTTTAAAGTATTTAAAAGGTTACAATAAGTGCTATTTCACAATAACAATTAAGTGTGTTTTTCGATTTAAGCATTTTTTTTCGATTTACGAAGAACCTTAATTGCTTCACTAAGTTTTAGGGTCAGCGCTATGGATATTCAACCGAAAAATGGCAACTAACCATAACCACAATAGTAAAGGTACAAATATTTCTAGTGTTTTCTATCGTTTCGGAGAGTATAGGAAACCTAACAACCAGAACTAAAAGCGTATTGTAGATCAATGACTAATTAAAAAGACATGTTCACAGTGACTATAAAATATTGCGAGATTAAGAGCTTACATAAATAACAAACACCCGCTGCGTTTTTTACAACCCTACCCAGAAATAATAATCTTTTGATATTCAATGATATTTATATTATGATACATTCTACATAATACAGTAATTGTTACCTTGAATTTAAATTAATGGTTTAAGAAAAATACTGTTACTATTTTTTTTTAATAACACTAAAGTTTTCCAAGCTGCTAAACAAAAAAAAATCGGCAGACAAAAACATAAGAAAAAGGCACTGAACTGTTTCCATCTTTGTCTGTTTAGATATCAATAGACTATGAACTTTAAAGTATATAAATGATTAAAATTGTTTAGTACATGCAAATAAATATTTCCACCCTAAAGGGCTGAATAATGATTCTCAATACTAAAGACATTTATTTCCTACTAGTTGTGTACCCGCGGCTGCGCCCCTGGTTCGTATTAATTTCACAGCGTTTTTAAATTTGTTTATACGGAACCCTAATTAGTTTCCCAAAAAATATTGTAATATTTAATTTAATATTGAATTGTAGTATTTTTTTAAACTAAGATTAAGTAAAAATATTTATCATACGGATTTTATTCAATTTTTTATGAGTTATAATTTGTTACGCGGAACCCTAATTATTTTAGAAAATCAAAAACCCTAATTCACGCGGCGTGCCTTCAGCTTTATACCGAAAAAATGTCCCGTCAAAATTGGTCCAGCCGTTCCGGAGATTACGAGGAACAAACAGACTGAGAGACAAAAACTTTAAAAATTGTATTTTTGGTATATATTCATATGTATTTAGTTAAAAATTGTGATTATGAGATTACAAACAGACACTTCAATTTGATTTATTATAAGTAATAGTAGGTACTTATTATAGTATAGAAGTACAGATTAGGAATTTAAAATATGGTCTATCAACCTTGCGTTAATAATTATAACGACACGGTACTTGAATAGATCCATATTATATCTGAAGTTTTAAATACTTTATTGTAGACTAGGATTATCCTGAAAATGTTCTGTACGTCCGAACAACATTATAAAATTCAATTACTTGTAGATACTTTATGTGATTATAGCTAAGTTTAAACTGAAACAAACTTGTGTGAAAGCTGGAATCAAAGTTCATAAGAAGTCCATTAGCTCAATGTAAAATGCATTTCAAGTTACCGATGTTACAAAGAAATTCAAATTCTCTCCAAGGAATACTCGACAGCTAATGTCAGTATTAAGACCGATCAATTTAATTCCATCGCTGAATAATATGTTCTTGATCTCAAGTGTCATTTGAAGTCGATTTGCCGTGGGTTGTTCGTAATTGTATTTCCTCTTAAATAAGAATTTAGCTCAATTTCAATATAGCTAGTCTTGTATATAGATATAAAAATATAAATATACTGTTATGAATAACTGAAGATTTGACAAAATCATTGGAATGTAACGATAATAACTTAAACAGTTAATAAAGCATAGACTTATAATGTCAAGAACGATAGTTTCATTTAATAACTCGCTTAATATTAAATCCAAAAAAATATTGATGTGTGCGTGAACTAACACGGGATTACTTACGCAATCACCGACACGTAACAAAAGACATAAATGGCCTTTTAAGCCTAACTCTAAATGGATTCACTCCGTGACTACGGCCATTTTGAGTTTTCATTCTATTTAATAAACGTTCATAATATTTTTGAAGGATCGTTAATTTTAAATAATTACGATTTTAAAACGGACCAAAAAAATCTGGTTAAAAATGCAATTTATAATCTATAAGGATGTTTTGTATTTTTTACAAACTAAACGGTTTTTAAATGCTAATCAGACTACTTAGAAATGTAGAAAATAATAACAGAAATTAAATAAAAAAATTACCATCATAGATCGAAGAAATACCCACTGTACTCTGGTTTTAATAGGGTTAAATCTAGCATGAAAGAACTCGTCCCGAATTAGAGGTGTTATACTGTTAAAAGCGAATATAATAACTATATTTCCAAAATAATATTTTTCAAAATCATAGTTGACAATATATTCTTTACCCAGGCTTTAGTATTATTTTACTACATTTGGAAGAAAATACGGAAATTATCGTAAATTAGCTGTGCCCGCGGCTCCGCCCGTGTTTCGTATATTCTGAACTGTGTTTATATAGTTTTTAAATAATCATTGGAAAATAATGTTTCGATGGTGCTGTCCATTGAATCATATTTTTGTGCACAATTATTTGTTTTAATTTTTTTTAACGCAGCACCATAATAATTTTTTCTTGAAATTAATTTCGATACTAACAGAAAGTAAAACTGTGCATTGAATTAGATATCATTCACAATTTCATTTCTAATTTATTTACGAGAAACCTTAATTATTTACGAAAAATAAAAGTAGTCTAAGTTACGCGGAGTAACCATTAAGTAGGTTCGGCACAATGTTTCATTTTTCCACTCTCCTCTGTCATATTGTCTTCTTAATATTCACACCTTTTACACAAATATATACAAATATATAGTATATACACAAATATATACACAAATATAATTCTTCGCACAATCCATCCATATATTCTTCTGTCTCCCTATATCCATCCACCTTCATACTTAACACTCTTCTAGTTACGTGACTTTCATCTCTCTTCATGAACACTATTGGTTTCGCCATACAGCGGGCGGATCTGGACGACAGCGCGTTGTTTCTACACAAGACATTGCGCCGACTTGAGCTGAGCGCGACCTCTTTTATAGTTAAAGCACGCTGACGTGTTCCATCCGCTGTGTGGCGAAACCATAACCTATTATATCTTACCCTTTCTCTCAACTACTTTAAAGCTTCCTCTAATATACTCATTTCTAATCTTATCCATTCCAGTTATACCACACATCCATCTTAACATCTCCGTCACGTGATTTCATCCATCTCTTTAGTGGTCCAACGCTCATACAAAATTAAATTACTATGGATATATTAAATTATAAATATTACGATGACCGTATAATTCCACTGAGAGCTCTATAATGAAAACACGATACAAAGCCGCGGGCGCACACACTAACACTCACGGGCTATATTTAAACGACCCGACCTAATGCATTAGCCTATATGTGACACATCACAGCGTAAACTACAAGATAAATTATTAACATTAGCTATAAACTTACGGTTAAGTAATAATCACAGTAACGGGGAAAAAACATAAATACAAATATAGGTACCAGAATCATTATCCTGTACCTACCAAAGTTAAATAGGCAAGTAAAACTTTGTAAGATACAATTTAAATTTACTGTAACACTTGTATCATCTAAATACAATATAATGAATAGAAACTAATATTATAGATAACATTAGATAGAAAGAAGCTGAGGTCCTATTTTTTTTTTAGCAATAAAAGATTTTTTTTATATATTCCTCTGTTAGGCACCTCTGTTATTATTATACAAAAAATTGTATTCGCCGTATAAAAATCGTAGTTTAAAACGTCAAACAAGTGGCCTTCACAAATAATTGCGTTTAATGCATGTTTTTTATGAAGGATATAACATGATTCAAATAACAGTTATTTATTTATTTCCAAACATACATAGACTCTTCTTGTATGATTGATCTTACATTTCTTGAACTCTTCTCTTCATAATTATAATTAACTGTACCAGAAGTAAAAAATCAGTAATTATTGTAATATTCCTGATTTATATTATAACTACTCATATAAACATACATTATCATACGAACGACCCACGCTCATTATAAACGAAGCAAATTAATTTTTTATTATCATTTGAGACAATTGACCTCTATATTGTTGATTTATTTCGCGCCGAGTGACAGTTAGTTAAATAATATACGAGTATATTTCTGTAATGTATGACAGAAAAATGTTGGCAAATAATGCAAAGAATGTAGAAGAAAGACCTCACGGAAATATGAGATTTTGATTTGACGTAGTTAAATAAGAGAGAGGCTATTTATAAATGTCAATAATACATTCTGCAAAACTTAAGAGAATAAATACTATAACATTTAAATTGTAACAAACTCAACCAGTTTCTATTAACCTATAGTAAAACTTTTTAAAATTATATTGATGCGTAGTTGTATTGTCAAGTACGCTGAAAAAACTATTAGGGATGTGATCGAAGAGTACTTGATTGGAGACAAAGTTCAGGTAAACTGTTTATTCTCAGTAAGATTGAGTGAAGACTTAAGCAGGGTTGCACGGTTATTGCTATCCATAATCACTGGTAGGAGTAAACTAAAGATAGGGAAAATCCAGTCAGGTAGAGAACTCAAAGAAGCTAATTAATCTATTAATTGAATACATAACGTACACGTTATAGAAATAACGACCTATGAAAACATAATTTTTTTCTGGATTATTCTAAAAGCTACCAATCAGTAGTATATTTATCATGACATTGATATCTAGAAACTCATAGCCCACCTTACGGGAATATGTGGAACATTGGTAAATTACAAAATAAAAAAAAAAACAAATCCACAAATCTAATTATCTAATATTTTCCGCAACACAAATGAAGGATATAAAATGAATATTAATAATCGCTAAAGACAAACCAAATTCCCGTTATAATTAATTACGTTTCTCATCCGGTCCTTGTTATTATAACTAGAAGGACGCCGGTACATAATTTTATTCATCTCCCTAATTCAAATTTACATTCGCGATTAATGTCTGTTGACGGAAACGTCGAGATCGACATCAAATAAAATATTGAATTTACAAAATACAATAAAGCGTACCGATATTAATTCGACTCGAATCATTTCGACATTGGGTCCGGGTGTTTAATGAAGGGATAACAAACAGCCTTTGACTTCTGATAGCTATCAGCGTAGGGGAGAGATTTGGGTTTGGAGTTTGTTTTTTGGTATATACAAGTCGAATAACAAGTCGTTAAATATCACGTTCTGATACCCGATATTAAAATTAAGCATAAAATTTTAATAATAGTTAAAAATTATGTGATGAGTTTGATCAATAATTATGAGTGGTATTAAAAATAGAAACAAACCAATGCGCAAAACTTTATACAAAGTCACACATCACTAAAAAAAATCACTAATTTTCATACATATATGTATACACGTATAAAAGTGCACTAAAACACATGATCAATATTTGGGTCTATGTACAACATCCCGTTTACTGAAGGCATATTGAAGAAACGTTGGTCATACGAAACCTACCGCAACGCGACGGCTGTTAACAGCGAATGTTCTGGCACAGGGTTAATACGGCAACGCGGGTAGTGGAGCCGGCGAACGGCGTGGCACTGCGGGTACCGGCCGGCCGCGTGCTGGCCCACCAATCTCGACAACCATAAGGCTTAACTCCAAACACCCGCATCGCACACACACTCTTAACCCAACCGCACAAAGATCATTCTCGAACATACACTAACGAGAACGCCAATCGATGCTCCTGAAACAGGACAACAGATCTTTCCGCCTCCGCAGCGGAGACCGAAATGACCATGGCAAAAATTCGCAAATTTCGTGTCGCTATTACGAAATATATTATTTTAATAAGACAGTCGATACATACATGTGATCAGCATCTCGAATTTCATTAACCAACAGCATAAATACGAACACTTTACAGGATCGAGTGTAATAAACGGGCAATAATGTTTGAAAATATTGAACGTTCTCTTAATAATTTCGCTTTTTAACTATTTACTCTCAAACTTTTGTTAAAGATAAAATTCCCTACATAAGTGAACAAAAATCGTACAGCCCAGTTACAAAACATAATTAGAAAGGTATAATTTAATAATCTAGTATCTAAAAAGGTTATTTATTTATTTAGAACTAGCTGTGTGCCCGCGGCTGCATTCGCGTTTCATATATTCTTCACTGCGTTTTAATTTTTTTATCCTATAAGAAACCTTTTTTTTATTATTTAAGAATAAAAAATGTAGGGTTTAGCTAGGTTTAAATTCCGCGGAATTTTTTTGTATAAGTAGCAGCCAAGCCGCGGTTCGAACCCTTATGCTAACTACCTTTTGCGGCTGAGTGTCTTCAGCACTTGCCCCCAAAGTTCGGTGAAGCTGTAAAAGCCCTTCCGGTCAACAGCATTAGCTAGGTTAGAAAAAAAAAATAAAAAGAAAAAAAATATATACGGAACCCTAATTTTGTTTCAGTACTAAAATAAAATAAAAATAAAAACTGTGCACTGAATAGGATTTTATTAATTATATTAAGTTTTAACTTTTTTAACGAGGAAACCGAAGATTACCCGAAACAAACAGATAGACAGACAGACAAAACTTAAAACAAAAATTTGGTATTGGTATAGTATATACATTCATAACTATTTAGTAAAAAATAATAATTTTGACATTACAAACAGACATTCCAATTTTATTTATTAGTATAGATGTGCTTAATTTTTAACTTTGTATTTAATTTATCTGTTACAATAAACCTCTGTTACTTAGGAGATGTTAATTAAATTGTGAATACACTTAATATTTCTAGCTATTTACCCATATATGCAAAATATAATTAACTTAATCAAAGTACTCAATATTTAGTACCCACACTGCATACCATTAAACTGAATAGTGAACAGGCAAATATGATAAGCAAATGCAATGCAAACTATTTTGAAACCAGTTGGGAAGCGACCATCTGCTGGGTAGAAGCTCGCCGAGAACCCGTGAATGGCGCTCATCATGCGCTAACACCCACTGAGTGAGCCCACATCATCCAAATATCTGAACCTGCTTAAATGCAAATCTGTAATTTATAAGTAAATATATATAACATAATAATTCTGCATTGATAAAACTAAGTAAACTAAGTCAGCTATATCAATATAAACGCATCAAAAGGTTTCAGAAATCAAATTTACAAAAACTAAAAACCCTTACTTATATTACCGTAAATATAATTATAAATATGTTATAATAATTAGACAACGTAAATATGATTTTTTGATGAACACGTTTCAATTCAAAAAGACTGAATCAATTTGCAAGTAGTTTTCAGATTAATACTCGATTTATTTTCTAGAATATCAAGTACGCTGTTTGTAGGAGGTAAATGTTAGTGCGAAATTAATTCACAGGAACAAAGTTGCAGGTATCAACTAGTTTTGCATATTTTAAATTAAGTTACAATCTAATTTGATCTTGTAAATGTGCTTAGTATGCCTTGCAAAATGCAAGTAGTTCACACAAAACAGAGATAAAATAAACACCATTGAAGTCCAGTTAAGAATATCAAATCCTTTCGGACTTCGAACCGAAATCGGAAATTTTTAACCGAATTTAAAGTTAATAAAAAGGTAGAGAATATAATGTCTTCATTATATATTTCAAATTAAGACAGCGCGATTCCGTCGCACCAGTTAGTTTATAACTTTAGCTGATTTCGACAGAATCCGAACAATCGTATACATAAACCCTTTCCAATAAAAATCTTATAACCAAATAATTTACAATGTATTTTTTCCCCTATCTTTAATTTTAATTATAAAGAAAAACTACATTACATCTAGAATGTTAGATGTTTAGTTATAGAATATTTAAACTCAGAACTATTGAGTAATAAAAACGATTGAAACCAATAATGAAATACAAATTAAGATTAACGAGAAATAAAAAAACGAACTTCAAAATAAAATGATACTGAGCAAAGTTACGTTCCTCGATGCCGACGCATCGCGGAACGACCCTATCCTATTACCGTATCGAACATGATAGGGTTTGTATTACTCTAACGTTGTAAATGTTTAGTGGAAATTTACATATTACAATATAAACAGTAATAAAAAAACGGACATATCAGTGCCATCAATAGCGGTAAATGAATATCACAATATTCAAATTGTTAAATAAAAACATTCAACTAGTCCTTCAGTATCCAGTCAACCGAAAGATGTCCACTGCTTGATATAGGTCTTCCACAAAGGGAACATTGGCATAATCGCCACGCTTGGCTGGGAGGTTGGCGATCGCAATCAGGTGAATGTGGTACTCAGAGGATGCTGCTGCCCATCTTCTGGTGTCATAACGGGGCACAAAAGCAGTAGGTATTTATTTCCATTTTATAGAAATTAAAATAAATTATATACATATCAAATACCTACAGCTTGAGATGCTAATGGAAAAGCGTCATATTTCCTCATAAGATAGAATTCATTTTATAACAACAAAATGAATATATTGTAGCGGTAGTTTATTAAACGATGTGTATTCTATATGTACGTATTTATTTACAGTAAAATTAAATTCCACGAACAACATTAACAACCGCAATTGCAAATTATGCGGCGGAATTTTAAAACGGTGTCATCCGGGATTCGCACAAAAGCTTTCAGCTCGTCAAACCGTTCATCAGAACACCGATAGCGTTCCGCACCGTGCACTTTGAAACCGTGAGAAATAGTAGACAATACTACAGACGTAATCCTAGTTACCTATTTATTCCATTATGTACTTTCAACTGTGATTATAAAGTCTATGGTAGTTTTTAAACATGTTTATTTAATATTTGTAAAGATAATTAAGAATTCATAGAGTAAATATCCACGAGCGTTATTGTAATAAAATGACAGTACAAATTACTATTATAAGAGCTCTGCGTAACTGTCTCGAATGTAGCGCTATTGTTTAGTTCCCCAGAAACACTTCACTTCACAAACAGAACGTACAGTATAACTAGATGGTGATGTTGACGTGAGACTTAGAGGACATGCGGTCGGAAAAGTAGGTATTTCAGAAATCTAATGCTATCGCGTTGCGCCCCAAAGAAAGAACTATAAAACACGAAAGGCACAACTGCAGCTCGGGCTGATTTTACCGTATGCAAAATAGACATAAACATCACTTCGTAGTACCCTGTTTCCTCCTACAAAATTGAACCGATTTTTAATTTTCTTTCAGTTTTAGAATAATAAAGACTTTGTCTATCCCTGTGTGCTTTTTTAATTTTACCCAACAAATTTGTTTGACGTACGTCTGAAAATGACTATAAATATCGAGCATTTTTTCATTTTCAAAGGCTCCTAGTTTCTACAATAACTAATTTATTGAACAATTCAAAACGTACGGGCATGGCGATGGTAGGTACATATATGTATTATTTGGTATATTTACCATAATGCTATTATGTAGGGGGAAAACAGGGGGACTACGTTTGTATGAAATAAATGTCGCTAGGTCCTCTTTTAAAATTATATCTATGAAACATATCATACAAACAGCGGTACTGATCAATAATTTTGATATTCTAAAGGAGTATTCACAAATATTTGTATTTTTTTAATTTAAATCATAATTGTACGACCAAAAATTGTATGATACATCTATTTTGGTATTAGGTTTCACAAGTTACGGACACTGCTTAGTTTGGTGCCTTAGTTAAAGCTATATTATTTTGTAAACGTTTTGAGGGAAATAAAAAAAAAATTAATACATGTAAATACCGGCAAACATGTAAAAATAAACTGGCTTTGCAGTAGAAAGTTCGCTTGAATCGATCTACCATTCACACGACCGATATATCATTGTACTCGCACACAGCTACCAATCAAACCTAAAATTCTATATCTGCGCTAACAAGCCCAACTGTCAAGATGTTTATCATTAAACACACAAGTAAATTAATAGTCATGATTTTAACGTAATAAAAAAAACTTAAAACGTATCCTTTTATAGTTTTCAGTTCAGTTTGTGACTTTCAAAGAATAATAATCAATTTTACTTGATAGCGTTTAATATGAAACGAGAATATTCCAAAGAATTAATAAATCGTACGGGTCAAATAAACGCCATAATAATTTCAACCAAAGGTACTAATGTCATGTAATTATTTACAACATAACAGTTCTTTGGTACGACGAATGACTAATAGTGACACAATTAATACACAGTTCAACTATTTAATCACGGATAAAAATAACAAAATGTTTTATGGACAATAAGTCAAACAACAAACCACAATTTTATAGCTAGATAATTACTTAAATATACTAACTATGACTAGGGTCGGTTATGACATAAAATATCAAAGCATAAAACTTTTAGAGAAAATTTCAAAAATTCTTGACAAATTTGGAAATATCCCACGAGAATAAATTACAAGCCAAGACTGAACTGCTTTTAAATTGAAACTGGATAATATTTATTATATTCTAAAGTTAAAAGAAATATAATGTAAACTTTATTTAAGATAATGATATCATAAAAAAATTATTAGGAACGTAGAAGATTAGTGAGCCCTTGCGTTGGCGTCGAATCAAAACAATATTTTAAAAGGTTCCCAACCTACACTCTACCCCTGGCACAAATAAAGAGCTAGTAATTCTTCTTTCTTATCTCGACAGTGTACATTTATTTAAAATGTAAGGAAAACTATTGCTATATAGTAAAAAATACGGAATGAGTGAAATGAATCAGACGAATCGATTTGATTAGGTATATCCTATTACCTGTAATACAATAGAAGAACTATATCAAGCAGGTGGTTTTTGGAAACAACTCCGAAAGACCCAATTAAATGAGATATAATAATTGTTTATAACTTAGTCAATTTCTAGTGTCTAAAAATTTAGATACGAAATAAAATTCAATTGTTTAATCCATACAAAAATAAATTTCGTAAACGTAACTTATTTCCTTTGAATATAAAATACTGTAAGATAATAACGTATAAATATACTTATAAATAAATTAAAAAAAAAACACATTCCGCTTTAAATTAATCACACGGGAATTAATTACGGTCTTTAAACAATTCTCCGTAAAACAGTTTAACTGTAATAAACAATTCTTCGTATAATATTTAAAAATCATGAAACCGATAAAGCCATAATTAACTGAGCGACTATCTTATTCATATTATTATCTTCTTCAAAGGCATTAGAACTAAAGACTATCCACATATACTTTTTCGCTACATTCTAGAAATAAGTATAAATGCTCGTCAAACGATAAGAATTGTAAAAAATCTTCACATGAGATTGTTTAATAGTCCAAGTTATTCACGCGCGTGCTCAAGTGTTGGCGGTTCTTTTGTAGTTTAGTCGAGTGGACCTTAATTAGAAGGAACTAGAATGTCAGTCACTACTCAACCTAGAGATTATCTAGATTATAGCAAAAACGAAATCGTTTCTTTTAAACATATGCCCGTAATTTTATAACAATCATCTCTAAGGTTTTGCCCTGGGAATGCTTTCAATTATACTTATTATTTAATTTCAATGTGAATCTTAGATAATATTATTGTAAAATATTTCTACTAGGTACTCTATGGTGGTTTGCCAAAGATACATTTAAAAAAAATCAGATAATAAATGATAAGTGAAGAAACAGTAAAAGTAATTTTTGTTTATTATTTTTATTGAGTTATAGAGAGAGTTGAAAGACTAGTAACTGTGTAGTAACATAACCTAACATTAACACTGGAATAAGGTAGACATCGAAACGTATGCATGTAGTAATTCCTGTAGATTTCATTCTAGATCTAACATATTTGTAACATGGATTGCAACGGTATTCATGACATTAGTGATAATGCGGTCAAATGATAATTTAAGGTACAATAAAAAAAAAGATCTACCTAAAAGTTCTGTCCCTTTATGAAGAGGAAGAAAATAATGGAATTTCTAAAGCATTTAAGTATATTTATTATTCATTTTATAATATATGAAATTTACGTCGTTTCTTATGACTTTGTAACGGCGCGGCATGATGGCACTTTGCAAAATCCATTTTGAAAACGTCTTGTCTTTGAAGAAGAAAATATCATATTATGAGACATTAAAGATGCTTTTTGACGTTTTATAAATATGAACGAAGAAATATGTTTAATATGTTATGTTATATCCAATAAATGTGAAATAGGAAATATATAATACTAGAATTATCGAACATTACTTGATTGTATTTGTCACCCTACTGTAAGTGCGAACTGAACCTAACTGCCAGAATAAACATGTTCTAGTTTATAATATTTTTAACTTTTTTATAGTCAAAAAATTGTGCAAAGTGAGGAATAAGTGATAACCTGAGGGTGCAAAGACTGAGAAGTGCACACTGCGAAAGAATTTCCCAGCTTAGCTCCGTGATTTTCGGCCGAGTCGCCAAAGTTACACATGGTCAAAGATAGTTTTGACGCAATATTATTTGCTTCCGATTGAACATTCCCAATCTTTTTTTTCATTGTAATCATAATGGATTGGTCCTTTGGAGGTCCCACAAAAACACAGCATTCTCATATTCAGCCTCAATCTCAGTTTAGAGTTTGAAGGGGAAGGCCGACCTGTATCTTTTTATAGGTTAAAAAATGTAAACAGATTTGTAAAATTAATCTGATTTGATAAAAATCTTTAACATAAATGATATTCTTAAAAGGAAATTAATTTTAAATATTAACTTACCAAAATTAAGTAACTCGTTTATATACTTTTTACCTGCAAATATACATGTAAATATACTGTAATTAAATTATATTATATCACTAGCATAATTTTTAAAGGAATCACAATGGGGGTAAATATTTTACGCTGACCTGTTTATACCTGACAACCTTTCATTATTGCCTAGAACAAAGGTAGACAATATTACTTTAGCATTTTATTTATGTTAATTACTCTCGATTGGTAATACAATTTTCTGGAAACTACAAGATAGGAAGTAACAAAAAAGTTAAGTTAATCAATATTTATTTAATAATACCCTTGTGTAGATATCAAATGCAACCCTAGTACATTGTGTTTAATAAACACATTATATTTTATTTAAAAAAAAAAAAACACATTTAATCAGGAAACATGTCAAGGGTAGGTCCCCCTAACCCGGATCTTAGACCAATAAGAACTATTAAGCATTGATGTAAAGGGTATTTATTTATTCATAATTGGAGTTTATTACACATGCCAAAATTATGATTATATCTTTATAAGTATGTTTTTATTTCATATTAAATCATTAGAAACATATACTTTACATAAAAGGTAATTTTACTGTAGATAATAGATTCCATTAATGTAAATACAGTTGCAGAAAAACTTTAAATTGAAAACATAAGCAGTCCACAATAATAAAGCATTCTCATTAAAAATCCACTACAGATATATAACACCATCTATTGAAATAATATTAAAAATCTCTTCTGTTGAAAGAACTTCTCCTCCAGTGATTTATGACATGCAACAAAATCAGAATAGAGAACAGTACAAGGATTATTTAATCTATCTCTTACTGATTTGTAAAAAAAATATTGTAAATAAATTAATATTAGGCAACTTCATACATCAGTTATGATATATCTAATTTGAACATTAAGAACTTCTATAATTTAAAAATCTATTTTATAATTATTGTTAGAAGAAAAAATGTTTGCAAATATTTAAATATTTTCTCTTAAGCTTAAAATATAAAGATAAGAGCATATTTCACTTCTAAATTACTTATATTATCATTTTTAATATTTTTGTACTTTATATTATATGTTTTCATTCAGATGTTTTTTAGTATTTGTTTTATGCCAGAAAAAATGTGTAAAAAATTATGTAAAATATTAACTATAGAATATAACATCTTTAATATAGTTCATATTAGGACAAATGACATAATATCAATATTAGATTGTATGTATGATATATGCTTATGGTTTGGTTATATACATATACATAACATAATTATATTTATATAGTCCTTGTTAATCTAAACACAATAGTGGTATTTGCCTAGTGATAATATACTAAATGTGATGAATCTAATATATATTTTTATAATAATAAGAACCAAAATAAGCTTTACACACATAAAAGGATAAATTTTTATATCATAAAAATATTCATCACATTCATTATATATCTAGAACATGATAAATATATTGCGCAAAAAAAAAAAACTGTTTTACTGTTTCTTTTTAATGTTTAAGATACTAGCATAGGCCAAATTAATTTTAGCGATTACCCAGGGTCTTAAACTGTATACCTAAAGTGGAAACTAAAAACCTTTTTTACACAATCTAACTTAACGTCATCCTTATTTTATAATAAACCCATATTACTATAATTGTGTCACAAAAACTTTTATAATCTAGTTATCAATGAAAACATAAAGAAGCGTTATTTGGGACTCATAAGAAAAGATACATTTCCATGAAGTTATGATTGCTGAATATCATTAAAAGCGACTTACAGGAAAATAAAAGAACTATTGTACACTTTATGTAATAAAACTTAGTTACACTTATTTTACAAATCACAACAAATATTTATCACTTGTACTTTATTGACACCCTTTCAGGTATAGACTATAGACAAAACAATAGTGACATTTTTAGAACTAGGTCAAGTGTCAATCTGTTTGTAGTATAATACAAACTCATGTAGAGAACTCTATTTATTTAAACTGTATTTATTAAAATTTAAAGAGCTCAAACAAAGTTATTAGAAGTGATGACCTGGAAACTTATTCTTAACTCAACTAAGGAACTTACTGTTGTCAATGTTCAATCCCTCCGTAAATTATTCATTCTACAAAGTACAAAATGTCATAAAAAGCCGAACTTGGCCTATTGTTGTAATTTCACTAGCTCGAAAGGTATACATAAGCGATTAGCCCTACTACTACAAGAATAATAGAGTTGGCTTGTAGATATAATCATTACATAAGCCCTATATTATATATCAAAATTCCATCCATCCATTCAACCGAAAGACGTCCACAGCTGGACATAGGTCTCCCCTAAAGATATCCACGACGACCGGTCTTGTACCACTCGCATCCAGCGGACTCCACGACCTTCACCAGATCGTCGGTCCACCTTGTGGGGGGCTACCCACGCTACGCACTCCGATGCGTGGTAGCTATTCGAGAACCCATTGGCCCCATCAGGCATCGGTTCTGCGAGCAATATGCCTAGCCCCTCTGCCACTTAAGTTTAGCAATTCTTTGGTTAATGTCGGTTACTTTGGCTCTTCTGCTGATCTCCTCATTCCTGATTCGATCACGCAGTGAAACTCATTGTGGACCGTCATTTGTGGATCGATATCCAATTTTTTTAAATCGAAGGAGTACACTTCCGAGTTGGTCCTGTTTCCACCATATCTGATAAATGGAACTCAGGAAAATTGAGAAAAACCTTCGAATATTATAGACACACGTGTTTCATATATTTGTTGCCAAAGCTATGAAGTAGGCTTCAAGCTATACCTAAAAGTACCCACTTAAACTAAAAAGTAGAAAAAAAAAACTATTTTTATTAAAACAAAACCGACTTCATAAAATTTACTATAAAAATGCACTTAAAAGTTACTTTATTAATCTCGTTCGTTAATTTTGGAGTCGATGCCAGCTAGAGTTAACCAATGTACTTGTTTACAAATGGACTTAACTGCCTAAACTTTAGCACAATTACACATAAATAAATAAATGCTAAAACAGCTAAATAAATGACTAGTTTGATTTTAAAGAACAATTAATCAAAATTGAAAATAATTAGCGACGTACATTTATACCACTTTGTTATCCATAAGCTGGCACCGATTTCAAAACTAACGAAGCAGATCATTTCCAGTCCATTTTAGTATTATTAACGTTTGAGGATACTTACCTTGTGATGTAGTATTTCTCTTTGAATAATTTTGTCGTTTGTAGTAGTATAATGTCAATTAGTTCTATAAAAAACAGCGTACTAGTGTATATTCTTAATTAAATAGAGAATTAAATTGTGATTAGATCACGAAATAGATAAGTAAAATTCATTATTGAATCAAAGTATGATTTGTAATGTTTTGCTTGTAAATTAAAAATTTAAAAATAGAGTTCAGTTGAGCAATTGATTATCCAACAATCGAGAAATAAAACAAAAAGTTATATTGGATATATTCACGAAATTAAATTTCAGGTCAATTATTTTAAACAGTGTAAACTATCTAATCATTGCTTAATCAAAAATCATCATCATTATCCACCGTATTTTAGAATGATCAATGAAATTCAATTTTTTAAAATGACGATTATCAATTACATGCGTAGTCCAAAGAAAAAATGGATTGCTTAGCATGATGTGGGTTTCTCATGTAGTAGTCCTTATTTTTAATTCATAAACTTGCAGTATTTGACTTTATATTATGTCATTTTGATGGCATTTCCGTGATACAGTTTCGTTATTGTGCGCAAGTGAAGTGTATCGAAAATAATGACACAGAGCGTGAAATCTGAGACCGCCTAACCAGTCCTTTGGAAGAAAAGATTTAACAAAGAACCATCATTTTATGGCACCTCAGCTGCAACCTTTTTGTTTTTATCAAACTGGCCATTAAGAAATATGTATGTCATCATTAGAATTACAATTACCTAGTGCCTTAATATTAAGAGATGTGACTGATAGAACTCTTTATCAAGAAACCTATTGTATTTTATGATGTTAAAATATTACTTAACAATAAATGTGGACATATTTAATAAAGTAATTTATCATATATCATTGAAGTGCTATTGACTCTATAATTTGTTGGAACATTGTTAAGTGTGTTCTAAACGTCATACTTGGCTGCATGGTTTAGTTTCTTTGCTTTTTACTTATAAAGGAGCAATTTAATCGAATTTTTGGGGTTTTTTTTGTACTTTGCACGATAATAAAATTATCGACCTGGTAATAGTTTCATCTAGAATTAAAGACATGTAAAAGATCTAAATATTTCAAGTTTTATCACGGTACTGATAGACGTCTGAATAAAAATTGTGTTTTGGAAAAAAAAACTCGAAAACGTACTGTAACGTAATCTTATTTATGTTTACTTCTGGTGTTTCTATATTTCAAAATGAGTGAACATAATAAGTTCGAGGGTAGTGCTGACCTTAATTTATCCAACACTATGGCTTCAGGAAATATAATTGAAAACACCTTCGTTCAGAGAAGCGATACCTTCAACTTCTACCGCTGTTCCATTGACTGGACCCCCAATTTTACCTCCAAGGCCAGATTTTTCTATGCAGTATAATCACGGAATGAACCAGGGTTATAACAATTACGGAATGGCTGGTTCTTATGGTATGGGAGGTTCTTATGGTATGGGAGGATATAATTACGGTGGTTTTGGAGGGGGTTACGGTATTGGAGGCATGGGTATGGGGACCATGGCTTCTTATGGTGGCTACAATAGATTTGGAGCTCCAATGTATGGAGATATTGAAAGCAGGTGAACATTATTTTGCATTACATCTTCCAAAAATGGATAGAGATCCTTTTTTTTTTTATTGTGTAAAACGAAAATATTTTTTTACATTATCTACAATTTTATAAGAAACAATTTAAAGTTACATAAAATATGTTATTTGAAATTAGTGTTAATTAATCATAACACAATATAAATTTTAGTAGGTATATTATTTCAAATGTGTTATATTACATACATATTATATGTGTCTAAGGTTCATTTAAGGCTAGAATCTTG
The DNA here is from genome assembly GCA_014132275.2 of Samia ricini. NCBI lineage: Eukaryota > Metazoa > Arthropoda > Insecta > Lepidoptera > Saturniidae > Samia > Samia ricini. The sequence continues at coordinate 13,514,864 of AP028158.1, forward strand.
TGAAAGACTTTTTTTAATTTTTTTGGAAATAATAAAATGTAGGTTAATTAAATAATTAAATTCCACAAAATTTTGTACTCAGGTAATGGTGGTGCTCTTCTGCTGGTTACCATTTTTGGCTGAGTGCTTTAAGCAGTTAGGCTAGTTAAAAAAAAAATCATTCTTACTGAATTGGTTTTTTTTTAGATTTATTCAGATAGCAGAGGAGAGTTCCAGACCAGCTTTTGATTCTATTCAGAGTCTTGTACATGCAGTTGGTAGTGTGGCCATGATGCTTGAAAACACATTCTTTGCTCTAACCAGTTCGTTCAGAGCTATATTAGGTAAGTTTTTATATTATTATGTATCATCAAATTTTTGTGACTATTTAAAGATTTTTATTCTCTCAAACTATTATAAATAATAAAATTGTAATACATATTTAAATAATTCTGTCAAGCATTCATTATTGTTTACTAGATTGTCACTACAGATTGTGTCTATCATATGTCATATGATTGATAAAAATGTTTTGTCTAGTAGGTAAAAAATATTTGATAAAGTTCTGATAACTTAATATTATAGTAATCTAAAATTTAAATGGAATATTTCTTAGGTCTCAGTTACATTTCCTAACAAACTGTATTTTTCTTTTATTAACCTAAATACACAACACAAAATTACAAAACACTACATTTCATATTACTTAGAATAATTTTACATTTTCATTTAATTACATAAAATTTCAATTATAATTTAATCTGAAATCAGTCTATATACCTCTACATATTACATAAATAATTTGTTATGCCACTATAATAAATTTAATACATCTTATTTAACAAAGTTTTAAATGCTGTTTATTTGAGTATATAGGTTACTAGCATTTTAGATTTCCTTTGTTTTTACTAGCAGAGATTTCTTATAGTTTATTTCGATATAATATTCATAGGTGGAAAGCTATAGAAAAATGAAGGCTGAAGCCTAGAGGCTCCATAACTAACTAATGCTTACTAATTGTGATATTTATTATCTAAAAATAATAAAGAATAGCTTATTTTCAATCTGTAACTCACTGCCTTACCACTTACTTCCCTATATGTATATAATATTTTTAATAGAATAATTTTCAAAAAGCTGCAATATGTCTCTGCATATACAAATGTGAGTTTCATTTTACCAAGTTTACAAAATAAATTGTACCAAAAAGCAGCAGTAGTCCAAAGGGAGGGTGGTCAAGGTTGTAGTGGACCCCATACAATCATATATGTCATCAAATCTCTTAAAAATAGACAATTTACGGAAACTTTAAATAAATCACTGATTTCCTTTATAATACTTCTAAACAATGAAAAAAATGGTAAGTATTAAAAATATTTTTTAAAAATGTGCAGACTACTATATATTTCTTTATACTGTCATTATGACAGCCCAACACCCCCCTTCCAAGTCAGCAGCTGTGATTGCGCCTGTTTAAAGTAGTTTTTGCGTGATGGTAATACACATATAAATTAATAAAAGGCAGGCAAAATGTTGAAAAATTATAAAATTTGAAAGCCAAAGTATTTTTTAAACTATCGGGACGGATCTTGGGCGCAAAGATATCAATGGACGTGATTGGACGAGTCAGCAGTCACTAGTGGCAGGACGTCCTTTAATGCCATCCACAAATTTTTAACAATTTACTATCAGTCAAAGAATAAGTTGCAGAAATTTTGTGCAACCTTGTTATTTGTCATATAAATTAATTAATTTTTATTGTTATGAATATTTTTTTCTGTTCATTGTAATATGTATTAAAATATCATAATTAATATATACATATAAACAGAATGGGGTAATAATGAACAAAACTATCTTATCTTTAATAATTAAATTATGAACTTATGAACTATTTTATTATGTTATATTTTAATTTTATTTTCGTGAGCACTTAAGATCCATGCCGATTACTATAAATTTATTAATTTATATGATATAAATGTCTCAACATTTATTAGCATTTATTCATAATAATAAAAAAATTATATATTTCAAAATATAGCCGTTTTTACTTATCTTTTTATTATATCTATTTGATGAATGGCAGGGACAGTGGAATGACCTGCAATCTTAATATTTACCTGCCAATGAACCTTATAACAATAAGGTCAAATCTATAATAATAATAATAACTTTATTCTGTGATTTAGGGGTATTTTTCAAAAATACAAACATGACTTTATTACACTGCTGAACCTAATTCCTATACAAATTTCACAAAGATTCACAAAAATGTCATTAGAATCGCTTTCAATATTTCTAACTTTTTTTTCTGTAAAAACTTTCATCTCCTTACCCTTTTCCCATTTTCATTTGGGGCCAGTGCAAAATGTCTTCCTCTAGGTAAGCCTCTCTATTTGTAGTCATCTTCACATTCACTCATTTCCTAAGGAGAGCGTATTTAGCCCGGTGGACTAATCCACGTGTCTCATAGACGGTACGAATGAAAAGTCGGAGGATCGAACCCAGGGTAACACATTTTTTTTCCTCCGACCCGCTAGCTCCGAAACCGTTTCGGAGACCGCGTAACGTTCTCAGCGATCCCGATGATAAAATCACGTGCGAAAATAGGATCTTTCCTTTTCAACCGATTCAGTATGCGTGCCAGCGCCCACGCCCGCGTAACCGCCGTTCCCGCCGCCGGGGACAGGCGGCTAATTTTGCTCCCGCACACTCTCCGGGTCCCCCTCAGGCGGCGACCCAAGACGTGCTTCGTTCCCCAACTGGGGAGGCTCTCTTGACGTCGCCGCCAGCGCGATACAGTGACACTGCCCATGCATTGAGCATTACACGCACAACACTGCAAACACACTCTTGCACATAACATGCAGGTACATAGGTCCTGTAAGGAACCTTTTTTTTTATATTATATTAATAAAAAATGTAGGGAATAGCTAGGTTCAAACTCGCGAGAGAGTTTTACACTCAGGTGACGGCCAAGCCGAGGTTCGTACCATTTTGGTAGCTAGTCACCTTATTGCGGCTGAGTGCCTTCAGCACTCGCCCCCAAAGTTCGGTGAAGCTGTAAAGGCCCTTCCGGTCATCAACTCCTTTCCTAAGCATATCATCTTTCACATAGTTTATCCATCTTTTCTTTGATCTTCCCCTTCCCGTCCACATTAATATTCAATACCTTTCTTACAACATCCGCTTTCTCCCTGCACATCACATGTCCATACCAGGACGGACAACTGCTTCTTAAGTTCTCTGTTTTTCTGTAAAAACCTTATAGACAAAAATAGGTTCTCAAGAGATGAACTTACCAAGAAACAAGGTTCCATTTTTATCTGTATAGATTACAAAAGTCATTACTTAATAGTGGCATGCCATAATGACTTCAAGCTACTACTTATTTCAAAAATTACATTTAATAGTTTTATATCTTGTATAATACAAAGTATTATCCTGATTAATTTATGTTAATGCTAAAGTCTAACGTTTAAGTTGGTCTCTAACGGTCTCTTCTGATATTAATAGCATGGGTGCAGGTGACATGTTGTGACATTAATGGTCAGTACAATTAATATATATTTATGCACAAATTTTGAACATGATACTGTTAAGACATGCACTCGCAAATGCTTAACAATGACCATTCAGTCAGAAGTTAATTGCAACTGCTGAGCCATTGTATTTTTTGTTCTTTAATATGTTGCATATTTGATATATTCCAGGTGTTGCCGAGAATTTTGGTAGAATAAGATCATTATTTGCACAATTCTGGTCAACATTAGCTGTTGTACGCACATTGAACTGGATCGTGAGGAAACTCCTAGTCATACTTGGTATAAGGACGGAGTGTGAATTTAAGGTAAGATAAAATAATAGTTTAATAGATTCAACGTGAACGTGACGTGCTCGCTCACAATGGGCCTAATAAAAAAGCTCAAAGTGCAATGGAGAGGGCTATGCTTGGAGTTTTACTGCATGATCGAATCAGGAATGAGGAGATCCACAGAAGAGCCAAAGTAACCAACATTGCCCGAAGAATTGCTTAACGTATCTGGCAGTGGGCTAGACACATTGCTCCCAGAACTGATGCCCGATGGGGCCAACGGGTTCTCAAGTGGCTACCAGGTACTGGAAGACGTAGCGTGGGTAGGCCCCCCCACAAGGTGGACCAACGACCTGTTGAAGGTAATCCGCTGGATGCGGGTGGCCCAAGACCAGTCGTCGTGGAGATCTTTAGGGAAGACCTATGTCCAGCAGTGAACGTCTTCTGGTTGAATGGATAGTTGGATGGAGATTCAACTTATGACGAACTGACTTTTTGAAACCAATTAGATGCTCTTTCTGTCAAATCTTTGCTGATCTTTCACATACGTGTTATGAAATTTATTTAGAATCGCAACTAGCATGATTTTCCATTCACCCATAGTAATTTCTGTAATGAAGCAATACAAATTTGACAACATATAACAAGTGAGTACATATAATATGTAACAAGTGTCCAACATATAATAAATGAGGTTCCCATAAAAAATTAAAATTTATGGAATTGTTGACAAAATGTGATGAAAATAGCTATTTTACTGTCTAGTTTTTTAGTTTCTTTGAAATATGTTTGATTTCTTTTAGTATGCGCGCCTGCACTCTTGTAGAATGTACCATTTTTTCATTTTTTATCCTAGACATAAGGTAATCCACTGGACCGATTTCGATTGTATTTTTTAAATTAATAATATTATTTTTATAATATTATGAAGGACATATGGTAACTTTTTTATTAACATTTTGCATTAGAGATTTTATAAAATTAATAAATCTAAATAGACGTTAACTAGAATCTAATTATGCCATGGTACATTGGACATACTGGAAGTTCAGTATATAATTGAAAAAAAAAACTGGAATAACATATATATTTGAAATATTATTTACACTAATGTAACCTGCACAACGTCGGATAGGACTGGTAGATTTTCTATATACAGATTACTAAGCGATGATGGCGCAGTGGACAGTGCGGGTGGTTTCTGCGTCAGTGGACGCGGGTTCAAATCCACCTATAAAACGTTTAAAATCAGCCTGAGCTTTCAGTGTAGGAAAACATCGTTAGGAAAGCATAGTATGGTGGTAGAGCATTTACTAACAATGCCCGTCTGGGTACCTACCAACCTCAAGTTAGAAAACCTGTCGCCAAATACTAATAGGTGTGTTCTGGAAGCCTACCAACCTCAAGTTAGAAAACCTGTCACCAAATACTAATAGGTGTGTGCTGGAAGCCTACCAACAAGTTAGAAAACCTGTCACCAAATACTAATAGGTGTGTTCTGGAAGCATCATATATGAACCAGTATCCTAGGCTTAGTGTGTTTACCATCCTGGACCACATCGTCACTTAACATCAGGTGAGATTGTGGTCAAAGCACTGGTCCTATAATGTGAAAAAAAAATTTGTATAATTTCTTAAAGGCATGGGCGGAAGCAGTTGCCGCAACACAAAGCAATACAGCCACACCCCAGCAACAAGCTCGCGGGTCCAGTTGGCCTGCTCTTATGTTCTTCGGAGTAGTTGCTGCAGCACCTTACATCGTACTGAAGATGCTCAGTGGACTTTCTAATACCATCAATGAAAAATGTGAGTTTTTATCTATATAGATATCACACATATATGCAAGATATGCTCGTGTTAAATTTTGTAAATGTATCCCATTTTGACACATTAAATTAGTTAAAATATTTTCTAGAGTTTGTACTTCCGTTACTTTAGTTACAGCATATTTCATAACTTTCTTTATTTGAAAGTTTATATATACTAGCTGTGTGCCCGCGGTTTCGCCTACGTTTCACATATCCTTTTTTCACCACGTCATATAGTTTTTAAATAATCATGGGAAATTAATGTTTTTATGGTGCTGTCCATTGAACCGTATTTTGTTTACAAGTTTATGAGTTCTAATTTTTTGAACACGGAATCCTATTTATTTTGGAAAATTTAAAGTAGTCCAAGTTACGTGGAGTAACTTCAGCTATCTGATAAAAAAGTTCCGTCAAAATAGGTTCAGCCGTACCAGAGATTAACCAGAACAAACAGACAGGTTAACAAAAAAATTACAAAAATTGTATTTTGGTATAGGTATTGTATATACCTACATTCGTATGTATTTATTATAAAGTTGGTATTTTTATATTACAAACAAACTCCTCAACGTATGCAAAATATGTATCTACATTGATCATTATCTATTCATGAACTGAGTTTAAACCTCTTATAACTTATTTCTCAGTGTTTGCATTGATAATATAATAATAATAAAAAAAACATTTATTTCAATCAACATTATGGATCATACAAACACAGTTTTATATATATATTTTATGTTTAATGTTTAAGTTACTATGATGTTACTTTTACACTATTTTATTTATACTTGTTCTTGCAGCTAGTCCTAGTTCAGGTGGCAACGGTCTTTATTCGATAAAAATTATTCATAATAATATAAAATTTACAGTACATGATCCAACTACATGGCAGAAGCCACTCCGAGCGGTCGCCCAACATGATTTCCAGGCTACCAGTCCGCAAGAAATCAGTTTCGGTGCCAACCAAGTACTAGAGTTAGCACCACAGCATCTGCAAGGTCACTTGTGGAACTCTGGCTGGCTGATGGCAACAACAGACAAAATGAATGCCGGATTAATACCAACTAATTATATTAAAGTCATCGCTCCGACTAACACTAATACGAATAATACAACAAGTACGGAGAAAGTTGAACCGAATGCAGAAGATTTAGACAAGTGTTACAAACAAGAACTGTAGTGATATAGTGTAGTGTGTGTTATTGGAATGTGACAGGAATGTAAGTGTACATTTATTATATTTTGTTATTGAGGATAGATTTTTTGATTGCTTACTGCAATTGAAGTCTGTATATCTTGCATTTTTTTTCGGTATAGGGTAAGGTTAGGTTTTAGGTTTACTTTTTTTTTATTTTGGATGAATGATAGTCAACACAATACATACATAATTATATAAATGAAAAAAAAAATCATAAATGCTGCACAAGTGAAAATAACATTTTGATGACTAAAATTATAGTTATTTATTGAACTTCTTTAGCAGCGTTGAGGATTTTCAGTAGAGGATATACTTATTGAATTGTGTTACCAGTGCTATGACGTCAGCTATCAAAATTCTACAGTATGTCAAGTATAAGATAATGCTTTATATGCTTTTTAATTTCAATGAAATATAAATTATTCATACTACAATATAAAGATTTAAAAAAGTTTTCCCAAAATTTCAAGTTTTCTCTTCTGTAGCCAGTCTCCACGGTGGCCTAGTTTTTTTTATTTATTGCAAATTCACTTGTAGTGATCACTTAAAACTTTTGTCATCTCTATATCTAGTCTATCATACTGCGTAGTCAATATTACTAAGAAATAATCATATAATAATGATACCATCATTAGATTTGATTTATAGGAAGGGCAAAACAGAGTCAGCTGGACATAATATGGTTGTTCTTGTAATATTTATGTGTAAACCACGTAAATAATTACTCGATAATAAGTTTATTGAATTCTATTTGCCTATTTCTATGTCTAAATAAACATTATAGCTGTTTGGATTAAATCAGTGACGTAAAGCAATTTACTCTATCATTGAAATTGTATGATTATAAAGTTGTAATGATTTTTTTACATTCCAATAAATAATAACACTGGACTAAAAAATTATTTTAAAATTTACATAATTTATGAAACAGATTTTATAGCTTTAACCATTCAAGTAGGTAGCTTTTTGTAGAATATATTTCCATAGATTATTATGCAAACTATAGATTTATTAATATTAAGCAAAAGTTACGCATTATAAAGTTTACACCCTTCAGAAAATAATCTGATATGAAGTTATTAATGTATTAAGATTAGTTCCCGTTGAATAAATTTCTACTATCCTTGAAGGTTCTAGCACTCCTACACTTCATCTTCGAAATTAGAAGTAGGTTTTGCAAATACTTATTTTCTCATATCTACTTCTTTATTATCTTTTGCTCTGTGGTTCCAAGGCACAATTCCTTCAGCAATTATTATATCTGGCTCAATTTTTATGTCAATACCATTTGTTAAAGTATACTTATTATGTTAAATTCATAGGTGGAAGGATTTTAGATTATATTATAGTGTTTATATAGATATTTCTTATATCCTAAGTACTTTAAATACCTTTGTAATTATTATTCTTATTACTTAGTTTATCATTAAAAATATTACTAGAATTATAAGTATTACTTGGTTGACTTATTCTAAGTATATATAATAGGTTGGTATATTATATTGTATTTTCTGTTACTTTTAATAATTAAGTTTTATTTATTACTGTATTATTTTTATAAGTATATATTTATATTTTTCTCACGATACCTTTTTTTTTTTTTGACGGGGGGAAATGCATTTACGCACTACCATTACCCATTGCATTAGTGAGACCGAAGTCCCCCAATGCAATGGGTAATGTGGTGCGGAGGGACGTCTCCGCACCAGTGTGGGACTCGCCCGGGCGTGAAGCGCCCAGAAATACCCACTAAAACCCCCTGGGGCCGTCCGCCGACGGGGTGGCTTTCGCAGTCACCGCGTCGCCCCCTGCGGCGAACCCACCGGGCCTCGTCCGTGCAATGGCCCAATGGGGATGGGGGAGGAGAATGTCCCCCCCACCTCTTCGCCCGCCTCTTAATGTGGCATTCACCATCCGAGAGGGAGAGAGGTAATTACCGCCAGCAGCTATAACTACCTCTCCCCCCCTCAACTCCTCACTTCCTCTTCGGTGTTGTGCACCCTTCCCCATCCCATCTTGCATAAGCAATGCGTGGCGGGGAGAGGCCACCACCAACCACCCCTCACCCAACCTTCGCCCTTAAGGCAAGACCCGCGAGAACGGTGCCCGCATCACCGGAGGCCGACAAAACACCCCCCCATGTGATGCCGGTCCTCCCTCCCAGCATCGGCACATACCGCACACTTTGGTGTCTCCGCTGCGCACTCCACAGCCTTATGGCCATGGACCCCGCAGCGGAAACACTGCCGCCCTCTATCAACCACAGCCGCGCACAGCGCTCGTGTGTGCCCCAGGCCCATGCACCTAAAACATCGCAAGGGCTTTGCCTCAAGCGCACAGACCCGAGCCACACTCCAGCCAATCACCACCCGTCCCCTCTCTATCAAACGTAATCCCGCCTCTACCGGGAGCGACATGAATATCCTCGAAATCCTCACCGGACCCGCCTTCACACATTCCGTCCCTATCGCCAACTCCTGCGCAACCCTCCACTCAACCTCCTCTGTCGTCACTGAGTCCTCCAGGCCCTTCAAGCGGACTTCAATCCGCTTCGTCGGCCTGGAGACCACCGCAACCGCCTCCATAACTCCCTTCAAACTGGATGCGAGGGCGTCCGCCCGCTCCACGCCGCTGGGACCCGAGACCTCCAGGATTCGGGCCCCAGCCGCAGTTTCTCACGATACCTCGGTCCTTTATCCAAAGATTTATTATATTGACGTTAACAAGAAGTCAAATTGCAGGCACGATAATTGAAAACGTGAAGAAAAAATTGCTTTAAACAAATTTTATAACGCTAAAGTGTTCCTTAATACTAAACAAAAAAAAGAGGATAAAGAGAAAAGACTGATGAAACAGAAGAAAAATATTCTATCTTTAAATATCTTGCCAAAAAAGTTCGCTTCACTTTTTCATTTCATTGGCTAGCTGTCACATCATTGAATCATCATTGCCTAATAGTTGATTTATAGTGTATTAAAATCATGTATATAAATATAACTATTTAATGTATATATGCAATATGACGTTAAACGATGTATAGGGATTTTCATAATCAGAAATTTTTGTTAAAAATAATAAGAATAACAATAAACAGTAAGCATTTAACCCTTTCAGGACCATAGGTGACGGAGAGTAAATAAGCATTCGATTGTTTTATTTTAATTTTTTAACGAAGAAAATCTGAAATAAACGAATTAAAAAGTGTAGGTTTTTGAAATTTTCAATATTTTGTTAAATTCAAAATTCGAATAATGGTATAATTAAATATACAGTTATTAATTTTAAAATAGTTTCTCCTAGTCGTATTTCACTAGGCATCGAAAGAATCAAACTGTTTGTTAGTCGTTTTACGGTTGTTTCGATCGCGAACAATGTCGTCGATATGTTCATTGATTCGAATGAACGGTTAATGAACGAATGAGTTAACACTGACTTAAAATCTTATGATCTTGAATGATTCGATGATCGACTCAATTGAATTTGAAAAAACATTCGAAAACCATCGAAATGCTTGACAATTTTTTTCCTCTATTTTTCCAACGGTAAATTTTTTACCGGGTCTGACCACCATCTTGTATAGGGTAATCTTATGGCGAAGGGCCATTTTGCTCTTGCTGTTATAGAGCGGATAGAGACGACCTAGCACCATGGAGGTCTGGCGCTTCACTTTCTTGATGTGAGATTTGAAAGAGAGTCTGTCATCTAACTGAACTCCTAGGTACCTGACTTCGGAGCTGTATGGGATTTCAGTACCCGCGTACTGTATGGGCTCGGGAGGGTCTTCCCGGAGTTTACGACTTCTAGTGAATAATAACGCGGCGCTCTTACTCGGGTTTATCGCGAGACGCCAGCCCCAAAATTGAAGGCAATTGCGTTTTACATACCTCCTAATCCGCCGAACTAGTGCAATGGAATATGACTCCCACAAACCACCTCCCGTTCGCACTAAACAAGGCCCAATTGCAAACAGGGACAAAATTCAACTAACCTACAGCTCTTTTCCTTATTTGATTAGCAGCAAATTATCATTTTTGACTCGGTTATCTCCTTAGTTTTTACATTCTACAAATGTGTATAAAGATTTTAGTAACAAATTTTTTTAACAGTAATTTTAAAATGGGGAGAATTAGCAAACGTATTTGTTTATGCATTCATGAAAATGGACTTACGTAAATGTATAATAAACATGATATTACTACTTCAATTTGGGTGTAACTATAACTTTTTTCTACTTGCATCTCGTCGGCTATTGATATTAAAAAGTGGGTTGGAGGGTTTTGTTTACTTTAATAAATATATTATTACCATCTTGTTTTTTTATTTACTTCAATGCAATTATTAAATGACAAAAGCATTTCCTTTATTATTTTACCAGCATGCCTGCTTTTTTTTAATGGTAATGGTTCCGACAAAAATAGTAATTGATAATAAGTCTTTATTTTAAACTTAAAATCTTATTGACAGTTTACGCCTCAAAGGAGTCCTCAACAATCAATAAGCTTCAGTGCTTTAACCACAATCTCACCTGATGTTAAGTGATGATGTAGTCCAGGATGGTAAAACACACTAAGCCTAGAGGTACTGGTTCTCAAGTGATGCTGTTAGCTACCCGGCGGACATTAGAATTTTGACGTTCGATTTCTGTTTCGTCTATTTCAAAGTGAATTAATATTTTAACAAGTTGTATAATAGATGTTACCGGACTGAGGACTGGTTGTGGCTTCGCAAAAATTTACTTCGCCCACATCAAATTATAGTCTTGACCCGGCACTGCTAACTGAGGTGGTAAGGCTTTTGTACTTGGCTGGGTTATTACTACTACATGCACATGACAGAAAAAGCGTCATAATGGCAAGTTACGGCTTGTTGGGATCTACAAATGGATATTCAAAGCCATCTAGCTATAGCCGTAGTAGATATCGGCCGGTATGATGTTGCCAAATGTTTATAGATTCTCTATTCTATTTAATATCAGATGAAGAGTTCATTTTAATAATCTCGCATTAAAAAAACGGGACTCGGATCCGCTGAATGTGACCACTATTTTAGGTTTAGCTAGAGGCGCAAAATTCGCGGAATTTACACGGAGATATTCTAATTTCCAAGCATTTGGTGTCCTCATGCTAGCTACCATTTTTAAATCAGGCTATTAGGCAGGGCAGTTTGCTTATGAAATAGTGTAATCTGGGTATAAAAAACTATGTCGGAACTTTCGCCAAGTGAGAAGACAACTGCCACCGGTTCAGAAATCTATGTTATAATAAAACAAAATGTTTACAGTTTTATTTTTATTGTAAAGTAGTGTCTAAATTTACAAGTAAGGTTCGGGGAACTCGAAAGTCACTTCGCGCCCCGTCAACTTCTTGTATACAGACTGGAAGGTGTCAACCTGAAACAAAACAAAATATATTTCATACTAGCTGTGTTGTAATAGTTTTTAACACAGTGACGGCTAAGAATAGTACCACCCCATATCGTTCCCGCGGGCGCCGTAAAAGGCGACTAAGGGATAAACCAGGGGATGGCAGCAGCATCCTCTGAGTGCCACAAACATCTACTGCGATCGCCAACCCGCCTACCAACCGTGCCGATTATGTCAATTCCTCCCTTTTTGGAGGTGACCTTTATTCAGCAGTGGACGTCTTTCGGTTGAATTGAAAAAGAATTAACTCCCTTTTTTGTAGAGGCTCTAAATTTTTTTTTGGTTTTAACAGAAAACATTGGTTTATCGAAAATAATTAGGGTTCAGCGTAAACAATAAAACCTATGAAATTGTCAATTAACTCTGATTAAATGCACAGTTTTACTGGAAGGAATTTATGCAGAGAGCTTTGTTTTATAGATTGCCTTGTCAAGTCTCTTAGAAGTAACACATTTTATTAAATAGATACAATAAAATTTGAAAATTATTGTGATGATGTTTCTATGTATACAATGTTACAACTTACAAAAATTAAAATATTTTAGGAACTGTTGAACAATATGAGTATATTAAAAGTAATAAGACCATATATACCATATACATGATATTTTTTGTTAAAAGTGCCAGCTAACCTAATTTAGCATTTGTTTACTGTTATTTCTAATATTTACTTTAAGATGATAATGTTTACCAAGAAATGTGAGGTTTAATGATATTTTCATACAAATTAGACTAACATGCTTTGGATTTATTCAAAGTAAAATGTAAGGTTTGTTTTTTATAAATAAACAAATGTGTTTTTATTTTATTTCATAATGTATATATCATTAAACAATTTAAAAAATGGTCCTAAGATACTTTTAGATCCTTTACCAATAGATTTTTTTTTACTTTTAACAAGGGTTTAGTATACTGTGAATGTTTATATTGTTTACTTTTAAATTTAATCACCTTAAAGTTCAGGACACTAAATAGTCTGAAATAAAATGTATATATTTCTTTATTTAAATTAACTGTTCTGTATTTTTAGACAACTTTATTCTGTGAATCAATTTTAATTTTAATCAATTAAGTGTTTTTGTAGTTCGTATATTGATAAAAAATCTATCTATTAAAAAACTTAGGCCACAGGCATGGCCATGCCTGTACGTTTTGCTTTTTAAAATTTTATCCATCAAATTTGTTTGATGTCAATCTCAAAATGACAGTAAAAATTGAGCATTTTTTTCCTTTGGGCTTCTAGTTTCTGCAATAACTAATTTATGGAAAAAATCAAAACATACGGACATGGCGGTGGTGGATATAGATTTGGTATAGAAATATTTACCATAACGCTACTATCCAGGGAGGAAACAGGGGAGTGTGTTTGCATGGAATAAAGGCCGCTAGGATATTCTCTTAATTTTGTATTTGGTTTAACCTTAACTCACATTTAATACATTCTATAATTGCACAAGCAATGTAAACATAATAGATTCTTACCTTGTGTTCAATAGTTGTCTGTTGGTTTTTGTCTAGATGCACTTTGATGAGTTGTGAGCCATCGAGCTTCACTCTGATGCGTTTGCCAACAATCTCGGCCGGGAATACCAGATCTTCCAATATGGCGTCATATACAGAAGTCAGTGTCCTGGAATTATTACAAATATTTAAGTCCAGAGTTTTAAAGTTGTAAAATTTTTACATACGATATTTCTTATAGGTTTACCATTTGACAACACTCTCATGTGATGTGTAAGTGATGACGTAAATTAAGATGATATCAGAGTAGAGTAATATTATGAAAACATCCCCTTAATGTATATGTATTTTAAGATATAATGATTAACCTTGCAGACTGAGAAGAAGTGAGATCGGTAGTTCAGGTTTAGAGAAGCAAATAGACTTACTCTAGTCATTATTACTCTAGTCATTATGGCAGCCAGATGCTGTGTCGGTGGACGGAAGTTCAAACCCACCTATCCAACTTAATAACTTGAATCAGTGAAGAAAAACATGAGTAAAACCATAGCATGTTGGTAGGGCATTTTCTAATATGCTCACCTGACTAGCTAGAAGCATGCTCAAGTTGAAAACCAGTCACCAAACACCTACAGGTGTGTTCCAAGACCAATGATTTTGACTACTAGTGAAACTAGGTCCAATAATCTCTACTAATAAATAACATTGAAGTGATTGTTTGTAATGTCATTTTTTTTTACTAAATAGTTGTGAATGTATATACAACCCATATAACAAAAATACAATATTTAAATTTTTTGTCTCTGTTCCGGGTAAGCTCTGGAACGCATTTTGATGGGACTTTTTTTGTAGATAGCTGAAGTAACTTCGGGTAACTTGGAGTACTTTTAGTTTTCGAAAATAATTTGAGTTTCGCGTGAAAAAATTCAAACTGATAAAAATTGTATAAATACTGATTCAATGCACAGTTACAAAGGCAAGTGCTTGAATTTATGAGAAATATTTTTACTTTATCATAGTACTAAAACAAAATAAGGGTTCTGTATAAAACATTTTAAATGCAGCAAAGAATCTATGAAATCCGGGTGCAGCCAGGAGCACACAGTTAGTTAATTATAAAGAGTTTTATAATCTCATTATATTTGATAGATATTTATGAATCTCATTATATTTAATAATGAATACCTGGAACGGGGCCTTTTCTGTTTGTTGGCTACACGTGTCTTGTGGCTGGGCTTGGGCAGGATCTTACGGTCACCAACGAACACAACATGCTTACCGCTGAACTTCTTTTCTAACTCACGGACAAGCCTGATTTGGATCTTTTGGAATGCCTTCAGTTTGGGCATCGGCACATAAATGATAATTGACTGAAAATATAAAAATATGTTTAATATAATTAATAGCCATCAAGTTACCAAGCATAATGCTTGAATTACATGTATAATTATTCCACTGAATAACCATTGTGACCCACATACTAAGTCTATATAATATTAATGACAATTGCCAAAATTCTTCACAAAATTACAAGAAACATAAGAATAAAATCTAATCAAAATTGGCCGAGCAAATGAAAATTGAAAATTTCCTTGAATATGGAATAATTATATATTCATATATTAATATAGATATTTAAAGAATTCTTAATAATATAAATAATGTGTGAATGTCATGAATTTGTTAATTATTATTTAAACTGAATGAAATATTGGTATATACCAAGTAAGATAAATCTTCCTAATATTTTGGTACATGGCTACCCAATATTTTTTTAAAACAAGTTTCATTTATTAAGGAAAAAAAGGTTATTTTACATGAAATTAACTTTAAAATAATATTTTAGCTCACATGTAAATATTGAGTTTTATACTATATCTTGGTCAATATTTTTTATATTGTTTACTGACTAACTAACATTAGTATCAAATTTTTAAATTTAGCCATACACTAACTTATCTTCCTTTAGCTTAAGTATAGATTTAGTAATTGTTATGTACAAGGTTTACATTTGTTATTTGTCTATATTGAACTTGAAGTGAGATGTGCACAAGCGAAATAAACAGTTAGTAAGGAACATAACTATAGTCCCAGCAGTCTTTCTGCCACCAATAACTAACTACATACTATATATTTTTGGCGAAAACATATATAATGTTCATACAATTTTAATGAATGATCACTTACTTTTTTGTTATGAAGTTCAATTTCCTTGGCCTTGGTAATGTACAGTTCCCGCAGTTGAGCCTTCAGGTCAGAGTTAGTCTCAAGTTCAACAAGAGCCTGCGAGATCGAAGTCTCGAAGGTGTCGGGTTCTATAGCACCCGCTTTGAGGATTTTCGTACTCATCTGTGAAACGCAACGATCAAGAAAATGAGTAAACTCCCAAAAAATCAAACCTTATAGGTTATGTCTAAAAAAAAACTAATCTAATCGCGAAATATCACAGAAAACCACATATTTAGTGTTCACTTTGGCAAAACCTATGTTAAATGGATATTATCTGTACGAATTTAAAACTTTATTTCACTTTATACAACCAAAACAACGTTGAACACAGGAGAAACTTATTTGTCACCACAAAATATCTATGTAATCTTTACCGTTAAAGATGGGTTACTGTCGCGGTATAAATTATAAGTTATCGAGAAATAAGAATTATAAAGTATTTATCCAATATGCAATTCAAAAACATTTATTTTCTAAAAATTTCTGTAAGACAACTACCTTGAATACTCGACGGGAGAGAAAGAGATAGTTATAGAATATTACCAGCTTCGTTGCAACTAAAAAATCGTTTTCTACTATGTACGGATAAATGTACCGACACAATAATAGATTTATGGAGAATACATTATCCTAATTTCAGATAGTTAAGTTTAATTTATACTTGCACAATACATATCTCAGAAGTTTATATGAAAATTTGTTGTAAGAAGGAAAAAATTATCAATTACTTATCCAAATAGAAATTTTATTAGATTAAAAATATTTAATTATATGTTAAAAAAATATTCTGTTTTTTTGTATGGGAACGGAGGCTAAATATTCTCTATTTCTATTATCTTTACAGTATTCCAAAACATATCTATAAAAAATTATACGTAACTATAAGGTAACACTAAATTACGTTCAGAATTTTTTTCAGGAAAATTTATCAACATCCTAGACCAGAGATGAATAATAAAATTTAAGACTACACTTAAATCTTTTATTATTGATCAATGAATTAAATGAAGAAGGGCAGATTAAAAATAAATTTGTAAACTTTATGAAATTTATTAAAAATTGAAACAAATACACCATTCGAATAATAATTATGCAAAGTAATCTTTAAAGTTCAAAGCATGACATCGTTCCAGTGTCGTGAATATGAGAGATTATATTGTTAAGAAGATTTAATTTTATTTCACGAAAATTTCTTTTGCACTTCTACAAACAAGAATGATAATTATATTGACCATTTTTACGTGCGATCAGAAATAAAAAATAAAACAGGGACCTTTTTTTTGATAAGTAGGTCTCTACCAGAGATGAATAATAATAGTCTCTACCTATGCTAGAAATAGATTCAAAATTTAGTTTTAGACAGTATTTGACATTGACAAATTGTCAATTCTACTATGTATATGTACTCTGTGATTGATAAAAAGAAAATCACCGGAAAGGAAACGACGCGGGCGCGGTGCGCGAATTTGAGTGAGTTAATAAGGATAATTTAAAATTTTCTTGGGAAAAATAGAAACATAAATTGTTATAAATGAAGAAATAAGTTATGTTTACACAAAATTATAAAATATGTATAGCTATTCTTTTGTAGATACTATAATGTAACATTTTTTTCAGGTATGCATATACATTGAATAAACAAACCTTGAAATTGTTTGAAATACTTGTGATATAAAACGTATAGGAAACGTTGTAAAAATAATGAAACCATCTTGTAACGGGTAAGTTTTTTGAAATGTTTTTGAAGAATTAACGATATAATATAAATGTTTATGTTTGTAAATAATAAAAACTTTTTAATTAATAACGGGCCACGAACAAAAATGAACATACCACTTTATTGTCTTCTTATCAACATCTGCTGTCTTAACTTAAAATCCTAGCTCTTAATATATTCTTAAACATTATAGTTGCATTGTGTAACCATAGAAACATATACTGGGATAATATAAATAGAAGTTTCTTCTTTGTTCGATATTAATATTGTGATATATATTTATTCTGATTACTGGACATCCAATGATCTTAAATGATATATGCATTTAATAGTGCATTATGCAATCATTGTTTTCAAGTACAGATTATATCCTCAATTCTCATAATTTAAAATTGATAAACATTTTCTTATTGTGATTTCAATATTTTTAATACAAAAGAAACATACCCTGCCATTGTTGCTTATTATTATATTTTAAGGCATTTTAGAACACTTTTTGCAACCCTTACACTTTATAATAATTGTTAATTTATTTATGAATACTGATATCCTGGTTCCATACAAATTACAACACTGCAATGAGTATAAAAAAATTACAACAGTTTTCCTGAATGTAAAAATAAAACAACAATGATTTATGAAATATTTTTTTTATTAAGTGTATTCTTTGTAACATAAATAAGTAGTTACTTTTTTATCATCTTTATCTATTATCTTATGATTGTAACACACTTGTGTGTTATTTTGCTATGCAATAAGAAGCTCTCATATTCCTGAATATGGGAGCCAAGAAATTTAACAACATACATATAATTTTGTATAGAATGCACTTTACATTACTTTGCTATCTGTAGATAATAAAACTAATTATGTGAACATAATTTTTATGGAAGTAATTTATTTTTATAAACTTTATTAATGTATTTTTCTTGTAACTTTTCTTGTCTGATTATATCAGAGATATTTGTTGATTATTATATTGCATGACTGTCTTGTGCGAAATAAAATACAATAAAAGATTATTCATGTCAATTCTCAACTATCTAAAACTAGTTTTGTTTTCATATTCTCAACCGAAAGACGGACCAGGTCAATCTATTGTTGCTTGTGGTAGCCAGATTTCTGCGAGAGATTCTTCACACCTGTTGCTCCATCACTGCCTTGGTTGTTTCATCAGGAACTAGGGTCAAATTTTTTGTAGTGCCTTTCATTTAGAGGGAATAGTCATAATCCTCACTTTTGGGAAGCATGTTGGCAATCGCAGTTAGATATTTGTGATATTCAGAGGATGCTCTGGTTTATCCCTTAGCCGTCTTTTACGACATCCACAGTAATATATATGTATAATATTATAGTTACTTTCGATTTTCGAAAATAATTAGGGATCGGCGTAAAAAAATTAAAATACATATAAAATTGAATAAAATCCGATTCAATGCACAGTTTGAATTTATGAGAAATATTTTTTCTTTACCTTAGTACTTACTAAAATTAAATAATTTTAGGAAAAAGATAAGGTTCCGTATAAAAAAAAACGCTGTGAAGAACATATTAAACGCGGGCACACAGCTAGTTTATTAGTATAGATGACTACATAATTGTAGAGATTATCATAGGCACATATGGTGGTATTACTTAAATATAATATTATTCTCTATTAGTTTTTATTTTATTCCATTAAAAAGTACTAAAATTTCAAATCATATGAAAATAAAGATTGCCGGCAACATAAAACGAATATTCTATCTAATTTCCAGTTTACAGTACATCAATCATAAATTACAAAATAATGTCCTATACTATTAAGCATTACAGAATATCACTCGCTCAACAAGTGCGATTACAAGTTGATAACGTAATCTGCTTGTAATAGAAAATTAGTGTTGTACTTAAATATACTTTAAAATACATGTATAGTACGAACTGTTTTTTTTAACATTTCAAAACTCTATAGAAACTAAAAAACAAATTCAAAGACGGAATACTATTATTGAGGTTCGCTGCATGTCAAGCGACGTACTCCTCTTCAGTTTTTCTTTTTTAGAGCAACGTTAGATCACGAAACCACGTGTTACTGGTCAGAAACGAAATAGCCAAAAATGGTTTTTTTATTCGAGCTACACAACAAATTATCCACATCATCTGATGTTTAATAAAAAAAACTTTCACCTGTCCAATTTTTTATTGAGCCTGAACTGAAAGAAAACACGGTATGAAATTTTATCATAATACCCGCCTGGCAGAGCCAGCTTTACATATAGTGCAGGGTGTGCAGCGCACGCGGGTGTAAGATTTTAGGGGGCGCCGAGCGACGCTTGCGACACTTACAAAGATGCGCCATTTGGGGCAGCACCGGGACCTCGGTGGCACACGAGCGATACAAGGGCTAGAGCCACTGCTGCCGCCTGGGTAGCTGTAGTAGCTGAAAACCTGTCGCCAAGTCCCAATAGGTGTATTCAGGCAACATAGCTTCAGCCACGACCTCTATGCGTAGTGCCTTACCATCATGAATTACGTCGTCATTCAACATAAAGTGAGATTTTGTGGTCAAAGCGTTGAGCCTATAGATGGGTTTTTTTGTTGACAGTCGCCATTATCATGGTAGCCTACATATAAAGCAACTAAGTAGGTCTAGACATTGAAAAACACTTTTTTCAATTTGGGCCCTGAGAAGGTGCTTATGAACGTCAAAACACTACCACTAGTTCGGAAAACAACCCAGTGGAGAACAACCGCCAAGTATTTTTTTTTTTTATAATTGTAAATATTCATATAGATTTTTATGTACAAACTATACAAATTATAGTTATAACCGTTGTTAGCAGAAGTACAGACAGGTGTTTCATTTCCAGACATCACTATCGTTCACGTAATGATTCACACTGTAATAACCTTTGGAAATTAAGACTTGCTTGACATGGTGCTTGAACTTATCGTCAGGTAAATCGGTAATGATCTTTGGGATCTTGTTTTAAAACAGAACACTATTTTGAAAAACTAAAAAACTTTTATTAGACTTATTAAACCTAAAGCGTGGGACGGCAAATTTATTTTTATATCTAATATTGAAATTATGCCGATCAAGTTTGTCTAAATTTTTTCGAACATACATTAACAGCATACACTTTTATTGTTTATTCACAACTATACAATCGTCGCGATCCATTCGGGCTCAAGTGTCCTACCAACCCGCTAACCCAGCAGTTACTAATTAATAACAGTTAATTAAATAACAGCAGTTACAATTAATAACTCGTGCGAACCAAAGTAGTACTAAAAATGACTCTCAACCGTGTTATTTTCATTCTATTATATTTTTGCGAAGGTTGTATTCCAATAAAACGTAGAAATAACTATTATTATTTTAATGTTCCAAAATGTCTACATATGATATCGTGTGTACAGAGTGCACTGTATGTGCATTTAATGTACACTACGTGTGCCAGCCGAGGCAAGACTGGCTAACTTATACATTACAATATGTAGCGCTGACGCTACAATATCTTTAATCTTAAATAAAGAATGTTATGCAAATCAACATATCAATTCTATAATTCATAGCCGCTTTATACAATACCTGGTTTAGGACTTCTCCAGTTATTGGTCTTATTAAGGCAAATTATCTTCTTCCGAATTATTTAACGTTACGAAATTCGAGGTTTTAAAAATGGATAAATATTAGGTATACGTTTTACACTATGAGTGTAAAATAATGTAAAATTAACATAAAATAATTTAATTGTTCTGTGCTGCGGATATTCGCCACTTGCACGTCACTAAATTGAACGATGCTGATAAGGATCCTTTGCAGTTAAGCGGCATACGTTACTCGTTGCTGTAACAAATTTTATTTTATTCTGTTAAAAAAATATCTTAGCAAAGTGCCGGTAAATTCAAGTTAAAAAAATTGCAGTTTAAGTAAGCTGTTTAAAATATTGACAAGAAAGAGAAATTGGTGAGAAATGTAGAAATTTATTTGGAATCTGAGACACATAATAATGCTTTTTATGTATGTAATTTATTTGATGGTTTTTTAAATTATTAATGAATTAATGGCGGATTCACTATAGAGAACTAATCATTCTGATGAATTTCCTTGTTTTTTGTGTTTAAACAGAAATGATTATTCAGTGTTATTTGACACCCTTTAAGAGGCCTCAAAATCATCATCCGATTAATGTGCGTTTCAATTAATTTTTTTTTTGCATTTCTTCCTTACTTATTCTATTTCTAAGTAAACGAAAATATTACTTATTTAAAAGAAATTACATATATATTGCATTATCGTATAAAATTAAATTTAAGTATGCGTGAGTTAACTCTCTATATATATATTACTACTATTAAACTATATTACTACTAAGCTCCTTTATGATAAGAAATATGTTAAATGATACGTTACAGTATTACAAATGATCCACGTAAGGTATATTTATTGATTTGATAAAGTTTTATTTTCTCTTGTAACTGATATGAGTTAAATTAAGCGACTAATCGATCTAAATAATTCAAAAATATGGAAAGTTTAAATGTTTTTATTTTGTTTATTAAAATTACATCAATTCTTCCAATTATATGAATCCTCTGTCAAATCTGTTAATTAAAGTAAATACTTTGAAACTTCAACTACTGGATATCATAAAAAATGTCGCTTCATAATTTATCCTTATAATAATGAAAACTATATCAGGATCTATTTAGCGTTACATTATAAAGCATTAAAAAAAAATATTATAAATACAAACGTCTGGTTTTTAACATAGTATTTGTTCAAAGCGGCAGTTAACCTTATGTAACATTTGTTTACTGTATGAACTCAGTGTCAAGGTAGTCGTAAGATAACCTTTAAGTTTAGTGATAATTAGTTTTCAGATTGCCAAGGATTCGATTCTCCTTGGATTAATGTAAAATTAATTATTAATATGTCGATTACACATAAAAATGAGACAATAGGAAAACAATGGAAAGCTGTCGTAAACGCCAGGTTAGTTCTCAAGGGGTTAATGAAATGTAAAATTAGGATTAGCATTCAGAAAATCGCACGAAGCGTGTTTCGTTATAAAGGCTTACTTACCTATTGCTACCATGTGCAAGGCTTTCATGTATTACGTAGGTACAAAATTGGTCATCTGGACTCCTTCCCTCTTCCTCTTATCAGCATGATTAAGCAAAACGATACATAAGGAGGGCAACACGGGATCACAACCATACACCGCGACATACCCCCCGGACGGATGACCTAGCCCGAAGGCCAAGTTCCTACCCGCAAAAGGACTAGTCCCGGTCAACTAAGACTAAGCCCTCCGACGGCTTCCCCAGGGTAATGGAAGGTCAGGGCCCCCGCCCCTTCCCCCCTTTGGTCAGCAATGAGGAGTACGACATAACCTAACTTCCAGGCGGTGGTGGATATCCATGATGGATATTCCCACGCTAAAAATCCTGTTATGTAAGAGGAAATGATGTAGTATGTACTTTATGAGAATTTAGAGTGATTTATATTATTATTTTAAATCGTAGATAACATAGACACGTTAGTGCTTATTTCTTCAATCTACCATTGACTATATTTTACCCTATTTTAAATACAAAATCTTATTTTATTTTGAGTTTGAGTATGTCAAATTCTACCATACATTATTGAAAAATTTATGAAAGAAACTGTTTCTAATTTATTTTATTGATGACATTATTGGATGTTAATAGCTATAAAAAAGAAACAGAATGAGTTAACAATAATAGGAGAATAAAGTACTGATTTTTTAAAATCTTTTCCTTGTTATATCTTTAGGCGACGATATATATGTATATGGTACATGACATTTTACATTTATGTAGTGCTGGCAACGCGTCTAAATATCTCCATAATTTTACGTGTCTAAAAATAAGAAAATAAATACATTTGTAAGAATACGGTTATTTTAAGGTTATAGTGGATAGTGCGGCCGGGTTTCTCGTCAATGGACGCGGGTTCGATTCCATTTATCTAACTCTAAAAAATCAGCCTGAGCTTTCGTTGAAGGAAAACATCGTGAGGAAACCATAGCACATGGTGTTAGGGCATTTTGTAATAATGTCTGCCTGGCTAGGAACCACCCTCAAGTTTGAAAACCTGTCGCCAAATACCAATAGGTAGGTTCCGGCAGAATCACTTGAGAACTAGTTCCTCTAGGCTTAGTGTGTTTACCATCCTGGACCACATCGTCATTTAACATCAGATGAGATAGTGGTCAAAATACTAAGCATATATCGTGTAAAAAAAACCAACAGTTGTGTTTACTTCATATATGTTAGGTTCATACGAATATAAATAATAATATATTTACGTATAAGTACTAAGGTGTAACATAAATATAGTGAATGTGCTGATATAACAATGTAAGTGTTGTTACAAGTGCACCGTTACAAATTGTGTACATTCAACATTGTGTATTATAAACGTAACCGGACAGTGATGTACCCGATAGGTTAATTTCGTTCTTGCGTATTTTACGTTCGGATTGTCAATCATTGCAGAATTGCATGAAAATACGTGTTGTGTTTAAAAAAAAAGCAACGCATAACCGAAATTAACCCATACAAATAAATAATCTTTATGTATCTGTTTGTAATATAAAAATTACAGTTGTTTTTTACTAAATACTTATGAATGTATACGATACTTATATCAAAAACACAATTTTTTTTTTAAATTTTTCTGCCCGCATGCCTGTTTTGACGGGACATTTTCTGCCAAATAACTGAAGTTGTAAAGCATAATTTAGACTGTTAGTACCTAAAATATTTCTAGAAAAATAATTAAACCTTAAAACTCATGAAATTGTGAAAAAAACCGATTACATGACAGTTTACTGGCAAGTGTTTGAACTTGTGGGAAATGTCTTTGCTTTCTGTTAGTTTCAAAAATAATTTAAGACCTGTACAAAAAATAATATGCATTGTTTTCCAATGACTATAGAATCTGTATTTCGAATTGAATAATTGTACGGTATAGAAAATATTAAACGCGGGGGGAGCTGCGGGAACAGCTAGAAAAGTAATAAATTATAAAATCTAGTAAGTAATTTTATTTGTTTTCAAAATCTTATAGAAGGCGCTTATTTGCTGGCTAAGTATAGCACCACCTCATCTCTTCCCGTGGCTGTCGTAAAAGGCGACAAAGGAATAAACCAAAGGGAATCCACCGGTTCGGAAAACAACTCAGTCGAGAAGAGCCGTCAAGAAACTCCATCCAGTTTTTTAAAATTTCAATATACACAATAATTTTAAATAAAAAGTAGGCAAATTATAGTCATAACCATTGTTAGCGGAATCACAGAGGTCAGAGAGGGGTGTAATTTCTAGACATCACTATCGTTCACGTAATGATCTACCTGTAATAATAAACATTTGAAATTAAGACTTGCTTGACATAGTGCTTGAACTTATTGTCAGATAAATCGGTAATCGGTTTATTATAAACGATATTGATAATGTTAAAAGAATTCATACAAAACTAAGCGCGAAGACTTTGTTTTCTGGTTTAGGTTTTGTTTGTTTCTGGTTTAGGTGTATAGGGCGTAAATGCATTCCCCTGCAAGTGCGTAAATGCATTCCCCTCGGAAAAAAAAAAAAGGTGTATAGGGAAAAGTAATGTCTTGTTTATTGTAAAAGTGAATTTAGTGGTGATGGTTTAGCGGTAGTGCTGTCAGATTCTGCATCGGATGACGTAAGTTCGAACTATGCACTCACCTATCCGACTCTATAATGACCCTGAGGTTTCGGTGTAGGAAACCATAGCGTGATGGATATGTCATTTTCTACTATTACCCGTCTGGGTACCATGGGTACAGCTACCATGCTCAAGTTTGAAAACTTGTCACCAGGCATCAATATGTGTAGTCAGATAGCATCATTTGAGAGCCATTACTTCTAGGCTTAAATGCGTTTACAATTTTTGCACCACAAGTAAAAAGTCCAGAATTAGATAATTTTTTGTTCGCTCGAGAAACGGCCATTTTGAACGCCGGGTATTAGTATTAGTAATAGTATTAGTTCATTCGTTGTGTATGTTATGTTATGTTTTATTTTAAACACCGTTTACATTTGTCCTAATTCATGCACTTATTTTGCTAAATTTGAAAAATATATTTATTCGCGTATATGATAATTTGTCAACACTAGTAGCTGTCGTGTAAACTGCTCTTTTGTTTGAAAATAAACCTTATAATACTAGCTTAAGGTTTATTCTATTGTTGCGTGTAGTTGTAAATTTAAATTATTACACCTAATTAAACATTTGACACAGCGACTTAAACAGTTGAATGTGGACGTAGATGATATGTACGTACTTATATACTGGAACAATTATTCGCTTATCATTTATAAAATGTAAATGGTAGAATTTGTAATCGTTCGCGCTTTTCTGATGATTTATGTAAGTAATAATAAGTACGTATATAGTTTATACACTATTAAATATAAATAGAATGTAATATTTTAGTAGAGTCTGTTTGAGTTGTTAAAATTCGGCTATGAATTCCATCGTGTTAACAGTCATCATACTCGGTCCTGTTCCCAACTAACTTGGGGTCGGCGCAGTATGTTTTCTTCTTCCATACGCTCCTATCAGTCGTCATCACTTTATTTACTCCCTTTTCTTTCATATTATTCATTTCACACTTCATTAATACGTTCTTTGGCCTTACTCTACTTTTCCGTTCTTCCACGTTCATATTTATTACTATTTTACCAATATGCGCTTCCTCTCTTCTCGTAACCCGTCCATACCAAACCATGACAAACGGTTCCCTTTCAATTTTCCAACAACAAGCTTTACTTTCAAGCTACCTCGTGCTACAAACAGTAACAGACATAGCTATTCCTCATTTTATAAATATTGATCTGGTTATAATATCAATAGGCAGTATCGCATTCAATTGTTTATTCAGTAATGTCAAGATAATAGCATCGCTTATAGACACCGAAGTGTGAAAACAATGCCATGTCTATTAGGTTGGGTGTCTGTTATTTACCATGTTGACTTTTTTAATTTAGGTATCAATGAAATTATTTGTTTATAGCAAGAAAAAAATATTTCTATGCCGGTATACACCGCCTAAATGACGATACATTCTCATTCGTATAACATGCAGTTGTTGCACTTTTTACGAATTGTTTTTTCTTTCTTATAATATTTAATAACTTATCAAAATATTGTCGATTCTACCTCTATTATGGCCTCTTTGGAAGGAACAATTTCGATATTGACGTTAAAAAATTGTTTTGTTAAAAAAACAAAATATGGTTATCAGTTTAATGGATACCGAAATGGAAAAAAAGGCTTATGTAAATAACGGACACAAATAAAAGTGATTTTTAATGTACAAAACAAAAACTTTGAAAACTATATTATATCCGCGATGTTATCTGGATAGTTCATTATCACACATCTCCTGACTAAAAAAGAAAATTATTTTATTTCTAGCACGACAATGACCCCAGCAGTGTTAGTGACCGGCGGTGCTGGCTATGTAGGTTCTCACACTGTAGCAACTCTCTTAGAACAACAGAACGAGGATGCCCCCTTTGATATAGTTGTCGTCGACAACATT
This sequence comes from Samia ricini, assembly GCA_014132275.2. Taxonomy (NCBI): domain Eukaryota; kingdom Metazoa; phylum Arthropoda; class Insecta; order Lepidoptera; family Saturniidae; genus Samia; species Samia ricini. The sequence continues at coordinate 13,542,088 of AP028158.1, forward strand.
AGCAACGCGTACCGCGCCGATGGTCAGAAGAAGCCGGAGGCGCTTTTGAGGATAGAAAAATTTGACGGGAGAAAATATTCATTTTTATGAAGTCGATATAAGAGATTCAGCTGGACTAAGTAAAGTATTTGAAAATGTAAGTACCTTGTTTTGTTAAATATTGTTACTAAATTTAGATTTCAAATTAACTTGAAATTTAGAACACGACTAAAAAAGTTGTACCCAGAAATTTTTATCTAGATAACGAAAAATTTTACAGATGCCAATAGCAGTGTTAGTAAAATGAATTACCTACATTTTTGTTTTTTTTAATAATTACTATTTACGATTTCGCATATAATACCTTGATTGATAATATTATATATTTTATTTAACTTTAAAATCCGCACGCACTATTTCTTATTTTCATACGAATAGGACGGACCCATGACTAGCGTTATTTTACATCTTACATAGGACGTTCTTTCGAAGAAACCCCTAGAAAAGAAACGGCATGTGTTCAATTTCATAAACCACCAACTAGGTTATGGTTAAAAAAGGATTTTAAAATTTCTACATTAATGGTTAATACTGCAATTAATAAGAACCCTTAGTATGTTTGTCCTCTATCTTAAAATAGAATTTTTTGGAATCCATAGGTGTAATGAAGGGTATAACTTTTCTACAAATTTAAATAATAACTAATGGATGAATTATAACCATCACAATATTGAAAAAAAAAAAACAATATTGGCAGTTTTTTGAAGGACCACTGAACCCATGTAACATTACTCGGCGCCAGGTCTTGATGCGTTTTCTAATTCTGATAATTTTGCGGGCGGCAATAAAAAGACGCAGATGGTTAAAGGTTAACTAAATTGAAGATTTGCTCGTGGGGAGCGTTAAATGGTTAATGATAATATAAAAAAAATAAAGTATTTCCAGGAGATAAATTAATAATTACACCCGCCTATGTAATTTAGCATGTTTTAACATATTTTGATTTCTACTCGACAATTTATATTACTTTTCAGCATAATATAGACTGTGTAATACATTTTGCTGCCCTGAAAGCGGTCGGTGAATCTGTGGAGAAACCTCTCGAATATTACCAAGCCAATATTACGGGGACTTGTACGTTGTTTGAGGTGCGTTCAAGCTGTTTATCAATTATTGGCCTTATTTAAAGGACGAATTATCTTTCTTTGTAAATGTATTTCACCTTTGGAGCATGTTTTCTTTTATAAATGTATTAATGGATTAATGTAATTTACATAGCCCATTGGCACAATACTGATAGCTAAAATGTAAAAAAGTAAATTGTAATCCAGCACTGAAGCTTTTGAAACGCGCAAACTTTAAAAATCATTAAATTAATAAGGTCTTTGAGACTCAGACTCAAACACTGATCTCTATTTTCCAAGTTACATAGTTGATTCATTAAAATCTTATTCAAGTTTCTGATTGAAAGTATGTTCTTATTATTACGAATTAAAAGTGTTTTATACATTTTTGACTCTTGTCGGCAACAGCCAGAACGACGGTTGTACGGGTACAGTCATATAGATAACGTTATCAAAACAAAAAACTGTCGTGGACTTAGAGCGAATGGGATGAGAACATACATCAAACGTAAAGGAGTGACAGAGAGCGATGCGCTATACTGTTTTGGCTATACATAATTAGAACGGGACAGTTAAAATGCGCGTGCCATGAACGTTGCATATGCATTCAGACCCCGTTGTGCTCCATCTCTTCAAAATAAACAAAGCCTAGATCTCACCAATTCCTCTTGGTGCGTATGTAATCCATGAAGAAAAAAAGGATTATGTAGGCTCGATTGAGAGTTTTGGTAACACCATTGTTTAGTTCTTTCGATGGTGTTTTTGTTATTGTGCTAAAAGTGTATTCAAAATAGTCACACGGGACATGAGGTCTGAGGTCTCAAAATAACTCCCTTGGAACGCTCTTTATTAATTAACCGCCATTTTGTCGGAGCGCTGAAGATTAGTAAAGTAATACGAAGTTTGGCCTAAAGAATTAACATTCATGGCCGTAAGCTGTAACGAATTATAAAAAGGTTACTGCTTGCAGACGATGCGTAAGTTTGGTGTTTACAAGCTGGTGTACAGTTCATCTTGTACGGTGTACGGGGAGCCTGAGAAGCTGCCCATCAATGAGTCCCATCCGACCGGAAAGTCTCTCACCAGCCCTTATGGCAAATCCAAGTACTTCTGCGAGGAGATTATGAAGGACCTATGCCTTAGCGACCAGGTATGTTAGTGTATGCTTGTGGAAAATTTTACATTTTCACAAGCAGGTGGTTGAAAGAACACGGAGAGATTATTGTAAAATAATGATCGTAAAAATACCAATGGTAATTCCGTAATACAAAAGGACAATGATTACTGTTGAACTTTCTGGAATTTCATTATCCATACTAATAAATGAAAGTGAAGTGTTTGTTTGTAATATCTAAATAACAGTTCTTTATTAAATACTCTTAGATATAAATGTATATATGACCTATAGTGGAAATCAACTTTAAACTTTTTAATTTTATTTTTAGAAAATAAAATTAAAGTAAAAAAATAGTGTACAAAATACCACCAAAACATTATTTTCTAATGATTATTTAAAAACTATATTACGCAGTGAAGAATATATGAAAAGCGGATGGAGCCGCGGGCACATTGCTAGTTTTTATAAGGTTTTATAGTATTGCATAAAGGGGACCGTGGACCGGTCCAGACAGTTCAATTTGACTTTGTCATCCGAGCGAATAAGAGGCCATTTAAATATTACGTAACTATTAAGAGGGGAAGGGGCTTAAACTTTGCTTATTTTTGGAGGAAATGACCATAATTTTGCGTACGTAATATTAGGACGGCCTCTAACAGAGAGAGAACTGGAAGCGATCTCCAAGTGAATTAGTTATAGTCGATGCATTTTAAACTGAGTCGTCGGGCAATGAATGTCACTGAGAGTAGGAATGTACACGCAATGCAACCCGTTATCGACACTTAGCTACCCACGCTCGCGGGGTCGATGCGTCATTGTGACGTACATTAGCACTCAGACTCCTGATTGCTCGTTACGAGTAAGGGTTGTTGTTTTTCTATGATTACGTCGAAACAAACATTTTATCTTACATTTTATTTTCAAATAGCGAAAAACTTTTCCTATTAATGCTTAACATAATTTAGCATATCGATCGTACCTATCCCGTTATCGATATGAACCTCTACAATTCTTACGCACATCACTACACCTCTCCATAAAACCTGTAAGTGCGAGCGAGACAGATAAATATGATTTATGACCCGAAGCCTCAGTTCATAATGCGTCGCCTTTAGTAGTGATATGATTTAACACACTAGTATTGTGAATGTGTTGGTTTATGAAGCAATGATGGCTTAGTTGTTAGTGCGGTCGGATTTCGCATCAGTGGACGCGGGTTCAAATCCACCTAGCCAACTATAAAATCAGCCCGAGCTTTCGGTGTAGGAAAACATACTGGGGAAACCATAGCATGGTGGTAGGGCATTTGAAAATAGTGCCCGCCTGGGTAGCTACAATCCTCAAGTTAAAAACCTGTCGCCAAATACTAATAGATGTGTTTTGGCAGCATCATTTGAGAACAAGCACCTTTAGCCTTAGTGTGTTTACCATCTCGTACTACATCGTCACTTACCATCAGGTGAGATTGTGGTCAAAGCACTATACCGAGTAAAAAAAAAAGTTTCTCAACGTGGGTGATAACGCTCCCTTGTCGAAGTAGAACACCCAGATAAAATTACAGGGGAAATGAGATAGCGCCGAGGAGGCGTGGGCAGATTAAAAATACAGACCAAAAAAGGCTAATCACAATTAAGACGGACGACTCTCCAAAAAAACATATTCCCAAATTGGCCGGTCAGCAAAATAAGATTGAGAGACTGTGGCTTAGTGTGAATTAAATCTGTGACGTGTAGGTACTTGTGTGTGTATCTGTTACGAATATATTTTTTACTATTTTCTAGAAATGGATGGTTATATCGTTGCGTTATTTTAACCCGGTCGGCGCCCACCATAGCGGGCGAATCGGGGAAGACCCCGCCGGGATACCGAACAATCTTATGCCTTATATTTCACAGGTATTTATTTTACCAGTTGAAATAGACTAGCTTCTGCCCGTGACTACGTACGCTTTGACTTTATAATCGGGTCCAGAGAGAAACTGGTTAATCGCTAACTTTATGGTGCCGGTTAAGAATAGTACCACCCCATATCCAGGGTATCGTAAAAGACGACTAACGGAAACCAGGGGATGAACAGCAGCATTCTCCGAGTATCAAAAACACCAACCCGCCTGCTAATTATGGCGATTCCCCTATTTTTGGGGGATAACTATACCTAGCAATAAACTCTTTCGGTTAATCAGTCAATTAAATCTTAAGAGATACAGATATACTATACAGAAGATTTCTCTGTACTGTTTGAAGAAACACAATTCTCTTGTAAAACGTTTTCGGATATCGGTTAAGATTTAAGCGATGATGGCGCTGTTAGTAGTGCTGTCGGAATTCGCGTCAATGGACGCGGGTTCGAGCCCACCTATCCAACTCTAAAATCAGCCTGAGCTTGCGGTGAAAGAATGAAAAAACATCGTGAGAAAACCATCGCGCATTTTATAATGGTGCCTACCTGAGTAGCTACCACCCTCAAGTTTGAAAACCTGTCGCCAAATACTAATAGGTGTGTTCCGGCAGCATCACTTGAGAATCAGTTCCTCTAGGCTTAGTGTGTTTACCATCCTGGAACACAACCAGTGAAAGTTGAAATGAAAATTGATTTTTGGAGACTTGAGAATGTTCCGTATAATTTTTTTTCTACTTATATAAAAGCTTGATTTGGTTGTATTTTATACACTTTTAGTGAAAAAAGTACATTACTATACTATAAGTAAGAGTCGGAATATGAAGGGACAGATAGAAGCGCAAAGCATCTTAGTTTAGTATTATATAGATTCTGATAAATGAGCAATGCAGTGTCAATCCTCAAAAACAAAATTATGATTTTGTTGTCAAACGCTACAGATTACGTAATAGAACATTTTACAAAATTAGTGTTCTGTGACAATAGAACCTCGATAACTTAAAAACCTTTATAAACTCTAAATTTTTCTTGTTTCCTTTCCTCCAGAGTCAAAAATCTCTATAACTTAAATTATTTATTATTGTTTACCATTTTCCTTGGTTTTTAAGTTATCGACGTTATACTGTATTGATTTTAAAAAAGCAAAATAGTTGAAACCAGTTTACAAAGAAACACATTTCGTACTAGCATGTTACATATCTTAGCGTTTTTATTTCTATTAATATTTTAAATAAAATGATACGTTATATTAAACGGTATATAATAAATTAGCCAGCCATGTGTATTGCCGACAGAAGGGAAAACTCGAAACGCTGGAAAAAAAACTGTTTTTTTTTAATGTTAAAAGTAGCTCGGTGTCTTAAGAACGTGTACCTATTCATGTTTAACACGCTTTAATTTATCAAAAATGAATTTAAAATAAAGATAAATTAAAACAAATTTAAAATAAGCCATTTATGGGGAACAATTTTAGATGTGGCAACACAAAAGTGCCAGCACTTACAACGCCATCTTATTTATAGTAACACGAATCTATAATTTTTTCCCTAAACGAGAATCACTCAACTCGGTTAAAGAAGTTCTCACTTCAAAAATAATTATTCATAAATAATTTGATTTAATTATTGATACATAGTACATACACGAATTTGTTAAAATTGCATATAACTTATAATTCTCTATATTATTAAAAGAAAAATTTTTAACCGCCATTTTTTCGATGTGGTGATCGCGTTGGTGTTGACATTGTATTGCATATCAGATTTAAAAAGAAAATTGTAACCTGATGGAAAGCACATTTCGTGTCCAGGTTGCCGTCGGTCGTCTTAAAGAGTTACAAGTGTTCGGTAAGGATTATCCAACGACCGATGGTACAGGAGTACGGGATTACATACACGTGACGGATCTAGCTGAGGGCCACGTCAAAGCCCTGAAGCTGTTCCGTCAGCCGGGCTTCCGTGGCTTCCATGCCATTAATTTAGGTAACGTTTCGTTGGGTATTAATTCTCTATTTGTAACATCAGTTAGCCCGATTGGATGCCGACAAAATCATAGTGAAAAAACAATTCTGAAGGGATGATGGTGTTTGATGATGAGTTATGACCCACCTATCCAATTATCTAATGAGCCTGCACTTTTCTGTGAAGGAAGACATCGTGAGGAAACCCTTGCATGGTTTGGCATTTTTCCTAATACGAATAGGTTTCTTCCGGTAGCATAACTTGAGAAATAGTATTTTTGAGATTCTCGATCGGGCGGATAATAAATAAAAATTAATTACTACCTACAAAATATTTTTCAATGGACGGTCGAACCTCAGAATTTTAGTTAGTCTAGGGCCCTTGAAAACCATGATCCGCCACTCTGCAGTCGTGTCATGATGAAAGGACTTAATAGTCACAAACAGGAATCTTAAAGATAACTTCCGGTTCCCGCCTTGTTGTTCAACTCTAACTGAACTGTCTGTGTCGATCCGCAATCACCTTATATAGTGGAACAAAATCGTTTCAATTTGTTCATCAATGATAACTGATAACGGTGTACCTAGAGACCCTTAAGTATTATGTAAGCAAAAATTTAGTCATTTTTGAGCGCTCCTTCCCCTCGTCAGCAATATTAAGCAAGGCTCTTTCCCCTCCTATAATTACGTAAGCATTGGCATTATTACGAACAAAAAAAAAAACGATTTTACTAATAAGTAAATATTACTTACGTAAAATTTGAGGATCCCTCTTTGTTTTTTATACAGGACGTTGAAATACTTACCTTATTTTTTAATGTCTCTCTACTTTTTCTATCTTTAGTTGTAGACAACTCAATTGAGATGTGTTTTCACAAAGCGTTACAACAAACATTTTCTCAAAAATGTTTTTTTTGTGTGTTATTTCTGCCTTCTTTCCATAGCTAATTTTATTGACATCAATGAAATTTTTGTAATACATGAACCTTTCAAAATCTACAAATTTTAAATATTAATTCAATTTATATAACTTCTTACCTATAGAAAAATAAATAAACACGTTTCCTGAAAAAAACAGGTGTCGTTTTGTGAAAACGTTCCTCAATTATTCTTCCTTATATACTATTCTATCGATAGTTTGTGTATTGATTTTTATGTCTATGTAAATTAAATTTAATACAATTCTATGTCATTAATGCCTGCAACCCTACTAATGAGCTATTTGTAAATCTCTTGTTGGAGGAATCTGGGGGATTTTTGTATGAAGTGATCAAATTGTTTTAGAGGTATTTGGGGATATTTAACAGGTACGGGCACCGGGTACTCTGTACTTGAAATGATAGCGGCTTTCGAATCGGCCTCCGGTCGTAAGATTCCCCACAGGATAGTCGAGAGGAGGGCTGGTGATATAGCGGCAAACTATGCGGACGTCGCGCTCTCCCACAGGATGCTGGGCTGGCGAGCCACTAGGACGCTCGATGACATGTGTACTGACACGTGGCGTTGGCAACTGAACAACCCTAACGGGTTTAAAAGTTAAATCGAACACTCGATAACAGGGTTGTCGCACTTGAAAAAAGCCTTTGTTCTATAAATTGTAAAAAAAATATTGTCAATAAAATTAAATAACATGTCCATAAATTTCAAATCCAACGCCACAAAATAAATACTATGATTAACTTGTTAAAAAATTAATGTCCGGAATTTTTAGCGGGATCTCATTCTGTCATGTAGTAATTTTTTTTGTTGTTATTCATATATTACCTTGTGTTACTTGATCATATTATGTTATATGTGTAATAAATATATTTTGTGATGTAGTTTGATTATTGAGCACAAGTGTATTAGAAATATTAACACTGATTCAGACTCAGAACGCACTTCTGAGGTGCTACAAAAACTCCCCGGAAAGTTCTAGCAAAATAATCGTCATTTTGCAGTATGAAATCTAGGAAGATACAATTATATCCAAGTGATATTTAGCGAAGCTCAGGGAAACGTTTTAATTAACTGCTTACGGATTTTGATTTCTTTTTTACTTTTTGTAACATAAAAATATTTATGTTTTGATTTTTTATATATGTATTCGAATAATTAAATTATTTATAGAGTGCCATTCCTAAGCGACAAATAATGTCTATTATAATTATCAATTGTATTTTAAACTTTGACCAAAAACTTTTGTGAACGTTCCTATTTGTGTTGCCATGTATTTATAGAGTTACCATAATTATGTAAAATTAATGTTATAAATTATTATTCTTATACTTAATTTCTTACCAAAAAGAATTACCAAAACTTGTAATAAGCATTAACCAGTGAGAATTGTTTTAATCATTTTTATATTTAATTTTTATTAAAATTTGGATAATTCGCGTGTCGACGTTTAGGGAGCGTTCAAGTATTACGTAACGCAATTTTTGGAGATTGTTGCACCCCCTCCTTCCTTATAACGCGCCATAACGTTTATCTTTAAAAAAATTATTTACTATCCTGTAAAGCAAGGAAGAAATTTTGTAAGGTAAAAAAATTTTCAAGTGGTCAATTAGAAAATATGAGAAAAAAAACGTTTCAAAAAATGCGTGAGAAATACAATCTCTACGCGACTATTCTAAAGGATTAAAACAATGTTACGCAACGTGTAGTTCAAACCTCCCTCCCGCCCTTTAAACACATCGTAACGTTCCAGAAAAACACATCATCCCAAATTTGTTACGTAATACATGAACGCTCCCTTAGTTGTTAACTAATTTAAAGTTTTATGAAAAATTGGCATTTATTTTATATTATATAAAACTTATCATTCCTTAAAATTCCATGAACTGGTTTAAATAATATATTTTTCTATACTTTTTATGTGGTGCTATTATTTCTAATTTATGCGTAATACAATTTTTATCACTTGAAGTATAATTATTAGTATAGTAAGACGTATTAAATCAAAACTGACAGACAGAGTAGGTGTTACAATTTTAACTTTACAACATACAATTTTTAAATAATAAATACTAGATGTTAATTTATATCTGTCTGTGGCTACCTACTAAATATAGTATTGTCTATATTCGACAATAACCATTGTTCAAAAATTGCAGAAAAAAAAATGTTTGCTTAAACGCTTGTTAATTAATACAAAGGCTAATCATTAGCTCCTAAATAAAAAAAATCTAATCGGTTGACCAACACAAAAAAAATGTGAGTACTTGGCGCGACTTTCGTTTGCCATGTAGTCGTCCTTATTTTTAATTCATTAACTTGCCGTATTTGACTATATATTATGTCGTTTTGATGGCATTTTACATGACATAATTTAGTTATAGTTTACAAGTGAAGTTACTTGGAAATAATGCCTCAAAGCGCTAATTCTGATATCTCCAAAGTACTCCATGAAAACTAACAAGAAGGCCACCATTTTGTTACCGTTTTTATGAAAAGTGTTCCTAACGTCAGATTTGGATGCATGGTTTAGTACCTTTGCCTTAAAAAGGAATAAATGGAGCAAAACGAGAAAAACGTCTTAAATTGTTTTTCTTTGCCTATTTATATAATTTGACTTGGAGAATTACGATACACAAAATTAGTGTATGTACAGCTGAACGACCCGCCAACTTAGATCCAGCTTGACTGGTACTGGCTTCCCTCTTGGCGGTTATAGCTAGATCATGTAGTTTGATAGTAGAGATTTTCTGAATTCGGCTGACATTTGTATTTTCTGTATTGCCTAAAAAAATTTTTTTTTATCTCCTTTCTACCTACTTTACCGCCTTTGATTTTACACGTTTCACACAAATAACGCAATAAGGCTTAGAGCGTGAGGTTGTATTTAAGTCTGTAATTGCGCATCGCATATCCGTATAAGCGAATGGAAGTGAATTTAGTTTGTTAATTTATAACTAAAATATTTGATGTTCAATAAACGATCGAGTTGATTTCAACCGCACGTTAGGTAATTACAAAGTTTAGTTTATCTAAACTTGAGTTATGAATTGTTCTGTAACAAAACAACTATACATTGTATTACGTATATATTTATTAAAATGTAATTTTATCAGTTGACTAATAAAATTTAAAAACACTTATTTTGTGTTTATTTTTAAATTTACTATGTAAAACATTTATGGGCAACAACCAGCCCGCGGGCCGAATCCGGCCCGCTGTAAGATATGATACGGCCCGGGAGACATTTTGAAAAAACACAATTAAAAAAAAATTAGATTAGAAAGAAAGAAAGAAAATAAATTTATGTTACACACATAATATACAATCAATAATAGGACAAAGAATATCAAAAAAAAAATATTTAAAAAAAACCAGAGAAAAAGATAAAATAAGTGTGTGTGTTACAAAAAAGGTTTCGAGTCAGCATATATGCTGAAGGATGTGAAGCCACCAGCGCTGATTTTCACTCAACGCCCAGAGTGTTGTGTTCGCAACGATTGCGAGTGTGCGTAACTTTATTTGAGGAATTTGTGATAAATCGACGTTTCATAGGTAGAAAGGACGTTGCACATAATGACAATATTAGTTATCTTTGGTAAAAGGTGTGAAAAAATAAAAATAAAATAGAAATATATATATATATATATATATATATATATATGTATATATATATATATATATATATATATATACATAAATATACGTACATTATTATATAAGTAATAAATATCAGGTGAAAATTACTGTTGTAACAGAAGAAAAACTTTGAGTTTTGAACTAAACATATTTAAAGACGTAGCATTTCGAATTGGAGGAGGCAGGTTATTCCAACATTTTAGTCGCCTGATATCTGAAACTACCCCGAAATGCGAAAGTTCTATGCTTAGGAATACTTAAGAGATACATATTTGCACGAGTTCTGAATTCCCGCTGCTGACCAACCCACTCGAGCTTACTGTGCAAGTATTCAGGTTGTTGAAGTCTAAATGGGATTACCATTTAGCAAAGTATAATTTATAATGTGCATCCATTTTTAAAATTCTTACATCGTTCAAATAAGCTGTAACGTGTGCACGCGTAGGAATACGAAAACAGTAACGAGAACATGCATTTTGGATTCGCTGAATGAGGTTTTTTTGTCTTACTCAGTATACAAGGACCGTATAGAGAAATACCATAATACAGCTTAGAAAGTATCAAAGCTTCGCAAAGGTTTACTTATACGAACTTCACTTCTTAAATAATCACGTATCTTGTATAAAACTTTAAGCCTAAAAAAGCAGCTACGAGCTACTTCATGTACATGGGACTCGAAACGAAGACGCTCATCTAAAACAATTCCCAGACCTCTAGCCTCACTTAGACGTTCCACCGTCTTTCTGTTTATTAGAATGATAGGGTTTTGAGATTGTATAAGCATTGGTTCTTGGTACCAAATATTCCGTATTTAGAATTTGCAGGGTCAACATCAATCCATTTGATTTTTGCCGCCTCACTCTATTATCAATCGCAGCCACTCGGCTTGCTGGATCAAATTCTTTGAGGTTTGCCGCCTCACGTGCGTCACATCAAAAGATTTATTGCTTCTCAATTATTCTAAACTAGTTTATTCCAGATTATTCCTTCATTTTGTCTATATAAGCGATATCCTAGCGAACTGCTCGAGCCGAGCACAAATTTGCTTTGTGTGAATCTTGAGCGGTTACTAACTATAGTTTGTTTATTGAACGAAAAGTAAACAAAATGATGTCTGGTGGAAAGAAACGAAAAGTAGATACAGAGGGTCGCCAATTTCAAGAAAAATGGACTGAAGAATTCTTTTTTTTATCTTGCACAATGGTAAGTCTATTTGTTTGCTGTGTAATGAATCCATTTCAATAATGAAAGAAGTCAATATAAAGAGGCATTACTCACTAAGAATGCTACGCTGCACTCACAGACAGGACAATTAAGAACAGACAAAATCCAGAAGCTTACCGCAAATTTGCAAAAACAGCAACAAAAGTTTTCATAAACAAAGAACACAACTTGATAATGTTGTGAAAGCTTGTTTTATAGTTAGCTCAAAATTGGCAAAGGCATTAAAACTATTTCCCGAAGGAGAACTTATTAAGGAGTGTTTGTTAGAAGTTTGCGGTATTTTGTGTCCTGAAGAGAAAAATGAATTTGAAAAAAAATTAGTTTGTCAAGACGTACTGTTGTTCGACGTATAGAAATGATAACTAATGATATAAAAAACAACATTTGACTGACCGTATGGCTGGTTTTGAATAATTTTCCATAGCATTAGACGAGAGCACCGATTTGTCTGACACAGCTCAACTGGCTATATTTATTCGATGTGTTGATAAGGAGTTCATTGTTACTAAGGAATTGCTTGCTTTACAGCCGCTAAAAGGAACCACTACAGGAGAGGATATTTTTATTGAAGTTCAAAGGGTATTCACAAGTTCTGGCTTGCCATGGTCAAAATTAATTGGAGTATGCTCTGATGGTGCACCTTCTATGGTCGGCTTACGTAAAGGTTTCATCGGAATTTTGAATAAAAAAGCAACAGAATAAAATGTGCAAAAAGATGTTTTTGATAGTCCTTCATTGCATTCCAACAGAACTTGTGTTCTAAGTCCATTCGACTCCAGAATGTTATGAATGTGGTAGTAAAAATCAATCAACTTTATTGGATCCCGAGGGCTTAACCATCGTCAGTTCAAGGCGTTTTTGGACGAATTATTATTGTGAAGTAAGATGGCTGAGCAAAAGAAAAATGTTGAAACAGTTTTTATGAGCTTAGAAATGAGATAGCAGACTTTATGAAAATAAAAGATAAACCACTATCTGAATTAAGTGACCCAAATTAATATGTAACTTAGCATTTCTGGTCTATCTTACAGGCCATATTTGAATGATATGAATTTGAAAATTCAAAAACAAGGACAGTTTAGTAAATGATTTGTACAGCCATTTGAAAGCGTTTTAGGTCAAACTACGCTTGTAGGAGTCACTGATGCTGTCTGGTAACAGTTACCATTTCAACGCGATCTCTGCGTATGAAAATATTGGTTATGCTCAATATGCTGAAGAACTCTAGTTACTGTCGGAACAATTTTCGAAAAGATTTAGCGACTTCAAAAACATGGAAGACTCATTTTATTTGCTACTCCTACAAAAGATAATGTACAAAATGCTCCAATACACTTACAAAATGGAGTTGATCGAGATTCAAGAAAACTCACTCGTAAAATCTAAATTTGAAGACGCAGAGTTGTGCGATTTCTACAAAACATACCTAGAAAAAGGCAATTTTCCGCAGCTTAGAAAATTCGCAAGATTGATTTTGTGCGTTTGGCAGTACTTATAAATGCGAACAGTTCTTTTCATTGATGAAAGTTAATAAATCAACACATCGTACAAGACTGACTGACGATAATTTGGAAAATTCTTTACGTCTTTGTATAAGTGGAATTAATCCAAATATCGATGGATTAGTTTCACAAATTCAAGCTCAAGTGTCTCATTGATTTTGGTGTATTTAAATTTCGTAGTTTGTAACAATTGCAAATTTAACGATTTAATTATAACGTACCATTTTTTAAATTTCATTTTGTTATTTTATTAAATTGTACTATAATAACATTGTCGTATTATTTCATGTCTAATATCTATCGCAAAAAATATTATCACTACTTTAAAATGCACTAAGTACTTTTATATGCGGCCCGCGAACGTATTTGCACGCTAAAGTTTGGCCCTCAACATGTCAAAGGTTGCCCGCCCATACCTGATCTAAACTAATAGTAAAACTGAAATTTTGTTTTAATTTTATAATGACAGGTGTATATTTGAGTGTACACGCAACTGGAATTTGACATAAAAATTGTGTCTGTCCGGATGCAACTCAAAACCGGCTTTACCGATATTGATGAAACTTTGTACACGGGAAATATATGTCAAGGATCTGTTGATAGGCTATATAGACTTTCAATATTGTTTTTAGAATTCGTAAATAAAAAAAAATCTTATTTAAAACTAACCTAAAAACGGGTTGAACTATTTTGGTACATTTTTGCTTGCATAAAGTATATGCAAGCGAAGTGTAGTAAAAGCGCAGGTCGTATTTAGCGTCACGGCACCATCAATGACGTTTTACGTCGGGCTTTTTCCAGTGTTAATGTACCAGCCAGCTTAGAACCTATTGATTTGGTGCGTGATGATGGCAAAAGACTCAATGGGGTTACGCTTATGCCTTGGAAGATGGGGCGGTCCTTGGTATGGGATGCTACTTGCGTCGATACTTTTGCACCGTCACATCTTCCAGATACCTCTTTGTCGGCCGGCGCAGCAGCTACATGAGCGCAGGATCTCAGGCGGCGCAAATATGCTGCTCTTGGTGGGGGTTACATATTTATCCCGTTTGGGGTCGAAATTCTGGCGCCGTGGGGTCCGAGTGCTCATAGTATTTTAAGGAGCTCGCGAGTCGTCTAGTCGACACGTCTCACAACCAGAGGGCCGGCCAATATTTCGGCACATCGAATTAGCATTGCCATCCAACGTGGCAAAATGGCCAGCCTTCTGGGAACCTTCCCCGTCTGGCGGCGAGCTGGACGGCATTCATTATTTATAGTTTTTTTTAATCTTATAAATTACTATATAAATGAATTTACTTTTTGATTTGAATAAATGTAAATTTAGCAAAGCAATAAATTAACGTTTGATATACTATATAAATTATCAATGCCATTTTTAGAAATTATAAAAACATAAATAAGTTATTTTAAGAAATAATATACACGAATACCGACCTCGGTTTCGCCTGTAAAACTATATTTTTCGGGAGAAATTGGTAATTAAAACATCACGTTATTCTAATTAAACTTGTATTATCTAAAATTACAAATTCTTTCATAATTTCAATCATAATATTAGAAACTAGTTTTGAAGTGATATTCAACACATATTGAGTCGAAAAATATTTTTTTATTATATTATGGTATAATTAAATACATTTTTATTACAAAAGAAAAATGCGCAACTTCCATGTGAAATTCGAGTTTAGACACTTAAAGACGCATTTTGCGGTCTATACACCTATATAATGACTCTTTTTAACATTAAAACCATCAAGAAAGACACTGTATCCTTATTTATATAAGTCAAATAAGTTCGAAAGTTTATTTTTTGCCTTTCATTAATAATCCTTTACGAAAACAGCTTATCGGGCGATATAAACAGCAAAATCTGTAAATAAGTCATTATTATTTTTTTTTCATTTAAGTTTTGTGTTTCGAAAAAGCTAATACATTAAGATTCATAATAACACTTGAAGTATTTAGAAATACTGGACAACGGAAGTTGGCTCAAAATTGATAGAGCGACATTAAAAATGACGATACAAGATTATTTTTTTCTTGGAGATTTATTATAGACATTTGTTTTTGGTTCCATTTATTCCTTTTTAAGGAAAAGCCAAAGGTACTAGTAAACCATGCAGCCAAGTCAGACGCAAGGATTCCTATCAATAAATGGTGAAAATGACGGCCTTCTGTTACAACCACAACGGGAATGATTGGGACATTTCAGAATTCACGTTTCGTGCACTTGTGCATCATAACTAAACTATATCACGTAAAATGTCACCAAAATTACATAATATATGAAAATACTGTAAGTTAATGAATTAAAAATAAGGCATGACAAACCAAAAACGCACCAAGCCCCCCCCCAAACCACCACACTTTTTTCTGACCATAGACATGGCTTTCAGATAACTCACAGAGTAACATAGTAAAGAGATAACCATACTAGTAATGACGTCTTTGAATCGTTATGACATATATACATGGGAATAAAAATATCTAGACATGACAGGCAGTTACTACTATTGTGATCCTAAGTTTAGCCTGTTATCAGTTTTAACTACATCACTACTAACATCATTATATTGGCGGCCATATTTTCTAATACAAATATCAGCATAATCATATAAAAATTTATAGTGTGGTTTCTCTTTTTGTATCGTATCTCATTTCACATGCAATTTAAGATCTAATTTATTTTAATATAAAATTAATGGCTATGCTAAGTATTAGAATATGCGCATAACCATTACAAAATGGCGTCAAAAGTATTTTCATGACTTCGTAATGGGGTTTCGCTTAAAATGTTATTACAGACTACGAAGAGCAAAACAGCAGACTACAATAATACGTATGTTATTTAGTACACATAAAAATTATTAGTGCGATTAATTCTACTATCTCCCCGTAGAAATATAAAATTCTGCGATCGAATACCCTTATATAAATGCCGAAAGTTAAAATAATTTTTCGTGCATTCATAAACAAAGTCTCAATACAAATCTGTCCAGTATTTCCAGACTTCTTTTATGCAAACAAAGAATCGTAACATACACAATTTTCTAGGAAAAAGTAATGCCGCTGTTATAACTTATGAGATAATATTTGACAAACGTCATTTTGCCCACCAACTATCGTAAATTAAAATTTACGAGTTTTAATATAATTCAATAAAACATTTTATATTATAATAAATGACACTAGATACAAGTTACATGGAATTAATAGAAAATATTTATAGGTATTAGGGTATAAAATAAAACTAAAGAAAAATGCCAAGGAAGTAAGGCAAGTTAATTATATTATCCTAAGAAAAATATGAGATACAGTATTCATAATAATATTTGAAAGTAAAAAGAAATTGTTATAAAATATGTAACAATCGGTTTAGTTTTGTACTGAACAAATTATTAAATGTTGTATTCTAATAATCTATAGAAATTAGTTTTAATTATATAACGTAATTCATAATTATATAAAATACGACACAACAAAGTTTAATCGATGCACTTTTGTTAACCAATCAGGAGTGAGCATTATTACACTATGAATATTTATTTGCCTAAACGCGTCAAAACGAATGTTGTGTCTATGACTTTTGTGGTAGATTTTACCGGTTTATATTTTATAGTTGTAGAATAATCTAGACGAACAACACCCGGTTATTATGATTGCTATATTTTCTGTTTCCGTTACACAATAATGCGTACACTCCAAGTGGGTTAACAACGAAAGTACTGTAAATTGGGAATTGTCGTCCTCATAACTTCTATAAATTATAAATATACTCTAAAACCATAGAGAGTAATAACGCTAAAAGTAATAGTTTATTAGAAAAAATAGCATTGAAGTCACAAATATAAATATGTGTGAGCGACACGGAATTACGTAATCACCGGCACGTAACATGGCCTCTTAAGGCCAACTTGAAATGGCTTCACTCAGCGTGTCACTACTGCCGTTCCGAGTATTTTCTTTCTATGCTCTAAACTTAGTTGCGTCGTATAGCATATAGTTTAATATGCGTCATTCTTGGAAAAATGTTTCTATGAAGAACGACTAACCTGTAAATTTTGCCATTTTAAAATTTATGTAATAAAACTATAAGTTCCTATTAGGTAGAGGCAACTTAATATATTAACTTTTAGAGAATACTGTGAACCGATGAAATAATAGTAATTTTTAATTCAGTACACAGTAAGTGAAAAAAGTAAATCGAATTTAAAATGATATAAATATAAACAGCAAAATTACATAGCGACTGTATATATATTCAATACATAATGAAATGAATATATAATGTTATATATAGAAAATTAATAAACTACTAACAGTTATAAATAAACAGTTTCGCATTATGTGTAATGTAGAGGGAGGGAGGGGACTTGCGTGTCGAGTTTGTATCCATGGAACTTATGTATGGCAGACATGAATTAATAGTTAAAAAATATTTATCGAACAGCAGAAAAATTCACAATGAATCGGTAAAAAGAAAATTATACTTGGAAGATTTTGAAATGAATAACTAATTAAATAATAATTGACCCAGGTTTTAGAATTATTTAAAATCATTAAAAAATATATTTTACCATTTTCGTATACAATTTTTTTTTCTTTCAACCTGTTTTTTTTACTCGTGAATTGAAAGGTAACAAAGTCGACACGCACGTTTTTGTATTGATAAACTGTAGGTAAGGCAACCGTTGGTGGTTAGACTCTATATTCATTAATGTGAAGCGCGATTATTATAATTTTTATAAGATGGTTTTATTTATGAAAAAATTAATAATATCGACCAAACACCCCCCCTTGGTATATAAAATATCGATATTATAAATAATATATTATTTTTTAAAACCACGATATCTTCAATAGCGTTAAGTATAAGAAACAAAAATACACATTAACAGTGACATTAAAAAACTAATTTTATTAAACTTTGGTTGCTAGGTAACTATTACGGGTACGGATCGACTGGGTGTCAAAATGGGTTAAAAAATTATTTTTCACGCTATCACATTAATAGAGCATTATTTTTGTAATGCACTGTATGTATTACTTTTTTAGATATCATTGTAAAAATATCGTTCCTAATTAAATATAAACTCGATATATTCTTATCGAAAACTCCTCTCACCTATCGATTATATTAATCAATTGTCATTCGAAAAGTTTATATACGAGTGAAAAATATTATCGAGTAAATATTGTCTATGACTCTATGGGTAGTAACTATAAAAAATATCAAATCATTTCCGTTACGACGAATTATGTTTTTTTTTCGTTTAAACTGACAATTAAAGTTGTAAAAGTTTTTGATCAACATTAACTAACATAGTGATGGTTTTACTTTAATATCATTTTTAAATTATATGCGTCTATGGTTTTATCGTTTTCTAAATTATACATAAACTCGTGAGCTTAACAACATCAGTTTATAAGATTTCCTATTCCACTATCGCTACCAACGTAAGACCACTCAAAAAACAAATATTTCGAATCGTAGAATTCAATTATTTTGAGACCTTGATAACATATTTTTTAAATAAACCATCGATATTTTACATAAATTTAGAAATATTTTCTACATTATCAAAATAAAATAAACATGAGAAACCAGTTTGGAAAAAAATATACCTACTTGAAACTTTTTGTCTACCTTAAAGTACAGGTATCGAGTAAGCGAAATTTAGTAACTGTACTAATTAAAAAAAAAACAAACTGTCAAACCAGATAAAGCTATTGGTTATAATTCCTGGAAAGAATTCTAAATTTGTTTAGTGTGTGATAATTGAATAAAATACATGTAATGTCAAAATTTCAATGTAATTATATCGATCCTAGATTTATATTATGTCAGCGGTGATACTGTGGGCGTTTACTTTATGTTTACATTGGTGTGTTTATGTACCTACGTTCACTACAGTCTTTAGAACACTCGCACTATGTTGACGTTAGCCTTCTCTCTTGATGCTCGGCATTTGCGGAGGGGGTTCAGCAAGACCCTTTACCTGTGTGACATATTTCTCTTATTTAAAACGACAACGGCAAATATAAAGCTGTTGCTTACCGTCCGCTAAACAGATTAATAAAATAACTTAATCGACAGCTAACCTATATTTATTATTCCGCTAAATAATCGTATAGATAAATATAGGGTTAGAAAATTATCATTGGATGTCGTATCTAGACTTGCTTATGTTTTTTTCACAAGTCAAACCTAAACTAGAACCCATACACATTGTATTTCATCCAGTAATCATTCAATAATTGGATTATTAATTTATTTTATTCATTTGTTTGTTTTTTTAAAGGCAGCTACACTTCAATAATATATTTGGACAGAGTTATGCAAACTAGAACCAACCAATAATTCGAGATAGAGAAACTTTTGCAGTTCCAATTGTGGTGTTAGGAACTATGCAAGTATTACTTAATCAAAGTTTTGGACATTTTGACTTTCGCCTACCTAGAGCAATAGTAGGCAAAACGCTAACCACCCATGATAACGTAAATAATTACATTGTTGAAAAACTATGAAGTCATGGAAAACCTTATTTTAATATTAGAATTTCATAGTCTGTTGATTGAAATTATTAACATTACCTAAAATTTAACATATAACATTTGTCTGCTTTTTACATCTTTTGGTGCTCCAAGCAATAATGATGTACATTTTTCATATGGTTTATTCATAATCAAAATATACCACGGAGTGCAAAAGTGTCCATTTTATAATTAATCTCTGAGTGTCAGCACTTACACCGCATCTTATACTTGACAAAAGAAGTTTCCACTTCAAAAAACTAAAAGTAAAAAACATTGCTTATGTAATTACTACTATTAAGCCCCCCTCTATAAAAATAAACAAATCATAGACCTATCGCCCCTATTCATGCTTATGTAATTGAACTTGAACACTCTTATCACGCCTAATGAATTACATTTTTCTGAACACTGAAGTTAGCAGAGTTGTTGGTTTAAAACTAATCATCTAGTGATTTATGCAATTGTTTGTTACAAAAATTTAATTATCTCAAAAATACTCTACATTACATTGTGATTGGTTCTTGTTTGCATAATTATGTCTAATTAACTCTGATAATTTCAAAAACAGCTACTTTTGAAAAATAAGTGTAATCAATAACCGCAATCTGATTAGGTGCTACAGACAATACGGACTTCCTTAAATACACTGCTGAAACTTAAACAGTGTTGTTTTGTGGGACAATACGATTTTTTCTTTAATGCATTTAAATGGGACTAATTGATTTCCATTTCATAACAAGTAGTAAGAAAACATAATTTTGGTCTATAGAATTTTAAACCATAGTGACAACTAATTTTTCTTTAAACATGAACTTTGCTGTTTTTGAAACTAGTAAATTCAATTAATGGATGATGTAAAACATTTAATAAATCCATAACAGGATAGTAGTGATTTTTTCAAACTTTCAAGTAAAAATATTTGTCACCAAGCTCTTATCCATTCCAGCAACACCATGAGAGCCAATGTTGTTAGGCTTAACATATTACAATCTCAGGTTACATTTAACATCAGGTAATTAAAGCGATGATGGCGCAGCGGATAGTATGGCTGGATTCCGTGTCAATTACCTATCCAACTCTAATATCGGCCTGAACTGTCGGTGAAGGAAAACATCGTGAGGAATCCATAGCATGGTGGTAGAGCATTTTTTAATAAGATCCGTCTGGGTAGCTACAACCCTTAAGTTTGAAAACCTGTTGCCAAATACCAATAGGTCTGTTCCGGCAGCATCACTTGAGAACCAGTACCTCTTGGCTTAGTGTGCTTACCATACTGGACCACATCTTCAGTTAACATCAGGCGAGATTGTAGTAAAAGCTTTAGTGTTTTCCCATATGGGACAAAAATATTAACATATTTCTTTTCTAATTATGCCTTGTTATCACTTGTTTCATGACAATAAAAATCTCTAAAAATATAAATGTCTCAGATAAAATTTCAATCCAGTAGGACTAATTGAATTTTTATTTCTTTGTAAATGGCTAAATCATAGTAAAACAATTGTTTTTAATCTTAGAAAAAAAAGTGACCACCTATAATATTCATTTAACTAGAACTTAGCATTAGTTTTTAGTAGGGGAAAGGTTTAACAGCGGAGTGAAATAGAGAGAAGGATTTCAACTTTGATCAATGTTGTTTTGAAACCTAAATGATTCTGAGAATATGAAGGGTAAGCAGGGGTTATTAAACTAAATATAGCATGGTGATATTTCCTTATAAATTGGATATTTAAGCTACAATATAATTATAAATAACTCCGAGCTGCTGTAATTGAAAAGGAGTTTCTTCTAGTTTTTGCTCACATCAGTCAAAATTACGGTCAAAGCTAGACTATATAGTATAGATATGAAAGGAATACCTTGAGCCTAGCAGCAGTTTTAAGGAATGCTGGCAGCTGTTCCTGGGATACATTCACCTCACCGGCATACATGAACTCCAGAATAGCTTGAAGGTGGAGGTATGACACGTCCTTCAGAATTATTATGGGATGTTTCGATGGGTTCTCCTGAAGAGAATAACACCAATATCACTTTAACCTAACATTTTTATATTACACTTATTACTACATACTAGGAAAATGCAACATGTCTGTCTGCCTGGCGAGAATTACTCAACTAATTTAAATTTGTTTTTTATCAAAGATGTACTCTGCTCAAGTCTTTTTAATCTATACTAATAAATAAAATTGAAGTGTCTGTTTGTAATGTCAATTTTTTTTTTAATAAATAGATATTAATGTATACAGGATACGTATAAGATACCTATACCAAAATTTAGGGTTCCATATAAAAAAAACGCAGTGAAGAACATATAAAACGCGGGCGCAGCAGGGGCGCATTACATAATATTAGAATAAAGTTGTGTAAATATTATACTGAGTTAAATCAACAAAATAACCAGAAACATATTCTCTTGGAAAAATTGTATACAACACAACTATATGGTGTTTAAGTAAATATGATCTTAGGAATCACAACTTCTGAATCTAACAAGAAAAATAAACAACAATAAAGATGTTGACTATTTAAATAGTCACTTTTAACTACTATTCACCTGTAAATTTCACTTAAGTGAAAACTTCTGTAGTGCCGTTGAAAATTCGACGAAACGAAAAAGCAACATTAAAAAGGATACATATATTTATCAGATCCCAATCCTTAATTTAATCTATTTCATTTGTTAATTTAATATAACTAAACAATAAAACTGAAATTTTCATATATCTCCATAAAACATAATTTAATTTTGAATATTTATTAAATATTTTATATTACAGTATTGTATATATAGACATATCAAATTAGTAAAAAAAAAAAATTGACATTACAAAAAGACACTTCAATTTTATTTATTAGTATAGATATCTGTGATGTGATCACATCATAACTATCAGTTTAATTTTATCATTGCAATTAATTCTTTAGAATAAAATCACTAGGTAGCTAATTTTCAACATTAGTATTACAGTAGAAATCATATAGAATAGGAATTGAATATCAAAATAAAAAAAATAAAAAAATAGAATTAATATATCTATTATTATTTACTACTCACCTCTAATAAGCTTTTGAAGTATGGACTACATGCAGAGAGTACCATTTTGTGTGCTTTACATGTCTGCCCCTCACAAGCTAGAGTTACCTGCAAATCATTATTAATAATAGCAAATCATTCAAACTTCCTGGTATCTAAAAATAATCATAAAAAAATACTATACTTTCTTCACACTATACGATTCAAGGCAGCTGATGAAAACTCCATATTTGTAGGTTCAACACAATCTAAGGATAAGTTTGTAAGTTGATTCATTATTTTAACAGTAGAAACTGGACTACTTATTTAAATAAAATTTTAACATTAAAAACAATATTGGCATAATAAGTTGAGTCTAGTTTTTTTTTTTTTTAAACTGCAATTAGCCAACTCATATCAGTCATTCATTATGACACAGTACAGTAAGGTTGTTTTACTTAATAAAGATCATTTTATTGACAATCAAGAGATGCTGTTATAATAGGAAATGATTTCTAGAATTAACTCATGAGATATGAATCTATTAGTACTATTTTTCATGAAATTTCTGTTATGAAGCATCACGCAATTTGATTTAGATAGAATCAAGAGAACATAATAGTAATAAAAATTCCATTTAAGAAATTAGATAAATTTGAAAAGATATTAGAAAATCTGAAATATTTAAGCTTTTTTTACAAAAAGAAAATGTAAACAAAAGCAATTTGCAAAATTATGGTTTGAACTTATGCAGAAAGATATACAAGTCAATATTTAGGATACAATTATCCTCACACAATTTATACTTGAACTGGTGATAATAGATATAGTTTTTGCAAATGAATAAGAACACATTTTTCAAGTAAACATTATTTTATCAGGTCTTCCTATAAATTGGAATCAATTTTTGAAATGTAAATCATTAATGTTAATAATTTCTAATACTATTACAGAATGCTAAATGTCATTGAAAATATGACCTCTGGTTATTCATTTATAGTTCATAGCTAAATAAGTAATTTTTACAACTGTAGATATTTATTATTGGATGATTATAAAAAATCTTGATAGTCTTGCCATTGTTTACGAAATTTACGCCTACATTTACAAATAATCCATTACATATTACAAACATTGAAACATTCAAGTGTTATTGTATAGTTCACTGAGGTTATATTTGTTTTGTACACAAGAAAATAGAGAACATTTTACTTACGTCTGTAAAACTTTTCTCGTCCCTCAAATGCCTGAACGATGTCACCATGTTTGTCTGGAAATCGTTCCATTTCAGAAAAAATTGCTGATCACCCATATTGTTAGATTAACTGAAATTTCATAAAGAAAACTATAGATAAGCCCACATTAACGTGAAATAAACTATCTTGTTTATATTCTAATGACTTTTATTACTCATTACAATATTGACGGCACGTGTATTGAATAGATATTGTTAGAAAAAATATTTTAGTTTCATAGTGTACATACGTCACTAATTATATACAAACTGATGCTTACCCACGAACACTAAGTTACAAAAATTTCTTTTAAATTTTTAGCTCACACTATACACGTCAGATACACATCCAAGGGCACACGTAATGTTTCGAAATAATCAAGTAAAAGTTAAGCAATTGAAATCTCAAAATAAAGACGCTGTCTCGCATAAATTAGCGACTTCTTTCTATTTCTTGAAATTCTTTCATTCACCTAGGCAGTGTTGTCAGCTTAAACACCAGATTTTGCTTTTGGGGCTTAACATTATTGGTTTATGGAAATACATACTGAAACGATTAATTATTAAAATACCTTCTACAGCTAGAAGTCAACTATGAAACAAAGGTTAGTAAACAAAACAATCAAAGCTATTTTGTCTTATTTTCCATTCGTGAACAACATTAAACCTAATAAAAATGGTAAAGCTTTGTTTGTCTTTTACGTAGATATTAATTAGCTTAGTGAGCAATTAACTTACAGTAAAATAACAATGACAATCTGTTATTATTAATATTTTAACCATATCGGTTACAAGGTAATAAAATTCATTTTAATTTAAAGTGAAAAGCGCTTTGGATCTTTCACCATATGATAGGATTTTTGAACTAAATAATCATCCAAATATTGTATGTATATATTTTTATCGAATTTAATTTTAGTAGATATTTTTTCTAATATTTATTATACCTCAAATTTTGGGTGATTGTTCAAATGTGGTATTACCTTTCGTCTTGGCGTATCGTTCATTGGTTCATTATCCCGACTGGCTATCATTTCTCATTCAATGATTCGTGATTTCAACGTTGCCAACCCGTATGATAATTAGGGAGTTATACAATAATTTAGGCATTGTACGACGATGTGTGAAAACGAATTTCTAAACTATGCTAAATGTACGTTAAATTTGAGCAACAACTAATTAAACACCAATAAGCAAAAAAACACGGTATGTAATGAATTTTTCATAAGCAAAAATTAAGCGCAATGAACGACCTCTGTGAACTTGGCAGCCGACTTTCGACTTTTTTTTTTATTTCATTACCGTTGGATTCTACGTCGTTTGTACCCGTTTGTACCACTTTCATTTTCGTTTGTACCTCAAACCAAAAAAAGTTATAGCCTTTTGAAAATTTGACCCGCAGCCGACTTTGGAAAATCGAAAATTTTGCAAAGGGATCTGATTCGGGGTCGTTTGTACCCGTTTGTACCACCTTCGTTTTTCATTTTTTTCAAAACCCAAAAAAGATACGGACATTTGAAAATTTCAAAAAACTAACTTTTCCAATTTTGAAAATTTCGAAAATCTGTGAACGGCATTCGACGCAGAATCGTTTGTACCCGCGGGAATCACTTTCAATTTCGTTTGTACCTCAAACCAAAAAAAATTAAGAGCTTTTTTAGATTTTGAAAAACGAAGTTCACTTAGCGTCCACAATTATTGAGATATCTCAATTCTGTAAACGGGGTCCAGTAAGCGACGGTGTCGTGAGGTTTGTACCGCTTTGCGTTTCGTTTGTACCTCAAACGGAAAAAAATTACGAGCATTTTAAAAATTTCAAAATACCAACTTCGACAATTTTAGGAACTTCGAAAATCTGTGAACGGGGATCGACGCAGAATCGTTTGTACCCGCGGGAATCACTTTCATTTTCGTTTGTACCTCAAACCAAAAAAATTTAAGAGCCTTTTTAGATTTCGAAAAACGAAGTTCACTTAGAGTCCACAATTATTGAGATATCTCAATTCTGTAAACGGGGTCCAGTAAGCGACGGTGTCGTGAGGTTTGTACCGCTTTGCGTTTCGTTTGTACCTCAAACGGAAAAAAATTACGAGCATTTTAAAAATTTCAAAATACCAACTTCGACAATTTTAGGAACTTCGAAAATCTGTGAACGGGGATCGACGCAGAATCGTTTGTACCCGCGGGAATCACTTTCATTTTCGTTTGTACCTCAAACCAAAAAAATTTAAGAGCCTTTTTAGATTTCGAAAAACGAAGTTCACTTAGAGTCCACAATTATTGAGATATCTCAATTCTGTAAACGGGGTCCGGTAAGCGACGGTGTCGTGAGGTTTGTACCGCTTTGCGTTTCGTTTGTACCTCAAACGGAAAAAAAAAAATACGAGCATTTTAAAAATTTCAAAATACCAACTTCGACAATTTTAGGAACTTTGAAAATCTGTGAACGGGGATCGACGCAGAATCGTTTGTACCCGCGGGAATCACTTTCATTTTCGTTTGTACCTCAAACCAAAAAAAGTTATAGCGTTTTGAAAATTTGACCCGCAGCCGACATTGGAAAATCGAAAATTTTGCAAAGGGATCTGATTCGGGGTCGTTTGTACCCGTTTGTACCACCTTCGTTTTTCATTTTTTTCAAAACCCAAAAAAGATACGGCCATTTGAAAATTTCGAAAAACTAACTTTTCCAATTTTGAAAATTTCGAAAATCTGTTAACGGGGATCGACGCAGAATCGTTTGTAACCGCGGGAATCACTATCAATTTCGTGTGTACCCCAAACACAAAAAAAAAATCAAATTTCAAATTGCCGTATAATTTTTGGGGTTTGAAAAACAAACGGGTACAAACGACCCCAAATCAGATCCCGTTGCAAAATTTTCGATTTTCCAAAGTCGGCTGCGGGTCAAATTTTCAAAACGCTATAACTTTTTTTGGTTTGAGGTACAAACGAAAATGAAAGTGATTCCCGCGGGTACAAACGATTCTGCGTCGATCCCCGTTCACAGATTTTCGAAATTTTCAAAATTGGAAAAGTTAGTTTTTTCGAAATTTTCAAATGGCCGTATCTTTTTTGGGTTTTGAAAAAAATGAAAAACGAAGGTGGTACAAACGGGTACAAACGACCCCGAATCAGATCCCTTTGCAAAATTTTCGATTTTCCAATGTCGGCTGCGGGTCAAATTTTCAAAACGCTATAACTTTTTTTGGTTTGAGGTACAAACGAAAATGCGTCGATCCCCATTCACAGATTTTCGAAGTTCCTAAAAGTGTTGAAATTGATATTTTGAAATTTTTAAAATGCTCGTAATTTTTTTCCGTTAGAGGTACAAACGAAACGCAAAGCGGTACAAACCTCACGATACCGTCGCTTACTGGACCCCGTTTACAGAATTGAGATATTTCAATAATTGTGGACTCTAAGTGAACTTCGTTTTTCGAAATCTAAAAAGGCTCTTAAATTTTTTTGGTTTGAGGTACAAACGAAAATGAAAGTGATTCCCGCGGGTACAAACGATTCTGCGTCGATCCCCGTTCACAGATTTTCGAAGTTCCTAAAATTGTCGAAGTTGATATTTTGAAATTTTTAAAATGCTCGTAATTTTTTTCCGTTTGAGGTACAAACGAAACGCAAAGCGGTACAAACCTCACGACACCGTCGCTTACTGGACCCCGTTTACAGAATTGAGATATCTCAATAATTGTGGACGCTAAGTGAACTTCGTTTTTCAAAATCTAAAAAAGCTCTTAAATTTTTTTGGTTTGAGGTACAAACGAAATTGAAAGTGATTCCCGCGGGTACAAACGATTCTGCGTCGAATGCGGTTCACAGATTTTCGAAATTTTCAAAATTGGAAGAGTTAGTTTTTCGAAATTTTCAAATGGCCGTATCTTTTTTGGGTTTTGAAAAAAATGAAAAACGAAGGTAGTACAAACGGGTACAAACGACCCCGAATCAGATCCCTTTGCAAAATTTTCGATTTTCCAAAGTCGGCTGCGGGTCAAATTTTCAAAAGGCTATAACTTTTTTTGGTTTGAGGTACAAACGAAAATGAAAGTGGTACAAACGGGTACAAACGACGTAGAATCCAACGGTAATGAAATAAAAAAAAAAGTCGAAAGTCGGCTGCCAAGTTCACAGAGGTCAATGAACGTCAGTAGATTACTTTCAGCCTCATTAATTTGTAATAGTTATGAATTTGTAAAAACGTGAAAACCTTAAGTAAATATTTTGAATCAGTACTCAAATGAACTAACATTTACAACAGTAAAATTTTATCAGTGTTTAAATAATTTGAACATCGTTTTGGTTTTGTTTGTATAACTTCAAGGATACTTTCGGTTGAGAACCAGACGTATCTATACTGACGCCAAATTACATTTCGAAAACGGGTTAAATAATAGTTTTTTTGTTTTTAAGTAGTATATTACAATTTGAACTTCAAAAGTTGGCAACATTGCGTGATTCGTTCGTAAACTGTTATGAACGAATACTATTTTATTATTAAGGATTTTTTTATAGAGTATTTAAATAATATACTATACATTTAATTTACATTATGCAGTTTATTTATTACTTCTAGGATAATTATGTTACAACTTTTTAATAGTAATATTTAATTTTAGTTTTTCATTCGAACACAACCCTCCCATCTTGTGACGAGTAGTTACACTTGTGTGAAAGGTCTAGTATATTTTTTTTTCATACTTTGCTTTAAATTGTGTATTTTATAAAAATGTGACATTACGTAAATTACATAATGTAAATTACATTATATATTAAGTTCTTGTTCATTTTTCTAAGAACTAGCAATTCTTAGATATTGTTGCTCAGAATTTAATGACTTGTTTTTTTTTTAATATGCACATAAACAATATATTTGTTCAAAGATACAAGGAGATATTCAAAATACTTTTGACAAGTCTGAAGTATGTATTTACAATTACGTTACAACTGATTTTATTTTGTACTTGGCGCTTGGACCAAATTTTCACCTGATGTTAAGTGTTGATGTGGACCAGGAAAGTAAACGCACTAAGCCTAGAGGACACCCATTGGTGATTGATTGCATTAAAGGTTATATAGGCAGCAACAATGACTAAATTCATATACGATTTATTGTATTATATATTTTATTGTCCACATTTTTTCTATTACATTTATGACACAGCAAGAATAACAAATCAACTAAGACAAAAGACAATCAATACTTATGACAATGTTTAAATATTATTCGTAATAGATTGGTGATACGTTTTCAAACTCGAGGCTGGTTGCTACCCAGGTGGGCATTATTAGAAAATGCTCTATGATTGTGCTATGGTTTCCTTCCGATATATTCCTTTACCGAAAGCTCAGGCGTATTATAGAGTTGGATAGGGCATTTCGACGCGGAATCTGACCGCACCTCTACCAAGAGAGCCTCGCTGAGTTACTTCTATATTGATAAGCAGTAGGTTATTCGAGTTAGTTTATTTAACTCAATTATGTATTACAGGCTGCAATGAACTTGTGGGTTTGAGATCATTCATTGATGGGAAAGCATTGCATAAATCCTCTAATAGATATGTTATGGTGAAGGCTTCACCAGAATATATTGTATTCAGGAATAAATATGTAAAATTAGTGCATCTCAAATCTTCTTTCATGCTCTCAAAGTATAACGTACATTACGTTTTATTATGCTTCTATTTTTTTTAAATAACGTACATATAAAAGGTAAAAATAAAATATCATTTATTTAATAATACTCAATTTTTATTTCACAAAAACGTTTTTAAAACGACACTCATATTGCATAAAGAAAGAGAGGCAAAAAGGTGTGAAATAGTAAATCTTATTATAATTACAATGATAATGACCACGATAATCATGCTTTAAATATTTTATAAAATTTTAATTCAACCATTATAATTAACTTACGATAGCTATGTTTTTAAAAACACACTACATTTTGAAAGGCCAAGCGGTGTTGCCACAATATTTCTTAAAATTACCTAAATTTAATAATTGTAATCATATTAATTTTAATAAGTACGAGATTACTACTTAATTAGATTATAACTAGTTATGTAACTTTACTGACTGATACATAAGGTGTAAATAATAAAAATCAAATACGAAAACAATTCGATTGTTTGAAAATATATAAACATAACATATACGCATCATATCATTCGCAAAAATATTACTTTTAAATTATAAATTTGTCTCAATCATAATTTGATAACTTATAAAATAATCTTGTTTTTAGGTTTTTAAATTTTCTCGTTGCAATGTAATGTATATATATATGTATATATATATATAGAAAGGTTTACTAGCCATAAGTGATAATCTGTTACAAGTTTTGATCGACAATTACTTTATTATGTTTAAAATACTCTGGTAAATATTATTTTCTTTATTAAATTATTCCTACAGAGTAATTTATAATTGTCTCAAAAGTGTTCTAGTTAGTGAATTTCTAAATTCTATAGAAATTATTTCGAAATTGTTCTAAAGCATTAAAATTAAATGGAAATCTATGAAGTAGTTTTAATTATTTTTTTTTTTATAATTCTAATACAGATAATTCGATGTAAAAAACCGTAAACGATAATCTTTAATTAAATTATGATTTAATTAATTATATTAAAACAAAAATTAATTACAATTTTAAAATATTGTTTCTCATCTCTAACTATAATTGACATGAAGCAGGTTATCTATTTTTAAATTAATTCAAAATTTATAACTTACAAACTTACTTTGGTATACTTTATTTTTATTAGCTATTATTATATATTTTACAAAGCAATTCTTACGCTGAAGCGAACCTGTCTACTATTAATTACTTCGTACATAATCTTTTTAAAATATTGTCCAGAGAGTATAAAAATTAACAATAAGTCGAAAATAATAACCGACATGATTTTATTACTCTTCTATACAACTGAATACAAAAATGTTTAAAAATCTAGAAAGATCTGTTTAAATAACACGATAACATACATTCGAATATATATTATTTGAAGAAATTTTCATTAACTTAACAAACAAATGTACATTAACATTTTATAATAATATATTTTTTTTCCAATATAATTTAGTAAAAAAATTAAAATAAAATTATGTCTAAACTAAACAAAAAATACATAATAAGTTCGTTTCGCTTTCGCGTAAGATTCTTAAAATACCCACTTATAGTTTTTATCTTAATAAAATTCAATCCCTTATAATTATTTTATTGCTAAAAAGAAATGATTCATATATATTAAGGTACTCACTAAACTAAATGTATAATCATTAACCGGTATTCATAATAAATCGAATTATATTTCATATTTGGTATCCATTTATTTATTTAGCAGTTTCAATAATATACAAAGCACATTCTGAGACTTAGGTATATTCTAGCGTATGTTTCGTCGATCCATTTCCAGGAGACATTAACTAAATCTAAAGTTAACTTATCTGGAGTTTATAACCCGTTTTAACAATTAATATTGCTGCCAAAAACAATAACGTTTATTCTATTTAACAATTAAGTTTTATACGCGACACTTTTAGAATAACATTTAATTTTACCTTTTTTTTTTTGCAAACCAAACATAATGATGTCATTATAATACCTTACTATGGTAAACGAATGTCCACCGATATTAAGCGAAAATAATTATAAAAATATCTATAACTATTTACAGTATTTAAAAAAAAAATATAAAAGTTAAAGAGATCCTACATTATCAATTTAATCATTTATATTAATATTATTGTTTATCTAGTCTTTGTCAGTAAAAGAAATGCCATAAATTTGAGCAAATAAAACTTTACACTTTATAGTCGTACTAAATATAATTAAAATTCTAATATACTTTAAATAAATAATGTATTTTATAGATAAAGAGAGATGAAAAGAAAAAAAACTACAGAAAAGCTAAATAGAGATATATTAAACAAGAAAGTGACAGATATATTTTACGTAATATAGGTACTAGCGGGTTATTGGGAAAATGCTGCGAAACTATTTGTCTTAGAACTATCATTGGTTGAATAACTACTAACAGTAATCTTATTGTTATCTCTTTTATATTTCTATTCATTGATATTTTGGTATTATAGCTTAGGATAAGACAAAAAAAAATCGTTTAAAAATTGACTAGATAATTTTGGATTTGCGAAAAAAAATTTTTTTATTTGGTTCAACTTTTATTTCTACGAAGTGTGTAGTCATAATATGAATAGGTGAAAGTGCAACAGCTACTATGCGACTAGATGAAAATGCAAAATTGTTGCCTAGAACATCGATGTTTAAAGAATTATTGTGCTTAATTTAAACTCTCGTAAAACTAACTTTAAAAAAACATATATGAGTATAATATGATTATATAATTTTACATACTAAAATCTAATATAATATGACGTATGTACTTTAAACTGGCACTAAGAAAGAAAAAAAATCGTTGACTATGTGTCATATCAGCCACATATTTAAGTATTTTAATTTTAAGGCAAAATAGGACGGTTTACATAATTATTGAAGGCAAATAGCTAATTAAGAGCCGTCTCAGTATTACGTAGCAACATATGAGTCATTTTCTAAGCCCCCTTGTCAATAATAATAGTAAGCTCTTCAAGATTATGTAAGCATTGCCATAATTTTGTTAAATATTGCCTACGTAATCATCATTTAGATGTCGCTTATGTGTCAACAGAAATAAACAAAGCATAGATCCTTACGTAATACTTAAACAGCTCCTTAAAGGCATTATGAAGCTTATTTACAGACCCTCGTTAATAGATGACATTGTAGGTTATTCGTTTGTTTACGTACCCTCGTTGATAGATGGCGTTGTAGGGTTATTAGTTTGGGTTTGAATTTGGAACGGTAGTTTTAGTCCCCCCGCGGCGCTAGTACTAGCCTAGCGGGCGTCACGAGAACTAAAGCGTACTCTCATTTATTTACCCCGAGTATTTTAGCGGCTTCATCGGCTGACGATAAGAGCTTGTTGATCGTTTTGTCCGGTATTCCCAGGAGCTTCCCGATTAGGTCACTGCCGTTTTCCCCGTCGTTGTCAGCCTCAGAGGAATATTTACGCGATGTCATATCTAGTTTGAGTTTTTTCTCGTACGGCACCGACGGGGGTGAGTTGTTGTTGTTAACGTTACTCGGTATCTCATTACCCGAACCGTCATCGTCTCGATAGCGGTACCTGGAAAATAATACGATCATAGCAACTGAATTATATTAATTGTATATGAAACAAAATCAATGACTTTTATTTATGAATTGAGGAAATATTATATATTAATAAATATGTGTATGAATCATTCTAAAATGAAAATAAATTTATATTATATTAGATGATACCAGCAACTTTTTAAGAATTGTTTATTATCCTGTACAATAAATTAAATGATTGCTTCATTTAATTTTTTTTAGATAAGTTTTTTCTTACATAAGAACCAAGTGTATTACGAGAAGTAAAATGATGTTTTTAGATCAAAAAATTATTCAGCAACGTTTGCTCCATTTCTTCATACGAAATACCTCTACCGTTTTATTTGTATAAATTATTTAGCAATTTTACATATTTGTAACGTCAAATATATGTAAAAAAAGGATTTATAATACAAAAAATAATTTACACATGAAGAAATAACATAGAAAGAAAAGTATTTACCCGTTTTTGTGTTATGAGAATCATTGGGAGTGTCTGGTGGTGAACCTTCTTCATCGTCTGTAACTTCTTCTCGATGTTTCTTTCGGTGACGAAGCATGCTGTGTTTCAGTGTAAAGCGTCGACGACACAGGTCGCATGCAAATGGTCTCTCTCCAGAATGAGTACGCATGTGACGTCGCAGGTCTTCAGCTGACCAGAAACGACGGACGCAGAAAGCACACACAACCTATAAAAAGAATATATAAATAAATTGTTCTTTGTGGTAAAGACAGGTCAAATAAATGTGTTTAAAAATTAAAATTTTTCTTTATTATATAAAAGTAAACATAAATATAGATTTGGCACAAATAAGTTTCAAAATGGTATACAATGAATTTACTCTATTAACACTTAAACCAAAGGAATGTAAGTAAAATTGTACCTTTCTATTAGCGTGATCAGGAAATTTTCCTCTTTCGTCATCATCGGCACTTTCGCTCCGGTCACTGGCAGCGTCTAAGGCACCTTTATTCACCAACTGTTCATATTCCGCTGAATGTATTGATGCTAAATGAGCCAGTGCAGCAGTCCTATCTCCAAAGGACGCATCACACAAATGGCACTTGAAAACTATTCCGATATCAGAGTTCTCATCTACCACTTCAGGATTTGGAGAGCCTGGTTGCGATTCAGGACAGTGTCTCATAGATATATGCTTCTTCAATGTTTCCACTGAGGAGAAAGTGCTGGTCGGACAAGATGTGCACTTAAATGGCCTTTCAGGTACATTTCTGACATCATTAAGTGGCTGAGGTTTCGAATTAGTTTCTGGTATGGGTTCAGCGAGTATAGCTCTTGCTGAACCGCCATGCTTTCTGAGTAAATGACGGTCACAATTTGATTTGGTGGTGAAGAGTAATGGGCAATGCGGACATTTGAATGGCTTCTGCCCTGTGTGGGTTAAGACGTGACGTCGCAAAGATGAAGACCAAGGAAATTTCCGATGGCAATATGGACAGGACACACGATTTGGAGCAAGACTGTATGCGGACTTCTTTTTCGGTGGCTGGGTTGTATCCGATTCAGATCTAAACAAAAAGAAAATGTTATTTATTATACGAAATACTATGACGAATGAAATAATAATTATGATTTAGAATAACAGTATAAAGCACGTAAGTATACTGGTCACTAATTCGCTAAATTTTAAATTAGATAATGTTTAAATAAATAGAATAAGAAAAAGAGAAGAACATAAACAACTTACTTATTTTCATCACTGCCAGAATTGTTTCCTTCACTAGTAGACGCAACCAGCCCTTCTTCTTCATCTTCCTCTTCATCGCTACGTGCTGGTACAACAGCTAATGGCATTTGTTCTTGACCAGGTATTGGTATTGAATCAGTTCCTGTTTCCATTTTATCAGCAGGAATTGGTACGGGTTTATTGATTAAATTGCCCGCAATCTTAAGATCAAAATCTTTATTCATTTCTTGTTGACAAGTAGCCCTAAGAATTTCAGCCGCAGCTCGACGTGCTGCGTTGTGTTCTTCAGATTTACTATCCAACTCTGTTTCTTCATCTATTACTAATGTATCATCCTCATCTTCTTCATTATCAGCAACTTCGTCAGAATCACGTCGAGCAGGTGAACGGTCAGACTGCTGTAAAGGACGTTCAAGATGCCGAGCTAAAAGAGCAAACTTAACGCGGTCTGCTAAAGTGTCTGATGTTGGATATGGAGGAGGAGCTCTTTGAGGTGGTCTTCTTACACTCCAGTGTTGGGGATGTTGTTGCTTAACATGTCGTTCCATATTCGAGCGTAATGTAAACCTTGCAGAGCATTGAGAGCAAGAAAATGGTCTTTCAGTACGGTACCGTCTTTGTTTCTGTTTTGGCATGAGCACACCGTTTTTTATGACCATTTTTACAGAATCAGTTTGCGGCACAAGACTGTTATTTAACGGTCGCGGAGATTCTGAATGAGGTGGTGGTTCTGGGGAGGCTACTTGAATTACAGGTTTTTGCTCCTCTTCTTCGGAATCTTGCTTTGGTTGAACCTCTTGGTCATTGGGTACGAGTCTTCCACCACTCATACTTAAGCCACGAATTATTTCTTTTTGAATTCGTTGTTTTATTTCAGTAAGTTCTTGTGAATCAGTTGGATGAGGAAAAAAAGAAGGTTGAAGAAAGTAAGGAAAAGACGGAGGCAGTGGCAATCCTGGCAATCCTGGAACAGTGCCAGCATAAAGCTGAGAAAGATGTGTGGCGTAATAAGCTGGATCAATCTTAGGGAGAGAAGTTTCGAATAATCTTTGCTGTGCTAACAAGAATCTTGTTTTTTCAAAAGCAGAAGCAGCGACTGTTGCTGGATCAGGTTCAAACGAAGGTCTCGTTGGAGTTTTAGGTTCATCTTCAATTTCACGCTTCTTTTTACTAAGATCTAAGACATCGCAACTGTTGTTGTCACTTGTGCTTAGGTCAACTGGAATTTCTTCTTCGTATGGTTTTGATTGAATATCATTAACTTTGTATGTAAGATCTGGCGCTCTGAATTCAGGTATTTGTGTTAACTGACCGATACCTTTTACTTTGATCCTGGGTGTAGGTTGTTCAGGTTCTCTTGAGATGATCGGCGTTTCAGGTGTTGGTTTTGTTGTTAAAGAAGTTACTGGATGTCTATCACTAATAAAACTTGGACTAAAATGTGTAAGTGGGGTATCGCGACCAGTATTATCCTTTCTTCTATCGACCTCAGGAGTGTGAAAAGCTAGTGATCTCTTGACTTCATCTCTAGCAAGCTTTGAATTTACTTCATCGTTATTTGGGTCTTCCGATGGATGATAGATTATTGAACGTTTAACATCTTCTCGTGTCACTTTAGCATGTCTGTTTCTTAAGTGTCTTTCACAATTTGCTTTTGTCGTGAATGCATAATTACAGACAGCACATTCATAGGGTCTGTCTCCATTATGAGTACGCATATGTCTCACTAATGCTGCTTTATCTAGAGAAGCATGTGGGCACATATTACACTGATATGGACCTGGACCTGTTCCACTAAGATGTACTCTGTTATGACCCTTTAAAGCTCTGAGATTTGGAAATTTAGCCGGACACAATCTGCATGGAAACTCTCCACGTAACTTCATGCGTCTGAATTCGGCGGCAAAGTTGTCTTGGGTTTCTTCCGGTTCTCGTTCCTTTATAACAGTGTCAGGAGGTGTGAGTACAGAACTTTCTAAAGTTACTCTAGTGCCAGTTAGTCTTTCTAAAAGGCTGCCAGCAGATGTTACATTTAAAATAGACTGAATGTCTGCCAAGTCTCGCGCAGCATCGATGTGTCTGAGACCGTTAGTAGAAATATGCCCATCCTCATACTTAGATGTGAATCTATCCATTGGTGGAGTTAATGTTCCGGGAATCCCAAAAGATCTATTTCTAAGATCTAATTTAGCGAAAAAGTCTTCTCTTCTATCACGTTCTGGACTTGATACACGAGCACCTGTACAAGTGTTCTTATGAATGTCTAGTGCTTGTCCGCTTGGGAAATCTCTACAGCACGAACCACATCTGTATCGGCACTCTGTTATATTATGAGGATTACGTTCCAGGCCACGAGTGATTTCAGGAAAAATCTCTTTTTTGAGAAATCAATTAAGTTGACATCTTCGTATGCTGATCGTGAGTCGTCGCCATGCGCCGTGAAGCGATGAATATCATAAGCATTGACGGAGTCGAAACACTGTCGACATTTTGGACATTCGTAGCGGGCAATTCTTTTGTCCAAGGGCATTGGAGACGGTGAAGTCGAGGCGGCCCTTTTACGGGCTTTCCTAGCATCTTCCTCGTCACTCCTATCCGAACGGTTGTCACTGTCTATACTGGTAGTGCGAACCCTTATTTCTTGTTGTTCAACTTTCATTTTATCCATTTCCTCCTCGGTTTCAATTTTAGCCTCACTGATATCCTCTGTTTTGATTTCTGTAACAAAAGAATATACCTGTTACAATTGATTACGAACATGTTTGAATAACGTAGAACGCTTTCATTTTACAATTCCAAGAAAAGTCGACAATAGATGAGTCAGGAAATTCACTTGTAATATGAGGTGGTAATGATATAATAAGAGATATCGTTTATCGAACGCAGGTACGTAGTTATAATCAGTTAATAGATTTTGGTATTGTGCTACTCAACAAAAGATGGCGTTTATACAAATGGGTCAAAAATATATTTTAAACACATTTTATGATCTGATTAAATAGTTGTAACTTAGATTATAATGTGACAACACAATAAAGACGTAGTTCCTATTATTTATTTTATTTTGTATTGAAATTAAAGAAGTTAAAAATTACCCGAAAATTAGTAATCCTGTATACTTTATATAAGTAATCCTTTGTATCTACTTTTTGGTTGGTGATAACCTTTTCGTAGCTGTTAATAATAATACACCTGTCCATATTTATCGATTCTAAACGATTGCATACAATTAACCCCTGGAGCACTAACCTGGCGTTTACGCCAGCTTTCCATTGTTTTCCTATTGTCTCATTTTTATGGGTAATCTACATATTAATGAATTGCACATAGGAACACACAGATAAGAAATAGAATAAGATTGTAAAATAGAAATAAGATGAAAACAATAAAGCCAAAGAAATAGGGGAAAGCCATAAAAATAGTAAACAAAACTCGGACTATGTCTGAGTCTGATATGTAAGACTAAATAAGAAAAACAATTGCATATATTTCGTTTAGAGTGTCAATAAAAAAGGCATAAGGCTTATATATATTCTACAGTGAGAGAATAGCTGTCAGTAAGATGTTGTGATTTTGTTTGTGGTATTCAATATTGATTTGATCAAATCAAATTGATCAAATCACAAATGAGCCAACCATTTTAAGTGAAAAAATAATAATTTCCAAATGAATAGAAAAACGCAATGGATTAACTTTGATAGTTATTTTATTTATCAACTTCAAGATAAGTCAAATCATTTGCATAACCGCAGTATGTAGAAAGATTCAATTTCAAAATTATTATAAAACACAGTTGCAATTGTCGCTATGTTGATAAAGGAAATATTCTATTAACAGATATATTTTCCAATTTCATAAGTTCATTATAATCAGTGTTGAATGGTTAATTAATTTTCTACATCCAGCAATGTTATATTTATGTAATGTGGGTAGTCTTATAATATTACTATATAAAAAAAAAATTAAGACTAGCTGTGTCTCCGTGGCGGCTCCCGCGTTTCATATATTCTTCACTGCAATTTTTTTTTATACGGAACCCTATTTTTTTAGTACTAAGATGAAGTAAAAGTATTTGTTATAAATTCAAGCACTTGCCCGTAAAACTTTTAATCGGATTTTACTACATTTTTTAAGAGTTTTAATTTTTATACGCGGAATACTAATTATTTTTGAAAATTAACAGTACCTAAGTTATTCCGGGTAAGGAGTAACTTCAGCTATCTACCAAAAAAAGTCCCACCAAAATCCGTCCAGGCGTTTCGGAGATTACTCTGAACAAACACATAGACAACAATTTTAAAAATTGGATTTTTGTTATAGGTGTCGTATATATACATTCATATCTAATTAGTATGAACATAATAATTTTGAAATTACAAAGAGACACTCCAATAAATAATTATTAGTATAGATTTACAACGAGTTTTTATCATTAGTTACGTCTAACTTTCATTTTTAAATAACCACGTCTCGTTCACAACATGCGAGTCCTTAGCCGATGGCTCACGACATCACTACTATCTTTTGTTTTGAAACATGGACACTGCGGTGCAATTGAAAACAAACTCTATCCCATCTTCCGTAGCACTTGAATTCGTCTAACACGAAGTCAGTTAAGGTTGTGTAGGGCACAAAAATCAATAAACCGACACAGTCCGATCGCAGACTGCCTGCTCTTTATGTACCTACCACAATGAAATATTCATACGCTCGACCGCAAATTATATAAATCATAAAAACCTATATCTGGTAGGTATATATGTGGACTATGAGTGTCCTCTTAGGATGTTGTTAGGTTTATTTCATTGGGTAAGATAATGTAAATCATATTATGTACAGTCATTATGGATGATATTCGACAACTATGTTTTATAATAGCATTTTTGTTAAGGATTTCTGTCACCTATAAGTAATTCCTAACACGTAATACGTGATAAGCGTGACAGTTCCTCTAAAAACTGTACATAATGAGTTTTTCTTATTACCTAACGAATAAGTTAGGGTTATTAGTGCTAGTGTTTTGATTAACAATTGACTACAAAACCTTATTAAATATTAGTTTTTGATCCTTGAAAAGTTTTGAAAAGATATAATTTTATTGGAAAAACATTCTAAACATGACACTGAGAAAATCGTGTATGTACTATGTACCAATATTTAAATCAAATTATTTATGAATAATTATTTTTGTACTGAAAACTTCTTTAGCGGCGTTGGTCGTTACCAATGCTATGACGTCAGCCAGCAACATGCTACAGTATGTCAAGTAAAATTCGGTGTTTAGAGATAAAAAATAAAATGTATACTTACGCAGCCTATCGTATGTTTTGATTATGTACAAACTTTATGAAAATTACATGACTATTGCTCGGAGCGCCAATATACGAGTATGTAAAAACCAGACAAATGTTTTATATTACATGTTAGTTTATATTAACAATTTCAATAGACAACTTATTAAATTTAAACATTAGAAAACACAGTTGTTCTGTATTTTCGAGTTTTCACTTCTGTCGGCAGTCCCTATTTTTTTTATTACAAATATATAACTATTAGCAAAATTTGCAAATCGGTCCTCAAATGACGGAGAAATCGAGTAACAAACATACAGACGAATTGAACTTTTTGAAGTCGGTTAAAAAATTAACCAAATAGGTAGGTAGGATCGATCTCAATATCCATTTCTAGCACACAATTCAGAGCAAACCGCATGACGTCAGAAGGGACGAACGTTTTTTTTTTAGTAAATCCCGTTGAGTTGACCGGACTGAATCATTCCAGACGTCATTTCACGAGAATATTGCCGTGTGTTTGTGTTAATATAATCAATGATGGTAAATCAAGTTTTAATGTTGTCATTGGATC
This sequence comes from Samia ricini, assembly GCA_014132275.2. Lineage (NCBI taxonomy): Eukaryota > Metazoa > Arthropoda > Insecta > Lepidoptera > Saturniidae > Samia > Samia ricini. Next base: position 13,583,031 of record AP028158.1, read on the forward strand.
TATCATTTTTAAGTACTACTAGATGAAAACCCGACTTCGCTCGGGTGAAATGTTACTCATAATACACAATCTTTTACAAAATGTAGGTATATAAGAACTGTAACTTCGCTGATATGTGTGAATCGGCCTTAACGAGCTCAAGATGGCATCCGAGTGACCAATATGGCGACTGCCATTTGCACCGTTAGAATTAAACAAAATACTCGACAATCCGAAATTTGGGGATATAAGTTGTCGACTCGAAATCATATTTTTGTATGTTTTATTATTTAGGTAAGGTTTCAGTCGAGTTTACCGTACCCCTTGAGCAAATTATTAATGTAGGCTCAAACGTTTCGGAAATCCTCCATGAATCATGTGAAGCACGAAAGGGTGATATATCTAAACTGAAATTCTTATCCTGAATTAATTTAAATTAATAACCGGTCAAGCAATAACCTGTCTCGGTGGCGCAATTGTATTACGGTACGACTGTCGTTCTGAGGTCTCGGGTTCGATCCCCGGGTCGGGTCACGTGATATTGGTTTTTTCTACTCAGTATCATCCCGGAGTCTGCAATTCATGCCCGATATGGCGACAGGCTCGCCCCTTATCACATCTGGAACAGAACGAAGCTCGGCGAAATGTGGGAGGTGTCGTTAGCTACTTCACTTCTGCCTACCCTTCGAGAATAACGGGCGTGAGCTTATGTATGTATGTACGTACGTTACGCCAGCTATCAATTGTTTTCCTATTGTCAAATTTAACTGTGCATTTGAGGGATTAAGGACAATATTCTGAAAATTTTCAAGATACCTCTGATTCTGACAACGCGCACGTGATACTTCTGGTGTTACAGGCGCCCATAGGCTACGAAAACCGTTTACCATCAGACGGATCGTATGCCTGTTTGCCACTTTAGTGGTATAAAAAAAAGATAATAGGCATGTATGGATATAATTTTGAGCCGGAGAGTTATTCTAAAACCGCAACAAGTAAAACCAGGGAAGTGGGGGGGGGGGGGGGGGGTTGGCTTGAAAAAACATCACTTGATTAATGGACGACCTCTTGACGTATACAAACTTATGGAGGTTGTGGTTCTCAAGTGATAATGAATACAACTATTATTATCATGTCAGTTTTCTTCTCTTGGACCGCGGATTTATTAAAACCGTTACGTTACATATTGTATTGATTTAATGACACATTTTTTAATTTGTATGATTGTGTGGAATCATATTATTTACTGGAATAATTAATAGTTTTAGTTTAATATTTTACTTATTTTTAATTTAGTTCTATAACTCAATACACTGTTTTGAAATTTGATATTTATGTAATTAACATGTTTTTTTAAGTTATGTGCATTTTAATTGTTACCGCAGGCGCATTTTTTTTTTAATTTTGAATAATTTTATTGTTTAAATTTGTAATAAACTTGAATGTCGTATGCGCAATAATCCATATTTAATTAATGAATAAATGATGGATATTTGGCGAGATTAAGTTTCTAATTGAAGTGTGTTAGATTATTTGTGGTGGTAGGGCATTTCTAATAATGTAATTACACCCTCAAGTTTAAAAACATATTGATAAATACCAATAGGTGTGTTCTGGCAACATCGCTTAAGAAGGAGTACCTCTAGGCTTAGTTTGTTTACTATCCTGGACCGCATCGTCACTTAACATCAGGTGAGTTTGTGGTCAAAGCACTATATCGTTTAAAAAAAGAATCGTGTAAATCAGTTCTGTGGTCCTAAACTTATATAAGACAACTAATAGACGGACAGATAAATCCGTTGCCTTAAGGGTGAGCCTAAACGAACGTGATTTTGTGTGTTTGTGTTGTCGTTTGAAAAAAAAAAAACAAAATATGTAATGTAGCGTAAATAACATGAATCGTTTGGCTTCACCCTAAATCACCAATTTGTAAGAATAGTCTTGTATACTTAATATGTCGATTACCCATAAAAATGACACAATAGGAAAACAATGGAAAGCTGGCATAAATGCCAGGTTAGTGCTCACGGGATAAACGTGACAAATGTTAAAATACTATGGATTCTTTGTGTTGCTGTGAAAATCACATTTGTCTATTACGACCTAAAAGTAATTTGAATATACAGGATGTGAGCATATAATATATGGCCAAGATTACTTATACCATAAGTATACATCTGATACCTTTGAGCATAATTATCTTTCAGTTGATAAGACGAGATAGTCACTGCAATTTGACAAAAACATATCTCCGATTGATAAGTCGTTAATTTCAATTAAGTGGAGTTTAGTACCTGTTGAAACGTATATATATATATATATACTCGTATATATATTAAAAACGTCGTCGCGTTTTCTTTACTTAGATAACAACATCCGGCATGACTCGTTTTACGCAAGATACAGAAAATTAAAATCTATCGTGACTTCGTCTTTTGCGGAAAGACTGTCTGTCGGATGTGTTATCTTTTTATATTGTTAAATAATTTTTATTACACTTTTCTTTCTAACCAGTTTTTGTTTTCAATAAATTCCCAAATTAAATTTTAAATATAGAATTACATTTTCAAATGTCAAATGTATATTGGTAGTAGTAATAAGATCGTGAAGGTCGTGCTTCGTTCTGTCTCCGAAGTGTGAAGAAACTGAAGTTCCTAATTTATTGTATTTTTATGGTGTATAGTAGAAACATTTATAAATTTATTATTTAGAAGAATTTTAGTATGTTGAATGTAGTGGAAGAAATTTTGGGCAGTGCGTAATTTGACCTTGATTATTAAATTGTTCATCAATAGTAAGCAAACGGAAAAATATAATATTTCATTTGCAATAATCATTCCTCAGCAAAGAAAATTGCCTTTAATAGTAACGTGAGTCGCGGGCGCAGTCGCGGCTTCAATCACACCGAAGTGCAATCTGCCTCAATATGAATTGTAATATATATCCATGAATTCGGAAATAATCGCTTTATCGTTATTTGTAACTAAGTTTAGAAAAAACATAACCGGTCCGTACAAGAAAAGGCTTTTCTTAAACATGTAACGACAAACAATCAATCACAAAATTTTTATTTGACAGTAGTAAAAAAAAAACAAAAATCGCAGGTTCAAATGGTAACTACTTATACCTAAATTAAATCCAATATTTACCTACTATGCCGTATTCAGCCAATTTGAATAGACTATTGTTTTAACCATTACTTGAAGCTATGTAACAATGTAGTTCAAGATGGTGACACGCTAAAAGAAGTTTGATTTGAGATCTGATTCTTATGTATGGCTGCCAAAAAAACTCTAACATTTGCTTGATAACAGATTTTGTATAAAAATGTTATTACGAACATGGCAGCAACTAAAAAATATTGTATGGTTTCATCGCTATGTTTTTCTTTATCAAAAGTCCAGGCTGATTGCAGGATTCGAACTGACACTGGTCCAAGCTTCGCCAATTTTTTTTTTTGTAATGCACAGCACAGTCACTGCACTGGACCTGATTTTAAGTACAATACAATCCTAAATAGTGGCGACTGACACCGAACAGAATTCACTGCCATTCACCGCTGTCATGCTGGCCTGCTTAAATACCTCTTCACGCCTCTTTTGAAGGACCCGATATCATATGATTAATCATTACTTAACACTAATAGTATAAACTTAAACATAGACAAGTATATTTCTAATAAATATTCGTTAGTAGTATACTGTGTGATTATTCGCCTGTATAATGAACGGTGTAATGGTAGAAATAAATTTACGCAATATATTATTACGAAGAAAATAACATGTCAAATATTTCGCCAATGTATCGAAATCGTACACGTATTGGTTTCTTTGAAATCTACTAAAACTTTGGATTTTAGATTAACACTGGGGTTTTCGCGTTACTTTATTAATGATGATCACGCACGTCCATTGTTTTCGTTTGATTAAAAATATTACCAAAACATTTTAAAGATTGATCATTGATTAAATCTTTTATTATGTGATTATTGAATTTTGTTTTCTAATGCTATTTAGTTCTATGATTTATTTCAAAAGGAGTAGAATAATTTATTTAATGTACACAAGGATATTTTTCTACACATTAACCTTAGACTTTATTTTGACGAACATCGTTTTAATCGAAAATGTTACTTTTTAAGGTAATTGTTAGAACCTTTATCAGATTAATTTATCTTCCTGCAATGACTAAGCGTAATGCTTTTCAAAATCCAACATCTAGGTAATGATGAAAGGTTTTGAAATGTAATTGGTTGATAGAAATATGTACAATGGTTCAAAGGGTGTTTTAACACACTAACGTTTATTTGGGTAGTGTCCATTCTTTAAAAGCGAATTCAAGAACTTTGGCTCATCAATGTTCGGTAACGGTCATAAAAATAGGGATAAGGATTATATCTCTATCATATGTCTATTATTTGATAACTTTTTTGTGAAGTTTATAAGAAATCAATTTAGATATCAACCTAAAAATATAGTGACATTCGACAGATCGAGTTGGTTATGGCGAGGTCAAATTTTGTTAGATTTCTATCGTTCAAAGTTCCAAGCCGATGAAAGAGGAAGTATGAAGTACTCGCTTAGGTAATAATATAAAAAATACATGTCCATAAAACAAATACCAAAGCAGTCGTTGTCCATCAAAGTTCATTCAAGTTCAAATACGGAGAAAAGGTGTGACATAGATGCGTGGTGCGCTCGTGACTTCCTCCTTCCCGCTTATTCGGAATTTAAATCGACCTATAGCCATCCCGCCGTCCCGGCAACGTTATCGAATAACAGTTATTGTAATATAACGCTTATTGCTATAATAACAAGTGTGCGGGTCAACGAATAACGGTGGGCGTCTCGTACGCATATAATAAGCGTTTTGATTGATATGTCGTAGACGTCGCGGTGTACCGCTGCTTTCTTCAACACACCAATGAGCCCCAACGGTACTGAATTACATACTATCTCGGCCTATCATTTAATGTCGCAATGACAATTGCATACTACTATGCCTCTCGTCGCGTGTGGTGGATGTATGAAAAGAGAATGAGGTCTCGTGAATAAAAAGTATTGATGATGCTCGTCCTGATAATGCCATGTTTATCTTAATTGACTGTTGTTACTCGTGGTGTAAATTCCGTATGATTATATGAAAAGTTTACAAAAGAGGTTTTGAGTACGATAAATGCAAACTATTTCGTAGGTACTGATATTTTTTGGTACACTTTCTAACAAGACGACTGTCTTGTTAAATTAATGTCTTTACATATAGAAAGCGGCAACCCTAATCATCATGCGTTATTTTAGTCTAGAAATTACTTCTTGTTGAGTGGTCACATTAAGTAATATAAATAAGGTTTCTATAAATTTTATATTATTATCACCTTTAAGTTCCTATATCATGATCATGGCGTCAATTTTTTTTGGTTCGAAACACAAATTTAGATCGATATGGCTGTCCGGATGGATAACACTAACGTGAATTATGTCTACTAATAGAAATTCGATTCTCGAATTTTAGATTCACCTAATGCATATTTCGTGTTAGAACTAGATATAAATTATATACAAATACTCAAAAAATTACTTTTATAACCAAAGATAAAAATAATTATATTATCTTCACTTCACTGTTCGCCTGTCTACTAAGTTTCAGCATTAAATTTTGCATGTTTTTCAATAAAAATATAGAATTGAAGATCGTCAGTCAGGTCGATATAATAAAAAATCATTTGCTAGTTGATTACGAATATTTGCAGATTTATAATAATGACTTTGGGGTATCATTCATCGTCTTATATTGTTTAGGGATTAGGAGTTACCATGAAAATTATTTATCTATGTGTATCTTGGTAGATACGAATGGTGTCGCAATTGTACTAGTTTCGCGTCTCAGGTGAAATTTATTTAATTATATAAATTATTTAAGCAAGATGGCTTACATACGCATCGAATATGTATTAAATAGCTTTTAAACGATTGTGCAATAGTCAATGTTATATGAAACTCCACGTATCCGTTTGTTTTATCGTATTGGCAAAATTTATAGGTATTAAATATCTTTTGGGATATTAAAAAAAGGGGTGAAAATTATCATTAATATTGGGCAGCGGTTTTGTTAATAGTAGTGAAGTTATAAAGTTAGAATATAAATAAGAATATATAGGTTATCGATAAACTTTATTCAGTAGATACAGAAAGTGGTGCTTTAGGGTTGTTGACACGTAGAAAGGATGGATGAAAGAAGATTGAGGAAATAAATTTAACAGGGCGAGTGTGACTGGGGTAAACTGGTAAGGTTCGTCCTAGGCGAACGTATCTCGACCAGATCGAGGACGATCTGAAGAAAGGCCGTGGTCAAAAGTACCCGTAACCGAAGAGCATGAAGAAAGCGCTCATGAAGTGAGAGATGTGTATCAGGATCGTAGCAGATGGAAGGACGTAGTCTCTGCCTAATCTTATGGGAGAGCGACGTGATGGTATGAATGTATGTATAAGTTATCGCAGGTTTTAATAAAAATCGTATGAAAATCCATGGTTTGACTTTCGTATATAAAGTATAATCTTTATTATATTAAATGCTTAGTGTATGTATACATATTGTTCTGAATACTGTTTATCAGAATCGTTCATAAAGTGAACGACATCATAAAGTATCAAAAATAATGTAAAAGGAACATGTTACTTAGCGAATTTGTGTTTTATTTCTATACACCTTCATCTATATAATACTAAGTAATATAAACTAAAATAAACTTGAAAACTAATATTAAATGTTTAAAATATTTCTCCTAATACGAAACATGAATTTCTTCTTGTTTATAGTTTAAGTGATAAGCGCTCGAGACTACTATAATAAAAGTTAATGAGCCTTTAACATATAAAAGTGTTGCCACCATTGTACACTGTAGGGTCCTTAACATTATTTACATATCGAGTTTTTATTATACATTTCGACGTAATAGCGCTATGTACGTGTGATTCTTTTATCCCTTTGCTACTAGATGGCGTTAGTGGTTATAATGGAAGTTATTACTTTGCTTGCGGAGGCTACAATGATTCCGGTGGCGGCCTAAAACGTGCCTCATTCCCCAACTGGGGAGGCTCTTGACGTCGCCACCAGCGCGATACAGTGACACTGACCATGCACTGAGCATCACACGCACATAACACGCAGGTGCATAGGTCCTGTAAGGAATATTTTTTTCTATGATTATTATTAATAGACAATGTAGGGATAGCTAGGATCAAAATTCCGTGGAATTTTTACACATAGGTAACGGCCAAGCCTAGGTTTGTACCACTTTGGTGCCCTTGTTTTAGTTATCTTTTTGCGACTGAGTGTTTTCGGTACTCGCCCACGAAGCTCTGTTTTTTCCTATTGTCTCATTTTTATGGGTAATCGACATATTAAATTGCTTATTGATTTCGGATTGTATGTTGCATTTAAAAACATAATATTTAAAAAACACTTTTGAAGAATTTAGTTTTGTATATTGTCAACTAATACTTTAATGGAAATTTAAATATAGTAATATATATAGTTACCTTAGTCAGTAATACTTACACAGTTGCGTTTGCGTAATTATAAATTTATATATTTTATGCCCTTTGGGAACCCTAGGTACTACACAATAGATAAGGGTAGTGCGTAAATGCATTTCCCCCCGTCAAAAAAAAAAAAAAAGGTACTTATTACACCAAATAGACAAAGAGTAATAAAATATTTATTTATTACTATTTTTATTGAATCATATGTATCTACTGAATTGAAATATTACATGGAAGTAGGTACAGAAAAAAAAAAAAAATAACATACAATTCAGTGATCCATTTCGGCCTCTTTTAGCAATAATAATTATTCTCTCTTTTACGTAAGTTCATTTTTATTGGACAAAATGTAATCATTTTCTTTATTCAGTTCTCCAAATATTCAGTTCTGACGTCAGTAGTTTGGTTAACTTATTATTTTATATTGAACTAAAATAAGGTAAGTAAAATGTATCGATATGCAAGACATATTTATCCTGAGACAGTAGGGCGGCCATCTTGTTTGTAGGCTGCCATCATTAATGCCGGTCAGGAGCGCGTGCCTTCCGTAATAATTTAACGGTTCTTGTTATGATATTTATTAAATATTGACATCGATATTTTTGAAACATCAAGGTAGCGACAATTTGTCGAGTTTATTTTATATGCTTCAAAAATATGCAGGTTTGATATAAACGGATTGTGCTAATTCCGGTGATATATGCGTAAACAAAAAATCATATATTAGATTCTCGAATTTCGTAGCGTAGAATTTCTTAGTATGCACTTTACTTTATCCAATTGTTATTTTGTATACATACCACTTCACATAATAATCAATTAATGTACCAATTAATTTGGATCTCAAGAAAAATATTATATTAAAAAAATACTGTTAGAAATGAATAAATTGTGTAAATGATAAAATTAATGATGGATAAAACTCAAAAAGTAACGAAATCAAAAATGATTTGAATCCCGGAGAAATGGAAAATCAAAATAATAAAAAAAAATTACGATTTTTAGGTGTGAATAGACACTATTTGATAGAATATTTCATAGGATTAGTTTTTTATACTGATGAATGTTGCAAATTAATCCTAGAGGTACTGGCTCTCAAGTGATGCTCCAGGAACACGTCTATTGGTGCTTGGTAACAGGTTTTCAAACTTAAGGGTTGTTACTCAAGCAAGCATTAGTAAAATTTCCTTCATCGTAAGCTCAGCGTTATTATAGAAGTGGAATTGCTTCGAACCTACGTTAATCGAAGCGGAATCCAACCACACGACTAACTGAGTCATCATGTACCTTATGATTATTCAAAAATTGAGGTAAAAAAGAAATTGTTTTTAATTCTTGGATAACACTAAAGTAAATCTATTAGCTTGCTACAAAAATAAAAAGATAAATTGACGAACAGAGGAGGAAAAGGATACAGAACTGTTTTATCTTTGCCTATTTATATAATAGGTAACTAATAAATGAAAGCAATATATGATTTATTTGTGCCTATATCATTATTATATTAAATTACATTTATTGTACGTAGAGCAGAAAATAAAATGATGCAACTGTTTCAAGTTCATTGCGTACTGATTCGTACCTATAGAATGAATATTGAAGTTTACTAAAAATGTATGAATTTTGTGTGTAATCAATTATTTTATCGTTTGACGTAAACGTTAGTTGGAATTTTAATATTATTAAGGGATAATAAAGTAGTAATCTTTCCAATACTTGTTCTGGTTTAAACCTATTGCAGACAAAGATATAAACCATTGAGATATATCTACTTATCAGAGAGGAATGATTTGTTTTAAGTACTAGTACATTCATGTAAATGGTATATTTTTTCTATTTATTAATTACATAGATAAGTATGTTTTTTTTCTATGCGGGCAACCCCTTGTGGTAGTTACCTTATTGCGGCGAGTACCTTCAGCACTCGCCCCCAAAGTTGAAGCTTTAAAGGGCCTTCCAGTCAACAGCATTAGCCACGTTAGAAGGAAAAAAAAAAAAACAAACCCTTGTAAGAAATTTTTAAATATTTTCAGTTTATGTAGTGACAATCATTTACTACTACAACTTGAAATCTCTCGGTGAAGGAAAACATTACTATGATGATGGGCAATTCTTTAATGTTTTTCTGTTTAGATATTGTCGTTGAGAGGAAATGCGAACTCAGTTTAGTGCTACCGGACATTTCCTTTATTCCTACCGGGCATTATAGTAAGTAATATTATACTATATTAATGTATATCCGCCATGTACGAACGTTTTGATTTTTACCATAAATTAACTATTAAAGAAACTTCGAAAAAGTGGAAATAATATCCAAATTTTTACCTTTGTTTGCTGACGTCCGTCAAACAAATTGACGAATAAAATCAAAAAAGTAATCAGTCCAGTTTTTTGTTAAATTATCTATATTTAATTTAGGGACTTGGGTTCACCAAGAACATGTCAGTACCATCGTAACCTAAACTAACAAACTGTACCCTTAATATTACTCGCAAACTTCCACAAAATTTTGTCTTCTATACACTTGCAGGCAAAGTCAAAATTTCATGAAGGGTTCCTGGATTTAATAAGTTAAGATTACGTTGTTTGAGTACACTGTTTCTTTCAGTTATGTTTCGGCTACATTCCATCAACAAGGAGTACATTTTCCGGAATTCCACACGATTCACAATTTGGTGAATACTTTTTTTTTCATAAGAAAGGCAAACATGTTGAGTGGCATATGCCTGGAACGTACTCTAGAGCCGTAACAATGAGGGGTCTGCTTAAATTAATGTTAGTAAACAAATAAAAAAAAACCTTTATTCAATTTAGGCCATAAGAAGGTGCTTATTAACGTCTAAAAACACTACCACCGGTTCGGAAAACAACCCAGTCGAGAAAAGTCAGTAAGAAACTCGATCTGGTTCTTTTGTTTTATTAATAAAATATATATCATTTTTTTTTTAATATAAAAATCTATAGAAATCATAGTCTTAGCTAATGTTAACGGAAGTACAGAGATGTGGGTTAATTCCAGACATCACTATCGTTCATGTAATGATCCACCCTGTAATAACCTTTTGAGATTAAGACTTGCTTGACATAATACTTGAACTTATTGTCAGGTAAATCGGTAATGTTACTTGGGATCTTATTGTAAAACCGAATACTATTACCTATAAAGCTTTTATTACACTTACTTAGCCTAAAGCGTGGGACGGCCAACTTGTCTATATTTCTAAAATTAAAATTATGACGATCATTCACTAGATCGAGCTAGTATAAATTAAATTAAACCATGGTATACGAGGCGGCTTGCTTTGGAGTGTTTTCTACCAAATACCTTTATATTTAGTTTTTTCTTTAAAATACTCTTTCCAATTTATATGGAATTTACATTTAATTTTTGGCAAAATTTCGAAATAATCTGGTCTAATTATAATATTTGATCCTGTTCAAATGGCTAGTCTTGGTTAACGTTCAGCCTCCTCGTTACCATTCAAGCCGATATGTGATGGAACCCATTGCATCTTTCAAATTACTTCTTTTACATCTAACTTTAGCAGTTCACCTCGTATAGCTTAAACTGTCGTTACATCTCTTTTGCCAGAGGCGCATCGAGCTAAATGCTGTAACGCGATGGAGGAGGGGGGTACAAGGGAATGCGACGCGATGATTTTGTCAATTTACACATAGGTATAATCAGCCTGAGTTACGGTTTTCCCTCTCGCGCTTTCTTTTTTTATTATGATAGGACCTCTTAAGATAGGATAGGTGTAATCCCTCTAGGCATAGTGTGCTTTCTGCTTCGACCATATTATTATTTTTTAACATCAAATGAGATTATTTTACACACCAAAACTATCTGGTATTTCAAAATATCCTGAATTTGAGTGCGCCATTTTAAATGTATTAGATAAAGAAAGGCAATCGTTGGTAGTTAATTTAACATTAGATTCTTATGAGAAATATATTTCTATATGTCTTTATTTTAAGTCTTAACGTGTAAGAGGTATATTATGAGTAAGCACGTATATGGAGTCCCTAAGTGTACATAGTTCCCGTAAGCGAGCACGGCTTTCGTTATTCATTCTTATTCAATAGCCTCCCAAAATGGTTTCCACACCATCGCCTGCTTTCTCCGAACGGAAAACAGTTTAGGCGCCTGCGCATCGATGCGCGGCCGGGGCCGAGATGTAATTGAATATTGATGGGATCAGGGCCCGAGAGATGGCGCTAACGCTCTTACTAGTTGTGAGACGTGATACGCCTTCGAAAGACCATAAAAACCCAGAGGTATGCGGTTTTCTTATTGGCCAACTTGCCCTGTCTCGACTTGTTAACCATCTTTAAATTTCTCGCATATAATGAAACTGGCAGTAAGTACCATTTGCTCAAGTGAAACTTTTTTATTGTTATTTATTAAAGTAAAATAGTTGAATTTTCTGTAACTAAAAATTGTATTTATCAATGTCAAAAAATATTCTTAATTCTGTTATTAATTGTTTATAGATATAATATGGCCAAGTTTGCAGACATATTCAGAGTTACTGGCCACATGTACCACATCTTTAGATATTCAGCAGCAGATTTTCAGACTTGATGGTGGCAATTAGGTAGGCGTGATTTAAAAAATGCCCAATCATTATATGAATTTAACTATTAAAAGACATAAATCCTCCTTTGGGTGAGGATATGATACAATTCCTAGACAAGCATGCGAGCCGAAACAAGGGACGGACGGTGAAAGCTAGAAACAAATAGCTGTAACTTACAGTAATTATTTACTGTCAATAAATAGTAATTTATTCATTAAAAAAAACGTGGCATATTTTATAAATTCCAGTTGTATAGCACTTGGTTGACTACTGTGTAGGAATTATGTATGTGTTTTAATGTATTCGTAATAGACGATAGAGTCTGTTTACATATGCTGTAGTAATAATGTTGTCCACGTGTAAGTAATTACGAGATTATCATTCATTTCGTGTTTTTAGATATACAATTGTAAAGACTCGGTAGTGAAAATGACGGAAGTCTATCTCAACATTCCGCTATATTAAAGAGAACAACATTATCTGTAATAGAACAGCACCTGTGGCTGTCCGCTTTATGATACGTCTGACTTAAAAATGTCTAATGAGTTAAGTTTTGAAATTCATAAAGTATTCTCTACCAGAACTGCAGGAGAAATGGGTAGAAAATTTAATATGTCAAGGCTAGCAAATATATAACAGTTGAGTATCAAATTACACAAGTCCTCAGATTTGGCTAATTTGATGTCACAGTTTGACCACTGTTACGGTAAATCAGTTGTTGTTAGTGTTATTTTAATTTGAAAATGTAGAGTTAGGATATACCGGTATATTTGTAGATTGTTTAATTTTTTACCATATTCGAACAACCCTAAATGAAATAACTTTAGGTTATGTTATTTATATTCAAGTCTCCGAATTATGGTACAAATCAATAAAACTTTTTGATTATTTTTTGTGTTTTAGAGATTGCTTAAGTTGTCGCGTTGACATGTTAGTTGGACAATTGGCATACTTAATAAATGATCCAATAAGCTAAAGGTGCCTGCATTCCTTCCATTTAAATCTAAGTCTAATAGTGAGCAATAATATAAAAAAGTACCACAACAAATGTTAGTTAACCTAATTGCAAAAATGATAAAAATACAAAGAAACATTACTCATCTCCCGCTATCAATGATCGTCAGGTTTTGCCCAATAGTTGTGTGGACTAAACAATTAGGGCCGGAAGATGCGATAAGCGGCTTATCTGATAAAGGTACGGCTACACACCTTTTGCAGGAAATATCGTTTTTTGGATCTCAGAATTACTTGAAATTGCGAAAGTTGACGCAAAATTTTTATAATTTCTAGAAGGATTTTTTTACGTTAAAAACAAAATAAACATGATTTAAAGAATGACGTTATTCATCTTAAAAAATAGAAGTCTTCAAATTTAAAGTTCACCTCAGCTGGTTTCATTATCAGAAGTGTTTTTGGATATGATAAGGATTCTTATGTATGTCTGAGATTTTTATAGCGTATTGTTACTAAAAGATTTCTGGTAGAGATTTCTTTTCTGTAGAGCAGTGGTCGTCACACGTTTTTGGTGAAGGGCCACATAAGTCAATGTGAGGTTCCACTGCGGGCCGAACTTTTATAGAATGGGTAGTTGATACCATCTATTAATCGACATATTTTTATGAGCTCTCAAACGCGAATTCCCCATAGATCTTGTATGACAGTAACAACCTATGAAATTAAAGAAGTTGTGACCTGGAATTACCTATTGGTGCGTGTTGTTGACTACTTAATCCCATAATATTTTATTGCAACGTAAGTAGCATAATACAAAAACATTAGGTACCTCTTTTGGTATTTTTACTACGTGGGTACTAGTGTCATGTTCAAATGCATTAGCTGCAAATGCGAATATCTAATTCCTTATTTGTCTTATCATATTGTTAAGATCTTGCCTTATTAAACTTCATAGTAATATCAAAGACCATTATATAAATTAAACTATGGTAATATCAACCAAAAAGCAGACAAGGGTGGAAAAAGTTGATGTGCGGGTCGGGAAGCCGTTAGCCGTTGTTGAGAATTCTTGCGTACTTTTATTTAACTAACTTCATAGTATGTAAACCCAGGTTTGAGTCATTGTCTACTATAATTGTTTGCAACGTCGCGGGCCGCACAAATACCGGCAAAGGGCCGCAGTTTGACGACAACTGATCTAGAGTCATAAACACTACGTATTAAGCATATTGAAAGTAATTATTTGTATTTAAATTCATGTAATTTTACTAATACAAAAGAACATCTGGCAATGAAAGCATTCCCTTAGAGACTATAAGAATAAACGGAGTGAACAACGTCGTATTAGATCTAACTAAATCATTCGTTTCTCAAATACCGCCGTTCTCTACGGCCTTAAGATCTCTGTGGACACAAGTGTCGTCGGCACAAAAGGATGTGGGCTCCTCTCGTAAGAGATACCAGTGCTCGGTTAAGCAAACTGAATTCCGGACCGATTGTCTTAATGACTGTGTAATGACGTATTTTGTGTTCTCGTGTATGAGATATTATATGTATTTGGGAATAGCGATGATTTAGTCGCTTTGTGTAATAATTAATACGTTTTTCAATAGATACATATTTAATTAATTCTATGGTAAAAAGAGATAGAGAACTAGGAACCAGTTGCGGTGGAAATGCTGACATATTGCGCACATCGGCTCTGTCACTGTTGTTCTCCATAGCTGAATATTGTTCTCCTGTTTGGTTAGGTAGCGCTTACGTAGATAAAGTGGATATCGAGCTAAACAAATCTATGTGTTGCGTATCTGGGAAGTTACATCTACTACCACAGAGTGATTACCAGTTATGAGTCAAATAGCATCACCATCTTTAAGAAGAAAACAGGCCTCGGCGAAAAAATTTTATAAAGTGGAGAAAAATGTCAGCCTCCCATTGCATGCAGAGTTTTTAATGCCCACTCCCCACAAACTGAAATCCAGACAACCACCATACATAATTCTTGAAGACTTAGTAAAATAAATTCCCCCGACGATCTTATCAATGTTACTACCGATGCTCTAAAGTAGTTAGATAAATTGGATATAGATTTGTAATAATACACTGTTTTCTCTCTCTCTCTTTTACAGTGTCTATATTTAGTTAGATAAGTAATAGATATCAACGTAACCAGTAGACAATATCTAAATTAGAATGAAAAAAAGTTTGCGAAAGAAACTGAATCGCAGGAGACCATTATAGCTCGATCCGAATTAAACTAACTAGAATATTATTGTATATTATAATAGATGAAGTCTAGATCAGTTAACATGTTCGCCTTTACTATTCACGTGTAATGCTGATGATAACAAAAGCATTTAAGTCTATTCCAAAGGTAATAAATAGAAACTCTCAAGGCTTTTCAACTATTTCACATAAGGTATTTATGCGATATGTGGGAGCTCAAATACCGGATGCTAAGTCGTAAACATTATCAGCTGTTCTAAGCATCGCAATAAAAGCGAGGGTAGTCGTATAAATGCCGTGGTGTTGGATTGCGCATGCGCGGGCACAAGTCGTCGGGTTACCGCCAAATGGAACGCACGCGACTCTAATAACTGATGATCAGTGTCTTATGAGATTATTAATAGGACACGAGCTTCTTGTTTTAATTAGTTAACACGAGCTTACACGAGTCGGCATTCCAGATAAAATTTATGAATTAAATATTCATGTACTTACGTTGTGAAGATGGCGGTTCAGCCGCGGGAGGCGCGGGAGCGTTTGCAGCTCCCTGCATGACCCGCGACGTACGACCACGCCGGCGCCTGCAAAAATTTAGCTCGTAGTAATATTGTCGCCACATCTTTATGTTACTTTCATTGGAAAAAAATTCAAATTGAAAATCCGTTACCTATATACTATATAGGTAAATATATAAAACGGAATAAGGTTAGTTACATCATTTATAACTGAAGAAGGGATGATCCGATTTTTATGATCTTTGATTTGTTGGTTTTGTCTCCTCGCCGAATAATATAATAACTATTGATACAACGGAAAAAATATGATATCTAGAGAACGTGTTGAGTGATATCTATGAATTTATTGTTTGTTCGTCTCTCGGACTCGTGAAATTTCCTCGTACTTACATTGGAAAAAAAACTAAATTTAATCCAACTAATAACATTCTAGTTACTGATTCTGAGGCATTACGACGTTCGCCGGGACAGTTTTACATAAAGAGCAATAGCGAATAGAAAACACAATAGGGTTTTAATTTGTTCGCGAAGTAAAAATAGTTTCTTATCATAGAAGACGGTATAAGATCAGGTCCAGTAGAGTGAAAGAGGAATAAAGAAGGCAAACTTAAGTTTAGTTGAAAAGCTGACCACAATTAATCACAGAAAGATGGATAAAAAAAAAAGAATACCATATAGCGGAAGAGATACATGAACTGATGAATGAACAGAATAAGAACAGAGTATTTTAATTATGTAATTGCATCTAGAAGAGGTACAATTATCCACGGATCGTCAAATTGATCTATTAAGCGTATTTAACTAAAAGTATCTAACTGGCTGTTCCTAATTACTTGTTTTCATTCCGTGTCTAGTCTTTTACAGATTTCTAGTATTTTCAAAACAGAGAATATATTACTCATAGTAATATTTGTATTATTTATTTTGCACTTTAATTAATTTGATGACACGTCGCAACATAATTTCAATTCTATATCTAAAAAAAAAACTATACTAGTCAATCGGAGTAGGGTTGGCAACGCACTTGTGTTTCGAGACACATTTACGTGCGATTTCTTAGAACCAATTGATGTCATAGATTTTTGTGCCTTCAATAGTTGCCTGATACCGTGCATCACGGTTTTGTTGCCAAATTCTGCCAACAGCGGCAGTCTATAGAGAACGCAGTTATATCTCGCTTAACACAATCTTTAAATCTAATGATCAGGTATATATAAAAATATTTACTTTAAAAAAATTAAAAAATAATTTATTTTCTATGGAATTTATTCCGTTTACATACTAATGTATTAAAAACCAACCTAAAACGTATCTTGTAATAGATGCCGTAATGCCTAAAACCAAAACACACATACAAATTTATTTTGAATTTGCCGACAGCCATACAATATGTTGCTATAAAAGATAAAAATTGATATTACCTATAGATACTTGTTTTTCGTTATTTCAGAGTATTAGAAAGACTTGTAACAAAGGCAGATGAGTCACTTTACGTCACGTTATCAGTAAGGCTTCCTGTCGCGTCGGTACCTAATCATTGATCGAGAAATGAGGGTACATAATCTATGTACTGTACACCTATCTGGTATGTACGGTAACTATGATTTTGATAAAATTATGTTTCAACAAACCGTTTCGGTGTTATGCAAACGAAAATGAATTCTATTTGTACTGGAGCGATCGTGTATTTTCGACTTTACTTGTTATCAAAGACAAGTGTTAATAAATTCTTTATTACAAAGAACCTTTAGATTTATGTTTTTTTTGTTGTAAACTATGCCATATTATTTATTTATCTTGCCTGGTGTAAATTATTTTATAAAATATTGTATAGGACTAGTGCTTTCACCACCTATCTCACCTGAGATTAAGTGACCTCAGTCCAGGATGGTAAACACAGTAAGCGTAGAGGAACTGGTTCTCAAGCGGTGCTACCACGCACCGGAAGACGTAACGTGGGTAGGCCCTAACAAGGTAGACCGGCAACCTGGTGACGGTTGCGGGAATCCGTTGCATGCGGGTGGCGCAAGACTGGTCGTTGTGGAGACCTTTGTCTAGCAGTGGAAATATTTTGGTTGAATAGATGGATGAACTTATTTAAAAAAAATGGTAAGAATGTTGCGCTACCTTATTAACGATTAATATGTTAAAATAGAAGAGATTAACATTAGCTATTTAAATTTAAATAGTTTATCGACAACTGAATATAATATATTTCAAATAATTATAGCTTATATTTATTTACTTTTCATTGATCGATATTCCGTCCCATAAAAAGTTATATAAACCATGCGCACCTTAGTGTAAGGCGAGGCAGATATGCGCGCGCGCACCTCAAGCGACCTATTATAGTCCAGACAATGCGTGCTAATAACCTGCCCTGTTGGTTGGTATGTGATGCCATACGTCAGATCGACTATATAATTGTTGCGTGTACGTATGTATGTGTATACACTATACCCCACTTCAATGTAAATAGCTCTTTGCTATTCACTCCGAAATAATTTCTTGGACGCGAACAGTTGTCACCTGTGTCTTTGGAAACCTACGTTATACATAGCTACTTTCATGTCGCTTTTGTTCATAGCTTCATTTAAAATACTATAATAACAATAATACGCATTATTTATGAAATTTTTCTGTGCGCTGCAATAAATAGGTATAGGTCATTTAAATTGTAATTTAAAACAGTACGGCATCTTAACCAAAGATTATTCAAATTGTATTTGATACACTGTTATCGACAGCTTTTAGGGTACCTCTTCGTGATATGTGTTTTTTGACTTACCAAAAACTATGAGTATTTTAGGGTCATAAAGTATCATAAAAATGTTAAAAATATTTCGATTTTTTCCGAACCTTCTTACGAGATTAATGTACGATCCCTTACGTAGTTGGTGAAAGGCATTCTTCGTGACCGTCTTTTATCCTTGTTTAATGTCAATCTTGTTTTGATCTTACTGACAAAAGCATCAGTGACGATCACCAACATAACTGTGAAAGATTACGGTATATCACATGTAATTTTATTTTACCAGAATGTACTAAATCCAAATTTAACCAGAACCAGAACTAGTAATATAACCAATATAACCTCTTTGGTAGTTATTTAGTTAAACCTTTATTATTTGAGTGGATCCTCTGTAGAAATATTATCTGTGAAAACCAGACTATAACATAAAACATTGCCATGTACCTAAATATTCATCAATTCTACAGTATGAACGGATATATACCTATAAATAAGTATTAAACTGTGACTGATTCCTTATGAACATTCAAATACTTACCAAGTGTTCGATTGACAGAGATTTAAAAACAGACGTGTAAAAAAATGTAAATTTTCTAAATATGTTCGAGTGAACAAAGGCAAAAGCGCTAAGAAACGAGCGTAGATTAATTATTGCCCTTAAGCCTTCAGCATAAAATACTTATCTAAATTCAACCGTAATTTTTTTATTCATTCAACCATAAGACGTCCACTACTGGGCATAGGTCTCCATCATTAAGGGGGCGATATCAATTATAACCACGCTTGGCAGGCGGGTTGGCGATCGCAGTAAGGTGTTTTGGTACCAAGAGGATGCTGCTGCCCATCCTCCGGTTCATATCTCATAGTTACCTTTTACGACACCCACGGGAATATGTGGGTTGGTACTATTCTTATAACCGTAAATAACATAAATAAAGAACATAAACAATTTTTACTAATATTATAAATCCAAAAGTGACTCTGTCTGCCTGTCTGTCGTGCTTTCACGCGAAAACTACTGAACTGATTTAAATTAAACTTGGTACACAGATAGTCTAGAGCGAAAAAGGGATTGAAAGGGGGATCAAAAGTTGTATGGAATTATCGTCGTTTTTAGAGCTAGAAGCTTGAAACTTATTTTTTAGGCTGTTGATGCGATACAAATAAATATGACATTCAAAGTTTTTTTAAAGTTTTACCCTCAAGGGTGTAAAATAACAATAGGGAATAGGGGATGCAAGGTTATATGACTGTTTTATAAGTTTGCGATAAGATACAAAATATTAGAGCTATTCTGATATAACATTTACGGAGAGCGGGAGAGGGGGGGGCAGCGGAGCGCGCCATGCAATGGCGCGGTGCAGGTGGGGAAATAAGCTTAAGTGTGCTTACCCGAATATTTTTGCGGCGAGTGCCTTCAGCAGTCGCCCACAAAGTAACGGTGAAGCTGTTATTAATACTTTATACCTAATGTACTTAAGTATTTATACCTATGTGTTTTAATTATAAAATAATTATCTTAAATTATTTAAAATGCTACCCAAAGAGACTATTCCACGCAGACGTAGTCGTGGATACAGCTAGTATAGTATCAGTAAGAGTTAACTGATTAAGGATAAGATTATTTAGAACGATTCTGTTCATTGGGAACTAATTAATTAGTAGTAATCAAATTGCATTGCTTCGGGAAAATGTAAACTGACGCCGTCGGCTCCATTGAAGTCCAGGATAATGGCCGTACTGAGAAAAATACACAAACAAACAATGAGTACCTACTTATACTTTTTATTCCAAGTTTGAAATTGTAAAAACCTTGTTATCTTGATTTTGTATTCTAAAGGTAAACACCGAAACTTGAATAATTATTATTTCTTGAGTGTATAGTTAGTGTTACTGATCTATGTAAATCCTATCCATTCCACCGAACGACGTCCACTGCTTGACATACGTTTCCCCCAAAGATATAATGGAGGGAGGGGGGGCTTGCGATCGCAGTAGGTGTTTGTGTCAGAGGACGCTGCTGCCAATCTCCTAGTTTATCCCTTAGTCGCCTTTTACGACACCCACGGGAAGAGATGGGTGGTGGTACTATTTATAGGCGGCACCACACGGAACATCTACGTAAAAACAAATTAGCTATTGGAAAATTATCCACTTCAATATTTCTAAATCGACATACCATATTCTATAATGAGGTTGGTGCGGATTTTTCTAACGTCAGCCTGGTTACCTAATACCTTGGAGTTTTAATATCTGTCTCCAAGCACTTAGCGCCGAGCAAATACAGTGTAAAAATATATTATGTTCTTTTAAAATTATATTACAAAATCTCCTCGGTATATGTTGAAAGTAGTTCATCGTTCAGATGTTTTTCCAAAATATTATATAATGTAGTGTTACATATATTTGATTGGATTACCTCTTAATTTTGAATGAGACATTGGCTTTAGAAGGATTATGGTTTCAAAAAAAAATAAGTTTCCTTATTTTGCAGATATATTAAAACTGTATAAATTATATCAATAGAAAAAAAAAACACAAACAGTTTAACTAAAAGTACAATAGTGGATCAAATATATTACTCAAAGAATAATGCCATGGACAAATAAAACATACCTCGAAATTTATCGAATTAATATAATATCTTATTACCACTCAATTTAGGTATATTAGATTAGGCAAATCCTACATACTAACAGTTTAATATATTGCAATTGCATATATATCCACAATAAACAGCTCTGTCTATTCTGATAAGATTTTCTAGTTAAATCTAGATGGAGTTAGAGTATGTCTGGTATTACTTATGCCCCGTAAAACGTTGTTTCATTCGTTTTTTTTTGGGGTGAAGAGTGGAAATGCACATGCCTCGTTCGAGGGCTTTGAGGTCGGAGCTACCGTTCAGAAAAGGTTTTTTTTAAATTATTACTTTGATTACCGCTTGATCAAGTCCTATTAAGTTGCTCTTCGGTTGATGATGGTAACACTAAGACTAAAACAAACTTAAATTTGCTGATCATAATTAGTAGCAGCCGAACACTAAAAATGCCCTACCTATAGGTGAACCCTAAGGTATATTATCTCGAATGTTTAATTCCCATTATCTGAATTCTAACCCAAGTTAATTGGAACATTATGCTAAGCTAAATACAATAAATACATACATACAATTTTTTTACTATTCCTCACACTTTCAAGTTAACATTTGACGTTCGATTCTGTTTTAAAATAATTGTGTAATTATTATAAACAGTGCTGATTAGGAAATGGTACCTGAAAAGTAGTCGATTTTTTTTTTGCTTGAAATTGTGACCATATTGTTAAAAATATCAACTTCTATTGCGTGCCTTTAATGTCAAATTTATAAAATCTTAAGGACTAATCATTTAATCTGGCTGCCCCCCGGATGGAAGACATAGAAAGTCAGGTCAGTCGGGTCTGCAGCCGGGGCCACGCGGAGCATACCACACTAAACAAACACGTGTCGCCCCAAGAAGGTATCGTGGGGCTTTAGTGGGTATTCCCGGCGCTTTACGCCGGGTGAGTCCCACATAATCCCCTCTGCCAACTTTAAGTAGTGGCGGAGACGTTATTTCTGTATTAGAGTTGCCAGAGGTTATGAGTAAACGCATTTCCCCACGTAAAAAAAACGACTAACCATTTAAAAAAAAGTTAAAATAATTTTTAAAAATATATTTTTTACAACTTATCTGTTGTTATAATAGATGTGAACATAAAAATAAAACATGTAAAACGTTATCCGAAATGTTGTTATTATCAGGCAATCCGTGACAAAGTTGCCATAACATCTTAATATTAAAGAGCGTTTGACGCAATCTCGCCATTACACATTTTAGATGTATACTGCGACGATAAAACTTGTTAACGATAGCTGAGGTTTAGCTACGTACTCAGAGTGAACTTTAGGATTTTTAGCCCCCCCTCCCCGCTACAAGTTTTCCAGTAGGATCCTAATGAAATTATGTGAGGTATGAAGTGTTATAAAACGTCAAAAACAAGAACAATTTATGTTTGTATTGTATTCATTAATTTTTTTGCAGCGAACAGGAATTTTATCAGACATATAAAAAATCTAAAGTACCCAAAATTCTAGTTAATATACCATATTAACATTCTTAATCGGCTTTTCAGTTGGACATTTGGTTCCAATAAAACCCTGTAGATGATTGGTCTGTTGCATTTGATTTTAATGAACATATTAACACTCTGATCAACGATTATATATTCAAGTTTCAATCAATAACAAATATACAACTTGAGTAAATACTTTTTTTATTGCCAGCATTAATCAAATAAGATTAAGATGCAGTCGAAGATAGTTTTTTATCTTTATTTCTTTTAGGAACTTTTGTATTATAGGACATGCCAGTCCCATCGTAACACACTAAATACCATCACAAATAGTTTAAAATACATAACAAAAAAAATATAACTCTAATTTAAATATATTTCTATAAATTATATACTACATTTAAAAGAAATACACTGCATTTACATACACGCCTACATCCCAGATATTATTTAATATTAAATCTGTAACAACCATCACCCTATTATTATAATTACTGGAACATTCCATGACGAAATGGTGACCATCATCAAAAAATAGTATTTATTTATAATGATTAATTTAAAACGGAATATTGGTAACGTAAGTTTTAAGAGTAATTGTCTGTGGTAATTAACTAAGAAAAATTAACCAAGAAAGTACACTATTATATTTTTGTGTGTTCTGAATTGAGGTTTTAAAGTGATAAGTCTTTCAAGAATTAAAATATTTGGGGCCCACTCACAGATTACTAACTACACCCCTGTTAATAGAGTAACAATAGCGTTTTCTCAAGAGGCATCGCGGCTATCTGACACTCGAGATATAACCGCGTTACGAGATAATAATGAGCGAATGTCTCAATATGAGATGAGATTGAGACTTTATCGCTCAGTGATTACTCAATGTAAAATGGTTGCAGGTGACAGTAATGATAAAATTATTTTATCATAATAATGTTCATTGTATATCAGTGAGGTGGGTGGTATATTTTTTGATTATTTATATTTAATTTAGAGACATGGGTTCATCAAGAACATATCATTACCATCGTAACCGATACCTTATTACACGTAAACTTCCACAAAATTTCGGCTTCTACACTTGCAGGCAATGCCAAAATCTCATGAAAACGTTCCTAGATTTAAAAGTTAAGATTACATTGTTTTCAAACACTGTTTATTTTAGTTATGTTTCGGCCACATTCCATTTGAAGCCACTTGTAATTTTGTGAACTCTATGTTATGTCGTAGAAAAACATTCTTTAGAGTTTTCGAAAGATCTTGAATCAAATAGAGTCCATTAATTTAAGTCATAGACAGGTAAATTTGTCTTTAGAAGGATACTTATAATGCCTTGGAACATAATATGGTCGGTTGACTTCCAGATATGTTTTGTTATTTATCGTCAGACTATGAAGTAATTTAAAAATTTCTTTTACCAAGATGGCGGCGTTATACGAAGCTTCGACGATAATTTTATATTTGTTTACGAATCACAATAATATCGTACGAGTATGTCTGAATTTTACGGCAATATGACTGTACTTTACCATATCTATACTAATAAATAAAATTGAAGTGTCTGTTTGTAAAATCAAAATAACTTTTTACTAAATAACATATGAATGTATATACGAAACTTATAACAAAACACAATTTTTCAAATTTTTGTATGTCTGTCTGTAATATCCAGACCGATTTTGACGGTTTTTTTGGCATAAATAAAAATTAAAACTCATGAAATTTTGGACAAAATACGATTCAATGGATAGCACCATGAAAACACTATTTTCCAATGATTATTTAATAACTATATTACGCAGTGAAGATACATATATGAAATGAGGGCAGAGCCACGACCACACAGCTTGTATCACATAAAGTACAGTCCAAGAATGATGACGAACAGTGATAGATGAGAATTTATCGACAAGGCATCATCACTCTGGACTGTATCTATCACGATTAAACATAACATAAGCCCACGCCTGTTATCCCTGAAGGGTTAAGCAGAGGTGAAATAGCCACATTTCACCGAGCATAGTTCCGTCACAGATATGACAAAGGAGTGTGCCTGTCACCATATCGGGCACAAATTCCAGACTCTTGGATGATACTGTGTAGAAAAATCCAATATCAATTGACCCGTCCGGGGATTGAACCCGAGACCTCAGAACGACAGTCATACCGTAATACAACTGCGCCACCGAGTCAGCACGATTAAAGCCTGTAAATAGGTCTGGATTTACATTGCCTGATTACATTAACATGTCATTGTGGCGGGTTTTTCACACGTGTACGGTGCTCACGAACCAGGCTGCATCAAATGCCCTCCTATTCGCATCATCTATTACTAGCTTATTTCGGAACGCGACGTTATGACGCGATGAAGGCACAGTTGGTAGTCCTGTCGAATTCCGCGTCGATGGACGCGGGTTTGAGTCAACGTTTTGAAATTTCGTGACGTAAACATAGCATGGTGGTAGGGCATTTATTAATTAAACGCCCGACAAGTTTGAAAACCTGTTGACCAATACATTGGTATTGGGTATAGGTTTGTTCGGGCAGCATCACTTGAGAACCTTTAGGATAAGTCATCCTGGAACACATCTTCACTTAACATCAGGTGATATTGTGGTCAAAGTACTGAGACTATAGTGTAAAAAAAAACGTACCGATGCGTATCACTATGGCGAACATGAATTCCCTTCCGCCCCGCAAAACATTAAGCATTTGATAACTTTTATAACTCTGAGTAACTCCGTCGGGTTTCATCAAACTTTAAGCTTCACCGAACTTTTCGAATGAGCGCTTATAGGTAGTTTCGTTACACAGGGGCCAGGTTGGGACGTTAGCGACTATAGAAGACGTCACCACGACGCGAGCCTCGCGACCTCTTCTATGGTAAAATCGAGCTTGCGTCCCGACCCTCCTGATGTGTGGCGAAACCATTAGAGCATTAATGCGGGAGACGCTAGAAGCCTAGCTATATCTAAGGAAACTACGGATCTCAAGTTCTCTTACAGATAAACTTTGAGTGTAGTATGCAGGAACTGTTACTGTACTGATAGCAACTATCAATCTATAAAAATTTCAACAGACAAAATTATTTATGTATATTTGAAATTGAGCACGTGACCGAACCGACTTATTAATCAAACTCATTTAAACTGATAATTCATATTAAGATTATGCCCTAATTAATCTATGTGATACGTATAATGATCAACACGTTTTTGACTTGATATCTATGTGATTTTCCTTTATACTTTTAGATAATACTTACTTGGTGCTTTTCATTGTTATAAACGTAAATTGTACTTGGATGTTAGGTCAATGAAACTTATAACATACATTTGTTTTTGGAGAACATACTTTTATGGGTAATCGGCATATTATTAAAGCATTTTAATTAGAGACTAGGACAGATATAAATAAGGAATCATTCTATCATTGCGCCTGCAAAATTATTTGCAAAATGTTTTATTTGTAATTATTTTTAATTGATAATAAAATTGGAAAAATAACTGTGCAGTAAAATCACCTTTTCATTCAATATCAAAATTGTAAAATTAATTTTAACACTTCATATTATGATTAATGCATTGCGCATTTTGTACCTTCAACAAAGGTATTATTAATTCCATTATACCTATGTACATACATGATGATTCAGATTCCTTAGATTTTACTATACTATAAAGAACTTTTTAAAATAGTATCGTTTCTCAAAGAAAGTTAGTATCTGTACTTATTATTAGTAATTGTTACCATTATAAAGATAGGTCTATGTGTATATTATTATTACTATTTTATTCTCGAATGTCTAGTATACAGATTCTCAAGCTTATTTTGCTCACCGCGCCTAATTTGAGAGTGGATTTTTCTAGAGTTTTCCTCATCTTACTTATTTTGCCGTTTTGTTAGTCTATATTTTTTATCAGTCCACGCCTCCACTGGACCCTCAATGCCCCCTAATTTACTCTAGGTCTTCTACATCCACAAGAGGGCGTTATCGCCCTCATTGAGAACCAAGGTCAGACTGGACACTGATATTGTCCGGTCAAAGGGTATTATGATTACTCAGTAATGATAATAATAATAATAATAAATCTTTATTTATAAAATACAAATCAGAGGGTGCAGTGGACCCGGAAAAAAAAAATTTTGTGCCCCGGGATCCAGTGCCTTTCTTTATAACATAACATTACAGCTTTATAATAAAAAACATACTCATGTTGTGTATGTATGAGGTGGATTTGTATGTGTGTGTTTAAGCTATTGTTAAATAAATTAGATGTCACGACTAAAACAGCTTACTTTATTCTAATGTAAGAAATCAGAATGTCATTCCAAAATTACAAAAAACTTTACCTTGTAGTTTAAATTTTGAACCAGAAGAAATACCTATATATTATATAATAATGTGGAGTAAAGCTTCTGTTAAGACCAAATAACCAGTTTTTAAGTTTTAATTTCAAGATATGCGAGTTGAGTGAGTATATATATAATGCATTATTTATTCCATTATATAAATGTGGTGCTAGAAAAAGAGATTGCTGATTTATAAAATTTATTCGGAACTTTTGGATTTTGAAAACTAAATCATTTCTTCGTTTAAGAGTAATTACTTCCGGATCAAACACGACCCTGGAGTGTTGTCTAATAATTAAATTTGTTATAAAAAGTTGACGTACACTGAGGACTTTGGCACATGAATAAAGTTCATGAGTTGGGTAGCGAAATGGTTTAAAATACGTTACCTTTAAAACTGATCTCTGAGCTCTTTCTAAAGACAAGAAATGTGATTTATGAGCCCCTCTAATGTAATAATAAGCCCTTAATATTATGAATTTTAAAGAAAAAGGTACATTTTTAAGAGTATGCAAACGCATAAATACCATCTCCTTATAATAGTTCTTAATTTGACAGCAGCAATTCCGATGTATTCATTTTTATGCGTCACTAGAGATTTTTGGTTCGTGTGCGGAATTATTATATTCTTATAGAACGAGGTTATTGCGAAACGATCGTATTTTTTAAATGAAACACTTATTACGTTCGATTTTTGAAATTTCAAAACGGTACAGTACCTAAATGAAAATTAATATTCGCAGTAAAAATGGAGTATCTACCAATAATGGAGTAGTACCAATAAACCTGGCTATCTACCAACAACCAACCTTTAGTGTCCTGGTTGTTGCGCTAAAGTTTCAGTTTCATTTTTAAGAGCTTTTTGAGATAATAGCGAAACATAATCCTTATCTCTAAAAAAATCATGACAGAAGAAATAATGATTTTTTTTTAGTATTCGCTAATCGTTTTATACATTCCTGAAGGCTTAAATTTCTAGTCACAGGTGCACCTACCTACGCAGTGCAAACGATTCTTGTTTTGTACTATTTATTTCTATTATTTATAATGTTCAAATTTAATTAAGTATTCGCGAAGATTCATTGTACAAATAATATGGTTGAATTATTTAGAAACCGATATAGCAAAGTAAAATCAACCATATTATTTAATTAAGTACCCAGATAATTCTGCGAACTAATAAAAAAAGTGATTTATACTTTCTAAGAAATGTATTTATGATTGGAATGTACCTAATAAGCTTAGTTTAAATTAAAAAAAAATTGGATTAACTTCATGTTTGGTGAATAAACTTTCCAATTATTAAAAAGTAACATTTATCTGTCCTATCTGTTAATTTCTATTAAAAACTATTAACCCCGAAATATGAAAACTCATAATTGGAGGGACATAATTTAATTTAAGAATGATATGTTATTAGCTAAGTATTTTTTTTTATTTGTATATATTTTATGCCGCATTGTAAAAAAATAATCTTTCTTATTTGTAGTGCGTAATTAATATGTCGACTACCCGTAAAAATGAGACAATAGGAAAACAATGGAAAGCTGGCGTAAACGCTAGATTAGTGCTCAAGGGGTTATTTTACAATATGTGTCTTATAAGACATATTAGACACTTAGGTAATAAACATCACCTTTTCAGGTAATCTCACAGATAAAAACTGAAATTGTTGTTTTGTCATGTTTAATCTATTTGGAATATAACGACACTTTATAACAATTATATTTGATAATTCTAGAGTGATATTTATTATAATTATTTCGCGAATACCTACATCTAGGTGGATATTATGATAAACGATTCGATTTAGTTCATATTGAAATAAATTAAAATTCTAGTAATTATAATATTAAGCCAACAATAATCAGTAAATATAATATATTATAAAATATATTTACAGTAAAAGGAACACAATTATGAAGAGATAATGATGGACGTATTTTTAAATAATTAATCTAATTTCGAAACGTTTACTTTACAAATGGTTATTATGAAAGTCGATAAGAAATTCAAGTATTTTGCCACACTGACTTTTGAAAATTGAATACTAATTTATATCACCAGTTCCTTTATTTTTGGAAGCAGATAAAGGCGTGTCCGTCGGTCAATTATTTGTTACAATATTATTTATTAAAATATTGATACGAAGAGAGACTATCGACATTTAAGAGTTAAGATAAACCATAAACGATTTTTAAAAACTGAATAGATAATAAACGTTATTATTCTAAAAATATCACTTAAAAAAACAATGAAAATGATAAAAGAAATATATTTCAGCAAATGAATTATTTTTTAAACATTTTTGTTTTTACAAAAATACTATTATGTTCACTGAAATTAATTTAACATAAAATATGCTAAACAATAATAAATATACACTGTTACTAATATTTTTTGCTAATAAGATTCGACTTTTAAAATAAAGAACAGATAGATTACGCGCATTTTTTTTTTCAAACGGGTCAACTTTTAAGACTCAACCAACCAAGGGGGTCAACAGACGACAAAACATTTGATAGTCGTGTACAAGACTGATGCCTAATGGGCTTTAGAGGTTCTTTAAACAATAACGCTCTCGTCGATAATTTGCATTGTAATCTAATCAAAATTACACTTACCCAATGGTGGACAATTTTCGCGATATCAGACAAAGCACTCAAAATAGTCCAAAGAACACAAAGTTTCCAGTCACTGATCACCTTAAAAATATTTTTGAGCACAGATTTTTACAGTCTTATTCGGCACAGAATTTTGTAAATGCGCGCGTAGTATAAGCGCATCTCGAGTGAACGACAACCTCGCGCGGCGAGATGTCGTCTCCTTGTGATTGTGATGAGAGCACGCACTGTCGCTTTGCTCTCGGAGGAGCAGAAGATGGCCGTTGATTGGTTGAGAGTGGTAGCCGAGCGCGCGGGGGGAGAAGGAGAGAGCACATCTCGTCTGAACCGGGAGCAAGCGAGACAGATAGTGAAGTTCGTTTCGTTTGTCCGCTTGAGTTCTGGTGGATCATTGTTTGAGAGTCAATGATAATATGGAGATGCCGTGCGCTGTGGTTCCGTCTTTATCATTTATTTTATTTAACTTATCTATGAGATTATAATAATGGCGACTAAAATTATTTACCTTGCACTAATTATATAAAAGTTACATTAAAATTAATATGAGCCATTTAAGCAAATCGTATAAGTATATTTCAAGAAGCTTGATTACACTTTTTCGCCAAAATTTTCAATTACATAAATTTATTTTATGGTATTGAATAAATATATCACTTAAATAACTTATTTTTATAACTTTAATTAAAAATAAGTACCTAGATAATAAGATTACCTGATTAAAACATATTACAGAGCTAGTAAATAGGGTGTCGGCTGAAATATTATTGTAAAGCATGAAATAAATTGTTAATTTTTTAAAATTAGAATATAGATAATATTGCACCTTTGCCAAACGCAAATCCATTTTTTCTTGTATTTTATCATTCGCACTATGATAGGTAGGTATGTATTTGAAATTATGTTAAGTTAATTACCTCATATCAACGTTTTCATTAAATACTTAAATATGTATTAAAATCGTTAATGGGTCGTTTTATTAAGTTAATTAATTCCAGAAACTACCAGACAACATGATTTCATAATCCGCACAATATTTTGCATTATCTCATTTAAAATTGATTAGTACCTAATTATTACTTATCGATAGTCAAGAAAAACATATCAATAAAGTAGTTAATTTTTTACTAACCATACATTTGATCAATGTTAGGCCAAAAAAGACTAAGATATTTCGAATCATATTACAATTAATGATTAGTTTTTAAATAAAAGATTTTCCCATGAATATAATTTATTAATTATGACTCTTTCTTACATAATATAAACATCTAACTGTCCGATAATTGGCTTATATGTCGAATTAATTACTGAATCGATTTAATCATTATGAGTTGAATTAATGTGTCGAGTACCCATAAAAATAAGACAATAGGAAAACAATAAAAAGCTGGCGCAAACACCAGGTAAATGCTCAAAGGGTTAAATTATTACAATGAAAATGTTATGAAGATAAAATGTAATAAAATTGGCAAAGAAATAGTCACTGTAAAGTCCTGTTCCAGTACTCTACTTAGTACCTATACAATTGAATATTCAAGGTATTAATCTTATATGCAAATAAAACTGAGGGCACAAATAGAACAACAATCATTAACAATAATTTAATTTATAAAGTTAACTATTACAATAATTTATAATTATGTTTTATCTATGATTAAAAAAAACTGTTAAAGTTATATTTTAACAGACAAGCATTATTTTTATCGACAAAAAGATTCTCTCATTATATCACGGATGATTTCAAAGAATGAGATTTTTTTTTTATGTCAACCCTATCTAAATATAGAAACATTTGCTTATGTCATCAAATGAATTTCACCAAATTTAATGATTTAAATATACATATCATAAATATTGATCTAGATGTATTTTTTACATTCGATAGTGGAGCCTAAAGATTTATAAGGAAATAAAAAACAAACTGTTGTGGGCGATGAAGATATACTGGTCTTACTATACTGATTTAGTAAAAAAATTTCAATAACGATTTTTAAACTCTACTTATTTTAAAGTTATAACATAGGCACACCTACACACTAGTCGTCAGCTCTTACTGCTATTATAGAGTTACCAAAGATACCGTATGACAGATTTCTAAACCTTTGAGAGTTATTATCGAACAACCATAATCACATTAATGTTTATGATTTTATTAATTGACATTGTAAATCGCTAATGCTTTTAATACACGTACGGATTGGACCGCGGACATGGTATGTCGAGCGGCCGAGGTCATCAGTCGCCTAAGTAGGGATGAAGAATAATTTTTTTCAAAAAGATCAATTTATTAAATCGATTCATAAAACATCTAAATGAAAGAGCTCAATCTTTTTATATTTGTTTTATTTGTCATTTTATTCATAAATTGTATTCTTCCAGTGGTCGAAATTAGACTACAATCATCATTTATTGCAAAAAACTGTTTCCAGGTTTTTTTATTAAAAGCACAAAAGGTCATCTGTAGCAACTAAACAAAAAGAGAAGAACGCCTAACCTACTAAAGAAAAATGACACTGAACTGTTTTATTTGTGCCAATTTACAAATGACCATCATTTAATAGAAAACAAAAAGGAAACTCTAATAATCGATACTTTATTAGTTCGAAAGATCAATCGTTTGGTCCTCGATGTTTTGTGAATCGATTCATCAAAGTTAGATTCGAATCGATTCAAAAATCATTCTTTTTCTAAAAGGATTTGTATCCCTACTTAGGGGACTGATAACATCGGCCGCTCGCTGTACTATGTCTGCAGTCCGGTTCGTATGTGAGTTAACACCACATTTACAAAGGTCGACGCAATAGTTACAAATTATATTATTCGATTAGTTGGTATTTAAATGCGTAAAATATTTAATAAACTACTATATAGAAAGCTTTTCAGGATTTGTGATTTGTAAATAATTAATAACTTAACAATTAAAGAATCATAAAAATGTGTGCATTGTGGTTTAATTTGTAAAGAGATTATTAGAATTGTTATTCATCACAGAGAACGAATAGGAAATGAATAATACGTATGTATATAAGTACCTGAAACGTTATCGGTTCGAAGAATTACAAGAAAAAATATTTATACCTTTTATCTACTTACTTAATCTCGAACTAGTTAAAACATGTAGATTTTTCTTTTGTGTTTAAGAAATTGTATCGTAAATTGTTAATTTATTATTATCAAGAAGTATGTTGGTGTTTTATTTTATATCTAGCTTAAATTTCAAAATTACATATAATAGGATGTTCAATGAAGTCTCAAATTACCGTCGAAGATCGTAATGTTCGATTTTATCAAATGCGTACCCGATTATGTAATCATATAACAAAAAGGTCCTGG
Organism: Samia ricini; assembly: GCA_014132275.2. Taxonomy (NCBI): domain Eukaryota; kingdom Metazoa; phylum Arthropoda; class Insecta; order Lepidoptera; family Saturniidae; genus Samia; species Samia ricini. Next base: position 13,615,980 of record AP028158.1, read on the forward strand.
TTTTCTCCCTCTGACTAATATTGAAACTGCATATAGCAAATAATATTTTTACTTTTATAAAACAGATGTTGGTCTAGTCGTTAAAGGTGGTATGCAATTAAAACATCTTAAATGGAATGTTCAGAAATACATGATCAGTTATAATAGGATTTAAAATCGTGCCAATGATTTTTTTGATCTTATGCTAAACCATTCGACAAAGATTTTGTCATTAGTATTATTTTCTTCTGTCTGGTCCGCTTCAATCGTGACCTATTGTAACTTAGTATTTACGTTACTATAATCTATACTAATAATAAACCTTAACACTCATTTTTGTATATATTTTGTGACAGATGTCTATTTTAATCACGAATCTGATATTAATTTTTTGACTGCCTGTCTTTCTGAATTTAACTCGAAAACGACATGACCTATTTTGATAAAAGTTCGTATGCTTAAAGTACATGCTAATTAGCGATTGATGAATAAAAAAAATTATCTATTTATTTTACCTGATTAGGAGGAGAATTGAATGTTATAATGCAGTAAATAAATATGAAGCATATAAAAAATTATGTTCGAGTGAATTCGCTAGTTCCGCTATATTTTTATGTATTGGCATATTTATTAACAGTTAGTCGCAAAATGGTTTATGCATATATAACGTGACCACAGAATTATATTCGAAGTGGGTTATCCCATTTTTACAACATCGATCTCATAAATGAACACAATCTATTATTGTTTTAAGGAACTCTAAAAATTACGCGATTCAACTCACTCGCTTCAAGTGTTATATTAGTGTCATTAAAAATTACCTTTTTTTTCGAATCTCTTTGACAGTTTCACCGAACTTTGAAGAGTGCGTTTAAGGTACTCAGCCGAAAAATGTTAGCTAGGTTACCTCAGCTCGGGCTACCTGTGTTGAAAATTCCACGGAATCAAATCCTACGATGGTTAAGGTAAAACCAAGGTTCCTTACAGATTAATTGAGTGTATTATGCAATATGATTTTTGAGTTACTAGTGTAGGCGGTGTCACTGTCCCACGCTGGGCGGCGGTTATAAGAGTTACCACAGTTGGGGATCGGATCAGAGCAAATCTTGGTCCGCTATCAGAGTGTGCGCGTTCCGTCCCCGGTGGCGGGAACCTTAATTATGCGGACGTGGTCTCAAAAATCAATCGACTATCTTTAAGTAACAAAATATTTAAAATAATGACTTACTCGTTTCATAGTGAAACAAAAATAGCAAGGTAAAAAAAACACCAATTTTTTTACGCAGTTAGCAACAATAAACGTAATGATGCATTGTTTGCGAAAATTCGCATAACGATAATAATAAGTACGAATTTTAGCTCGTAATTTTGTCAAATCAGTACAAATGTTGAAACGTTCAAGTTTAAAGTCACACTATCATAAAGTATGTACATATTGATTTCACGAATTTAGCATAATTTATCAAGCTTAAACAATATTTATTGTTATTATTTTGGGAACATATCATTACATAGATTTTTTTTACACGGTATAGGTTCAGTGCTTTGAGCACCATCTTACCTGATGTTAAGTGACGATGTGATCGAGGCTGGTAAACACACTAAGCCTAGACACTGGTTCTCAAGTGATGCTTCCGGAACACACCGCAACATTACAAAATGCCCTACCACGATAATATGGTTTCCTCAAGGTGTTTTCCTTCACCGAAAGCTCAGGCTGATTTTAGAATTAGATAGTTGGGTTTGAAGCCACGTACGTTGATGCGGAATCCGGCCGCGCTATCCACTACGCCATCATCGCTTAAATAACACATATGTAATGAGGACTATACTAGCAAGAGAATTTCAAAATATTTTGTTTTCTTAAAATCTTTCTATTTCTTAAATTAACATTTGTTTCTTTTTTTATTGGTCAGTATAATTGATTGTTAAAAAAAGAACTTTTATTGACTCGTATTCACTAATGTCGATATACAATAAAACATTTGCTCTTTATAAAGCTGTTTTATCTACCTGAACTTGGAACAATTCACGGCAAATTCAGACTCATATTTTGATCTTTGTATTGTACTGAATTGCTCTTTCTGAATTGTTAACATCTGCAAAGGTATAATTTTTTTTTTGGTCCCATTTATGCCTTTTAAGGAAAAGGCAAAGGTACTGGTAGACGCAGCCGAGTCAGACGTTAGGATCACTATCAATAAATGAATGGCGGTATCAATATGGTGGCCTTCTGTTACGATCACAACGGGAATGACTGGGACATTTCAGAATTCACGCTCGGTGTCATTATTTTCACTTCACTACACTTGCGCATCATAACTACACTATATCACGTACAATCCCACCATATAATATGTAGTCTAATACTGCAAGATAATGAATTAAAATAAAAATAAGGACGTCAACATGACGGACCAAAATTGCGCCAAGCACCCCCCCCCCCCATCACCGCAAAGGTATCAACTACCACACATTGTTATACTGGTAGGTTCAAATTATTTGGCATTAAGCACCCCTTGCTACCTAGCACCTAGACCCAGTGTATAGCCACCTTTAGATTAAAATTCTCTAATCAGCTGCATTTGTTAACATTAATTAGTTTAAAAGTATTTATGAATGTTTATATTCGAGATTTTATATATTTTATTCTATCTATCTAATATATCTAGATTATATTCTAGATTCATCCAGATCAACCTAAAATAGCTTAAGAAATTATCATAACTGGATTTAATTTTTAAACTTGCGTGCCATTTTTATTTTTGTCTTTAGAAATATCTTATAAAGCATGTAAGCAAAAAATAAACGCTACAGATTTGACGTCATTCGTACATTGTTCTAAGAATTGATCCGATAAGTAGATAAAATTAATGTTTCAAATTATTATCTTAATACAAAAGAAAATCACCCAAAAGTATTGTGACAATAATGATAAAGTATCTCGCTTTGGTAGGTATATCCTGTTGTTGTATTATATTCTGTAGCTTCGGGGAGTTTTTCATACGGAGATAATCACCTAATAATTATAAAAGAAATTTCTTTAAACTAATAATTGTAATCAAATGCAACATTTCTGTATATCGTATATTTCAACGAATATTTATAACCGTGCAAAAATTGTACAAGCATTATTCTTGAATACCCTCCTTCTTCTTAGTAAAAGTAAGCAAAGTCCTCAAAGCCCCCCCATTACTATTGTAACGTAAGCATTGGTATAATTTTTACAAAATCTCCTTAAGTAATTAAATGTAAATAGCTAAATATTGCTTCATTAAACACCATTCAGTTCCACGTCCTTCATATCATCAGAAATATGCCAAGCATAGATCCAGCCCCGGATCTAGGGGCGATGGGAGCTAAGCCAAGCAAAGAGGGGCACTTTCGGCTGTTTCAGGGGACGCCAAAATCATAGCATAATATTATTAAAAATAAACTTGTTCCACACAGGGCCTAGCATATGGAGGTCTGACTTTTTTAAGTAATTTATCTGAAACGCTGGGGAGAGGGGCGCCACTATCAAGTTTTTTGCCTCGATTGAAAAAACTCGTTGGTTTTTCAGCTGCTGTAACACGCCTCCCATTGGACCCCTAGGCAAAGATAAAATATTGTATACCTTTTGACATTCCTAGCTTCCGCCACCAAAGGCTATAACTATAAATTGTATTATACAAAATTATACATCTATATCTACATTTATAAAAAAATACAGATCGAGTTTCTTACCAGCTCAACTGGATTGTTGTTCCGAACTGGTGGTAGTGTTCTGACGTTTATAAGCGCCTTCTTAGCTCATAAATTGAATACAGAATTTTTTTATTTCGATTTATTGCTCGTCTGTTTGTTAACTAATTTATTACAGCCAATAGATGAAAACTCGGCATAGCTCGGTTGAAATGTGGCTCATAATACGCAATCTTTTACAAATTGTAGGGAGATAGGAATTGTAACATCACTGATACGTGCGAATCGGCCTTAACGAACTCAAGGTGGCATCCGAGTGACCAATATGGCGACTGCCATTTCCACCATTAGAATTAAACAAAACACTCGACAATCCGAATTTTGCGGATATATGTTGTCGACTTGAAATATTTTTTTTTTATATTTTATTATTCACGTAAGGTCAATCAAATACAATCGAGGCTACCGTACCCCTTTACGGAATTATTAATATAGAATGACGAGCTTAACGATTTTAGAGACAGTTGTTCTAATTTTTTAATATATTATATATAAATTTCATTATTCTCACAAGACAATATACGGACAGTAGTCATCCATGGAGCCCAGTTGTGATTTCAGCTTATAGTATTGAATAGAGTACTTAGTTGTTTATTCAATTGAAATGAACCGATAGTACGTCAATGTACCTAGTACCTCCACATTTTATAAAAAGAAGTTACTAAATGTAGAATGTAATCATACAGCGCAGTTGAATTATATAGTTTTGGTATCAAATATTCGTGAGTGGAGTGAGTCCACATCTCGCGCGGTTTGACCTCGAGTAATCGGTCAAACGTATTTGAGCAAACATAACGCCCTTCGATCTGTCAACACGTGGTAAACGTGTCTCTCTGTTGGATTTTGTGTATCCTTGTTCTATTTGAGTTATTATGACGCAATATGTCCACGGGAATCAATAAAAACTTAGCAACCATGGGTCCTGCCGACAGAAATGAAAACTGGATACCAAAAACACCGGGTTTTTTTTAATGTTTAAATTTCATAATTTGTTAATTGCAATTTTTAACATATAACATTTCATTTGTCTAGTTTTTACATTTATTAACTCTCCGTGAAATAATTATGTACTTTCTTACATAGTATATTGATAATCAAAACATACGTGAGGCTGCGTAAGTATAAATTGTATCTTTTATCTCTTAACGCTACCACTTAAACGCCATCTTATACTTGATATACTGTAGAGTGTAGGATGTTAGGAGCTGACGTAATTACATTAATTGGTAACGCGAATCTATAAGTTTCCCCCTGCCGAGAATCGCTCAACGTCGCTAAAGAAGTTTTGAATAAAATGAAAAAAAATCTCCCCATAAGGACAAATTAGGATTTTTTTTTTTATTTTACGCGATATAGGCTCAGTGCTTTCACCACACCCTCACCTGATGTTAAGTGACGATCTTGTCTAGTCTGGTAAACACAGTAAACCTAGGTTCTCAATGCAGTCAGAACACACCTATTGGTATTTCGCGACATGTTTTCAAACTTGAGGGGGGTAGCTACCCAGGCGAGCATTATTAGAAAAAGCCCTACCACCATGCTATGATTTTCTCACGATGATTTCCTTCACCGAAAGCTCAGGCCGATTTAGAGTTGGATAGGTGGAATCGTGCCCGCGTAAATTGACGCGGAATCCAGCCACAGTACTTATTGCGCCATCATCGCTGGTCTGTATTAAAATAGTATTGCTATCCCCAAAGTAATAATCCTAACTGCGTGAAGTTTAGGTTAGTAACTTAAGCCGACGATAATGGGTAGAGGAGAGGTATCCGATTTAGTTTAAACTCCATCTTAGGATCCTTCCTATACAGCTCCCTTTTTCTTAAAATTACCTATATTTTGTTTTTATTACACCTTATTTGTATCTTTTATCTCAATTTTAATAATTATATCTTTAAATTTTGCTGTATACAATATAAACTTTACAAGGCTGAATTTTTCACTCAGTCGTTTGTAAGCGGAGATCACATTTAAAATGGAGTGAGAATTGGCACAGAATTGTTGGCGGTAAAGAGATACGTAGAGATGCATTGCTTCTAAAAGCAAGCTTGGAGGAACAATCACTTTTAGGTCAGCGAATTGTCAATAATATTGAGAATAAAATAGCTTCTAAATAAAGAACGAAGGAGAACAACTTAAGAAACTCCTTGAAAGTATTTGTATTGTTGGATATTAATTGTTCGAACTGAGAGTTTAATAATTAACATATCAATTGTGCACAGGTGCTAATCGGATTTATAAATGATTGATACATGACCGTATCTCTACGTGATAAATATCTATCACTAAATTTAAATATTCAGAAATCTTTCGTAATACTGATTAATAGAAATGGAATTTCCTGACAGAAGATTGTATTTTGTTTGAAGGGTTTGTCCATTTTAGACACAAAAAGGCTATCATCAAAGCCTTCATAAATCAAGTAGGACAACATACGTACAATATAACTGATATTGCATGCTTTTGCAAAATTAAGTTAAGATTTACAAATTCATTTTGTTCTTATTTGTTATTAGCAATTTATCATCTGCCGGATCTTACCAAATTAACAAATTATTAACTTCATCGTGATAGGTAAGTAATATAACGAAAATGAAATTATGTAGGTGAACAAAGTTTTGGTTAAAGAGAATGCAATTTTAAATTTTGTCCAGTAAACAAAATTTTTGAAGTGTAAACTTCTTTAGCGGCGTCGGGCGTTTCTCGATAGCAGGAATGACTTAAAGATTCGCGTTACGAGTGCAGTATATCAAGTATAAGATGGCGTTTAAAAGCTGGCGCTCAGAGATTGATAAAATGTATACTTACGCGTTGCCTATCGTACGTTTTGATTAGGAATAAATTATATAAGAATATACTGTAATTATTGCTCGGAGCGTCGGTAGATTTGAAAACCAGACAAATGTAACTTAAATTAACATTTACCTTTTTTTTTTTTTTTTTTTTTGACTAAGGGAATGCATTTACGCCTTACCCCTACCAAGTAAACTGGAATGACGAGCGTCTCCCTAGTGAAGGTAGTGCGTGAAGGACGTCTTACACACCAGTGTGGGACTCGACCGACGAGAAGCGCCGGGAATACCCACTATACCTCTCGGGGCCACCCACCGCATTCAGGGGACGATACGGGATCGGTGTCACAAACACCGCGTTGTCCCATGCGACAGGCCTAACAGGGCCACGTCCATTTAATTAGCCCGTTGGGGATGTGGAGGAAGTCGCTGCCTGACCCACAGGCTCTCTCCCAGAGGCTCTCTCCCACACACCTTTTCGCCCGATTCTGCAGAGAGAATTTTCGTCCGGAGGAAGGGGTGGTTACCAACTGACACACAGTCTCTCCACCCCTCCCCCCTCATAGAAGAAGAAGTCCCCATGGCTAACTACTTTTTTTTATTCTATCGATCTAGGTATACAATTTTAAAGATTGTCCTTTTATATAAGGCAGTAGCCAAGGTCGTGCATCGATTTCCAACTGATCTGGTTCCTTTACGCATAGCCAGCGTGATACAATTACACTTTCATGAATATCCATTATACTCCACTCTATACCCCTGCATACTATACAGAGCTATATGTGTTTTAAAAGTGACATTAACATCTGTAGTTTCCCTTAAGAGCATATCCTAGCGGCCTTTATTCCATACAAACGTAGTCCCCTGTTTCCTCCCTGGATAATGTATAATGGCATTATGGTAAATATTTTTATATCAAATGATATATATCCACCACCACCATGCCAGTACGTTTTGATTTTTTCGATAAATCAGTTATTCTAGAAGCTAGAAGCCTTTGATAATGAAAAAAATGCTCAATTTTTACCATCATTTTTAGAAGTTCGTCAAACAAATTTGATGGAGAACCCTAACCTAACCTAACCAAAGTCTTTCTAATTCTATAACTGAAAGAAAATTAAAAATCGGTTCATTTTTGGAGGAGAAAACAGGGAAACTACGCAGTGATATTTTCGTTTATTTTGCATACGGTAAAATCAGCCCAAGATGCAGTTGTCCCTATTCTTTCTTTTGGGGCGCAACGCGATAGCAATAGATTTCTGAAATAGATACTTTCATTAAACTAGAAAACGTTATTATAGTTCTTTGTTTTAGTATGTTCTGCAAATATATCTAAATGTAACCAAGTAAATGGTGACTGACTAAGATAAGATCCTTCCTTCTATGTAAGTGTTTGTCCAACGGCCGGTCATATCAGATAACCATTACAGTTTCCTATCCATCATTTTTAGTACCGTTAACTGATATAGCTTTTGTAAAGGTACGATACGATAAACGTCTATTTCCATGTCTTTATTTACTCTCAGTAGATAATGTTTAATGGATTTTTCAATAGATTAAGTTTAAAATACCTCATGTTATAAATAAATAAGTCTTTGTATCGTTTTATAATAATATCATAGGATTTATAATTCATTATGCAGATCCTAATTACAGATTATTGCTAAAACTATTCCATGCTTCTTAAGTATCCTAAGACTAATTAATATTTTCGTATCGAATTTATCGGTATTCCCCGAGCCATTAGAAATCCGATACTCTTTACTTAGGGGAAGTCCATTCTTAATAAATTTGGAAAGGCTGTCTTCTACAATATTGAAATAATATCGTATTGTAATATTATTGAATAATTTTCCAATATCGTAGGTTTTTTAACGGTTATGATTTTATTCGTCGTTTTTATTTTGGCAAACCTTTAGAGATTGTCCTCTGTGAACTTTTCCTTCAAGCTATGTCGTATCATATCTCAGTATTAATTACAATAAAGATGTTGATAGATTTTTAATACCAGCCGAAAGCAACTTTATACCTACACCTTCGCTTCGTTTCATTATATTTTTGCATTCGTTTGTACAGAGTACACAATCGTCAAAAGTACACAACAATTCTGCAAAATACATCGGGCTTTCAAGAATAAAACAAATAAAAAGAACATGACGTTTTAAAATGTTACCATAAACTCTAAACATTCATCATATCATATTGGAATCTGAACATTTTGGGTTGGGCGTTGCGTTGAACTCTGTATCAACCCCGTATTTATTTACCTATTTAGAGAGAACTTTAACATTATATTGTCAAATTACATGATGACTGCGACAGTTAAATGATATTCGTCTGTCTGTGATTGTCATTTGTTTTTTTTACCTTTACTCTTATTAACATCCAGTACAGCATAGTTATTTTGCGAAGGCTACATCAAAAAGCCCTGGCAATTGCGCCCGTATCTGTTTATCAAAAGTTTGTGTACCATATTAGAACGACTGTAGTTAATTGCTTCTAGACAAAAAAAAACAAACACACACACACACGCACACATTCTTTGGAAATATAACCTTGGATTTTAATAAAACAGTCTACTAGATAAAAGATTTCAATTATCTTGATATCGATTAATGTCATGGCAATTGATACCCCTTTATGTTTAGTTTGTTGATTAGTTCAGTCTGACCTTCTAAATGTTGTTTCTTTTTTGTTGTTGCCGATATATTTGTTTACTAACCTTGTATTGTTCTTAATAACCCTTTAATTGTCACTTCGGATTAGACTTGTCTTGCTTTTTGAGGGTATTATAATATTAAGATTAAGATAGAAGTAGGAACTTATTTTACTTAAGTTCTAAGGACTTCTAATATCTTAGTCTATGCAAACCTTATTATATTCCAAATTTTAAAGCGATATTGGCACAGGGGATAGTGCGGCCGGATTTCACGTCAATGGACGAGGGTTCAAGCCCACCAACTCTAAAATCAGCTTGAGCTTTCGGTGAAAGAAAACATCGTGGGGAAACGATAGCATGGTGGTAGGGCATTTTCTTATAATGCCCGTCTGTATATCTAACCACATTCAAGTTTGAAAATCTGTCGCCAAATACCAATAGGTGTGTTCCGGCAGCGTCACTTGAGAACCAGTACCTCTAGGCTTAGTATGTTTACCATCTTGGATACCATACCATATCGTCACAACATCATGTGTGATTGTGGTGAAAGTACTAAGCCTCTACCGTATATCTAATACGAAATATGGACTCGATTCTACAGCTTCATGTAATATATGTTCGTTTTGAATAATTTCTACACATATTTCTCTCGATATTCTCTGTAACTAGGTTACGATCCAGGAAAGGTTCGTTTATTCATATAGTTTTGTGTGACGCATTTACCGCTACAGGACACCTAAGTGTATTTTGCTCATTTATCCTTTTACGGAAGAATATATTTTACGTCACGAATTGAGTTTGTTTGAGTGACTAAACGTTGATAATAATGTTACCTCAATATATAATAAACTAATGTCATAATATATACCAATATGTATAAATACGTTATTATTAATTTATTTTATAGTCTGATAAGGTATTCATTTAAGGTATTCAAGGTATTCATGCCAAGCTTGGCTTGGAAATACATCACTAAAATATGATACCAAATAATTGCATATGCTGCCAAAATCGCATGTTACATTTTATAAGCATCCTATTATAATGTGAAGTACATATATAGATGAAGAGTAAAATGTATTTAAAAAAAAAAAAACTAGGCAGCCATGGGGATTGCTGAAAGAAGTGAAAACTAGGAATATTAGAAAAAACTGGTTTTTTAATGTGTATATTTCATAATTTGTTAATTGAAATTATTAATATGACATATAAAATTCGAATAGATTTTACAACTACTGTCGCTCCGAGCAAATATTTATATAAGCTGTGTGAGTATAAAATTGTATTATTTATCTCTGATCACCAGCACTTTAAACGCCATCTGTATACTTGACATACTGTAAGCATGTTGTCGGCTGACGTCATAGCATTGGTAACGTGAATCTAAAAGTTCTGCCCCTGCCGAGGATCGCTCAATGCCGCTAAAGAAGTTTTGACTTCAAAAATTGTGTGTGTAAATTTTACATACGGTTAAATTGAAACTTTTAATAGACTCAACTGAGTCGTTTACAATCAAACGCCGTCACATCCAGTGCTGATGTATATTATTGATTACATAGTTTAAAATATATCGGTTTTTTTTTCTATAGTTTGTGAGGTTTGTATCGGTTTTTGCAACGAAGTTCTGTTTTTAAATTCCAATTACTCATATAGTGGGTTAGTAAGCGGAGAGTTTTTTGGGTTTCATATAGTTTGAAAAACGAAGATATAGTAAACATCAAAATCTTTTTTTCCAATGCAGATGTAGACGTTAGTAATTAATGACGTACCACAACTTTTGTTGTGTTATTTTTTGTTCAACGTGCTTACAGTAGTTAGTAGGACAGTTTTGATCCCACCCCTCCACTCATCCCTTGTCAGCAAAAGTAAGCATCTCTTAGTTTTATGATGTAAGCATTGATATAATTTTGAAAATAAAAATTATTAAGCAAATATTGGTTACGAAATCACCATACAGAGCCCTCCGTCTCCTATATCATCAAAAATAAACAAGGCATAGATACCCTTTCGCTCCCATTGGTGCTTACGAAATACTGGAAAGGCTCCAAAATAAATCCTGATGGTCGTTGGTGAGCAGTTTTTTAAAGGTTACTTTGGAACCAGTGGTAGTAGAAATATTCGTCTGATAGGAAAGGCTAAGAGACGTTTTTGTCCATACCGCCAATTTTGAAGTTCAAACTTGAATCAACACCCTAGCAATACGATGGCAATCTCTCTAGACTGTTACATGGGATTCTTGTGGCACCTCAGAATAAATGCTTCGTGCCATTATTTTCAATTCACTTTACTCGTACACAATAATTGAGTTTCTTGCCAGCTCTTCTCGACTGGGTTATTTTCCGAACCGCTGGTAGTTTTTTGACGTTCATAAGCGCCTTCTAAGGGTCCAATTTGAATAAACAAGTTATTGATTTGATTTTGATAACCAAACTATATTACATAAATCGCCACCAAAATCACACAATATAGAGTCCAGTAACACAAGTTATTGAATTGAAGATTACCCCATCCTAGACCACATCGACACTTAAAATCAGGCGAGATTGTGGTCAAAGCACTGTGCCTATATCGTGTAAAAAAACAAAGACTGAGTTGCCTCCAAAAAGCCCTCTTGGAACCATTGAAATTGAATTTTTGGGATAAACAGACGCTAGTACTGTGCCAAGATCAGATATAATTGTGGCTTATAAAAATATATGGGTATATAAAAATGGTTCACTCCTATTTGTGCATAGATAAGTAGACGATTGCATTTTCCCGCCAAATCGCGGAAACGGCGCGAAATTCATTCACCAACCGACGAACGTGTTTACAAACATGACGTCTGTAACGGAAAAAATAGACAGACGGGATGCTCAGTCCGCTTAGTTTACAAAATATAGACCAAAGTGACTTCAAACATAACTAATAGGTGCTAATTAGGTGTTAATAATTCGAATCTGTTAATAGTACATTAAGAAGATACACAATACGGCATTCTTAAAAAATATGGCGGATACACATGGATTACACGGATTACTTATATAACATAGAAATGTTTTACTTCATAGATTTAAAAAAATTGTCAACGGAAATAATAAAAATATTGTGGAATATAGACTACTATTAATGTACTGTTTCAGAAAAAATGGTTGTTTAACTGATATATTAAAATAAATTACATAAATAAGTAATCTAAACTTCAATACATAGTAAATTGTTTAATTATATAAAATACTTCGATAATAAAATATTATTGTAAGTAAATGAATCCTTATCGTTTTATGTTTATTCAAATGTATCTATAGGTACGATGTATGTAAAAGAAAATATTATACTTAAAAGATGCCGACAATTTCTTTAGAAATGGAGTTGTGTTTGAGAAGGGAGTTTGAAATAAAAACTAAAAACAAGATAGCTTCATATAAAAATATATAACAATAATAATTATATATTACACCAAAATAGTTAAAATTGATAGTTCCATAGAGCTTATACAAATTTACAAGTTAATGAAGTCACTATCTAAAATATTACGTTATGTTGAATTACAAAACATAAAATCAACGTCGAGCAGGTTTTAATCAATCGTGTAAAAATATTGTAACGGTTTCGTGGTTCTGTAATCGATGTACATATCTATCGTCTAAGCGCATGATATATAATGTAACTTTTTTTCAACATACCTACAACGCGGTAACTGACACTGGCCGGTAGGAATGTCTTGAGCTGACGTGCGCGAGAAAAAAAAAATGTTAAGATTCAGTTTCGCGCCAAACGATGCTTCCGCTATGTGTGTTTGGTCGCGTGATGAAAATGATGTATTATTGGTCGTGATACGGCTTTCATTCGCTTTCGTTCGAGAATAGATGTTTCATCCACGGTGCATTATTTGCGATTCTTCCGTGTACAGGTTCTTTTGTATGTTTTAACGATGATTACGTTCATTATGAATTTCTATTAGCTAAATGTTTGTAATGAGGTATAATAATTGAGATCATTACATTAAATTTAGCATCTTTATTAGATGGACTGGCTGGTTATCATGCACACGTCATCGCCTATGTTGCAATTTAGATAGCATTCATATACCTTCTTTTTTTTTAGGTTTTTTTCGTGGGGTAATGCATTTACGCATCCCCCTGGTAGCTTAAGCGGGGAGTTAATTCTTCCAGGTTAAGTTAGCGGGGGGGGGGGGGTGTATGCGCGACTCGTCCGGCTCGAAGGGGGGCGCAGCTTGACATTTGAAACTCAACTATTATCAAATAACGAAGGTATGGCTATCGTGAGTTCTTGCTCCTATGCTTAGAAGCTACATACTATGTAATTGGCTACGATAATTAAAAAGTAGGTACAAATCTATAAGTCCAATACATATAAATACTTACAAAGTGATTCACTGTGTCATGGTGTATCAATTTACCATTGTTACGGACGGCGACGTTTATTAAGTCAATTTTCTGTTTAAAACACACCTTATTAGATTGAGTTTATTACATTTAACTTCATTCGATGCGCTTTACCAACGGTGTGTATACTCTTTAATGTCAGAATAACAAGTGTGTTTGATGTAAGACATTATAGGTTAAAGAGATGGAATGTTTAAAATAAATAAATTTAATATTAGTTGCAATAGTCAATTGCTAATATTTTTAGAAGTTAATAAAGGCTAATCGAACACAACTTTGATTTCATTTTAATACTACTTGTTGCTAACTCATGATTTAGCTTAAACATTATGTTTATAAAGAGGAATGAATCACAAGTGGAAGAATTGAAAAATGCCAGTAAATACTTGGAAATAGAACTCGAAATTGAAGGCGTCATTACGGAGGCGAGGACGAGAGAATACCATCACGCACACTTAACAAAAATATCACTAAAACCATTTAATTTTTTTGTCAAATATTGCGTTATATTTGAACAATATTAAATTTGTTGCTAAGTCTAATACTACAAAGCATACCATTGATCATATTCACGACGAATCTTTGAGTTTTGTTTGAGCAATGGTTAAAAAATAAGAGTGCTTTTATGATAAAAAAAAAATCCGAAATTTTAATGCATTTAATAATTCTAGTATGGATTATACTCTCTAAGATTACCTAACGCTTTTTTTCCGTTAAAATATTGATACTGTTGTCGCATCATTTTATATTTGAACACAATATTTGTCTGGGCTGATATCGTTTCTTCTTGGCAGTGTTGCCCGTGTCAATATTGTCAGAGCGGCCGTTGACCTCACAGTTGCATCGCGCACATGATCTGAATAACATTATTATAAAACTAATAAATATTTAAGAGGATTATAATTTATCCATTATGCGATGATACAAGTTTGTTTACAGCAAGGTTTTTGTTTACATTATTCAAAGCGTAAACAGTAAACTCAGCCGTTCTATGATCGAGTGAAGAGATTTGTTGTTCATTTTTTAAAGTTTCTTTCTGTAAAAAGTATACATATGATTATTTTTTTTTTAATTAAGTTGTTATGGATACTAGAACTTTTTATTGGATTCTTGGTTGTTCTTTTTCGTGAGTTTACAAAACAAAATAAATTAGAAATTTTACAATAAATTGTTTTTCATTTAAGTTTATAATTACCACGATCTCTATACGTGGTTATAGCATGTATCGAACGAGTGTAAAATAATACAATAATTATAACGGGATTATAAATAATATAAGAGGCGTAAAAAGAATTTTCCGTTATTAAACAATAAACACTTGTTAACACATAAACGAAGAGAAGCCATCTGTTTTCAGATAATAATGGTTTCGCACCAAACATGTTTTGATTCTACTCTATGCAGCGTCGTTAACCTCTGCCTTATACTTAGTTATATATTTGCGTCACAAATTATACGATTGATGATGACAGCTGGTTTTTGAGAGGCTTTACTTTTCAAATTAATTGTTTTCATTTGAACACAAGTGCAAACATGGTTTATTTAAGTTGTGTAGTGAATGTCCCCAAGTACTGGATGGCAAGGTTACCCCGCTAAGACAATTAATTGTAAAGTTTACACATCGGTCTGTAATTCTAAATATAACCATATTCGTTCGTTTGTCAAAATTTGACTATTATTGAAGATCTGAGAAAAAATTGTTTATTGACTACACTGTATATAAAACTAAATAAAAGAAAATTGTCTGACAAACAGAAAAACAAAAGCCACTGCAATGTTTTATCCTTGCCTATTTATTTACATTCAGTTAAAAAAGTATCAGGAATGGATGATTTGTGTATTGTTCCAAATTCAAGTTTTTTTTGTTGTTGTTAGATTGCAACAACTGTTTTTCATTTTGGCGCGGAGTTTGAGTTACATCTGTCATTTAGATTAAATACAGATCTGCTTTTAGTTAGATCATATATATCCTTCTAGATAATGGCAATCTCTGCACACACAATTTGTGCCAGTGTTATATGGGTAAGTATTTACCCATATAACATGTATGTACATTTTATGTATGTATTTTCAATCTTGTATGAGCGTCACCAAGCTCCAGCAAAACGGTGGCCCATCCTGCTCGAACTTTCTATAGAACTTTGTCGGCACCTCAGAGTAAATGTTACGCGTTATTTTCTATAATAAACTCAACTTGTACACAATAACCAAACTATATCTATATGTAAAACAACTGTTACATGACAGACTGAGATCTCGCCAAAAACTCAGATCATATCAAGCGTGTATTGCGAATTTCATAATGGACAAAAATATCGAACAAAGTTTGTCTTAAATTTTGCATCGCCTATGGAATTTCAGGTTCGGAGACGTGTTGAAGGCGTTAAAATTACTTTGGATGAATAACTAACATTATATGTATTATTGATCTTTACCCGGTACTTTCTTGACAGAGTATTATAATGTTTCGTTTGGTAAAATGCTTCTGTCAATGTAAAGGTAAATTCATCGTAATTTACGTTATATTCATCGCCGTCAAACCGAACTTTGTAAGACTTTGGTGTTTAAAAACATATTTTCGGGTCATTGGGACATAAAGACTAATTATATTTTAATTTAAATAATAAGGTCGCGGGAATCCGTTGGTATGCGGGAGGCGCAAAAACGGTCGTTGTAGAGATATTTCGGGGAGACCTATGTATGTGGTACCTAACAGTGGACCTTTTTCGATTGTATGGATGAATGGAATAGATGGATTAATTTATATCGCATACCCATTTCTAATTACATTTAAAATATTGTATATATTTAATACTATTTTTTATGTTATAAGTTATCAGGCAGTGAAGTATTGTTTGTTTGAATTACCTATATATAAATAAGATATATGTATATAAAAATATTACTAGATTAATTAATTATAAACTAAAAAATGATTCATAGATAAAATCAATTTTCAATTAATAATAGGTACAATTAATTATCTCTTGAATAATAAAACAAAGCACTAGGCATGTCAATTTCCTCTTTTTATGAAGGTCGAAAATACTTTGATATATCGGGAAAAATTCCGCCATACGTTGTTACACCATTTTTGATGGGTAATGTAAAGACAGTAATGATGTAAGACATGGTGAAGTTTTTAACATTCTGAAGTCCTTGTGGCATTTACCATTGAGTGTCCGAAGTCCTCACCACAAAGCTCTAGTGTGCTGTCAAGGCTCTTCAGGTTAACAATTAACATCCATTCAACCGAAAGGCGTCCACTGCTGGACCTAGGCCTGCCCCAAATATCTCCACAACGAGCAGTCTTGCGCCAGGTCGTCAGTCCACGTCCTACGCACACTGCACCTTCGGGTACGCGGCAGCCATTCGAGAATCCGCTAGACCCATTGGGCATCGGTTCTACAAGCAATGCACCCAGCCCATTACCACTTAAGTCTGGGAATTTTTCGGCCAATGTACTTTGTTTATTCTATGAATGTCCTCATTCATGATCCGATCACGCAGTGAAACTTCAAGCATAGCCCTTTCTTTGGGTAACTTTGAGTTTTCTAATTAGGACCATTGTAAGCGACCACGTCTCAGTGCCGTAAGTCATCACTGGCAACATACACTGGTCGAAGACTCGTCTTGAGACACTGCTTTATTTCAAACGAGAAGATTTTTCGTAGCTTCCCGAACGAGGCTTAGTGTTAGTTAGCTCGAAAAAAAAAAATGACAAACGTTAAATATTTTTAGAAGCGTAACTATTTGTGTATGTCCGTTAAGAGTCCGTTTCTTTAAGATCCCACTTGTTAGCAATAGAAAGCAAGATCTTACCCCTACACATGATTGACGCAGGCAGTAGAATAATGTTGAAAAAAAAATTAATTAAAATATATTACATACATATAGATGTCTAATCTCACATGTCATCACAAAAAGCAAAGGATAACCCCCTCATGGATATGGATATTTGATCGGACCCTAACCGAAAAAAAACCATATTATTAGCTTCATTGTACTCCATTATAAATAAAAATTAAAAAACAATACATTAATATTATCGAATCAGTAATAACATAATTCCTCAAAACAGTATACCATAAAAGGAAAAGGTACTAATAGACCATGCAGTTAAGTCAGACGTTAGGAACACTAGCAATAAATGGTGATAACAAAATGGCGGCCTTCTGTTACAATCACAACGGGAGTGATTGGGACATTTCAGAATTCATGCTCTGTATCATTATTTACACTTCACTACGCTTGTGCATCGTAACTAAAATATATCACGTAAAATGCCACCAAAATTACATAATATATAGTCAAATAATGCAAGACAATGAATTCAAAATAAGGACGACTACATGACAAATCAAAATAGCACCAAGCACCCATACCAGAGACAATACTCATCATACAAACGAGAACAAAACAAGTTAAACGGCCTCTTTCATATAGAAAATGAAATGATTAATTCAAATTGTAAAGAGTAAAATGAAATGACCACAATAATAGAGGCATCAGACAATGCCACCGGTCACTTACCCGGCTATTTTATGTCGCTAACACGGCTAAACAATAGAGCTAACGTGCCGAAGAAATTGCGTTATATTATAATACACCTCTACACTAGAATTATTTCAATAATAAGGAGATAGAAGTAAACAAATTGTTTGGAAAATGTTTGTATTCTCGATTGTTAGTTGACAGTGAAAGTAAAAATCATAGACATGATGTATACAAGACAATATATTTTTTACTTCGTTCATACTAATGTTTGATACACGTAAAAAGCGATGAATGGTGTTTAGAAAAGCAACATTTGCATATTAATATTCTTTTTTTTATTTCAAATTATACCATTGCTTACGTAATCAGAGAGCGGGGGGCGGCATCCCTTGATGTTGCTCCAAGAGCTTTCCTTGAAACTGCTGACGAGAGGATGGAGAGGTGTCACGTAGAATAAATAAAACGTAACGAAGGCCCATTATAGGTAAGGTCATAATTGCGAATAGTGTGTCGGTTAATATCAAAAGTTATATCCCAACTAACGCTTTTTTTCGTCAAGAAAAACGACGTTTATCAAAAAAGCAGATGATTGCTACTAGTTTTACTTGTAGAATGTAATTATTTTTGCTTTATCAAGATAATAAAGCAATTTTATGCAGTGTAACAATGTACATAAAGTTAGTAAAAAATGTAATTAAATATTGGATATAGCGAGTTTGATTTACAGAAGAGCATTTATATGATTGATTCGATTGATGAATTTGATATACAACCAAACTTTGAACTAAAATTACTATGGCAAAACAATTGATTTTATCACTGTTGAAAAGGATGTCATATTTCTTAGCAAAATTACAATTATATTACACTAGCTGCGTTCACGTTTTAAATGTTCTGTACTACGTTTTAAATATATACCTAACCTAAAAAAATTAATGAATGAAGAAAAATAAGAGTTTTTTTTTTTTATTACCGGAAAAAATATACATACGAGTAAATAGAAAAAAAATAAGAAAGGGTCAATGGAATTCAAACAATAAATAGCCAATATTAAAAAAAAAAAACAAAATATTTTTATGAACGTCATAAACACTACCACCGGTTCGAAAAAACACCCCAGTTGACAAGAACGTAGGCAAGAAACTCGATCTGGTTCCTTTTTTTAATAAATATAATATTATATAATTTTTTTTAAATATAAAAACTATATAAATTATAGTCATAACTAATCTTAGCGGAAGCACAGTGATGTGTGTAAATTCTAGACATGATTATTGTTCACGTAATGATCCATCCTGTATAAACCCTTTTAACCATCCAAATTCCGCGCCGAATGGTCGTAGTCACATCTTGATATGTTCAGGAGTTTGAGGTTATGGTGCGTCAAAGGACGCCCATTTTCCTTATATATATCAAAATCGGTCAAATCCACTTTGGGTGAAAATGTATTTTTTAATATACGATTTTACTCAAAGTGGATTTTACCGATTTTGATATTTACCAACACAATTATTAAAAAATGTCGCTTAGATCGGAGGTAGGAAATGCAATATGTTTTTCAATAAGAGTTATAGTGTCTATTATATTGAGTTGCAAGGAAAACTTTAATATTTAATTGTTACAGCCTCTTTTTACAAAAATTACATATATAATTAATAACTCAAGTGTTTGAAAATGTCACAATAAAATTTCTTCACGATTTGGGAAGTTCTTCATCGAAGGTTCAGGTAGATAGTTTGTAAATGGTGACTCATTTGGTTAACCACTGCGTCACCCTCTAAGTACAGTTTATTTTTTTTTGTACCAACATTTGTATTAAGTATTTTCAGGTGGTATTCATGGTGGGGTAGGGCATTTTCTGCATGGTGGTAGGGCATTTCTAATGATGCCCGCCTGAGTAGCTACTACCACCCTCAAGTTTGAAAACCTGTCGCCAAATACCAATAGGTATGTGTTGACGCTTGACACTTGAGAAGCAGTACCTCTAGGCTTAGTGTGTTTACCATCCTGTACCGCATCGTCACTTAACATCAAGTGAGATTGTGGTCAAAGCACTTAGTCTATTCCGTGTAAAAAACGAAAAGGTTTCTCGTCCAAAAAAATGCTGACTAATATTTTTACAATAAATTTAATTATCTAATTATCGATGGTCAGTTGATTAAAAGTATATTTTTATAGGATTTACCGGTTCATAAGTTTGCCTTCATTTTTAATTAAAACCAAATGAACGCAGCTTTATTTAAATTCTTATCGGTTATCCCATAGTTATAAATAGATATATATTTAAAAAAAAACCTTCTGGTTTTGGAGTTATTACAATATTATTTATTTTTAAATTATAATTTATGAAAAAAATTTTTTGTAGAGATGCAACAAATAGAAATACATATATATCTAACCTATTTATTTACGTATAGATATAATATTATAAACGTGCATACTATATTTTACATTAATAATGAAAAAAAAGTCTAGATAAGGATATATACATACATAAATGTATACCGACGCAGCTTCTTTATCTGAATGAGATACAGAAAACCGCTTGTATTTTCCATAACCACATCTGCCCGATAAGCTATTCAGTCTCGTGGGAGACCTACTGATAATAATGTATTGTTTACATACACACGATTATTGCACTATTTATTACAAAAACCAAAATTTTAAATAGTTTATCAAACGTATGAATTTGTTGTTTAGTGTTAACAATTAGGTACAACATTTTATCAATCCCTTTTTATGTAGATACTGTATAGGCATAGCGCTTTGACCTCAATTTCAGCTAGGGTTGTCATCTTTTTTAGTGTGCAAATAAAGTACGTTAGTTATTAAAGGTAGAAAAAAAAAAATACATCATGCCTAAAAAAAGTACGATTTATTTGACTTTTTTGTTTTCCTTAGAAACATTTTTTAACTACTTTTAGCTACGTTTAACAAATAACTATCATTGCTAAGCAGCTGCACGCACCATTTTTACAGTCTATACTAAGATTGTAAATAAAAATAAGTAAATAAGTAATTCATTTTTATCAGATTCAAAAACACTTTGGTTTCTTTCGTATCGCCTTTTGCTATTCATCACAGAAAAACTCTTTGTGAATGCTGACATGGCTGAAAGTAATTGCATAGAAATAAAGTTTTCGCATATATTACTGTTCTCATAAAGTATAAAGCACAATTACCCGAAATAACGTACAATACTTTATAATAAACTAGGTATAGGTGGCAACCCTAATTCCAGCTGATAATTAGTGATAATGTGCTCCAGAATGGTAAACATACCAAACTAAAAGAAATAAATAAGGTAGGCCAAAAAAAACTTCAGATTTAAAACAATAACCACATAAAATGATTAACGTTGTATGTGGATGGATGTGCCCTGATACAAGTTGTTTTTTTTTTTTTAAGTTATTCTTAGCTTTTAGGGGCCTTCCATTCTGCCTCCCCTCCCTTCTCACTTACACCACTTCCCTACTTTACACATACCCCTCCTTTAATAATAAAAAATATCTATACTGTCATGGGAACTGCCGGAAGAAATGAATACTCGAAACTTTAAAAAAGTATTTTTCTTAATGTTTAAGTTTTACAATTTGTTAATTGAATTTTTTTAACATAACCTTTTTTTATAGCCACCATAGCATGGTGGTAGCGCATTTTCTAATAATGCCCGCCTGGGTAGCTACCACCCTCAAGTTTGTAAACCTGTCGCCAAATCTCATGTGTGTTCCGGCAGCATTGCTTTAGAACCAGTAGATCTAGGCTTAGTGTGCTTACCATCCTGGATAACATCTTCAATTAACATCAGGTGAGATTGTGGTCAAAGCACTGAGCCTATTTCGTGTAAAAAAAAAAGAAGAAAATTTGTGTCACACAACACACACAAGACAGTACAAATACACAAACAAAAAATAATATAACTACACAAAAAATATGTGGGGTCACCCGGCGTGAAGCGCCAGGAATACGCACTAAAACCTACAGTTCCAACCGTCGCCTTTTTGGGGGGCGAAACGGGATTACTCTAGTACACCGGGCCTTTGTCATCCATCCAGCCTGCTAAAAAACCTAAGATTTGTCTGGTTTTACACTTATTGCCGCTTCGAGCAATAATTATTATGTACATTTTCATATAGTTCATTCATAATCAAAACATACTATAGGCTATCTCCGAGTGCTAGCACTTAAACGCCATCTTATACTTGATATACTATAGCATGTCGACGACGGTTGACGTCGTATTATTGGTAATGCGAATCTTTAAGTTTTTCTCCTAACGAGAATCGCTATATACTATATTCTATTCAGAATCCTTGTCCCCTATCGCGCCAGAGGAATGAGTCTTCCTCCATTAAGGCTTCCATAAAACTCAAACGCCCCTTATACAAGCGTTTGTTTTCAAATAGAAATCCTTACTTGTTACATATGTAGTCAGAAAGTCAATAAATAATCGTAAATATTTGCGAGTTAATTACCAATAATACAATTGATTTATGTACGACGATCGGCGATAATTTGACTAAAAATGTCCATGAATTCGAAATCACGCGTAACGAGCTTCGTCCATAGTTCAACAAGTGATTCATTATCAGGCCATAACACTTATAATCTATTTCAATAATATTATATCACTATATACCAATAATTATCGTAGATAATAATACATTTTGATGATAATTTCGCTTATTAAAACAACGATTGAACTTAAGAGTCATGAGCAAAATATGTAGTGATATTCGCTGTTTTACTCAAATATATATAGCTAGCTGGTACCCGCGGCTCCACCCGCGTTTCATATGTTCTTTAAGTGTGAGTGAAAAGTGCATATAACATTTCATTTATATCTAACCTAAAAAAACAAATGAATGAAAAAAATGAGCGGTAAAAATGTACATGAGAGTAAATCGAAACGGATAAAATATATACAAGAGTAAATCGAAAAAATAATAATAAGGGACGATAAAGTAAATAGCCTATAACCATCTACGGCATCTATCGAAAATTCCGCGTCGGATGGTAGTAGTCTGATCCCGATATGTTCAGTAGTTTTGAGGTGATGGTGCGTCATAGGGGCCCATTTTCCTTATACATTGCTATTCTGATGAAAGGTACCTCTTTATATCGAATACGGTGTCATAATCATTAACATTCTTAGGCCCTGCCATCAACCCCTTCATTTACTCCTTTTTCTTTCATATTATTCCTTACACACACCATCCACACTCTATTTGATTTTCTTTTTCATTCTTCCACTTTTATTTTAAGTACTATTTTACTATTAATGTGTCGAGTACCCATAAAAATAAGACAATAGGAATACAATAGGAAAACAATGGAAAGCTAGCGTAAACACCAGGTACATGTTCAAGCGGTTAATTACTGGACTGTATAGATCTCTCACAAATGAAAATGTTTATTTTATTGGAATAGGGGGTAAACGAGCAAGCGGGTCATATGATGGTAAATAATCACCGCCACCCATTGACACCCTCAACACCAAAGGAATAGGAGGTGCATTGCCGGCTTTTAAGGTATGAAACTTAAAGGTTCCCAAGTACGGTCCGGAAATACCGTCGACACAAGATAGTTGTGCGAGGTAAAAATCCCGCGCGTAACGCACCGCCGTGGGTCATCTGGAATTTATATATATTACTATTACAAAGCTCAAAATAATAACGATATCGGCTGATTTATCTACTGAAATCCGAAATTTCAATCCTATTTTTCTCTTAAGTCTCACATCACTTTCAGTGCTCAGCCAGAAAAACCGACAGTTTTTGGTTTAATCTCAATCTTAAGATTTGGTATTGTAACCCGCCGATAGTTGATATTTGACATATTGTAAATTTGTTTTAGTAAATCCTTATTCCTAACATTTACCGTCACCAATGAATTCTTGCCCACGCTTCAATACCTTCGTGGTTGATTTTTTGATCAACTATCGTGTATTCTTCGGGTTCTTTGACTAATTTTGTGGCCATACTACAGATCCTTTATCAATTTGTTAATTCTCGTCCACACTTCATTGAACTTTTATCATGGATTTTTCAATGTATATTGATTTCATTAAAATATATATATATATAAAGATATTGATTACAGTACCGAGTGTAATCGAAAACCTTTGGTATTGCTATAATATCTTCATCATTTACGCAGAAATTACTTCATAAAGCAAAATAAAAGATAAATTAGATAAGCGTAGAATTCAGATAAGGCCGTTTTAGTGCTAGTTGCAAAACTCTTTTGTACATTAATTATAATCTTTAGTAAGATTGCTAATTGCAGTGTATTTTAACATTTTGCATATGAATTATTTATTTTATTAGAGATGTTTTGTTTAGAATTGACGTGATTACTGGAAATGCTATGTGATTTTTGATGAACGAGCTAATTATTCCAATTCCGTCGAAGGGACTTTTTGGACCGAAACAATTGATGAATATAATAGTACTTTATTAATGATCAGACCAAAGTTTTTCAACCTTATTTTGCTCACCGCCTACTTTGAGAATGTGTTTTTTTTCTAGAGTCCTCCATCTTATTTTATTACCCTTTTAGACCATATTTATGATATACCCACAGCTGCCCGTGCTATTTCAATACCCTCTAATTTTCTCTAGCTCTTCTACTGCCCCTCCGAAAGTATCAGATGCCCACAAGAGGTGTTATCGCCCACGCGGAAAACTTAGAGATTAGACGAATATATGCCTAATCTTCTTTTTGGAAAAAATGTAATTTTTTGAAAGTATTTTGTTTTACTTCATCATGTGCGCATACATAAAATATTGACAAGGTCAATGAAATCAATCAAAATCAAAAAATCAAAAATCAATAACATCTTTTTTCAATTTAGGACCTAAGAAGGCGCTTATGAACGCCTAAAACACTACCACCGGTTAGGAAAACAACCCAGCCGAGAAGAGCCGGCAAGAATCTCGATCTGGTTCTTTTTTTTTAAATATTATAACACATATAATTAATTTTTTTCATATAAAAATGTTAATAATGTTAGCGGAAGCACAGAGATGTGGGTTAATTCCAGACATCACTATCGTTCACGTAATGATCCATCCTGCAATTAATAACTTTTTGAGATTAAAAGTTACTTGACATAATACTTGAACTTATTGTCTGGTAAATCGGTAATGTTACTTGGGATCTTATTGTAAAACCGAATACTATTACCTATAAAGCTTTAATTAGACTTACTTAACCTAAAGCGTGGGACCGCCAACTTGTCTTTACTTCTAATATTAAAATTATGACGATCATTCACTAGATCTAGCTTGTCTAAATTTTTACGAATATGCATTAAGTTATCGAAAATGTATTGGGAGGGCAAAGTTAAGATATCATATTCTTGAAACTTGTTCTTTAGAGATTCGCGAGGTCTCATATTGTATATTGCTCGAACAGCTCTCTTTTGTAACGTAAAAATGGTGTCTACCTTTGCTGCTGTACCCCACAGCAAAATACCGTAAGATATTAAGCTGTGAAAGTTAGCAAAGTAGACTAACCTAGCAGTAGCAATATCCGTCAACTGGCGAATTTTTCGAACCGCAAAAGCAGCGGAACTAAGCCTTCCTGCCAAAGTTTTAATATGCGAACCCCATTGTAACTTATTATCAAGTGTGATACTTAAAAAACAGAGTTTTGTCAACTAAGCCTACTAAATTCCCTTCTATCTCTAACTTACAATCAATATGTTGCACATTGGACAACATAAATTTTATACATTTCGTTTTCTTAGTGTTAAGAAGTAAATTATTTAAGCCAAACCATTTGGAAATGTTTGCTAGTGTATTATTTAAGTGCCTAATCTCTGAATTTTTTATTTTTACTTTAAATGTAAGTGAAATATCGTCTGCAAAAAGAACCATATCAGCTGAGTTATTAACCATTAGCGGTAAGTCATTAATATAAACCAGGAATAAAAACGGTCCCAAAATCGACCCCTGCGGCACACTGATTCTAACTAATGATCCTGTGGAGGTAACTCCATTTACATTTATTTTCTGACATCGGTTTGTTAAGTAAGAGGACAGGAAGGGGACAGAGGTTTCAGAAAACCATAATGTTTTAGTTTCAGTATAAGTGTACTGTGATCAACGCAGCCAAAAGCCTTTGAGAGATCGCAGAATACACATATTGCATCCTGCCAAATCTCCCAAGCTCCCAATAATACATATATATTCAAATATAACTTTGGTATACGTTTAAGAACGAGGTAATTTTTATAGAATAGCATTTGAAATTGAGGAAGTAAAGATGATATGGAACCTTTTGTCAAGTACGTTTGTGGAACGTAATAATGAGGTTCTGTGGCTATATTACTCGATCAGGTAATCGACGAAAGATGAGAAGGTGCATCTGTATGAAGGGAAGGAAAGACGAGAGGGAGTATCTGTATTTACGCGTACACTTATGCACCGGAATATTTCCTGCGCAACAGACCACTTTCACAACTGAGTCGCCGTTACCGAAAGCCGCCAGGAATAGCACACTCGATCATATACATTCCAGCCGTAGACTGTTCGATTCTTTTACAAATAATGCTCGACCCTACAGTTGCGCAGTACACTCGACACAGAAGATTCTATATATAATTAAAATAAATTTTATAAAATAAAAAAATAATTAGTTTTATGACACATTTGTTAATTATAGACTCGTGTCGTGCTCACGCCTCCGTTAAGTAGTTGCAAGGTCTACGCATAACCGCAATAATTACAATTATAATTTATGAATTCATCTCAAATGATGTTTGCGAAACATTATACATATTATGAATGTCATATTCAGCGAAAGGCATCTGAGTTGCGTGTCGACCGACCTCTTTAGCATTAGAACTAGTTAGTTAGCTAAGACTTTGAAATTACCACTATTGTTAGCAAATCGAATATTACTTTATTGGCGCATTACGATAATTGTGTTTGTTATAAACATTAAACAGGTTTTGTTGACGATGGGTAAGTTGATAGTGTGACCGGATTCCGCGTCAATGGACGTAGGTTCAAATCCACCTATACAATTCTATAAGAGTGGACTTTCGATAAAGGGTAAACTTCGTGAAGAGATCGTAACTTGGTGAAAGGGTATTTTATAATAATGACTTCTTGTGTAACTACCAACATTAAATTGTCCTGCCCAAAAAAAAACTAGGGAGTCATGGGTACTACCGATAGAAGTCAAACCTCGAATCGTTGAAAAAACTGTTAAAAAAAAATTAAAACGAAATCAAAAAAACAAATGTAATGTTTAAACTTCATCATCTTTGACTTGAAATTATTAACATATCCTAACATTTAACATATCTCTGGTTTTTACACCTATTGGCGCACCGAGCAATTATTATGTACATTTTCATATGGTTCATTCATTATCAAAACATACAGCAGACTGCGTAAGTATACATTTAATTATTTATCTCTGAGCGCCAGCATTTAAACGTCATGTTATACTTGACATCTTGTACCACGTTAACGGGTAACGTCATAGCATTGGTAACGCGAATCTATAAGTTTTGCCCCTAGTGAGAAACGCTCAACACCGTTGAAGAAATTTTCGGTTCAAAAAAACATGTCAACAGACACCAATATATAGGTGTGTTCCTGCGGCATCAATTGAAAACCAGTACCTCTAGGCTAATTATGTTTACCATATCCTCACTTAACAATAGTTAAGATTGTGTACTCTAACTGAAATAATTAGCTTTAAAATGTTTAGTTTAAGAACGCGCAGAATACAACAATGTCTAAATTTATATAGTTATTGTAATCCTAGCTGACTACGGGCATTTTTAACGTTGACGGGGGTCAGAATTTCTTACGTCTTAGTAACAGAGATCGAATGCGGGACAACACTACGACGTCGCACGAGTATAATACGCGATCACCATATGAACTGCAAATAACCAACTAAAAAAATCGATGTCAAATCGACGGTGCGGCCGCGCATGGTGTGCGCGAAAGCGGGCGGATGTCTGCGCGTACGATCTCGCGACGTGAGGCATGCATAATGCTCTCTGTCAAACTTTTCTCTATAGGAATTCAAGTGCGCTCATCTTTAGGACGCTCTGTGTGACGTGCCATTATTATTATTAACCTTTATATTAGCTCGATCTCTATCTAAGTATATAGATAGATATCCAGCACTTCGAAATCGATTTTACTTGACTTCAAAACGTTCGATGTAATAGAAATTTACATACTTATCAAGGAATGATGGTAGTGCAATAATTTAAGATTAATTTAAGTTAATATGTTTTAAGTTAGTAAGTTATAAGACACTTCAATTTAATTTATTAGTATAGATTAACAACATTTTAACACACATAAAAGTTGCTTAGAACACTGCCTAGACAGTGCTAAATTTAAAGAGATTAAGATTAAAAAAGGAAGTAGAAAAAAAACAAAAATGAGTAAAAAATTATGGCAGTAATTTTAGGTAATTTTAAAACTGTTTGTGCAAAAAACTGATTAATAGTTTTTTTTACACGATATAGGCTTTGACCACAATCTCACTTGATGTTAAGTGACGATGTGGTCCAGGATTTACCACACACTAAGCCTAGGTACTGGTTCTCAAGTGATGTTGGTTTGTTGGATGGTTGACTCACCTATTGGTATTTGGCGACAGGTTTTCAAACTTGAGGGTGGTAGCTACCCAGGCGGGCATCATTAGAAAATACCCTACCACTATGCTATGGTTTCCTATCGATGTTTTCCTTGACCAAAAGCTCAGGCCAATTTTAGAGTTGGATAGGTAGCGTAACGAACCCGCGTCGATTGACGCGAAATCCAGCCGCACTACCCACTGCGTCATCATCGCTTCAGTGACCAATATTCAAGTGGCAGGCGTTTAGGATGCAGAACGCGAAGAATATTTAATTATTCGCGTATTTAGTAAAAAAAAAAATTAACCATTTTACTGGCCCAACAACTCCATATATAAAGAACTTTTAAATTATTCACAATTGTTCACTTCTGTACAAATATTCTGTAAATAGCTTGCAGGGATCGCGAAAGAACCGGAAAAAGAGAAGAAATTAATATTGTTAGAATTCATTTTAAAAAAATTATTACGGAAACAAACAGGGCTGTCTACTTAAAACTGTATATGTGACAATAAACATTTAAAGAAAAAAATATAATAAAAAGAAAACAAGAACATTAGCATGAAATTTAGAATGAACTTTTTGTTTTTTTTTTAAAGCGGAAATAAGGAAATACACATTTATTAATATTGAAATGAAGGAAAATTAATATGTCAAGAAGAATGAATGAAACACCTATGAGGCATAACGCGCAGTTGTCCTTAAACGTAATTCCATAAGTAGTCGATGTAAAAAAATTAAGTACATAAATAAAACGTAACTTTTATAATTTATTACTTTTATTATCTCTTTTTTTGATTCCCAATAAAGATTAAAACTCACGTATAATGTTTACATAATACGGTATTTTATTTAAAAATCGCACCTCTATAACTGAAATAACCTGTATTCTGACCTGTAGTAATCGAACCCTTTGTAAATGAGACAAATATTTATGTATACCTGGATATCTGAGACACTGGGTAAGTGGAATACCTCTATAAGTAAGACAAATTTTCAGGTTCTTTGAGGTCTCACTTAACCAGGTACTTCACTGTACTTCATTATTGATTTAATCGATATCTAATAACGAAATAGCGTAGGACAGGACATAATAGGACAGGGGATCGTGAAATGATTTTCTCGTATCGTTCCATAAAAACAATGTTGAAAACTCTGATCTAAAGGACATGTAATTGCAAGAAGATCGAGTTGGTCATAATTTTTTAGTTGACTTCATTCAATATTATCTTTGCAACTTATTGCATATATTATCTAACGTAATTAAACATACACTAAAACTTAGACAGATTGATTCTTAAGTTATATATGGGAACTAACGGACAAACTATCAGAGAGGTGTATACGGAGGACAAGGAAGGAATATATTTGTATTAAATATTTATCTACGAGTGTGAAGCTATATTGTAATCAGTGGCTGGCCAATGGTAGGGTTGTACTGGTCCTGACCTTCTCAAAAATAACACAAGTTAAATTGCACACAGCCTTATATACAGACAATTTACGAAAACTTGTAAACTCCCGCATACTCTCCGGGTCCTCCTCCGATGGCGTCCCAAGACGATCCGTTCCCTAACTGGGGAGGCTCTTGACGCCGCTACCAGAGCGATACAGTGACACTGCCAATGCATCAAACATTACACGCACAACACTGCGTAAACACTCCTGCACATAACACATTAAGAAATAAAAAATGTAGGGTTGAGCTAGGTTCAAATTCCGCGGGAATTTTATGTTAGAGGTAGCGGCCAAACCGAGGTTCGAACCCTTGTGCTAATTACCTTTTGCGGCGAGTGTCTTCAGGACTCGCCCCCAAAGATACGGTGAAGCTGTAAAGACCCTTCCGGTCAACAGCATTAGCTAGTTTAGAAAATAAAATTAAATAAATCTTCCTTCTTAAAACGTTTGTTTCGAAATAATTTTGAAAAATGCGTGAAACACTATATACTCGTGTAATCCACAATTTCAAAGATATCAATCCCGTTTCTTTACATATATAATTATCATCTATATTGTGGCGTTTATATTAATGTAATTTATAGTGTAATGATGTCGCATGACAAATTATCGCCTAAGCCATATATAGGTTCTCAACTTGGGCGATAACGAAAATTAGAGGACGTTGAGACAGCACGGAGGTGGTGTGGACAGATAAAAAATATATTCTGAACAAATGAAGAATAGGACTCTAGATTAAATACATTCTCAACGTGGGGGGTGAGCAAAATAATGTTGAGAAAATGTGGCTCAATCGATTGACTAACCATAGATTAAAAACGCAAACAGATAAGAGAAAGCGAATTACTTAATTGTCCCGGGGACCTGTCACCGAGAGGAATGTTAATCATACGATGCGCTTGCGCAACCGTTCGATGCTATGATCATTATCATTACGTTGATTGAACGATATTAGTGGAAGCGACATATATATATTATACGTATGTTAAATAATTCTCTTTATACGGACGCAAATAGATCGGATTCGGCTAGAAAGTTAAATTGCATATTTCATGTCAAATCGATCAATAGGGAATCGACCCCTTCCGATTTGGATTAAATTTGGACATAAGTTTTCTTTAACATATAACAAAGCTGTGCATAATTAAAGAATGTATCAATTTTCGCATCTTCTCTGTTATTTTTTTAAAAATCTCTATAAATATTCTAGTAACAATAATCAAAGTTTGCTCATTTTAAAGATAATTTTTGGGACAGCAAACATTTATTTGAATTTTTTTTCTCATTATTTTTGGGTATTCAAATATCTGCTTCAAATAGGTACCTCTATCTATTCTTAAAACAACCTGAAATATTCAGACAAGGGTTTTTTGATATGAATTTGTATAAATTTTTGAGTTTATACATCTAAAAATTAACGTCACATGAATTATTGTTATTATGTTGTACAAACCGAATGAAGTTATTATTTATTCTGTTATACCATTATTTTTTGCTCTGTCAGAGTTCATTTAATCAATATGTCTTTCTTGATTTGCATTCACCCTTATAAATTTTCTAAACAACCATAATAAATTTGACTGGTCTGCCATTTATTCATTTAAAAGTGAATTTAAGTGGAAATATACAACATAATAATGTATACTAATAAATAAAATTGAAGTGTCTGTTTGTAATGTCAAATTGTTTTTTTTTACTAAATAGATATGAAAGTATATATGATACTTATACAATAAAAATGTTAAAAATTTTCTTTGTCTTTTTGTAATGGGTAATCTCCGGAACGGCTTGACCAATTTTGACGGAACTTTTTTGGTAGATAGCTGAGGTTACTCCGAGTAACTTAGGGTACTTTTAATGTTCGAAAATAATTAGGGTACTGCTGAAAAAAAATAAAACTCATATTCAATTCAATGGACAGTTTTACGGGAAAGTGGTATAATTTATGAGAAATATTTTTGCTTTATTTTAGTTTTTTTTTTTTTTTTTTTTAAATGATCAGGGTTTCGTATAAAACAATTTAAACGCAATGAAGAATATATGAAACGCGAGCACAGGTGCGGGCACACAGCTAGTATATAATATGTTTGTCAAATATTGCAGATGATATCGAAATCTATACCGAGTAATTTTTACATAAATGAGAGACCAAATTCTACAGGCATATTGTTTGCTACCCACAAAGTTTTTATTCTAAGATCTTACAGGATGAAACAGTTTTTATAACTTTCTATAAATAAACCAATAATGTAGGTATTAATAATAAAATTTACTGTGTGGTTTTTTATTCATCACTCTCTGTCATAAAATGAAATTAACTTTAATTTTTATAAACTTCTGACAATGACACATGTAATGTGGATTTTACCTGACACACTCTGTGTCACGTTCTTCGATCGATTATATCGATACGAAAAATTCGATCCTCAATTCTTAAAGAATGTAGAGTGACTGTTTGTTCTAATTCGGACATATAAGTTTTTATTCCGAAAATCCTACGGGAACGGGAACTACTCGGGTAAAACCGCGGAGAGCTAGTAATTTATAAAGTTATTTCTTCTTTATTTTAAATAGCACTACCTTTTTTAATTTATTATTTCTACATTATCGCTGGTTACCTGATAGAAAATGCCTTGTGACATGAAGCTCACCAATGTACAGATTATTGGTACAATAAAGCAATCATTCATTCATTCATAATGTTGCATCCCAAAGAAAGAGTTATAAAACACTAAAGGGACACCTGCAGC
This sequence comes from Samia ricini, assembly GCA_014132275.2. Classification (NCBI taxonomy): domain Eukaryota; kingdom Metazoa; phylum Arthropoda; class Insecta; order Lepidoptera; family Saturniidae; genus Samia; species Samia ricini. Next base: position 13,648,868 of record AP028158.1, read on the forward strand.
TCGGACTGATTTTAATTTTTGGAAAACATCATGGCATGGCTGTGGTAAATACATATATATTGCAAAAATATTTATCATAATGCTATTATCCAGGGAGGACTTAGATGATTACGTTTGTATGGAATAACCATCGTCGCATGTCCTCTTAAGTACTCGCCTTAAAACTCTTCAGAAACTGCCAAGTCCTCTCAAGTCAGTAGCGAAAAAATGTTTGTCAGTTGGTAGTCAGTTTAAAAAAAAAAACACATTTCTTATATGTAAAATCATGTAATTCTCGTAAAACGCTAATTGATCGAATAGAATATAACGTTACAAACTGGAAAAATATAAAACTGTAGCAAAAAATATACCAGTATTATCTGTAACAAACTATTTACAAGATAAAGGAACTTCCTAATAAACGAATACGGCGAAATTTCGCTACCGGAATAATAATACGATTTCATTTAAATGTTAAGCATTTAGGTGAAGTATATGTCTCATTGTCATACAGACGTAATAAAGATGGCTCCTATTTCAATATTCATTCGGACCTCGGACCTCTCAGTTCACCTTTGACTCGGCATCCGTTGAAGCTACGATTTCGATTAATAAATATATTTCAGTATTATTCATCTAGTGCCTACAGTCTGTAAACTTCTTAGGCGAAAGTTCTTATTTTATTATGTTTATATAAAAATTAGCCGTGTGGTGCCGGCTAAGAATAATACCACCCCATATCTTCCCGTGGGTGTCGTAAATGGCGACTAAGGGATAAACCGGTGGATGGGCAGTAGCATTCTCTGAGTACCACGAATACCTAATGCGACAGCCAACACGCCTGCCAAGCGTGGTGATTATTGCAATTCCTCCCTTTTTGGGGGAGACCTATGTGGACACCAGTGGACGTTTTTCGGTTGTATCAATCAAAAAATTTAAAATTAACTTTATTTATTGTATCTATATAATATCTCAGTAATTAACTAAAACTAGAATCTAAACTCGTTTCGACTTTAATGTAACAATAAAGAATCAGTTTACCCTTATAGTTTTCTATAATAAAACCTAAAACCAAGGATTAAAAATATGACATATTCAGACTTTTCTGATTATAGATTAGATAATAAATTCGTATAATTTAAAAATAACCTATAGAGAAAAAACAAAAAAAAATAAATTTAACAAGTCATTTTTTAGCCATGTTTTATTACCTGTAGATTTATCCTACTTCTCTATTATACTAAATTTATTTTATTATTCCGTAATAACATGATTTATATGAAGCGTGAATAAATTTTGATGTAGACATAATTTCATTTTCATTAATTTATTCTATGCAAAGTAGATTAAGCATCTTGCCTGATATTTAATGGAAAAAGATGATAAAACGTTGACTTTAGAGGAAACTATAAAATTATTCATACTACAATTAATATAATAATCTGTTACAGATATACCTAATAATAATGATAATCGAACCGTAATATGTGTGAATTGGTAAAATTTACGCGCCATAATTATGGCTTTATTGAAGTTTCAGTACTGTAATTATATATAATCTTTGTACGTTTTTCTCTGTACTTGGTTGTGTTTTTCTTGCGCGTTCCTAAAGACTGACCTTTTCGTATTGATTGACACCGTGCGCACGTTTACTTCTACCTTACCTACACTGTATATAAATTACACGACACAAATGTGGAATTACACATGGAACTTTGTGAAACACCTATATATTAAACATAACCTATTCTTTTTTTTTACACGGTATAGGCTCAGTGTTTTGACCACAATCTCACATATTGTTAAGTAATGATGTGGTCCAGGATAGTAAGCACACTAAGTCTAGAGGAATTGGTTCTCAAGTGATGCTGCCGGAGCCTATTGGTATTTGGCGACAGGTTTTCAAAGTTGAGGGTGGTAGTTACTCAGACGCTACCACCGTGCTATGGTTTCGTCACGATGTTTTCCTTCAACGAAAGCTCAGGCTGATTTTAAAGTTGGATATATAATATGTATGCATTTATATGGTTTCGGGAAATTATAACCTACATTGTTTAGTAAGACAGTATAATGATATTAACTTCACGGCCTATTCCGAGTTCTAGCGAAACCCGTAATGATTTCCAATGAATACTGATAACGCAATTCCTATAACAATGGAAAACTCCTAACGATTTATAAAATTTATTATTATAATTAATTAGGATGATAATCATCACTAGATCGTTTGAAGTCAATTACTTTTTTGGTTTGTGTCAATTTTGCAATAAATTTTATAAATCATTCAAGAGTCTTCCATTGTTATGGGAAATACGTTATCAGTATCGACTGCAATATTTTTTTTTTATTGTGGGTAATGCCTTTTACGTATATCTGTCATATATCAATCTGGGAGTAGAGTCTCCCGGATTAGAAATGCCAGAGGGGCATGTGGGAATACCCACTAAAACCCACTGGACCTACCACCGCCTTCCTGGGGCGACACATGTACATATGTATAATAGAAGAAAACATAACCATAGCGTGATGTAGAATCGTTCAAAGAAAATTAATTTTTTATTTATTTATTAGTATAGATAACATACAGACCCGTTTAATTACACGATTCAAGAGTTTAATTACGTAAAATACAAAAGACACATCTCAGTAAACCGAATCGTCAGTGCGATGTGACATTTCTAAGAAAGATCGTTGTGCGATCATTGTCCGTGGTTTCATTAGAAGTTCTACTTGTTTCTGGATACTTTGAGAGACCGCGTTGTGACGCAATGCGATGGAGCAACCAACTGCTTTCCCACGGGCATCAGCGTGATTACGGGCGTATTAACCAAAATTACTGACACTAATTCCTGTCCGTACTGGTTATGGGTTTTGAATAGAGGTTAAGTGTTATATATGTCGCCGGTGTTTCCGTAAATACTTATTTCTTTAGTACAGGGGTTTTTTTATAACTAGCTAATGCTGGTGACCGAAAAGTCCTTTACATCTTCACCGTGGCTTTGGTGGCGAGTACTGAAGGCACTCAGCCGTAAAAAGATAACTAGCATAAGGTTCTGAGTAAAAAAAAGGTATATTATGATATATAAAAGTCAACGTCACTTTACCTGTCTGTCCGTTAGTTGGCTTTTAATTCGAAACTACCTACACGATTTTTTATACGAAACCATAATTAATTTTCTAAAAATTTTTCAGTACTAAGATAAAGTAAACTATTTCTAATAAATTCAAACACTTGCCCTTAAAATTGTGCATTGAATCGTATATTATTTTGATTTTTTATGTATTTTATAATTTTTACGTGGAACCCTAATAATTTTCGAAAATCAAAAGTGCCCTAAGTTACCCGGAGTAACTTTAGCTATCTACCAAGAAAAGTTTCTTCAAAATCGGTCCAGCCGTTCCGAGGATTACCCATTACAAACAGACAGATAGACAGACAACAATTTTAAAATTTATATTTCTGGTATAGGTATCGCAAATACATTCATGTGGAATTAATTAAAAATTGTTATTTTGAGATTACAAACAGACACTTCAATTTTATTTATTAGTATGCATATAAATAAATGAGATGAGTAAAAGAGCATCACGCTTCGAGAATAAATGAACAAACGTTTGCACTTTTTCTCAGTAATAGGTATTAATGCAGATAACTACTCGGGTCTTGCATGATACCTTTGTTCTCACGGTTTCTGTTAGCGGGAATGTGTTTGTTGATCTCTGTTAGGGTTGCTACATTATACCATTTTATATTTTATTAATAACATCTTATATTTCTTTAAAATATAACGTTGAAAATTACTAGGTACGTTTTTAAATCCGTTAAAAATAAATAATTTTTTTAAGTTGTCTATTAAACATAGTCTTTGGTTATAATATTCAAGTCATGAAATTGCTATAATTTGTCAAGAGTCTTCATTCGCATCTACAATATTATTAGGATTTCAAATTAGCTAGTCTTATGATTTGTGTGGTCCCTTTGTACTAACAGAACTTTTATAAAAACTACAGTGAGTTGTTAAATATAAATATTTACTAACGCTAAACCAAATGTTGACTATAGAAATAGTAACTTTTGATATCGTTCCTTTAGAAACGCGTTTAAAAGTACAAAAAAAATATTATAGGTGAGTTTTCAAAAATAAAACTTTTAAGTGCGTTTGCTATAACCGGCCTTAAACTCGAACCTAAATAGAATAATTTTATTTAATACGTAAAACAATAGGCATCGCTAAGTATCACTGTATCTTCACTAGTGCGGAAATACCGTATAAATATGTTTAAAATTAGGAACTAATGACAGAGATTACATTTACAGTTCAGTTATATTTATTATTGCAATAGATTGTATTTGTGACAATCCCATAATATTGCACATTCGCAATAAGCGGTTGCTAACAAAGGGCCCATCTGATCTTTTAGCTGACGTAGCATCCTACGGGATACTTAACGTTGTTATTCTATATATATAATTAACATATTTTTACCATTGCCCTGCTTGCGTAACACAAGTTGTCACGTTAATATTTTCAATACCCTTTTATAACGATTTACAAATTAACCAAACTCCATATTCAAATAGAAGTTCGCAAACCACGATTCTAATCATGCATACAAAACCGTTGGGTGTTCTAATTTTAAAATCAAAATCATATTTACAACTCAAGATGGACGACAGTGAAAGCGCGGTCATTGGTCGACGTGCGTTCTGCGTGCAGTGATACATTTGTGTAATTACCTGTTACTGTATCCTTATATCTTACATATTAAGATGTAAATTGCTTGGCATAATTTTATTATTAAAGTTTGTTTTACGCTACCGCTCTGCGACGCGTGCGCGTCTATTAAGATATAATTTTGTAATTCATTTTATTTCTTTATATTTTTTATAATAGTGTGATGTACTGTTTAATCACTTAATACCTTACAGTTTCATTTTATTCTCTTCTTATTATAAAAAAAAAAACGATGATTTAATTTTGAAACAAAGTAATGAGGTACTTATGAATTATTCATTTTAAACAACTTTGACCGAGTTATGTATATTCAGATAATTATGACGGTTATATTTATTTTTGCATACACAAAATTGTTACAAAATAACAGAATAAAGTTATGAATAAAAAATCACATAGGTAATTTGTTTCTAAAATTTATATCTATTATATAATAAACCTTTTTTTTAATCTGTTGCGTATAAGATTTGAAATACTATCACTCTCCATATAAACGCGGTAGCCGTGAAACCCGCAAGCCAGTTCGCATCAAATTATCACATAGTGAATTATAACAATGAATTTATACGTTTTCCTTCTCAATATTACGACCGTGACGGTATCTCGTCAATGAAATTACTTGTTACAATATGGAGCGCATAATTTGTTTACATATAATGTGAATAAGGGCTTTTTGTTTGGAAAACTGTAACGGTAAATGCATTTTATACAGTGGGAACCACGCCATAGTTACGAATTTTTAACTATAATTTTTCTAGTGTCCGACCGAAACTGGATTTTCAGCCGAAACTGAAATCGAATCTTCGGCTTGGGTCTCAGTTTCGGCCGAAACCGAACCTTTTTAAGAATTGTACAATTTTGTAATTTATTCTGAAATTTAGTATATTATTCACACATGTATAGACAAGTAATTCTTATGAATGAACAACACTCAACAGTTACTGTTATGTTGAATTACGTAACAGGGGTGTTTATTTACATACTAGTCGTGTGTGTGTGGTTCCGCCCGCGTTTCATATCTTCTTCATATATTTCAAATTTGGTAAAACTAAATCCTTAAAATTTATTTCATAAGTATAAGTTATACTTTTTACTTTATACTAGTTGTAAACTTCGAATTTATTAAGAACCTAGCCGTGAGCTTGCGGCTCCGCCCACGTTTCATATATTCTTCACTGTGTAAAATTGTAATAAAACAATCATCAGAAATAATGTTTTGATGGTCCTGTCGTCCATTGAATCGGATTACATTCAGAATTTCACGAGTTTTAACTTTGTTATGCGGAACCCTAATTATTTTCGAAAAATTAAAGAGTTGTGTCAAGATCGTAGCAAGTAGAAGGACCTAATCTATACCTACTCCCACGGGAAAAAAAGAAGTGTTACTATGTATATGGATGTATGTATATAAAAGTTATTCAAATATACAATACCTAGTAATATAATAATAAGTAAAGTCAAATATAAATTAGATGAAAGTAAACTTCTAATTATAGGATCGAAAAAATATGGGCAATAATTAACAATGTAGTTAAGTGTAAATAGGTATGCGTGTTATCAATCACTTCAAATGAACAATTATTCTTTATATCTATGTTTTGTTTCGACCTAACTATTAGCTGCCGACCAGAAGGGCCTTCACAGCTTTTCATTTTTAAGCAGTACGGTTAGCGCTTAGGGCGCTCAGCCGGGAGAGGGCTGACTAGCGCAAGGACACGAAAGTGGTACAGACCTGTAATGTAAATTTCAAGGAAATTGCCCCGGAATAAACCTGTGGTAGTTAAAGAAACAACAGATCTCAACGTCAGAACCTCATGTATCAGCATGTAGTATGCAGGAGTGTGGGCTGCAATTTAATGTGTGTTATGCTGCTGCATCAAAGTGTTATTGTATCCCGTTAGCTGCAAATAGAGGAGTCTCTCCAGTTGGAGATCATAGCATGTCTTAGGCCGCTGCCGGACTCCCACTGGCATGTCTAATGTGACAGATTATTCCCGGATTAGAGATGGCAGGGGCAATGCGTAAATCAATTTCCCATGATTTAAAAAAAAACCAAGCCGCTGCTCTGTATAGACTTAGTGTATTATCCCACAACTAAACAACCAATGAAATTGTGTGTAAACATTGGCCATTAATCTAATAAAAAAAATTAGGCAACCACGGGGACTCCCGACTGAAGTGAAAACTTGAATGGTAAATCTGTTTTATAACGTTTAAATTAGCTCAATGTTTTAAGACCGTGTACCTATTCATGTTTAAATAATCGTTAATTTAGCAAAAAACAAATTGAGTATGTATTAAAAATAAAATAAGTTATAACAAATTTAAATATAAAACTTTAAGGGAAAATATTATATTTAAAATATTTTAGATGTGGCTGCACAAAAGTGCCACTATTTAAACCCCATCTTGTACTTGACATATTGTAGCATGTTCACGGCTGACGTCATAGCATTGGTAACGCGAATTTATAAGTTTTACCGTGCCGAGAAACACTCAAAGCGGCTAAAAAAATATTCACTATAAAAAATAATTTAAGATAAAGGAAACAGCCACAACGATACTTTGTGAGATAATGAAAGATATAGATAACATTGTTTGCGCGTTTTATTAATCTAAGTTCGATTATTATCGAATCGCCGTAGATAATGGTCTCCGCTCTACTGCGGCCGTGATGTCGAAACATCAATATAGTCCGAACACGAAATAGCGAGAGAGAAAAAACGCGCCGTTGCCGTAATAAACCCCCGCTCGACAATCGATTCTGCTGATATGTTGCGTGAGCTGTAATGTTGCCAGATATTATAATTATTTACAGAGATAGATGTTTTTTTCATTCATTCATAAGGCGGGTTGGCAATCGCAGTAGGTGTTTCTGGTACTCAGTGGATGCTGCTGCCCATACCCTGGTTTACCCATTAGTCGCCTTTTACAACACCCACGGGAAGGTATGGGATGGTACTATTCTTAGCTACCTCCACACGGCTGTATGTTTTTTTTAAATTAAAGTAAAATGTGATGAGCGCCATGAGAATAAAATTTCAAGGTCACGATTTTGCATACTAACGGACGGAAATATTAGAGTATTTAATGAGAGAGAGAGAGAGAGACAAAAATAATAAGCACGCTATACTTTTTTAATTTAGAAGTATTGTTTTCTCCTCTTCGCGCTGTATTTGTTCTTGAGGAAGCGTGCGCATGACTGCATTTTAAAAAGCATGCATATTTCTTTCTCAGTTTCTGATATCAACACCTAACTTAGGACGTAGAAGAAGGATACCATTAGGGGAACCCGCACCTGCCGGAAAATGTGTGCAATGCAAAAACAGCCCATACTCTCTGATCATATAGGTGACGGAGGAACAAAGTTAGGGCTTAGTAAGTTAGATTCTGCCAATAATACCCCTTCGTGTCGTGGGTGTGTATCTCATAAAAGATCACCCCACGTAAAACAAAACATTGTTGAGTTCTTTGCACTATATAAATTACCTATATTATTATCAGGAGAGTAATTTGGATTCACGGTCACTACAATATATTAGAGATAAAACGTTACAATTATGAACATTGAAATGAAAACAGATCAGTCAGAGTTATTAATGAGTTTTTTGAATTTACTTATATTGTTCTGTTGGTTGAACGATTCTCGGTAAAGGAAAATCTTATAGATTCGCGTTATCAACGCTATGAAGTCAGCCGTCAACATGCTACAGTCATATCATTTTTAAAATGGCGTTTATGTGCTGGCCAGATAAATAATAAGTTTATTCGATTGATGAAGGCAATACTTTGCGGAAATCCATGATAAATAATATGGTTGATGTTTACTTTTCTAATTCCGATTGAAATGATTTTCAGCTGTCACGTTTTGGATCTTGATTTGTTGATACTAATATGATTAAATAAATATAGATAATAAATAAATACATAGATGTATAATGTTAAATAAACATGTATGTATTAATAAATTAGATAATATTATATTTACAAATAATAAGTTTTTATTTACGCAGCCTATCGGATAATTTGATTATGAATAAATCATATGAAAATGTACATTATTATTGCTCGGAACGCTAATAGATGAAAAAAAAAACCAGACGAATGTTATATGTTAAATGAAATTTCAACATTAAAAAAACAAAACAGTTTTTATAAAATTTCGAATATTCACTTCAGTGGACAGTCCCAATGGCTGCCTAATGTTATTTCAGTTGTTTTATGATTTCCTTTACAATAATAATAGTATATACTTCGTTACCAGGTCTTAAATTCGCGCATCACTGCAGACGCGGATCGCTGACAATCAGGATACGTGAACGACCACATCACATGCAATAAACACGCTGCACGCATGTTCATAGCCGCCCGAGTGGAACATTGCCTCATGTAGAAGAGTTTATCAATATTTTACCATTACACTATGTTTTATATAAGCTTACAAAGAAAGAAAGACAACAACATTTATTCACCAACGGGACACACGTTGATACACAAAATTCGCATACAAATTATAAGAAAAAAAAAAAAAAAAAATCAAACACACATTATATTATGAGAACAACTTTATGTCGGTGAAAACTGCTTTAGTGGCGCTGAGCAATTCTCTGTAGGAAAAAAATTATAGATTCGCGTTACTAATGGAATGTGACATTAGCTATCAACCTGCTGTCAACGACATTTTTTTTTAGTTCCATGTACTCCTTTTTAAGGAAAAGGCAAAGGTACTAGTAGACCATGCAGCCAAGTCAGAGGCTAGGAACACTATGTTCTATCTTCACTAACCCCCCCCCCATCCCCAATCCAAAAATAACGTGTATTTTTTGGTACCTAGAAATAATCTTAATTTTTTTAGAATATTATCTTTAAATCCGGGTATAATGTTTAATCTAATGTTATCCTGAAATTAAGGAATATGATAAAAGTGTTTGTAGGCAGAAAGGTTGTTTTTGACTGGCATAAAAATAGTATTTAACGAATTTAATTCAATGTACATTGTCCTCGGACCACGGAGTAACAAGACTCTTCAACACAAACAACTAGATTGCTAAGTCCACGGCGAGTCATGGTCACGCTACACGTCACTTTTTAGTTTAGAAATCGCGCGTTTGACGAAAAAATAAATACACGTGATATCTTACTACATCCCCTCCCCCCCTTTCAAGCCTCACGTTATTAATGGACCTAAGATTTTGCACATTCCTAAGCTTTTGTGTTGCCTCATCTAAAACATGTAATTTAAACAACAAAAAAAAAAACAGTCTTTTTCAAATCTTTCACTTATCACAAACTTTCAACTTTGCACTTCTGTCGGTAGACCCCATGGCTGCCTAGTTTTTTTTTAAATGTTTTGATAGTATTTTACATTAAGACATATCAATTTCTAATTACAAAAATGGAATACCTGTAATATACGGGCCTTACTCAGTTAACTGAAGTTTCTATATATTTATAAGTAACTGTGTGCTCGCGGCTGCGCCAGTGTTGCATATATTCTTCACTGCATTTTAAGATACCCGGAGTAACTTCAGCTATCTACCAAAAAGTTCTATCAAAATCGATCTAGCCGTTCCGTAGATTACCCATTACAGACAGAGAGACAGAAAAAATAAAAAAAAAACAAATTTTTTGGTATAGGTATATACGTTCATTACTATTTAGTAAAAAAAATAAATTTTATCATTACAGACAATTCAATTTAATTTATTAGTATAGATAGAAATTAACTAAGTTGGTAATTATTATGCGTTATTAAATTAAATTAAATATTTCACATTCTTTAAACGATAGGCATAATCATGAACAAAGGTTACTTATCTCTTTCAATCCAATTCGGCTTAGGTTTTCCCCAATACAACTGAAAACGAATTAAAAAATAGAAATAAATTTAAATATTATCGTAAATATTTACTTTATTGACATGATTATATACGAGTGATTCATAACGTGGCGACGGTTTTTTTGATAACGAAAATCTATTATCAGGTTAACGTCGAAATTACTGTAATGAAAATATTACAGAATAAGGTAAAATTTTGTTTGGATCGACAGAAGATTATCGAAACGAACTTACAAGGCGATGGTGACAGGGCAGTAGGCACGTCGGGAAGTCTCGACCTAGGCTAGGCCAGGTTAAAAGTACCCATAACTGACGAGCATGCATGAAAGAGCTCATGAGAAAGTAGAGGAAGCGAATGAGCTATGTCAAGATCGTCGCAAGTGAACGTAATCTCTGCGTACCCCTACAAGAGAAAGGCGTGATACTATGTATGTATGAAATTTTGCTTACCTACCTAATAAATAGTAATAGTAGACTATATGTTTGGTTATTTTATAACTTTAGGTATAAAGGGATGATGGTACTGTTAAAATGTAGCCGGACACCATGACAATTCACATTGGTTTGAATACTACTAAAAGTCAGAGGTTTCTGTGAAAAGGGATAACGATGGACGGATATTTCCTAACTTGGTTAATTATCATTCTTAAGTTAAAAATGTTATAAATCGTAACTTAACATCAATTTATTGTGATCAAAATAAAAAAAATGCTTTATTCAATTTAGGCCCTAAGAAGGCGCTTATGAACGTCAAAACACTATCACCAGTTTAGGAAACAACCCAGTCGAGAGAGCCGGCAAGAAACTCGATCTGGTTGCCTTTTTTCAGCAAACTAAAGACTAAATGAATTATATAATTAAAAATAATACGTATACTGATTTTTAAAATTTAATCTGGCCAATAAAATTCTTAGATATAGGATTTGAGTATTAACAAAAAACCTTACACTGCTGTTTTAAGAGGATATGCGGTCGGTAACAGATTAGAAAAGTAGGTATTTCAGAAATATATTGCTATCGCGTTGCGCCACAAAGAAAGAGTTATAAAACACGAAAGGGACAACTGCAGCTCGGACTGATTTTACCGTATGCAAAATAGACGACATCACTTCGTAGTAGTATCCTGTTTCCCTCTCTAAAACTGAACCAATTTTTAATTTTCTTTCAGTAATCCTTTTTTAATATTACTTATCAAATTTGTTTGACGAACGTCTGAAAATAACGGTAAATATCGAGTGTTTTTTTTTTCATTTTCAAAGGTTCCTAGTTTTTACAATAATTAATTTATGGAAAAAATCAATACGTACAGACATGGCGGTGGTAGATATGTATTATTTGGTATAAAAATATTTTCCATATTGCTATTCTAAAGGGAGGAAATAGGGACTACGTTTGTAAATATCGCTGGCATTTCGTCTCAATAGTTTCAATGCTCTTAGATAGCAGAAATGTATAGATAACAAAGGTAAATAAATACGCCGATTTCAAAAATGTGTTTTTTTTTACACGGAATAGGCTCAGTGCTTTGACCACAATCTCACCTGATGTTAAGTGACGATGTGGTCCAGGTTGGTGAGCACACTAAGCTTAGAGGTACTGGTTTTCAAGTGATGGTGCTGGAGCACACCTGTTGGTATTTGGCGATAGGTTTTCAAACTTGATGGGTGGTAGTTACCCAGGTGGTTGTGATTGTTCTTGGTCTGTACTTTAGTTAAAACTAGCTGCCTACCTGCGGCCCGGCCACTTTACACGGAACCCTAATTATATTTTCTCATGATATCAAACAGTAAAACTGTACACGAATCGGATTTTATTCACAAATTCATGACTTTTAATTTTTTTTATGCGGAATAATAATAATTTTGAATAAAACAAAAGTATAAAAGTATCTAGTAAAAAGTAAAAAGTATCTACCAAAAATAGTTCCGTCAAAATCGGTCCATCCGTTCCGGAGATAAGCCTGAACGAGCAGACAGACAAAATGTTTTTAAATTGTGCTTTTGGTATAGGCGCCGTTTATTCTATGTAATATGTATTTCGTAAACACTTGTAGTTTGATTTATTAGTATAAATCAGACGAAGTGCAGACATTTTACCGTGTTTGTATTGTACAGACGGTTGCATGACATTATTGGTATTTTGAATTATACGAACGTTATGTACAAAAACTTGTTCTGTTAATACTTACTCGGTAACTGGATAAATGCATTTGCATGACCTCGTTATAAAGTAATACATAGGAGGTACCAGTGGAAGCGCATTCCTCGCCTATTTCACTTTTTTGCATAAATTAAAATGGATTCTTAACTTATTTAATAGGGCATTGTTATGCAATACCATTTATATTATTATAATCGTGCCCGACATGCGTTGTAATGCCACGGAAAAAGGTTTTGGCAAAGAACACCCACAGGTGTATGCCGAACAAATCTCTAAAGCTTCATTAAAATCTTGGATGAATACTTTAGATGTAAACAGATGATAAAAAAAATTAAATAGATTTTTTTTATAAACACAGATTATTTGGGTCGGGAATCTTCTCGAATGTATACAAATCAACTCAGAAAAGTTTAATTATAATCGGATGAATAGGTTAGGAGTGCATAGAATACCAGTATACACTTATTAATGATTTTTATTTTTACACTAGATGTGTACCTGCGGTTACGCCCACGATACATATATTCTACACTGCATAAATTCAAGCACTTGCGCGTAAAACTGTAAATTGAATCGGATTTTATTCAATTTTTTTTTTTAGTTTTAATTTTTTTTACGCGGAACTCTTATTATTTTTGAAAATTAAAAGTACCCTAAGTTACTCGGAGTAACTTCAGCTATCTATCAAAAAAAAAATCCGTCCAGCCGTTCCGGAGATTACCTGGAACAAACAAACAGACAGACAAACATTTTTAAAATTTAATTTTTTAGTGTAGGTATCGTATATAGATTCATATCTATTTAACAAAAAAAAATAAATTTGACATTACAAACAGACACATATATTAGTATAGATTTGTATATTAGATCGTAAATATAATATATGCCAAAACTTTTTGCATTATGGTTAAAGTAAGAAAGGAGACAAGCGGGAGCAGCTCTTGGCATCTGTGAAGAGGGCAAGAGTTGTTGCACCACCCTGGACAGAGGCATCGAAAGAAGAGAGCCCGGGAAATAAGACTGAGGTAGGCAAATGTAGGCCAAAGAAAGTGTGGATGGAGTGTGTGAGGAATAATACAAAAGAAAAAAGACTAAATAATGAGATGTAGACTGATAGAGACGAAAGGAAGAAGAAAACTTACGGCACCGTCACCAAGTGGGTTGGGATAGGGCATGGGACTGGAGATGATTCGAATATACATAATTATAGATTTAAAATAATTTGTGTTGTAACCAAGCTTTTTTATTATAAATGTAATAAATATCAATGGACTAAAATAAGTAAAAAACGTTAAAAATGTGATCGATCTACAAATGATTCAAAAAATAAATCAGTCTCGAGTCATACATAGAATATATTATTATTTATCATTCCTGAGTGTTTTGTAGGATGCGTTGCTAAATGAGCGGAAAAAAAAATAATAGGAAACGAAATATATCGAGAGATAATTATGTATCGAAAAAACAAGCGCGATTAAAGTGTGTGAGAGTATTAGATGTTTTGTTCGTTCCGTAGGAAATTACTTTTAATTATTTCAGTATAATTATTCAATCTTTTTATACACTATTGTATTCTTCTAAGCTAACTAAATATTGCCAATTTTTGTGAAATAAACAGAAATACACAGCTTATCAGCATGTCATATATAAAGCAACCTTCACCAAGATCACATCTCAACGGCATCTATTTTAGTGCTTCTTACAGCCAGGTCCTCCTACGGGATCGGCCCAAGACTTGCTTCGACCCCCAACTGGGGAGGCTGTTGTAGTTGCCTTTTTTCTAACTAGCTAATGATGTCGACCGGAAGGACCTTTACAGCTTCACCGTGGTTTTGTGGGCGAGTGCTGAAGGCACTCACCCGCAAAAATCTCTTGCAGTTGCCGCCATCGTGACACACGTGACACTGAATTCACTCTACAATTACATGCGTCACAAGGCACACACGCTCCTGCATATTACAAGTAGGTACACAAGTTCTGTAAGGAATATTTTTTTCTTTTGTTTCAAATCATAGGAGTTAGCTAGGGCAAATACAGCGGAATTTTTCACTCAAATAACGGTCAAGTCGAGGTTCGTACCGCTTTGGTGCCCTTGTGCTAGTTACCTCTTTCGAGGGTACGGCACCCTCACATTCCTGCTGACGCAGGTACTCTCAGGGCGAGCTGCTTTGGGAGTTACCTGCGTCAGATGGGCCGGGAGTTGAATGAAGGGTGCCACCACTGTGATGTTGCTAGGGGCAGTTCACATCACACTGTGAAGCAGTGCCCTGCGTGGAAGGAACCACGCCGAGAGCTAGTCTCAGTCATCGGGCCTGATCTTTCTTCCGACAGTCGTCGCTAAAATGCTCAAAAGCGAAACGGAGGGAATCTCAGTCGCCTCCTTTTGCGAGACATTTATTCTTGCAAAAGTGGTAGCGGAGAAGGCGAGAGTGCTCACATCACAGATCTCCTCCCGTGCACGAAGAAGTGGATGGCGGCGCCGAGCTGAATATGATTTTTGGCTGCCCTTAAGATGAACTGTGGGCGACGGACAACGCAGGTCCGTTAAATATCTTGTAGTCTTATAATTCAATAAAAATGTTTGCTAAATTATTCTTTTATAAATTATCTTTGCAAAAAAAGGATAGTTACTTAGTTTTTAACTCATTTGTTAGATTAGATTTCTCTATTAATCGACATATATAAAAATATAAGTTTTTGTTCATTATAATTAGTAACATTAAATTAATCGTTTTATTATTTTTTATGATACATCTATGGAGACTTATCTCTAGCAATCTTTCGGTTGGAATGATGATGATTTTGATAATGAACTACAACAAATATTTAGGTACATACGAGTACGCATAGGTTTGTTCTAGAAACGCAATTAAACATTGCTAGAATTAATTATGCTAGAAGATTAATATCATCATCAACTAAAATTATAATATTTCGCGAAGGAACTCTTATGGTTCTAGTAGTTTTGCAATCCGTCCTGTCGGTAACGCATTCGCATCAACAATTGCAACGATCTAATAAACATCCTTTAAAACAGATTCCGCTATTATAAAATTTTGAAATAGGATCGACACATACACGTGATTGTATTTTATTGTTAATTTCTTTTTTTCGCTATGACATTCACATATACATGCGCTCTAAAACTAAGTCGTGTATATAATTATTTCAAGCATATATTTTGTATCGAATACTTAGCGATAATGAAAAAACAGTTTTTTTTTAATACTTTATAAGCTTAGTGCTTTGACCACAAACAAACTCAGCTGATGTTAAGTGACGATCTAGTCCAGGTTAGTAAACACATTAGGTCTAGAGGTGCTGGTTCTCAAGCGATGCTGCCGGAATACCTGTTGGTATTTGGTGATAGGTTTTGTAACTTGAGAATGGTAGCTGCCCAGGCTGGCATTATTAGAAAATGTCTTACCACCATCCGCTATGGTTTCCTCGCGATGTTTTCCTTCAAGGTCAAGCTGATTGTAAAATGGATAAAGGGGTCGAACTCGCGTCCACTGACGCGGAATCCGTCGCACTACCGTAAGCCAAACATTAGACATCACCCCTCAAACCCCCTCCTCTTTCAGCAATAGTAAGCAAATTTCTTACCATTATGATAACGTAAATATTGAGTTAATTTTAAACAAAAACAAATGTAAATAAGTAAATATTACTTACATAATTACCACTTACAACCCTTGTCCCCAATGGCATGAAAGATAAGCAAACCAAAAACAAATCCCTTGATTCCTAGGTAATACTCGATCGATTTCTAACTATTAATATCAGTCTTATATTTTGTTGTCTAATATTTTGTGTACGTACCTAATACTTGAAAGGGCCCTTAAACGAAACTAAGGAAGTCAGTTAACAGAACATAAGAGACAAAGATACTGAACTGTTTTGTTTTATTTTACGTGTAAATGGATTTCCAAAATACCGCAGTGTCTCAAAACGAAACCAGTGTGTGTTGACATACGGCATTAAGACGTAGTCGCTCACAATGGGCCTAATAACATAGCTCAAAGTTGCTCAAAGGGCAATGGAGAGAACTATGCTTAGAGTTTCACTGCGTGATCGAATCATGAATGATGATCCGCAGAAGGACCAAAGTAACCGATATTGCCCAAAGAATTTCTAAACTTAAGAGGGAGTGGGCCGGGCACATTGCTCGCAGAACTGATGCCCGATGGGGCGAACGGGTTCTTAAATGGCTACCATGCAACGGAAGACTTAGCGAAGGTCGTAAGGTGGACCGGGAATCTGGTGAAAGTCGCTCGAATCCAGTGGATGCGGGTGCCGCAAGACCGTTCGTCATGGAGATTTTTGGGAGAAACCTATGGCCAGCAGTGGACGTCTTTCGTTTGAATGGATGGATAGATAGACACATATTTTAATTTAGTTTAAATACCAACAATAATCTACATAATTATATCATTAATTCTAGGAACTGTATACATTATCATGTACTTCTACACACACGTATGTATTATCATCACATAAGCGGTCTCGAAACCCGAACAACTGATACAGAGATTAAATTTCAATTATTCTTTTATTTATTATAATCTTATTATTATCGATCCTATTTACTGAGTACAAATGAATGGTCGATATAATTCGACGGATCAATTTCAACTCATACAAGCTATAAACTATAGTCATACGACTGTTTCAGGCTGGGTTATGAATTCGAATCACATAAATATAGAAGTCCGTTTAATGCATTACAGAGTATGTAAATTAATTTAATTGCTAATACACTAAATTACCTATAAATTAATACTAATGTATTTTTGGTTATGTACCTACAGAAAACATCTTTGAATAATTTTCTTTTATGCCAAATTTCATTTACATCAAGTCAGTTGTTTAATATGTCGATTACGCATAAAAATGAGACTATAGGAAGACAATGGAAAGCTGGCGTAAATGCCAGCTCAATGGATTAAAAGTTATTTAACCCCTTGAGCACACTAACCTGGCGTTTACGCTAGCTTTCCATCGTTTTCCTATTGTCTCAAATTTATAGGTAATCGACATATTAAAGACTGAACATGCATACATTTAGACCTATATAATAATTATTATTATGCATTTAATAAAATTAATTATAGTTTTATTTTCGTCCATAAAAATAATCAAAGTTTGAAAAAAGAAATTGTTTTATTAATAATACTATGGTATAGTTTGTCAATCAATTAATAAACAGTGGAAAAAAAAAAAACAAAATGCAAATCGGTTAACAAACAGAGAAGAAAAAGGTACTGTAATGTTTAATCTGTGCCTATTAATATACATATACTCGTTTATAAAAAATTGAAATACATAAATTAATTGTAACGGTTTCTTACTTGAAGAATAATTAATTTAACTAATTTGTATACACACCACAGACATGACATACAAAATACCTAGAACATAAGGTACAAACTATTCACAGAAAAACTATTTAAATTCCACCCCAGCAGACATAGTGCGAGATTAACAAAGCCACCCTCGCGGGCGGCCGTCGTTGCCGCCGCCCAGGCGCCAGGGCGGGCGGCTCGCGATCAATACCTCAGACGAAATGGCTTCTAATCTCGTCGATCTTGCATCCTTGTCGCTCGTGAGATGTGATGCGCGGTTCATCTTGCGACTTGTATCGACCTTCACACTCTGAATTTAAGGGCTATTATCAATTGTGTTTGTTGAAAGTATCTTTTATATACATATAGTACCTAAAGGTTATCCGTCTGCGACCTCGAATCTTGTGAACTGAATGTTCTCATGTAGGCGTGTTATAACTAACTACTTATACGCAGCTCCACCCGCTTTAAAATCTTAGTCATTCTTTTGGAAACGATTCAACTGAAAGGAAATTATTCATGAGCTAATAAGAAACCTCTGTTTCTTTATCATAAACCTCATTATTTTCTCTAGAAGTTTTATTAATTATATTATTAAATGTAAAGAGAAATTATGTAATATGTTCTTGTTAAAGTGTTTATTGGAAACTCAGTTATACGTACCTTATTGTACTAACTACTTCTAAAATAAAATTTGAACTGTCAGAAATTGTAGAATATTTCCCTACACTGAAAATTCAAGTTACTTATTCTTCTATTGCATGTTTTTATTTGCGTAATACTAATTCTAAGATAATTATTTCAGAAATATACAATAAATAAACATATTTTTTACCCATTCCATTTTAAAACAATACAAGAACTGATAATATCCACTTATTACTAATAGACACATCATAAGTAGAAAAAAGATAAGATAAAGCGTTACATATTACAATAACATAACACAATTTTAAGGAGTGATAAATATATACATATAAGAGATGTGATATTAAAGATAACAACACTTTCTATATTTTATTTAATTCGTTATAATGATATGTATGAAGGTACTTATGAAAGTAGAAAAAGTGTGTCAGGATCGTGGCAAGTGGAAGGATGTGGTCTCTGCCTATCCATATGGGAGAGAGGCGTGACGTTATATATGTATATACAATGACTGTTGTAGAAAAAGGGTTGATTGAGGCTAAAAAATAAAATAGCCTATAACCCCCTAAGCAAACATTCCGCGTCGAATGGTAGTCCCATGCCGATATGTTCAGTAGTTTTGAGGTGATGATGCCTCATAGGACACCCATTTTCCTTAGATATATATATAGATAAAGTAATTTGTGACCGCCAAAATGTTGAGAAAATGTCTTATTTTTTCCTTCTTTTATGGGTTAAATAAACATTGTCAAAAATATTATCCAGATTATATTCACAACTACTGCCAAATAAAACTGTAACTGTTATCATATAATTAACAAGTCCATGTCAAAGACAATCATCGAATAAACTGTGGCTTCACGGTAGAAATTAATATGGCGTTGGACCATCTACAGTTAAATCTTGCATAAATCTTCAAGTGATTGTTCAGATTTCTTTTATGAACATAGCCCTTTAAGTGTGCTTAAAAGATGCGATTGGAAACTACAACTGTACTGACAGCAATGAGCGTGATATTTTGGTAATAATCCCAATGACAGGATCAAATAACTTGGAAAAGCATGTATTGAAAGGAAATGTTAAACGAAAGCGGCCGACAGAAATGTTGTGCCAACTCCTATAGAAATCGGTGACTCTACGCTTGAAATGTTGACAGTTATATACACCTAGGATAATCTGTCCAGTTAGGTAGATCCAACTTCGAAAAAGAGGTTAATCGTTGAATCAAACTCGACTGGGCCACGTTCAGGAAGCTACGCAAAATATTCTCGTCCGAGATACTGCAGTGTCTCAAGACAAAAGCCTTCGTCCAGTGTGTGTTGCACTTGACTTATGGCACTGAGACGTGGTCGCTTACAATGGGCCTAACTAGAAAGCTCAAAGTTATCCAAAGGGCAATGGAGAAGACTATGTTCAGAGTTTTCCAGCGTGATCGAATCAGAAATGAGGAGAACCTTAGAAGAACCAAAGTAACCGACATTGCATGAAGAATTGCCAAACTGAAGTGGGCTGGGCACATTGCTTGTAGAACCGATGCCCGACGGGGCTAACAAGGTAGACCGACCACCTGGTGAATGTCGTGCAAATCCACTGGATGCAGGTGGCACAAGAACGGTCGCCGTGGAGATCTTTAGAGGAGACCTTTGTCCAGCAGTGGACGTCTTTCGGTTGAATGGACCTTCTTGGAAGCGACACGTAGCGACATGGTTCTCAGCACTGAGGTAATAAAAGCAAAGAGAGTAATAGTTTTAAGGATAACTACATAATTAATTATCCTTTAATTATAAGTACTTTAATTATAGTTTTGCACTATGGTACTTCAAACATATTTGATAAGTAAGGTGTACAAAATAATATTCCGTGTTCAAAGGCGCATCATTGGACAATTAATCCAAAGATTGTAATTTAGTATTCAGATTAATACAGGAAGGAGATTACGTATCATTACAGTTTTTCTATATGTATTATAAAATAAAGATAACATTATTTAGGCTGTGATGAATATATGGCCGATACAAAACAAAAACAACAGGAACAGAAGAGGAAATTTGTACCTACTTTCCGTGGTTTATGAAAATTTATGATCGCTGCATGTCCTTAATTGCAGTTCTAATGTATAATGTCTAATGTAAAATAGGAACGAAGTGGCATAAGTAGTGTAAATACGAAACATTTTTACCTGGAAATGTTGTTCAGCGTAAGCTATCTGGATAACGGTAGTGATTGTTTCTTATCATTAAAGGGAGTTCCCTAATGTATCTAAAATATACATTAATTCCTGTTTCTTACATTCAATGTAATAATAGTTTAACAGGAAAAAGTGTCTGTTTTTTATTAAGCTGTTGGGAATATGGCAGTTTTTAAATTACTCAGACTGTAATGAAATAAATATACCAAGGTAGGTATATAGGTACGAAAATAATCAAATATATTTCTTTAAAGCACAGATATTTATTTAGGAACTTAAAAGAAACTTAATAAATAGACTGTTTGATCATTATATATTTCAATAAATTTTAAGACTTCGCATGAGAAATTATCAACAGGAAAAGTTCCTTCAAAAACAATAAAACACCTTTTACTGTAGCTGATCGTAAATTACATAGAAAAGTAAATTTTGCTAGTTAATTCTATCAAAATAAATATTTTTTATTTAGTAACTAGAGAGTACCAGCAATTTCATTTAAGTGCCAAATTCATTGCTGTAACGATATTATTTGCTATAACAATTGAGCAAATTATTACAAAGTTCAGCTCTTATATCGTCCACTTAGTACCTTTAAAAATGTGTTTAGAATATAGTTAATCCTTCTTTTTTTTTTTGAAACTAGAATATATACGTGGTAAATCTATATTAATAATTCGGTCAAGGGGTACAGTAGACTCGATTGAAACCTTACCTGAATAATAAAACATAAAAAATTATGATTTCGAGTCGGCAGCATATATCCATAAAATTCGCATTGTCGAGTATTTTGTTGAATTGTAATGGTGCAAATGGGAGTCGCCATATTGACCACATGGATGCCATCTTAAGTTCGTTAAGGTCGATTCACACGTATCAGAGACGATTCACACGTATCAGTGAAGTTACAGTTCTTATCTACCTACATTTTGTAAAAAAGTTTGTATATTACGAGTCACATTTCACCCGAGCGAAGCCAGGTTTTCATCTAGTATATAATAATTTAAGCCAGGTTTACGAAGAATCCGTCATTGTAGAATTATTTACGAAACACAAAGAGCGGAAGCGGACAGAAGGCGCGTATATTAATTATCGTTCCTCCCTCTACCTCCCAGTGGTGTTAAGGTGGTAAGAGGGGTTGGGAGGTTTAGGGATATTTCGTTAAGACTTTGCGCCTGGCACCACAACTCCAAGTCTAGGATACAGTATTCCATAAAATTACAAAATAATTTTACTTTTCTACTTCACGCAAATAGACTCTGGAGTTTTTAATGACAATTGATATTCAAATAAATCAATGATATCTTAATTCATTTAACTTTAAGAAAATTTACATTATTTTTTTCTAACATTTTAGTGTATTGCCTTACGCAATTGGCTTCACGTAACCTTTAAAATTGCCTTGTCCAGTAACTTTGTACTTAATGCTCACCTGTCCGCTTTAAGGTATTCTTTGGTAAATATCACAATAAAATAAAGCATCTTCTTAATCGGTTCTTTTTATTAGATCAAACTGGAAATACCAAAAGTCCTATCAAAAATATAAAGGTTTATTTTATTGCACTTTTGCAAATACAATGTAATATTTATTGCAGAAGTTGGCTGTACCAGTTATTAGCTTCCTTTGAAATCTCTGAGCAACTTAAATAAATGTCCTATATCAAGATTAAGTCATTTATGTACGTAATAAGTACCTAATTAAATTAAAAACAATACAGATATATAAAAAGTTATAACAGAGCGTGACTTTTAGTTTTTCATTAGTCGTAGTTGGTCATTGGACGTCGAAATTATTGTCCAATTTGTCTTTATCGTAATGAAAATGTATACTCATAATTGATTGCACTTCATCATTCTTAAATACCATAGAAACACATTTTAGTACATAACGTAAATATGCAACGTCATGTTGTGTCTCAACTGTAGTAAGGCTTTTGGACAATCATGGAGATTTCCAACAAAGCACTGCCGTCTTTTGTATAAAAGTAAAGACTTTCTAGGCATATTTGGTAGGTTCCTTTAGTTCCACATACGTACCTATAGGGGATCTAGATGCTTATTGTCTCGTATTGCGAACATGGTGTGAAAATTCGTAGAAACAACTTTAATTTTCACTTTTATCATTTCATTGATTAATCTAATCACTGTTAAATGCATTTATTTTGAAACTTTTCCATCATTTATCAAACTTAAAGATAATCAGTATTTTTTTGATCTTTGTATATCTCAATTTTATAATTTTGAAGTCATTAATTGTAAATATATTAGTAACGTTATAATCATTAAAATTTAATTATTTGTTTCAAATTCAATTGTTAGTTAAATCTCCGAATCCGATAAACTTACAATGGGTTTGTCTTTTTTACAGACATAATTTTAAAAACCTACAGAAATTTGTATCTACAAAACCTATTAATATGTCGATTACCCTTAAAAATAAGACAATAGGAAAACAATGGAAAGCTGACGTAAACCCCAGGTTAGTGCTCAAGGGATTAATGTCTCTTTTAAATAGATCTTATAGAAATAAATACTCACACGTATATATTTTTTTAATTTCCTAAGGAAAAGGTGCAAGCCGCGCGTCTAACAAAGAAAACTTTGCAGACTGCTTATGAATTATATATGAGAAAAATACCATAAGTTCGTATTATGCTGTTCGTATTATAATTCTGTTTTTTGTTATTCTTAATATAAGATTTTTGCTTTTGTATACTTTGCATTTAAATTCGGCTTAGAGAATTATTACACTTTGATTAAATAATACCAGGAATTATAGGAAATACAAATATGGTATTACAATAATCTGTGCTTTGTAATGTTATCTAGATAGAGGAGCATCGGACACCTCTCATCTAGGTACGCCTTGATTTCAGACCGTGATCGGAAGAAATGACTTCAATTCTATCATACATTATTAAAAATTAATGAGACAAATAACTTTGTGTACGATTTAAATGTTGTTAAAATGTAAGAACAGATATTTATATTAAATATTCTTACATTTTTATAACATCGATAAGCGAACATAATATATCATAGTAAATAATGTAAAAAGGGCCTCTTTTTCTTGAATATTCTGAACCAATGAGATTTCATTGAATATAAACTCGAAATTCATTTCTCTTGTACAGAGGATAAAACATTACTCCTTGCTGATATCGTTTCAAACGATATTCCTACCAAACATTATACATAAGTACGTCCATTGAGTTTGTTTTCAAGTAACAAGCTTGCTGGTCGCTTGTGATTTTACTACATTGATCATGAAAACGAGATCGATTCTCTTAAAAAGCATATTGTAATGCAAAATTACACCTTAACGTAGTTCAGTATGGTAGAAAATCGTACGGACGAAGAATAAAACTAATCCCAATATGGAACGTTAAAAGATGGGTCTCCGGGGAAAACCAAGAAGGGAATAAGCGATTCTGAACGAATCGGTCATATGTTTAAGGTTTATTTTACGGTGTTTAAGTTTGGGTTGGGACGTTTCGATGACGAGTAATATCAGGATCGATTTGCTCTGGGTAGAATGCGGGGCCACGTCAGATATTGTGAGTCGGAAATACTTTATATAGTACATAGTTGTTTAACCTTTATTCGAGCTTACTTTGTATCGTTGCATAAAGTATATCATAAAATATGATAAATATACACTTGCAGATAGTATAATCAATTATAATAACTGTCTAAAAAAATAAACTAGTTCTAATGGTACGTCATTTTTGCGACGATTAAACAGAGAGTGAGTTATTTCTTTATTCATTTAGTGTAAGGTATAATATAAAGAAATATATATGACATTTATTTTAATATCACGCATGCAGCTTTTAAGTTAATTAATTTTAACCTTATTACTTAACTGAGTTACTGTAATGTCGTTTAATTATAATACGTAAGTATCAATGTAAGTTAGGCTACATAAGGGCGCAGGCGGGCGGCGAGGAAGCCTGAGAGTGCGCTGATGCGAGGGTGGGGGGTGTCGATATTTATGAACTGATTTACTTGAGACTTTCTTATTTTATAATACCTACGATGTAAATCCATAATACCTGACTGTGATAATATTAGATAAATTAAAAAAAAAAACTTTATAATGTTTAATACATTATCATTTTACCTATGTTAATAAGTTAATTTGAAATTACAATCAATAAAGGCGAAAATTATTTACGTTTTGTTCTCAATGTAGTGACAAAAGAAATCAACATAGTTTTGTTTTAAAATATCTGTTAGCAAACTAATGCTGACATATTGCTCAAAATTCGACATAATCATTAGGTACTGATAACCTTGAATAGTTTTAAAAAAAATTTAATTACAATTTCCAACATACATAAAACAAAAGAAAGGCTGTAACCGAAATTTCATAATTTTCGATATAAAATCAATTTAAGAGAACTACACAGCGTACTTACTGGCAGGCACCGATATTGGATCTGCCAGAAAAATGTTTGCATGTTAAATTTCTTGAGGTACACTGTAGCACAATCTGGTATCTGGTTAAAATAAAAGAGATTTCATAAAATTTCTATAGTCATCGATCGATTCTTTTATGCGTTTATATCATAACACTTTATAACATAACATGCATTACACTGCACCCCATACACCTGTACACTACACGCATGGTACTGTAAACGACCTTGAGATTTATTTGCCTTACTACTTACCTAACTTACAGTAGTTAGTAAGTTATAATATAACATAATCTCACGCCTGTTATCCCCGAAGGGTTAGGCAGAGGTGAAATAGCGAACTACACCACCCACATTTGCGGAGCTTAGTTCCGTCCCAGACGTGAGAGTGGCGAGCCTGTCTCCATATCGGGCACTAATTCCAGACTCCGGGATAATACTGAGTAGAAAAACCCAATATCGCTTAACCCGACCCGTGGATCGAACCCGAGACCTCAGAACGACAGTCGTACCGTAATACAACTGCGCCACCGAGGCAGTCCTGCGCTAGTGAGACAGTCCAGCGCAAGGCACCGTAAGCTTAGCGTGCGACATATTTCATAAAATATTACGACATAGTTCGTAAAATTTATACATCAGGTTGCAGTATCAAGCCGAGGTGCGTATCATTTTGGTAGCTTTGCGCCATCTACCACGCTCTAAGCTCTCACCCTAAAAGTATTTTTCTCATATTGTTAGTATCTAGATTATTTTGTATATTGTGTAGGTTCAGTACTTTAACCACAATTTTACCTGATGTTAAGTGACGATGTAATTCAAGATAATAAGTCTCCAGGTATTAGTTCTAAAGTGCTGCTAGCAGATCGCATATAGACGCTTGGCCATAAATTTAAATGGCCGGGCATAATTATAAAATGCTCTACCGCCATGCTATGGTTTTCTCACGATATTTTTCTTCGCCGACAGCTTAGGATTATTATGAGATAGGTGGATATCAAACTACATTCAATGATACAGTATCCGATACATTATATACGTAATGAAATGTATATAGTAAATAGAAATTTTACGTGTTTAGTTTTTTTTTTCGAACAAGCTGAACGCTGTTTACCTGAGGGCTTCTCTACTAAACTTTGCTATGCTACCGAAACTACTTATACTACTCTGTCAAAAAAGTACCGGGAAAAGATCAATAACACACCAAATGTTAGTTATTCATCTAAATTTATTTTATCGCCTTCAAAGTATGCTCATTCAGAAACGATACACTTACGCCAACGAATAATCTAATCATCAAAACATTTTTTAAACGATCTTTCCGCAATTGAGGTTAGCTCTCGTCGCGAATTCTCCTTTATGTCTTCTACCTAATGAAAGCGGATACTATGAAGTGGTAATTTGAGTTTAGGGGAAAGAAAAAATCGGCTGAAGACATATATGGTGAATAAGGTGGTTGCTCGATGGTATTTCTTGAGTTTTTGGTCAAAAACTCGTTCACAATGATGACCTTGTGCGAAGGCGTATTTTCGTGGTGCAAAATTCAATAAATTTCTTTCCGCATATCTGGTCTTTTTCATCGAATTTGCTCTCTTAAACGGCGCATAACGCTCATATGATCTACTTTATTTACCGTTTGACCTTCCCGTAAGAATTCCGAGTGCACAACACCTAGATAGTCAAAGAAAACATGATTTTGATCTTGGGTTGACTTTGGCGTGGCTTTTTCGGTTTTGGTTCAGTTGGAAGTTATACAAAAGGTTCCCAAGTTTTACGGATGACACGTGTAGGTGGTAATCTTGCGTAAATGATGCCTCAAGTGACAAATTTTCCTCTTATTAAAAATGCATCTAAGAAATCATTAATATAAAAATGGATTGTTATACGTATGCAGGAAATTGGCAGTACATGATTGAATGCGTCACTGTCATTCAAATTGCAATGAGGATAAAGTCTTTATTTGTGACGTGTTTTTTGGTACTTGGATGTTGTGGGAAACGAAATAGCTTAGTTATAAGGTACTCGTATGTACAGTTAAGGAATGCGAACACTTTATGTCTCACAACCTTTCGTAGTATGGTTTAATATGATACATGGTAATTTAAGAATTACTTTAAGCTTTGTTTGAAGGGAATATTCGAGCGTAGAACGTTAGCATTAGTCTAAGATAAGCTTCGAATCATTTGTGCTTGTGGCCCTTTTCAGCTTATTGTTTGGAGCGTTCATCACACAAGCCCTATGAAGCTGTAAAGGTGACCTGGAAAGAGATTGCTGGCAATCATAATGAGACCCGTTTAATTCTGTATACCATACGTGTACAATGTCTTGCTTTTTTCAATGGCTGGGTTGCTTTCCGAACTGATGGTAGTGTTTTGACGTTCTCAGAGCCTAAAATAAAAAAGTGTTTTAATTTTTATAAGTAACGAGTTTAATCAGAAAATTTATAATGTATACTTATGGGTCTAAAGGTGATAATTCTGGCGAGAAATACTTTTTTATTAATTAACTAGTTCTGTGAGCGTGAGATTCATTCCTTTCTTCTCCCCCTTAATCCCCCCCTTCATATATGACTTTCTTTCTATATAGATTAATATAAAAAATCATCATAATTTATTAGGAGTGGATAAAATCTTTATCGGCGGTGATCATTAAAGTCATTAAATAATTCTTAGTATCCGAGAATATATTTATTAAATACATTCGTTAAAAGATAAACTGAAAACAGTGAATAATATTGTAGTTACATTCTTTGAATTTTTGAGATTACTAATTAATTCCACTCCACCTTCACTCCGACGAAATACGTGTCGAGTTTTAAAAGTATCTGAATTTTTATGTAGCATTAATTTCCGTTATCATATCGAAGAGTAGAACCCATCTAGTACATGATATAGAAAGAGTCGGTATCAATGTCTAATCTCTCAGTCCCGTAGCTGATAAGGCCGTGCGTCCCGGATTTCTTAGAGATACGGACAAGTGGACCGCACGCTGATACGTTTTTCATTTGATTTAGATCGACTGATTACCGGTCTTGATAACACTTGAAAATATTTTGCGAATCGTATAATACATGCCGATGACTAAGCTTCTATAGTGAATTCACTCATGTTACAATACTTTATCCGTTTATACAGATAATACATACCTATATTTTATTATAATTATTTTATTATGAATCTATGTTTAGTGGTTATTTCGTTTGTTTACAACAGTATTGTTATAATTTAAAGATCATAGTATGTTTGTCCTTTATTTTACGTAGGATTTCTACACTTGATGTATTTTCCAGCTCTATCGGAGTATATCCAAATCTATATTACTTACTTACTAATTAATAAAATTGAAGTGTCTGTTTGTAATAACAAAATCTTAATTTTTTACTAAATACATATGAATGTTTATACGATCCTATATCAAAAATACATTTTATTTATATTTTTGTCCGCCTGTTTGTTCCGAGTAATCTCCGGAATTGCTGGACGGATTTTAACTAGGTATTTTTGGTAGATAGCTGAAGTTACTCAACGTAACTTAGAACATACTTTTAATTTTCTAAAATGATTTGGGTTCCGTGTAAAAAATTTAAAACGCGATGTAGAATATATGAAATGCGGGCGCAGTCACTGGCACTTGGCTAGTATTATATAAACTACACTTAGGCTACATACTTAGCTTATATCTAAAGTTCCATAGTATACTAGCAGAAATCAAATCGAAATTATACTGTTTATAATTATTCAGCTTTTGCAACCCTCACCGGTGAAATTGTAGTGTATCAGAGCAACAGCGTAAAATAAAGAAAAAAAAATTGGGGTGATTTTTCCCTTTTTTCAATTTGGGAGACCCGTTATGAGTTCTAAAGGACAGAAAACAGCCTGTTTAACGTCAATTGCCAAAAGGTATTGCTTATCGCATAATCTCAGACGAGCACTATCCCTCAAAACAGACCGAGATGATATGGTATCCTTTTTTTTTTTTTTTGACGGGGGTAATGCATTTACGCACTCACCTTACCTATTGTATTAGTGGGACTGAGTCTCTCCAATACAATAGGTAAGGGGGCACGGAGTGACGAGTTCCGTGCCAGTGTGGGACTCAAGCCCGGGCGAGAAGCGCCCGGTAATACCCACTAAAACCCCCCCGGGCCGTCCGCCGCATTTGAAGTGGGGGCGATACGGGGTTGCCAAGGCATGTCGCCGCGTCGCCCCCTGCGGCAAACCCACCAGGCCCGTCAGTGCAATGGCCCGGCGGGGCTGGGGGGGAGAATAACTTCTACCCGCCACCTCTTAGCTCGCCCCCCCAATGGGGAGGCATGACCTGTTGGTCAACAACCGGGGGGAGGATGTACTTCCTGCCCCCCATAAATAGGAAAGAAGAAGGACAGAGCAGAGGCGGGCAAAGTAAAAGAGGAAGGAACCCGCCTCCGTTATGGAAGAGAAAGAAAGAAATAGGTCCCTCCTCTGAGCTCACCTTGTTTAACAACAAGGCATAGCCAGGGGAGGGATACCTAGAAGAGGAGAGAAACAATCCTCAGCACTAACCCCCTCCTGCAGCTAACCCTCCTGCAGCTACTCCCCCCTTCGATTACTACACCCCCCCCCCCAATGATATGGTATCCTAACTTTTTTACAGTTGTAATTTTTCAAAGAGATTCAATATTGTTGAGGTTTTCTTTCTCAAAGCGAGCCATAAAAAATCCCTACCTAAGTAATTTTTAGCGAGATTGTCTTCCTTACAGTTTAGGCGATGAAATTCAGGCCCTTGTCTCAGAAGACGAACACGCTTCTGGGATTACGAGATCGATGGTGGCAAGAGAAATGAGTTCCATATCGCCTGCTTGATAACAGGGTGAGTGTACGCCAAGCCCCCTCCCCCTTACTTTGGTTTGTGTCCCGTCTGATAATCAGAGTGATAAAGGGAGAACCGGCGGTGTAGCAGGTTTCAGCTGTCGTCAACCTTTGAAGATGGCCGACACAAAGATAGAAGTGAAGTTTTAATTCGTTCAAGCTTATATATAAAACTAAAGTAATAAAACAAAAACTTTTATGGATAATTATTTATTATTTGTTATATCATACCACTTAGCTAGATATAGATGATATATTTCGATAATTGAAATTGAATAACGAAAATCATCTGACGCAACGTACGGACAAATATATGATAAAATCACGTGATCGCCATGATGCGCCATTTTGGTTTGCGCGCGCTTAAGGAATGAAACCATAAACCTTGTTTATGATCTGATAATGGAACTGTTGTTAAGAAATAAATACGCAATGTACATTCTTCATCAGTGTAAGCTTAAAGTATATTTATGAACTGTGAATGATTGGTTTGCCTTTGACCGTAATCTCGACCCCGAATCTCGAAAAGACGGTGTACAGGAACGTAATATACAAAGCCTAGAGGGACTGGTTGTGTAGTATTGCTGCCATAAAACAGTATTTTCACGACGTTTTCGTTCAGAAAGCTAAGGATCATTGTAGTGTTCGTACACATGTCGATCGTGGCAATGTCTGGCCTTGTGTGGGTGGCTCTTAAGTTATCTTCGCTTTTATACACTTCTTAGTTACAGCTAACTTAATAAACTAGTTTAGTAAACAGAATACACGATCGTAAAGTACGTCGACAGATGCCAAAATTTTAATTTAGTGTACCTAATTTTAAATATGGTTTTGTTTATTATGACAGTCTCAATGTTTTAGGCTCAAATAGAAATCTTTAAAGTGTTTTCGTAATATAACTACATAAATTAACTTTAAGATTGTTTATATTTCTATTAAAACGCTTTTTATCTTACTTAGAAAAATGACTGTATAACACCTGATCACTTAGACTGTAAAATACGGCATAGTTCAAAAGCAGCGGGGACCATTGAGCGACGAAAGAACCCATCAAGAGTCGCTTCTGTCATGTTACCGACTTCGTTGAGCTGTAAAAAGTCAACGGTTTCCTAACTTTTTATCGAGTATATTTATAAAAGATTTTTAAAAGAAATATTTTTACATATTTTGAATATTCAATACATCTCTGAAGTGCATATCTGAGTGGTGAACTGCTATTAAAATTGTTTGGTTTGTAAAACAAAAAGTCAAGAAAAAATTATTTGCTTTTCAGACACGGACATAATAGAAAATACAAAAGTATACCAGATAGGACAATAGCGTAACTAAAAATGTATACTGACTTTGAGAAAAAAGTGTGCTCAGCATGAGCTAAATACTGGTACAAAATACGCCAATGTAATATGAACACTGGAGACCATACGATATGGGCGCGGCTCTGAATCATGTTATTACTTGAATAGTTCTAGATTAGAGAAACGTAATATTTATGAAAATATTATTTTATCTTGTCCGTAGTTTTTGTTTAGTGTGATATTAGTTAATAAATTTGTTGGTATAGAACAAAGATATAGAACTGATGGTCAAATATTCCATGCAATAGTTATAACGTCAACCTCCAAATGTATTATATTATTACTAGGTCAAGCAAAACTCAGGATAAAAATACCCCTATTTATGCTGTTAAATTTAAATTATTCGTACATTATTCACAGCCTTAAAATGCAAAGGTATTTTTTTTTCGTTCTACAGTGTTTTCTGAAGTAATTACAGTTGCCAACAGATTACAGATGGTCTGTATTTTCGTTCGCTCTGTCCGTCACATAAAAAGTCCCTATAATTTATCTAACATGTCTATAAAATCTATGAAATTAATCGATGTTTTTCGTATCGTTATAAGTGGATTAACTTGATTACTACTAAAGATTTATTAGGGTGCGATCTAATTAACCAAAGGTAGCTCTTAAGAAAATTAAAGGTATTAAATTGACCTTAAGTTGAATTCGGACTGGGATACCGACAATATTCTTTTTTCTTTTTTACATGGTATAGACTCATTGCTTTGACCACAATCTCACCTGATGTTAAGTGACGATGTGGTCCAGGATGGTAAACACACTAAGCCTAGAGGTACTGGTTCTCGAGTGATGCTGTCGGAACACAGTGGTAATTGACTAAAGGTTTTCAAATTTGAGGGTAGTAGCTACCCAGGCGGGCATCATCAGGAAACGGCCTACCACCATGCTATGGTTTCCTCACGATGTTTTCCTTCACCGAAAGCTTCACCGATTTTAGAGTCGGATAGGTGCGATCGAACCCGCATCGATTGACGCGGAATCCGGCCGCACTGCCCGCTGCGCCATCATCGCATCGGATCACATTCAATATAGTTAACTATTTATATTCTGTTAACGTTTATAATGAACTTCCATAAGACCAGTAGCTGATTTCATAAAGATAACACGTGTATGGTTATTTTTCGAAGCGTGCAGGCATTCTCGCGGTGTCCACTTTACTATCTCTGAAAGGTAAAAAAAGTAATTGGACTCCAAACAAGTAAGATGTATCAATACTAATAATAAAAAAAGAAGTTTTGTTTGTCTGTACAAATGGTTTTTTGTATGGAAAATTTTGTGACAGATGTATATTTTATCCGTTACTCGTGTCGAATCTGACATCGTTTTTTTTTATCTGTCTTTCTGGGTGTATATCTTGATTTAACTAGAAAATGGCTTCACCGATTTTAATGAAACTTTGTACGTTTAAAGTCTATGTCAAGGAGCTTTCGATAGACTATATAGATTATCGAAACTACTTTTAGGATTCGTAAAAATAAAGGCATTCAGTAAAAAAAACGGGTTGACTGGTTTTGTTAAAGTTTTGTATGCATTTACTATATGTTAATTCGCGATTATAATTAGTTATAAAATATCATTATCATTTTTGGAAATTATAAAATATAATAGTAATTCAAATAGAACTTCATCTATTTTAACAAAATTTGGTGTAAATACGGAAACCCTAATATGGTAACATCCCACATTCAATCAAGATAAAACAAACAAAGTCGCAAGATCCCACTAGTTATTCTATTAAATAACTTAATAACTAGTTATTCTATTAAATAGCTCTATTAAATAATGATGGAAGAGTTAATTTTTTATGAGATAGATTTTAATATGTCGATTACCCATAAAAATGAGACAATAGGAAAAAAGGGAAAGTTGGCGTAAACGCCAGGTTAGTGCTCAAGGGGATAAGAACGGATGAAATATTGATTAATCGTACACTTAAATCGCGTATAGTCATCGTTATAATTACAAAGTGTAGAAAATGAAATGGTTGATTTACGTCACATCAAAATATTATTTAAGGGTTTCAAATTCACAGGCAAAGGCGGCAAGAGAAACAGCCACAAATTTCTGGGGTATTGTAAAATACCATTACACCCTAAATGGCATAACTTACGACTATTGGATTAAAATGAAAAAGTCTGTACATTAATCACAAAAAGCAAGTCACTTCTTACGCATATATATGAACTTTAATCACCAAAACAGTACGTTATTATCTATGAGCCGATTTCATATTGTCAATTATCTGTTTTTTCCAATCATATATTTGCAATCGTAGAACATTGCTTCATACCAATCGAATTTAATTATTATGTACAAACGGCAATCCCAAAAATTTATGAATAAATGCCAAAATTAAAAACAACAAACTGTAGATAGAATTGATCTGGTCTAAATCCTTGGTCACAGTGCAAACTTTATGAAGTGTTCTTCCTTACAAATACAATATCTCTTGTCTGTCTTTTGTTACTTGGCTTTTAATCCGAGATCCACAGAACCTATAGGTATACAAATTTATACTAATAAATAACATTGAAGTGTCTGTTTGTAATATAAAATAACATTTTTTTACTATATATATAATATATAAATGTATATATGGTACCTATATCAAAAACACAATTATTAAAATTTTTGTCTGTTTGTTCCGTCTAATCTATGGCTAGACCGAAATAATTTGGGTTCCGTGTAAAAAATCAATTGAAACTCATAAAATTGTAAACAAAATACGGGTCAAGAAGCTGTATTGCGCAGTGAAGAATATATGAAATGCGGGTGGAGACGCGGGCATAGTGCAAGTATATCATAGAAAATTGAATAGTACTTCTAAATTCGAAATTGATTTCAGTTTTTTCAAGTATATTATCTGTGTATTTGGAACATATATACCTATATCACTTTAGATAACTCCCGTAGCTACTAGTTACTAACAGTTGCGCGTAATCAGTTCGAGGTGCGTTTTCGGATAAGTTTATTATTGTGATCTTTATTTGGTTTACCTAAATTCTTACAAGGCGTACGATATCTCTGTGTGTGTGTGTGTATGTTTTTTTTATCAATAAAATGTATTGTCTGTAATAGAATTTTATTTTTATAAGTATTTTTTGTATGTTCTTAAAAATGTACCTTTCGGGACTAACTTGCTTAAATTTAAACCAATTCGAGATATTTCATTATAATCTCAGTATATAGTTTATGTAATATTCTGTATTTTTTGTACTATTGTTCTGCTAGTTGGAAAATTTAAAGAAATATTTATTTAATTATTTATTTAAATTAGCCAAAGGTAGCTCTTAAGAAAATTAAAGGTATTAAATTGACCTTACGTTGAATTCGGGCTGGGATGCCGACAACATTTTTTTTTCTTTTTTAGGCTCAGTGCTTTGACCACAACCTCACCTGATGATAAGTGATGATGTGGTCCAGGATGACAAACACACCAAGCCTGAAGGTACTGGTTGTCGAGTGATACTGCCGGGACACACTTATTGGTATTTGACGACAGGTTTTCAAAGTTGAAGGTAGTTGCTACCCAGGCGGGGATCATCAGAAAATAGCCTACCACCATGCTACGGTTTTCTCACGATGTTTTCCTTGTTAATTCATAACACTAATGTATCAATAAGTAAATTGTTCAACCATTGTTCAAAATACATATAATTCTATAAAACAATGAAGCTGTTACAATATTAACACTAAAGTAGGAACCAGGTGTCAAAGGAGAATGCAAGCAACACGATTATCAAAACATAAATATCCCGATGCGTTTCTTCGAAGCTATTCAATGGCTTCATTCACTTGAGTTCGATCAGCGTGCTGCATAACGGTATCGTTGGTCTATCAACTAACACGTCCAGACTACTTTGACCTCTTACAATTAGGTGTTTAACGTTTTACATTGTTGTGAACGGTCTCGTTGGAGGCGGGAGGGTAGGTCAACTTGTCACGGTGTACTGTTGGTGCGGGATGTTTGGATTCAACTCTCGTTGCTGGCTTCCGCGAAGCGTCGCCATGTGGGCACGTACTCAATGAGCGTCCACTTCGGACGCGTTGTTACATACGAGCGGTTTGAAAAATTCCGATGAATAACCCATTGGTCTCGATTTTAACTTGAACCGTAGTTACGTTTATTCATGCTGTTAACATTTACTCATCAACGCTAATTGCTTTTCTATAGAATTGGTATAAGTATTTGTATTGCGAATGTTTCATAGTATTTTGGATGGTAAGGTTTTTTTCTTTCAATTTGGGAACTGAGAAGGCGCTTATGAGCGTCAAAAAAAACTACCACCGTTTCGGAAAACAACCTAGTCGAGAAGTGTTGTCGTTGAAGAACAAACTCGATGTGGTTGTTTAGATTATAATATAAATTATACAATTAACAATAATAAACGATTTTGCTAACGCACAGAGAGGGGTGTCATTCCAGACATCACTATTGACATCTTAGAATAGGACATTACAACTTGCTTGGCATATATGCTTAAACTTATTGTCAGGTAAATCGGTAATGTGCTTTGGAATGTTACAGAACCTGACCCTATTACCTAAAAAGCTTTTAATGCACTTACTACACCTAAAGCATGGGACGGCTAATTTATTATTACTTCTAGTTTTAAAATTATGCCGGCCGTTTGCTATATCAAACTTTAATATTTTTTTGCGGTACAATAATTTTTATAAATATGTATTGGGAGGGTAAAGTTAATATATTTCTTAAATGTATACTTCAGTGATTCGTAAGGTCCCATATTGTATATTGTGCTTAATTGCGATCGCGAATTAGAACTCGATTTACATCCACACAACGTTTAAAAGATAGTTTTGTGGATAGTTCATTTTCGAACAGTTTTTGTTTTTGAATTTGAAAGGGCGTTTACAGTTTCATTGAACTTGGTTATGAGCGCTTTGGGTATTTAAAAAAGTTAACAACATGTGTAATGGTGCTAAAGTGGCTGGTTTTCTGTTAGTTTCTAGATATGGTTATGACTACAAATATTTTAGGGATATTGGACGGATGGATGTACTCCAATCGAAAGTCTTCATTGACACGGTACTATCGCGTTCGTTCTGTTATTGTTAAGTTTGCTTAATACTTGACCCTTAAAAAGACCAATCGGGCACGAAAATTAGAAAATATAATTATCTCTTTGTAAATTTATAAAAGCATCAATTGTAACAATTCTGCAAAAGTATTCATATATTTTGCAGAAATGTTTACGACTTGAGTAACGTATTTTTATAGCGCTTTAACCACAAAATTTATTGTGGTGAATAAATCACGATGTGGTACAAGAAGGAAAATAAGTTATGTTGCCGGAACACAACTATTATAGGTCCTTAGCGAATGATATACATTGGAAAAACTGTATCGCCATAACATATTATAACATAATCATAGTTTTATTATTAACAATGTCTTCCTTCACCAAAAACTCGGCATCATTATAAAATAGGGCAGGTTGATTCGAACCTATGTCCGTTATCCGACCGTACTATCAGTGAGCCATTATCGCTTCAATGAGACTGCAGCAGCCTGACCCAATCCCTAAAAACCTATACTTTGTCTCTACCATTATATAGGAAGGATACGGTATCTGCACTGGCCCGCGTCATCCCCAAAGGATGACCTAGCGAATGGTAAGCTCCTGCCCAGCGAATAGGAACAGCCCTGGCGTAAGGGCACTCCTCAGACGGGCTTGCCAATGCAATGGAGGGTTAGGTCACCTAATCCCAAGTCATAGTGCGCTAACTTATCGTACGTAACTATAAGAAAATTAAGTGGTAAGGCGTTAATAACCGATTGGATTATGTCTAAAAAAAGTGGTGGCTAAATGATAGTAAGTCATATTTCGATATCGGTCAGTAGGGGGCCGTGCAAGTAACCAACAATGGGAGTGTAGGGTCTACGTGTTCCTTATTTTGATGATATGACAAAAGGGGGTCTGGATGGTTTATTTTGCTAATGTTTACGTAATCATAGGCGCGAAGGGAGGGTTTGCTTATGCTTATTTGCCAGAATTTTACTTACCTAATACTTTAACGGATCCTTTTGAGGCAGTGTAAAGCGTAGATTGTAAATTGTAATGTGTAAATTCGTCATAGTATTTGCCCCCGGCAGAACGTACAAAACGAGAACAAGGGTCCTTGTCCAAACTCAACTACCTAGCGACAGTAACAGAATTTTAATACATAATCTTTAAATTGAATCAAAATTTTGAAATATAAAATTTTTCGTATGTCTTTTTAGATTTATGTCTTTCGTTTACTTTATAGAATATTTATATGAATCTTTTAATTTAAATCTCCATATAAGTGTCTATTTGTAATATCAAATATTAACTTTTGACTAAATACATATTAATGTATGTACGATACCTAACGTCTAACAAATTAACAGTTTTTAAGAATTTTGTCTGTTTGTTCCGGCAAATCTCCGGAAGGGCTGGACCGATTCTGACCTGATTTTTTTTGGCAGATAGCTGAAGTTACTCCGTGTCACTTAGGATAATTTTATTATTCAATATTAATTAGAGTGCCGCATAAAAAAACTCGTAAATAAAATACGATTTAATGGACAGCACCATCAAAACATTATTTTTCAATTACTATTTAAAAATAATATTATGCATTGAAAAATATTATTATACCTGTATCTGGGGGGTATATATTTGTTATATAATATATTCATACATTTTCAATGTTGAGAATCCACTGCCACTTGAACATTAATGAACCAGTGTAAATTTAATCTTCCAACTAATTTAGGGTTAAGGGTCAACCCTATTAAATGTTTACTGTTGCGTAACGTTTGTTAAGAGGAAACACGTCGGCAACAAATTCGAAGAAAATTTATGTTACAAATCTATTGTTATATATATATCTATTATTATTATTATTATTATCTATTATATATCACGGTCATGTACCTACGTTATGAGTTATTTATAAATTGTTTATTATATACATACTCGTATATGGTATAAAAATATTTACTATAATATACATGGTGAAACAGGGAAATACGTTTATGTGGAGCAAACATAATCCACAATTTCTCTTAAGTCCTACCCTACTAAGACCATATACTGGGTATTAATTAACTTGAACTAAATCGAACTGATAATTTGTGAATTCACCTTGTAGTGTAGCTACACGGGGGAATCCCACATTAGTACTACTTATTATCTGCAACAAAAGGGATTCGTCATTAAAATATTTTTCTAGAAATTACCACAGAAATACTATGTGTTTTTTCGTGAACTAGGTCAAACGCGTTATCAAGATAATGGCTCAATAATTCGTTTGAAACGATAATCTGTGTGTGACGCGCATGTTTGTCGAGCACTCGAGATGTGCTCGTAATGCGTCTGTTTACTTAATCTTATCTTCAATATATTACAAGAATGCGATTTTTATATATTAAAGGAAGCAGTAGTCAACAAGTAATAATAATCATTATTCTGTTCTGTTTCCAACTCACTTGTATTCTTCTTTCATACGTACCTATCAGCCGTCATCTCTTCATTTACTCCTTTTTCTTTCACATCATTTCTTACACACACCATCCACACTTTCTTTAACCTTCTTCTATATTCCATCCTCACACATTCATTACTATTTTACCCACATGCGCTTCCTCTCTTCTCATAACATGACCATACCACGACAAACTATTCTCCTTCAACTTTTCTACCACTAACGCGAGTCTTATGCGCTCGCCCCCAAAGTACAGTGAAGCTGTCAAGTCCCCTCAGATTAACTGCGTTTATATAGTTATAAAAAAATCACTCCCGCAACTTTCAAACTCCCTTTAATACATTAATTGCTGATTTATCTGTTCTTTACACCGCCATCTCAACATTCGCATCGTCTGGTTAACTAGCATTGTCTAGTAGAAAAACTACCTAAAATTTGTTCCGCCAGATTAAGACTTAGGAACCGATGATTTTAAAGCGATGATGGCACATTTCGCTCGATCTTGGTCGATAGAACTAGGTTCAAATTCACCTATATAATATAGTGGTAGGGCATTTTCTAATCATACTCAAATCTGAAAACCTGCCGCTAATCACCAATAGGTATGTTCCCGCAGCATCACTTTTCGGTCGATACCTCTAGGCTTAGTGTGTTCCTTCCTGGTCCATATAGTAATTTACCATCAGGTCAAATTGAGGTCAAAGCACTAATCCTGTACAGTATAACAAAACCAGCTCCTTTAGACGCAACATGTCATTTACTATAAACCGAGACTTGTAAAGTGTGAGAATCGTTCATAGTAAAAACAAACAAATACAGTCCAATTAGAAAATAAACCCTACATTACGAGATGCAGCGGTAAGAAGTTGTGGGCTTATAGACAAATTTTTTTAAATCATAAATCTGATGATAAAGTACAGAACAATAAAAATGCCCAAACGAATCTACGCGCCGAAAGGAAGTGAAAAAATCCGTGAGCGCGGAAGCATCGGCCGTTGCTCCGACGCGCGCCGCCCATAATGATCAGGTCGCGCGGGCGCAACGAGATGCTAATAACAGATCGTGCTTCGAGAGAGGACTTGCTGGACATTTGCATAAACGATCATTCACGTTTTATCCTCTCTTATGTGTGTTTACAAAACTGAATACAAAATAACTATAAATGTTAACATTAATTATTGGCTTTGTAAGTCCAATAAAGCTTTTTAGGTAGGTAATAGTGTCAGGTTATATAACATGGTTCCAAAGCACATCACTGATTTACCAGACAATTTTCTATGTCACACGGGTTTTAATGTCCAAAGGTTATACTATAACCTATATATATATATTTATAATAGGGTTGTTCATTACGTGAACGATAGTGATGTCTGGAAATGACAACCCTCTCTGTGCTTAAACCATTTGTTGTTATTGCTATAATTTATACTATACGTTAAAAAAGCACTTTGAAAGAAAATCAGACCGAATTTCATGTCAGCTCTTCTCGACTGTGTTATTTTCCAAACTGGTGTTATTTTTTGACTTTCATAAAGCGCATTCTCAGGCCCCAAATTAAATAAAGAATTTTTAATTTTGACCTTCCACCTGCCCGCAATTTTTTTTTTTTTTGCGTTACATCACATTCCAAACTCCTGCACACTACGCATGGGTTCTATAAGGTATACCTTGAAATCCGTAGTTTTCTATAACATAGGTATAGCTATAATTTGTAATTTTCAAATTGGACGCGAAGTGGTTTAAATTATATACATTTCCTTTGTATGGATAAAATAAAAGGACTAGCTGAAAAACGGCGTAATTTTATGACAACCATTTTTTTTTGTGAATAAAATGTTAGTTTTTCCTGTTAATTTTCAAAATGTATTGTAAATATGATAATCAATATCTTTTCTCTCATTTCTCCTTTCTTTCAAAATGACTGCACATCATGTGACGTTAGATAAAGAACAGTTCAAAAATGATGACGAAACCAGGCAAATGTAAAATCATTGGCAGTCACTGTTATCATCCCGGGCTACATCTACCACGACTGAAGCCGTGAGATAAGTCTGGATATACTGGCTGATTCCGAAAAGCGTCACCCCAAAACGTACCTATCACTATTATTTCAATCCTACACAATTATTAATATTTGTTATATATTTTAAATATTTCTCAATGTCTCTATTAATGTGTCGAGTACCCATAAAAATAAGACAATACGGAAAACAATGAAAAGCTGGCGTATTGGCCAGGTAAGTGCTCAAGGGGTTAAAGTATCCGAAGAAAATGGTAATATACATATATGGTATTTGACAAAAATAAAGAATCGTGTAAAT
Organism: Samia ricini; assembly: GCA_014132275.2. Lineage (NCBI taxonomy): Eukaryota > Metazoa > Arthropoda > Insecta > Lepidoptera > Saturniidae > Samia > Samia ricini. The sequence continues at coordinate 13,690,180 of AP028158.1, forward strand.
CGGTTTGTTGTTTCTCTATTTATAAGTCAACTAACGGACAGACAATGGAGAGGGCTATGCTCGGAGTTCTACTGCGTGATCGAATCAGGAATGATGAGATCCGCAGAAGAACCAAAGTAACCGACATTGCCCGAAGAATGACTAAACTTAAGTGGTAGTGGGCTGGGCACATTGCTCGATGGGTTCTCGAATGGCTACCGCGCACCGGAAGACGTATGGATAGGCCCCTACAAGGTGAACCGAGGACCTGGTGAAAGTCGCGGGAACCCGCTGGATGCGGGTAACGCAAAAACCGGTTGACGCGGAGATTTTTGGGGGAAACCTACATATGCCCAGCAGTGGGCGAATTTTGGTTGAATGGGTGGATGGAACTGACAGACAGATAGATGTTGCCTTTATTAATATGCATTTTAAATAATGTAGAAAAACATTTAAAAACAAAACGACCATTTTGGAACTTCTGCAACGATCGCGCAATGTTGGCGACAGGCGTCTTCAAAATAGAAACAGGCTTATGAAAATACGTTTGTTCTTATTCTTTATACACGTAACTCGAAGAAATAAATTATTTCTCAAAGTGTACAGAGGTATATTGAGGTGTAATCTCCATTTAGAATGTTCCTCACAGGTTTAAATTCCAATGTGTTAAGTTTTAGTGGTCACTAGTCACACTACATAGATATGAACAGTGGGGTTATCACGAACTTTGATTCGTATACGTCAAATGTTTTTTTTTTTTTTTTTTTATAAGTAAATTTGCATATCATCACCACTCAACAAAATTCATATTCTATATTTCGTTATAGAAATTTGTGAATTTCACCGCTATTTATGTTATACGTTGAATTATACATATTAAAGAATTTTATATTATTTTATTTCGGATCATTCATGTTTTGATATTCTGGTATCTTTTAAATAAAGCAAAAAGTCAAGAAGTGAAATAGAATTAACACGGGAGGAATTTCTAGACAAAATACAACTTTGTGGCTTATGAACGGTTGTATAAATTTCGATAAACTTTTTATATTTTTACTGCTTGGTTCAAACTTTTTTAATGATCGGTTAACGAAAGACCCCATTATAGTAAGAAAATAATTATATGAGCTTAATAGAGATGTTGTCTGTTATTTTTTAATGTCTGAAATAAGGCTAATTACTAAAACAAAATAAAAATCTGTCCAAAAATAAGGAACTTAAAAGCGTTTTTATTAATTTATATGTTAGAGAGTTAGGGTACTATGCTGTTATATGACGTTACACTAACGTATTTGCAGATAAGACATCTATCTCCTCTCGATTCATATCAAAAACTTTAAACTCTTTTATCTCAGAATATTATTCGCCAAATGAAATATTTTTTTCAGTATACATATTATATTTCATTATGTTACTTACTCAATTTGTTGGTTTCAATAAAATAAACACATGTCAAATACCCTATCATAATCCGAGTCAAATAGGTTGTATACATTTCCTTACTGTAGTTTATATCATTGTGACGTAACTGTGTGATTTGAATTGAACAGCGTACGAGCGGGATGAGAATGTGTGATCGAGGTACCTACGTGCCTCTGTAGCCACATAGATAACATCTCATTGTATCTCATTATACAGTTTCATAGAAACATAAAGCTTATTTATCGTGAATATATTGAGAATAATGTTTACTTGGAAGTGTTTCGTTCCGCACCGCATATTCGCGGATGAAATGCTAAATCAATGATTCATCGGAATTTATTCGAGATTAAAAGTTTTTGGAACGAAGTTCTTTATAGCGCGTTACACGCTCTGAGCAAATGGGAACGAGACCGAAAAAAGAGTTACTTATAAGACTTTTTTCCGACACTTTGTTGCTATAGTTACATCCGTGTATGTATATACACCGCCGCATACAGCTCTCAAAACACAACATAAGCTCACTCCTGTTATCCCCGAAGGGTTCGGCAGAGGTGAAATAGCGTACTTCCCCACATTTCGCCGAGATTAGTTCCGTCCCAGATGTGACAGGGAGCGAGCCTGTCGCCATATCGAGCACAAATCCCAGACTCCGGGATGATACTGAGGGAGGATACGGAAGGATCCAATATCACTTGACCCGACCCGGGGATTGAACCCGAGACCTCACAACGACAGTCGTACCGTAATACAGCTCTCCCGCGCACCTTAGACTCGACGACTTCTCTTCGGCTTTTTATTAACAATATTACCTATCCATTACGCAATGTATGATGAATAAAACATTATAAGCAGATAAGGTTCTTGTATTGTATTATATCCGATTATGTTTGTGACTAGCTGAGTTCCCGCTGTTCCGCCTGAGTGTCATTTTTTATAAACATTATGAATACATTTTCAATTTAACTCTATCAAACTATATATAATATAAATTATAATGACTGTATAGCAAACATCTACCAAAAAGCAAAAAAGAACGCACGTAATACCTCTGGTGTTGTAAACGTCCTTAGGCTACGGTGACCGCTTACCATCAGGTGGATCGTATGCATGTTTGGCACTTTAGTGGTATAAAAAAAACGACCGAAGATCCATAGACACTTCATTTTTTTGTATTGTACAGGGTCAGTGCTTTGAATACAATATCAGTTGATGTTAAGTGAAGATGACAAACATGTTAGAGTTTTGAGGTACTCAATTGATGCTAACGGAATACACTGGCTTGGCGATAGATTTTCAACTTTGAGGGTGGTAGCTTTCAAAGTGATCACAATTATGCCTTATACGAAATTGGCCTACCTAATTTTGTAAGAAAAGTGAAAATATTAAAATTTTCAGCTCAAAAAAACTTTTATTTATCACCGTAATAAATTATATAAAAAAACTACATTTACACGCAAGTTATATAGAGGTACACTTATATAAATTCAAAAGTAATTTATTCAATTTAGGCCCTGATAAGGTTGACAGGGCGATTATGAACGTCAAAATACTACCACCGGTTCGGAAAACAATCCAGTCATCGAGAAGAACCGGCAAGAAACTTTTAGTTTTTTGTTCAATGTTTTTTTATAGAACTATACAACACATAGTTACAAAGTTTATTAGTATAGCATATATTAGCTGTCACTTCCAGACGTCACCATCGTTGACATAATGATCCACCCTATAAATAAATAACCTTGCTTAACATGGTTCCTGAACTTATTGTCCGGTAATTCGGTAATGTGCTTTGGGAGTTTCTAGAAAACTCTTATTCGTTTTGCTAAATTTGAATCTTGGAACTGTTAATTTATGCTTATGCCTTGTATTAAAACTATGATGGTCGTTTACAAGGTCAGGTTTGTTCAAATTTTTGCGGACATACAGTGAGTTATCAAGTATATAATTAGGTTAACTTAAGGGTATATAAGGCATATAGTAGGCTCTATAAGAGATATTTTTGTGTTTGATTTTATTATTTACGATTGCTTAATGTATTGATGTCGATGAATTAAACAGAATTTGCATACTAATAACAGCTTAAGTCGAGTTTCTTAACACCTTAATAAAAAAATTGTAGGCCTTAGTTATGATCAATTCCGCAATTTTTACACAGGTAACAGCCTAACCGAGATTCGTAACCGGTTGGTGCCTCATCATTTTCCAGGTAAATGTCCTAAGCAATCGCCATAAAATACAGTTCTCAATGCCATTCAGTCCAATAGTCAGTTTGGAAAATTCACATTAGGATCAATTTGTTTGCCATTCGTTACACTTTAATATTTCTCGGAATACCTATCGCTTAGAGAATGGGAAATACCCTTTTGTTTCATCAATGACATTTGAGTTTCATAACAAATTGTTATGTGTAACATCTTATAATAGAGATTGTTTACTCAATATCCCTGTAACTTAGACAAAACATTTGATCACAGCGAGTTTCATCATTATAAAATTTAAATAAAACTCAGATAAATTATATTACTTATGATTCATCCAGAAGCTTTTTATACTGTATAGATCCTAGGTTCTCAACGTGGTTTAAAACGCCCTATTATGGAAGTAGAAAACCCAGCGAAATTTAGGGGACATTGAGATAGGCTAGAGGAGGGATGGACAGATTAAAAATATAGCCTAAAAAAGGAGGAAACATTTAAGATGGGAGAGACTAGTAAAAACATGTTCTCAAGGTGAGGCGGTGAGCTACATAAGGTTGAGAAATTGTGTTATAGTCATGACGCAGCCCAAGATTGTAAACACATTAAGTGTAGGGGTACTGACTCTTAACTAATGCTGCTGAAGCACACGTATGGGTACTTGACAGCTAATTTTAAAACTTGAGGGTAGTGCTGATGATAGCTAGGCGGGCAATAAAAAATATCCTTCCACCATGATATGTCTTCCTTTACCGAAAGCTCAATTATAGAAGATTAGGTAGATTCAAACCTAAGTCCGCCTATGAGTATTCCGACCGCGTTACCATTTTGCCATCGTCACTTCTAAGGTCTATCTTGTTCCAGTTTTGATTCAGTTATTAACCTAAACACTTAAAGGCTTATGTTATTGATGAATGATGAAGTAAATTAATCTTTTGTTAAATCTGTATTACGAAGTTCATTAACCAGATTAAAGTGATATTTTCTCCGTGTCCCGAGAGATGCGTTCAGACGCGTCATGGATGCAAAATCCATGCAGACGGTCGTGTTAGCATGCATGCGGTGTGCGAGCGGGGCGCATCGAGATGCCTCATACCGAATAATATTTCCTTCACTTCACCTACATGATTCTAAAAAAAGATTACCTATGTTCTTTGTTTCAAAATACTTTGTGGGTGGCCTTTGTACAGAATTCAATTCTTATTCGTAAAAATCCTTAAGATGATTTAAAAATAAAATATCAGTTTTAGCCTTAATAATAAAAAAATGGATGACCATCATTAGTATTGAAAATTGGAAATGATATAGGAAACGAAATAATTACAATAATATTAATTTTAAATTTGCACAAATAATTGATTATCATTGCTTGAATAAAATATTTCAAAGGAAAAAGTATACATACTTTTATAATATAGCCCAATTTAGTTTTTTACTCATATCATTATAAAGTTCAGGAAATTAGTCAAACGGTGTGAAATAAGCGCATAATAAAATTATTAATGTTTTTGCGAGCAAAATTTCCACTACACGAAGTGCACATAAGCATATTTTGCAAAAACAATAGCGTTTATCTGTTTCATATTTACATAACTGTTAGTTATACTTATAAAAGTCTTAAAACTTCGTGAAATTTCATTAATTTTTGGTTTCGCTTTAAGTCCCAAATGAGGATGTTGAAAGATGTCGAATAGTTAAATTGAAATAAACATGAAAAATTGGCCTGCAACAGAATTTAAATTAGGTCCAATAATACCGACATGTTATTTGGACCCGTTACAAAAACATCCTATTCAGAACTGTACCCATTAGACACTCCAACCTCGACATTTATGGGAGCGCTTTTGTATTTTTCCAGGAACCCTGACGAGCGTTACTCCTCGAAAGAGGTTCCTCTGAGATGGCACAATCACAGCTTTCCTTACATTTTTCAATTAGGATTTCTTCCTCGGACATTTTTTAATGAAACTTTCTTCCTCCGGCCTCGGATTCACCCATCCCAAAGGCTGACATCGTACCGTTTGGATAAAATAAAACTGCATAAACTTTGAATATTTAAAACTAACCATTCATAATTACATTCAAATCACTTTCGATATTGGCTAATGTTTTAAATAGTTCATTGTAAAAGAAGGAAAACCAATTCAAAAAGGGGTATTCCGATGTCACAACATAGTTCCAAAAAGTCATTCAACCTATCAACGACCAGAATTTTCCGTTTGAACAAAGATATGTCCTTATTCTGTTAGACTTTGTGTTTGTTTCTTAAATTCCATAACTGTTGATAAGATAGCCACACGTTAAAAATATTGTTACAGTTACTTTTTCTTCTATTTATTTGTGGAAAATATTATACATATTTCCTCATTTGCTCATAGGATTAACGCTTTGACCACAATTTCACCCGATATTAAGTGACTATATTTTTTTTACACAGTATAGGCTCAGTGCTTTGGCCACGATCTGATCTGATGTTAAGTGACGATGTAGTCCAGTATGGTAAACGCACTAAGCCAAGAGGTACTTATTGGTTCCCAAGTGATGCTGCCAGAACACACCTATTGGTATTTGGGCGACAGATTTTCAAACTTAAGAGTAGTAGCTGCCAGGCGGGTTTTATCAGAAAATGCCCTATCACCATCCTATTGTTTGCTCACGGTATTTTTCTTCACCAAAAGCTCAAGCTAATTTTAGAGTTGCATAAGTAGTCTCAAACCCGCATGCATTGACTCGGAATCCGGCCGTACTACCCACTGGCGCCATCATCGCTTCTAATGTGGTCCAAGATTGAAAACACACTAAGTCTAGAGATACGGGCTTTTAAATAGAGCCCCCAGAAATAGATAGAGAAACCAGAAAACCCCTATAAGTACTTGTTAATAATTATATTTTCAAAGTTAAGAATAAATAGAAATGGCTCTACCAATGTGTTATGGTTACATTGAGAAATTATTCTCCACAAAAAGCTCGGGTTCGTTTTAGAATTCGAACTTATGTCCGTTGATGCGATTTTCGATTTTGATATGACAACATCATCTTTTGAAATGGGTTTTCAACCTAAAATATTATACAAAGGAAAAACTCATGGTTTCGTAAATTTATTTAATTAATCTATCTATGAAGACATTTAAGGAAAAATGTCTGTCTGTTTATTAGTTTCTTCGCCGATCATGCAGAAACCGAATTCGATGAAATTTGTTAATGACATATATAGCATCCAGGGGAAGAACATAGGATAGAACAAATATCTGAATTCCAAGCGGACGAAGACGCGGGCACAGCTAGTATAGCATATTTATAAAGTTTAGGAAATCATATCGATTGTAACGGAGGAATAGGACAATTAAAAAAATTACACACCTTAAGCTGCGATCCCGTTTTAACGTCAGCTTAGGCACGCAATACGAAGGTAAATAACGAAAACGATAAAGATAATTCGGAATAGGACTGTTCGCATCAACACCGATTTCACCGAGCAGGACCCATTGTATGCGGATTCTGCGTATTGTGAGATGACAGTGGCGGCGCGATGCGGTGTGCGCGTCCCCTGAATATCAATTACCGATCAATTCGACGCAGGCGCACCAGAGATGGCTTGCTTATGAACGATTGCGCATACAATCATATATATCTATACTCTATACTGATAAATAAAATTGAAATGTAAGTTTGTAATATCAAAATAAGAACTTTTTACTAAATACATAATGAATAAACGATATTATTATCCGGTAATACATACGATGTCTATACCAAAAATACAATTTTCAAAACTTTTATCAGTCTGCTCCGATATTTTGACGAAACTTTTTTCTGGTAGATAGCTGAAGTTACTCCGCGTTTACTTGGCTAGTTTTATTTTGTAAAAATAATTAGGGTTCTGCGTACAACAAAATATAACACATGAAATTGGGATTCAATTAACAGCACCGTAAAAATATTATTTTCCAATGATTAATTTGAAACTATATCACGCAGTGAAGAATATATGAAGCGCGGATGGAGTCGCTGGCACACAGCTAGTTTATATACATATAAAAAACCCGTGTTACGATATTAGTGTGCGATGAATTCTGAATCTAATCAATGGATCTTAATAAAAATTTGCACGTTTAAAGATAGGACAGTTTTAGCTTGATTAATTAATTTTGATTATCCTTGAATTATGACGTGTAGGATAAATACGATTTGCAATATGTTTATAGTAAAAAAAACTAATACTAGGGTACTATATTTATTACTGTTAACTTTTAAACATTTAAGAATCATATATTTAGTATGTTTTTAAAAAAATTACAAATCACTGATTTTAGTTTCAATAAACAAAACCTATGCTTTGAACTCATCACTCCCCTTTCAAATTTTCCGCTACTCTCTCCTTTAAATTAGCACGTCACCACAAGCGACGACATTGCTGCTATTGACAGACACTAGCCACAGTCAACAAAAATCACGTATTCCTCTATCTATACTCTATATTAATAATTAAAATTGAAAAGTCTGTAATGTCAGGATTAAATTTTTTTAACTAATTAGGTATGAAAGTACTCACGATAGCTAAACCAAAAATGCAATTTTGTAAAACAAAAAATTCCGTCTGTTTGTTCCTAGTAATCTCCGAATCAGCTGGACGGATTTTGACGGACCTTTTTTGATAGATAGCTGAAGTTACTCCGGGTAACATAGGGTACTTTTAATTTTCGAAAATAATTAGGGTTCAACATAAAAAGTCATAAAGAATTGAATAAAATACTATTCAATGTACATTTTTACGGGCAAGTACTTGAGTTTATGAGAAATATATTTACTCTATCTTAGTATAAAATTTTTTTTAGGAAAATAATTAGGGTTCCGTGTAAAAACATTAAAACGCAGTGATGAACATATAAACCGCGGGCGCAAAGCTAGTATACAATTAAACAACTGTATCACATCATGTTCATGTTCGTCAAAGATCAACCATAAACTCCAAAGTAAGGTAAAAAAAAAAACTGATAAATAGACAAAAATATCTTAAATGGATCGTTCAATTATTACTAACCTCTTCATGGGAGGGGCCCATGATGATTATTATTATAATGTCATAATTAAACATAATTACAATTTGTCTTCTTTTTTGTTTACACTTTATTTAAATAGCATTTTATCGTGTCGTTATTAGGATAATAAACTAAAAATGTATTAAATTTACCACATTACTTTATATTTCGTAGATATGCCTAATAAATGAAAAGAAACGAAAATGTTGGCATAATTAAAAAAAGAGAAAATTAATAAGCAAATATTGCCTACTTAATCACCCATCTCTACGTCTATGTTTATCTCTATGTCATCAGAAATAACCAAATCATGGTCATAATAGATACTTGAACGACCTCAAATAATGGTACCTTCAATAGATGCTTATTAGGCATGGTCACTTATTCAGGTAGCATCACTGACAGACAGTTTTTTTAAGCTTAGCATGTTTACCGTCTCAGATGACCATGTCATTTTAACATCATGTGAGATTTAAAGAAAGAAAGAAGATCTTTACTCACAAATGAGATACAAAACACATACTGAAAAAATTAGAAAAATATTAATAACAACGAAAAAGTGATACCCAAAAAAAATCACATTATAAGGGTAACTATGTGTCACCCACCAGCGCATCTCATTAGATGGAAGGGTCTCCAGCTCAGCATATGCTGAAGTACCTAGAGATACTCAGCGCTGATTTTCAGCTGAAGCGCAGAGCTAGTCACGGAACGTCAGTATGTAAAAACTTTGCAAAAATTACAAATTAAGTTGTAAAATTTAACTCATACTTAGTCTATATATATAATAAACACATATACACATTGTTATAGGTCTAATATATAAGGGTATATAAATTAATTAATTAATATTACATAAAAGATTAATTTTTGAGGCGCTAATGTGGTTAAAAGCTAAACTTGTCTAAAATGGAGGTCGGAGATTGATTGTACATAATATTTGTACAAAACATTATTCAAAACAATAATAAAAACATCAATGACTTATACACGTATCTTATATAATTTACTTTTTATGATTGTCAAGTAGGTGGCAAACACTAATTTATTCCAACGGAAATAACAAACAAAAGATAAAACACGACCAGTTTATTCCATTGAGTTAATGGTTCGCGAGTCGGCTTCGCATAATGTGGATGGAAAGATGTGGGGGCATCAATAGACCTGCAGCTGGTACTAATACACTTAACATAGTCCCGTATGCGTCTGTATGTTTATTTATTAATTGTTTTCGTCATTTCTCTTACCTTGTCTATTCATCTCTCATGTTATTTTTTATTCGCATTTAATCTGACACAGTATCCGCTCTTCAATAATAATAATATTGTCTTATGATGCACTGCCTATAAAATCAAGTTATTGCAGATTTGGTTCTTGCATACTATTTGGGCTGCGAGGAAGATAATCACTTCAAAAAATAACCCCGGAGAAGCTCACTCATGAGCCATATTGAGAAAGAAAGCCTTGTTAAAAAATTGTGAGTAATAAAACCTCGTGAAAAATTACTTGAAGAATACCGTATCAAAAAATTACAATGGATGCTATGACTGTGAGCAGAAGTAAGGACATCAGTAGAGATTTCTTTCGTAGTTAATACTTTTCAGGAGTTAATACTTTTACGGTTACGACGAATGCGAAAGTGAAATCTGTGGCCCGTGGAAACGTGTGCTTAATAGGGAATATTAGGGTTTTAGTGGGTACAGCCCCACATAACCCTGCGTTGTGGACGCGGGAACCAGTAACAAAAATTTTTCAACAAAAAAAATTGATTCCTACCATTTCCTACATAATATATTGTATAATAAATATTTTTATTTATTTATTACAAGAAACCTTGCAGCTAAACAGTAGGCCGTAACACGTAAATACATAGTACACACGTATACATTCACGTGGTGCCGGTTAAGAATAGTACCACTCCATATCTTCCCGTAGGCGTTGTAAAAGGCGACTAAAGTATAAACCAGGTGATGGGCAGCAGCATCCTCTGAGTACCACAAACACCTACTGCGATCACCAACCCGCCTGCCAAGCGTGGCGATTATGGCAATTCCCCCCTTTTTGGACCTATTTCGGTTGTATCAATCAAAAAATTAAAACAGAAGAATAAATACAATGAACAAAACTGAAATCCATTTAAAAGTTTTCACGAGTATAATACATAACATTAGTAAGAAAATTAAAGCCGGTTGATTGATAAAGTGTATTAGATAGATTACACAAAGAATGATTATTTAAATCTATACTTAAATAAAGACGAGGTGGTGTTAAATATATCACAACTTTGGTCGAGTGCATTAAATTTGCTACAAACCCGCAAAATGTAACTGTTGCGTCGGTAAGTAGCGCTTACAGATAGCACGTAGAGTGACTGTGGACATCTGAGGCGAGCAGTCGGAATTCGCAGATAAATGCTAGGTACTCAGTAATTTAGGACAGTCCACGACTTTATTTCTTATATTTAAAAGAAAGAATATATCTGCTATTCGTCTGCGTTCATATAGAAATCATTCCTGTTTCGATCACGCAGTGAAACTCCAAACGGCCCTCCATTGCCCTTTGAACAACTTTGTGCTTTATTATTAGACCTATTGTGAGCAACCACATCTCACTGTATTACTCCACTGGCAACACACATACTAGATACGATAAATACAAATTAAATAAAATGTATACGCCTGTAAATTGACTATTATACATAACCCACAATCATCGTTTAACTTCATGCGGATGCTACACGTAGCCAGTTGATAGAATTGACGGAACACAACATAACACATGATAGTTAAAATGCATATTTATATCTATACCAATAAATAATATTGGAGTGCCTGTTTGTAATGTCAATTTTTTTACTGAATAGATAGATATGTTTGCATATACGATACCAATACTAAAAATACAATTTTTTAAATTTTTGTCTGTCTTTCTGTTTGTTCTGGGTAATCTTCGGAACGACTGGACGGATTTTGATGGGACTTTTTTGGTAGATAACTGAAGTTACTCCAGGTAACTTAGGGTACTTTTAATTATTGAAAATAATTAGGGTTCCGCGTAATAAAATTAAAACTCACAAAAAATTGAATAAAATCAATACACAGTTTTAAGGGCAAATGCTTGAATTTACGAGAAATATATTTACTTTATCTTAATATTAAATATTTTTAGAAGAATAACCAGGGTTCCGTATAAAAAAATTAAAACGCGGTGAAGAACATAAGAAACGGGGGCGCGGCCACGGGCACACGGCTAGTTTAAAATAATATGAACTTTCCGTTAATTAATAAAAGTCAAGCTGCAAGTCTAAAGTGGTTTTTTCTTCCCGTCTCGACATGCTCATCAAACCAGCCGCGAAACCACTCGCCCGTGAAGACATCGAGGGACATGTATCCTGCCTTCTCCTAATGAAATAAATTATATACATTCAATAGACGAAACGGCTTAACCCGTTGAACAAAATTACAAACAGAAAAACAACCCTAACTCTTTGACAACAAGATATCATTTTAAATAATCTCTTGAACATCTCAGAGAGGATAAATTCATTAGCTTTTTACATTTACAAATTTAGCACACACACAAACACATTTATAAGTGAAGATGCATGAGAAATAAAGTTTTATTCTTACCGAATAATAAATAACTTAAACTTTGGTAAACAGGATATCTAAATAAAATAATATTATGACGTTGTTGATGTTAAAGTCTTTACCAATTAAATTACCTGTTATCAGTACTAATCACTTTTTGAGAACATTTCTATCTATAAAACAAAGAGAGTTGATGACGTAATTTTTTTTTTAACTGTCTAATAAACAATAATTGACAATAGATAAAGATAAATGAAAAAAAAAAATCTAAATAGAACGGTTTTAATGTCATCCTAGATAGTGAGCGTGCTATACAGGAATACGAGTTCTAAACTAACATTCGTTTTACGGTAAAGAGTAGCCATGATTCTCCTGTCGATCACAACCAAAAAATTTAAACGCTTGTATCAAATGAGTTACTGTTGACAACTACACTACATTCGTACTGCACTGAACTTATACAGTATAAAAAAAAGTAAATATTGCTTACATAATTACCATTCAGACACCCCCCCTGCCGGTGGCATCAAATATAAGCAATGCATAAACCTTTACACTGGTTATTTAATACCTCCTGGAAAGATTCCTAATAAGAGGTTTTAGTGTAGTGGCAGATGTTAATAGCGACTAATAGATAGATTTATTTGTTGTTACTGTTCTTTGATATTATTTTAATTACTTTCACATTAATTGCCTGTTTTTAGTGGCGTAACTACACCATCTGAGGTCCGTAGCAAATTCACTGGATGGAGCTCCAGTAAAAATTGTCACGTTGTTGTCAATTTGACTTGAATAAATCATTACAGCGTCTAAATATTTAGTCGTGTCTAACTTTAATTGTTTTTTATAATGTTTACTCAATTTTCTTCAAAATGTTCGGATACTTTTGAGCTAGCGGCTTCGCGGCGAGCCCCATTGGATCGAGGCCCGTCGTATTTTGCCAGCTCTGCCACCCTATAGTTTCGCCGCTGGCAGTCATTCTCCAGAGTTCGAATGAAAAGTATTGCCATGTAACTGCCGATAGAAGTGTAAATTCGAAACAATGAAAAAACCGGTTTTTTTTCGCGCGTTTAAAACATTCGATAGGCTGCGTAAGTATACATTTTATTATTTATTTCTGAGTGCTAGCATTTAAACGCCATCTTGTACTGTGACGTCATAGCATTGGTAACGTAACCAACGACACTAAAGTAATTTTCACTTAAAAACATAGTAAGAAAAGACTACATTTTTATTAAGGACAAAAAACGTATGATTACAATGTAGGTATAGGTCTGGGAGCGTTTCGAGATGAGGTTTTTCCACCGTCATAGTCGGCTGCCTCAGAGGGAGGGCTTAGCGAGGCGATTCTCGTAAATGTCAGCTTTTATCGTCTCTCACTTAAGTACCACCACCACACATATCAACTTAAGCACTCGTAAAAGCGACGTTTTGGATTATTCATCAATTCGTATAGCATTTTATCACGTATGTGTATGTATAACAACTAAGGATGTATAAATAGTGCTCTGCCGATGGTTCGGCTAAGATTATAATTTCGGTTTCTTCGGAACGTTAACCGGAATTTAGTTCTAAATATATTTTTATACGTATCGCGAGTGACTTTCAAAGCATTTTCGAAACATAGCTGAGGTAATTTGAAACCAATCTCGTTTATCAGTTGAAGCCGGTTAATCTTATTTAATATTATTTTTTATGATAAATATATGTACTTAATAATATTCATCCTTGCTCAATATAATCTTTCCAGTTACATTATATGGCATCTGGTTTTCAGAATATATTATTACCCAACACGAAATACTAAAGTTTATGTGGATCGTTTCTATATATGTAGGATACGAGTAGTGATTGAGTACACGGCATCTCAAAATTCGTCTTTATTATAATTTACAAAAATCAACTGACACCCTTAACACTTCTCCGTTAACTATTTTCTTAATTCATCAATCCCATCCATTCGCTCACACTTCGTACCTTCACTCAGTCGTACGTTCCTTTCATTCCTACATATATTATAAGTATAAATATAAATAAAACCGTCATTATTAAACCTACAAAATCAGCAAAGTTTTGTTTTAACCGAACATTCTCCAATATCGTCCCTATTCGTTATCGTCCGAAAATTATTAACTTTAATCATAACGAGTGCCTTCGGTTTCAATTATAGTCATCTGCTTTTTCCAACACTACCGTGTTATTGTTATTACAATACGTAATTAAGGTACAACAGGTCGTTGCTTCTGCTTATCAATCCATTGTAATATATTATAAAACATTATCAAATTACTGTACGTTATAACTTGATATGTAATGTCTGTGAACGATATTTGGTAGTACAGACATATATATTATAGTAATCAAATAAATAATTCACTTAACAGGTATTGTATTGTGTTTTAATTTAATTTAATTTTGGTTTGTTTTTTTTTTTTGTTCGATGATATTCATAGTGCCACGCTCTACGTTTCCTGTTGCCTGGATTTTAAAATAAACGAAGATTCTGGTAAAAGAAACAGCGTAATGCAAATTTATCGTCCAATATTAGAGGCATTATATACCTACCAATACTTATACTTTCTCTGCCTCGGTGGCGCAGTTGTATTACGGTGCGACTGCCGTTCTGAGATCTCGGGTTCGATCCCCGGGTCGGGTCAAGTGGTATTGGGTTTTTTTTTCTACTCAGTATCATCCCGGAGTTTGGAATTCTTGCCCGATATGGCGACAGGCTCGCTCCCTGTCACATCTGGGACGGAACTAAGCTTGGCAAAATGTGGGTGCTGTAGTTCGCTATTTCACCTCTGCCTAACCCTTCGGGGATAACAGGCGTGAGCTTATGTTATGTTTACTTATATACCATGCAATAAATATTCACCACGGCCAATGTGTTTTGATTTTTCCATAAGATAATTATTATAAATCAAAATCAAATCATCATATGCATTAAAAACCCTTAAAAAGCGAGAAAATAAAAGTTATACCTTCGTTTTCAGAGGTCCGCGGTCAAACAATCTCAACGAAGAGAAACAAAAAAGCAAGATGTAGAGGGCATAGCAGTTACGAAGATTACGAAGTGATCATTTAGTACATTTTGTATAGACATAATCAGCCTGAGCTACATTTGTCCCTTTCGTGTTTTATATGAATTTCTGAAATACTCTTTTTTTAATTTGTTGCCGACCGCGTTTCCTCTTAAGAAAGGTCATAATAATGTGCACTAACGATGCTCTGTTGGTAAGAAAGTAGAAAACCTGACATTTAGAGATCCGGACCCTCGAAGGTAACGTAGCGTGACCGCCAGAGCGTCTCATCTGCCCTGGGGCAAAGCTCCCGACAATACAATTTATAAATTTCCTTTGTCCACGGTTTTGTTTAGAATTTTTATGCTACTTTACTCGTATATAGTACGTCATGCTTCAATTTCTATTCAATCACTTTGCGATTTCGTTAATTAAATATTTATAATGAATACAGTACATAATTTAATGAAATAAAACTCGAGATATATATTTAATTAATCAATTTTCGCAAATAAAATCAGATTAAGTATGATTATTCGCATGTATTTTTCATTGCTAGGTTAGTTTGTTTGTGTGTATATATAAATTATTTCATTTATGTACCTACTATTAGTAACCTTGCCATTTGAACAAATGCATCTCCATTCCATGAAACTCTTCGTGTTAACTTTAAGTAACCAAGTTCTTCTACTTGAATGCCATATAGTGACCTTTCGCGACTGAGAGCTACAGACGACCCTGGTCAGGATAATAGACTGAATGGACTAATTAAAATATTGCATAGTCCATATGTAAAGTTTCAATTTCATCTGACGTTTTGAAAACGATGAAAGTTAAGTTTAAAAGATTCCGTAAAATATCTCATAGGCTTCGAGGTGGAGGGGTGTCTATTTTTTTTGTTGGTTATTTTTGACGACATTGGTGACGGGGGTAATCTGCATTGTGTTTGAAGCTTTGTTTACGATTACTGAGGAGGGGCGAGGGGGGTATAAAATGTCTAAAATTTTGTATTAATTGAACGGTCCCTAACTAACCGTCAGTGGAATATATTCATCGTCTATTGCCGTTGCCTTAAATTTCAGACCCTGAGTGGACCTTTTATGATATGTAATCTACACTAATAAATAAAATTAATGTATCTGTTTGCAATATCAAAGTAACAACTTTTTAACCGACGCCAAAAAGGAGGATGTTATCAATTCGTCTGTATGTTTGTTGTTTTTTTTTTGTATGTTTGTTACATGATTTCTTCGTTAATTGTAGACCGATTTGCAAATATTATTTTTTTTATCGAAAGAGTACACTCCCGAGGTGGTCCCATTTCCACCACTCAGAATCTGATCAGTGTAACTCAAAGCAATTGAGAAAAAACCCCTCGAATGTTAAAGACACTTACACGTGTTTCATATATTAGTTTTCTAAACTGTGAAGTAGGCTTCACAGCTATACCTAAAAGCACATACTTAAACTTAGTACTCAAGAAGTAGAAAAAAAAAACGTTTTTAATTAAAAACAAAATCGATTTCAAAAGAATAAACTATAAAATGCACTAAAAGTCAACAAATAATTACTTTACTAATCTGGTTCGTTAATTTTGGAGTCGGTGCCACCTAGAGCTAACCAATTTACTCATTTACAAATGGAAATAAGTTTATCACAATTACATATACGCTAAATAAAACAATAGGATGATTTTAAAGAGCAATTAATTGAAATCGAATATAATTAGCGACGTATATTGACACCTCTTTGTTATCCATAAGCTGGCACCGATTTCAAAAACTAACGAAGAAGATTAATAAAGTAATTATTTAGTGCATTTTATAGTTTATTATTGCGAAGTTCGTTTTTGTTTATAATTAAAAAAGTTTTTTTACGAAATACATATGTCCTTACTTCCTACTCCGCAAAACTTTATTTTTCAAAAGTAATTAGGGTTCCGTGTAAAACAAATTAAAACTCATGAAACTGTGAACAGAGTGCGATTCAATGCAACCATGAAAACTCCATTCTCCCATGATTATTTCAAAACTATATTACGCAGTGCAGAATAGATATATGAAACGTGAGCGGAGCCGCGCACACTCAGCTAGTAAATAAATAAATATGTACAAATACTGGAGTAAACTACAAACTATTTTATCATTAAGCTTAATAAGGCTAAGTCAATAAGAACGATGAAAAAAAGTAAACTAGCTTTAGGTCTATTTCATAGACAATATCGTTCTGGATCATAATAAAAAAAGGAAAAACATAGAAAGTGTCGTCTATTAAAAATACCGTGGCAAGTTACGCGCACGCCATTGTTCCGTCGTTATATATTATGATGAAAAAAAAAAACAAAATAATGTCACATAATTTGCATTCCGTGTTATTTATTTAATTGTATTAATTACCTAGCTGTACATGCAAAAGCTTTTTAAATGTTTGTGTATGGTATATGTAGAAATGTGTTAAAAAATATCTTCTTTCTACGGCTAAATACTGTCAAAAAATGACGAATATTTTTGTATTGTATAGGGTCATTGCTTTTGACCACAATCTGAAATCCACTAAGTCTATTATTAGAAAATGCCCTAAAGCTCAGGCTTATTGCAGGTAGGTTCGGTTAGCCATCATCGCTTCAAGGAATTTAAACAAATAAAATCATTCGCTTTATAGAAAAAAAGTGTTTGCAAAAAGATTAAAATGCCCTTGACCTATTGTTAAATTATAATAATATTCAGCTTAAATATATTAATACGGTTCTGTAAACAAGGCAACAATTGTAGCTATATAAAATAATTGGTCGGTTAGTTCCTGTCCTGACCAAACTGGAACATATACCTTCACTCTGTGAAAAAATTAGGCTTTCGGTTTGTAAAAGAACGTACATTTAAACTAAATAAACTTAAACGATTCAATAAATACAGGTAACATTTTAACAAGTAATATACAAAATTATACAAAATAAGTCAGCTCCATATTATGCTCATCTTGTCAAAAATACAAAATAGAGTAACAAGATGAATGTCCGGCGATTGGTGGACGCGACGTTGCCGTCTTAGCGTCCCGCCGAGATGTATATTCTCTCTTTTTCACACTCCATTGCTTTCTATCTGTACGTCTCTCTCTAACCATGTCCGCAGGATCGTCTCACTTCAAGACGTAACCGAGATAATTCAACCGTTCGAATTTGGAATGTTTATTTTTTGAAATCAACGAGCCAATGAAACGAAAGTTGCCGGTAATTTGTTTATTGTCTATGCGTTTTATTCTATTTTTACGCAATCTATTTGGTTTGTAGGCGATAATGATTTTTATCTGATCTCTCGTGAGGTCGATGAGGTCAAGGTTACCTATTGTTCATTGTTTTGTATGATCAGAGACAACGAATCGTAAATTTGAGTTAAAAAAAGTGTACAAAGAGGTTAAACTTTACAGTTCACATCATAAAGTACTTAAAAAAGTTTAAGTACAAAAACTAAATTTCATTTATATTGTTTATATCAATACACTACAATAATACTGCTTTTTTAAATTACGTTAAATTAATAAAGAGTAAATCGCTTTTGGATCTGTTATTTGAATCTATATTAGAAAATAATAAATCGTAAAACTTTTAATTTAATTTGTGTGTACGATTTCGCTCGAGGTCCGCTAATGGTTGGTTATTTAAAAGGTGTGGTCGAGACATTACGAACTCATTTGCCTAAGGTTTCCTGATTTCCCTGTAACAGTTTGTAGTTTCAAATGAAACTGTCACGCGAGGTAACTCGACATTCGTTTTTAGGTGATTTTAATCGTATAATGTTAAGAATTATTTGAAAATAATTTCATTAATAAGTACTTGATTTATTATATGTAGTCATTATAATATGCCTTTTTTTATTTAAGTCTAAGGAAGTAGGTATAGCCGGAGTGAAAATGATGAACAAAGTGTGATAAGAGATCGTTGTGATATAGTAGAGGATGTAGTGACAAAAATAGAGAAAATAATGTTTTAATTAAATTTTTTACACGTTATACGTTCAGTTCTTTGCCACCAAGTACCACAAGCTCACCTGATGGTACGTGACGATGTGGTCCAAGATGGTAAACACACTAAACCTAAACGTACTAGATCTGAAGCGATGCTCCCGGAACACACCTAACACTCGAGCATTATTAGTAAAAGGCCCTACCACCATGCTATCGTTTCCTCAAAATGTTTTCATTCACCGAAAGTTTGCGCTGATTTTAGAGTTGGATAGGTGGGTTTGAACCCGCGTCCATTGACGCGAAATCCGGCTGCATTAATAACTAAGCCATCATCGCTTCAAAATGAAAATAGCTTGAGAGACTGGGCAAGCTGTTAAGGGTCGATATAGGCGAATCAATCTAGACCAGATCGAAGACATTCTAAAGAAAGTCCGTGTCAAAAATAGCTATAATCGAATTGCAAGAACGGAAGCGCTCATGACAGTAAAAGAAGTTAAAGCCTTGTGTCAGGTTCCTAGTAAGTGGAAGGATGTAGTTTCTCCCTACTCTCACGAGAGACAGGCGAATGTATCTATACTAATAAATCAGATTGAAGTGTCTGTTTGTGTAATGTCAAAATATTTTTTTTACTAAATAGATATTCATCTATATACGATATACCTATACCAAAAATACGATTTATAAAATTTTTGTTTGTCTGTCTGTTTATTCCGGCTAATCTCCGGAACGTCGGGACAGATTTTGACGGACTTGTTTTGGTAGATAGATGAAGTTCCCCCGCGTAACTTAGGGTACTTTTAATTTTCTTAAGTAATTAGGGTTCCGCGTAAAAAAATTAAAATGCAGTTAAGAATATATGAAAGGCGGACACAGCCGCGAGCATATAGCTAGATAGTGTATTAATAAATTAAAATCTAAAAGTTTTGCATATCATTTCGTTTACCTACATGTGAAAAATTTCTTTTTACGCACGACTATAGAAAACGGAATGTATGCGATATTATAGATTAGGATCATGTAAGGAGGAAATTTATTTAAAACAGAAACGCTCGAGTTTAACTGCACATGTCTTGTAATAACGGTCAACGCGAGGGCTTCTTAGCAACTGTTTTTAGAGAGGGACGTATTTCGTATGTGAGCGCACCTACACGTTTAGTCGCGTGCGCAACTGTCTGCTTGTAGAGTTACAAATTCGTTAGAGGTTCTTCATTTTAAAAATACTTTTTCTTATTAATTGAAGACACGAGGAATGTTCGATATCAGGGTGTACCATTACGTTCACGATAGTGATGTCTGAAAGTGACACCCACTTTTTGCTTCCGCTAAAACCGTTTATTGTTATTATTAATTGTAAATTTTAATGACTTAAAAAAAAAACATATAAAAAAACCATGTCGAGTTTCTTGCCGATTCTTCTCGACTGGGTTGTTTTCCGAACCGGTGGTAGTTTTTAACGTTCGTAAGCTCCTTTTTAGGACCCAAATTGAATAAAGAATTTTTTGATTTCGATTTGGATATATATCGATATGAATAAAATAATAATACATACCTATCGATATATTTAATTATCTGATATCGATAAAAGTATTTCATCCGATATATAATTGAACTAAAATTTAAAAAAATAGACTATATCTACTTTAATTTGAATAATCTGAATACATTGTTTATTCTGCCGTTAAAAATTCACAATAATTTGGTGAATGTTATACTTCAATAATACATTTTTTGAGAAGGGGGATGCTGTTGGATTTTAGTTGAGCATAGGATGTAACGAAAATATTATCGACACATTTATTTCATAGTATCGATACAATGGTACGTTATATAATATCGAGAAATAGCGATATTTTTTGTAGATGAACACCGCTAGGGTAAAGTGTAATGCGTGTTTTTCAAGATCCAAATTCCATAGATCTCCACAACGATTGGTCTTGCACTACCCACATACTGCGGATTCCTATGATCTCCACCAGGACTTTGGTCCACCTTATGGGGGGCCTACGCACGCTGTGTCTTCCTGTACGTAGCAGTCATTCGAGAACCCGTTAGCCCCATCGAACATCTTTTGTAAGAGCAATGTGCAACAGAAATGAGCTGAAAATTTGTAAATAGAAAAACAACAAAGTTTTGTTTTCTGGAACGATTGGAGAGATGATAGCTGATTTTACTATTCATCTATATCGAGTTGTTATATATTAAACGAATTAGTATATTTGGTAGTAGTGTATCATATATTTATAAACTAGATGTGCGCTCGCGGCTGCTGCCGCGTTTCATATATTCTACACTGCATTTTAATTTTTTTATACGGAACCCTAATAATTTTATTAGAACTAAAATAAAGTAATAATCTCTTAATCGGATTTTATTCAAATTTTTATAAGTTTATTTTTTTTTACATGGAACTCTTATCATTTTCGAATATTAAAAGTACCCTAAGTTACCGGATTCAGATTCAGCCGTTTCGGAGATTACCCATTACAAACAGACAGACAAAAATTTTAAAAATTGTGTTTTTGATATAGGTACCATTAATACATTAATATCTATATAATAACAAAAAAATAATTTTGAAATTACAAACAGATACTTCAATTTTATTTATTAGTATAGGTAGGCAACGATATAATAATTCAGTACTTTTCTCTCCTCTGTTTATTAACCGACTTTTTCTTCTTTTTTTTTGCTTAGCAGTTATCGAAAAGCTTTAATGTTATATTTGGGAGAAACTTTTTTCCCTCAAACTTTAAGTAATGATTATAGTCGGATTTCGAACACTTGGCGATCATTTAAAAAGACAAAACTGACCTGTGGCATTGTATAGTTATTAAAATTTATTACAATACAAATATACAATACGATACAAATTTATTTTAATGGTAGTTCTATTGCTTTACAAGTCTATATCGACAGGTGCGCGGGGGGCGCACGTCACCTTGTATAAAAAATAGGGGAGAACGACCCTAGAGAGTCACGATCGACTTTTTAATACAAGTATTAGACGATAATACTTTCTTAACAACTAGAAACTACATCAAACAATTAATGAGTATTTATTACATCATGAAGAATAATTAATAGTAATCGTAAGATGTGTTATAAAAAAATACTATACTAAAGTGCTTAATTAAAAAACATTAATCTAGCTATAATAATTAAGCTGGAGAAAATGGTAACCATTTCAACAACATGCCAGCAGACCACAATACGAATATATGTTTTAGATTTCCAATTAGGGATCGTCCAGTAATCAAGTGAGGTTACTTATTTAGCATCTTCTTAGTTCGTTTTTTAAATTATTTTATTAACAATGTAATACAAAAGAATAATACAAATATTAGCACATATCCTTCGCATTAGGTAGCTCAGGAAATATAATTAAAAAAAAAAACCGATTAAAATATCTGGCGAGTTGATCTATAACGATCGATATCTATGACTAAATCGATATATCATTTATAGATGCAAAAACAAATTTCTTACTCTTTACAAAAGTATTAAAAGGCTATGATTTTTTTTTATTTAGTCCCCTTACATCTCAGACATAATCCGAGTTTTGTTTAGTTTTTTTTTTTTTGCGTTATTGTTTTCATCTTATTTCTATTTTACAATCTTATCCTATTTCTTATCTATGTGTTTCTATTGCATTGCGGTTATGTCGAATCTTTATATTTACTTAAATCATATAAGTATGGCGATGTTTACATGTGCATGTATGTATTTCGAGATGTGCGTATGTGTGTGTGTGTATGTATATGTGAGTTTGTTGGTATATGGTTTGTTATAAGGATATATTTGGGTTTGGATAATTTTTATATTTTTTTCTATAAAGTTTAGGTTTCTGAATTAGTTTTTAGATATAATATTGTTATGATGTTTAAAGTTGAACAGATCTATATCGTTGATTTGTTTATTATAAGTGTGTAGTAATCTCCTCATCAAGTCATTGAACCCGTAGTTTGTGCGATGCTTATGTTAAATATAAGCTTATACGAAGAAATGATGGCGCAGCACGTAGCGCGGCCGGAATCCGCGTCAATCGGCGCGGTTTCGATCCGACACTAAAATCGGCCTGAGCTTTCGGTGAAGGAAAACATGGTGCGGAAACCATAGCATGGTGGGTAGGGCATGCCGCCTAGGTAGCTACCACCCTCAAGTTTGCAAACCTGTCGCCAAATACCAATAAGTGTGTTCCGGCAAAATCACTTGTGACTCAGCACTTTAGTGTGTTTACCAACCTGGACCACATCGTCACTTAATATCACGTGAGATTACCTATACCGTGTAAAAAAGAAAAAAAAAAAATGAACAAAAAAGCAAGTCTATATTGCCGAAACGAATGTGATAATATTTTTGTACGGTGTCGTTCTTATGGCGATGTTGTGATTCAAGACTCGTGCTCCAATTAAAACAAAGATATGTGTGTATTAAAGTACACTGTAATGCCATTTGTTATTATAAATGGTAGAGAGAAACTTCGTAATTATATTTTTGCACTGAAAATTTTGGTCTCTATGATAAATTTCATATGAATAAAGATGGTAAAGACTGAATGACATAAGGGTAATACCATTATCGCTTAAAAAAATGTATTGTGTCTTTCGAAATCTATCTTTAAGCAGTGAGCAGTACGTCCGAATTAAACGTAGACTAACTTTTGTCTGGACAAAATCCAATTTAATATCATCACTTAACGTCAACTGATATTATGGCCAAAAGTTAGTTTGGAACATCTTTTTTTGTTGGGCAGTTTTAATTTTTTTTATAGATTTTTTTTACATTCAGAAGAGAGATTACAAGATTCCATTCAATCAAGTTTATAGCAATACCGTTAATAATAAGATGTAAATTAAAATAATAGTAAATTTATGAAAGATGAAAATAATTGGGACATGACAAACTTATTTATTTTTATCACTAAAATTTTTTATTCTTTTTAACTATCTGATTAAAAGAAATTCCAATGCTATCATCACTTAATTTTGTTTCAAAATTAAAAACAACTCAATCATAATTATTATTAATAACATACCACCGATAACACCAATAAGGCTTAATAGTAATTTCTTGGCTATTTCTAAAGTTACAATACGTAAAAAAAAAACGAAGCTAAATTATACAGAGCGTATTGTCTGCAAGATAGTCAGTCAGTCACCCGTCAGGAGTTCACCGTTCACCTCGCACCGACTTCCGGAGGCAAGGGAGGGATAAAAACCTCATTTCCGGTCCACGAACCCTTCCGTTAGGGGAGAAACGGGTCCTTGTTACCGTCGCTATGGAGATTTCCTATACCTACCCCACCTACTTTAGAAGACATTATAACAAAAGTGATGATGTTTATACTAGTGTTATATACTTGCTGTTCATGCGGATCCGCTCGCGTATTATATTCTCTATTGCGCATTCACAATTTCCGTGAGGTTTATTATTTTTTACACGGAAATCTAAATGTTTCCCTTTAACCGTTTTTACTTTTTAATAAAAATATTTTATATATGCATATATATAAACTTCCTCGGTGGCGCAGTGGTATTACAGTGCGACTGCCGTTCTGAGGTCTCGGGTGCGATACCCGGGTCGGGTCAAGTGGTATTGGGTTTTTCTACTCAGTATCATCCCGTAGTTTGGAAGTTGTGCCCGATATGGCGACAGGCTCGCCCCCTGTCACATCTGGGACGGAACTAAGCTCGGCGAAATGTGGGTGCTGTAGTTCGCTATTTCACCTCTGCCTAACCCTTCGGGGATAACAGGCGTGAGCTTATGTTATGTTATATATATACATATATGTGTCCAAATGGGTCTAAAATTCATGAATAATAATAACTTAAACTTAATAAAGTACAAGTTCAACTCCATTTAATACTGCAGTTTTTGCTAATCTATACTAATGGATAAAATTGAAGTGTCTGTTTGTTCCGGTTAATCTCCGGAACGCCTGAACCGATTTTGATGATACGCTAAACTTAGCGTCTAGCATCTTAACCTACAGTCAAAACCCTAAACCTATTTGAAAGAAAAAAAGAAACTCTTCAATCAACAAATAATTAAAAATTATACAAACTAATCCGTAATAGGTCTAATGTTTTCGGTTTAGTTGAGTTTATCTCGGTTTGGTATACGTGAGTGCGTGTCTGACTTTTCACGCGATTCGCCATAGATCTATGGGGTCCGGAGTCATTATCTAACCGTTAACATAAGCTAGACATGTAGCGTACGCGGGGGTTAGACACCCTCCCGATTTACAAAAACAAATGATAAATGTTACTATATACGTACAGGTGAACGAATATTTATGAAATATTGTTTTGATTTTATGTTAGAATTTGTTTTGATTTTTATTGGAAACTTTGTTGTTTACACATTTCGCGTGAAATTACAAAGAAAGTAATCGACGTCCGTGATTATATTTCCTTGAAAATCCTTTTGATTATCCACATTCGCTCCTCATGAAATAACTTAGTACTGATTTTTTTCATGTTCAGACCATTATTATTCTGATCCCTATTTGATCGCCCAAAAAGGTATACTTGTTATGATAACAAACATAAGAGCGTAAACAATATGATAATATAAAATAAATAAATAAAAATAAATAGATCAAATTTAATATTAATGACACAATCAAATTGCATGTACATTTTTAAAATAAATAAGTAATTTAAAAAAAAATCATGTCTCTCATATTCAAAATTAATATTAGGTTTGTCAGAAACTGATTACGAAGACGTCCGCTGCTGGACGTAGATTCCCCCTAAAAAGGAGGGAATTGCCATAATCGCCACGCTTGGCAGGAGGGTTGACGGTCGCAGTAGTTTGTGGTGCTCTGAGGATGGCGCTGGCCATCCCCAGGTTTATCTCTTACTCGGCTTTTACGACACTTACGGGAACGATATGGAGTGGTACTAGTTTTAGCCGGCTCTACACGGTAAGCATTATTGATATTGCGTCAAAAATAACTTCGACATTGTCTAACTAGCCTGTAATAGTCTAAACGTGAACCTTTTCTTTAGACCACCACTATAAGATCATTGACAAAATGAATAGTCATGAAATAATGGTAAAAATAAAGCATTAGGTGCGCAATTCTTCTGGGAAACGTGTAGTTTCAGTTACCATGGAAACGCGCCGCATCAACATACCACCCCGAACACACTCACACCAACGACTCTGTGTGAAAATACAGGTGACCTGTTTAAGCTTAGGGCACACTTAGCACAATTCGTGTCCGATAGACGTTAGGTATTTTTTTTTGTGTGTGTGGCGTTTCTTTTTTTTATTTACACATAATATATGTATCTGATAGCAAGTTTTTGTGTAGATATATATAAAAATATGATCTACTTTATTTATTTAATATGAATACATTAGTTTTAAAAGGAAATCATAATCAAGATACCATTATTTTTATTTTGCTTACTAAGTCTAATTATCAGCATTCAAACATTTCCTTTACCTTAATGTAAATGAAACGAGTGAGATTTAGTATACAGGAAGCATGTGCCGTTCGGTAACTGGATAGGCTATGAAACACAAAACCAAATCCGGATATCTCACATTCAATCAAGTTAAGACACGTAGATAAAGTCGCGGGTGTCTATTAGTTATCTATGTGTATTATTAAAATTATAATATCAACCATAAATACATGTAAGTGACTCATAGAAAGAGTTTAAATTCTTAAGTATAACTAGAGAGATGATCATGAATATGTAAACATTTTATTAGGAGTCAGCCTTGCTTGTAATTCAAGTCATTGTTATTCATTATTTGGTATTTCTATTTCACTGTCTTCTGTTTTGTTTATCAAACTGAAATAAATAATTAAATTTCAAAAAGTAAATTTTAAGCCGCTTTTTGTGACACCCATTGAGGGTTTACTGTTGCATTGTTTAAATATAGAGCAATAATAAATGAAAAGGGTTTGAAAGGATAACCTCATTGTGCCCTAATCTTTACTCATCAAGGCTTGTGTGTGTGCGTTTCAGGTCAGTGTTTATCTGCTGGCGCCACGTCACCCGTTGTCATTCATTTGAAAACGTATAATTCACTACAGTCACGATTTGTGCTATAACTTTAATGATGAGAGATGTATTTAGATAAACAACTGTAGCATTATTTGAAATGAGTTAAATTAAATTATATAGTCAACATTTCGAAAGTTAAATTGAGGAATAAAATTTTATCAAAACAATAATTATTCCTATTTTTTGCTTTCCAAGGAAAATGCAAACGTACCCAGACCATGCAGCCAAATTAGATGTAATTTTATAATCTGTATTTAAGCATCAACGCTCTAACAAAATGTTGGCTGCTTTATTAGAACATTCCAGAGACTTTGTGCTGTTTTTAATGTACTACAGTTAAGCACAAAAACCCAACTGTATCACTTCATATAGAATAGAGTCAAATACTTTAAATCGTCTAAAAAAGAGGTTACATTCCAATAAAACTTAGACAAAAAATAATCTAATAAAATCACAAAGGAGAATACTCAACAAAATAATCTTTTATTGTAATTATAAAACGTGTTTGGACGATAGTCATGGTATAATTTTGGGCGAGTTCTCTCGATAATTAATTGTGATAATTTCGTTTTAACTGTAAGGACACCTTCGCGCGACTTTTAAGACGCTACAGTTTCAGAGTCAGTGCCCTTTGGTAATAAAAATTCCTGATTGTGTTCCCTGAAAATTTGTATACGCTATTCATATCCATCCACTCTTCGTGGACTGCCGACATTTTTACCACTTTGTTCGATATTTTCTATTATCTCTTATAATTATAAAATTGAAATTATTTGTTAATATGGTATATAATGGCTGAAAAACAATTCCGTTTCATGACAAATGTCATTAACTTGGTCTCCTTAGTAAATTTAAACTTATTGTAAAATGTAGTAATAAATTTATTTTTTTTCTTAAAAAAAATAGACTATAGGTACAAGTAGTACAATTAAAAATATGTACCTACACTACGCCATTTTAGCTTGAAACGTTCTGATAAACCATTATCGACTATGGACAAGCATATTGTTTGTATTGGAATTTTAAATTCAGAAGAAGCGGTCCTTCTATATTATATTAAGACTGTTTTATTTTACTGGACATTTTGATTTCAAAGTGTTACATTACCCATCATTCGAGCTGTTTTCTGCAGCGCTGTTGCCACGATGGAACACGTTTTCCTAAATAACGCAATATTAAGATTTTTCATTTTTAAACAGAACGATGTCAAAGAAAAATCAAATGGTGCGAAAACAAATGAATCACTAAATTCGGACCTAATAATATAGCGAAACCAATAAACACACAGATGTTGTCGCAATTTGAAACTAATTAATAAACGAGAGATGATAAAATCCATCATTGAAAAATAAACGACTGACCATAAAAAACTTAATTAACCTTTAAAAGATGGAATAAGTGTTGCCAGATAATGTAATTTTCCCCTTGAGATGTGATATTTAGGCGCCCTACAGAGGGCTGGACAGATTGTCAATCCACCCTACGGTGCTATGGCGACCGAAGTCTAAACATCCAACCCTATTAATCTCGATATGAGGGCGTGTCGAATTCGTATTGTGACTATACTTTATGAACTTTAAAATAAACATTAGTTTTTCTACGTTTGACTCGTTCATCTTTAATTATTTATTGCCTTCTTTAATATTATGAGAAAAGGTATGCTTACCTTAAGCGTGTACCGATTAACTTATCTTGCATATGGCGATATTTATAATTTGATAGGTATTTGTGAGAGTTTTTGGTGGGATCTCAGTCCGTCATGTAGCAGTTATTGTCTTTAATTCATTAAGTTGCGTATGTGACCCTATATTATGTAACTTTGGTGGCGTTTTGCGTAAAATAGTTTAGCTATCGCGCACAAGTGTATTGAAAATAATAACGCGAAACGTTTCCTCTGAGGTGCCACGAAAACTCCATGGAAACTTCTGGCAAGATGGACCACTATTTCGCTAGAGGATGGAGACGTTGATGCAAGATTGAAAATATGGTTATCCACTTGATACTGGCAGAATTGTGTCACTCTTAGATTGCCATTAACTAAGAAAAAAGTATCGTCACTTATAAGGCAAATATATTCATATATTATGGTATTCATATATTAGTTCATTACAGATGATCTAACTATAGTTCCACTTTGTTTAAAAATAAATCGACGCATTTTAAGAGAGATCTTTTTAATTTCTTCACACTGAACTTTTAATACACTGAATTTATAGTGTAGTAAAATTTAACCTTACAAGGTTTGCGTGAAAAAAATAAACACTTGTGAGTTGGTATAAGAAAAGTTTCAACATGTCCTTATTAAAAAATATCTACATCATTATTATGATAATTTATGGTAACCCTCTAGCGTGAGGGCGCGAATTGAAGCCAAATTGGCGGGAAAGCTGCTCGTTTGACAGATCATTTTTTATTCCGTTCGGAAATTTGGCGTCCATTGTTCCACTGATTACCAGGTGGTCAGGAAGTGAATTGCACCTTGTATTATTATTATTTGTTTTGATTAAATACTATTTACACTGCATTTTCTTGATAATTTGTTTAATTTATACTCTTGTCATGAAAATATTTGACGAATTACTATTTACTGAAAATAAGAGGAAAAGAAAACAAATGTTTCGAAATTTATGTAACGTTTTAATAACACTAGAGTTCATTAATTACTCACTAATTGTACAAATAAAATATCGGAAATCAGTTTCCAAATATAGTCTCTAGATCTTTAGATAATTTATATAGGTTTTATTTCTATACTAGCTGTGTACCCGCGGCTACGCCCGCATTTTATATGTTCTTCACTGCATTTTAATTTTTTTTAGTAATAAGGAAAAAAAAAAAATCTCATAAATTCAAGCACTTGCCCGTAAAACTGCATTGAATGAAGGATTTTATTCAAATTTTTATGAGATTTAATTTTTTTACGCGGTACTCTAATTGTTGTCGAAAATTAAATGTATCCTAAGTAACTTCAGCTATCTACTAAAAAAAGTCTTGACAAAATCCGTCCAGCCGTTCCGGAGAATACCCGGAACAAACAGACAGACCGACACAGACAACCAAAACTTTCAAAAATTGTATTTTTGGTATAGGGGTCGTATATACATTCATATCTATTTAGTAAAAAGAAATTAATTTTGACATTACAAACAGACATTTCAATTTTATTTATTAGTATATATATACATGAAATGTTCTAAAACACTTGAAAATAAAAAAAATATTATAAAATTTTCAAATAAAATATACTTTATGTAGGATTATGTTTTTTGGAATAAATTAAATACAATCGTATACGTTTACGAGACATATTTTTTATTTAACTAAAAAAATGAGGATTATAATATTTCAGCCATGTTTAATGTAGGGGGAGGGAAGGTTGTGCGGTGGGTAGCATTTTTAATTCTCATAAAACGTAGTCGGCGCCGCGCGTATCTCGGGGGAGACTTGGCAAACATCATTACCTGGTAGTTGAGTTCGTAGTATTGTTTGAAGTTTACGTTTGTACCTTATTATATTTGTATTTTATTACCGTATTTACTTTACTAATAATATGTCAACTCTTTACGAATATGGTCAAATTGTTTTCTATGAAAAATATAAATTAATTTCGATTTATCAATTAATAATTATATCACATTGGTATGCTTATAATTTATAAATATTTATATTAATTACTATCTGGCCCATACCGCCTCAGAATCAATAAATGTTGTGTTTTCATTAGCTGAATTACATTCAATTTATTCTTCTAATGCGCGAGGAATCTTCTAGACTCTGAGAGACGAACAAAAAATTTATTCGAAATGAGTCAATTCGTTCTCGTAACTTAATCAAAAATATAGAAGCCGTCCCATTCAAAATATATGAAAAATTTAAAAAATATGTATTATTTAATAGCTATTCGTGGCGGATACATAGATACAGTAAAACTATTTCTCAAATACTCAAACATTTGCCAGTGAAACTGCGCGTTGAATCGGATTCTATTCGAAAATTCATGAGTTTTAATTTTTTTACACGGTATCCTAATTGTTTTCAAAAAACAAAAGTACCCTAAATTACGCGGAGAAACTTCAGCTATCTACCATTCCGGAGATTACACAGAACAAACAGGCAGTAAAAAAAAAAAAAACAAAATTGTGTTTTTGGTATCGTATATACATTCATATCTATTTAGTAAAAAAAAAATGTTTTGGACGTTACAAACAGACACTTTTTATTATTATAGATAATATATGGTATAACCATTTTGAAGCGATGATGACTCAGTTCGTAGTGTAGTCCGATTCTGCGTCGATAGACGTAGGTTCATGAAACTAAGCTTTCAGTGAAGTAAAACACCGTAAGGAAACCATAGTATGGTGATCAGACATTCTCCAATAATGCCCGTCTAGACAGCGACAACCCTCAAGTTTGAAACCCTGATGCTAAACACCAATAGATGTGTTCCGGCAACATTACTAGGAAGACAGTACGTTTACGATAAATTTATTTATAGAGAATAGAACAGAGTTCTGGACCACGTCGTCACTTAACATCAGATGAGGTTGTCATCAAAGCGTATTTCTTATTATACATCCATACATACATAAACATCACGCCTCTCTCTCTCATAAGAGTAGGCAGAGACTACATCCTTCCACTTGCTACGATCATGACACACATCTTTCGCTTGTTCTACTTTCATCAGCACCTTCGTACAAGGTCTTCGGTTATGGGTACTTTTGATCTGGCCTTTCTTCAGAACGTCTTCGATCGCATAAGACGACCCTTACAGGCTTACCCAGTTACCCAGTACATAGGAAAGACAAAAATAAATCGTAGTGAACAAATAAAAAATATATTTAAAAAACAAAGGGGAAAAAA
This sequence comes from Samia ricini, assembly GCA_014132275.2. NCBI lineage: Eukaryota > Metazoa > Arthropoda > Insecta > Lepidoptera > Saturniidae > Samia > Samia ricini. The sequence goes on from AP028158.1 coordinate 13,722,278, forward strand.
GGTTTTGTCTTTGCCAATTTATATGTATATGATTTATTAATAACTAAATACATATTATCATATAAAATATTGATTAATATAAGATGTAATATCATCAGTCCCTAATATTTTTACGATAAATTCAATTCATTACCGCTGATTAAACTATGATATCATGATATTTCCCGGGCACCCCATCAATTTGCCGTTGTGCGCGCGGCGCGGTACAATCAGTAAATTGGCTTACATAAATACAAACACACGCGCTCACGCCGACATTTTAGACTTCGCCTCTTACCATCAGTTCTCGATCGCATTTTTCATTCACTTTTCAGTTGTTCTAACCGGAATTAACCGGGTTATATCTCTTCATCATTCTCATGCCCTGTTCCGATTCAATTGGGTTCGGTGCACTATATTTTCTAGTTCTATACGATCCTATCAGCCGCCGTCACTTCATTTACACCTTTTTTTCATATCTCTTTTTCTACTTTTTCATCCTTTCACATTCTTTTCTATTACTATTTTAATCCACATGCGCTTCCTCTCCTCTTTAACATGTCCGTACAATAAACAATTCCCTTCCAACTTTTCCACTACTGGCGCCAATTTCAAACTAACTTACTTTATTCATTCACACCACTCAATCATCTCAACACTTGCATCTCAGCTACATGCAATCGTTTCTTATCAGCTATTCAGTTATTCAGATAAATGCATCTTTTTACTACCCCAATATTCTGATCCATACGATATGACAAGGTTTGGTGTCCTTGTGCTAGTTTCCTTTTGAGTTACCTGAGTCCCATCTGCACTCGCCCACAAAGATCAGTAAAGCTATAAAGGCCCTTCCAGTCTTACTTAAATATCCTGCCCTTTAATTTAAAGGGTATCCTGGTGTCACAAATAATACCAGAAACCTGTCGCGACATTTCATTGCTCGGGTTACATCTACTATACATAGAATATTGGTAAAAAATGATATAAAATATTTAATTCTAAAAAGAAAATCATAACACGTTTATTGTGCGTTTTTTAATCATAAAAAAGCTATCAAGCTCAAAATTCATATTCCTTGTTATTATTCACTTATGCTTAAGAACTAAGCTAATGTAGGAGCATTAATTACATACTCCACATGACCACCAAAATTACATAATATGAGATCAAATAACGCAAATGAATAAGAGGTATTCATAGTTATAGTACTAGTGTAAGTAGATGAGGAGTTCCACAGAAGAACCAAAGTAACGGACATTGCCCGAAGAATTGCTAAGCTCAAGTGGCTGTGAGCTAAGTACATTGCTCGCAGAATTGATGCCCAATGAGGCCAACGGGTTCTCGAATGGCTACTACGTATCGGAATTCACAGCATGGGTAGCCCCCCTCCCCCTTTCTGGAATCTTTATGGGAGACCTGAAACCAGCAGTGGACGACTTTTGGTTAAATTGATGGATGGTAAACACAGTAAGTTTTCATTAAAGGTTCTTTTTAGAATATTGATATTATAGATGCCTTGAAATATTAATGAAAAAAAAATACATTGAACTGAAATAAAACACAATTCAGTATTTACAGAACTCGTAGTAAGAGTAAAAGTTTATACGCGCAAACTGTAATCAGACACGCAACCACCGTGAGATCGGTATCTCATCCCCAGGGCGACCGCTCGCCTGTGGGATGAAATGCGTGTGCCGGAACTATTTAATAAATTAAGAAGAAAAAAAAAACAATGACTACATCTGACGGCCGTGGCTGGTGACGTCATTGTTCCATTTATTATCGATCCGTTCGAAATTAGAAAATACTTTATTAACGTATTTGTGACAGTTTTTGGCGAGAAGTCAGTATCTATCTGTTTTATTTTCACATGTTTTTTTTTATGGAAAGTATATACTTAACTCATTGTTACAAAGTTCGTAATAGATGCACACAGAAGGTTGTAATTTCCAGACATCACCGTCGTTCCACCCTGTAATAACCTCTGCAAATTAAAACTTGCTTGTCATAATGCCAGAACTTATTGTCCGGTGAGTCGGTAATGGGATTTGTCAATTTATTGTAAAACTTAACCTTATTATTACCTGGAAATGTCTTATACTTTCACTAATTCTACAACATAGAACTGTTAATGTTGTGTTTATTCCTTGTATATTCAAATTATGCTGGTCGTTTAGAAGTCAATCGGTACTGTATATTATACATGAATCATCATCTCCCTTATGCCATTTTCATTTGAGGGTCGGCGCAACATGTCTTCCTCTTCCATTTCTCTCTATTTGTTGTCATCTCCGCATTCACTCCTTTCCTAATCTTTTCTTTGGTCTTTCCCTTCCCAACTAACTGTCCACATTCATATCCAAAACTTTTCTCACAACATGCTATTCCTCGCTGCGCATAACATGTCCATACCAGGACAGACGACTATTCTTTGCTTGTTTAATTGATTTTCTTATTCTGTATATTAAACATGAGTATTAAAAATAATTGTGGTGATCGAAATACGCGTCGAAATACATGGGTTTGAAGATACACATAGTGATTCCAAATTAGGTACTTTTTTATACAGTATAGCCTTAGCAATTTGATCACCATCGCCTTATAAACTGATGAATCAACTTAAGAGCTTGGGAACAGAACTTTTAAAGCTGAAGATGGCTACATGCCGAGCGTGTATTAAAAACAGCCCTACATTGCTATGGCTCCATCACAATGTTTTTATTTTATTTTACCGATATCTCTCAGGCTCAGGACAGGATATCTGAATACGAACATAAGTCCACAGAAATATAATTCGACCATACTACCACTAAATTATAATCGCTTCGTATTATAATTATAGAGTCATAGAGTAATAACGCTAACTAAGAGCGATCGATTAAAGTAAAAATTCGCCTATCATTGAAATTGAAAAAAAAAAAAAAAATGTATATATATATATATGTGTGCGTTTAAGCAAGATGGAATTACATAATCACTGACACGTAACGAAAAACGTTCATAACCTTTTAAGTCCAACTTGAAATGGGTTCACCCCGTGGGCGACTACTGCCGTTCTTAATGTTTTAATTCTATGGGTACATTATTTTTTAATACTCAGTCGAATACTTACTACTACTCTCAAATTTCAAATTTTACAACAAGCTTATAATCCCGGTATGCTCTAATTCAGGGTTAATAAACAAAGTTGAAGTGTCTGTTTGTAATGAATATGAATGAATATATCTGCGGCTAATTTACGGAATGCCTAGAGCGATTTTGATGGAACTTTTTTGGTAGATAGCTGAAGTAACTCGGCGTAACTTAGCCTACTTTTATTTTCCAAAAATGTTTAGGGTATCACATAAAAAAATCAAACACAATAGAAATTGTGAATAAATAGGATTCAATGGACAGCATCATCAAAACATTACTTTTCAATTATTAAACAAAAACTACATTACGTAGTGAAGAATATATGAAACACAGACGGAGCCGCGGGCCCACCGGTAGTGTTTTAAATAAAAAACAGTCCTAGAACGATGATGAATGAGAATCCGAGAATCTATCGATAGGGCATTATCATCCCGGACTTTATCTATCACGATTAAAGGGTCTAAATAGGTCTGCTCATTAGCGCCTTATTACAGTTTAAATTGAATAAAGTATTTGATTTAAATTTCCTACCAGTGCATATACCTATGTTGTTTCAGAAGTAGGTCATAAGGGAAAAGGGAAAAGGGATAGCAGGAGGCATTGGTTGCATGGTCGCGTGTGTTGATGGTCACGACCGTCAATTATCACGACAAGGCAGGCACAATGTGGTCGTGAGCCGGCCCCTCTCCCGTGAGGCGCCGACGTTACAATAGGTGTGACGTGAATTATTATTATTATTATCATTTCACGACTATCCTGGTGACAAAAAAAAACTACACTCCATCCGAAATTAACCCTTACACGAGAAACGTTTTTTCACATTGTAAAAAATTGGTGACAGTCTAATTAATTGTAACATTATTAGAATTTGTAATTTAAAGAATTCAAATTTCCCGCAAAAAAAAAAACTAAAAAATAAAAGAGAAATAGAAAAAGAAAAGCAAAACTATATGAGGCCTACATTTAATAATTAGAAAATGACTCGTTATGAAGAAAATATCTGAAATAATTATTATACCTTCTTATCTAAAAATTAAATATCGTGCGACGCCATCTAGTGTCCAAACTTTAAACGTTTAATAAATTACTTAAGTGTGAGAATCCGATTTGATATTATGAAATAAAGCGCCATCTCTCATTTCTAGTACAATAATAATATACAAAGATACAGCTATTTACATGAATAATAATAATATGATATAATAATAATAGCAAACTGCAATAATAATAACAGTCATCACGTAGACTATACATTAGAGACTGTATAGCCTTCATACATAGACTATACATAAAATGAAACAAACAAACGAACCACCACCTTTTGGGTATCAGCTGAACGCGCTAAACAATTGCGCCACGGAGGTTATATCTATTTTGCTGAAATTTAATTACAGCTACAATAATCTTAAGCTGTTTTTTTAACGTTACGGACGTTTTTTGCCGACTAGGGTACCTCTCCGCAACGAAGAAGGAACTTCGTTCCAAAAGACTACATTTTCTAATGCATTGTTTTATGAATTTCATATACTCTACGTTACAAAAAAAAAAAAACAAAGAAATTAATGGTAGTGTTTATTTTCTGCCACTTTATAGACCTGAACGGGTTTAAATAAAGTAAAGGTGGGAATCTATCGACAGTCGATATGATCATGACGGCTACACTAAAGACTCTATGTAAGTCTGAATTAGGGATGTGCATCTAGAAAAATATATCGATATTTCATTTGATATGACATATTGTAACCTTATACCGATACTATGCGACATATCGATATTTTCGATAAATTGTATTCGCAACTAAAGTCCAACAGTCACCTCCCCGCAAACAAACTCAAAATTTTTAAAATTATCTATTGTTGAAATATAACATTATTAGATATGGCATTTGTACATCAAAATAAAGTAGAAATTAGTGTACTTTTTTCGATATGTTACGTGTGATAGAGGATGTAGAGACCAAGACAGACAAAGGTATGCTTAGTTAGGATATACGAGGGACGTTTATTCCATACAAACGTAGTGTCCCTGTTTCCTCCCTGGATAATAGAATTATGGTAAATATGTTTATACCATATCATATATTTATATATCCACCACCCGCCATGCTCCTACGTTTTGATTTTTTTTTCCATAAATTAGTTATTATAGAAACTAAAAGTCTTTGAAAATGAAATATGCTCAGTTTTTACAGTCATTTTCAGACCTTCGTCAAACAAATTGGACGATTAAAAACAATACATAGAGGCATAGCCAAAGTCTACGTATAAGGTACTATGAAGTGATATTTTCGCCTATTTTGCATACGGTAAAATCAGCCCGAGCTGGAGTTGTCCCTGTCGTGTTTTATGACTATCTCTTTGGGGCGCAATGCGCAACTTTTCAAATTTGTTGCCGACCGCATATCCTCTTCATAACAACATTTTTAATGATTACCCAACGCGTTAAGAGGGTTCAACTTGGCCTTTAAATAAGCGTAACAATAATTCATCATAATGTCTTAATTTATATTTCATAATTTGTAATAGGAGTTTAGTGTGTGTAACGTTCGTATTATGAATTTGGTCATTAGACGAGAAATCTAATTTGAGGCACCAATAACTGTCAATACAGAAGCATCGAGATAAACAAATACAAATATAGAAATAACCATGTAGATTGTTGCAAAAATTACGTATAGTTTATAAATAAAAACCGGTATTTATCTATTTTACTATAAAATTCAATTTACTTTATATTTACATGGTCGTATTTAAATTTAATTATTGCATCGAATTAAATGAAAATGATTCTTAAATTTCTAAATAAGTCCGTTATTATCAATAGGATTTACCTCTCTATCGCTTTGTAAACAAAAACGAAAAAACATTTGTTAAGGAGTTTTTTTGGTTATTTAGTAGTTTTATATTTTACTAATTCATTTCCCTAATTTGACCACATACAATGTAATGTTAGTGGTATTTTACGAGATATAGTTTGATTATTGTGAAGTATATTGGAAATAATAATACCGAATATACATTATATGGCAGTGTTCCGCAAAGTGTTTGCAGCGGTATTAGTTGGTGTGCCTCCGTAAAATAAGATTTTTTCATAGAGTTTATTGTGTCCGAGTACCCATAAAAATGAAACAATAGAAATACGATAGGAAAACAATGGAAAGCTGGCGTAAACGCCGGGAAGGTGCTCAAGGGGTTAATAGACAGACGGAAGAAAAATAATCCCAACCTAAGGACGGGATTCTGAATCCATTCTCCCAGAGCATTCCTTTTGGGCAGTTATCAATAAACGAGCATGAAGAGCTGATGAAAATGAAGACGGTTCACACATTACAATTATTTTTTATTTAAACCGACTTAGAATATATTTTTGTAAAAAATGAATATCATTTGCTATTTTACAATATGTTTATCATTTGCCACGACCTATTTGTATGAATTAGGATTTAAGAAGGAATTATTTATTAATTCTATCCATCCTCTCCAAGGCTGGACACAGGTCTCCCCCAAAGATCTCCAGAACTACCGATCTTGTGCCACCCGCATCCACCGGATAACTGCAACCTTTAATCGTTAATTAAAAATAAATGTTTAATAATATTAAAAAATTGTTCTTTCATTTATAGTATTCCTTCAATATTTCCCGATAGCGTAGTATAAACACTTTAAAAAAATAGAAAAAAATACGAAAATCTTTCTTTTTTTTTTATTCTTCTTTATTTTATTTCAAGTTTGAAAACCTGTCGCCAAATACTAGTAGGTGTGTTCCAGCACCATTACTTGAGAACCAGTACCTCTAGGCTTAGTGTGTTTACCATCCTGGACTACATCGTCACTTAACATCAGGTGAGATTGTAGTCATAAGTCAAAGCATTGCAACTATACCAAGTAAAAAAGAAAAGAAAAATAATCCAGATATCGGTATATCTCATTTTTTACGTCGAAGCAAATTTCAATAGAAAATAAAATTTACTTTTAGACTTTTTATGAAATGAATAAAAATCCATTACGCAACAACACGCAATACGTATTAGTTTTACTGACCCAGTTGCTTAGACGCACCTTACGTTGTTAGTTTACCTAATTGTTAGCATATTAACTGGCCATAATGTATTATACTGTTCATACGCAACGATAATTTCAATATTAACACATAATCATACCAATTAGCACCTCATGGTAATTTTTATTTATTATTTTACACGTTTACAGATTTAATCATAAAAAACTTTTTAATTAAAAACAAAACTGACTTCAAAAGAATACACTATAAAAATGCACTAAAAAGTCAATAAATAATTCCTTTATTAATCTGGTTCGTTAATTTTGAAATCTGTGCCGGCTTATGGATAACAAAGTGGTGTAAATGTACGTCGCTAATTATATTCAATTCTGATTAATTGTTCTTTAAAATTACCCTAGTCTTTTATTTAGCTTATGTGTAATGGTGATAAAGTTTAGTCAGTTATTACCATTTGTAAATTAGTACATTGGTTAAATCTAGATGGCACCGACTCCAAAATTAACGAACCAGATTAATAAAGTAATTGCTTATTGACTTTTAATGCATTTTTATAGCTTATTCTTTCGAAGTCGGCTTTGTTTTTAATTTTAAAAAGTTTTTTTTTTCTACTTTTTAGTTTAAAAACTATTTATTTAATGTTTTAATTTCCAAATTTGTTAATTGCAACTATTAAGCTAACCTAACATTTAACATTTGTTTTGGAGTTTTTGGCAGAATCTCAGTCTGATATGTAGCATTTTTATATAGTTTATTCACAATGAAAACATACGATACGCTGCTTGAGTATAAATTTTATTTTTTAACTCTGAGCGACAGCACTTAAACGCCATCTTATACTGTATGACATACTGAACATGTTAACAACGGCTGACCTTTTAGCATTGGTAACGCGAATCTATAAGTTCTTTCTCCTACCGAGAATCGATCAATGCCGCAAAGGAAGTTTTCTTTTAAAAAAAAAACACGATATAAATAAGTTTCTCTCTAAACGTTACCTATTCAAAGGAATATATATGTGTCATTTAAAAAAAATTTAATAGATAACCTATCCGTACGTAATGACTAATCTTTGACAATATCTAGTACCAAACTTAATTACGTATTCAAATCGTGAACATTTAAGTTTCTATTAGACATATCTATAAGGTAATGATATAATATACAACGTGCGTTGACACCTGTACTTAAGCTATTATTATAAGACAATATTAAATAGTTATCGTTGCATTTACTCGATTGATATTACAACCTTATTCTTTAGCAGTAAGGTTTAAAATACTGGATAATTTTACTTTCAGATCAGCGAGTTTAATTTTGTTTTCGTGGCATGGAGTTTTAATAAGACTGGATAGTTCATACCTCTCAAAGTGACTAAATCTTCTATCTAGTCTACATAAATGGAAAATAGGGTTACTTTGACGCACCATCACCTCAAAACTACTGAAGATATCGGAATAGGACTACTATCATTCGACGAGGAATTTTTTGTAGACGGTTATGTATTTACTTTTTGGATTCCATCAACCATTTCTCTTTCTTTTCAATTTACTTTTATATACATTTTCCCGTTAATAAAAACAAAAGACTATAATTTTTCTTCATTCGTTCGTTTTTTTCAGTACGCAGTGAAGAATATATGAAACGCGAGCGGAGCCGCGGACACACGGCTAGTAAATAAATAAATATGTACAAATACTGGAGTAAACTACAAACTATTTTATCATTAAGCTTAATAAGGCTAAGTCAATAAGAACGATGAAAAAAAGTAAACTAGCTTTAGGTCTATTTCATAGACAATATCGTTCTGGATCATAATAAAAATATAGGTAAAGTAATACTAAAAAAAAGATACATAAATAGTAATGGTATCTATGAATATTATAAAAAATCATAATATAGTAAAATTTGGCAGCATATTTAGAACAAGTTGTCCGTGAAGCCAAAACTTTGGTCGATTTTAAATTTTGTGAATAAACAGATACATATGTTGAATGGAAAAAGATGCGGGCGTCGGCGGAGTAACTGTTTGGACAAATAATATTAGCCCTAGAATTACCGTACACAAAAAGACACGAAGACAAAAATTACGTTAGGTAATTCAAAAGATAACTTACAATTATTAAAATTCTATCAAAATTTTAATCTTACTATTGAGTTTTTAATAAATATTTATTTTTTATACTAGCTGTGTTCACGCGGCTGCGCCCGCGTTTCATATTTTCTTCATTGTGTTTGATTTTTTTAATACGGAACCCTAATTATTTTTCTACATTTTTTTTTACTAAGATAAAGTTAAATTTTTCATAAATTCACACATTTGCCCATAAAATCGTGCATTGAATTGGATTTTATTCAATTATTTTATGATTTTAAATATTTAACGCGGTCATTACATTTAATTATTTACGAAAATCACAAATGTTACGCGGATTAACTTCAGGTATCTGTCAAAAAAAGTCCCGTCAGAATCGGTCCAGCCGTTGCGAAGATTACCCGGAAGAAACAGAAAGACAGACACAATTTATAAAAATTGTGATTTTTTATAGGTGTCGTATATACTTTCTTATGTATTTAGTATTTTGACAATACAAACAGACATTTCATTTTTATTTACTAGTATTGATTTATCTCAGTTTATTTTTCCTGCTCGTCTCGGCCCATGGTAAAGAAAAAAAAATGAACCACTGATTTAGAATAACGTTGAGAATATGCTGCATAAGTTATTGCCTATGACAGATTATCTTATTTAGCTGCCCATCCATTGAGTGCTTCAGCTTGATGATCTCTATACCTCATCTGTACACAAAATGTTTCCCTTATCTTAAGGTAAGAGAGTCGTAACTTTATAAGGATAGATTGTACTGAACGTTTATCTGAAGGTGCGGTGAAACGTTTTAGCTGTTATCAACGCGGACGCTGGCTCGCTTAGTGTCGCCATTATCTTGCGCACGCGACACCCGAATAACAATTGTGTCGAGCGTTAAGAATATTCTAGAAGTGTCGGTGATATTTCTAATCATTTTATAGTGAAAAAATTACAGGTACTTTATATCCGTTAGTAAACGTAAATTGCAAAGAAGAACTGAAGCAACCAACAGTGCAGTTCAGTCAAATAACGTAGGTTACTTTACAAAAAATTTGCTTATCTATACAAGCATTCAAGTCGGTATTAAATGAGTGAAATCCACTTCTTAATCTTGGCCAACATAAATGTTATATTTAAATGTTAATACGACACTTTAAGAGATGTTGAAATACATGATATGTTTAGAAAGGGAATTAATGTGGAGATAGAGTGCAAATAAAGAGTAATGAAAGAGAAAAACATGTTGCGGTTAACCCAAATGCAAAATGCGATAAGGGCAGGGATATGATGACTTTAGAGACATTACCTATATCTATGGTAGGGATGTTGGATTCATCTGACGACTATGCGACAGTGAGACCAGAAACAACATTATCAGCAGTTAAAATACCGTCGCGGAACCGGAGGCGACCGAACCTCTCAACGCTCAGATTACGTCGTCTTAAATTCTGATAAAACGAACGTTTAAAACAAAAACACTTTTGAAAGTGGTGCTGCATGCCACTGTTTTTGTTTAACACAAGATAAAAATGCGAAACTTTATCCACTTTATAACAATTCCAAAAAAAAATCGTTTAGTTTCATGCAATCTCGTTGCAATGTTTATTTATTAAGTCGAAGAATGTTTAGCTTTATCGAAATTACAGCACTTTATCTGATGTGAAATAAAGTACACTGCAAGATCAAACACGACACTTGATATATAGACAGGTAATACACGGACAGTCGTCATCATCACACCTGCCTTATCTATCACAGCTATCGCATCTAGGTAGACCAGTATATCTACTTGCTTCTTTTGAAATGCGACGCGTCTAAGCGTGTCACTATGGCGGATTTTGAATCACGTCGTAATCCAGACAGGCACGAAAGTCCCTTCTCTCCGCCCCTCTCTTCCAGCACGTTATTATTATTCGGAAAGGGGCTATGTATGCTAAAAAATTCCTGTATCATTACGACCTAGTTAGATCTTTTTTTTACACTGGTTAATAGGATGAGTGCTTTGAACACAATCTCACCTGATGTTAAGTGACGAAGTTCTTAAGTGATACTGCCGGATCACACCTATTGGTATTTGGCGACAGGTTTTTAAACTTGAGAGTGGTAGCTACCCAGGCTGGCATTATTACAAAATTTCGTACTCCCATGCTATAGTTTCTTTACGATGTTTTCCTTTATCGAAAGATCAGGCTTATTTGAGAGTTAAATAGGTAGGTTCAAACCCGCGTCCATTGATGCAGAATCCGATCACACTATCAACTGCGCTACCACCGCTTCAAAAGATCTATTGTGATCGTCTCTATATTGATAAAGCTTACATCCTAGGTCTATATACTATAGCTTATATATTTAGTGCGTTAAGTAATTCATTAACAATGAAACAATAAGGAAAGAATTTAATAAGTGGAGAGTGAGCTGTCTTAAATGATTATAATTATGTTGAAGCGATTATAGCTGAGTGATAGTAGTGTGCTTGGATTCCGCGCCAATGGATGTAGGTTCGCATGCAACTATCTAAATCTAAAATCAGCCTGAGCTTTCGGTGAAGGAATATTGTGAAGTAACCATCCCGTGGTAGTTGGGTATCTATCTAGAAATCGCTTAGTTAGAAATCTATCTGCAAGCACATATAGTTTCTTCCGACACCATGACTTAACAGCCATACATCTAGGCATATTGCGTTTATTCCACATCTTTATGTTATATCAGGTGGCATTGTGGTCAAAGCACTGTGCCTATACATTATACATACATGTCTCCCATACAGGTAATCCAATACTAAATCCGTTTCCACTATCTACGATCCTGGTACAGATTTTTCGTTTCATTTACTATCATGCGTGCTTTCAAACATGCTCGTTGGTTGATATAGATACATTATACAAAAGTCAAATAAGAGAAATAAATCAAAGGTCGAATAGCTAGCTCTTCCTAGAAGGCGAGAGGTTGACACCTTTCGAGTCCTTTGACCTCCGAATGCGAATTGAAACCCAAATTCAAACAGCCTAAATTTTTGGCAACCATAACTTTCCATACAGGGTGATGGTGCTTAAAGGACAGTGATCGCATCCATTGTTCTGTTACAATTGAATGTGAGTGATTGTATAAAGTTAACGAGGGGTCAATTGCCTAAAATTAAACAATATTATATCAAACATCTGTTCTTTAAACAAATACATATTTCTTATTCTGATTCTTAACTTGAACTTTTAAAGCGATGATAGCGCAGTGGATAGTGAGACCGGATTCCGCGTCAATAGACGCGGGTTCGAGCCCACCTATCCCTCTCTAAAATCAGCCTGAGCTTTCGGCGAAGGATAACATCGCGAGGAGACCATAGCATGGTGGTAGCGTATTATCTGATAATGCTCGCCTGGGTAGCTACTATCGTCAAGTTTGAAAACCTATCGCCAAATATCAATAGGTGTGATATCCAGTACCTCTATAGGCTTAGTGCGTGTACAATCCTGGACCACATCGTCACTTAACATAAGATGAGATTGTAGTCAAAGCACTGAGGCTATATTGTGTAAAAAAAACTAATCAAGTATATTAAGGTTTCTTTCTCAGTTTTTTAAAATATATTTAACACAAAATATAAAATATTACAATCTATGTAAAATTCTCAAAACACCATCTATTTCTATTGGAAAAGAGTGATTTGCAAAGCTCAATGGCACTGGAATCGTTTCAACTCTTTCGTATCCTAATGACTGGTTCTAATTAATACTGCGGTATATTTAGGATAGACAGCTTCCGGTCTATTTGCTACTGTACGCTACCTATAATTTTATCAACACTATTAAAATTATAATAATTTTACTGTATGGTTAAGGAGACTGACAGATACCACAGTAGTAAATAGTCCATAAAAAAGTATAATAGAGAAAGTTACTAATAATAGTAACTAATGTACGAAAGTTTCAAAATCTCTTAACAACATTCAAAATATAACAAAAATAATCATACGATTATTCCGTAATTTTGTACAGAATTACGTCCTTAATGTACGATATTAAGTACGATTGACAATAACATGCATGAATCCGTGGGATCTTCTCTTATTTACCTCTAATTCTATTATCTCCTTACGACAATGTACGATTTCTCGCCGAGAATGTTGCTGCCGTTTTCCAGTGTGTCCGACACGCGTTTATCGAAATATCGGCCAACTAGTATTAATTTCTTTTTGAAAATTTCCGAATTATCGGGACAATTAGATATCATTTCGATATTCCCAGATTGGAGGCTTAAGGCATATAATAGAGATGTAATTCTGAGGAATACAAATTGTTGAGCATAAGTGCTCCGTCCCATGTTTCCTTTGAAATTAGAACAAAAGAAAAAGTAGTCGTCGAAATTTGAACATATTTGGAGAATAAAACTATTTCCAAAATTTTTTTTTGATAAATTTCACCCATCTTCATCATATCAACCGAAAGACGTTCACAACTGGACATAGGCCTACCCCAAAGATTTCCATAACGTCCCGTCTTGTGCTATACGCCAGGATCTTCTCCAGGTCGTTGCTCCACCTTGTTGAGAGCCTATAAGCTACAAAACTAAATAGATACCAAACTAAACAACATATACTAAATAAAAAAGAAACGAGAAGAGAAAGATCTACTGAACTCTTTTATCTTTGCCAATTTATACAAATAGATTATCTTATTGCCGCCGATGTATTGGAAAACAGCATTAACGAAACGGTAAACTACACGTTTTACGTAAGCCGAGTATGTCAGGAATACTGTGACCGGTCATTCATCATAAGACTGTCATTCTTTTGTTATCATATATGGGAGAGTGTATATACATATATACGAGAAAATTGGCATTCTCAAGAACAAACTCGTGAGTAATGTTACTTTCTTTTTGGGACTGTATTACGTAAGCATCAATGGGGGAGAGGATTCCGCTTTGTTTATTTTAGATGACATAAGGGCGAGGGGCTCAGAATTTTCGTTACGTAAGCAATTTGTAAGCATTAATTTTCATTTTTTTTTTTCTTTCAAAATTATATCAATGCTTATGTAATTATGGGAAGAACAAATGTAAAAGTTTAGCCTACTTTGCTCAGGGGTAGTCAAATTTTTTCGAAATTTAGCTAATATTAACAAGTGCAGATAGATAAAAGAGAATCAGATATACTATTAATAAATTTTCACCTTACGAATATACACACATAACATAATTGTTTGTTACATAATTGATTTCTAGATAAGAAATACTTTTTTAATAATGTAATAGGCTCAGCGCTTTGACCACAAACATACCTGAAGTTAAATGACGATGTAATTCAATATGGTAAACATAGTAAACTTACAGATACTGCCTCTCTGATGGTCCTGCCGGAACGCATTTATATTATGTGCTGGGTTGGTTGTTTTGATTGTTGTCAAACCGCTAAGCCTATTGCAATATTTTTAAAAAGATTCAAATCTCTAATAGCAGGGAGGGCGAAGTCGTTTTTATTCAGCTTTTTAACCAAACTCCCCGTCTCACGGGAGGGAGAGCCTTCAATCGATATGCAAGTAAAACACACCTGGAGTCACCACACGTCCAGCATTTAATAGATACACCTATACTAATAAATAAAATATGTATCAAAATAACATTATTTTACTAAATACATATGAATACGATACCGATACCAAAAATTCATTTTTTTGAAGCCTTCTGGTTTTCATAACTAAATGAATTCATTAATATAATGAAGATAAATAAATAATAATAATGTAATAAATATTACAAAAACAAATAGTATCATATCCAATCATTAAAAAAATTTTTAATGTTGTCTGTGTGTTCCGGGTTATTACGCGTAACTTAGGCAACTTATATTTTTTAAAACCAATTAGGGTTCCGCGTAAAAAAGTTAAAACATGAAATTATAAATAAAATACGTTTCAACGTACGCTTTTACTGGCAGGTATTTGAATTTGTGACAAATATATTTGCTTTTGAATGAATTTATTGAATTAGTGGTGGTAGGTGGTAGAGCATTTTCTAATGTTGCCCTCCTGGGTAGCTCACCACTCTCAAGTTTGAAAACCTGTTGCCAAATACCAATAGGTGTGTTCCGGCAGCATCACTTGAGAAGCAGTACCTCTAGACATAGTGAGTTTACCATCCTGGACTACATCGTTACTTAGCTTCAGGTGAGATTGTGGCTAAAGCATTGAGCCTATACCAAGTAAAAAAAATTAAACACTCATAAATAGAAATACTTACCAACTGCATTATGTCATGGTAATAGTGTAATTAATGTCTTATATTACTATAGTCAACGCATTATGAACTAAGGCTTCGGGTCATAGATCATATTTAACTATCTGTCTCGCTCGCACTTACAGGTTTAATGGAGAGGTGTAGTAATGTGCGTAAGAATTAAAGTATGAACTAGAACCTAACCAAGCAATGTAACTATCATTTAACGGAATGATCGTGTAGATTCATTTAGTAACTCTCAAGTCATAAGCCAACAAACGGTCAATTATACAGACGGAGGCGGAGACTGTTGTTTGTTTGTAATAGATAAACTCAAAAACTACTGAAGTTATTTTAAAAATTATTTCACTTATAAAATACTAAATCACTAGCGAGCAACATGGACTATATTAAAAGCAAAATGATTAGAAATCCTTACGTAAATCACATTAATATAAATCAAGGTGTCAAAATTCTCTTAAAAAGTCCTCACTTAGCGGTGAGGTAGGGAAATTATTACATAATCTTTTTTTACACGGTATAGGCTTAGTGCCTATTAAAGATCATGAGTGAAGAAGTTCAAAAGGCAGTGACTGAGAAGAAGAAAGCTTGGATGGACTGGTTGGCTACAAGAGCCAATCATAGAATGCAAAAAGCAGTACAAGAGGATGTAAGCAAGAAAAGATGTGAGTACAACAGACTGAAATGTATAGCGAAAGATGTTGTAAGGAGAAGAAAAAAGAGAATGATAGAGATGATTTTGATAGGCGGATATCTGACGATTTCCGAAATAACGTAAAGTTATTCTGGAAGTCCATAAGAACAGCTAGAGGTGGAAACGTAACCACGCAACTGGACAAGATCAGAAACCAGGATGGAAGTATTGCGAGAGGAGAGGTATGCGTGTTAAAGAGGTGGAAGGAATATTTTGAAAGTTTATTTGAAAAGAATGATTCACAAGCAGATTTATTGCCCTTTGATGGGAATGAAGGAAGCGATGAAAGTGATATCACCATGGAAGAGATTATGGAAGAGTTGATGAATATGAAAGTGGGTAAGGCTGCAGGGTATGACAGGGTTACAGTTGAAATGCTAAAGGCTGGACAGGGTGTGGTAGCAAGTCAGCTTTACCGCCTTTATAATCTGTGCTGGAGTAGCGGCAAAGTACCAGAAGATTGGTGTAAGGCCGTCATCGTGCCTCTCTATAAAGGAAAAGGGTCGCAACAAGATTGTAAAAGCTACAGAGGCATTAGCTTGCTCAGCACCGTCGGAAAACTGTATGCAAAGGTTTTGAATAAAAGATTGATGAATGAAACGAAAGGGAAAATATGGGATGTTCAAGCGGGTTTCAGAAGAGGAATGGGATGCATGGATCAAACCTTTTCCTTACGAACAATAACTGAAAAAATTTTTGGCGGGGAGTCAAAAGGTCTATTGCGCGTTCGTAGATTTGGAAAAGGCTTACGACAGAGTGATACGGAATGAATTGTGGGCGACGTTGTCTATGTATGGGGTGAGCGGCAACATGATACGAGCATTGAGATCACTCTATGAGGGTTCTAGTGCTTGTGTCAGGGTAAACGGGGCGTACACAGACTGGTTTAATATCGAGAAAGGTGTTAGACAGGGTTGTGTTGCGTCTCCAGGGCTGTTTAACCTATATGTAGACAATTGCTTGAAAGACTTGAAAGAAAGTAAGTATGGATTAAAAATGAATGGTCTGACTGTCAAATGCCTCCTGTATGCTGATGACCAGGTTATACTGGCATCATCGGCGGAGGAGTTGCAGGCGATGGTCAGTATTGTGAACAGGATCCTTAAAAGTAAAGGAATGAAAGTGAATGTTAGTAAAACGAAAGTAATGGTATTTGAAAGAGAAGAAAGTATGACAGATTGCGTAATTTCGATAGAAGGAGACAGAGTGGAACAAGTGAAAGAGTTTGTGTACTTGGGATCAAAGGTTACGAGAGATGGAAAGTGTGACGATGATATTGAGCGAAGAGTTTTGTTAGGGAATAGAGTGAATGGGGCCCTGCGTAACTTCATGTGCAGCCAGAAAGTGACTGAAAAGGCGCGTTTGGCTGTGCATCGAGGAATCCTGGTCCCTACACTTAGGTATGGTAGTGAATGCTGGGTTTGGCAGAAGAAGCATGAAAGTAAGATTAACGCAGTGGAAATGAGAAGTCTGAGAAGTATAGCTGGAGTGAAGACGATTGACAAAGTCAGGAATAGTATGATAAGGGAACGCTGTGGTGTGGTAGAGGATGTGGTGACCAAAATAGAGAAAGGTATGCTTAGTTGGTTTGGGCATGTAGAGAGGATGGATGAGAGAAGATTAACGAAATTAATTTATAAGGCGAGGGTGAATGGGCAAGTCGGTAAGGGTCGACCTAGGCGAATGTATCTAGACCAAATCAATCATGTCTTAAATAAAGGCCAGGTAAAAAGTACCCATAACCGACGAGCATGTATGAAAGCGCTCATGAAAGTAGAGGAAGCGAAAGAGGTATGCCAAGATCGTAACAAGTGGAAGGACGTAATCTCTGCCTACCCCCACGGGAGAAAGGCGTGATGATGTATGTATGTATGTATGTATGTAGGCTTAGTGCTTTGGCCACAATATCACCTAATGTTCAGTGACGATGTGGCACATGATGGTAAACACACTAAGGTAGAGGTACTGGTTCTCAAGTGATGCTGCCGTACCACACCTATTGGTGTTTGACGACAGATTTTTCAAACTTGAGGTTGACAGCTACCCAGGCGGACAGCATTAGAAAATGCTCTACCACCATGCTATGGTTTTCTTCACCGAAAGCTGAGGCCGATTTTTTAGAGTCGGATAGGTGGGGATCGAACTTGCGTAGATTGACACGGAATCCGACCGCACTAGACGCTGCGTCATCGTCGCTTCAATAAGAATCCGTACACTTGTGTAAAACCGGTCTTGGCGACATGCCACAGCGCGACACAGACGACGTACATGTATCTGGGCGTCATGATAACAAACAAACCACTACTTCATCATCATCATCTTTTTTGCCTTGTCCTGCATTAAGTACGGTCGGCAAACATACTTTTTGCTACCACTCTTCTTTGTCAGTTGTCATCTAAAAAATCGCAGCTTTTATCCATATTTTGTTGTGGAAATATTAATGTTTATTTTTGTAATAGATTGATAGATATGTTGCATATCATAATAGTCACGTATAGAGGAGATAAAGATAGCGACAGAAGAAGGTATGGATGGATTGTGTCATTCTTAACACAAATAAAATTTCCCAAAAATACTTAAGTTATATACGGCGTATAAAATTAGGTCAAACTAGCCTAACAACATTTAGTCGTGTTACACGATATAAATATTTTTGGATTACACATGTAATAAACGCGGTCTTAATTCGTTTCTACACTGCATGGTCACAGCACACACACCCTTCAGGTGAGTCACTCCACTATCTGCTCTCGCCTGTGTGTTGGTGAAGTAGTGATGTGTGGGTGCGAGACTCGTTGGCGTCTGACGTTAATGTACGATCCACATGGATTGGTCAGTGATCTTGAAAAAGTTCCGTTAAGTAAAAAAAAATTTTGATGATAAAGATCCCATCGCCATACTGTACTGAGTCTGGAGTTACTGAGGATGTTCAACATTTTCTAATGGAATGTGATCGAAATGAAAGTTGTAGATTATCATGTTTTTGGGCCGAATAAGTCTTATTAGTATTATGGGCTTTCTTAACAGTTTATTAGATATAGATAGATTAGAACCTACATCTAAAAAAGTTTATGATAATTTGTTTTATATATAATAAAATACATGGATGATCTATAATAATTTGTTATTCCTTATAAGATACGACTCTATGCGACAAAGTCTTTAATAATAAATAAAAAAAAACAAAAATATCTAATAATGAGAGTATATGGCTAGGATGCAGGCATTTCATTAATATAAAAAAAAATATAGTTTTGATTACTAAATTACCCATTTATAGTGCTTTTTAACTAGTTGACACCTTAATTAAGTACCGACTCCGAGTAACTCAGGCTCCTCGTCCACACGTACTTCATTCCCTAAATGGAGAAGCTCTTGTAACTGCCATACAGTAACATAGACCACTACACATAGTTTCCCTTAACCCCCGTAGAGCATCTTTCTGGGATTTTTTTGTAAACAGCTAGCTCAAGTCGAGTTGCGTAACTTTGCTGCACGTGCGCTAACTAATTTTTCGGCTGAATTCCCTTTTTGTTTATAGTGGCTAATGCCTTTACGCATCTCTCCTGCCATCTCTAATCCTGGTTTAGAGATGACGGGAGGTATGTGAGACTCGCCCGGCGTGACGCGTCGGGAATACGCACTAAAACCCACTTCACTTAACACCACCTCCCTGGAGCGTCATGGGATTGCTCGAGCTCACTCCGCGTCGCCCCGGCTGCAGGTCCGTATCGGACCACGTCCCTTGTCAACCCTCCGGAGTGGGGGGGCGCAGCCTCTGGAGCAGCCACCCTCCCTCTCCCTCTTCAGCCGCAAGCCAAGTGGTCCAGCACCTCTCCTCCTTTGGTTCTTATCTACCGATAAGAACTCTGGAGGAGAGGGACTTGTCGGCTGAGTGCGCTAAGCGTTTGCACCAAAAGTGAATTGCTATCTGCTACCCAGTCTACTTTAAATAAGTATACAAATTAACTAAACATATTCAGAGCATTATATGAAAAATATAGAGACGAACAAAGTAGAGTACGGCGTGTAACAGTAGAATGAAAGATGAAGTATAACAACGGCCAATTCACACCAAGCCTACACAACAACAATCCCGCGTGCTACCAGTAGGTAGGTGTAACTTTTCATAATTCATCGCGTCGAGGCAGACACGCGCCTCTCGGGGGATATTTCACGTAAACAGATAAAAGTTTCATAGGTAAGTTTCATATATATAATAAGTATTATACATACGGGTCACACCTCTACAGTTTTGTAATTATGCATGTAACTTTTAAGATTATTTTGAAATAAGTAGAGATAATACCGACTTATAAATTACCATATGGCTAGGTAAATACCTCTTAACGGGGGAAGGTACCAGCTTAGAGCGCTTTAGGTAAGCATCAAAGTGGTGGGTTTATGTTTTGCCTATATTTGATGACATGGGAAACTGGGTTTGAATGGTGATTACGAAAGAAAAATGTACTTTTTAATTAATTTTATTTTCATATGTAATACTTGTGTAGTAATAGAGGAGTAGAAGCATTGCGTACTACTCCGTACATTGACATTGAGGTGAGGGTGGACTTTGGGTTCGCAAATATTCAAAATTTTGCTTACGTTTATAATACTTGAACGACCCCTAAATCAATACGCAGCCATAAATAAAATATGAGAATTTTAAACGACCTTTTTTATACTGTAACAGCCTCAGCGCTTTGGTCACAATCTAACCTAATTTTAAGCGAAAATGTGGTGACAAGACGTACTAAGCTTAGAGATATTAATGGCTCCTAAGTGATGTTGTCGGAACACAGCTGCAAGTGACGGCACATTTTCAAACTTGTTGGTGGTAGCGGTCATTACAAAATGCCCTAGAACAAAATTATGGTTTCAAATTTCTTCACTTATTCTTTGACCTGGTTTGACGACGGTCTAACTGTGATCCAACGTAAATATTAGCTTTACCCAATAAAATAAAAATGCTTCGTCAAATGTAACGTCGTAAACAAAGAATACTTAAAGACCACACTATAAACATAAATAAATATTACGAATTAACAAATGAATTAACATAAACCGACTAAGTGGTTAATTTATATGCAACTAACTGTGTGCCCAAGGCTGCGCCCGCGTTTCATATGTTTGCGTTTTATTGATTGCGTTTTATTTTATTTTATACGGAACCCTAATTTTTGTTTAGTACTAAGATAGAGTACAAATATTTCTCATAAATTCAAGCACTTGCCCGCGTAAAACTGTGCATTTAATCGGATTAGATTCAATGTTTTATGAGTTTTAATTTTTGACGCTTAGCCTTAATTATTTTCGAAAATTAAAAGTACCCTAAGTTACCCAGAGTAACTTCAGCTATATATCAAAAAAATCCCGACAAAATATGTCCAGCCGTTCCGGAGATTACCTTGAAGAAACAGACAGACAGACAAAAATTTTAAAAGTAGCATTTTTGGTATATGTATCGTGTATACATTCATATCTATTTACTAAAGAAATGTTATTTTGACATTACAAACAGACACTTCAATTTTATCTATTAGTATTGATAGAAGAGAGTGCAAGAGGTATATCAGCAAAATATCTCTACAATCTTTTGAAAGGTCTATAACTGTAGTGCACTATATTAACGCGGGTGTCTAAAGCTGTACTAGCAGACTCCTACCAAAATTGGCTGGGCAGGAAGAAAAATACGAGCAGTGAGGGTGAGAGTTGACGTACGTCAGAAAATAGCCCCTTAAGAGGATATCCTAGCGGCATTTATTCCATACAAACGTAATCCCCTGTTTCCTCTCTGGATAATAGCATTATGGTAAATATTTTTATACGAAATAATATATATTCACCACTGCCATGCCCGTACGTTTTGATTATTTCCATGAATTAGTTATTGTAGAAACTTTGAAAATGAAAAAAAGTGCTCGATTTTTGCCATCATTTTCAGACGCTCGTCAAACAAATTTGATGGATAAAATATAAAAAAATCTTTAAAATTATTATTTTGAAAATGGAAGAAAATTAAAAATCGGTTCAGTTTTGAAGGAGGAAACAGGGTACTACGAAGTGATGTTATCGTCTATTTTGCATACAGTAAAGTCAACCCGAGCTGCAGCTAGCTATTCTTTCTTTGGGTCGCAACGTGATAGGAATAGATTTCTGAATTACCTACTTTTCCGACCGCATTTCCTCTTAAAACTATGCCTGTGTCACAAGTTCCGGGATCTTCTCGTTGCTTGTTTACTTCTGCCACACGATGGTCCCAGCACGGTCAATCCATAGAATACGAAGTAGTTCGTCTCAACTGATTAAGCTAAACACTCTAGTACGGTGAACTAAACGCATGTATTATATTATAAACTTCATCGTTTTATACATACAAATTATAATATAATAAAGTATGCTAGTTTTTGTATGGGATAATAAAGTTTACATTTTGTCTAATTCTTTGTATTTATTTCTGCTTGTCGATATCGGAAATCCTAGTCTCTTTCATGCCTTACCTTCGCATTTAATTATGCATGCACCGGAGCGATATATATTCATTTTAGAAGAAAGAGGAAGTAGCTACTTCAGAATTGAGAGATCAACTATGACATTCATATAGTGTCATTACACTTTTAAATGTTTGTTAAGTAGCGTATTAAAAGGTGATAACAAAAACTGTTAATGTTATTTGAAAACAAAGAATCAGGCTTCAGTTATGCTTCTGATTGCGATAGTCAATTACATATTCGGACTCTATAATCCCACATACCGATTGGAAGACAGTTCCGCAATTTTACAGTACGGCTAAGGTAGAATAAATCGAAATTTTTCGTTCGTGCTGGGATGGAATTTACTGTAAAACTGTAGCTTCGAAGCAAAGCGAAGTGTTCGTAGCAAACACGCTTAGCGAGGCAATATTCCTGCACAGTTAAAGCCATTCGATTTATTTAGTAGATTTTGCATCATTCACAATACAGACAGCCCGTCTGTGCAACCTGTAATGTACGGACAATGCTGGAGAAAAACCTTAGTACACCAAAAACGATTCCGTAAGTTATTAATTAGACGACTTGTATACTTCCCGGAAGAATCGGGAAGGCTAGAGAAAGTCAGAGACCTTACATAAAGTATAAGCCCGCGATAACTTGAGATCAGATAGCCGATCGATTACAGAAATGAATATTATTTACCTAACTAGCTGTGTGCCCGCGGCTGCGCCCGCGTTTCTTATATTCTTTCACTGAGTTTTTTTTTTACACAGAACCCTATTTATTTTCCTAAAAAAAATTGATACTTATATAAAGTAAAAATATTACTCATAAATTTAAGCACTTGCCCGTAAAACTGTGCATTGAATCAGGTTTCATTCAAATTTTTATAAGTTTCATTTTTTTACGTAGAACCCTAATTAACTTCGGAAATTAAGAGTACTTTAAGATACGCGGAAAAATTTCAGTTATCTACGAAAAAAAAAGTCCCGTCAAAATCCGTCCAGCCGTTCCGGAGATTAGCCGGAACAAACAAACAGACAAATAAAAATTTTAAAAATTGTATTATTGGTATAAGTGTCTTAAAGGCCGGTAACACACCTGCGATTCCTTTGGTGTTGTGTAGGTGTACATGGGCAGAGGTGATCACTTATAATTAGGTGACCCGCTAGCTCGTTTGACCTCTATTAAAAAAAAGCATTATATTCCAACATCCTCAAATCTTGAATCAAGGGTTACGTTTTTTATTATTCTACTTACTGTAGATTATAAAATCACATTCGCAATAATGACTATAAAAAATCAACAGAGTTTATAACGGCTATTTTTTATGTACTATATAGTTACTTAATTAAAAGGAATAGTCACTCCCTTCATAACTATTAAAAACAATTACGACTGCTACATGGAAATTCACATAATATCCCCAGGGAAATAAAATGAATATTCTGTTAGATACATTATATAATTTACTTTATTTACTATAGTATGTAATGTTTGCTTGTATTTTGCTTTGCCGCCGAATAATACAACTGTAATCAGCGTTGTAAACAAGGGTTGCTAGGAGCGCTCTAAAATATAAAAAACATTCTTAATTGTTGTAAAAATATTGTATATAAACATATATTTACAACAGTTACTAACCAACTACGAAAAACATTCGCTTCACAACATAATTGAAGCGATGATGGCGGAGTTGGTGATACGATCGAAATCGCGTCAATGGGCGTTGATTTGAATCCACCTATCCAACTCAAAAATCGGCCTGAGCTTTCGATATAGGAAAATATCTTGAGGAAACCATAGCATGGTGGTAAGGTAATTTCTAATAATGTCCGCCTGGGTAGCTACCAGCCTTAAGTTTGAAAACCTGTCGACCAATACCATCAAGTGTATACCGACAGAATCGCTTGAGAGCCAGTACCTCTAGCCTTAGTGTATATACACTCCTGGACCAAATCGTCACTTAACATTAGGTAAGATTATACTCAAAGCACTGAATAGCACTTCACAATACAGTAAATACATAATAAAGAATAAGAACGAAATAACAAAACAAATAGGACGTACTTTATTACGTTAGCAAGCTGTTTTTAAAAATCTTAAATCATTAATATTATTAACCTCTGATATTATTTATTATAAACAGCCATACTGAATCCTGGCACACGGGTTGAGGTATTCAGATAAAAATCTATTCAAATATGCCCGTTACACCTCTAATCCGATCCCTACAATATTGCCCTATGAACAAGGGGCACAAAAGGTCACACCACAATTTCAAGGGTCACCCCGTCTTTTGTTAAATCAGACCAATCCGAGTTTTTTCTTACAAAACTGACCATTGTCCGAAATTGGTCCAGATGACCCCATGGTCGTATTTCTGTCACTTGAGAAGGGTCAAGCTGGTATAAACAAGTAGGTTCAATTGAGACGAATAAGGGAGAGTATTTACTTTATTATTGTTTACACTTACCTATAATATTAAGAAATAAATTTACATACTTGAGATGCAATAATAAATATGCACATTAGCATTTCTTAAATCCCTATGAGTACACTATACCATCAATTATTACTTAAATTTTAACCTAATTTATTATGTAAATACTAATGTGGTACCTTTGCCACATTAATTCAATGAATTATTTGTTTTCTTCAAAAAGCGAACAATTTCTTTTGGTTTGCGATATCAGTTGCTTAAAGTTTTTAATCTTCTCAAAAATAAACATTGGCGTATAATTATTCATGTTGGATGGCGTATAATTTTAAGTAAAAAAGAAATGAAGTAATAACTACAAAAAGTAATTCATTTAAATGGAAAACGTACAATCTTCCATTTATAAAAATATTTATTTATATTCAGCATTATGTTTATTATATCATTTACCACAAACATAAACTTCAAATTCTTTAGATCAAGTCAATCTTTTATATTCTTCAGGATCGTTCTATTTTCTCTTCTTATATTTGAGTAAACTTTTTGGACTACGTAAATCAAACTCTTTGGTTTCTGCTCGTTTTGGAATCATTCGAAATCTCTTTTGCCCTTCGTTTTCATATTGTGGACGAAAAAGCCCGTGAGTATTTATAACTAATACTTCTTTAGATGTGTCCTGATATCTCGAGGACATAAATTTATGGTTTAAAGACGTCATATCTCTATCAATATTACTTTTACAACTGCTTATTTGATAACGGCTAATTGACACATAAAAGACTGACAAAGCGTAGAATAATATTTTCATATCTGAAGCTACCACTTCGAATCTGCATTATTTGACCTTTTTAAATGCTGTATAGCAAATCAAATTTTCAAAACCAATTGATTTAAAATCGATTACGTTCAAATTCGCCACACTTTATGTTAACAAGAAATAATTTTTGCAATAACGAATTTCAAAGTTTTCTTGAAAATTACATGCAGCGGTTATCATTACGAATTTATTCATACATCCTTTCAATTATTTCTCTGGCAATATTGACCTACATTTCGTACTCTATGGATTTATTGATTCTTCTAACGTCTGCATCACTATTTAAAGATTTTAAACCAAATATTACCATATATCTAAAAAAGGGTTGGTATTAACACATCCTAACGTTCATCTAAACATAATATTAAAAAAATTGCAACACAACTGACCAGCTGCGAACGAAGTGACAAAAGATTCGCAAAAGCCGTTATACCTGCGATGTTTAATTGCGTAATATTTGCATAAACACCTCGAGGGATTCGTACAAAAAAACTTTAAAGAATAGGACAGTAGTGAGTCTCTTCTATGATTGATTATAAGTGGTCAAACAAGGGAAGGATTCAAAAGAACGTACATATATAAAAAAAGTATTATTCAATATATCTACATAAATTAGCTAAACTCCTTTGACGTGCCTTTGTTTTTTACGAAATGTAAAGATAATTCTCTTTAGCTTTTTTTTCTAATATGTATTAAAATCAGTGTAACATTAAAATCTATGAGATATAGCAACATTATTTTAACATCACTAATATTATTTTTTTTTATTATTAACGTATGCAACTTTATAAATTTAATAGATCTGATGATGTTACACGAGTTTTTGGCGGGATCTCAGTCTGTCATGTAACGATTATTTTCTTTAATTCATTAAACTTGTGTATTTGATTCTATATCATGTAATCTTGGTGGCGTTTTGTGTTATATAGTTTAATTATTGTGTTAAAGTTAAGTTTATTATAGAAGATAACGCGTAGCATGCGTTCTGAGATGCCGACAAAGCTCCATGGAAAATTCGAGCAGGATGGGCCATCGTTTTGCTGGAGCTTGGTAACGCTGATACAAGATTGAAAATACATATTATTCACATGACACTGGCACACTAGAGATTACCATTAACTAAGGAGAAGATGATGTTGCTCTGCTTGGATGTAATCATTGAGTTCACTTTAATTCATTCCTAATTAGTTTCATCTTTCCTAAATTATTCATGCTAATATTTAATTTCTGTTTTGTTATAAATATTTGTTTATTTATTGTCATCATTATTTTTTATTATGGCTTATGTGTTGTTATATTAATTAAATGTCTCTCTGTTTTTAATTGATGTAAAATATAAATTAATTTATATATGTCTAAATGAATCTATATTAAGTATTGCTATTTGCACCGAATGATTTTAGTATGTTTATTGTCGATAATAAGTACTTAATTAAGTTTTTTTATATTTTGTCAGTATTCATTGTAGAAAATATGAGTCCTAATGATCGTCTTGTAAAATTACACGTAAATAATATTTTGAAATATACAGTTTTATACAGATTATATACCTATATTATTATTAATTCTTATAGATAGGTATAACAATGTTCCCGAAAAAATGTTGTTAGCTTTTTGGGGACATATTTCGTTTGCCAAATAAACGACAAATGTATTTAGACATAAGAATAATGTGATTTATTTTTTAATAGATGTACTTTAGTGATATGAATCTTTACGTAATATAAATCAAACAATTTTAGCGATTTAATAACAAAGGAAAAATAAACCCAAAATTCTTACTGACTTTCGCCATGCATTCGACAAAAACACGACCGCTAATCTCATATCCAAGACACGCCAGCATCCCTTTTGAATATCCCCACGTCCGAACAATAAAATATCATCCCCGAACAATAAACGGGTAAATTACCATAAACAAAACATTATAAGACGTTTGTACGGGAACCGGTTTGGACCGGTTCCATCAGGAAGTTGTCTGATCCTATAGTTCCGCGACACCGCTTGACAATCGGTTCTTTGTTTTTTTTTGCCAAACGGGCGGCGATTCGGACCGAGAATGAGCGGCCGTTGGGTTGTTGGTTGAGACGATTAAGACTGAGAAAATCAAACAGCAGGGTCCAAAGTGAATAGTTTGGACAAAACGGTTAGTGTATGAAGGGTTATTATAACATTCTATGATACTTAATAGGCGGATGTGTAAAAAAAGTTTTTTGTTAGGTACAGATTAAATTTCTCATTTTTGCACAATAATTATTCACATGAGATATTGATGACACGGGAAGGATATAAGATATATACAGAATTATGAGTTTACTTTCATTGAATAAAAATAATACTCAATAATACTTTATTTATAATATTGTTAATGCATTTCATTCCTTTGTTATTGTAACTTCGAAATAAAGTTTTTGGCGGGAATTCAGTCTGTCATGTCAACGATTCTTTTCTTTAATTCATTAAATTTGTGTATTTGACTCTGTATATTATGTAATCTTGATGGCGTTTTTGTGTGATATAGTTATATAGCTTATTATAGAAAATAACGCGTAGCAATTATTCTGAGGTGCCGATAAAGCTCCATGGAAAGTTCTAGCAGGATGAGCCACTGTTTTGCTGGAAATTGGTAACACTGATATAAAATTGAAAATACATCTTACATACATTACACTGGTTCAAATTGTTTCTACACAACTTGCCATTAATTAAAGAAGTAGAAGAAATTCGAAATATATTCATCAAGTTGTCAGTTTTACTTGCATGTGTTTGAATTGGTGAGAAATATCTTTCTCTTAGTAACAAATAAAATTTAAGAAAATAATTAAGGCTCCGTGTAATGGAGGCGGAGTATATAATACCTTGAATATTGTATAGTCAAAATTTACAGTTACAGATAGACGTTGCCTGTTATCTATACTAATAAATAAAATGTAAGTGTGTGTTTTGTAATATCAAAATACATTTGAATGTGTACACGATCCTTATACTATATTTTTTTTTAATTTTGCCTTGCTGTCTGTCTGTTTGTTCTGACGGCACTTTTGGTAGATAGCTGAAGCTACTCCGCACAACTTAGGCAAGTTTCATTTTTCGAAAATAAATAGGGGTCCGCGTAAAAAAAACTCATGAAATTATGAATAAAATTCGATTCAATGGTCCGTTTTACGGGTAAGTGCTTGAACTTATGTGAAATATTTTTACTTTATCTTAATATTAAAAAAGTTTTAGGTAAATCAATATTAAAACGCAGTGAAGAATATATGTAACGCGAGCGCAGCCACGGGCACACAGCTAGTGCAAAATTAAATAAATCGATTTCATTTTAATAATAGTTAACCAACTAAAGTATGTTACTGTTTATAGACCTAAGCATCTAGTTACCAGTAAAAAAAAGCAATTTACCACGTAACCGACAAATCTCGTCCATTACTCTAGTTATGGGCTAATTCCGAGTAAATGTGACTCACACGTGTGAAGCTGCCGAGATGAAGTATAGTCTCGCATGACCTTTGTTTTCCCACAACTTTAAGTACATACTTAACATTAAAAAAGGCATATCATATTTCCTAGTAATGCTCCCATATTAACCATTTGTAGTCAGCATCTATGATAGCCTGGTAATTCTTAGCAGACCTACTTTTTGGTTAATGGTAATCTCAGATTTATGTACGTAATTCTGCCACTGTCATGTTATAAGTTGTGTGTTCAATCTTGTGGCGACGTTTACAATTTTTCATAGTGTTTTTG
Source organism: Samia ricini (assembly GCA_014132275.2). Classification (NCBI taxonomy): domain Eukaryota; kingdom Metazoa; phylum Arthropoda; class Insecta; order Lepidoptera; family Saturniidae; genus Samia; species Samia ricini. Next base: position 13,751,900 of record AP028158.1, read on the forward strand.
TGGCACCTCAGAATTAACGTTTAGCGTCATTATTTCCCATTCGGTTCACCTGTGCACCATAACCAAACTGTATCATACAAACTGTCACCAAAATTACACAATATATGGTCAAATACGCAAGTTAATGGATTAAAGACAATAACTGCTATATGACAGACTGAGATCTCGTCTAAAACCTTTCTTTAACTAACGTTGGCCTCAATCATCTAAAAAAAAGGCTAATCTTTAAGTGGTTTTTTGAAATAATTAATGCAAGTCACAGACTTTATAACAAGGAAGTTTCGGCTACATGAGGCTTTAATATTATTTTTGTATACTATCTACTGATCAATCTAGTGCTTCTGGCGGTTATTCCTTAATTATATATTATAGACATTGCTGTCTGCCTATCTTTCTGACCATTTATTATCTTATATACAAAATATATATTAAGGCTTCTCAGATAATACATTTATGATTTTAACAAAATAATCATTTAAACTTTTTCCAATTATAATCCAATTAGGGGCTTTTAAAGGTGGAATTTAGGTGTGTCATGTAGTGGTTTTATTTATTTTTCATAAGCTTGTAATATTTGACTATGTATTATGTATGTATAGCTCTGTAATATTATTAGTATTTTATACAGATAATAACATTGAATATGACTTGAGATGGCAAGAAAACTCACTGGAAAGTCTTTTCAAGATAACCGCCATTTTTCTAGAGAGTTGAAACGTCGAACGAATTTCTGACTTGGAAGCATGGTCTAGATACATTTGCCGTTTTCTTAGGAACGTAGAAATTGGAACAAAAAAAGGAATGAGTTTTGAGCGGGATCTTAATCTATAATTTTCTTCAATTCATTAAACTTGTGTACTTGACCCTATATCGTGCAATCTTCGTGACGTTTTATGCGATATAGTTTGGTTTTTTGTGTACAAGTTTATGATTACAGTACAAGTTATTCTGAGGTGCCGAAAAAAAACTCCCTGGAAAGTTCCAGCAGAATGGGCCACCGTTTTGCTGGTGTTTGGTAGCGCTGTACCCATATGCCACTAGCACAAATTGTGTGTATGTAACACATAGATTGCCATTACCTAAGATGAAGAAATAAGGAAGGTATACATCGAGAGGCACCACCATTAATAATAATGTATAGATAAATCGATATAGAACACACCACAGTTACTTTTTACCGAAAAAAGAAACGATTTAACTCTAACATCTGCTAAACGCACCGTACCGTGCTGATAAGGGACGCGTTTGTACGATAACCGATTAACCACACAGTTAAAGAGTTATATTATCTTATATACAGTTAACGGAAAATAAACTTTAAAGTTATATTAATATAGAGTTCAACAAACTAACTCGCATCACATGCGTTTAAATTATTAGGATTGTGTACACAAAAGTTGCTACGAAGTTTTATTTAAAACTTCGCAAAACAATATAACGACTAAACAAATTACGTAGGCGCTCATTTAATATGTCTTTTAACGTGATCTTTATTTATTATCATTGGTAGTAATCCTTATCAAAATATTCTACTAGCATCCTAAGATATAATGAAGTAATCTCCTTTTCTGTTCCTCTTCTGAGGAAATTAATTTCCACTTCATTATATGATTCATGACACATATATATGACATATATGTATGTGTCATATTTGGAAGGAATGTCTGAATGTAGTAAAACTGAAAAGTGTTTATAAAAAAATGAAGGTATCATGCAGCCATCTATATATATTTGTTTACCTATAGACAAAAATTATAGCTATAAGCTGTAATTAAAACCTAACAACAAAACTAAACAAAAGAGAACCGGTGCTTTTTTCAAGGCCTGATAAACGCTGCTGATCTGGAGTATCCTTGAAGCTTCATCTGGCTTTGCGGCGAGAGCTCAGTTGAGAAATGGTACAATAGCACCGTAACAGGAACCCCTGATATTTGACTGATTATTTTTTATTGTCGCGTGAAAAAAAACAGATCATAAATAAGTCTAACCACTGAAAACAAAATTAAAACCCGAATAAGGAACTTTTTAAATAAGGAGTTATTTGAAATGTATAGGTACATATTCTATCCATAAAAACACTCGTTTTGTGTAAAAACCTTAAAACATCCTCTTTCTATCTACACCAAAAATTTTAAAAGGTTGTATCTAAGAATGTCCTACTCAGATTATTTGATATTTTGAATAAATTAAACACTAGACAATCTCAATGTAAGATGATATGGACATGTAAATTCTGCGAAATGTATCCAAGTTAAACATTCTTAAACGTCCTTTAAGAAAACGATTTGTGCACACACCTAAGAAGTTATACTCCTTTGACGTAATAATAGAAAAAACTAAAACGTTGACAGCTAACTTCAGGGTGTCGTTCTTTCGTGACGGTTGCGCGCGCATCGTAAAAAATTTACTGTCATCATTTTTTGCTAACGCGCCGAAAGAAGTATAACTTAAAAAAAAAAACATTTTACAGAGCAAAGTGAGGCGGGCAATTCTCTGATGAAACACAGTGTTCAACAATAAAACATTTATTATAAGACATTATAATAGAGTATATAAATAAATACACCTTTACCTTACACATTGTATTTCACTACTACGCTGCGCATCCTAGAGGACAGCGGTTAAATATCGCTTCGCTCGAGTCTGTGTGCAACAGTCTTTACCTACAATTACATGTTGTATTTTTTTGTGAATACCAAACAAATATAAATGAATGAGCTACACTGAATAATATTGAACGTTTATTTTCTAAAGAATAAAATTGAAAATCGTTCAAACTTTTATATTTACAAAGGCAAATAATTTATTCGGGTCAACGATTCGTACCTTAGAAGCTCGTTTCCTTATCAGTTGACAAGAAAATGTAGGGAGAAAATCGACTGTTTTATGTGTACGAACGAATTTTATCTTCACGCATTGTGATCAGCAAAGTAAGACGGAATGGATAACATTAAATGAATATATTATTGCAAAATATCAAGTAAAAATGTTTGGAAGGTAGATACATACAGAACAACTAACGTAGTTAATGTGTCGAGTACCCATAAAAATAAGACAATAGGAAAACAATGGAAAGCTGGCGTGAACGCCAGGTAAGTGCTCAAGGGGTTAATAATGGATCGTTTTACCGACGAACGATAAGAATGAAATAAATATTGTTAATCTTCAAACCAAACATTTAAAGGTTTTTCATGTTTTGATTTATAGTAATGGACATTTTCAGCAAAGATAATAATCAGGCCAAGCTTAGGGAAAAATGATATCCTATAGGTTCTTAAATAGATATGCTAGCGGCATTTATTCCATACAAACGTAGTCCCCTGTTTGCTTCCTAGATAAATAGCAGTAAGGTAAATATTTTTTTTACCAAATAATATATATCCACCACCTCCATGCCCGTACGTTGATTCCTCCCATTAATTAGTTATTGTATAAACTAGGAGCCTTTTAAAATGAAAAAAATGCCCGAACTTTATAGTCATTTTAAAGGTAGGTCAAACAAATTTTGTTGAATAAAATTATCAAAAGCAAAACGAAGGGGCTTAGCTAAAGTCTTTCTCATTCTATAACTAAAAGAAAATTAAAATCGGTTCAGTTTTGTAGGAGGAAACCGGGAACGAAGTGATGTTTTTGGTCTATTTTGCATACGGTAAAATCAGTTCGAACTGCAGTTGTCCCTTTCGTGTTTTATAACTCTTTCTTTGAGGCGTAACGCGGTCGAAATATATCTGAAATACCTACTTTTCAAATCTGTTCCTAACCGCATGTCCTCTTAAGACAAAGACGGTCCGAAGGAAAAGGGGATCGTAGGAGTCATGACCCCCCCCCCCCCCTCCACAATCGCACGCGCTCAATTGACAAATCACTAAAAAATAGACAATTTATGAAAGCTTTAAATAAATTACTAACTATATACTTGCTTAAAACGTTTAAACAACGAAATGTGTCCAAAATAATTTTGAAAAATTGGTCAAATACAACATTTTTGCATCCTCAAATATTTGGCTGCAACCACACCTATTTCAAGATTCAGAAAGTTTTAAGATTAAGAACTAAGCTTAGACTCATTTTAGATTATTCAAACCATTATCAGTTTAATCCCCGTCTTAAATTTAGCTATTTAAAGCAAGTGTGGACGATTATAGAGTGAGGTAAGGATCAAACTCGGATAGTTGTATTTTTGAAGCGATGACGGCCCAGTTGCGAGTCTTATCAAATTCCACGTGGACATAGGTTTGAATCCACTTATCCAATTATATTTATAATGAAGCTGAGCTTTCGGTCTATAGCATGATCGCAGGGCATTTCCTAATAATGCCTAACTGGGTAACTACCACCCTCAGGTTTGAAAAGTTAGGTTAAAGCGTTGCGCTAAGATTTTTTTTTTTTATATTTCGTATATATAAACATATGAGTAACGGTGTCTGTAAACAGAACACGATTCTTCAACAAAACCGCACGTCACATCAAACGCATCTCACGATGCACAGATCGATCCATTGTTCTCGGCCAACAGATTTGCATAACCCTGCGATGCGACCGGTAACAATAGTGCACTGTCCCCGGTCATAACTGACCCATTTCGAAGGTGCCTGCGTATTCGCATTCAAACATCGCAAAAATTCTCACTGTCCTTCACAATGAACAAGCCTATGACCATAATACCCTTTCTGCTACAATTTTTATGGGAAATAGTTTTCTATGCTCTATTTTTTGCATTGTCCGATCGTCTTCAATACACGAACGGATTCGCCTTTGGCGGTTGTTAGTGTGATTTTAATATAATGTTAGTTCATAATAAAAATAGAATGGTGGAATTATTCGCATGCCGGTGGGGTGTCTTTGGCTTTTAAATATATTACCCGTTATAGTTTACTAAGTTTCATAATATAATTTTATTTCATAAATTCTACACGATAAAAAACAAAAGAACAGTTTTCTACTTGACCTTCTATTAAACCATTATCAGCTGTTTTATTTCTCTATGTACATTCTATAAGGAAATAAAATTGTTATGGATAAACCAACTACTTAACCGATTTAAAAAAAAAAACAGTTCACCTATAAAAAGTTACATTATCAGTATGTATCAGGCTGTATGTTTGTTTTAATTAGAGATTTATATATACACCTGCGAAGCCGGGGGTGTGTCGCTAGTATTATATGTTTTAACGTTAATCTGTGTAAATAGCTAATTGTATTTAACAGTACGTTCCACAATCACCGGTAATATTTTTTAACTAATTAATAGTACTGTGTGGGTTACTTGTACAAATTTGTCCGTATCATATCCACATACATCCATTGTCGCTATCCATAGCATATCCAATTTTGACTCTATGTCATCAATAGTCTAGCGATACAGTCGCAGGGAATTTCGTGACATTGCAGAATTCATATTCTGTGAGTTTACAATAAACTTTAATTGTGACGAATAATCAAACTATATTATGTAAAAGGCCAAGAACATTACATTAATATTAACTAAACTACATTACGTACTGAGATTTTCTAGTAATTAAATATTGCAGTATTGTAAAAAATGTTCTTAAAACCAAACTATAGTAATACTACATTAATTATATGATAATTTAAATTATTTATTAAGCTCTAACAATACAAAAGTCACAAACCAATAAATAATTTGAAAAAAAAAAAGAAATATAAATATTCCTTAACTGGTACGTTACAACAAATTGGTGTAAAATCATTCCTGTATTGCCCTAACAAAAGGTTATCGTGATTTCACTTAAGTAACGACCGTTGATGCGCTGTTCTCGTTTTAATTGTCCATTCATTGAGCAGGGACTCGCTGACCCGTCCATCTCAGGTAGCCAACCCGTGCTGACCTGCGTACACAATGGCGGAGGTTACGACAACCCTTTTACACCAGTTTAAACACCCCGAAATCGGTGCAGCGTGAGCAATGGGGTCAGCCTTGCGCCTCAGCTGACCCAACTGACCCTTCCTTTAGAAAACTACCCCTTTCTTACAAGGCATTATTTGTAATCCCTTTCGCGAATCTATTTTATTGTTCGTCACCCATTCAGTTCCGATATTTTCTATTCTGTCCTATCGGCAAAAATTTGCGTGCGTGAGAATGTTCTAGTTTCTTTGCAAAATTGTAACGTCCGTCTGGACAAAGGTTTTTTAGTTCTTTATGGGAAAGTTTTGCCTGTTGTCTGGTAGACAAAAGGGTGGTCTCTTTTTAATGATTCGCTTTGTGTTCAGCCTATGGTTTTGATGTGGCATTTTTTTTTGGGTCATTTTGAGCGTTGACCAACGGATTCGCCGATAGTATTTAAGTCGGTGGCGTAACCGTTAAGTATCTTATTGCAGTATGGTAGGTACAAGGTGATGCAGCAACAGCGCACTAACCGACTAAAATTCCTTCACAACGATTAGTCATACTCGAATAATCCCTATATTATGATTGTTGTTTATCACATGAGGAAATTCTTATTTTTAAATCTCACCTCATGTCTTTATTTAAAAGCTTGAAGGGGTGTGCAAAGATGATATTCTGAGATTATTATTATAAGCTTGATATTTCTTCATTTTTTTATATTATCCTATTGCTTGTAATTCAAATGAAAATTGCTAATGCACATAACAATATTCACATTAACAAATCTGACATTACTGAAAAACACCTTGATATTACCAATCAATAGAGTTTTATATTTATATAATTAACTTCAAGAAAGCCGTTTTGGCTGGATCTTCAGATCTGTCATATCATAGTTCTTAGTTGTTATTAATTATCTTACGTTGTTACACCCGTTTTGTGTCTTTTTTGTAGCATTTTACGTGATATAGTTTGATACCACAAAATAATTCAGTACAGTTTTAATCACCATTTTGCTTTAGAGTTATATTAAATAATAGAAAAATACAATCTCTTATTCTATCAACGTGCCATTGACAGAAATGGATTTACTCACGAATATTTTTATTCAAGAATAGAAATTAGAATTAACTAAGTGGCCAGTGACTATTAATGTTTTTTCTTCATTTACTAAAACTTAAGTAGGTTTAAAAAATGTTTGGAATAGTACTTCATATTCCAACTATACAACACGATTTTACCTTTAACACATTATTATGATGATATTGAAAATTTAAGAATGGTAAAAGGTTTAGTAAGATGTAGTCTATTTAAAAAGATATGCAGGAGGTTAGTACCCGGATGCAGCGGAAGTGTTAAGGGCGCGGGGGAGAGTTGGATACGGGAGACACGGCACAGTTGGCTCGTGCGCTCGCGCAGGTGCCTTTCCTTTGTGACAGAAGTGCACAACGGTTGGTTTATTTTAAATAAAATTTTAGTGCCTTAAACTACTACCAAACTACTACGAATACTTCTTGATAAAATACCCTTAAACGACCAGTCCGATACTATGAATGTTTCAATAGAGTTTCTCACTAATTCATCTTGGTATCGAATTGTTTTCTTTTATGCGGACATAATTCAAATAAATGGTGTAAATTGATTTTGTATTGTTTTTTATTTCAACCGAATAAATCAATTTCTATTTATATAAACTTATAATAAAAGGCTTAAGGAAAGAAATTTGTTCGCCAATCACGCAAAAATTACTGGAACGAATTCGATCAAATTTGGTATGATAGTAGTCTATACTGTATAGTAACATATAGTATAGATGATTTATTAAAAAAAAAACCATAGCATTGAAGTACATCCATAATAAGATCTTCTTCTATATACTTGTGTCATGAAACTTTGTATATAAAATCTCAGTTATGATAGAAGTAGTCTATATCCCGGAGGAACACAAAGGCTAAAAACTATTTAACCTTACGCCAAAGTGGGTGGAAATGGGCATAAATTCTATTCGGAAGGAGTCACGGGCACAGCTAGCATATAATATTTAAATAATTTAGAAAATAATATACGAAAATGAGTGCTTAATAAAGAATATGTACTAATATTTTGTAATTATTGTAAATGTTAACATTGTGTTCCTTCCCTCATTTCTACCCACATTTTTAAAAACAATACTGAGTTTTTTGTTTTTCACCTCACCTGATGTTAAGTGACGATGTGCTCCAGGATGGTAAACACACTAAGCCTAGAGGTACTGGTTCTCAATTGATGTTGCCGGAACACCTATTGGCATTTGGCGAAAGGTTTTAAAACTTGAGGATGGTAGCTACCCAAGCGGGCATCATTGGAAAATGGCCTACCACCATACACAGTTATGTAAACGTTACGCAAGTTATGTATAAGTAAGTCGTCCACTTATTGTTAATTAGATATTAGATTCACTGTTTTTTTTTTGTGTCAAGAGTTATGATTTATAAATTTTTTAATCTATTATCTGTACATGTACCTTTGGTAAATAAATATAATTATTACATAACATAACATACATAAGCTCACGCCTGTTATCCCCGAAGGGTTAGGCAGAGGTGAAATAGCGAACTACAGCACCCACATTTCGCCGAGCTTAGTTCCGTCCCATATATGATAGGGGGCGAGTCTGTCGCCATATCAGACACAAATTCCAAACTCCGGGGTGATACTGAGTAGAAAAACCCAATACCACTTGACCCGACCCGGAGATCGAACCCGAGACCTGAGAACGGTACTCGCACCGTAATACAACTGCGGAACCGAGGCATTATTATCCCTTAATATAATTATTAAGAGATAATAATTGTTTACTGGGTTTAATGTAAAATATTTTATTGAAAAAATGTTTAAGATATATGCAGCTTCCTCTTAACCGCCGCCAAGCCGCCGACCTGTGCGCCCGTGCATACTTCGAGCCGTTATTTTATTTTTTTATCATCACATCACGATTAAACTCTGTTGGTGGATCAATAATTTTGACCTCCCACGATTTGTTAAAAAAAACAAAAACCATAAATAAACTTATGTGTGTATGATTACGTCTACAATAAGACTACACAACATAATATTAATAGTAAAAGTTAAATTCAGTTTTGGTCATTTAGTCGCCCGTAGTTTATTACTTGCAAAGTTTATGAAAGAAGTAAATGAAATCAATTTGAAACCACTACTTTATACAAAACTTAAACAAAATTATATTCTTGGAGAATGTTTAAGAGAAAATTTTAATTATCAATAAAAAGTACCAAGATTATTAGATCGTAGTATAACACAGGTGCTAGTTTCCCGCTGCGTTCGCGCACCCCTATCTCCCACGCCGCATTTCCTTTGTCCTCGTTTGACAGTCCAGCATAGCATGTTAATACATTTATTTCGAAGACAAATTTACACTTAATTTACTTATTTATTTGTGATTTATTTTATTTTATTAACGATTTTATATAACAATTAATATATGAATGGGCAAAGACAAAACAAATGAAGATATTTTTTTCCTGTGTTTTAAAACCGATTTGCTTTAAATTTTAAAAATGTACAAAAACTTGAAGTGATTTCTTTTCCTCGTGAGTAATGAGTATTACGTCACGCCTAAATATTAGGTTCAGAGAGTAAGACCGAAAAGGAAGTAATTCATCTAATATAAAGATAAATTTAATTTACATTCTTTGTGAATTTTAATGTTACTTAAAAGTACCTACTATTGGCGAAACTACAGATTACAGATTAACAAAATTTACATAACGTATAACATTAAAATATGAAAAATCTTAAAGTGTAGGATGTAAAAAAGTGTTTAGGTTGCTCAACTAATAATAAATAATAATATTGTGTTAGACGTAATGATTTCTTTATTTCAATTGAAACTAGATACTTGTTTATTTAAAATCTTGAGCCAATATTAAAAAATAATTATTGTGAAAGATTAGAAATAATTATATCAAGTGGCAATGGGCTGGCCACATTGCTAGTAGAACCGCAGCCAGATGGGGCCAACGGGTTCTCGAATGGCTGCCACGTACTGGAAGACGCAGCGTGGGTAGCCCCCCCCCCCCCACAAGGTGGACCGACAATTTGGTGAAGGTCGTGTGAGTCCGCTGGATGCGGTTGGCGCAACACCGGTGGTCGTGGAGATCTCTGGGGTAGATCTATGTCCAGTAGCGGACATCTTTCGTTTTGAATGAATGAATGGATGAATTACATTAAACGTAGGTATATTCTAAGGTGTTTTGACCACTATTCTGGAACGCCTGTTCTATGATAACTAAGAAAAATATGACAGTACTTTTTTATTGTGACGTTGTCCAAATGTGTACCTATATTCACACTTATCATTATTTAGGAAAAAGATATGTTACTATTATATTATTACATTTTGTTTACAAATTTTTGTAGTTATTTACTGAACGTCCACATTACTCCCACGAGGTTAGTTCAAAAAAATATTTTATAAAATAATAATAAAATATTAATTAGCGTATGAGCGAGGATACTTCTCGGTTCAATCTGTTCTTGGTATGTCATCAAGAAAGCCATTCCATGCCACAAATTAATTTTATAGATTTTTTTCTTTTCTAGTATTCTACTATTTGGGGCAGAACCAAATCCAACAAATCAAATATCATATAACATAATCCAGCCGTTCTTGAGTTAGTATATCATAAATAGTATAATTAACCCAACTTTGTTGTGTGGTACTATGGCTACTATTAATAAATATAAAATATGATATAAAAAGAATTAAGCGTAACGTTCTTTGCACTGGTATTATTTCTTAGAATTTCATGGGCCAACGATTACGCGCGTCATGTGAGAGGCGCCCCTTACTTGTTTAGACATTTCGGAAGTTGCAACAGACCTTCGAGACGTTTCAAACGGTTACATATCATTATAACTTTGAAATTTTATATTTTATAACTCGTTAAAAACTGACTTCTTTTTATCATATGAAATTTTTAATTGAAGACCTTTTAGGAAAACTAGTATTCACCTAGAGATCAAAATTCATCAATAATCATTGTGGCAAAACTACGAAAGTCATGTTCAAATCTGTTTTCAGAAATAAATAAATAAAATTATGTATAGCTAAGAGTTTTTGGCGGGATCTCATGCAGCTGATGCAGCTCATCTTTGATCCATCAACTTATGTAAATGACCCTATATATTTTAAATTTTGTGGCGTTTTGTATGATATAGTTTCATTATTGTGTACAGGTGAAGTGTGTTGGAAATAATGACGCGAAAGGTTTATTCTGAGGTGCCACGAATACTCTATATTCTAGCAAAATAAGCCATCCGTTTTGCGGGAGCTTAGAAATGTTGACATAAGATTGAAAACATAACTTATCATATGAAGCTGGTAGAATTATGTTCCCTCCAGCAGTTGCACAAGACATACTCCGATCATCATTTGCGAAAGCTCTTGTAGTCGCTGTCAGCGCGATACAGTACCGCATGCTCAGAGCACAGAGTGTACAGAGCACACTCTTGTAACTTGTTGCTGGGTTTCTGTTTTCGCAATTAGACACATTAGCAATCCGTTGTGCGTGTAAGATTAGCCAGCTACTTAAGCCAGCTTAGCTCTTTCCAGAAGCTCAGAAGCCTCCTGGTGACAGGTTTCCTCGTTTCTCGTTTTTGCCCGTTGGTTGACTACTCCCATGCATTCCAGGTTCATGTGAGGCTTCACATGGGGCTGTTTGTTAGACTTATACTGCATACTACACTCAAGGTACATAGGTTTTGTAAAATACCTTTTTTACTTTACAGGTTTACCAACCGTTGGGTTAGCTAGGACAAATTGTTAACACGGTTAGCAACTCAAGGCTAGATTTGTAGCATTTTGGTGCCTTTGCGTCAGCTACCATTTTTGGGCCGAGTGCCTTAAGCCAAGGGCGTTTTGTTTAAAGGGGTTTGATCAGTTAAAAAAAAAGAAAGAATCGAATTTGTAAATCGCAGATTGCCATTAATCAAGAAGAAATAGGCGTAGCTCAATATTGTTGTTTTTTATTAAACGGGCAGCCGTTTTGATTTCATTATATCTTCGATAATTAGGATGAGTATATTAAATATTTGAAATGACATAAAGATACCATATAATAAAGTAATAAACGGAATGAATATTGATAAAAATTTCTTGCTCGTTAAAACAGTTAATTTTGTGTACGATTGTAAATTTGAAGAGACGCATCCATGGCAGGTGGCTTCCCAGGTGATACTAAGTAGCGATCACTACACACACCGCATAAGGCGACAATGCGTACGTCTGCGCAATTCCACGCTGGTTTTAATTTTTTTTAGTCATTAAAACGGGAATTTCAATTCATACCTCTGTTTAATTTTGATCGTTTGATTATTATGGAATTTCTTTGATATTTGTTCTCCTTTTGTTTGTTTTTTTTTTTTGTTTCACCAATTGATTTCTGCCTTTTCGCAGCGTCTTCGGCCATGTTATAAATATTTGTCTTGTTTTAATAAGACAATTTCTTTTTTTAAAGTGCAAACTGCTTTGGCGGCTTTGAGCGATTCGTGCTAGGGGGAAAACTTACAGATTCGCGTTCGCGTTACAGAATGCTATGACGTCAACCGTCAAAATGCGACAGTATGTCAAGTATAAGATGACGTTTAAGCACTAGCGCCTGAGATAAATAATAATGGCTATACTTACGCAGCTGATTGTATGTATTATATATGAATAAACTATATGAAAATGTAAATAGTTATTGCTACGAACGCCTGTAAAAATTGTTATGTTAATAATTTCTATTAACAAACTATGACATTTAAACTTTAAAAAACAGTTTTTTCAAAGTTTCGCGTTTTCACTTCTGCCACTATGGTCACAATGGCTGCCTAGTTTTTTTTTTACAAGTAAAAAAATCTATGATAATCTACACTAAATAAAATTGAAGGATCTTTTTTTCATCTCAAAATCATAACTCATGTAATGTCAATGTATACACGGTACCTAAAACAAAAACACAGTATTTTAGCACAGTATTACAGCATATAGCAGAATTTAGGCGGCGTAACATTTATTTTTCGATAATAGTTCCACATAAGACGAATCAAAACTCATGAAATTGTGAATACATTCCGATTCAATCCTTAATTTTACTAGCAGGTATTTAAATCGTTGTGAAATATCTTTGTGTTTCCATAGTAACAATTTTTTTTAGGAAAGTAATTAGAGTTCTATGACACGCTGCAGGAAAATAAATACTTATTAGAGATTAGTTAATTTTACATGTTACTAGCTGCCCTCCGCGATTTTACCCGTGCAAATTCCGTTCCCGTGGGATTTTCTGATTAAAAATATTTATCATATGTCACTCCCTGGATTTCAAACTATCTCCATACCAAATTTAATCCAAATCGGTCCAGTAGTTTTCAAGTTTAGTCGTTACATACAAGAATATAAATCTTTCCTCTTTATAATATTAGTGTAGACTAAGTTGGAGCTACGATTTATATGGAATACAAAAAAACACGAATAATGTTAGGTTCTTGAAAAAAGATAAAGTTGTCTGTTTGTCTGTTGTACATATTGAAAGGTAATTTTAAACTGGATAGCTTTATAAGTATAGTAACATGCTATAATTGTTGTTGCCCAAATGCGCTTTGTTTTATGACAAATTGTCAACTTTTATTATTTATTTTTTTGTTTACACGGAATAGGCTCTGTGCTTTGACCACAGTCTCACCTGATATTAAGTGGCGGTGTAGTCCGGGATGGTAAACACACTAAACCTAGAGGTACTGGTTCTCAAGTGATAGAGCTGGAACACATCTAATGGTATTTAGCGACAGGTTTTCAAGTTTGAGGGTGGTAGCTACCCAGGCGGGCATCATTAGAAAATGCCCTACCACCACCATGCTATGGTATCCTCTCGATGTTTTCCTTTATCGAAGAGCTCATGCTGATATTAGAGTCGGATAGGTGCAGGATCGAACCCGCGTCGATTGATACGAAATCCGGGTGCACTACCCGCTGCACCATCATCGCTCAAATTGTAATTTATAATTTACCGTCATTTTATTAAACTTTCGTCATCTAAACCTCAGCCTCGTTATAGGAATCGAATCTATTTCAATCGATGCGATACCTGATTACGCTATCACTGAATAATAAGCGCTTTAAAGTGCCTAATACGTAAAAAAATATGTTTGCAGTTTATTTAATTTAAAAAAATACTCCTGTATAATACTGAGACCACGAACATAAGAAACACTTTATAATATATTCTATCTCATTCTCTCGCACGTTAATTCCCTATATGTTGTTGTCTCTCTTTAACCCTGCTTTTACGTTTCATCGAGTCTCATGAATCACTAAAGAAGACTAAAAAAGTTTTCACTTTAAAAAATGTAATCGTACATAGTTTGAGAAACATAATTGTCCGTAAAGTTTGAGAGACACAATTCTACACCGTACAATAACCCTTTCTATGATAAAACCTTAGCTAGATAAGGTCAAAGACAGTCCAGATGTGTGGACATCTGCCTTCGACACGCTCCGTCGCTGTCCGGCGGTTCCTAACGTCTTTTATAGTATAGCTAAAAACCCATGTGTTGTTACTTAAGCAACGGGAATTTTAGGTTATAGTTTATTGGACGCATTTTTTTTACTCAATTATTATTAGTATGAAACGATTATAGGTCGTTGGTAACACGATCGGATATACTCGATCGATTTATAAACGAAAATTGATCCTATAATGAACTAAAGCTACCATTGCGATATTTGTAATTAGAACATTCCATGATGGTAGGGAATTTTCTAATGTCCGTTGTGCTACTTTCACGTTCATAATCTAGCAAGGCAAATAAAGTGTAAAAAATTAAACTAGAGAAAATATTTCAATATTATATAACTTTATAGGGAATAACGGAAATGTCATTTCGTATCATAACTACTTTCGAAGCCTAAACTAAATAAAACAAATTTTGCCTCATATATTCGCAGTTAATGTAATTTTTTTATATTACTAAGCGAAAGTTACAATTTTTATTTTTAAATAACATTGTCAATGTTATATTTTGTTAATCATTATCATGAAAAAAAAATGTATAAACATTTTTTAAAAGGCTGTAGATGAAGATTCTGGCTTTTTACCTAAGTACGGTAGTATGGGTGTTTTTCGACAATATTATTTGAGATGCAGTCTCTCAATGTTTAGCTCACCTTCGGTCACATCACCACTTAATTGCAGGTGAGATTGTGTACTGTATAAAAAAATACCAATCCAATGAATAGGAATAGGAAAATAGGAATGCCGTGTGGTGCCGGCTAAGAGTATCATTCCATATCTTCCCGTGGGCGCCGTAAAAGGCGACTAAGGGATAAACCAGGGGATGGGCAGCAGCATCCTTTGAGCACCATAAACACTTACTGCGACCGTCAACTCGACTGCCAAGCATGGCAATTATGGCAATTCCCTCCTTTTTGAGGGAGACTTATATCCAGCAGTGGACTCTTTCGGTTAAATCAATCAATCAAGGAATGCACCGACCTGATCCTATCTTTTGAAAGCATATGTACGACCCAGCGATATTTTGGATCGTTTGAAAGCCATTCATTTTTATGGAGCGAATTGATTCAATCAAATTAGATATCAGATCGCCAATCGTTTTAATCATAAACAAGTTACCTAGCATATTTATCCAAGCCATTAATATTAATCTTAACTCTGAACGTAAGGGTCAATACAAAAATCAATACCGTTAAAATTATTTTCATTTTTTCTTCAATTACTGAATCTTCTGAAATTTTGAATGAATCTTTTGAATTACTGTCATGCTCTGACAGTAAGACAGGTCTTATAACGGACTTTTACATTCTGCCATTGAGTCATACAGTAATTCAAGAAACAATGAACAATATTTTAACGTCATTGATTTTAATATTGACCTTTATGTTTAGAGTTCGTTCGATAGATTGGAATGTTGGGCTAGTAAGAAGATGGATCAAAACCACCGCATGCAGCAACGATGCGAAGTTTTGAAGAAGATGAAGTTTGAAAGTGGTTCCAGTGATAGAAAAGATGAAAGGGATACATTTCTCTTTGATATGGACATGTTTTGAGAAGAGATGACACGCATGTGACAAAGAAAGTGATAACTATGAGAGTTGAGGATGCCCAAGAAAGATGGATGGAGTGTCTGTGTGTGTGTGGAAGATATGAAGGCAAAGGGGGTAAATGAAGATATTCCGGCTGATAGAGATGTATGGAAGAAGAAGACATACTACGCCGTCCCCAAATAACAAACTGGGAGCAGGAGGATGATGGTGTTTGTTTTGTTTCTTAAATTACTATTTAATGCTATCGGTTTTCTTTGTAGAAATAGTCTATGAGTGGAAGTTTTTAAATGTTTTTCACATTGATAAACTTGTCATTTCTTTCTAATCGATTTTTTTTATCGATCTTATGAATAAGAATCATTGATATACAATCCCATTTGTCAATCTTATAGGATCATCATGAACCAGAATATCAATACGAATAGACCGAATCGAATATGAAACGGAACATAGAAAACATAATTGTATTAGTGAGTAAGTAGTTTTAAGACTCGATCATAAGTCAATGATCAGCGAAAGAACTAGCTGACAACTTGTACCAAAAGAGCACACACATAGTTAAATTGTTGATGTTAAGACAAGTTGTAAACTAAGAGCAAAAATATAAACACCAAAAGAGCGCACACAAAATAAAGTATCAGTATTAATAAGGTCTCTGGTCACGCCAGAGGAAAGTAGAAAAAAAAAGGATAAGGGTTAACGATATCCTAGGTGTTAAGAAATAAAATGTACACCATGACCTTTGTACAAATCGCCCTAACAACATTCCATGACATAATAGGACAATGAAGGTCCGTTTCAATTAATAAACCAGTAAAGTAATACGTTAAAATAAACATACTGGTATCAATCTATGCGTCAAATAAGTAACTTATTAACAATCTTTTATGGTAGTCATTGCCTATTTCAATCAGCCATATTGGTTTTTATGTGATCCGTGTACAAATAACCGAACGAATTTTTAATTCCTTTTTGTTTATTTAATTCCTAGTAATGTTGCATATTTTCTATATTTAGTCATATAACGTATAATTAACTATAGCAATATTTTTTTAAAACTAATGATGTAATCTTTTTTTTTTGTTATTTTTACAAATTTGTAAGACGTAAAAGCATCCCTGTCTGACCTTTAGTAAACTTATAATCTTCATTTTTATAATATTAATACATACATATATAACGTCACGCCTCTACCACAAGAGTAGGCATAGGCAATAAGCAATAATGGCGCAGTGGGTAGTGCGGTCGTATTCCGCATCAATCAACGCGTGTTCAAACCCACCTATCTAACTCTAAAATCGGCCTCAGCTTTCAGTGAAGGAAACCATAGCATGGTGGTAGAGCATTTTCTAATGATACCCGCATCGGTAGCTACCACCCTTAAATTTGAAAACCTGTTGACAAATACCAATAGGTGGACTAATAGGAACCAGTACCTAGTTTTAGTGTGTTTACCATCCTGGACCACATCGTCTCTTAACATCAGGTGAGATTGTGGTCAAAGCACTAAGCCTATACCGTGTAAAAAAATACGAAATACGAAATTAGTAAATCAATTTTAATTAATTAAAACATGGTCATATTAATTTCTGGTCAAGTTTTAGTATAATATATATTATATTATGTATTTTTATAGTAAATACAATAATCCCTATAATGTAAACCAGTCATAAGGTTCGCTAAATCAAAAAGAAAAAAAACTTTAATCTTAGACTCTGAGAAGGCGCTTAATCGCCTCGATCTAGCTTCATCGTATTGATTTATCTCTGTTTTTGTATGTTTATATTCTTTTATAAAAACTGTACAAAAACAGTTGTAACCGTTATTAGTGGATGCACTAAATGGGATATCATTTCCAGACATCATTATCGTTCACATAATGGTCCACCCATAATAGCCTTTTGAAATTAAAACTTACTTGACATGAGGACTGAACTTATTGTCCGGTAAATAGTCCGGTTAATTTTTAGACAAACTTAAAGATATAGAACTTCTTTAAATAAAATTAAAGAAATACATTTTCTCTACATATATATATGAAATCAGGAATAGTGTGATAAGGGAACGTTGTGGTGTGTTAAAGGATGTAGTGACAAAGACAGAGAAAGGGATTCTTAATTGGTTTGGACAGGTAGAGAGATGGGATGAAAGGAGATTGACGATACATATTTACACGGCGAATGTGATTGGACAAGCTGGTAAGGGTCGTTCCAGACGAACGTATCTTGACCAAATCGAGGACGTTCTGAAGAAAATCCAGATAAAAGTACCCGTAACTGAAGAGGATGTATGTAAACGCTTATGAAACTAGAAGAAGCGAAAAGATGTGTACCAGGATCGTAGCAAGTGGAAACATGTAGTCTCTGCCTACCCTTATAGGAGAGAGGCATGACGTTGTATATGTATGTATTAATTTTATACTAGGAAAGATTTTTGCGAACATGGACATAAAAAATTTACTGTGAACACAAAATGTATAAGGTAAAATTGTCACAAATAAAACGAACTCGAGAGCACAACTTGTTAACATATAAATTACTACAAATAAATACAAGAATACGCAACCCTGTCGAATGTGTAAATAAATACAATAAGAGTTGTGTCGGTTGTTCTCCCCAGTGTCCGGTCGGAAGGTAATCCGAGAATCCGGGAAGCCGTACGCCGTACACCCGCCCGCAACACTTCCAACCCGGACCGCATCGATACCTACAATTATATAAATCGTTGGTAATTAAATAAATCTCGTCAGCTTTCAAATGTCAATGACCTCAATATTATACTTTGAATATTCCAATTCAAATTTGGAATTACGTTTAAAATTCGAACTGTTAATGAACTAATAATAACTTTGATTGTTTTATGGTTTACATTAGATTATTAACATTAGATATAATTATCTTTAGTATATCATAGCGTAGCTTCATTTATGTGGGAATGTGTAAATTTAAAAAAGAAACAACGATAATTTTACTAGTGATATTTACTTTTAGTGATTTGTATATGTAGTAAAGTTATTGTAAACGAGTGTATGGATAGTAAACGGGAAATTTATTCTAAAAATGTAAATTTACCTGTGTATATTTATTTACATGACAAATATTATGATATTTTCATATTCGAATATCTATTTATACCAATTTATGTATATGGCAATCATTTGAACAGACTTTAGTGATGTCATATATACAAACACACATTTGTATATATGCAGAAAATGGGTGATTTAAATTAAAAGAAAAATAGAATTTAAAATGCGCTTTTGTTTTGTTAAACAGCAATTTAAAATCAATGTAATTTTAAACAACAATTCCAGACAGGAAAAAGAACCTTTTTAAGGAATCCATAGCTGACAATATACTATATTGATCGCTAAAAAGTCACAGAAAATTAAATAAAAAATTTAATGAGACAATTTACTAACGGAACTGGAGGTGGCTTACATTTTAAATCGTCACTAAAGACCAGTATAGTTTGAGCTCTGAGGTAATTAGAATATCGTAGTGATTAAAGACCAACGTGTTCCGGATATTTTCGACCCTTAAATCTCATTAGAATCTGTTTTTATTCTTCTAAGATTTGCATTATATATTATGTAAACTACACACAATATCCGGTTTTAGTATGCAATTGTATAATTTTATTACAAGAATTGATTACGATTTGAAAGACCCTAATTTTAAACATCATTTATCGGCTTTTAAACCTCAAGCAATGGGATTCTTCTTAGAAAAAAAAGACGAAATATTCAAATTAGATCATAGCAAAAAAAAAAAGACGTACATTAATTTATATAATGAAATGGTAAATTACTAGATATATATACAATTTAAAAGTATATTCTATACTAATAATTACATTGAAACTCATATATCAACAAACTAAACTAAATACGTTTGCTTATAGAAATATATATAATATGTAAGTAATTAATTTATAATAAATTGCCTAAATAAATACTGGACATAGCGAACAAACCAACTTAAAAAAATACGTATGCATGTACGTAAGAAGTTATACTCATTTGACGTAATAATAGAAAAAACTAAAACGTTGACAGCTAACTTAAGGGTGTCGTTTTTTCGTGAAGGTTGCGCGCGTTTCGTAAAAATTTACAATCATCATTTTTTCCCTAACGCGCCGAAAGAAGCATAACTTTAAAAATATTTAAAAAAACTTCTAAAGAAAGCTTACACAACAGATGACTATTTCATGCTACAAACATGTTGTTGCTACATTATTTAGAATTTCTGTGCTACAATTATTAGAATTCACATACAATTTGGTATATTGCGTTATTATTATTTGTGTTATATTAATTGACAGTAAAATTTTATAGCTGAGTATCTTTGCATGCAAGTATGTCTGCGTATAACTTTGTTTTTTTTTTTTATAATTGTACGCCCACTGTTGGTATAACGATAGCGACCTAATCAGATATAACACTATTCTGTATTTAATAATTACTATGTTAAAAAAAATGATTTGATTTTGTTCTGAAGTCATTAAGTTACGTGCGACTTAAAATTGAAGCGATAATGGCAGATTTGACCCCACCAATCCAACACGATGAATGAAGAAAAATATCACGAGGAAACTATGGCATGGTGGTAGATTATTATTTTCTCATAATGGCCGCCTGGGTATCTACCAGCCTCAAGTTATGAACATCCGCCACCAAACACAAATATGTGCGTTCTGGCAGTATCATTTGAAACGTCACCTTAACTTTTAAATGTGTGATTATTATATTTCTAACTAACTGTGCGCCTGCTTTTCATATATTCTTCACTGCTTTATAATTTTTTTATAAGGAACCATAATTATGTTCCTAAAAAAATTTAGTACTAAGATAAATAAAAATATTTCTCACAAATTCAAATAACTCCTAGTATAACTGGGCATTGGGTCGGATTTTATTCACAATTTCATGAAATATCATTTTTTTACGTGGGACCCTAATTATTTTCGAAAATTAAAAGTACCCTAAGTTACGCGGAGTAACCTTTCTACCAAAAAAGTCCCGTCAAAATCGGTTCAGCTGTTCCGGAGATTACTTGGAACAAACAAACAGACAGACAGATAAAAATATTAAAAATTGTGTTTTTGGTATAGGTAAATGAATACATTCATATCTATTTAGTAAAAATTATTTTGACATTACAAACAGACACTTCAATTTTATTTATTATTAGTATGGATAAATTAAAATGGATTCGAAATGCAGACAATTGGCAACAATATGAAGTTAAGGGTTTAAGATATCTGCAGTACGTCGCCAAGACGCGCTCTCCCCGCAACGACCGCTCTGGCAGAATGGCGCGACACTGGCAATTTAACGCTATCCACCGTGCAATCTGCCACGCATCACAGGAGACTTAAATATCTACGTGTGACGCTGCTTTTATGTAGTTAACTGGACTCAAACTGAGAAATACCTCCAACATGCATAGTAGAGAGAATTGTCACCAGAGTCGATAACTACTGGATAGGTAATTATAAAAATTACGTCATAAATTTTTCGTCTGCAAATTATAAACACCACATCAACTGTACGTATTTGGTATTATTATTAAATTTTAGGTACTCATCACGTTAAATTTAGCACAAATATTTACATTTTTAAATAAAAAGTGATAATTATCAAATTTAAGTAGTGCTAATGCTAGTATAAATAATTAATAAACGTTGTACATAAAATCACCCGCATCATCATGACTTCGAATATCATATTTAAAATTTTTCCAGAGTACGTGTATTTTTAAATAGCAGGTAAAAAAAAAATCAATCCACTTTTAACATTTAAAACGATAGTACGTAAACTCAGAAATTAACAACAAAAAAATATTTTTCTCAGAATTCCATTTGCCGCATTTTATTGCCGCCATTTGCATTTATTTAACACATAGTATTATATATATATATATTATAAATTATAAATAAATAATTAAGCAAAAATTTTACATTATTTTATTAGAAAGCATTCAATGAATTAAAGAGTCAAAAACAAGCCATAATTTATTTATAGCTACATAATCATTGAATTGTTTTTGATGGTTCTATTTTTATTCACAGACCAATTTTCTGGTAATGTGTATATACTACTGAATTAAAATTATGATTTTTTTTTTAACATTCTCTTGTAGTAATTTACATATTTGAGAGACATAATTCAGTCGTAAAAATATAAATAAATCACTATTAGTTTCTCATCGGATGTATAACAATGCTATTTCTATTCATAAAAAAAATAAACTTAGCAATTAATTGTAAATTAATATGAATCTCTCTCAGTGCAATGACACAGCAGGTGCAGCGCGTGTCTGGGCACCCACCTTGCGCGTGCGCCGCGCCGAGCCGCGCCTTCTTATCGAGATTAATGCCCTGTCCCATTGTTTTATACTTTAAACGATAGAACCTCGATAACTTAAAAACCTCTATAAGTTGATCTTTTTTCTTATTCCCTTTCCTCCAGAGTCAAAATCTGCCATAATTTAAAATAATAAAACCTCCATAACTTAAACGAAATATTTGCGTATTGGACCTTTGTAAATATTACATTTTCTCTGCTTTATTCATTATTGAAAAATAAATTGATTGTTTACAATGAAACAATAAAAAAAGTGTGTGTGTGTGTGTACTTATTATGTACGCACGTAAGAAGTTATACTTCTTTGACGTAATAATAGAAAAAACTAAAACGTTAACAGCTAACTTCAGAGTGTCGTTTTTTCGTGACGGTTGCGCGCACATCTTAAAAAATTACTCTCATCATTATTCCCTAACGCGCTAAAGAAGTATAACCTTAAAAATTAACCGACTTCTTTCAATAAAGTTAAATTAATCTAGTCCCTCTGAACCATGCATATACATATGTATAATAAACCCGAAACAAAGCACAGAAACGAACCTTGACGAGTTAAATTATGATCCATCAGAACCTCTCTAACTCGAATCCCTCGATAAGTTAAAAACCTCGATAACTCAAATTATAAACCGTTTCCCATGTGCTGTTTAACTTACCGAGGTTCCACTGTAACAGTATTGTTGTTTATGAACGAATTAATTTATTTTGCTGTAATAATTTTGTGTTAATTGAGTTATCGTCGGTCGTCGACCCACGTTATTGTTTTGTTTTAAAATGTGTTTCGTGCAATATCATATTCACAGTTGGGACCTTGCGATCGGCAATCCTTATAAAAAGCAAAACTTTCTTGCGATCTGGCAGGAAACACAGTGCGACATACTTACTACAAATCTATTAATAATACACTAATCTACACTAATAAATAAAATTGAAATGTGTGTTTGTAATGTCAAAATATTTTTTTTACTAAATAGATATGAATGTATATACGAAACCTATACCAAAAATACAATTTTTAAAATTTTTGTCTGTCTGTATGTATGTCTATTTGTTTGTAATGGGTAATCCGGGTTAAATCCGGTTAAAGTTACTCCGGGTAACCTAGAGTACTTTTCATTTTCGAAAATAATTAGGGTTAGTTTATAAATATAAGGGGTCCTTCAAGTGCTACGTAATGTCATCAAAAATAAGCAAACTGTAGACCCTCGTCCCCATTTGTGATTACCTAATACTTGAACGATCCCTAATAAGAGGATCTTATTTTATTACTAGTTGCTGCCCGCGGTTTCGCCCGCATTTCATATATTCTTCACTGCATAATTAAATCATAATATGATTCAGTTCATTGGATCGTATTTTGTTCATAATTTCATGATTTTTTTTACAAAGAACCCTAATTATTTTCCTAAAAAAAAAAATTGTACTAAGAGAAAGTAAATATATTTCTTACAAATTCAAGCACTTTTACTGACAAGTTTTACTGACCATTGAATTGTGTCTTTTTTTAATTACTTGAGTTTTAATTAAATTAATTGTTTACTAAACCCTAGTTATTTTCCTATTTTTTTAGTACCAACAGAAAGCAAAAACAAATGCCATTAAAAACAAAACTTGTAAAAAAAACCAGGTCTCGGAAATCAGTTCTTCTACCGTATATAGTTGTGAGATCCATGTAATACCAAGTCAGTTAGTTTATTAAAACCCTACTTAAGGGACCTTCTGTCTTAAGTTATTACGTATAAGTATTAGCTAACCCAATAACATCTTATAGTGGCCATATCAATATTAAAAATCTTTTATGTTTTAAATAAAATAGATTGACTATACTATGACGTAATGACGTATGACTATGACGTAATACTTCGGTGTCCTTGTTACCTTTTTCGGCTAAACATCTTAAACACTCACCTCAAAATTCGGCGTAGCCGTAAAGCCCCTTTCGGTCAACAGCGTTGCAACGGTCAAACTTAATGCATTTATGACAATACTTCAATAACTTTTTAGTAAAATAAACGCAGACTATAAAACTGCATGATTTTTTTTTTTTGGGAAAATCCATTGAGTCAATTACTTATTAAAGTAAGTAACTACGTAGGTACAGCTTGTCATAAGAGAATAAAAAACCGTGAATCAGAATATACAGAAACATAATATAGTTTTTACCGCCATTTAATAGTATGGAACTTGTGCATGGTAACATCCAAGATGCTGCAAGTTTTTTATTTTGTAATAAAATAAATGCTGTTGACCGGAAGGACCTTAACAGCTTCACCGAACTTTGGGGGCGACTGCTTAAGGCACTCAGCTGAAAAAGGGTATTAGCACAAGGGCGGTACAAAGTGGTACGCCTCGATTTTAGCTGCTACCCGAGCCGTGAATTCCGCGAAATTGTCCCCGCGTTAGACTTTTAATAGTTAAGGGAGACTAAGGACCTTAAGGTCCCTTACAGAGTTCATGGGCCAGCGTGTGTCGTGGATGAATGTGATGATTATGCGTGTTATACTAGTGTATGCGGTGTCATTATACCGACATCACGTAGAGGAATCTTTCCAGTTGGAGATCAAAGCAAAATCTATCCGCTGCGGTATAGAGCATAGAACAATAAAACAATTAGGTAGCTAAAGGCCAACTAGCCATAAGGAATAGTTTGACAAGTGAACGTTGTGGTATATTGTAGTCCAGGTTCCCCCCTAATTATTGTCTGAGATAAGAGATGGGGCTGGGGCATTCGGCCGGCCCAGCTGCCAGGGTGACACGAAGCGTCATTATAATCCTGTATCGCCCCGTGAATGGCAGCAGACAGCACCGTGTAGGTTTTATTTCCGGCGCTCTAAAACTACTATGGGGATACGGCATTTCCTCACGAAAAAAAAAAAAGATAGTGGATGTAACAAATATAGAGAATGAATGCTTAATTGATTTAGCCAAGTGGAAAAGATAGATGAAAGAAGATTGACGAAACAGATTGACAAGGCGAAGGTGAATGGGTAAATCGGTGAAAGTTTACCTAGGCGAACGTTTATCGATCAGATCGAAGTCAAAAGTACTTGTAAACGAAGAGCATGTATAAAAGCGCTTAGGAACCTGGATGAAGTCAAAGACGTGTGTCAGGATCGTAGCAGGGGGAAAGATATAGTATCTGTCTTACGGTAGAGGAACGTGATGTTACGTATTTACAAATGCCTCTTTATGTTACAAGAGACGCAATGTTATAGGAGTCTTTACTACTCTTAATGTAACGAAAGAAACAGCGTAAGTAGTATCTAATGAGTCACTAAAAGCAAGATTTAAAAGTATTTGACTCGTCCGCGCACTAAGTCCAAGAGTGCGCAAGTCGATGAGTCACTGCACACCCGCGCGGTAGCACTCGCGCTGAATCACTTATTGTCTGTCTGGCTTTCGATTTTAAATAAAATGCCTATGTTTGTAAAGTTAGGACAAAGGACTGAACTCGTACTAGCAACCGTGAACTCAATACCATCTGGGTAAACTTAATATAGTTTATTATTGTATATTAAGTGAAATTTTATATGAAATATATCTTCTACTGTAGCGTAATGTTATTTAAAAAAAACTAACCTTCTCCATATTCTTTTTTTATATAACACTAAATACTAGTCAACAGTTACTAAATGTCTTCAACTGTTTTGTCTTTGCCTCTTTATATATATCTATACAAACTTACCTACTTGTGAATTCTTTATTATCCTAATAATATGTACATTGGTAAACTTAATATGTCGATTACCCATAAAAATGAGACAATATGAAATCAATGGAAAGCAGGCGTAAACGCCAGCTTAGTGCTCAAGGGGTTAACAAGGAATTTTCTACCAGGTAACCAGCGATAATGCAGAATAATAATACAGTAAATAAGGTGGTGCTATTCGAAAGTAAAGAACAAGTAACTTTATACATTTAATTATACATACACACACACATACATAAACATAAATTTATATAATATACATAACCAGAGGTATTTATGTTGTGATTTAAACAATAAAATATTGTCAAGCAGTAAATTGCTTTTCAAATTATATAACAACTAAAGAACGAACAAAGACGTTGCCTATAGAAATACAAAAATAGACTAGCTTAGTGTTTAGTGTTTAGTAGCTATAATGTAAAATTAACCAGTTAGTTCGACCGAGAGGAGAGGCGGAGAATCAACTCAGGTTCGATGAAAAGGCGACAGGTCTTAGGCACGACTTGCGAATGCAGGATGCCTGTTAAACTGAAATGCAGAATATACGAGTCCGTTATAAGATCTGTCATACTGTATGGATCGGAATGTTGGACTAGTTTATGGATGAAAAACGACTCCATGCAGCAGAGATTCGAATCTGTAGATGGATGTCGTGGCGTCCATGGTTAGGATCGGAAATGAGTATGTTATAGGAATTTTGAAAGTTGCTCCAGTGATAGAAAAGATGAAACGGAATCGATTGTCTTGTTATGGACATGTTTTGAGAAGATACGAAACGCATGTGACGAAGAAAGTGATAACTATGAAAGTTAAGGGATGGAGGGAGCGAGGACACCCAAAGAAAAGAAGGATGGAGTGTGTGAGGGAAAATATGAAAGGGATGAATGGAGATATGCCGCCTGATAGAGATGAAGAAGAAGAAGAAGACATACTGCACCGATACTAAATAGCAAATGGGGAGCAGAAAGATGATGATTAGTTTATTTTACTAACGTCGCTGTCTCTGTTAAATGTTGATATAGAAATAAAAAGAAATAGACATAATTAAAATGTATACAAAATGTGGTCGAACGAAAAAAAAGTAAATTTTTATTACTTAACTAGCTATGTGCCCGCGGCTGCGCCCTCGCTTAATATATTTTTCACTGCATATTGTGTTGTTTTTTTTTTAAAGGAACCTTAATTGAGGACCGTTTTCACAAAGCGTTACAACATACATCGTTACAACCAAGTTTTTTTTTTTGTTTTTGTATGTCTTTCCATAGCTGATTTCATTGTCGTCAAGGCTACTTGTATCGTTTTGTGAAAACGCTCCTCAATTATTTTCCTACAAAAATTTTATTACTAAGATAAAGTAAACTTACATTTATCATAAATTCAAACACTCGCCTATAGAACTGTGCATTGAATCGGATTTTATTAAATTTTTTATGGTTTTTATTTTTTTACGCGGAACCCTAATTATATTCGAGAATCAAAAGTAATGTAGAGTAACTTCAGGTATCTACCATAATAAGTCCTGTCAAAATCGGTCCAGCCGTTACGGAGATTACTCGGAACAGACAGACAAAAATTGTATTTTCTGTATAGGCATCGTATATACATTCATTTGTATTTATTGAAACAATTTTATTTTGTTATTACAACCAGACACTTCAATTTTTTTTATTAGTTTCGACTATACAGTCAACATATCGCAATGGATTCCCTACGTACTTAGAATAGGTCGAGATAAGAGAAGGGTAAATCTGCCAGCTGCCTCCCACCTGCCTCATAGCAAAAGGGATTTCGGTCAACGAACCACGCATATTTACAACATAATAGAAACATTTTTATTCTAATAAGATATCGACATTGGAATGTTTAAATAAATGTTTCAATATTTCTCGGTTAAAAGTTTCGAACGAAAAACTTTATTTTAATTAAAAAATATTAATGCTGTATATGTATGTATAAATGGTTATTCTGTACTGTTACATTGTTTATTAAAATATGTGTTCTATACGTGTGGTGCCAGCTTAAGAATAGTACCATCCCATATCTACCCGTTGGTGTCGTAAAAGGTGAATAAGGGATACACCAGAAGATGGGCAGCAGCATTGTTGAATCGGATTTTATTCGAAATTTCTAGACTTTTTTTTTTTTAAGGAAAACAAACATTACGTAGAGTAACTTCAGCTACCTAAGAAAAAAAGTCACGTTAAAATCGGTTCAGCCGTTCCGGTGATTACCCGGAACAAACATATAGACAGACAAAATGTTATATTTGGTATAGACATCGTATGTACATTCATATGTATTTAGTAAAACAAAATATTATTTTGGCACAACAAACAGACACTTCAATTTTATTAATGAGTATAGATTTATAAACAAACCCGATTATGTTTAAATCAAATTACTCAAAACGAGGAAATATTCATTTTCATACATAAGGGAACGTACTCTACAAATACTCAAAATCAAAATCAAAATTTATTTATTCAATTTAGGCCCTAAGAAGGCGCTTATGAACGTCTAAAACACTAACACCGGTTCGGAAAACAACCCAGTCGAGAAGAGCCGGCAAGAAACTCGATCTGGTTCTTTTTTTTTATAAATATAATATATATCATTTTTTTTTTGTCATATAAAAAACTATACAAGTCGTAGTCTTAATAATGTTAGTGGAAGCACAGAAATATGGGTTAATTCCAGACATCACTATCGTTCACGTAATGATCCACCCTGTAATAACCTTTTGAGATTAAAACTTGCTTGACATAATACTTGAACTTATTGTCAGGTAAATCGGTAATGTTACTTGGGATCTTATTGTAAAACCGAATACTATCCTATAACGCTTTTATTACACTTACTTAACTTAACCTAAAGCGTGGGACTGGTACTAAACTAAATACTAACCTAAAATACTACGTGACCCGTTTATGGGGCAGGCAGATCTTCAAAAAACTACGCACAGTCACAGGAGCGAGGTGGGCTTAGATTTTTGTTACGTAGTCTGATACTACTGCCCTCGTGATCAATGATGTATCCGAGTGGGTTGATGCTGGGAACGGATTCATTGAAGACGTATGTTACGGGTATTAATGTAATTAAACAAAAAAAAATCAATACTACGTAACAACTTTAATGGGAGGGGGGGTTTTGGCATATACTACGAGTGGTCACCGAGGAAAGGGAAGGTTCGAAAAATCTTAAAAAATAGGTCACGTAGTATGGGTACGTTCCCTAAACAGTTATTAAAATGACACCTGCATATTTGAAATAAAAACCACCTGTTGTTTTTGTCAAATTATACCACCACATTTAGTCCCAGTGACCTTAATTTGCAACAGCTACGACGATTTTGATGTCGCAATAAAGTTTATTGCCGATATCATTTCGCTTTTTTTAATCATATAAATCTATAATAATAACATACTCGACCAAAATAATAAATAAAAATACTTAACCCTTGTAATAAATTATCCTTTATATTTTGTGGTTGATAATTTTAACTTTATATTTAAAAGTTTCGTGTTAGTACCTACGTTTTTCATTTAATTGAATATTCCTATAAGAATTTAAAACAAAGTATAATCAAATATTTATCTATTAAAAATAATAATTAAAAGTTACCTATTATTAATTTATGTATTGCATAAAAATATATAAACATTTTAGATATTCGTCAAAGAGAACATTAAATATAATTGTTCTGACAAGTCAACAATAAGTGTTGTCATGAAGACCAGAAGAAAAGATTCTTCGGCGCATGTCTGTTCGCACATGCATTCCTGTATGACATAGATTTTCTAAAAATATTTCCATACGAAACATGAATATTAATTAACAACAAAAATCTATTGACACAATAACACATCCTTTTAAATAAGTTCAAGAAAGTGTATTATCAAAATCCATCAAAGAATCAGTTAAAAAAAATAAAGAAAGTTGATCAGGTAGGTAGCGATCAGCTGTGAGGCAGGTTGTTGAGCGAGAGATGACCACAGCATTAGTGTGCGTGTGCAGATGCTGCAAACATCTGCCGTGACTCGTGCGCGTCGAAACTATACGAACATTCTTGATACTTTAAGTCTTATTAGAATCTTAAAAGAATAAATTCTGAAGATATATTATAGCTTTTATCTTGATACGTAGATATATTTATGTAGTTATTGTAATTTAATGCAACTCTGACGGTGTAATAGTGAAAATCTTTTCTCAGATTAATCTAAACAGAACGTTTTTATATTACAATCTTTCAAACTCTCTCACTTCCTTATATCTCACAAAATACTAGATAAATAAGTAGAATGATAGTCCTTTAACTCAAGCACAGAATATTTAATATGATTAATCTGCTTACATATTAGGGATAATACGTTGTAAATAATATTCTTATCATTCAAGAATAGAAATTAATTTCCTAAACAACAGGAATGTAATATAGTTTATTACTAATTAGAAATTTTAAGAACATTTTTTTTTTTTTTCAAGATTAATTTCAATATTCAGCTTGGTATTTATTTATTAGACGTTATTTAAAATATAATCGTATGAGGAATAATTAAAAAAAACTATACTAATTACAATTACCCATTAGGATCTACATTTTAAATAAAAATAATCTAACAAGATGGGAATACAAAATAAATTCAAATCATTATCTACCAACTACCATAAATCTTTAACCTTACTTGACATGGCAATAATTTTAAAATATCAAGAACACAGGTGACGATTCCGCAGTGGTCAGCTGCCCCGAAGCCTGTCAGTCGACGCGTGCGCATCTCGAGCCTTCTTGGTTGTGTGCGCGAACTAGCAACAACGGTGCAATGTATAGGCGACGAGCGGGTTAATTGTATAATTAATTTATACTGCATAAAAAAAGTATAAATAAGCATTATATTAAGCTCGACTGGATCACCAAAAACTGATCATAGTAACGTATTAAGACGTATCATGTTCCTAAATTAGCAAATGTATATACAGTCCTGCTTACTACTACGGTAAGTAAAAAGAAAATATTTTTTATTATGATATTTAGTCATAATTTTGTTAATTGAAATTATTAACATAACCAAACAATTAACATAATATAACATTTGTCTGGTTTTTAAATCTATTGGCAATCCGAGCTATAATTATGTACGAGTACATGTTTGCATATAGTTTATTCATAATCAAAACACATAATAGACTGCATAAGTATAAATTTTATTATTTATCTCTGAGCGCTTAAACGCACTTAAACGCCATCTTATACTTGACATATTGTAGCATGTTGAAGACTGGCGTTACCAACTGGCGTTGGATTACCAACGCAATTCTATAAGTTTTTCCCTAACAACGCCGCTAAACAAGGTTTCACTTAAAAAACTTACTATTGCTGGCATGTGGTAGTTAAAAAGGTCTTGCTTACGTAACATTTCTACGCGGCCTCATACTATAGTTTACTATAGTGTACATTAAAATTGTTTAATTAAAACAACGCTATAATTTTATAACTTACGGCATGAACATCGTGAGCGCATGAGTCATGAAGACATTGACCGCGCGTGCAATCTTGCGCGCTCTATAATAAAATTATAACATCTCGTCGACTACTCCCTGCGACGTCATTCGAGTAATAAACACCGACACGCACGTTTCTCTCTTGTACTCTCAAGTCATAACAACTTATTACATAATGTGAATTAACATTTGTAATGCACGTCATCTATACTAATAAATAAAATGTGCCTGTTTGTAATATCAAATTACTCATTTTTTTTACTCTATAGATGTGATTGTATATACGCCAGCTATACCAAAAGTATAATTTTTAAATTTTTGTCCGTCTGTTTGTTCCCAGTAATCTCCGGAATGGGGTGGTCAATTTTGACGGGACTAGTACTTTTAATTTTCGATAAAAAATAGGGTTTCGCGAAAAAAAATTAAACTCATAAAAAATGGAATAAAAGATTTACTGCCAAAGTTTGAATTTATGAGAAATATTTTTACTTTATCTTAGTACTAAAAAAAATTATTAAAATAATTGGTTCCATTAAAAAAAAACGCGGTGAAGAACATATGAAACGTAAGCGCAGCCGCGGGTACACAGCTAGTTATTACTTAAATAAATCTGGTTATAATTTTTTAAAGCACGAATCAAGTAAACATTTCAATAAACCTTTTGCATGAAACAGAGCGTTGTTTTTATTTTTTAATTTTATTGATCACCTTACAATAAAAATATAACAGAATAATTTATTTATGCACTTCTCTTGATAAAGTAAAAAACATAACCACTATTTTGGTAGCAATTAATTAATTTACATTTAAGTACATTATTTTGGTTTGTCATCTTTGACTCGTGCTGTATGTAACAAAAACTGATTTTGTTCACCTCTGTTGATTCGTCGGCTCGTTCAGGACGTCTAGTAACATTTTTTATACGCTTTTAACGACAACCATATCTAAAGGTAAAGATATTTCAATGAACAGCGCAATAGGTGTCGTTAAATTTATTTTAAAAATTTCTAGTTTTATGCTTAAATAAATTACAAAAGTGTAACTAAACGTAGTTTAAATTGATGATTTACTTAATCTAGTCGAAGGTCAGGGGTCGAAATTCGATAGCCCGATTTGTAGCGTCGTTTACAAAAGTCCGTTAACGATGTTTGACGAAATAAAACAAAAAAAAAAACAATAGCAAGCTATAGCCAAAGTCTTTCTTATTTTATAACTAGTTGTGACCCCGCGGCTACGCCAGCATTTCATATATTCTTCACTGCATTTTTTGTTATACGGAACCCAATTTACTACTAAGATAAAGTAAAAATATTTCTCACAAATTCAAGCACTTACCCGTAAAACTGTGCATCGAATCGGATTTTATTCAATTTTTTATGCGGAACCCTAATTATTTTCGAAAATGAATAGTACCCTAAGTAACCCGGAGTATCTTCAGCTACCTACCAAAAAAATTCCGTCAAAATCCGTCCGGCCGTTACGGAGATTACCCGGAACTAACAGAACGACAAAATTTTTAAAAATTACGTTTTGGTATCTATGTATCGTACATTCATATCTATTTAGTAAAATTTAATTTTGACATTAGAAACAGGCACTTAATGTTTATTTATTAGTGTAGATGAAAGATAAAATAAAATCGACCCAGGGTTCGCGGAGAAAACAGAGAAATCCATCCATTCAACCGAAAGACGTATAATGCTGGGCATAAGTCTCCCCCAAAGATCTCCACAACGACCAGTTTTGCGGCACCCGCATCAAGCGGAATCCCGCGACCTTCACCAGGTCGCGTCGATCCACCTCGTAAGGGCTTACACATAGCAATATACCAGCTCATTGCCACTTAAGTTTGGCAATGTCGGTTACTTTGGTTCTTCTGCGAATCTCCTCATTTCTGATTCCATCACGCAAGGAAACTCCGAACATAGCCCTCTCCATTGCCCTTTGGGTAACTTTGAACTTTCTAGTTAGGCCCATTGTAAGAGCCCACGTCTCAGAATCATAACACTGGCAACTAGGAAGTGATAATTTCATCCAATAGCATAGGTATAATCAGTCCGATCTGCAGTTATATAGACTATTTGGGTATATAGACTGTTCAGTGGGACAGTGGATGTTCTTCCCGTATCGGTTCTGGCATATTTCGTAGATAAGCCAAGGCCATATCAATTCCATAGACAATAATAATTTTATCTCTCATCAGCCACCTTCACCGTATGATTTTAAAATTAACTCTTTGATTTACTTTTATGTCGTTGATTTTTGCACATTTTTTAATTAATAACAAGGCAAACATACTTTCCGGTTAATGTAAGTACACATCGTGGAAAGTGAAGATTAGAATGACGATTCCACACAAGAATCTGAATTGTATGTTCTACGAACGAAATAACCACACTTTTTATTAATGTAAATTAATTTATAACAAGAAAAATTATTACACGTAATAAATTTTCAACATAGTAATAATTCAAGCTGAAGGTAACGCGACCTTAACCAAAGTAACATGTAAACCACGCCTAAACCACTGCAGAATGGCAAAGTGCCAAACAAATGGCTGCATAATTATACCTATTAATACTACGAACAAATTATTCGTTCATGTTAAACAATAATTTTATCTAAATAAAATACGTTTAATAACTTTAAAATAACACGTAACTCAAGTAATTGATGAGTTTGTTATAATTGACAAAGAGATGATCTCGAAGGGAATAGAGGAAAGTCGAAAGAAATACCAGGAATACATATTAACATGCCGTAGATTATTCGTGATTATTTCAATTGTTATTATTAAGTAACTCTTTTAATCCAAAGTTTACTACCGTTATTTTGATCCTTATTATAATAATTTCCGAACTGCACCCAAGTATTACGTCAGCTTCCATGGTGGCGGGGGGTTGTCAATTTTTTGCTTATTTTGATGACATGGGGGGCGAATTGGTCTTAATGTGGGGGGAGCGATTAAGGCCTTTGATTATTTTTTACTGATAGGGGGATAGTTGAGAGTCAAAAATGACTAAAAAATTACTGTTTTAATCATGAGGATCTTGCATGCCGTGATGCTCTATAATTAAAAGAATATGCGGTCGGCGACAAAATTGAAAAGTAGGTGTTTCAAAAATCTATTGCTATCGCGTTTGGCCTAAAAAAAGAAAAACAAAACACGAAAGGGACAACTGCAGCTCGGGCTGATTTTACCTGTTCAAAATGGACGAAAACATCACTTCGTAGTAGTCTGTTTCCTCCTACAAAACTGGACCGATTTTTAATTTTCTTTCAGTTTTAGAATAAGAAAGACCTTGACTATGCTATGCTTTGTGTTTATTTATCAAATTTGTTTGACGAACGGCTGAAAATGACTATAAAAATCGAGCATTTATTTCATTTTCAAAGGCTCCTAGTTTCTACAATAACAAATTTAAAGCAAAACGTACGGGCATGGCGACGGTTGATATATATTATTTGGTATTAAAATATTTACCGTAATACTATTATCCAGGGAGGAAACAGGGGACTACGTTTATAGGGAATAAACGGCGCTCGCATATCCTCTTAAGGAAGCATTCTAAACAACTTAGTCCGTGCATTGTTTTGTGGTGTGTATTCCTTGTTGAAAATCCCTTTCTTGAACAGGCTTAATTTTGACCACAATCTCACCTTATGTTAAGACTCCGACGATGCGATCCAGGATGGTAAACATACCAAGCCTAGAGATTTTAATTGTCAAGTGTTGCTGCCAGACCACATATATCGGTGTTTGGCGACAGGTTTTCAATGTTAAGGACGGTAATCCAAAGGGGATTATTACAAAATACCCATGCAAAATATAAATAAATAAATCAAATATTTTACCTTTCACTGTTATAATTGTACAATACTCCTTCGATGTCTCTTTCCTTGATAAAAACTCGGCTACAACACGCAATAGGTACCTATTTTATTATCCGCACGTTATTTCATGGAAATTTTATACGGATATTCGCAAAGAAAGTAAAACGGGAGTCGGCTTCCTTTGAAATTCCTCCGCAGTGAGACAACATGAAGATGACCTTTTTGTAAGTTTAAGTTATAGTTTATACCGCAGTGTCTCATGACGACAGTCTTCTACCAGGGTGTGTTGCTAGTGCTGACATTTAGCACGTGGTCGCTTACAATGGACCTGATAAGAAAACTCGAAGTTGGTCAAAGGGCAATGGAGAGGGCTATGCTTGGAGTTTCACTGCGTGATCCAATTAGCGATGAGGAGATCCGCAGAAGAACCAAAGTAACCGACATTGCCCGAAGAATTGCTAAATTTAGTGGCAGCGGGCTGGGTACATTGCTCGCAGAACCGATGCCTGATGGGGCCAACGGGTTCTCGAATGGCTACCGCGCACTGGAAGACGTAACATGGATAGGCCCCCTACAAGGTGGAACAACGGCATGCTGAACGTCGCGGAAATCCGTTGGATGTGGGTGGCGGAAGACCGGTCGTCGTGGTGATCTTTGGGGGAGGCCTGTGCCCAACAGTGGGCGTCTTTCGATTGAATGGATGGATGGATGATAATACTTCTTACATTTTAGATGTAACTTCTCATTTTAATAATTTACAGTGGTTCCAATAACATTTGTCATCTTTAATGGAAAAGGTATTTTGCGGATCGAGCCGTCCTTGAAAAGCGAACAATAACAAACGTTTAGCTTACAATAAAAAAAAAAAAACAGAGGCAAATATATTTAATGTTTCTAACCCAACTAACTATTATAATTGACAGAAAATTACAGCGTCGATGCCATTTACATACTTACATACATACATAGCGTCACGCCTCTCTCCCATAAGGGTAGGCAGAAACCACATCCGTCTACTTGCTACGATCCTGACACACATATTTCGCTTTTTCTACTTTCATAAACACCTTAATACATGCTATTCGGTTACGGTTACTTTTGACCTGGCCTTTCTTTATAATTCTTATATAATAGTAAAAATAACGTCTAATTTAAAGTTAGCTGTCGTTAGAAACAAAAAAAAAACTCGCTTCCTGGTCATTACTATTGATCTAAATACCTAAGAAAGCGTGTTGAGGGGTAATAGTTCATCTGTCACGGAGCACGCTACCTGTTCAAAAGAATAAGGTGAACAATGTGGTGGAACAAAAAACTCAGGAGAGATAATTAACGTAACGGGCAAAAAAAAAAAAAAAATTTAACGACAGATGCTGACAAAAGCGGTAATGGCGTGCACACTATCAATATTACAATAAATAAAATTGATGTGTCTGTATGTAATATCAACATAACAACTTTTTACTAAGTACATATGAATGTATATACGCCACTTATAACAAAAATACAATTTTTAACACTTTTGTCTGTCTCTCTGTTTGTTCCGGCTAATCTCCGGAACGGCTGTAATGACTTTGACGGGTCTTTCTAGATAGCTGAAGTTACTCCGCATAACTTGGCTACTTTAATTTTTCCAAAATAATTAGGGTTAGGCTATAAATGTAAGAGGTATTCCAAGTGCAAAAACAAATTAACACTCATGAAGTTGTGAACCAAATACGATTCTTTGTGCCCAAAGAACATTATTTAAAAACTACATATATTAAGCAGTAAAGGATATATAAAACACGGGCGCAGCCGCAGACACACAGCTAGTGGGTAATAAAACTCTTTTTAAAACAAATTCCGGAGTCTCGTCGCGGTATTCGTGCGAGGTGGTCGCGTATTCATTTCAAACACTAACTACCTGCAGTTAATCTATTGTTCAGCCGCAGGCCGCGGCCGGCGCGCCGAGCGCCGATAAGAAACCGGTTTTGTAATAATGAACAGTGACTCGTTAAACGATTTATATGACGCGGATGAAGCTGATTTAAATAGAGATATAATAAGTGAAATAAAAGAATTTAGTGAGAACATTAGCAGCGAGCGAGCACCAAAAAGAATGAGAGATAATGAAGATAATGAATGGACTACAGTTCAGACGAAGGGTAAGAGAGTAAAAGAAGGTAATAATAATACAGAGATTTATATATCAAGTAAAGAAAAGTTGCCTAAACAATTTGCAATTGCAAAGTTATTTAAAGAGGTGAATATAACGGATATTACCAAAATAAAATACTTAAATCCCTATAAATTACGGGTGGATATTAATAATGAGTTGAGTGTTTCAAAATTAGAAATGTGTAAAGAATTTATAGATAAGGGTTGGCGTATCCAAAGAGCGATGGAAAAGAATGTGTCATACGGCGTTATTAAAGATGTGGATTTAGAACTATCGGATAAAGAAATTTTTGAGAGTATTTCATGTCCGAGTCCTGCTGTATTAGTTTCTATCCTTCGTCTGAACCGTCGCGCCTCAGAGAAGACTGGCTGGTGTCCCAGTGAAGCGGTACGGCTTTGTTTCAAAGGGCCTTTCCTACCTTCGTATGTTTATGTTGCTGATATGAGAATTAGAGT
The DNA here is from genome assembly GCA_014132275.2 of Samia ricini. Lineage (NCBI taxonomy): Eukaryota > Metazoa > Arthropoda > Insecta > Lepidoptera > Saturniidae > Samia > Samia ricini. Next base: position 13,789,869 of record AP028158.1, read on the forward strand.
GGAACCGTACATATTTTCAGTATCACAGTGTTCTCGCTGTTGGAAGATGGGTCACAAAATAAAAAATTGTACATCAGTAAACATAATATGCCCTAAATGTGGTCAGAATCACCCAAATTGTGAAACGCTTGAGTTTAAATGTATTAACTGTAATGGTAACCATATGACACTATCTAGAACATGCCCCATATACATAAAAGAAAAAAGACTTCGTGAAATAATGGCTGAGTTTAATTGTACATACAGAAGAGCACTTACAATCTATGTTACACCAAGTTCACTTAGTGAGGAAGATCATTCTAAAGTTGAAACATATTCACACCAAAAACAACTCTTTTCTGAATCGGTACCAACTATTGAAACAAAGTCTTTATCTCGAAACTCACTTAAAGACGAAATCTGTACTGAAAATTCTTCATATGCAGCAGTAACAAAGACAGCACGTTCTAACAAAACGATTAATAAAAAACAAAATTCCAGTAGTAATGTTTTTAATAAAAGTAAATCATCAGTTGAAAATTTTTCATGGACCGAAGCTCCTACCTATCAGGATCAAATTAGGATGGATGATACCCCGGAATCAGCACCACAGAGAGAGAAGGAGGTTAATTTTCAAGAACTTTTCAAAAGACTAAAAGAAATTCTATTTTTAAAAGGAGGCAATATGCAATGGAAAGTGAATAATCTTATTAAGTGTTGCGTAGAATGGTTAATTTTAGTCGTAGTGGACAATATTTCAGACTGGCCTATTTTAAAGTATATTCTGGATTATATTAATGGCTAATATCAGCAGTCAGATAAATCTTAATATTATTCAATGGAATGCACAAAGTATGAAACCTAAATTAGTTGAATTAGAAACATTTTTGGTACAACAGAAAATCCACATTGCTGCCATAAGTGAAACTTGGCTCAATTTTGAACACGATGTCAGAATTAGTGGTTATAATATTTACCGTAAGGATAGATTTGATTCCTATGGAGGAGTCGCCATTTTGGTGCACAAATCAATTAAATCACATTTTCATAACATGACACACATAAATCAAAACATAGAACTAGTATGCATTAGAATAGATAATTGTGATAAAATACAGTACATAATCTCTATATATTGTCCACCAAACGTAAGTACATCACTAAATGATTGGGATAGCATATTCACAACGATAAAGTGCGGGACGTTGTTACTAGGAGACTTTAATGGTCATCACTCTAGTTGGTCCTCGAAAACAAATAATAGGGGGGTTCAAATCTTTGATACCGCTGTAAATAATCATTGTATAATTTTAAATGATGGCCAATGTACTCGTATTAAAGTAGTTAATGGTCAAGTGCAACAATCAGCACCTGACATATCGTTAGCATCCCCAGATATAGCATTAGGACTTAGTTGGAGTGTCATTAGTGAATCTTTAGGCAGTGATCATTGTATTATTAAAATGACATCTCGCTTGGCTGTTAAATCAGAGAGAATAGTAAAGAGATGTTATAAAAACGCAAATTGGTTTGGTTATAAAGACTTATTAGATAGTTTATATCGTAATACAATCCCACCTGAAGATTTACAGAAATGTTATGATACTTTTATAGATCATCTTAATTTTGCAGCGGATATGTACATTCCTTTTAAAGAAATTCATCTTAAACCCGAAAGTAAATTTTCCCCAAAATGTTTTTGGACTCCAGAACTCTCAAAAGTAGTAGCAGAAAGGCGATTAGCACTTTCAAAATTTAGACGTAATCCTATTCCAATTAATTATGAGATATTACAAGATAAAGTACGTATAGCTCAAAAATTAATTCGTGAAGCTAAATATAATAGCTGGCAGAATTTTTGTTCTTCTATAGATAATTCCTGTTCACTATCTTACATGTGGAGTAAGATGAGATGGCTTAAAGGATATAAATTACCTAGATATAATTCCGATCCAAATATGGCTAGCCAACTACTTCACAGTTTAACACCTGATTATGTTTCACCTAACGAACCGTTATTTGTATCACACAATCCTCAATTAGAAGAATCCATTTCCTTACAAGAACTCGAAAATACTATCCCATCTAAAGTTACAACTCCAGGTTACGATAATATAACATATGCAATGATCAAGCATTTACCAGTTAACGGAAAGCTATTATTAGTCTGGCTCTATAATAAAATTTTTGAAACTGGGTTTATACCCAAACAGTGGCGTGAAATAACTATCGTCTCAATTTCAAAACCAGGACGAGATCCAAACACTCTCTTAGGAATGAGACCCATTTCTCTGATGTCTTGTGTTTGTAAAGTTTTCCATGCTATTCTAGTAGGAAGGCTAGAATGGTTTATGGAAAAGAATGATATTCTGTCATATAAAACGACAGGGTTTAGAAAAGGTCGATCGACAACAGATAACTTAACGAGTCTAGTATCTGAAATACAAATCGGCTTTTCTCAGAGGCTTAAAACGGTAGGTTGTTTCATAGACATTGACAATGCCTATAATAATGTAGATTTAACTTACTTAGTAAAAACTATGGACAATATGGGATTAGGTGTTAAAAACTGCCAATATCTTTGGAATTTTCTAAAAGAGCGTAACCTTAAAATTAAAATAGCTAATTCTTATATTTGTCGAAGAACTGGTCAAGGCCTAGCACAAGGAGATCCATTATCTCCATTATTATTTAATATTGCAACAGTTAATATATGTAAAACTTTCAATAATGTAAGCGTATCACAATACGCAGATGATTTTGTCTTGTATTCTGTCGGTATAAATTTATCCATAATATCTGGACACCTTCAATCGGCTTTGGATAACTTATCAAAACTATTACTTAACATAGGCTTAGAAGTGTCGCCTTCAAAAAGTAAAGTTTGTATATTTAGCAGAAGTGTAAATAGAGAACTTATAGAACTTAAAATTAATAACACAGTATTAACGGTAGTAGATAATGTCAAATATTTAGGGCTATGGTTAGATCGATCGTTACGGTGGTCTACGCATATTAATATGTTAGTTGAAAAAGTCTCAAAATTCCTTAACGCCTTTAAAGTTTTGTGTGGTCCTGGATGGGGTTTGCATCCCACCCAGTTAAAACGTTTATATTTGGCCATTATTCGTACTCGAATGGACTATGTCAGTTTTCTTTATGGAAACAGTTGCCAAATACATTTAAAAAAATTAACAAGGCTTCAAAATCAATGTTTGCGCCTAATAGGCGGTTTTATAAGAAGTACACCAATACATGTGATGGAGGCAGAATTGCTTATAGAACCTTTACACATTCGTAGGTATTATCTTGCAGCCAAATATGTACTAAAATTAAAATCATTGAAAGGCAATAATTACATAATTAATAGTTTAAACGATTTATATCGGTTATGTCAAAATTGTTATTGGAGGCGAAAGAGCAAGCCACTTTTAATTGTAACACATGAAAACATTAAAACTACACCTGTATATTGTAGCCAACGGATGGAAATGTTTTCATTGGATACTTGGGTAAGCAGTGTGGATTTAACTGATGTTATTAGGATCAATGTAGCGTGTGTTGATAAAGCAAAAGATAGCTATGATGTTGGTACGTTAAAGAACCTGTGTGAGAAATTTGTGTTTAGGAATTATGGTACATTTTATAAAATTTATACAGATGCTTCAAAACAAAAAGAAAACGTTGGAGTAGCTTGGTTTGATCCTCAATCGGGTAATAATGGTAAATTTAGTATAGAAGCTCACATATCAATTATGTATGCAGAATTAATAGCAATTGTTGAGGCACTGTCTTACATTAACTCTTTAAAAGAAGGACATTATGTTATATTAACAGATTCAAAGAGTGCACTCCAACATTTAGCTCGGTGTACTTCGAGAATTCGAGGAACACCGATAGCTTATGCAATTTTACAACTGCTACAACATTTAAAGTCTATAAATAAAAATGTAACTCTACAGTGGATACCATCTCACATAGGCTTAGTGGAAAACGAACAAGTAGACCAATTAGCAAAAGATTCTTTTATTAATGGCATACCATTGGCATATACACCCTACTATGTTGATCTACTTTACTTGATAAAAAAACAGTGTCGTACAATGTGGAAAGAATACTTTGATAAACGTTCAGTTAGTAAAGGAATCTGGTACAAAACTATACAACCCACCCTATTGCGTTTTGCTTGGTTTGAAGGATTTCAAATTGGTCGACCTGAGTTGGTTACTGCCTTTAGACTTCGATCAGGACATGTACCACTGAATAGTTTCTTACATTTAATAAAACTTAAAGTATCACCATATTGTGATGTTTGCAAAATTGTAGATGATGTTTATCATGTAATGATCGAATGCAAACTAAATCAACAGAATAGGATACTAGTACAGAGTAAAATTAATAATTCACTGTATTGTGTAGGAATATGTAACAGCATCCTTGCTTTTCCGACATCGGAGGAAGCAAGGATGCTTTACAAAATGGTTATGGTAGCAATAAGAAATCGGTAACAATTGTATTAAAATACGTTCTTCACTGGGGTGGCATGGTCAATGTTTGACCAAACTCCATAAATCCAGATAAAAAAAAAAAAAAAAAAAAAAAAAAAAAAAAAAAAAACAAATTCCATTTGTTATAGTTGAGATAATTTTCTCGTAACTCCTTGACCGGTGTGGTAACTCGTAATTGTAATATCTAACTTTCTTCGGGCTCTGTCCAGAGTTAATCTGAAATTTCCATCTGTTTAATCATTTTCAAGTTATACACGCATTTTAAGACATTTCATAAAATACCCAAAATGTCAACAGACATAAGGTCATCACAACAGAGTAATTAATTGGTGGTTTGTTTATTAAAAAGAAAAGACTAAGTAAAAAATCATCTCCCTTATCACATTTTCATTTGGGGTCTGCCTATTCCATTCCTCTCTATTTGTAGCCATCTCCGCATTTATTCCCCTTGTAAACATCTTTCATACATTCCATCCATCTTTTCTTTGCTCTTCCCCTTCCCGCATAATCGTCCACATGCATGTCCAATACCTTCCTCCATACCATACCATATCCATACCAGGATAGACGACTGCTCCTTAACCTATCTGTTATTGGCGCTACTTTCAAACTTCCTGTAGCGTCCTCATTCCTAATCCTGTAATAAAGTATTATGTAAAAGCAAATTATATTTTCATTGCGCTTTTTAATCGAAATGAAGTTGGGAGAGGGAAGAAACCTAAGAAGCGTGGCTGGTGTGAAAATGATGGACAAAGTAAGAAATAGTGTGATAAATGTGATTTGCGCGATGTACTTAGTCGGTCGAAATTATTTTATTTAAGGTACTGTCAGTCCTGAGTGATACTGTAGGACTGTCAGTCTTTTTACACGTGCGGTCTGTGGGTCAGTTATGGCGCCCGTTCATACAGCGATCTACGTGTCCAGTACAACAATGCACTCAGGATATTGTTGGGGCTGCCGTGGCGATGTAGTGCCTCCAGTATGTTTGCTAAGCGACGTATTATTTGCCGCTATAATTCGTAAAAGATGTGCCTCATTAATGACACCTACGCGCCAGTTCTAACAATATTTTGAATGTATTGACAGTTAGATGGGAGTCCCCAATGCTGCGTCACTGGATTAAACTCCACACAACGTAGCTTCACTCAATTTTAAACTAAACTATGGGCTTGCCTAAAATAAACGGTATAATAATAATAAGGGAATATTGTGGTGTCGTAGAGGATATAGTGACAAATATATATAAATGAGTGCTTAATTGGTTTTGGGCACGTGGAAAGGAAGGATGAAAGAATGACGAAACATATCTGCAAAGTGAAAGTGACAGGGCAAACCGGTAAGAATCTGATAGATCAAAGACGTCCCTAAAGAAAGGGGAGGTTAAAAATACCTGTACGTCACGTCACGTCACGTCGTAACAATTTAAAGTGTAATAAAATTCACAGTAAGAAATTTGAATTTATTTTAAATTTTTCTAACCGACTGTACAGGAAGATGTCTGGGGCCGGTCCCGGCACGAGCTGTGGACCGGTAAGAATACTCCAATTGTCTCGTACCGATAGGCGATCGATTAATAGTAGATACAGTCGCTATTCGACTGTTTTTAACTACCACATTCATAAAATATTTTATTTACATATATAAAAAAGATGTTGTCTATCGAGAATAGTGTTTTATTTTCGCCCGAGTCGCCCTTGGAAGATATGGACAAGAATAATTTTAGGGAAGGGGGGCAGTCAGTTTATCAATTAGATTACATTTAAAAAAATATATTATTTTAATAAAATACCTATAAAATAAATGATTATTGTAGTGAAACAGAAATACTAGCACGCGTTTAAAAATACCTGCCTAGAATACCTATATGTTTCATTCATTCAGTTAATAATTTGGTGAAAGTGCAATACGAACACATCTGTTGATGGGCAAACTTTCACTCATTAGAATGAAGGATATTCTAAAACCTGTTCTAAATTCTGTTTATTCGACTGTTTGTTATAGGTATTTTTGAAGGAAAAAAAAAAAACTAAGCAGCCGTTAGGACTGTCGAAAAACTATTGTTTAATGTCTAAGTTGTTTATTGAACTTATTAACATAATTTAACGATTAGTATTTATAGTATTTTCCCATCTATTGGCAATAATTGTATACGTTTAGTTTATTCACAATCAAAACATACGATAGCATGTTGACGGGCTGACGTCATAGCATTAGTAACTCGAATCTATAAGTTTTACCACAACTGAGAATTGCCGAACGCCGCTAAAGTAGTTGTTACACTTAATAAGCAGACGTTAGTCTGAACAAATAGACACTATAAGGATACTAAAAACTATCTTTATACTTATCCCTCCTGCCATCAAATATCATGTCCATTATAATTTTCACTGATTATAGTGAACTGATTATAGTACATGTTTTGTTTATATTTCTATGTTTGTATGTACGTATGTAATATTGTATGTAGATAATATTAAAAGACTATGTTTTTATCTATTGATTTTTAATGTTACCACTTGGAAAAAAAAGTTAGGTTAGGTTTTGTTTATGGAAAACGTATCAAATTTGTAGGTGGTAGGTACTTTTTATTGAAAAACTTAGGAATTTTATTACTAAAAAATAAATTACTATTTTCACATTGAGTGTCTATTATAATGTAAATTTATCTATGTGTGTGAAGTTTTTATTGCAAAACTATTAGTTCTGTTTATTATTGGACTAGCTGTGTGCCCGCGGCTGCACCCGCGTTTCATAGATTCTTCATTGCATCTTTTTTTATACGGAACCCTAATTTTTTTTAGTACTGAGATAAAGTTAAATATTTCTCATAAATTCAAGCACTTGTCCGTAAAATCGGATTTTATTCTATTGTTTATGAGTTTTGATTTTTTACGTGGAACTATGATTATTTTCGAAAAATAAAAGTACCCTAAGTTACCCGGAGTAACTTCAGCTATATACAAAAAAAAAGACACATTAAAATCCGTCCAGCCGTTCCGGAGATTACCCGGAACAAACAGGCAGACAGACAGACAGACAGACAAAAATTTTTAAATTTGCATTTTTGGTATTGGTATCGTGTATACAATCATATCTATTTAGTAAAAAAAAATAGTTTTGACATTACAAACAGACACTTCAATTTTATTTATCAGTATAGGTTACGTAGGCCACCGGCACATTTTTCACACACCTCCCCCTTCCACCCTCCTGGGGATCTCCCTGGTGAGGTCGGTCGGGAAGTGCGTGAACGCAATCCCCTCAAAAAAAAAAGAATAAAAAAAAAAAGGCCAGCGACACATGGGATTTTACTAACTACAAAGCAGTAGCTATTACTCACTTGAACAATAAAAATTTACTTAGGTGACATTTTATTTCACTTATTCATCAATACTTTACTGTAAAACTACATACTTATTGCCGCACCCTTGCACATTACACACAGGTACGTGGGTTCTTTAAACTGCCAAATGCACCATGCACTATATTCAACATCCAAATTCTCGATTTATTTTACGAGAGTGGTTTTTTTTTTCGTACCTAGCTAACGCTGTTGACCGGAAAGGCCTTTACAGCTTCACCGTGACTTTGGGGGCGAGTGCTGAAGGCACTCAGCTGTAAAAGGTGACTAGCACAAGGGTCACCAAAATGGTACGAACCTCGGCTCGACATGAGTAATAAAAAAAAGAAAAAAAAATGAAAAAAAAAAGAGTTACGAGAGTGACACTATATTATACCGATATATATATAAGAAAAATGGGATGAGGGGGAGGGGTCCCTTGAGGCACCGTCACACATATCGGGATGGGACTAAAACCATTCGACGCAGAATTTTTCATATATGTTAATAGGGTATTATTTATTTTTCGGATTCCACCGACCCCTAATTTTTTTTTTCGATTCTTGTATACATTTTATCCGCGCTAATAAAAACAAAAGACTCTCACTGTTCTTCATTCATTAATTCTTTACGTACGCAGTGAAGAACATATGAAACGCGGGCGGAGCCGCGGGCACACAGCTAGTGTTTTTATATATGGACATACGTATACAAGTGTATATAGTTTTTTCCACGTTCTACATCGCTATTCTACTTAACCGGTCCCGGCGGAATCGTCTCCCCAATCTCGGATCACAGTTAACGATTGGATGCTGCGTCTGTACCGGGCGACGCCTACAAACAAGATCGACCAATCAGAGCGCAGTATCACAGATTACACCGATTTATTTTATGTAACCCGGTGATGTGTTATTGATTCTGAGATTGCAATTTACGATTAGGTATATCATATACCTAAATAAGTAAAGATAAAACACTTCAAGGCTGCCGGCGTTGAGTGATTCTCGGTAGGGGGAAAAACTTATAGATTCGCGTTACAAATGCTTCGACGTCAGCCGTAAACATGCTACAATATGTCAAGTTTAAAATGGCGTTTAAGTCATGGCGGTCAAAGATAAATAAATAATATTTATGTATGTTTTGATTGTGCACAAATTATATTAAAAAATGTTCACGATTGTTACTCGGAGCGCCGATAGATGTAATAACCAGATAAATTTTATATTATGTAAAATGTTACGTTATGTTAATTATTTCAATTAACAATTTATAAAAGTTTAATTACTAATACTATAATTTAAACATTAGAAAAACAGTATTTCCAAAGTTTCGAGATTTCACTTCTGTCGGCAGTTCCCATGGATGCCTAGTTTTTTTTCTATATTTTACTAAATACTGACCAGCTTTATAACACAAAATTATAAATAAAAAAAAATTGGAAACATTTTTTTTTTCATATTTTCTAATTAGTTTACAAAAGTGTGATTCTGCATTTAGTCAACTAAAAATTCAGTAAATTCTTTGTTTTTCATGGTCTGATCCTTTCGCAATATTTATCTACCTATATAACAGTGCAGCTTATCCTAGAGAGACCCTGTATCAAAATTTATCGGCATGTCCTTCCTTATACGCGGCTGAAGCGAAGTCCAAATGAAGAGTAAACATTTACCCGGTAAGAGTTGTCGAATTAATTTTAAAATTTTTATGTGTGGAATTATGTCTTCCCCTTGTAGTTTATTCGATTGAGTATTTAAAACTACTAAAATTTGTGTGATTAAAACCATTTCAAAAAATTTGGATGAATAAGCTCGAAATCAGCACTCCAAAAAAGTTTTTAAATATACGATATCTAAAATAACAACTCAAATTCATAACTAATAACAATAATAAATAACTCAATATTTAAAACATTTAGGTATACCTGGTATTTTTTATCCCCCACCCCCCCCACCCCCCCCCCCCCCCCCCCCCCCCCCGTTTTCATACCTGACAGCACTGACCACCTAGTTAAACGAAATTGTAAGTTACGAATATAATATGTTGCAACACAACTATGATCTTGGCAACTCTGTTGAAAGCAAATCAAACATGGAGGGAATTCCTCTAAATTTTTGTGTTGTTTGTATAATTATGCCTAAATTGCTAAATTTACTTATAGTTTTATTTTAAGTTAGGTTTCTTACTAATGTACTAATAAATAATTTCTATAAACAACACTGAAGAATCAAAATAATATGTTGTGTATTGGTAAAACCTAATTCTAATCTTCAAACCTTATTTTAGCAAAATGGTGGCCTTTATTTGTTATTATATAGAATGCACTCTACTTGTACACAATAATCAAACTATATCAAAATATATTAACAAATAAAAACTTTATTAACTTATACATAACAGACTAAACATACCACCAAAAATTCTTCTAGCACGTCACCAGGTTGTACCCAGGTTTCTCGATTAATGAGAATGAATTAAAAATAATACAAGAAAGGTAAAATTCTAAAAAGCTGTATTTCCTTCCTACACGTAACATCGATCCAACATTAAGCGGCAAAAATCGAACACGCTATCTTTTGTTCTATGAAAAATCGTTCTACTTCAGGCATATGTCTGTACCTCAAACAAAATACATTTCAAATAAATAACTAGCTGCAGCGACGGCTCTAACCCTTGTAGCGTCCGTGTCCAACCAATATCCTGACGCCCTCTATTAGGCGCGCGGTAAAAATGGAATACTGACAGTTATATTTTCAAACGACAATTCGGATGCAATTTATTATGTCGGGAAGCAATTTAATCATTTGTCGGTGTCGACCATAACACGAGTGCAGGGTCTTTGAGAGCGTTGGCGTTCCGAGCGACGCATCTTTGTAGGTGTCGCGAGTGACGTTCAGCGCCCCCTAAAACTCTGCGCCCTCGTGCACTGCACACCCTGCACTATAGGTAAAGACGGCTCTGACTAACTTTGTGGCCGCGGCTGCGCCCGCGTTTCATATATTGTTCACTGCGTTTTATTTTTTAACACGAAACCCTAATTCTTTTCCTAAAAACATTTAGTACTAAGATAAAGTAAAAATATTTCTCATAAAGTATAACACTTGCCCGAAAAACTGTGTATTGCATCTTGAATTATTCAAAACTAGCTGTGTCCGTGTCCGTGTTTAATATATTCTTCAGTACGTTTTAATTTTTTTATAAGAAACCCTAATATTTTTTTGTAATAAGATAAAACTAAAAATATTTCATAAATTCTAGCACTTGCCCGTAAAACTATGCATAGAATCAGATTTTATTCAATTTTTTTATTCGTTTTAATTTTTTTACGTAGAACCCTAATTATTTCGAACATTAAAAGTATTTTAAGTTACCCGGAGTTACTTCAGCTATCTACCAAAAACAGTCTCGTCAAAATCGGCTAGACCGGAGATTATCCATTACAAACAGACAGACAAAAATTTCAAAAATTGTATTTTTGGTATAGGTATCGTATATACTTTAATTTTATTTACTAGTATAGATTCATTGAAAAATAACGGAGATAAGGTGTAAACATCAAATTTGTTGACACGTTTTAATTTACTGTTGTGAATGTTTCTGGCTACGCCATCTATCAATAAGGTTTATGCAACAAATACATTTTTTACGTTTTAGCTTTGATATCTTTATCATACTTTTCAATCTCAATTTTTAATATACTATACACTTTTTAATATATTTAATTAAAATATTTTATTGTTGTTATTAAATAACAATTCTTACAACAAGTCTAATTCTTCTACTCATCACTAGATGGCAATACAGAAGTAATATTTATATTAAGGTCATTGTTTTGCAATGTTTTATTAGTAAATAAAAATTAAAAGAAACTAAGAATTCAAGAGTTATTTGTTAATATTATTTAATTAAAGCAACTATATGAAAGAGAGCGTCAACAATCTGAATTCATTCGTTGTTTCGTTCAGAAATATTATATATGTACCTCTGTGGTAGATTTATTGATAAAAATAATATTGTGTAAACACAGTTTTCTTTATATTTTATTTTATTTTTAGTATCATGATAAAGTACTTTTTCAAATTAATATTTATTTTTACATAATGGACACGCGTCCAGGTATTTATCATTGGTGTCTTGGAGATATCGCTCTTGCTAGGATCTCTAAAAAAGTTTATGCGCGAGTTAAAGTTGTGAAAAACGAAGAAGGTTTGTTCTTCGACAAAAAAGGTTTGTAATTATCTTGTTTGATGTGATGATGCTATTTTAAGATAAACGTAGTGATTACATTCTCTCTGTTTTAAGATAATACATTTTAGATAGTCCATAGATAAAACACCATACTTGAAAGATATTCCCAATTCTAGGATATATCTTTCAATATTTGATAGTTTTGTTTGTTTGCGTTTTGGACATTATACTTTCAAATTAGAAATCCTAGGATGCACTGTAAATTATGTAAAATGTATTCAATAATTTAAACATATTACTAATCTAAATACTTTATATGTATTTTTTATTTCATAATAATCCAGTTAGCTACTTTATCCATTCAGATTAACTAAAATGTATTGTCAGTTTTTTTTATAAAAAATAATGAATGTTAAAATTCAGTCATGAATTAGATCATTAAAGAAAATTATTTTATCAGTTCTAGGTATATCAGGAAATGATGATGGCAGTATCACAGTGACAAGGGAGTTATGTTACTATGTGGAGACTTGCAGACATAACCAGAAACTGTGGTTACCATACACTAGTATGCACTTAGCTGAACGATCCAGGCCATTCTATGGAATTAACCATAAAGTTACACAAATCAAGTTATCAGAGGACAAAACACCTGCAGTTCCTAGGAAGGTTAAGTTATATTTTATTTTGTTCACATAATACTTATAGTAAAATGGTGTCCCCCGATTTATTTGATATCTTGTAATAGCTAATACCATAAAAGTAACATATAAAATCTTATTGAAAGTGGGAAATAATATACATAGTTGTAACCTATAATTCTGTCTCAGTGGCGCAGTTGTATTATGGTACAACTGTCGTTCTGAGGTCTTGGATTCATTCCCCAGGTTGGTTCAAGTGATATTTACTTTTTCTACTCTGTATCCCAGAGTCTGGAATTTGTGCCTGATATAGCGACAGGCTCACCCCCTGTCTCATCTGGGACTGAACTAAGCTTGGCGAAATGTGGGTGGTGTAGTTCACTACTTCGCCTCTGCCTAACCCTTCTGATATAACAGGCGTGAGCTTATGTATATTATGTAAAAACCATTTAATTCGTGCAAATTCACTATTAGGTTATTCATATTCATTATTAGGGTTATATTTTACAAAAATGACACAATTCATGAATTTAAAGTGAAATATTATTTCTAAAACAGTACCTCTAGACTTTTTACTTGTAGATGTTCATTTCCACATACAAGTACATTGTCCTACAAGTAAGTATAGGCCAGTGATACAATTTTTACTTGCATTCTAGCAAATAAATGTGCGTAGTCATAAATTTAGAATTATTTTTAATTAATAGTAATTATGTTTTTAATATAGAGTTTAATGACAAATACAAACCAAATGATAAGTGATGTTCTGACTGAACTAAGTGTGCTTCTTTCTTCAACTAATTTGGACAACTATCATGTTACAGAGAAAGTTAAAAGTAGATCACACACTCCCATTAAATGTGAAACGAGTCAACCTCAAAAAGCCTGATCTCAACACAACGTATGACATAAGGCATGTACCACTCAAGCAAGGCCGTTATGAGAATGCCTTCAATGAGTTCGTCAGAAGAGGCAAAGAGAAAATCTTTGATGAATACTTTTTTATTTTAAAAGAGAGCTTTAATGCTAACAATGATGTTTTGGATTACTTGCTAAACATTGATGCCAGTACCGAAGACAAAGTAGAAGTTGTCCTAAAAAATATAGCTACGGAAAAGGAAATCGAGAATTATTTGCATCAGTGCTGGAGATACAATTTCGTACATAAGATGGAGAGCAAAGACACAAGTGAGGGTTCGGTGAGTATTTGTTTTTCTTTTGAATTTGAGCTTAGCAAAGTGACTACACTTTTTTTACATGGTATATAGGCTCAGTGCTTTGACCAAAATCTCACCTGATGTTAAGTGACGATGTGGTCCAAGATGGTAAACACACTAAGCCTAGAGATACTGGTCCTCAAGTGATGCTGCCGGAACACACCTATTGGTATTTGGCGACAGGATTTCAAACTTGAGGGTGGTAGCTGCCCAGGCAGGCATCATTAAAAAATATCCTACCATCATGTGCTATGGTTTCCTCACGATGTTTTCCCTTCATCGAAAGCTCAGGCTGATTATTGAGTCGGATAAGTGGGGGGACCGAACCCGCGTCGATTGACGCGCAATCCGGCCGCACTACCAAATGCGCCATCATCGCTTCAACTCTGCACTTTCTTTGATCTATACTAACAAATAAAATTGAAGTGTCTGTTTGTAACGTCAAAATTTATTGTTTTTAGTAATTAGATACGAACGTATACACGACACCTATATCAAAAATAGTCTGTCTGTATGTAACGGGTAATCTCCGAAACGGCTGGATTTATTTTGACGGGACTTTTTATACTTTTACTTTTTACTTTTCATTTTCGAAAATAACACCGACACACAAAAAAAAACGGCAAGTGCTTGAATTTATAAGAAATATTCTTACTTTATCTTAGTACTAAAAAGTATATTAGGGTGCCGTATAAAAAAAATTAAAACGCAGTGAAGAATATATGAAACGCGCGCTCACAGCTAGTATTAAATAAAATTGAGTTTAAGAATTAAGACGACCGCCAATAGTTGAAAATCTCGACAGATTTCTTTCATAATAAAGCTCTGGATGTCCACTTGTTGACCGCGGATCGCGACATGACATAACGACCGGGCTTTTCATAAGTGTACAGTGCTAACAATCCAGTTGGTTTCAATTGTATGCTAACTGCTGGAGAAAAATAAACAAAAAATTAGATTGTCCCTGATTAGAAATCTTTTTACTATAATTACTTAACAATTGTGTAAATTTTTGGTTGTGCACAGTATTGGATCTTATATCATTCGTTTTTGTAATATTTATTATATTACTAGCTGTGCCCGCAACTTCGTCTGCGTGGAATAGTGACTTTGGGCAGCATTTTTCGGATTTTGGTTTATTCTGGATTATAATCACCGTCGTTACATCGTATAGCCATCGGGAAACAAAGCATACAGGCTGCTAGAATTATTAACATGTGATAAAGCCACATAAGCTAACCGTGCGAAAAACAGCTAATACTTAACCACATCTACAACTTTTAGCGTCTGACTATAGGCTTTATTAATTGTCATCGCGAAACTGGTCATAAGCTCACTGGAAACTGGACTCGTTTAAAACTAAACGGAAAATTGTTAGGAATGAGAGGAACCCGAGGCATAAAAACACTACCACCTGTGAAATCTCTGCTTCTATCAGGTTTTTTCGCAGAATCAGAAATTTAAAACAGAAAAATGCACTTTTAATCTAGTATTGTCGCAAAGCTTTGGCGGTCTTCAATTTCTTAGCAGCATTACGGGTACGCTACGCCGACTTTAAATTTGTTTTATGAGCTGGTAGTCGAGGAGCACTGAGGGATTCTAAAAATTCTACTGGGTAATTGGTAGATTCTTCATCTTTCATAACTCTGTTAATGGAGATATACTCTACATTATCCCCCGAAACAAAGCTCAAATCTTCAGCATTTATTGCCGCTGCTTGGTCGTTTCGTGGACTTAAATTAACTCTTTCGCAAAGCCATGAATTTTCGCAAGTTGGTATTTGCGTTGCGTTTCCATTCACGGATGATATGAGGTCTCGCATTCACGAAACTTCGCAGCATAGGTTTGCGTTTAGAACAAATTTTGCTTGTTCCTGAGGATACACACCGTTACCGATCTCAAGTTACTATAGAGGAAATATAGTAGCAATAGATACCACAATTCATCATCTAATTTGTTTCTGGTATTAATAAAACTGTAAGGCTGATATTTTTATTATAATTTGTTATGCTACTGCTTGGATTAACTTGGTAGAGTCTGAAATTGTACCCATCTTGACCATGGAAATATATCAAAGGATACTGCAGGGCATCATATGCTCGGTGTGTTTCACAAATACGTTGTCAGCGATCACTATGAGTGCGCTGCACGATGTCACGTCTATCACATTCCTGATTTACTAATGTTACTGCAACTTCGTCTGCAACGGGGACATTGTACTTTTCACGATGTTCTTCCGCAGGACGTCTATCAGCCTTATTTATAACTTTATAATTGTTATTTTGGCCTTGTGGGATGGAATCTATTGCGGCTTTGAAACTTCTGACATACGGATTTACTTGATGTAACATATTCTCAAGTTGAAATATAAAGTTGATGTTCAGCTGAGGAAAGTTATGATGTCGTATATGGGCCTGTTTATTGTAATTTGATACAAAATAAATTTAAAGAAATTTTTGCTCATTTTGGAGAAGCAAAGATCCAATCAAGTGATAAATTGGCCCTGACCTTAAAAGTTGGCTGTGATATGTTTGACCCCAAAAGATGTCATTTGGAATACACTATTATATAAACGGATATAGTCTAAAAATGTTTACAATGAGGATGCTCACTATTTAGTAAAACTTTTATAAAGGGGCTCATGATAAATTTCAATGAGCACTTTGCCACCTGAATAACATATTCCATTTGGTTCTTTTCTCCATTTGTGATTATTACAAAACTGACAACATACCACCATACCTACTATAGATGTGAATTCAGAGTAATCAATTCTGGGCGAATACAAATAACCTGTTTTCTCTTTGGTAATCCATGGAAGGATATCAATTTCCGCTCCAGTTTCTGGGTTTTCTATCAAACTTGATAACATTTTATTGAGTATATGCCGAAGTCGATCGGCATTTAGTCGTGACTGACGCTGTTCTGCAGTTTCTTTCTTCTTCTCGATCAACTGTTAATCGAGATTCACGATCTAAACTACTTTCCAGCTTTCTAGACTGCAAAGTTCGTGCTTTTTGAGAGCTCAGGCAGGTTTCCCTATCAGTAAAGGTCTCAGACTCACGTGATATTGCATGAGCCTTGCGATCGGTGGACAAACATGCCTCACGCAGCTCCCTGTTCATCCTAACTCAAGTGGCCATCATTCGAGAACGATGTGAACTTAATCGAGATTTTCGCTGAGCTGAAGTTTCTGTAACATGAAACCTGGCCTGACGTTACTGAAATGCAGTGAACTAATGAGAACTAATCTCATCCTTATAGCATTTCTGCTGCACCGGGAGAGGTTGGATCTTTTTCGAGACATTCTTATAATAAGTAGTAATTAGTACTAACTCAGCGTTATTTAGTAAACACATACTCATCATAAACAAAAAAATTAAATACTTACAGATTATTACACAGTTTTAACTTTATTACAGTTTAATAACTATTAAGACGTATTAACCTAACCTATTAATTATCGAAAATAAAGGAAATGTCTAATAGATACATTTATTTATTAATTAATCGCAAATTACTAAATTGTTTATTAATCATAAAAATTAAGAACTTGTATAAACTTGTATTTACAGTTTAACTAATAAGACGTGTTTACCTAATTTGAAAACTAATTCACCTATACTATATACATACAATAAGTATTTAGAAACCCTAAAATATAAATAAATAAAATAAGCAAATCGTCATTGTTATCGAATGCAACTGTTACGCCATGCGCCTCCGAAAGCGGCCCGGCTCTCGACGTGCTTTATCTATACATATATAAACAACCCACTTTCCAGCCTAACCTGAACCCTATTTCATATGAATGATGATATATATCTGAGTTCAACTTAAATTGGACATTTAAAATTTCCGAAACTGATCATTTTTAACTTCTATTTATTATCATATTATTATTATTATATAATCATACTTTTATATAGACCATTATAGAGTTTACTAATGTTTCATACAATGCATCTGAACAGAGAAAGAATTTAGATAGAATAAATGTTCAACGTGATTCTTGAAATTGACATAACTTTTTTATTTATGTACCAATTGACATGAAACAAACACTAAATGTTAAGTGAAGCTTATTACAATATATTAGTGAAAACTGCATCTAAATCGGATCAGCCGTTTCTGAGATTAGCGTGCACAAACACACAGACAAACAGACAAAATTTTTAAGAATCATTGTTTTGGGTCCTATTTGCGTTTATAAAGGTCCTAGTAATATTTTTTCTTATATATCTTCCATGTACAGACAGCGATCCGTTACATTTTTATTATATGTATAGATTATTATTATTATTTAAGTATACATCATTATTATATTCATTAATTTAATTTATCAAGAAAACCCGAAGGTCTTCGATTAGTTTATTTATGTCAAGTGTCAGTTTTATAGATATTCTTACGCGTGCGCTCGGCGAATCGAAAATGAGATTTAATGGAATCATTGTTGAGGACTTCGATAGTGTTTATACTGTTAATATACGTACGGACCGGACCGCGGACATTGTATGTCGAGCGGCCGAGGTCATCAGTCCCCTAACTAAGGATGGGGAGTAAGATTTTTCAAAAAGATTGATTTTTTTATTCGATTCACAAAACATCGATGTCCAAGAAATCAATCTTTTTTCTATTTGTTTTATTTCACTGTTTATTCGTAAATAGTATTCTTATATTGGTCGGAAATAGGCTATAATTATCATTTATTCCCAAAACTTTCTAATTTTTTTTTTTATTAACAGTACTAAAGATCATCAATAGCAACAAAGCAAAAAAAGAAAAATGCTTAACCTCCTAAGGAAACTTGACACTGCACTGTTTTATTTTTACCTGTTTAGAGATGATCATCATACCATAGAAAAAAACGACACTCTAATAATCGATACTTTATTAGTTTGAAAGATCGATCCTTTGGGCCTCGATGTTTTGTAAATCGATTCATCAAACTTAGATTCGAATCAATTTAAAAATCGATATTTTTCTGACAACATCGGCGAACCGCCGTACTATGTGCGCGGTCCGGTCCGTATGTTTGTTAACAGCATTATAGATAGAGCAGCGTTTCTGATAGATTATTTGTATCTTGTGTAACCTGGGCGCTTTTCTATTAATTATCGACGTCCACAACAAAACAATATTATAATATATATTAATATTACAAAAAAAAAAAATATAAAATCCAATCATTACAAATTTTTCGAATGTAATACAATTAATGTATGTTATTGATTTAATGTTATTTAATAAGATACATTAACGAAATTTGGTTCGCTTACCTACTCTATCAGTATAACTGTCTTTATAGACGCGCCACTATTCCGATTTCCAACTGGGGAGGATTCTTTCATGCAGTACCGTAACATGTATTACACTACACCATACACACTACACGCAAGTACACGGGTTCCGTTAGGGACACGTTGAGACCTGTAGTTTTTCCCTTTAAACGGTATAGCTAGAGCAAATTCCTTAGAATTTAAGTCCCACACTGAGGTCCGTACATTTTTGGTACATAATTCACGAGCAAACTCCGTTTTAATTCATTTAAAATACAAGATTTATAAGAAATATGTTGACAAATCGCTGACAAATATAGTTATATTTTTCTAAACGAGAGTCGTTACTGTTTACAGACTAAATAGGTCGAATACATATCATCCTCCCAGTGTAGTTTAAGCGACAACATAATTCTCTAAGTAATGCTCCGAATCAGAATGTTGGCCCATAAAGGTGATGGATGAAAGGAGACTGCATGCAGCCGAGATGAGAATGTTGAGATCGATGTGTGGGGTAACAAGAACGGACAGGAGTAGAATGAATACATTAGAGGAAGTTGGAAAGTGGTACCAGTGACAGAGTAACTAAGGAGCAGGCGTCTGTCTTGGAATGGGCATGTAATGCGCAGGGAGGAAGAGGATGTTGTAAGAAAGCTATTGGATATAAATGTGTGGACGGGTATAGGAGAAGAGAAAGTCAAAAGAAATGATAAATGGACTATGTGAAAGATGATATGCTTAGGAAAAGAGTGAATGTAGGTATGATCTCAAATAGAGATGAATGGAAGACGAAGAAATGTTGGGCCAACCTGAAACAAAAATGGTATAATGTCAAAGATATGATGAATCCGCCAAGTAATGTGGTATGCGTCTTTCTCTGGCAGATCTATGTACGGGTTCTGTGACGGGTTCTAAGGACTTTCTTCTTTTACTATTGGACAATCAGATACTACGTCCTCATCAAAGGATACTGATCGAAGTGGTGTTAGTTGTCGATTAGATACTGTGAATTCACGTCCATCTGCATATCTCTTATGTGAATACAGTGAGTTCCACTTCCTCGACTAGTGGGTCATAGTTTGAATTACGAACATTCATTTTCACCAGAACATGCCCTTCGGTTAGTAGCCTTGACGGGAACGATACACCATTTGAAGTCCTTCTTGGATTATTAAAAAGTAATTCGTGAGGAGTTACATTCGTTGTTGTATATAATAAAGACCGTATGCGTAGTCAATTCGAAAAAAAAAAAAACAACAGCAATCAATCAATCAAAAAATCAATGTAGAACAGTGTCAAATATATTAAAGAACTAAAAAATATATTTTTAATCAATTTTTTATTCTTTATTTTGATTGTAATGTCTAAATTACAATCTTTGTTAATATCTAGTATCTACGACTTAAAGTATGATAGAGTTTTAAATGGATACTTTCCATTCAACCGAAAGACTGTACTGCTGGACATAGGTGTGTCCCCAAAATATTGGCCATCGCAGTAAGTATTTGTAGTGCTCAGAGGATGGTGCTGCCCATCACCTGGTTTATCCCTTAGTCGCATTTTACGACACCGGACACAGACAAATGGGGTGGTACTATTCTTAGCCGGCACCACACCATTAATCCACACAATAAAAGGCATCATCTCTCTATTTGTATGCCTATTAGCTAGATGGCTTTATTGAAAATAGTTGCATGGTTTTTTTTTTATTTATACCCTGAAAATGTTGATATAGTTTTTTGATAGCTTCCCTGAGACGTGTCCGCAAAATATCTAAGTACAAATGGGGGGGGGGGGATGCTTTTTTTATGATGACATAGGGAATAGGAGTTCTGTATTGTGATTAAATAATATATCCATCAAGTGCAAATGGCTGTTTGTGTTTTCCCCAGAATTCTATATCTCCTATAAAGCAAGCAGTGACAGTGCACACTCCATGGTGTTTAGTTTGCGGGAAGGGGGCCCGTTTACACGAATGCACCAGCTGCCCTTCCTCCTTCCACTTGCCATGTAGAAGAGAGTGGCTTGTTAATATTCTGCGTGAGTTGTTACAACATTATCTATTTGAGTTTTTGGCGGGATCTCAGTCTGGCATGTAGCAGTTGTTTTCTTTAATTCATTAAACTTGTGTATTGACTCTATATCATGTATCCTTGGTGGCGTTTTGCGTAATACAGTTTGGTTATTGTGTACAAGTTAAGTTTATTATAGGAAATAACGCGTAACATTTATTCTAAGGTGTCGATAAAGCTCGATTGAAAGTTCGAGTAGGCTGGGCCACCGTTTTGCTGGAGCTCGGTAACGCTGATACAAGATTGAAAATACATTGTACATGACAGTGGCACAAATTGTGTTTACACAGATTGCCATTAACTATCAAAGAAGCGATTAGAGTGATGAAATTTAAACTAATTGTCAGGGAAATTAAATAAAGTGATGTAAATAATTAATCCTATTTAAAAAATGGTATGTATTGCCTACATAGATGAATAAGTTTGAAAATTTAATATTACCACTATGTTTATCAGATCGAAAGAATCCACCACAGAAAGCCCATAAGCCGACTAAATTCGTCGAGAAGATTCTATCGAGCACCAGAATGAAATGCACCACGAGAAAAGATAAAGAGAATGTGGATTTATGCCCGAGTTGTATGTGGGGTCCAAGAGTCGGGTGTTCTTCTTACAATTCATTCAGTAATTTACTGCTGTTTAACTGGTTAAGCACTAACCTGGCGTTTACGCCAGCTTCCAATTGTTTTCCTATTGTCAAATTTTTATTGCTATTCATTGAAAACAACACATTAAATGAATTTTATAGTTTGTATCTTTTACTGTAACAAATAATTTATATTGTCAATAATATCTGTAGTTATTTCTAACACTTTATTATCTTGTGCCCGATATGGCGACATGCTCGCCCCCTGTCACATCTGGGACGGAACTAAGCTCGGCGAAATGCGGGTGCTGTAGTTCGCTATTTCAAACCTGCCTAACCAATAGGGGATTACACGCGTGAGCTTATGTGTGTTATGATCTAGTAGCTGTGTGTCCACGACTGCGGCCTCTTTTCACTACATTTGATTTTTTTAATACGGAACCCTAATTATTTACCAATTTTGTTTTGCTACTAACATTAAGCAAATCTGTTTCTCACAAATTCGAAGTCACGCTTGTTAGTGAAACTGTGCACGGAATAGCATTTTATTCACAATTTCATGAGTTTTATATTTTTTTAAGCGTAATAATTTTCGAAAAATTAAAGTAGCCTAAATTACGCAGAGATCTGATAGAAAAAGTCCCGTCAACATCGGTCCAGGCGTTCCGGAAATTACACGGAATAAACAGACAAACATAAAAAAAATATATTTTGATATGGTTATCGTATATACATTTATATTTATTTATTTTAAAAAAAATGTTATTTTGACATACAAACAAACACTTCAATTTTATTTATTTTTATAGGTATATTAATTATGTAAAGAGAAAAGAGGTACTGTTTAAGTACACAGCGTGCAAGGACTTTTTTTTAAATAGTGTCTCTGCAAAATGTCGGCTTTGTGTCTAATGGTAAGTATCATGCAATCCAAAAACAGTGCCGACCGTCGCTACCTCCAGGTCCCCTTTCGGAAGGTGCACAAGACGTGCTTCGATCCCCATCTGGGGAAGCTCTCTTGTAGCCGCTGTCAGCGCGATACAGTGACACTGCATGCACTAGCATCACACGCATCATACTGCACACACACACACTTGCACACTACACGCAAGGTACATAGGCTCTGTAAGAAGGGACCTTTATTATTTTACAGATTTACTAACTGTTCGGTTATCTAGGGTAAAATCCGTGGATTTCTTATCACGGGTAGCAGCTCAAGTCGAGGTTCGTGCCATTTTGGTGCCCTTGTTCTTGTGCAAAATAGTAGATTTTTAGGCTGAGTGCCTTAAGCGCTCGTCTCAAAGTTCGGTCCCTTCCCTTCCTGTCAACAGCATAGGTTAGATAAAAAAAATATCCATCATCGCTCGCCCCTATCATACCGGCCTGAAAAAATAACGAAGTTTTTTAAAAATACTATATAGAAGTGGTCACCAAAGTGCGCCCCGTAGGCCGCGTGCGGCTCTTGGACAGTATTTATCCGGTCCACGACGTAGCCGACTGTTTTAGTAGATAATGACTCTAAACAGAGTTTACAAATAGTGAATTAACTTGTCAAAAATAACTTCATAGTATAGGTTGTGCCATGTATATGATCCCGTGTCGACCCAGAAAGGCGGCGGATGGCACCGTGGGGTTTTTAGTGAGTATTCCCGGCGCTCCACGCCGGGCTAGACCCACATACTCCCTGCCAACTTAACCGGGGAGAATTTACTCCCCGCTTAAGTTGATAGGGGGATGCGCAAATGAATTTTCCCACGAAAAAAAAAAAAGAAGAAATAAAGGTTGTTCTATACATCCATCCATACATTCAACCGAAAGACTGCTGGAGATGAGTATCTCCCATAGAATTCCACAACGACCGGTCTTGCGCCACCAGCATGTAGCGGACTCCCGCGAACTTCACCAGGTCGTTGGTCCACTTTGTGGGGGGCCTACTCACGCTACGTCTTCCAATAGATTGGTACTGCCATACAAGGCCTATGGAGAATTCGCGTTTGAAAGTTTATAAAAATATTTCAATTAACAGATGGTGTTAACTATTTAATATATGAAAGTGCGGCCCGCTGTTGTACCTGTCATTGACCTATGTGGTCCTTTAAACAATGAAATTGAAACGAAACGTTACTTATTATAAATAGAATTAACAAAATAAAAAAAGAAGAAAACTAAAGAGAGTGCAAGTTCGCGTCCTACTTGCACTCGAATGGCCTGGTCAGCACCTATGTAGATATTAAGAACCCTTCCACTTAGCTGTAAAGGGCAGCGGATGAAGGTGGGAAGATGTTGTAATAGCACTCTGCTGCTACGTGGAACTCTGGAGGCTCCAAGCGCTGCTGTATCGAGAAGCCAGCAGATGGTCAGCAATGGTTTCTCTAACAGGACGAGACAGGTGCAACGCTATTGTACCAGAGTCAGCCTCTCTGGTCTTGGTCCAATCTGGTAAAGGTTTGGCCCCAATCTTAAACCCTGTAATCCAGACGAGATGGTTTGGGTTGGTGTGTGGTGAGATCCATCTCTGCTGCCAGTGGAAACGGCCATGGCGAGCTTTAAGCCTAGCCAACCGCTTCCAACTGACTTTTGAAGAGAATGAAAATCGCCACGTGCGGCGTTTACAATAAAAGAAAAAAAAGACAAACAAAAAAACAGAACAATAATTATGAAATTATAATTGCAACCTATTGACTTTATAGAGTTTAAAATAGTTTCTAGATTCTGGTTAGTTGTTAAAATGTAATTGTTTTAAAATATATCTCGAGACAGATATTGACTGGTCCGAGAAGTCTTTCCAAAAAGGTCGGTCAGTCTTGACCGTTTCCATAGGTCAAGTACTTAGCTGTTAACTGTTGGTTTTTGAAAACTGACCAGTCAGACCATCGCAACTTGAATTCTTTCTTTTATAAGTAGCCAATAGTATCAATGTTTTTTCCAACTCCTCTACAACTGTCAAATTTCGAAAAGTCACAGATTATTCGTGTATTTTGCAAGCTTGACATAAACAAAAAGATATTATTTCTTTATAAACTATGATTTATTTTGTAAATTAAACCAACTTATATAATCCTAGATATGCCCGCGACTTCACTCCCGTGAAATTCTAGCGTCCCATCCCGTCTTTCATACCAAAATTCGCCGAAATTCGGGCCAGTAGTTTTTGCGTCATTTCGAACAAACAAACAAAAAGTGTCCTGTAATAGATTCTGAATCCGAGCATAGTGTTTTTCTCAAACATCATCAATGTAAATATAAAAAATCTTCATTCTCCAATCTGTAGATTTTGTCCCGTGAGTCTTTTGTTATATATACATATAGGTTATCTAATATGTCTTGTAAACTTCCAAAACAGTCCAAATTATTAAAACATGGTATAGCGCCATCTATGAATAATTGTCAGAAATACATATAAAATTTGCTTACGTAATCACCATTCATTACACTTCGGCCCCATGTAATCAAAAATAAACAAAACTTGAACCGTCTAATTATAGTTAGAAATAATATTATGTTCCGCGTTATATTTTTACCTATTGATATTATAATTGATTCATAGATGGCGCTATACTATTTTTTTAATAAATTGCACTGTTCTGAAACTAAAGAAAAATATTATTTTTTAAACCAATGTCAACAGACACTGCCAATTCTGACACAACAAACATATCTATCCATATCTTTTACGATTACCAATCCATGATCAATCACGTGTCATCGTTAGAGTTGGTACCGCGTGGACAGGATGTTATTTTTGAGAATATTTTTTATCTTAAGCAATTGACTAAGGAAGGCAATTCTTAGCGTTTTTAAATTTATATATTAAACATAACATAAGCTCACGCGTGTTGTCCCCTATTGGGTAGGCAGAGGTGAAATAGCGAACTACAGCACCCACATTCCGCCGAGCTTAGTTCCGTCCCAGATGTGACAGGGGCGAGCCTGTCGCCATATCGGACACAAATTCCATACTCCGGGATGATACCAAGTACAAAAACCCAACATAATTTGACCCGACCCGGGGATAGAACTCAATTATTAATCTTTAATTAATATTTTATTATTTATTTTTTATCTTTATTATTTATCGATTAATCTTTTATAAACTAAACTGTGGTCAGATCGCGATCACAGGCGAACACTAGTTTGATTTATATCATAAGCTCGCGGCTCCCCCCGTATTTCATATATTTTCACTGCATAATATACTTTTTAATATGACGATAAAATTATAGACCTATAAAATGAGAGAATAGGAAGACAATAGGAAAACAATGGAAAGCTGGCGTAAACGCCAGGTTAGTGCTCAAGGGGTTAAGGAAAATAATGTTTTGATGGTGCTGTTCATTGAATTCATTTCACAATTCACAATAAGCTTTAAGTTTTTTTTTTCATGGAACCCTAATTTTTTTTTTTTGGTACTACATAAACAAATATACTTCTCACAAATTTAAACACCTACCAGTAAAAGTGTGCAATGAATCAGATTTTACTCGCAATTTTATGAGATTTATGTTTTTACACGGAACCCTAATCATTTTCAACAAAATACGAATTACGCGGAATAACTTCAGGTAACAGTCAGAAAAAGTCCGTTAAAAATCGGTCGAGCCGTTCCGGAAATTAGTCCGAACAAACAGAATATGGACAAAAATTGTAAAATTGTGTTCAATTTTATTCAGAGATAATATTTTTGTATAGATACGATGACGTAGTGTGGCACAAGCTCGGCTCGTGCTCGTGGTGGCCGGCCCGTGTCCTAACTCCAGGTGCTACGCCGTCCTGCCTTTTATCTAGAAATAGGTCTCCGCATCACTGGCCTCTTAGATATTATGGTAAAATATTCATTATAACTTTTAAATATTTCTTTTCAGTCTGAATGATTTTTCCACCAATTAATTAGCGGTCTTCAATTAATGTTTGCGCTGCCCTTTGATGACACGCGATTTTTACGAACTACCCACAAAGTTCGTTGAAGTTGTAAAGGCCTCTCTGGTAAACAGCATTAGCTAGGTTACAAAAATAAATTGTCGGAGGACAGTCGTTCGCTGACATTGGACTGAGCGTGGTACTGTGACAATGATTCATATATTACACGAGGGTACTACAAGAATATTATCTTTAAATACAGGTATAGGTAGGTTACCTAGCAACGACAAGGTTTGAAGATCGCGGATATCTCACTCCACCGCTCTTCCCTCTTGTGATGATTTCCAATGTCCAGTTCCCCCTTTCGAAACTTAGGTGATTAATGGACGATTAGGTAACGGATAAATTATGTAGAACTTTGCTCACTAAAAATCCATCGTAACATCCTTAGGGCCCATTATCGAGGAAATCTCGTATCGCTTCACATTAGAAACTATAATGGCGCAGTAGGTAGTGTGGCCGGATTTCGCGTCAATGGACGTGGGTTCGAGTCCGCCTATCCAAATCTAAAATCAGCCTACCATTAAACTCTAAAATCATCTTTAGCTTTCGATGAAGGAAAACCTCATGAAGAAACCATATCATGGTGGTAGGGCATTTTCTAGTAATGCCCGACTTTGTTACCAACTACCCTCAAGTTAGAAAACCTGTCACCAAATACCAAACATTTGTGTTCGCTTGAGAAGCAGTACATCTAGGCTTAGTGTGTTTACCATCCTTGACCACATCGTCACTTAGTATCAGGTGCGATTGTGACCAAAAC
Source organism: Samia ricini (assembly GCA_014132275.2). Taxonomy (NCBI): domain Eukaryota; kingdom Metazoa; phylum Arthropoda; class Insecta; order Lepidoptera; family Saturniidae; genus Samia; species Samia ricini. Next base: position 13,817,356 of record AP028158.1, read on the forward strand.
CATGGTAAATCTAAAAATTAACGCCATATCAAAATTATCACCAAAAATATTAGTTTACTAATAGCATTAATTCTAATTAGGGTAGTTTATACTCTTCAACTGGAGTGAGAAATGGTAACTACCCACAACTGTTATGAGGGTATGTGATTAATATTATCTGTTTATTGGTTTTTTAGTGTTTTGTTACTATCAAATATGTGAATGATTTTTGCTTGCTTGTTTAATATTTAAAAAAACGCATGCTCTAATTTATTCTTGGTACTTTATTATACATATGTGTATATATATATATATATATATATATATATATAAGATGGAGCCCGCGGCTCCGTCCGTCTTTTATATGTTCTTTAGGTGTAAGTGAAAAAGTGCATATAACATTTAATCTATACCTAGCCTAAAAAAACAAATGAATGAAGAAAAGTGAGTCTTTTATTTTTATTAGCGGAAAAAAAAAATGTGCTTATGTCTTTAGTCTTATCACTAAATTGAAAAAAAAAATGAGAGAGTGAATGAAACCACGAATAATTCCGCGTCGAATGGTAGTAGGTCCTACCCCGTTATGATCAGTATTTTTGAGGTGATGGTACATCAAAATAACCTCATTTACCTAATATATATATTTATCTTTTTATATTTGTGGTTACAGTACACATATAATTAAGGGTTACAAAATGGTGTAGTTATATGGGAGTCAGGATAAATTTATATCTATTCATCTACATACTAAACTGAAAAACAGATTAAATAAAAAAAATATACCTACTGAAAAATAAAATTTCGATTAATTGTCTGATAGAAATATTATCTGTAACAAAATTAAAGATAATGAACTGTACACATAAACACTGACGATAAAATTATTGAAATGATTTGAAAATATGATATAAAAAATTACATTTATCATAATATTAGGTTGGGGAAAAAGTTTCTTCGCAATTTATATGAAAACTCAAGACATTTAGTTCAAACTTTCTGCCATCTTGAAGGCAGTGCCATGTTCTGTTGCTGGAGAAATTTTGCAATAAAAAACGCGACAAGTAGTTTTGGCTACCCTCTCTTGATGTTAACCTGACACTGCCTAAAGAATTTTGAAGAGACTAAAACAAGGCTACATGGCTGATTAATTCCTAGTTCTTCAGCTATGTCGTATTCAGACGCCAATCTTGCTCCATTTTTTCAAAAATGGCATCGACTTTATCCGTTATAGGGCGACAAAACTTTACACTACTCTTACTGACACTACAATACGCCCATAAACATAACAATTTTTTTTTTCGCGGCTTGCGTTGCATTTTTCATTTTCAGGAATAAAATTTTAAAATATATCGAAATTTTTCATCACATTCACTCATTTTGACAAAAAGAAAAACTAATGAAAAATAGGTGGAAACATTATATTAATTCATTTCTTTTTTTTTATGTAACCTTTTTCATCAAAACCAGCTACAAATAGTAAAGCGAAAGAGGTTTTATTAAAATTTTATACATACTATATGCAATAAGACTTTTTCCCCGACCTGTTATGTAGGCATCCCTAGGTCATAGTTCTAGAAAGAGTTTCCTTTCTTCAGGAACGTTGAACTACTCATGGGGGGAATCTTCTCGCACTTGCTTATTCCTACCGTGCCACACTTCCTCAGCTTTGGAGAGTGTCCGAGATCCGATGCTTCGGCAAGCCATGTTAGACGCGTGCGATGAATATATAACTGTATATTTGACTTAATATGCTTGTTGTCCGCATATATTGATATAATATGCTTATTGTCCACATTTGTTGTTTGCTTATACGACAACTTTAAATTTGCAATTGTTGGTTTGTAGACCAGTGGCAGATTCAGATATGAGACCGTTCAAGTATGACGTAAGCAGAGTTTTAGTTATTTCTGAACCTCTCCCCTCCCCAGCTCCTTTTTCAGCAAAAGTAAATAAATCTCCCCTCCCCAGCTCCTTTTCAGCAAAAGTAAATAAACCTCGAGCTCCGCCCTTCCCTTTTATGATGCTCCTATAAACAATAATATCGTATTCGTAACAGACTTATTCTTTTTTTTACCTATTTCCCCAGGGAACAGGTAATGCTTTCTTATAATACCATAATTTCCCGGTTGATCTGAGCCCTTCTTTGAAGGTATTTTTATGCAGTTTTGAATATATATACCTATAAGTAAATGCTACTGACGTAATCACAATCTCCGTCTCTTATGTTTCAAAAATAAGCAAAACATAAATAGATCTCGTTACGTAATACTTGAACGATCCCTATCATCATTATAGCCGTGAACAAACTATTGTTTTAGTTATCAAAAAATTAACTGCGTAACGTGTGATTCTGTGATAACTCCAGAAATTTGAAGGTCCTATGGTCACACTTGAACCAGTTCGTGTAATGAAAGTTTATGTCCAATAGAGTAACCAAGGCTATTTGTCTTGCGCTATACCAACCTTATCTAAATGCTAGGTCCGTATCTGTTATAGATGCAAAATTGTTGCCGTCTTTGGTTAGGACCTAGGACGTCCCGAAGTCAGATTTTGGTTGAAGGGAGATCAAATTTTTCACCTCCTACCTACGTCTTGGCACCCCCTGATCCTTTTCCCCAGGACCGAACACTCCGTTCGCGCTGTGTAGGGTCCAGTACTAGCTAGGACCAGGCTAAGCTATACTTGGCATGGTTAAGTTTACAACGTAACTTTAGAATATTCGAGAAAACTGTATTTAATATAGGGAAATGTTAATTATTGTTTGTTCCTTTAACAAAGTGAACTAAACTCAAAAGAGTAGAATGAAAAACTGAAAATAATGCCTTTCCAAAACATTATTCACAGCTTCATAATCTAAAAAATATAATATGTTAAAATTTCAAATACAATACCTACCGCACGTATCCGACCATGATAAAATAATATATTTATAACAAAGAAATATTTTATCAGATTTCGCGATATCGAAATTATTATTACAATTTGATGACAATTTAGTAAAGTTACAAAACCAACAGCTTATGTTCGATAAAACGGCTTATGTTGTACTTAATTAATGATTATTTGCGCTGAATAAATTTATGAAGGTAAAATTAATTGTAAGATTTCAAGAGGGTAATCGTAAAGTTTTCATAAAAATTATCTTTTGTAAACAGAGTTTTTTAATGTTTATATGTTGATTTTGTTTTATAATCATTCAAGTAAGTAATAATTGTAGAAGTCAAGGGAATTTAGTTTCAAATAAATAGAGTCATCAAGTAATTTTAAAGCACAAAAATTTTAATACTTCAGTTCACTTCAGTTGAGAATTAATAGAAATTAATGCATAAATTTGTATGTAACAACACGTACAAACTCTTCTCAAAAACTATTAGAAACTATGTTCCGTTTCCCTTCGTGATATTTATTTATATATGGATATAATAAAAAATTGTAGTTACTGTTTTAAGTAAGTACTTTTTGTTATTATAAGTTGAATTCGCGACCTTTATTGTGAATTGTTTTTTTAAACAACTGACATATTTATTAAATTTTTATTGTTGTATTTTGTTATAAATCTTTATAGAATGTTTTTTTTTAATATGACCAATAATTTTTCATTGTTCATAAAAAGAAATCCTTTGTATTTTTTTAAAGTCTAGAATGAAACAATCAATTATTGGGTACAATAAAAAAAACGTAGGTAGAGTCTGATGAAAATTTAATATTATATTTAATTTATTATATCCATATAAATAGGTGCTAAGCGGCATGTACCGACTGCTTACTAACTAAAAATCACTTTTAAAATACATCGTATTAAGATATAAATTTGCATGAAGCGTGATTATATAATCTGCATGATTGAATGAATATATTATCTTTATTAAATAGTGACGGCAACGGATGCACGTACGTACAAATCGATTAACACTTATTTTGTTTCTATTAAGAACCGTTTAAATATCGATCAATCATAGTTTGACGTGCGATCTTAATCCGACAAAATCGCACGACAGATAACATAATGATTATTGTGTTTGTTTATCAAAAGGATTATTAAGGTTTCCAAGAAGTTTGTAATTTTATATTTGGAATCAATAAAACGATTATATATAATTTAACATTGTTTCATTTGTACCTATTTTTTTCTCACCTACGCGTGTATTTTAATAGTAACACTTCTAGCGGCTTCGTATGTATATGAAGTAAGTTTAATATTGTTTAGAGTTATCTTCCATATCTCCTTATATTCTTCAAGTTGCAAGAACTATTGATTAATAGTGACATCTATAGTGTCTGGTCATGTAATCAAGACTCACAATTTCAGTTATTTATATTTGCATCGGCTAAATTGAAAAAATCAATCGTCAATTGTTTAAATACTATTCTAATTTCACTCTACTTTGGTAACTTTCGACCAATTCGGATAATTTTATGAACACTGAATTGAATATCTAAAATTAGACTGGTTTTAGGCTAACATTGAATGAAAATGTAATTAAAAACTATCCAAAGTTACGTTAGTTTTTAACTAAAACTAAACCACCTTTCATTTTTTACTAAGAAAAGTTGACATACGGATACAGAAATTAAACCTTTAAATTATGAATTGAAAAAAATCTCAAAACAGTATTTGTCAGCCGTTTTTGAAGTTTTTATTCTGAGATAGCATTCAATTTCTCTTGATAATTCAAGTAAGATGGCCACCGTTTTGCTGAAAATTAGATTTAAGATTGCACTTCCGAATTGGCAGTATGGATAGATAAATCCTTCGCCTGTCCTATTGGACTTTTTTTTTCTATTATTACTAGATTTGATCAGAGATGTATAGTATTGTCATACACTGTGAGTAGGACACTATATTGTATAAAAATAATTACAATCATTTGTTTAAACAGTTGTCTAATCTAAATAAAATTGACTACTTATTGCATTACACGTGGTAAATTCTCGAACGACTAGTTACCCTTTAGGCAGTTATATTTGATAACCAGTTATCTTCAAAATCAAATGAAAAAATCTTTATTCTCTGAAAAGGCGCTTATGAACTTCAAAAAACTATTCGCCTCAAAAACATCTTAGTGGAGAAGAGCCGACAAGAGACCCGATCTCCGGTTTTTTTTTTTTGTTGTTGTAAAAAATCTGTTTTTATAGATAGTATAAATTATACAATTAACAATAAAAAACAGTTTTAGCGAAAGCCCAGAAAAGAAATCATTTCCAGACATCAGTACCGTTCACGTAATGTCCACCTTATAATCTTTTGAAATTAAGACTAAGACATAGTGCTTAAACCTGTTGACAGATAATGTTTTTTTCGTATCTTATTGTAAAACCAGTCACGATAGAACAACAAACGCCTAAAAAGCTTTTAGTAGAGGACTTACTGAGCCAAAAGCGTGAGATAACTAATAATCAAAATGATTATTTCTGGTATTGAAATTATGTCGCCACTTATGCTATATCAAGCTAATTTAAATTTTTACCAACATACATTAAATTAGCAAGTATGTACGGGAGGGCTAATATACTATTTTTTTGTAACTTATTCTTTAGTGATTTTGCGTAATTGCATGTTTTCAATTGCTCGTACTGAACGTTTTTGTATTATAAATATGTATCTATCTCGGCTAAGGCTATTAACACATATTCGAACATCAGATGAGAAGTCACTCAAAATGGTGTTTTATAGAAATATAATTTTTGAGAAAGGGAAACACGATGTGTAAGGTAGGTCTGCAGAACCATAAAAAAATAGCCAAGCCATAATATCAACTCTTGGGTACATGGAATATCAGATAAATTTGACACCATTTTTTAAAACATTATTATTAATAAATAATAATCTGTTATTATATAGTTTTAGATATTAAGGATAGTTATAATGAAAATCTTAAAAAAGGAAACAAATACATTATTTACATCGTTTTATTATTTTTATACACAAAAAATAATACTTTCTTCATTATCATATTTCAACATTTAGCACAAGCATTATAATTTTACATGTGATTCATTAATTACTCTTTTGTACTTAAATTAAAAAAAGAACTAAAGGTAAGGTTCATTATAATGTAGAATATTAACAATACTAAAATATTACCATTCGGTAAAGATTTCAAAATGTAGTTTTAGTGACAATTTTTAAGGGTAATATTTCATACGAGATGCATTCATTTATAACTTCTACACACATTAGAAATTGATGTTATAAAAGTCGAAAAATTTAACAAGCTTATTAATATTCCATACATTATTTAGTAAAAAAATTATAAATTTATTAGAACTTAAATCATATTTTTATTACCAATTCGAAACGCAATATTTAATAATAAAAAATAATTAAGTTATTTATTATACTTATACGTGTTAATAAAAGTAATAACATTTTTGAATTCAGGGTAAATTATGAGTTCGTAAAAATAAAACAAAAGTACTGTAGGTTTTCCTTGTATATTTTAAAATATTTTTTCGTCAATCGGCAATTTTTGGATTCCGATAGTCGATAAAACAGATCATACGTACATTTTTTTTTTTCAAACTATTAAGCATGGGTTTAACCTTTAGCCAGACTCAACTAATGTCAAATAACGATTTGATTTAAGTCTAGATTTTCTTGGATTCATTAAAGCATCGTAAACATCTCTACGATCGATATCGTATGCATCTCATAATATAATTCCTTAAAAGTGTATATTTATACATTACATTTTAAAATTACATCTTTCATTTAATATAAAAGTAATGGCCAAATTTTACTTTCCAAAAAATAAGAAGAACCTAGACACCATACAAAATTATTAAAACTTTATACAAATTAATAATGCACAATAATTGTATTAATTAATTTAATAATATAATTGTAATAAAACAACCACGTCAATTGAGACATGAATGAAATAATCATAGACACTTCTTATTCACGTAGGTAACGTATTGATTTTAATACACGATAAAACACGTCCGTTTCTAGAAAATACGAGACAAACTAAATACTTATTTAGTCATATATAAGTCGTTGATTTTAAATGTCGATTACCCATAAAAATGAGACAATAGGAAAACAATGGAAATCTGGCGTAAACGCCAGGTCAGTGCTCTAGGGGTTAAAGTGAAAAACGATAAAGTAGGTCTCCAGGCATGAATTTTATGTACTGTTATTTAGATGTATCTAAATTTTTACTATCTCCATTCTTTTTATGCCTTTGATTTTATGCGATAATGAATTAACTAACGATTGACAATTTTATAATATTAAAAAAATATGTTTTCGTTTTTTTTAATAACAATTTAAAGTAATTTCTTAAAATTACCTACTATTGTTGAATATGGTCCGCCTAAAAACAAACCAGAGCATCCACAAGCCGACCCAAAATGTCTTAAACTTTCAACTTTTTAATGATCAATTTTGTACTTGGCTAATTCTGCTCGAATCAAATATAGCAATAATTCATATACATATATCATTGAGACATTTAATAATAGAACATATGTCGTATCAATTCACTGGTATTATTAAACATAAAAAAAAATATTGTGCTCGATTTAGCTTTAACATCACGGTTTCCCAACCTGAGAGGGCACTACTTATTTTTAGTATGTTTTTTTTATTAAAACAATTACTATTTATTATGAAACTTAGAGGCGTAAAGGTTAAAAACCACAATAACGAGGTAATGGGCCGTTTCATATTACGTAAGCTTCAATGTTTTGCTTATTTTTGTTGGCATGGGGGTCGGAAAGGTAATTATGTAAGCAATATTTATTTATTCATCTTAAGATTTTTGGTTCTAAATTATAACAATGCTTACGTAATCATCGGTTGACGGTTAAAAATAAACAAAATTTTGCTTACGTAATATTGCAATCGCACCAAATTGTTAATTAATAAAATCAACCCCTATTAGGTATTCGTCGATAAAAACTAAAATTCTGCAAATAATAAAATACGTTAAAATTAATATTAAAGATGGTCGCGGCTACATAACAACAACTAAATAACCTTATCATTGTACTGTCAATATTAATAGTATTATACAATAGTTTAAGATAAATACAATGAAACATCACAGACATGAAGTATGAAATAACAATTAAATTATGATCGCTTTATTTAAATTTTATAATGAATTTTATTTCAAAACAAAAATGTATAATTAAATCGACGGAATAATCAAAGATCGAAAGAGACGATTCTTTGAGTTTATACAATTTTGTAATACATACATTTATATTTTTTTTTAATTTGCAAATTAATTTACATACACTTTTACCGGATGTGGAGTTATATGAGTAACTAAAAACATTAATGTAATGAAAGAAAATCTTTAAAAGCTAATAAGATTGTATATTACATAAATAATCAATATCCAAATGCAATAGAAATGACACCTAAAGCATTTGTAATTAACTGTTAAAAAGTTCAAACGATTTATTTAAAAAAAATCATAGAAATTTATTTATATTCGATTCAAAGTATCGATTATTTTATATACATAATTCCTATATTTAAAAAAAAACACCTTTTAAAATACTTACATGTGATTAAATAATTTGAAATTTTTTTTTTTTTATAAATTTAAATTACAAAACGAAGAGAATAATCGACTCATTTTAGAATTTTTTATACATTAAACTCTAGGCACTTTAAATTATTCTATACTTAATAAACGAGCTATGAATTTGTTTGCTGAACGTACGTTTTCATTAATCTATCTGTCCACAATTCTCAATACTTAATAAATTTATATCTATTGGTTTTTTTTTTTGTATTTCTTTGTATCTTTATATGTTACTAGAGGGCTTATATTTGGTAAACAGCAGTAAGTAAATGGTAAAGTAATACATAATGTTGGCTTTGAAAGGGATCTTTTAAATATTACGCAAAAGCATCAGGGAAGCAGCGTCCACTCTAGCAGTTACGTCGCCCCGGACTAAAAGACAAATTACCACAGCTTAAATATATTTATTTAAAGTAACGTAAATCTTTTTCATTTACAAAAAAAACCAAAACATTTTGCTCAATGTTGTTTTAAAGGTTATTTTAAAATGTGTTTTATAAAGTTTATATATAAATTAATTGTCCTGATTGACTGATTCTTCAACGCAGATCCCAAATGGCTGAACCTAGAAACTTCTATAATATCAAATACAATGTATTAGATACCTTTCATGATGTAAAAATCCACTAAGAAACGATTTGTGGAAATCTTTAGCGAACGAAGAGATTGATATGCGATTTTTTGTCTTTATTGGTAAAATTTACCATATCAATTTTTGTAACCAAACGCACGCCGCGGCGCCCTCTAGTTTTGGCGCCAGACATACGTCTGGCTTGCCCCCCCCCCCCCAGAGCGGGTGCTGATGGAAGATCTATGATTTGCATATTTTTGATGATTGATGATTCAAAAATGATTAAGAATTTTATACGCAATACTTCTCTAATATAACATTCAATATGACTCCCAATATATTAAATACAGGAGTTAAATAAATCAATACGAATCATTTGAACTATTACATACACACTTGGTATTAACGCAAAAAAAAAAAAATCTAAAGATATCGTTACTACTTAGTAGTTTGTATAGACTTTGTAAGTACTTTTAAAAGTATAACATATTTTCAGTTCGACGAACATTACTGTGTTTATGACGTCACATTTGCAACTAATCAAATGCAGCTAGCATTTCATAACGTGGTGTGTGATGTTTACGATATTTTTTTTTATCTGGATGAGAGTCTCATTACACTTTTCAACGATATCCGCGCTTATCTACAAAGAACATACCGTATCAAATACATTTCCCAATTGATAAAATTGTGCGCCAAATCCGTTAAGCGAATGTACTTCACGCGCTCTTAATAAATTCATTATATTTTATTAGACGATTTTGCTTACAATGATCCAATGCTAATTGTACGTTACATGCTTTTAAAAAAATAACTCATATAAATTGATACCAAATTATTTAAAAAAAAACCAATAGAATCATCTGAATGTTCTAAATGTAAATACAAAGAAAGACAACACAATAGACAACATGACATAAGCTCACGCCTGTTATCCCCTATGGGTTAGGCAGAGGTGAAATAGCGAACTACACCACCCGCATTCCGACGAGTTTAGTTCCGTCCCAGATGTGACAGGAGGCGAGCCTGTCGCCATATCGGGCACAAGTTCCAAACTCCGGGATGATACTGAATAGAAAAACCCAATACCACTTGACCCGACCCGGGGATCGAACCCGAGACCTCAGAACGGCAGTCGCACAGTAATGCAACTGCGCCACCGAGGCAGAGGCAGCCAATAGACAACATGTGTGCAATATACAATACATACAAGATAAACTGATTTATACTAGGCATGTTAATGAAAATTAAAGATGCACTGAATTTACCAATGCAATTAAATATAATGTAAATTACCAATAGTAGAACTGAAAAAAAAAATGATTGTAACAAATACTTAAAATAATAACCGATCGTTCATAACAAAAATGGTTGAATAAATGAAAGGGTTAGCTATGAAAGTATAAAGTTCCAACTAGTCCCATTTCTTTTTCAACAAACATATTATATATTTTTAATCTGTATTCTGTTTCATGTGTGTATCGAATAATGTTTACCAATGTTAACACAATCTGAGTGTGGTTTACAAATATTACCTATAAGTCGAACTAAACTCTTGATTATGTAATAAACATTACACTTTTTCAACAGTAATTACATAATTACTAAGGCAAATATTCGGTATAAATATCTCTTAAAAATGACAATCTTACTCCGCGATCCGGCACATATACATATAAAAAAATACATACCGAAATATATATATACTAAACTATAACAAAACACTGTATTATCTATTATCACTTAGATAGTAAAAAAAAACATTACACAAAACTTCATTCACCGGGTCCGATGAACAATGCACTGACGGCAAATAACAGGAACACAATACCACCGATTATTGTAACTGTTGAAGAAGAAATAAAGCATGTTTTAATTTAATAGCCTAAAAACCATCTTCATTTATAACTTTCAATATCTCAATAAATCAGAAGTGGTGTTCAGAGGTGGCAGAAGGCGTGGGCGACCGCCTACGGCCTGGCGGACCGAGGGGCCTCGCGCCAGAGCCCAAATATATATCTATATATTACTAGCTGAGTGCCCGCGGCTCCGTTCGCGTTGTACATATCGCATTGCGTTGCTATTGGGGAAGGGGGGGGGGGGCGCAAGTGTGCTTCGCCCATATCATATTATCTCCCCGAGCTTTCAGTGAATGAAGACATCATGAGGAGACCACATCATGGTGGTAGGGCATTTTCTAATGATGCCAGCCTGGGTAGCTACCACCCTCAACTTTCAAAACCTGTCGCCAATTACCAATAGTTGTGTTCCGACAGCATCACTTGAAAACGAGTATATTTATGCTTACTGTGATTACAATCCTGGGACACATCGTCACTTAACATCATATAAGATTGTGATCATAGCATAGCGTCTATTACAGAAATAAATAAGACAATATAAATAATATTGTCCAATGCTACAAATACTGGGGAAACATCGTTATCAAAAATTGGTGTAGGCAAGGAGACGTTCGTTGAACTAATCTACCAATCACGTGAGCGATATGACAGTTCTCCGCGCAACGATGACCAATCAGAATCAAAAGTCAATAGTCTATGCAGCGAAGGTCAATAGGTAGGACGTGTACCCAGTAATTATTCCGTTATGGCCTAATACTACCCAAATTGACTGTAAATACAGTCAGTACTGTAAGTACAAAAGTAAATGTTGACACTCGATTTTGTCGTAGCATGTGGGAGTACAGCTTGTAGATAAATGAGATGAGTTAGCTATTATTTACTTCTTTCCCGTATGCTGAGCAACCAGACAATGGAAGCAAATAACAAATAGATTATAACTGCAGATGTTTTATGATAAAATCATATAATCTCTTTTATAGATAAACTTTTTATATTACATGCGTAAATACGCTGCAAACTATTTTTAAAGTACCTACTCCTAGTGATTTTTTTAGAAGATTAACAGACGACATAAATCAGAGTTCTTCAATAGTTAATATAAAATTGATTCAATTTAAGTTGATTCAATTAATCGATATCCATCAACAGCAACCTTGTAACAATACTGTAGTTATTGACGTTTTTATTCTTATACGAAAGTGAAGCCGCGGGGTGAAACTAGTTAAAAATATATTTATAATATACCAAGATCCTATTTGCAACTTGTCATTTCGAAAGTGATATGTAGAATTTGTTATCTAGCGATATTATCAGAGACTTAACATTAACAAAATCTATTTAAGGTTATCGGATTAATTAAATCAAACAAAATAAATACTTTCATTTCGCCGTACCTGCTGTCTTTTATCTTAGGTGTTGAGACTATACGGAAATTAAAGACTATTAATAGAGATCTGTATATAAAACTCTACATACCGCACGGTTTCGCTCGCTTACCTAATTAATCTAATTAACTAATCAGTCTTCCTTACAATCATTGCTTGCATACATATATCGGTAACTGTCAATAGTATAGTTGCGAGGGTCAATAGTATAGTAAAGAGGGTTCATAGTAACCATAATACTTAACGTCACAATAATACGAATACCGTGTCGAGCGACGCATATTCGAATTGCCCCATTCAATAAATGTGTCTAAGCTTTCGTTGTAAAAAAAAAAAACAGTGTGACGGAAATCATAGAATGGTCGTAGTGCCTGGTTAGTTACCACACACTCAAGTTAAAAAATATATCACTGAGCATATAAATCGCAACTATAGAACTGTGATCTGGCAACATCACTATCAAATAAACCTAATGTTTCAATACTATATGGTTGTCAAACTGAAACAGGCATGCATAGTAAATAAGCTTTTAATAGACCATTTATAATCATTATTATCAAAACCCATGTTACATAACAATAAGTAATCGAGTATTCGTAGGCAGATTGAGTGAGCTGGTTGTGGGAGAGAGAACTCAAGAAATTTTAGCTCTAAAAATCTTATTATTTTCAAACTACATTTTAAATTGCTTCAAAATCAGTTATTAGATAGCTGTTGACAAATAAATTACATCAAGGTTGTTTTTACCATACAAAGTATAACTAATGCATAAATATGCGTTACCTCACACTGTTTTATATGGCCCTTAACCAGAAAAGTGTAACTAATATTAGTATTTCTGTACTAATAATAAAAGCTTCGTCTGTACCTTTCGATTTTCTTTTAGAAAATTTTATGACACGTGTATATTTTTGAGGCAATACTCATTCTAGAATCTGACATTAAAAATTTGTGTATGTCAGGATTTAACTCGAAAACAGCTTTACCGATTCTGATGAAAATTCGTACACGAAAAATCTACGTAAAGCAGCTATTATAGTATATTAAAAACTATTGCTGTATAGTAGATTAAAGACATAATTTTTCAAATAAAACAAAAAGAACAAAATATGTTCGGCTTTAACGTAAAAACGGGTTGACCGATTTTGCTAAAATTTAATGCGCATAAAGTTTATTAAGTAGCGATTAATATATCATTGAGGCTACAAAAATATCAATTTCATTTTTAGAATTTTTTTAAAATAGTGTACGGGAAGCATATTTCGTTCGGTGACTGGATAGTCTATGAAAAAACAAAACAAAGTCCGGACACATTCCACATTCAATCAATATAAGACGAGGTAGCGGGCACCCACTAGTAGTATACAAACAAACTCACCAGTCCTAACTGATATCTTCTGAGCCACCATTCTGCCACCTATCACGGCCAACCCAGTACAGAGCGCGTGACCGAGGGATCCGCCGACGACCACGCCCACGGCATCCTCCCTGGTCGCAAGCACGACGGTCGCCAGCTGCGACCTATCGCCCACTCCGCTAAGAAAGTCAAAGAAGCCGCCTGAAGCAGCACTTTCAGTATCGCGTTACGTTTCCGCCTCCTGTTCTCAGCTTGACCTTGTTCTAACATGTCCAATGTCTCTTCCTTCTCCTCCTGAAAGGTGTTTCCAATATGAATATGTATATATATTTCTCGCAACACATAAATTTGGAAATATATATAAAATGCCACTGTACAGTGATTGTTTAAAAAAAAGATACAGACAACAAGTTTACATCATTTTTAGCGTAGCATCCAGCTGGATGCAGTTGGCGCAAGAGTTTCAGAGTGGACGTCTATCGGTTAAATGGATTGATGGATTGGCTTAGCATCTGGTTTAAATTGTAAACTATAAGTTTCGAACTATTTATATTTGCAGTTCTTACGGCTTCTAATTACTATTAAAAAGAAATCGCACCTAATGGCATCATGTGCTAGGCCAAAAATAACTTACAATTGTTGATAATAAAAAAAAACAGAATTTACACACATCACATCATCGTCGAACAGTAGCGTTACTAAACTATTATTTTTTTAGTACATAACATGCTACAATAGATGAAAAGTGCATACGATTAAATTATAAATATTATCATAATATTCCCAAATAAGCCTAGAGATTAAATTACTTATTCTACCTATAAATTTTTTATTGCTATTTATAATTAAATGACAAAATGTATCTAAAATGACCTGATAATTTATTCAATGTTTTACATAATTTCTAACGTACTGAATAATTTAAATACTATAAAATTAAAGTAAAGTAACATACGTGATAAAAAATAAATATTTTAATGAAATATACACTAGAAAAGTGTAGAAATACCATGGATAAATAAACTGCAGACAAATCAACATTTATCTAATATTTAACTAAAAACAACTGTCATACTCTCTAATGGCATTATTAAACGAAACGATAACTTGTAAACGTCTGCAATCTTATATTTTATTATATAAAAATTATTTATATTAGGTAAGAAATACCTTAGTAACGAAATAAATTAGATATTAGCTTCTAATGATAAACATTTGGCATGTAAAAATATTTTCATATGTCATATGTTTTCATATAATAAAACTTGTGCCATGAATGTGAAAATAGACAACTTAAAGCTGTTTCGAAGGCTTAAGCGCAGGAAAAGCTTTATTTAACAAATAAAAAAAAACAATATCTGAACGCTGTGATTACAATAAAAAAATATTGTGTATTAACATACATCAAGTCATCAAATGCTGAATTCCTTTGCATTCTTTTACAATAAATGAGATTCTGTATATAGGTGTACAAGCCGTCGAAAAGCTTTCACGAGATTATGTGGTATGTGCAAAAAACATAACTCAACAAAGCAAGGCTAAAACGAAACGAACAAAAAAAGAAACTATGGTGTTGTTCGTACTGCCAGGCATAATGACGTAAGATCACCCTCAACGCTTCTGACGGGGTCGATGGACCCGCTTGGGGCTCCACTAGCGACTCAGGGACATCCCCATCTGGTGACCGTGACGGTCCCGCAATTTGGGATTGACTTGAAGCGGCCGATATCGCATCAGGCGACCTCGAACCTTCTTTCGGTGATCCCTGTTGTGTTTAAATTTAGAATTTGTTTCTGGCAACACTGCTTACTTTATATGGCAACATTGGATAGTACTAGATTCAAAAATATTACGAATATTTTTTCATACTCCTTAGTCTCAAGGGGGTAAAAATAAAACAAAGGAATTCAACATGAAAATTACATGACAACAGTTTTATAAGATCGTACATATAAAAATTGCTATCTTATCTACTAAAGAAGGCATGATAGTACCGTTTCAAAAGATGTCACATTTTTATCTGTCCGTAATTAAGCCAAAAGAATAATAGTAGTGATAATTATAAAACAATTAAGTCTCTATAATATTGTTAATAACTGCAGTGTATATATTTTATGTTAGAAAATTAGTAATGTCTGAATACGTAATGATACCAGCCTCTAACTACCTATTAAAACGCATAAGGTGACAGAATAGAGAAGGAAACGAGACACAAAAAATCATGTGTTAGCGGTATCTGTAATTTTTTTCCGCAAAGTAATTATATTACGTACACTTTTGCTTACGTTATTGTTATTTCTTTATTATTCCATCTCCCATTCTGTTTTATTTTCTTTTATTCTCTTACGGGATCTTTTTTCTCATCATTATTTGTATCCAAAATTGAAGGCTTTAAAGGATTAACCTACTTAATTCTGATGATAAAATTGTTCATTTTGATAAGGACTTATGTTTTGGATGATGTATTTATAATTTTTAATTTACTTTATCACGGCAAAACGATCGCTGCGGTTAAAACATTAAAATTTTGATGATTTTTTTTGGATATTTGTCTTTTAAGGTAATGAAATCACAGCATTACATTAATGTTCAACATTTAATAATCTAGGCATAATCATGACAAGAGGAAGTGCTGACAGTAATATTACTGAAAACCTAACAAGAAAATACAAAAGAAAATAACAGACAGACAGAAAAAGGGAAATTATCTTTAATAATTTTTAAGATATATATTAAACCACCTTTAAAAATGGCTACGTAATGCCAACTCGGGTGGGCCGCGTTCGGGAAGCTACGCAGAATCTTCTCGTCCGAAATACCGAAGTGTCTCAAAACGAAAGTCTTTGACCAGTGTGTGTTACCAGACATACGGCACTGAGACGTGGTCGCTTACAATGAGCCTAATAAAAAAGTTCAAGGTTGCTCAAAGGCAATGGAGAGGGCTATCCTTGGAGTTTCACTGCGTGATCGAATAAAGAATGAGGAGATCCGCAAAAGAACCAAATTAACCGACATTGCCCGAAGAATTACTAAACTTAAGTGGCAGTGGGCTGGGCACATTGCTCGCAGAACCGAAGCCCGATGGGGCCAACGGGTTCTCGAATGGCTACCACGCACCGGAAGACGTAGCGTGGGTAGGCCCCCCATAAGGTGGACCGGCAACCTAGTGAAGGTCGCGGGAGTCCGCTGGATGCAGGTGGCGCAAGACCGGCCGTCATGGAGATCTTTGGGGGAGACCTATGTCCAGAAGTGGACGTCTTTCGGTTGAATGGATGGATGGATGCTTACTGAGCATAATTAAAAAATAAATTTATCTCTTTTGTACAATTGGTAATATTTTATAACATTAAAAGTCACATGAACTCTGCATCACAACTGATCATAGTATTTACTATGAAATTGATTGTACTTGTTCATTAATTACACAAACACTATATAACACTCGATAAAACTGATCAAAATATTTAAAAAATATCATATCTTTTGGAATTGAATCAACTGTGTGTAATTAACTCTTCACTGTAGATTATACAACAAATGATATGTATTGTATCTATGACGTGGTATTTCAGATATCGATAGTGTTTACTTTTAACACTTCCTAAATCTATTCAGCGCGAAATAAAAAAAACACAAATTTGTCGTCTTCATCCACTTTTTTTGAGTCATATTTTCCTAAAAGGCTGATTAAGACAAAATCACACTGTTTACCCTCCTCTGCCTCCTTGTGATGATAATTAGTGAGGTTTTAATTTATCCATTGCTTGGCAACGTTGAGGCAAGATCTCACGCACGATAAAAGAAAAAATAATTACACCTGATATGTACCAAAACATAAGTATCTTACTGCACCTCCCCTCTTCTGATATTTCGTGATTTTTCTCGAACCCCGCTCCCTGTCTCTTTGAGCCTCACGGGACTAAAGCGATATCTTAAACTAAACAGATTAGCCCATCCTCTTATAAATAATATTTTAAATTTCGTATTTTATAATGAATGCTAAATTCTGTTTACACGCATATATTCCTAACAATCGCTAGACTTACCTGATCCTCTCTCCTCTTCAGTTCGCTCTGAACCTCCTCCAACTCCTCTTGACCTTCATTCGGGTCCATTTTCCAACCGTCCCTCAACATTTTCAACCCGAATATTGCGAACAAAGCGGCACTCGCGTAATACGTATACACTCGGGGTATAACCGTCGCTATCCATCCGAAGGCTGCCGAAAGGATCGTCATGAAGACCAAGGCAGATATGGCGCCGGCGAAAACTATGACCCTGGGGTGCTTCATCGCCATGATGGCGGCGATGAAGAAAGTCTTATCGCCAAGTTCTGACACTATCACGACAGAGAGTGATGCGAGGAAGCCTTGCCAGAAACTGCCTTGAGTCGCTGCACGCTGGAAAAAAGAACAAATAACACGTATTAACAATATTGTCGCCGAAAGTATTTTCGGCGGCGCCTTATAATATATTCTGCCTACTTCCGGTGAGGACTCGTTCACCTATCAAACGTCAGATCGCATGAGGGTACTATATAAGTCTCGGCAGAACGACACGCGGGCACTTGAGTTCTATCAATTAAAGTGAACACTCCTGGTATTCCAATATGTATAATAAGGTGTATACGTTAGACTTAATAACAGTACGAGTGTTTAATTCATATTATATTTTGTAAAACTCTTATTTTATTCAACCTTTGGGTTTTTTAAATTTACTAATCTTCACCTGCTGGTCGAAATTCTACCATAATCATTATAGAAAATTTGAAAAAAAAAAATACTAAATAACCAAAATCGAGTTAGTTACACGATTTATAAATTAATATCAACTGGAGCGAATTTTATGATTTTTGATTTGTTGACTTTATTTCCGTCCCGACTAGAAGAATAAATTATAAAACAAAGCAAGAATTCTAGAAAAATATTGTGTACAAAATTCATTTTTTCATACAGTTTCTATTTCATTTAATATCGATGACTTTTTATTTTTCTTCTTGGACTCTAGAAGTTTTCTCGCGCATTGGAAGAAGCTAATAACACATATATATATATATATTGGCTGAGCCACACAAGCGATTGGAATTTAGTAATAAATAATTGAATATTCATCGCGGTCTGCATTCTAACCGCCTCTCACTAAGATGTTGATTCTGAGATTGTGTATATTTCAAATACATAATTAGTAATATCATCGGATAGGAAGGCATCGTGAAAAATCTGGACGCTCGAAAAAGATATTTTAATTTCACTGCAAATAAATTTGTAAATATTTCATTATATTAAATCAGCGTCTAAAATCATCACTCCATGATTGTATTCGAGCCTAAACTGGACAAAAGGTCTTATTCCAGTTGCGAAATATTTATAAATTCTTATTATGATATCGATTCAGTCCTTTTCATAACAACTTTATTTGTGAACCATGTCAACCATGCTACACATTTTTCATTTGCCAGAGCTCAGTGAAGCGAATGCACTTCACCCCTATAGTAATAAAACACTGACGATCGCCGAGAGAAATGAGGATTTCCGTCGAGACATAGACACTAATCATGATGGCTGATATCCAACTGTCATTTTTTTTTGCATAAGTATAGACTAGATGTAGACGTATCAGGCTTAAGTATATGTATTGCATTCGAAAACATAGATATTTGCCTATACCCTAGCATTTTTTACAAATATTTAATCCAACTTTTGATACGGTCTTTCACCGTACCAGACATAATCCACAACGTTCTTTTTTGTAGACTAGCTCTCTGCCCCCGGCTTCGCCCGCTTTGTACGGAACCCTAATTATGTCCATTAAAAAAATATGCTACTAAGAGAAATCAAATATATATATTTTTAATCACTTGGCAATGAAGTTGAACATTAGCCAGTTTGTTTCCAGTTTTTTTTTTTTATGCGGAACCCTAATAACTTTTTTGAAATTATTTTTCGTACTAACAAAAAGCAAAGATACTTCTCATAAATTCAAACACCTGCCAGTAAAATTATGCATTGAGTCTGTTTTTATTCGAATTTTTTTTTTTTTTTACGTGGAGCCCTAGTTATTTAACATTAAAGTAGCTTACAAACAGTAGGACAAACAAACAGACCGTCAGCCAAAAACTATATTTTTGGTATAGACACCGAAACTAAACAGACACTTCAATTTTATTTATTAGTATAGTTTCAAGGATTTCTATATCTGCAAAAATATATCTATAGAAATAGTCTATTAGAATATCTCTTAATAACTATAATTTTCTTAGACTAAAGCCAAATTCGAATGCTGTGATTTCTATGATTTTGATTGATTGTATTTATAAACTAGCTGTGTGCCCGCGGCTGCACCCGCGTTTCATATATTCTTCACTACGTTTTAATTTTTATACGGTACCCTAATTATCTTACTAAAATAAATTTAGTACTACAATATTGTAAAAATACTTATTATAAATTATAGCACTTGCCCGTAAAACTGTGCATTGAATCGGATTTTATTCAAATTTTTGAGTTTTTTTTACGCGGAATCCTAATTATTTTCGAAAATGAAAAGTATTCTAAGTTACCCGGAGTAACTTCAGCTATCTGTCAAAAAAGTCCCGTCCAAATCGCTCTAGCCGTTCCGGAGATTACCCATTACAAACAAACAAACAGACAGGCAGACAGACAAAAATTTTAAATATTGTATTTTTGTCAAAGGTATCGTATATCCATACATATCTATTTAGTAAAAAAAAAATTTTTGACATTACAAACAGACACTTCCATTTTAATTATTAGTATAGATTGAAGGATTTTGATATCTGCAAAAATATATTCTATTAGAAAAATCTCTTAATAACAATAATTTTCTTGGACTAAAGCAAAATTTGAATACCGTGATTTCTATGATTTTGATTGATTGTATTGATAAATATAAAAATACCTATAACATTGTCTAAAAGCGCTAACCCTTAGTATATTAATTCTACATAATCCATATTTTATTATCGCACAATATGTTTCAATAACATAATTGTCTGTTTATTATGATAACATAACAACGCAATACTATGATTACCATTTGGTACGTTGCCTCTACACAGTTACCGGCAATTATTTTGAAATTTATACTATCGTTAATCTCTTACACATTACTGCAAGTGTGTTATGTAGATAATTGTGATCCAGAAATCGTCAACATATACATTTATGTATAGCCTCTGTTTCATCTCCATTAGTCTGGATTTTAGTATTCTCGAGTGTGGAATATTTCATATTTCTCAACATAGACTGACATAGAAATTACTTATGAAAACAACTGTTAACTATCTGTGGCAGAAAATATGTTCGTTAAAATTTAATAAAAATTGCAGTAAAGTTTCAAGTGAAAAGGGTAATACTGAACGGAAACTGAACTGAACTTCGCCTATGTAACGTCATGTAATTTCCGCTTTACATATAAAAAAACAAAATGTGGCGAAAAGACACTGGGATAAAAGTGATACTTTTGTATTACAGGTAAACATTTTAATAATTCATGAATCAGTTTTGAATAGCATCTGTACACGGTGATCGCCACAGCGCCTGAACGAAGTACACGCAACCACGGACAACAAGAAAGCGAGACATTGCTCTCACTCTTCACTCGTCATACAAAAAGACTTATACCGTCATACACACGGTAGAAGTGAAATCTTCAAAAAAAGTAGACTCGGTAGACAAGAGTGGAAGACTAGGAAACACCACACAAATAGGAATCCACGAATATAAGGAACACTGTATAGTGTATCAATGTCTCGCACTCCTGGAGTGTGACAGAGAAATAAGGCAAAGAATCAATTCAGATAGGATGAAATGACGTCTCTTGTGTGAGTTGTGACTCCAAGATGCCCCTGCACTTTAATTTCTTTATATGGAACCCTAAATATTTTCCAAAAAAAAATTTAGTACTAAGATAAAGTAAAAACATTTCTCATAAATTATAACACTTACCCGTACAACTGTGCATTGAATCGGATTTTATTCAATTTTTTATGAGTTTTATATTGTATACGCGGAACTCTTAATTATTTTCGAACATTAAAGTACTCTAAGTTACCCGGAGTAAATTCAGTTATCTAACAAAAAAAATCTCGTCAAAATCGGTTCAACCGTTCCGGAAATTACCCGTTACAAACAGACAAAAATTCGGTGGTGCAGTTGTATTATGGTACGACTGTCATTCTGAGATCTCGGGTTCGATCCCCGGGTCGGGTCAATTGATATTGGGTTTTTCTACTCAGTATCATCCCAGAGTCTGGAATTTGTGCCCGATATGGTGACAGGCTCGCCCCTTGTCACATCTGGGACGGAACTAAGCTCGTCGGAATGCGGATGGTGTAGTACGCTATTTTACCTCTCCCTAACCCTTCGGGGATAACAGGTGTGAGTTTAAGTTACATAAAATTTAAAAAAATCTATTTTATGTATAGGGACACCTATATATATATATATTCATAACTATTTAGTAAAAAAAATTTTGACATTACAGACGCTTCAATTTTATTTATTCGTATAGATAAAAACATATATTTATTTAATTGTATAGGTAGACGATAAAACTTGAATCCGGGTAAATTTTATACCTAAATTTGCATATAGATTCAAAATAATACGGTATTGTGAGTCGCGATAACACATGTTTGCCGTGTGCTAAAAAGATACTCTACTTAAGAATTTTAATTCATACAGTACTTATTCTACTTAAATTCTTCACTCTTTACGAGGAAAACATTAAATATTGATATCCTTTGCCTGCTTTAAATGGAATTTGTCATGTAGCACAGTTTTTGACTTTAATTCATTAACTTGCAATATTTGACTCCACATTGTGTGATTTTTTTATGGCAATTTACATGATATAGTTTGGCATTTGAAGTGAAGCATATTTAAAATAATGACATGAATCGTGAATTCTGAAATCTCCCAAGAACTCCTTTGGATGGAAAGTTTAAAAAACCAGGGGCCGCCATTTTACTATTAAGCATTCTTGAAAAGTGTCATTAAGGTCAGACTTGGCTTCATGATACATAATACTTTTGTCTTTTACTTAAAAATGAAGAAGCGGAACAAAAAAAATCAATGGGGATGATTTTTTTATCGACTTCATATTAAAAAATAGGAATCATATAAAAAGCATTGTAGTGTTGGAATTATGTATGTAAACTTTGCTTTACTTCATACAATATAAATTAAAAATTTAATGAAATCAATTAAAATCAATCAATGTAAACTTAATGACATTAAGATTCGTACTGTTGTTCATTTGACTTGTTGACTTCTTTGATAGTAATTCTTGCTTGTTATTATTTGTGGATTTTTGACCTTATGTACTTTAGGTAGTATTTTACATGATTTGATTATTGGTGCACAGGTGAAATAACGTATCGGAAACAATAATACGATACTTGAATTCGATAACGTCACAAAAATTCCATCGACGATTCTATCAAAATAGACGACATTTTTTATGTAGCGTTGTTGAAAATTAGAAAAATTCTATCAACGTGACATTGGTAAAAAATTATTTACTCGCAATTGCATTGTTTTAATAGTGAAACTTTTAAAATTATTAATTTAGATACTTTTACAATGTATAAAATATATCACTACGATGACCCCACACAACTTTTTTAATTAAAAAATAATAACTGACGAATATCAATTACCTTTTAATTCTTAAACTCTTTTTATTTATATTTAAAATATCCGTTAATCCAGCGTAATACCAATTTATACAACCATTAATTAAGAAGAATCATTATATACAATATATTTTATACAATTTAGACCCTTATGAGGCACTTATGGACGTCAAAATACTACCACCGGTTCGGAAAAACAGCCGTCATCGAGAAGAAACTACAAGAAACGCAAGATATTTTTTGGAACTTTACAACTAATAGTTACAAAGTTTATTAGTAGATGTATAGAGAAAGCTGTCACTTCCAGACATCACCATCGTTCACATAATGATCCAGAGATTATCTAAGAATACTACTATTATTAATTCTATCATCCCATGCCTCTCGTTTATAGATTCTATAGTGGTGATAACCGGACAATTGCTCTTAATATTAAATAGTTTTCTACTTGTTTTATATTTATATGGCAAGCCGGTATGCTCGAATGTATGTAAAAATAGCGAGGTTATTATGTAATTCGAAAGCCATTCCTTATACAAGAAGATAGAATATATTAAAACACGTTTATTTATTATCAAACTGATGACAACACGAAATTAATTTTCATATTCATTTAAACAACAAATTTTTGATTAACAAAAAACAATTTAGTAGGGGCTCTTTGGCGGCACCGCAGTCTGTCGTGTAGCAGCTGTTATTTTTAATTCAATAACTTGTATTACTGGACCCTATATTAAGTGAATTTGGTGGAGATTCACGAAATATAGTTAGGTTATTGTCTATAAGTGAAGTGAATTATGGCACCAAGCGTTTATTTTAAGGTAACAAAAGAATCACATGGAACATTCTAGAGAGATTCACATCGTCTGCTGCTCAAGGCCGTGGAATGCACTGTGGAGCAGCCGAGATGCATGTTGTGTGCCGAGGAAGGTAGGTAGGACCGGCACCATATGGAGGTCTTCTGCTGACCCTCTTATCAAAAGACGGCGCCTTCTAGGGCGAGCAAGTAGGTGGCAGAAGACCATAGATAGGGGCGGCGAATGGCCGCTGGATGGAGAGGAGGAAGTTTCTCCTACTGCAGAAGGTTGGAAGTAGAATGGCGCAGCTCGTATGTCTGTGCCTTTCTTGTGTCCTTCAATTAATCGGGGGGATCTGCTCCCTTCTCTTCCTGATTTCTTGTCGAAAGACATATGATAAAATACATATGAATTTATTTACGTTACCTATACCAAAAATTTTTTTTTTTAGTTGTGTCTGTCTGATTTTTTTCTTGTGTAATGTCAACAACGGCTGAACCGATTTTGCCGGGACTTTTTATGTTAGATAACTGAAGTTACTTCGCGTAAATTAGGATAGTTTTTTTTCGAAAATAATTAGGGTCCAGCGTAAAAAGATTAAAACTCATGAAGATGTAAAAAAAGCGATTCAAATTAACCGGAAAAAATAAGGAAAATAATTAGAGTTCCGTATAAAAAAAATGCAGTGAGGAACATATGAAACGCGAGTGCAGTCGCGGCCACACAGCTAGTATTAGATATATGTATATAATTAGCGATTATCTTGGTTTGTGGCGAATTTATCATCATCTCATGAAAAGACATGCGCTAAGATTACGCATATAGGAAGATAGATTTTCAAAATCTATAATGATAACATTTTAAAAGAACAAAATCTGTATATTGAATATATTTCAGAAAGGTTTTTAAGAGAACTTTAAATCAATGACACAGCACTTTTCTATAATATTTGGAATTCCTATGTGTTTTTTTTAAACCTAGTTAATGCTTTTGACCGGAAGGGCCTTTATAGCTTCACTGTAGCTTTGGGGGCGAGTGCTGAAGGCACTCTCCGCAAAAGGTAACTAGCACAACGTCACCGAAGTGGTACGAACCTCGGCGTGGTCATAACCTGAGTGAATTCCTATCTGTGTGTCTGTATATCATTTATCACACAAAAACTACAAGATCGATTATGATGTAATCTGATATGGAAGAAGACTCGATAATCTCGGAATAGGATTAAAAAAAATGAAAACTCATTTGTATGTTAAGTTTAATATTTAAAGTGTGTGAATATGTGTTTATATTTTATTAAACAAGGAATTCTACGCGGGCGGAGTCACGAGCAAACCTAGTATTAACATATAATGAAATTTTTTATTATATTTAAAACTTTACAGAGTATTTGGTAACACTATTTATACCTATCCTCAAGGTTTATTACAGGATACGAATGTTTCCTTACGACGTTTTCCTTCAATAAAGAACACATCGCATGTCCTTACATGAATAATTAATCAATAGTATCCTTTTACAAAAAACCTATTGCGTATTTGCGACACATGAGCTGTGCAGAGTACAAATCTGAAGTGTGCAACAACTTGTGTCTGCTTTCTTTCCAATTCGATCGACATTTGTCTATGTAGATATTTAAGATTATTTTATGGGTTTATATCTACAATCAGTTTCACTATTAGCAGCAAATGTGTTGAAAACAATCCACTAATTTAATAACTTAAATTAACAAATTATGAAATTTAATAATTCGTTTAAATTAACGAAGATTCAAATCATCCTGGATAACTATGTCAGTCTCATAGGAGAAGTCCATGGCTTATGACATATCTAGTTATTAATTATTATTTATTTTAATTAGGCCAAAGACATAAATTATAGCGAATTCTGGCAATGTCACATACATTGAGTTTCATTAAATTATATTTATCTCGCCCCATCCTTCTTCAGTAATCCGGAAGCATTTTCTGACGAATATTCAGCATACATTCTTACAGCAAATGATACATATAATCAATCCTTTCACAAAAATTATATAAAGTTGAATCTAATCATGAAAAAAATACTGGTTTTAGAGTTATGTGTCCCGACCGAATACGAAATGCTGCTTGCTACCAATTATTTTCTAACTTTTTCCCCCTTCCAGTCTGAAAACATTACTTCAGTTGGATACAGTCTTTTGACCCGTTTGGTGTAACTGCAACCTTTGTCGCTAATTTATTTGGATGGTTTATAAGGCTGCTCAAGTATTTTTAAAAAGTACCTCAAATTTCCTCTTTCATCGTGTTTATATTTAGATCTTCATGAATTCTCTGTGCATTTGTAACAAACTCAAGGTAAATTGGCTATTGTTGAAAGCGCAAACCTGGAGGCCAATTTCTACGTAACAAGGATATAATTAAACGTCATCTCAACTCGTGTACCATATCTTCATTTGAGTGAAAAATGCTTGCTAACAGAAACTAGAGTGGCGCAACTCTGTTAAAGAAGCAGCACAAATATTGGAGGAACATCGAATGAAAGACCTTGATATAAAAACACCTTCTTAAAAAGGACCGTCCTAAACCTTCTTATTGGTACACAATCAACACTCAGGCGCCGTATAACCGCCGCACCTTCAAGACAGAGTTTGGTTTCGCGAGCCACATTCGATCACATGTTTGAAGATGACAGGGTTCGCCGTTGACGGACATGTCAAGGAGGACATTATCATCAAATTGGTTATAAAGCGCAAGATAATATTTTGCATCGTTTATAAAATAGATATAAAGAAGTACAACAAGCGCTTTCTCAGTATGGTATACATCCACACCGACTGTAGTATCGCCTTATATACTTATCACCTATTAGGTGAGTGCCTACTGTTCCGCCCACGTTTCATATATTCTTCACCGCGATATATAGTTTTTAAATAGTCATAAAAATAGTTTTTTGATTGCGCTGTCCATTGATCGTATTTTGTTTAACAAAATTTCATAAGTTTTAGTTTTTTTTACACGGAACCCTAATTATATTCCTAAAATTATTTTATGGTACTAACATAGAACAAAGATAGTTCTCACAAATTCAAACACTCGCCATTAAAATTGTGCATTCAATCGGATTTTTTTTACAATTTCATGGGTTTTAATTTTTTTACTCGGAACCCTAGATTATTATCTTTGAAAAATAAAAGTACCCTAACTTACGCAGAGTAACTTCCGAAGATTAGCCGAAACAAATAAACTGAGAGACAGACACAAATTTAAAAAAAATTGTTTGTGGTACATTTATGTGCATTTAGTTAAAAGTTGTTATCTTGATATTACAAAAAAAACACTTCAATTTTAGTTATTAATATAGATTGATAGTTAGAAGTTTCGACCACTCATTAGGTATAGATTTTATATGGTAATATTTAAGATATCGTTTTAAATCAAAGAACTAAATATTATCTAAATGATTTTCATATGAACTTAAGTGATACAGGCATATTACATCAAATTTTCTCAACAAAACTGCACATGCAAATATAATATGTTGTGAATACTTTGACGAAACCTTACATGCTAATTCAGCTGTTGAAAATGAGAACGCTACCTCCTGAGCATTTAATTACGATTTAACCTTGCTTTCATCTGTTCTAAACGAAAACATTTATAAGCATGCGAATAATTACGCTTTTATGTAGTTCATATAAATAAGAAGCTTATTTGTTTATGTTCTTTTGTATTGTACTCGTATAGTAAAACTGTTTAGTTTTTCACTATATCGTTATTAGAATTAATGAATTCATGATCTTTTTGTTTGTTCATTCATAACTCGTTGTAGTTTATAACTTATTACGGCCATGAACACAAGTTGTTTAGACCTAATTCTGTTTTATTTTTCTTATTTTGAATTCTGCCTTCCAATAAAACGGTAGCCTTTCTTAGCACCTTCCCGGGGTTTTTTGTGTCACCTCAGTGTCCGAATTCTGTGTTATTATATTTAATACATTTGTATACAACAAGTAAGCTATACCAAGTAATATGTCATCAAAATTACCTAATATAGAATCAAATACTAAAAGTTGGCAATTCAAATACGGGATAGGCTTGAGGAAAGAGAACAATTAAAGTGAAATTTTCAGAAATACTAGAAGGTGACAATGATAAAGTGACTAAAATACAAAGTAGACGTCGATGTAAATTCTTAATTTTGTTTAAATTAAAGCACTTGATCACTAAACGCAGAATACATAGGTTTTATAAGGGTCGTCTTTTGTCTTTTTTTGCTATAGGGATAGGTTTAGCTTAATTCCGCGGAATTAACATGCCGACAATAGCCCAAGACAAAATTCATATCATTATGGTGTATAAGCTTGGCAGTATTAGGCAGTTCGAATTTTTTTTTGTCGGACGCATTATAATAATTTCACAATATTGTTTAAAACAGAAAATAACGCATTGGTAAAATAAGGTTTTGTTATCTATAGTTCCGTTTTTCAACCTATATCCATCCATGCAACTGAAAGACGTCCACTGCTGGATATAGGTCTCCCTCAAAGATCTCAACGACGATCGGTCTTGCGCCACCCGCATCCAGCGGATTTCCGCTACCTTCACCAGGTCGTCAGTCCACCTTGTGGTGGGCCTACCCACGCTACTTCTTCCGGTACGTGGTACCCATTCGAGAACCATCGGACATCGGTTCTGAGAACAATGAACAATGTGCCCAGCCCACTGCCACTTAAGTTTAGCAACTCTTCGGGCAATGTCAGATACTTTGGTTCATCTGCGGATCTCCTCATACCTGATTCGATCACGCAGTGATACTCCAAGCATAGGCCTCTCCATTGCCCTTTGAGCAACTTTGAGCTTCCTTATTAGACCCATTGTTAACAACCACGTCTCAGTGCCGTATGTTATCACTGGCAACACACACAGGTCGAAGACTTTCGTCTTAAGAGACTGCGGTATTTCGGACGAGATTTTGTATAGCTTTCCAAACGCGGCCCAGCCGAGTTGGATTCAACGATTAACCTATCTCTCTCTCTCTCTCAACCTATATGAAACCTAAAAAACTCATAGTTTACGAACTGATTTGAGAATAAAAGCAAACTTCATTTTAAAATTTACTATTAAACTAATCTTTGTTCATTCATCACCATCATTTGCATTAGATGGCAGGGAGTTTGATTTTAGACGATTCATATTTTCAAATAATATGTTTTTTTTTTTAATATTAATAGATGACTAATAAAAATTAAATTAATTATTAACAGACGGCCTCTATAAACACATTTTAAAAACAGGTCTCAAATCTCTTAATAGTGATAACTATTAAACAAAGCTGTTAACAGCTTAAGTCTTTAAAATTATGTATTTAAAACGACGACACACATTTAAATAAATATATATCCAGTGATGATAAGCATATCTATAGAAGGACACGTATTTTTGCACCAAACAATAACATTAAAAATTATTTATTTAGAAAGATGAAAAACCCTGTAAACTTTAGTTGTGAATTGTGATCCCATTTTTTGCTTAAATCTAATGAAATATTTAAGAATAAATATAACAAACGACTAGAATAAGCCACTTTTCTCATTTTGTCATCCTTTTTTCTGGATTTTTATCGCCATTTAGGATGTCCAGGATAGTTGCATTTCAGTACAAAAGATTCATCAGACGAAAATTTGTCTATTATTCAGCTTATTATAGCTTTTTATGTATATTTGGTAGACAATACATTGAACAAATTGTGAGGTTAAAAGTAGATTAAATTTAAAAAGAAACTACAAGCTAATCTTCTCATTTTAAGAAATATAAAATTATTATACAAACCGGATGCGCGGGCACAGCTAGTTCCCTAATATTATAATGAACATCGTTGTTTTTTATTCCACTTTACAAGAACCATCGGATGGTTAAAAATGGATGTTATATTATTATTCGTAATTATAATAGAGCTGTCAAGAGTCTGCCCACTGCGCATTTGAACGAGTTTTTGTGGCAAATTTTTTACTACCGTCCGCCAAACGTCTGAAAAAAAAAAACACCATTGACGCAATGTAATCTCGTTTTATAAATAGACACGCTCGCATAATTCTCTACAGTTTATACGTGTTACTAGTTATCCTACCCGGCGTTGCCCGAATCACTTTATCCTACAAAACATTTAAATTGCAATAAAAAAAATTATCGAGATTATTAATCTGGTTAAAAATTGTCATATATTTTAAATTGAGCCAAGTCACATACGATATCCAATTATCCACAATTTTATTAAAACCGATTGAGTAGTGTCGGAGTTTGAGAGCCTCGTGTTTTTGACAACTATTAATTGTTTATATTTATGGTTGCTACACACAACGGTCGGGTCGGGACGCTTTTATAGAAGACATCGCGTCGCGACCTCTTCTATACTGAAATCGCTATGACAGGGTTCTGGATGGCGATACGTCTTTGTGTGATTTGTGACTCCAGAATGCCCCTTAAAAGGACAAGATATATACGTGTATATTAAAACCTTGTCATGGATCATATATGGATCAAAATGCTAGACTAGTAAGAAGATGGATGAGAAACGACTGCACGTAGCAGAGATGCGCATGTTAAGATAGATGTGTGGATAGATAAAGTCAGAAATGAAACATTAAAGGGAGTTTGAAAATTGCGCCAGTGGTGGAAATTAAAAAGCAAATCGTTTGTCATTGTCTGGACATGTTATGAGAAAAGACAAGCAGGGTAGAAAAGCATGCGAACAGGGAATGAGTGTGATGATAACTGCCTAAAACGATAGAGTTTTAGATAAAAAAGTGTCCGTGTGGTGCCGGCCAAGAATAGTACCACCCCATATCGTTCCCGTGGGTGTCGTCGTAAAAGGCGACTAAGGAATAAACCAAGGGATGGGCAGTAGCATCCTCTGAGCACTACAAACACCTATCGCGATCGCCAACCCGCCTGCCAAACGCGGCGATTATGACAATCACCCCCCTTAAAATGTCCAGCAGTGGATGTCTTTCGGTTGAATGGATGGATAGATAAAAAGGATTTTATCTATCCATCTATATATATTTTATTTATCCAAGTTTATAAACTCCTTTAAGGGACCACTAGAGTCCCACCTTCACAAAAGGCGGGTCTAAAACCCCACAGTGTTCCTTCGTTCACCAATTTGGGAGTAGGAATTTCTTTTACGTTACATCTACTTCCTCGTTGCAGCTTTCAATAACAAGCTATTGAGGGCTTCTTTCTGCTGTCAATCTTGATAATAGTCTTTAGTGTGTTATGCTAATTATGAAATTATTATTTATAATCAATTACGGGATTTACAATAAGCGACGCGGGTTTCCAATGCGAGTCTCGAAAAGCGACAATCAATATATTCAATGAGCGACTGCGCACGGGTAGTGCCGGTATAATAACCTACCTTTTTTTTTTGACGAGGGTAATGCACAATTTGCACAATACCCTTACCAATTGCATAAGGAGGATCAAGTCCCCCCAATGCAATAGGTAAGGGGGGTGTGGAGGGACGTCTCCACACCAGTGTGGGACTCACCCGACGAGAAGCGTCGGAAATACCCACTAAACCCCCCGGAGCCGCCCTCCGCATTTAGGATGGGGGCGATACGGGATAGCGGAAGCATGCTCCGCGTCGCCCCCTGCGGCAGGTCCAATAGGGCCACGTCCATACTTTAGCCCGTTGGGGATGGGGGGGAGAATGTCGATGCATGACCCAGGCTCTCTCCCCAATAATAACATACCTACATATGCGCTTGCACAACGTACGTTTCCATTGACTATATTTACACGCCACAAGTCCATAACTAACTTCAAAAAAAGCACTAAATTTAAGTCCAGTCTATTAATTTTTCATTAGAATTTACAGTAGCCACTTTGTATTTACGTTTTACGAATATTTTATTATAGATAAGTGTAATTAATATTAGAACATCATTTAATTTGAAATAATTTATCAGATTATTTAAATGAATGAAATCATCAATTTAATTATTATTTTAAATGTATACATAAAATCATAAATTTATTGTACCGTACGTACCAATTAATTAATCTGTCTCGATATTGTTATCTGAGTTGTTTCTTATAAATATAAGTGTGTCAGTCAACTATTAAGTAATAAACCGTCAAAATATATAGAATATATTAATAACTAGATGTGTGTCCGCGGCAACGAC
Organism: Samia ricini; assembly: GCA_014132275.2. Taxonomy (NCBI): domain Eukaryota; kingdom Metazoa; phylum Arthropoda; class Insecta; order Lepidoptera; family Saturniidae; genus Samia; species Samia ricini. The sequence goes on from AP028158.1 coordinate 13,849,675, forward strand.
CGCGTTTCATATCTTCTTCACTGAGTTTTAATTATTTTTTTTTATACGGAACCGTAATTTTTCCTGTACTATGATAAAGGAAAACTATTAATTATAATGTCTAACACTTGCTCGTAAAACTGACCAATAATGTCTTTTTTTTCGAAACTTTTTGTTTTTTTTATACGGAACCCGAATAATTTTCCTGAAATTATTTTTGGTACTAACAAAAAGCTAAAATATTTCTCACAAATTCAAACACTTGGCAGTGATACTGTGCGTTGAATCAGATAATATTAGAAATTTCATGAGTTTTAATTTTTTTACGCGGAACCCCAATCATTTTCGTACTCTAAGTCACGCAGAGTAACTTCAGCTACCTAACAAAAAAAGTCCCGTCAAAATCGGTTCGGAGATTACGCGGAACAAACAGACAGGCAACATTTAAAAAAAATATGTTTTTGGTATAGGTATCGTATATGTATTTAGTAAAAAATGGTCACTATGACATTACAGACTTCAATTTTATGTATTAGTATAGATATAATAACAATGAATGTTTAATTTAAGCAGTTGATAAGGTTTAATAATATTTTCCTTTGTCGAGGTTATTTTTACTAAATATTTGATAGTAGCTTACGCGACTTTCAAAAGTACAAGACGGTATGCATCTATAAATCAAACCTTTTTTTTTCGAACTGTCAAATCACTGTTGGTCCAACAGACCTGACAGCTTCATCGCACTTAGAACTGAGATCTGAAAAATGGTAGCTACCAAAACAATACGAACCTCGTCCTTAATTGTTTGAAATTCCGCAGAATTAGCTCTAAGTAACTTCGCGGTAAATAAAAAATGAGCGCATGTGTGTTTGCAGCGTAATGCATGTGCATACAATGTCACTATAAGTATAATTACTGATTTAACTGACAATAACTTCAAGGACTATGTCAAGTGAGTCTTAATTTCATAAAGTTATTGTCACATGGTGAATCATTACGTGAATGATAGTGATGTCTAGAACTTACATCTCAGTGCCTCCGCTTACAATGTAAAAAAAACCAGATCGTGTTTCTTGTCGGCTCTCGACTGGGTTTGTTTTCCGAACTGGTGGTAGTGTTTTGACGTTCATAAACACCTTATCAGGGCCTAAATTGAATAGTGATTTTTTTGACTCGCGCTAGCAGACTATAGGAACTTCCCCAGTTGCGGATAGGACTACACCCCACGCGGCCCTTGAAAAGTGTTGCGACCATTGCTGTATATGGTCTAATATCTAGGACCGAAAAGAAAGAAGCATTTTGGGATAAAAATGAAAAGAGAAACAATATAATGTAAATTGTCATGAATTTCTTCAATCTTAACTAATGGGATTAGCCAACTGTCATTCCAACCTAATGTTTGGATTTATATATTTAGTTATTTGATAGTACCTGTTAAAGGTATAACTCTGAAAGTAAATCTACCAGTCACTTTCATTTCAAAAAAGCTTTACTCAAAATATTTCATGGAACGCGTAAGAAGTAATTTCACTACTAATTTCCATCAGAAATTTATGTAAATCTTACTAGTGTAACCGTAATTACCACATATAATACCAACTCAACAATACATTAATAGTAAACATACTTTATTTATTATTGCCATTTATAATACGTACATAGTAAGACTCTGGCTGAATGGTAAGATAATAAGTTATTTTAGTGAAATGGCCGATAAGCTGACAGTAGAAATACCACGTATGATAAGAATCAATTTCAAAATTCATAATAAACTACACTTAACTGTAATTTTTATTTTTAAATATTATATGCATAGTAAAATAATTGTACTTAAGATATACTTCAAGAAAATAGGTACATAAGTACACATTTAATCAAAATGAAATACAGCAAAATAGTTGTGTTACCTCAAAAAAAATGTTCAAAGACATAATAATTATTGATTTATACGTAATTATACAATTAATTCATCAGATTATAATAATTAAAAATGAGTAATTGGCCGGTAAACATTGGAATTGAGTTCAAAGCCTTGACTTAAGAAAATAGGGTAAGTCAATTGTAATATCTGAATGAAGATTTCGTGTTGACAATAGTCAATCTTTTTTATTAAGGAAAAAGTAAACTGTATTAATTAGAGTAAAATACCTCTTGAATATCTCAATTTAATAATAATTATACTAATAAATAAAATCGAAATGTCTGTTTTAATTATCAAAATATCGATTTTTACTGAAGGAGTGATGGCGCAGCAGGTAGTGCGGCCGGATTCCGCGTCAATCGACGCGGGTTCGATCCCCACTTATCAGACTCTAAAAATCGGCCTGAGCTTCCGTTGAAGGAAAACATCGTGAGGAAACCACAGCATGGTGGTACGGCATTTTCTAATGATGCCCACCTGGGTAGTTACCACCCTCAAGTTTGAAAACCTGTCGCCAAATACCAATAGGTGTGTTCCGGCAATATCACTTGAGAACTAGTACCATTCTGGACCACATCGTCACTTAATATCAGGTGAGATTATCGTCAAAGCACTAAGCCTATTCCGTTTATAAAAAAACGAAAACATATATACAGTACTTTACCAAAAACACAATTTTTTAAAATTTTTGTCTCTGTCTGTTCCAGTTAATCTTCGGAACGGCTGGACCGATTTTGACGGGACTTTTAATAGATAGCTGAAGTTACTCTGCGTATCTAAGGCTACTTTAATTTTTCGAAAATAATTAGGGTTCCAAAACGTCAAAAAATTTGGACTATAAGCGATTCAATTGATAGCAATATCAAAACACTATTTTCCAATGATTATTTATTTACCCAGTAATGAATATATGAAAAGCGGGCGCAGCCGCGGGCACAAGACTAGTAGGTAATAAACAACATAATCGATGCGTGCTGTGTAGACCTTCAAAGGTAAAAAATATATTTATAGAATACGCAGTGCATGGACCGGGAACACGCATAAGTAACGATTCTGTTTAATCAATTGCTGATGACTTTATTTTATTAATGGACTAGCCGTGTGCCCGCGGCTGCGCCCGCGTTTCATATATTATTCACTGCGTTTTCAATTTTTTTATACGGAATCCTAATTTTCTTTGTGTAATAAGATAAAATAAAAATATTCCTCATAAAATCAAGCACTTGCTCGTAAAACTGTACCTTTTTTTTTTTTTTTTTTTGACGGGGGGAAATGCATTTACGCACTACCCTTATCTATTGTATTTGAGGGATCAGAGTCCCCCAATACAATAGATAAGGGGGCACGGAGTGACGAGCTCCGTGCCAGTGAGGGACTCACACGGGCGAGAGTCGCCCGGAAATACCCACTAAAACCCCCCGGGGCCGTCCGCTGCATTTGGGATGGGAGCGACACGGGGTGGCTTTCGCAGGCACCGTGTCGCCCCTTGCAGCGAACCCACCGGGCCTCGTCGTGCAATGGCCCTTCGTCGTGCAATGGCCCTCGTAAAACTGTACCTACCTACCTATACCAAAAATAAAAAAATAAAATTTTTGTCTGTCTGACTGTTTCTCTGTCTGTTTGTGATGGTTAATCTCCGGAACAGCTGGACCGATTTTCAAATTCGGTAACTTTTAAAATTGTTTTAATCTTCGAAAAGAATTAGGGTTCCGCGTAAAAAAAATAAAAATCCATAAAAAATTTAATAAAATTCGCTTCAATGCACAGTTTTACGGGCAAGTGCTTTGACAAATGTATTCATCTTGACTTATCTTAGTACAAAAAACATAATTGGGGTTCTCTTTAAAAAAAAATTAAGGCAGTGAAAAATATATGAAACACCGGCGCAGGCGCGGGCACACAGCTACTATTTTTTTAATATAAATGGCGAATACGTAGACGGGATCTTAATTAAAATAATTAGCCCCTTTTTAATGTCCTCTAAATGTGTCGAAGTTAAATTGTTATGCACAAATGTATTAAAATAACAGTAACAAGCGAAATAAGTTGCCACACAATTTTATTGAAAAAATATCTACAACATTGTGTGAAGAAAATTAGACAAAAATATATTACACATACGTGACATTGGCCAAATTGTGTACAAAACAAAAATATTGCCATTAACTAAGAAAATGACTCCTTGAGGCTTGTATCGGATATTATTTTAAAGGTATTAGCGGTAATCTACTGTGAAGAAAACCGAATATAGTCTCGTATCGGAAATTACAACAATTTAACAATGTGACATAATAATTAACACTTCTAAATTTTTGGAACTGGTCTTTAGATGATCAAACTAACTTTGAGTATTTACTTAGGTAGGTATATAGTATAACCTCTTTATTACTGATCTACCTGTAATTAATGGATTTTTAATGATACTACGCTTATTTCTCGAATAACATGTTCAAGGATCATGTAACATGAGTGTTATTCTTGTAAAAATATTATTATAACATGAATCTTTATATGAAGAATAATGATATTTCAAAATAACTCGAAAACAAAATCATTATTGAGCATTCACAGAAATTAGAAAACAATCAATCTATTACGTTTGTTAAATTTAAAATTTCAACAAAATAAACAGCGATATTTTAAACATATGTAATAACAAAGAAAAACAATAAAATAGAAGCATGATAATATCGTTAAATATAATCTAATTTTCTTCCCAATTCTTCCCGATTTAATTTAGAAGTGTATTAAATGTTATTTTTATTTCGATCTTTACCAGAAGTGGATCATCTATACATATCACCTTGCCCTAGCCTTTTCTAATTGGATAATTCACTTACATACATAAATAAATATTAATGACAACATGAAATATGAAATAAAAAATATGACTATAGACTTATAAATCACGCACACCTGTATGACAATGTTTGTTAGCCAAGTCCTGAAATCAGGCGCGGTTGTAGTCGTCGTCTCCGGGATCATAGTGGTCGACATAAAATCCATCATCGTAGTCGTCGGCATTGTATCCATAATACCAGTGAAATTCATTTCGAATATTTTTTTATCACACACCACTATCCATGAAAATATCACGTAATTAGAAACGAATGAAACGCGATGAAGGAAAGAAATCAACTGTCACTTCATACCGCTACCGCGAATGAAGAGTGCGCTTAAAAAAACTGATAAACTTATCATTAGACATCTGATGATAATATTTAATATTACATATTATGTGATAGTTGGATGTTATATGTGCAGTAGTATCATGGCGCAGGTCGGTGAGTACGCGACCGCGCACGTTGTCTTTCGCGCGCAAACTGTCTAGACGCGCGGCCATCTTTGTTGAAGTTACACAAGGAACTAACTACGTGATAATATATAATATATAGGATTATTTTTAAACAGCTAGGCTCGTGTGTCACACAACTATATTATTATAGGTAAGTTGTGTTTACCATCGTCATATCGTTAAGTGGATGCTACGTAATTGCGAAAATCTATTTGGAATAAAAATAGCGTAGGTGTATATACCTACGTCAATAAGATTTATTAAAAAAAACTGTTTTACGACCCCGCATGTTATCATTTAATTAGTGATGATTAAAGTTTACTTTATATACAAAAATAACGAGTAAAAGTTTATCGAATGGCCAAATATAATTTTCAAAATCATACCAGTACCGAATGATAGGCGAGATACATAATAAATTAAAATCAACTTCTAAAAATATTTAAAAATCCTTCCTAAAATCCTTTACTTAATTTACTTGGTATTTATTTAAGGTCTATAAAACTAAATAATTCAATTTCCTTATTTGGTTAAAAGTTACTAATATAAATAACTAGGAGCACAAATATGACTATTTTAGCTATGAAATAATTTATATCACCATAGAATTAAAAGAATAATTAATTACTCTATGGATATTACTTTGCCAATTCCACAATTGAAATTATTTTCCTCTTTTAAGTATTTATATAAAATAAACATTATTACTATCTACATTTTATAATTGATATTTTTAGTATATTTGACAGCTTCCAAAATATGTCTGACAAATGAAAACCGTTTGAAACGGAATATCAACCATATTGTCACCATCAGACGAACGATGTTTAACGGCTATAAAAAGAATCTACAAAGGATAAATATCTAAACAACTAATCCTGGTTGTTGTTTTATCGGCGCCCCTCGTAGGGATTTGCGATATCTGATATCGTTTAGAATGATAGCATAGATAATTTTTGAGTCTACCATATAAAGATATAGTACTACTATGATAGATACGTCTTAAAGTTTAGTGATGATGAGTTAATATTGTTATAATTTCATATGAAATAGCACCTCTGGATATAGTCTGACAAACGGAAAATTTAGAAATCTATTCTTGAAACAAATCAATTCACTTTTTATCTATGAATCTGAAGCCATGGTTTTTTTTTAGACGGTATAGGCTCAGTGCTTTGACTACGATCGCACCTCATGTTAAGTGACGATGTGGTCCAGGAAGGTAAACACACTAAGCCTAGATACTGGTTCACCTGGCCGGAAGACACCTATTGGTATTTGGCGACAGGTTTTCAAACTTGAGGGTGGTAGCTACCCAGGCGGCCATCATTAGAAAATGCCCTACCACCATGCATGGTTTCCTTACGATATTTTCGTTCACCGAAAGCTCAAGCTGATTTTAGAGTCGGATAGGCTGGGATTGAATTCCGCGTCCATTGACGCGGAATCCGGCCGCACTACCCGCTGCAACATCATCGCTTCAAATGGTGATTTAGTTGGTAGTGCGGTCGGATTTCGCGTTAATGCACGCGGGTTTAGACCCACTCTATCCAATACTAAAATCAGTCTGAGCTGACTTGAAGAAAGACATCGTGACGAAACCATAGCTTGGTGGTAGGGTATTTTCTGATAATACCCGACTGGCTAGCTACTACACTCAAGTCAGAAGACCTGTCACAAAATACGAACAGGTGTGTTCCGGCAGTATCATTTGAGAACCAGTAAATTTAGGCTGTGTGTGCTAGTGTGTTTACCATCTTGGACCACATCATCACTTAACATCAGGTGAGATAATAATCAAAGAACTGAGCCTATAGGCGGTACACCTAGAAAAAAAAAAGCGATGATGGTGCAGTTGCGGTCGGGTTCCACGTCGATGGACGCAGCTTCAGCCTATGAGCCTGAGCTTTCGATAAAGGTAAATATCGCGAGCAAACTATAGCATGTCGGTAGGGTATTTTCTATGAATGTCAGCCTGGGTAGCTACCATTCTCAAGTTTAAAAAATATATCAGCAAGCACATATAATTGTGTTTATCATCTTGAAAGTTGGGCACGTCGTCGCTTAATATCAGGTGAGATCGTGATCAAAGCACTGGATCTATTCAATACTTAAAAAATATATTTTACAGGTACGTAAATCAAGGTATCAATCAATCTCCATCTCCATGTCCATCCAACCGAAAGACGTTCACAGCTGGACATAGGTTTCTTTTACATGTTAAATTTTCATAATTTGTTCATTGGAATTATTAACATAAGCTAATATGTAACATTTGTCTGGTTTTTACAACTATTAACGCTCCGAGCAATAGGTAACTATGTTTCTTAACAAAAGCTTTCATATTTTCATAATAAATACATACGAATGACTGCGTGAGTATAAATTTTATTATTTATCTCTGAGCACCAATGCTAATTGGCAAACTGTAGCATTTCGCTGAAGGCTGACGTCATAGTTGATGCGAATATATAATTTTGTCACCTACCGAAAATCCCTCAACGCCGCCAAAGAATTTTTCACTTCAAATTAATAAATATATATATATTTGTTTAATTAAAGTCAAATATATTCTAAATAGAAACGCAATATACATTTGTAAACAAGGCTATCAAGTTATCTCAACCCGGTCCGTGCGACACGAATTACCGTTGGAGTTAAGAAATCATCCATTTAAGGTTTTATTACAACGAGCTCGTTCGGCAAACCAGGGTTCCTCGCGACTTTGTAATAAATGTCATATAATTACAGAAAACACCGTTTTTCTACACGTATAAATAAAATTAAATATCCCGATTGTACAATCACAATAACAGTTTTTTTTAATAAGGGGTCGTTCTAGTATCGTTTACGGTTTTGCCACATAGTGGGCGGACTAAACACCACCACGTTGTTTGTACAGAATATTTCGCGGCGACGCGAGCGTGCGCGACCTCTTCTATAGTAAAATTGCGCTGGCGTCCCAAGCCGTCCGCTGTATGGCGAAACCATTAAGCACCAATGTGGGGTGTGAAGGTCTGCGGTCTTTACTTATTTTTGAGGATCTAGGGGATGGTTGAACGTTTATTTATTTGTTTACTTACTTTACACCCAAGGTGTTAAATTTTGCTTACAAAAGACTTGAACTGCCCTCTGAATTGATGGAACCGCATCACACCCATATGCGTTTAATGACAAATTTTTATAGTTTTAATTAACCTTCCATTCATTCAACCGAAAGACATCTACAGCTGGACATAGGTCTCCCCCAAATTTTTACGGGGGATTGCTATAACCGCCGCGCTTGGCAGGCGGGTTGGCAATTGCAGTAGGTATTTGTGGTACTCAGAGGATGCTGCTGCCCATCCTCTAATTTATCCCTTAGTCGCCTTTTACGACATTCACGGAAAGATATGGGGTGGTACTATTCTTACATAATTATGGTTATTAGAAAATTAATTAATTCCTTCACCACAAACTTATTGCTGGAGTTCGAATCCATATCGTTAGAAGCAATATCAACACTACAAGTGCAATCATCGCTTCACAATATTGTTTCACGTAATAAAATGTATATTTTATCGTAGACATAGTCGTTATAAAATAGATAAGAGTTCTAACACGGATACGTGAATCAGTCAATTTAGATCATCGATCCTCGAAAAACCGGTTATCTAAAAAAGCCTTGGTAGCTTCATATCGTAGTTAATATTATAAGTAATTAACATAGTTAAAATAGATATGACAAGAATACTGGATAAATAAAAATATATAATAAATAATCTACCGCATAAAGGTAACGGTTTAAAATTAGGAATTACTCCGCTACGTGCTTTGAAACATCGTAAACTATACACTATTGCAATGTGGTGTCAATTAAGTATAGTTCGACCCCATATCTTCCCGTGGGTGTCGCATGTCGCAAGAGGCATCTAAAGGGTAAACCAGGGGATGAGCAGCAGTATGCTCTGAGCACCATAAGCACTTACTGCGATCGCGATTATGGCAATTCCCCCATTTTTGGGGAGATCGATTTCCAGCAGTGGACGTCTTTCGGTTGAATCAATCAATCCATCACCATATACATATAGAAGCAATGAATGCTTAATTAGTTATGTGCTCGAATCCCGCACCGATAGACGTATGTTGAAACTCACCGTATTACCGTATGTATACCCGTATGTTTTTCGTGTGGATACCCTTCATGGGCACCCAATTGTCCGGGGGACAGGGTTATGTGAAACTCCTACTCACTAAAACCACAAGCTGTACCATCCGCCGCCTTTTTGGAAGCTATGCGGGATCGAACCAGTTCTATATTGAGTCCTAGCTTTCATCATCATCAGCCAGAAAACGTCTACCGCTGGACATATGCTTCTGCCAAAGATGAAGGTCTGTATGTGAAGAAATATAACGTAACGTAACGAAACCATAGCATGGTGCATTTTCTAATAATACCCGCCTGGATAGCCTCAAGTATGAAAAACCTATCGCCAAGCACTAATAATTTAGGTATTTTCCGCCAGCTTCACTTGAGAGACAGTCATGTAAATAAACCTATATACTATTTAAAAAAAGGCAAAGATAAAACAGTTTAAGTTCTGTTAATCAACATATTCTTTAGTTTTTTTTTTGTTTAGTAGCAATTGATGAGATTTAACTATAAAAAAATCTGAAACAGTTGATCGTTTTTTCTCTTTGTAATAAATGTGTCAATAATTTACTTTTCTCACACATGCATGCTAATATTGTCATTATTTTCGAAAAAAGAACACGCGAAGTATCGAATTTACAGACAAAGAAAATCGAATCCATTACAGGAGCGTTTTTTGAATTTGGAATATTACAACGCTCCAGCAATGTTGTATGAAACGGGTGTGGTGGAGTTATTAAATACTTTTTGATTGGATCTCTTTTATCATTATTGGTATGCCAAAGTAAGTCTCTTTGCTTAGTACAAATTGCGTTCATTTGGCTGTACAGCACATGAAACTTTACACACAGCCTTTCAACACAAATTATAAATAGAAAATTGGCGACAAAGCTGAAAATTCATCTTGATTTGTTATTGACGTACTTTATAAATATACATTTAATAATTAAAATGTGTTCCAACTGTTCAGAGTGAAATGGAGATTGATTGTACTCCACCAGATTTAACATCAGAAGCCAAATTGGCAATGGAAAACCGGTTTCCAGCAAAGTCAAAAGAAAAATACATGAAAGTATACGAAAATTTTATGAGTTGGAAAAGCGAGATAAGAGCGAACTTTTTCTGCGAAACAGTATTTTTGACCTATTTTAATGAGATTGGTAAAATTAAGAAGCCATCTACAAAAACAAACATAAATGTACCGGGGAAATCAATAACATTTTCTTTTAGTAATTGCCCCAATATGACTAATGTAACTTTTAATATTATTTAATTAACTAGAAAAAGTATGTTTTATTTCCCAGCATTCTTTTGAAAAAAAACACTATATACGCCTCGGCGGAAATGGCAATTGTCTGTCACATAATAGTGAAGTCCTCGTCTGCGACTCTGCCAACTCTTACTCGACCCGCAATTGTCTATTTCACGGCCTTTGCAATAATGTACTATTATAAGTTTAGGTATATCCGTGATCTTACCGTAAAGTTTTTCAAGGATCAAATAGCCTGACTCGAGAATGGTTACCAACAACAGTTAGAAGAAACAATACATTGTATAAATTAAATTCTTAGACTCAAAGCGTATTACGAGAAGAGATTTCTATAGTTAACATTTTTCGTGTACTCTTCGTTCCAAGTTGTTTACAAGAAGGCGTGTCCTCGAGCAAGCCGAGTCACGTTGTAAATTAGATTTGCTTTTTTGTATTCTATACTAATGTAACATTTATTGTAGTTCCCGCTTCCCAATCAGCTTCCCTTAAGAAGTCATAACATTTTTGTTAATAAACCAAACAGTTTCCCTTAGCGATGATTACAACAGATTTGCATTATGATAATCATAATAACAATATCAGACGCGCGGATCGGACCGTGTAAATGGTATGGCGGACGACCGAAGTTATCAATCGCCTTGTGGACACAGTCAGCCCGAAAAAATTGCTACTATTGTAGCGGTAAAGTAAAAAGGAAAAGCGGACGACGTTTATTCTATACAAACGTATTCCTCTATTTCCTACCTGGATAATGACATGATAGTAAATATTTTTATACCATATAATATAAATCCATCACCGTCATGCCCATACGTGATTTCTTCCATTAATTAATTATTATAGATGATCAGGAGCCTTCAAAAATGAGAAAAAAATACCCAACTTTTACCGTCGTTTGCAGACACGTCCGTCAAACAAATTTGCTAATATAATCTTTTTTATTTTATAATTCAAAGAAAATTTTAAATCGACCCAGTTTAGGAAGAGGTAACAAACAGGGTTACGGGAAGTGATAATTTCGTCTATTTCGCATAGGCATATCCAGTCTAAGCTACAGTTGTCAATATTGCACTTTCATTGGGATGCAACGCGATAACAATAGAATTGTAAAATTCTTAAAATTTTATGGTTTAACGCCGCCTTAAAAATTCATAAATATTGCAAAAAGCAACATCTATCTATCTGTGTGTTCGTTCTTACATAAATAGCAATTTCTATCTTTTCTGTATCTGTACCGACGTGTGGCACCAGTAATACCTACTAAAACCCTATGGTACCATCCGCCGCCAGGGCTTGGGGCGATGCGGGACTGATCTAGGCATTGACCGCTTCGCCCCGACGGCTGACCCACGACTAGGTCCCTCCCAGCGAAATCCAACAGGTACGAGCTGGCTCCCCTTAATAGAAACACTGCAATACTGGTAAAAAACACTACATTAACTCGAACGAAGCCATCAGCTAAAGTTAATAGTTTTAATAGTAAAATTAAATATTCTTTTCTTATGTTCAGTAATTTTCGAGAAACACGGATGAACACAAAAAAAATACGATTGCATTATTCATACATATATACAAACAAATCTGAATACATAACAATATCCACGTTTACAATGAGGTACTTTACCGTGAGGAGGAAAACCTCAAGAAAATCTCATACTAATTATATTACACTATAGATCTGTCATGTGACGTGAATGACATAAATAGTCACACACAGGTTAGGGGTGTCAACTGAAAGTGTATATTCTTAAATTTTTAAAATACCGTTGTATTCAAGAAACCCTAATCATTTTAACTAATGGTTTCAATACACAGCGGGCGTAGAATCGCCAGCGGATTTTACTATCGAAGAGGTCTCGCTCGATTCGACGCGACGCCTTTTATAAAAAACATTGTGTTAGCGTCTCGACCCGCCCGCTGTGTCTTGAAATCATAATATATATGACTGATTTCTTTAGACTCGGTGTTATCAAATTACTATAAAGGCCACTTTCTTAAAATTTTCCAGGGAAGTTTGGTTAACACCTCAGAATTCGTTTACCGCGTTATAATTTTTCGTACACTAAATTTGTGCACTCACTTAACTGTATCAGGCAAAATGCCACCAGAGTTACGAAATATAGGTCAAATAACTCAAGCTAATAGAAGAACAAATAAGGACTGGGTAAGATAAATTCAAAGAATCCCCTATTTCCTACTTGATCACAGAATTTAGGTTCATGGATTGTTTTATAAAGTAGTAACTATCAACAATTAATACCCAGAATAATTTTGATTTTAACAACATTTTTTTTATATTGTAAACTTTTGAGTGCTTTTAATTAAAAAATAGATTCCGAGCCAACTATTAGAGAATAGCTATTTAAATTTTCAGGACTTATTGATAAATATTTTTTTAAATATTAAGAACTAATATTTATATATTTTCATATAACTGATTAATTTTTAAGTTTCAATGACTTTTGAAAATAAAACTTTATTTTTATTAGTTTCATGCGTTATATACATTCAAGATAAATATTTGGAATGAAAATTTCACTGCCCGTATTTACCTTAAACAATATAAATTTATATATTGCCGCGCGCCGAGTGCTGTCAATAGAGCGCGTGAACAAGCGTCTTAGAATTCACTCCAACTTCAATCGGTCATAATCGGTTAGTCATAAAGTCGGTTAAAAAATAGTGTATTTATAAGGACCCGGTTATCGATGACCGCAAACGAATACTTTTGTTGAATAAACTAATCATATTCGCAAAATAACAGCTTCACAATTAAGAGGATATGCGCTCTCCAGTAAATTTAAAAAATAAGTATTTCGGAAATTTATTTCTATCGCTTTACGCCTCAAAAAAGAGTTATTAAACGTGAAAGGGACAACTGCCATGCTCAGGCTGATTATACCTATGCAAAGTAGACGAAATAATCACATCGTATACCCCGGTTTCCTCTTCTAAAACTAAGCCGTTAAATTTTATCACTTATAAAATAATAAAACTGGCTATCTATACCTGTATGTATTTTCAAAACACTTTTATTAGCTTCATACGTATGTAAGTATGTGCCTATTTAACGGAAACTTTGAACATGATTTTGAACCCCTTCAAATTGTCGGATTGACTCGAAATTTTGCATACTTATCAAAGAACAATTCAATATTTTAAACAGTTAGTCCCGTTATCCTTATTAAGATTTTCAGAACTCGTTTTTAGTATCTGATATCCGAAAACAGAAAAAAACGCGCTTTTATAGAAAATCCAACCAATAAAAATAGCAAATAATTAATAAATATAAATTAAGATTTCTTTTACACGTTATAGGTTCAGTGCTTTGACCACAATCTCACCAGATGTTAAGTGGCGATGTGGTCCAGAATGGTAAACACACTAAGCCTAGATACTGGTTCTCAAGTGATGCCGCCAGAACACACCTATTGGTATTTGGCGACAGGTTTTCAAACTTGAGGGTGGTAGCTACCAGTAGCGAAGCGCTCATATAACTCGATTCCTTATAGCCTTACTAAAAAAATCTTAAAACACTTCGCATACACCAAATATACCATCAAAATAACCACACACTCGTAAACACAAAACACGCATACAAAGAACCTGCCATACAAACGGGTAGAAAACGTCGGAATTGAATTCACACACCCATCCACATTTCACTATAATTAACACACACACAAAGAAAGCATTCGTGAATCAGTTCTGTAAACATAGCGCACGTTTATGCAGCTAACTCGCTTCGTGGCGGCTTATTCCATTTAATTTTGAACTTTATTATTATGCTTTTAAGGATTTTTTGGAAAATGATATTTAATTACTAAATTTTGTCACTATCTCAACGACGGCGCTGCCACACATGTTTATAAATTCCGTGATCAAAATTAATGGAGGTTAATACATTACTTTACAATTTATTTATTTAATTTTTTAATTAATCGATGTCAGATAAGATATTTGAACTAAGCGTCATCTAGTGACATACGTAACAAATATTAAGCAAATTTACAAAAAGTCCTAATAGTGTTCCATAGATGGCACATTTTTAACAATTTGACTATAAATATTTTTGCTGTGTTGAAATTTTAATTACTTTCAATTGCAGTATTTTGTACATGGAAACGTATGAGGTATTGTGATTGGTCGATTATAATCATGTGTCAATTTCGTAAAGGTAAACAATTAAAATATGTAATTGGGTAAAACTTGGTTGCTATTTATTTTTACAACCAGATTTTTTCTATATATTCGCATTTAAAAATGAAAGTAAAATCAGGCCGAACTGCAGTTGTCCCTTTCGTGATTTATACCTCTTCTTTGAGGTGCAACGTGATAGCAATAGATTTCTGAAATACCCACTTTTCAAATCTGTTGCCGACCGCATGTCCTCATAAACGCTCGCGTCAAAAGTTCGATGAAGCTGCCAAGACACTTCCGTTCACCAATTTAAAAAAAATAACTATGAAATAAAAAATACCCCAAAACTAAATAAAAAGAACAATGATTATGATAACAAAAACATCCTGTTTTACGTAAATTAACTATATACCTAAATTATAAAAAACGAGCACGTCTGTGAGAGTAGCGCCAACTGGTTCACGGCCGTCTCTTAAGAAAAATGAATATGATTTTGGTTTTTACATTTATTATAATAATACTGCGTAATTTATTAATTAATCAGTAAATAAAAGTAAAACAATATCAGAAGTGTACAAATTAAACTATTTCAATGTTTAAAAAAATACTATTATAAGTAGAGGTATGCTACAGAAACCGATGATTTGATCAAAAAAATAAAACAAAAGAAATAATGTTCAGAGATATACGGATTTAAATAAAAACCTATGGGTTAAAATTATGTATAATATAAAAATAATTCATATACTTCGCGGCCTTGTATTTACTAAATATATTATATATAGCGTTACCGCCACGCTCTAACATAAAAATTTTAACCTTGTTAAATTATATGAATGGCCACGACTACGAATTATTTGGTAGGTTAGCACCATCTAGTGAAGAATTATAGAACTATGTCTTTTATACGTATCGTTTGTTGACCTTTGTTATGCCGATATTTGTTATCTATCAACTTATTTATACTCTTACTCATAAAGAAGTTTTTTTTAATTTCAATTTGTTACTTATTAATTGATCATTTTAAAGATGGAAAATTGAATTATGTAGATAATGTATCATTAAACAATACATAAGAATTTTTTTATAACAAATACAATTTACGAATATTTAATATTAAATGTACCCTGCAACTTTGCTTCATTCTTCTCTATAGAATGGTGTTTAATTTCATATAATACATATAGTAACAAATAATAATCTAACTAATGTAATTTTTAAATGGGATTGCGAGGGAATATTCTAATCCTATCCTACAAAACGAATGTTAACACAGACCTTGTATGAAGCATGTATATTGTGATGTCATATCATAGTATAATTATGAAGACAATCCTTACATTCACTGTGTTTGTCTTCATTCTTTGTAAATTTATAGTCGCATATAAAATCTAACTTTAATTATAATGTTATTTAATATATAAAATTTTGTTACGGTTTATTTTGTATTCTATACTAAAATTATTAATGTGATGTTCCTACTAACCTTAATCATATTGCTTTTTGTTGTAGATTTAGTTACTAATCAACGAGGATCCTTTAGTACACAATTTAATAAACAATTCTGGTCACATTTAATGCTCTTCCGATTATTATAGTTACTACATGACACTGGCTGAATTGTGAAATAATTCACAAAAGCCACTAACAAAAAAAAGAACATATTCAGTGATATACAAACAATGAGCTTAATTCTCTATTATCTTCAAACCTTATGACATAATACAATAATACATATTAAAAACTCGCCAGAAACCAAACCTATAAATAAAAATGAATCATGTAAATTAGTTCACTGGTTCTCATCAGCCACCTAATGGACAGACAGACAGATGTAATTATATATAATAGATAAGAAATCTTAAATTCACATTTCACTATTATTCTGCACATTTAAACATCAAAAAAGAAATAATATTGTGCAACTATTGTAGTAATTACTTCATACTTCACCCAAAAAATAAGAAAAAATATTCACAAAATCAACATATAATAAAGCAATGCCACACAATGGTCAAATACAATAAGTTGTTGTTCCATCTATACTCTATACTAATAAATAAAATTGGAGTGTCCGTTTGTTATGTCAAAATTATTTTTTTACTAAATAGATATGAATATATAATACCACACAAATACCAAAAATGCAATTTTTGGTCTGTCTGTCTGTTTACTCCGGGTAATCTTCGGAACGGCTGGACGGATTTTGATAGGACTCTTTTAGGTAGATAGCTAAAGTTACTCCGGATACTTTTAATTTTCGAAAATAATTAGGGTTCAGCATAAAAAAAATTAAAGCTCCTAAAAAATTTAATAAAATCCTATTTAATGCAGTTGTATGGGCAAGTGCTTGAATTTACAAGAAATATTTTTACTTTATCTTAGTACTAAAAACAAATTAGGGTTCCCTATGAAAAAAAAAACGATGTAAAGAATATATGAAACGTGGGCGCAGACGCGGGCCCACAACTAATTAATAATAAATTTATAAAATACTTATGTACCTGTGTGTAATGTGAAAGAGTGTGTGTGAAGTGTTGTGCATGTATTGCTTAATGCAAGATCAGTGTTATTGTTGGCACCCCCACTCCCATTGTCAGCAAAGGAGAGCTCAGGGGTCAGCCATTAGCATAATTTAAAAAGTATATAGCAATAAGAATAAGCATAGACCCCCTCACTTTGATGCTTACGAATGCCCCGTAAAAGATTGAGAACCAACAACAATAACAAACAAAATGTTACTTACTTCGGTAGTGCCTGTCATTAAGACAGATGGTGACGGAGACGGTGGTATCGGACCATGACCTTGACTTGCTGATATAGCCCATGTCGCTGCAAATACACCAGCAGCAAGGATCAAACTCCGTTTCTTCACCATATTGATTCTTAAAGTAAGTATGTACAGATTATCAAATAAGATAACACTTATACCTTGAAATTTTATCTTACATCACAATCATAGATAATATATAGTAATGAATCTTGTTTTAAAGTAAAATTTTTCTACATGTTCATATTTCCATTAAATTAATAAATGTTTTCCCTGAGTTTTTATTGGAACAAAGTTTTGGAACGAAGTTCCTTAAGGGGCGTTGCAAAAGGGTACCCTATCAGGCAAACAAAGTCCGTAACGTTAAAAAAAGCGTAACCTTTTTGTAGCTGTAGTCAAATTTCAGCAAAATAGATGCCTCCATGGTGCAACTTTTTAGCGCGTTCGGCTGTAGCGCAACCGAAGGGTTGATGGTTCGAGCGTAATTATTTTTTTTAATTTTACGATCCATAAAATTTTATAATATGAAGTTATAAGTTCCCATAATTATTCTTCAGTTTAGAATACTATAAACCAAGGCTACTCAATTTTTTAATCAGTCGGGCTCAGTGGATGGTTCAGAATTTTTTGGCGGGCCAGTAATAGTTACTGTTATAGGATATCGTTCGTTATTATGATCTTTCGATGATAACATAGTTTTAGATTTTTTATTCATTTATTTACATAGAGTTAAGTGCCCTACAAATAATTTAAATTATAAATTGCTATGCGAAAACGCGAACCCACATGTTTCTTTGGTTTGTGACGTCACTGATCATCAACCTCCTAGTGATATCAATTCTTTTGGAAAATGATCTATTTTTAATTCACCACAAAAAACGAAATGAAAACTAAGGTATGTAACTGATAGCTATAATCAATGTGATTTAAGACAAAGCTTTTGTTATAATATATTGTATATGCCAGGCATTACATTAGATATTATTTATTTTATACACAATTAAGATCTAAGAAGAGTTTATCATAAACATCTTCTGTTAGTGACCATGTATGCAAGACACTCAACTTGGTGGGAATTTAATACTTAAGTTGTGTGGGCGATTCAAAAATTGTAGGCTGGCCACAATATGGCCCACAGGCATAGGGTTGAGCAGCCTTGCTATAAACCAATTCCTTTTTTACAGAAAAAATATTCATATAATACTTTTATTTTATTTAAGGCTAGCACTTTTTTCATATACAATACAGAAGTATGTTTTAACACAGGCATGTCAAAATATAATACTAATATATTGAATAGCTAACAATACAATACACCCAATTAGATCAATCACAATCATTAAGAAAACATATTAAGTCATTATCACTAGGATTAGAAAATATGATATGGTTATAATATGTAATTTAACTACAATTTATTTTTTTATCTGCCTTTTAGTTGGTTTGAGAATTGAATGATTATTGTGTTAGTTATAGTTATATATCTCAACCAGATTGTGTTAACTTTGTTATATTACTTTTGAGAATAACAGTGGAGTTTATATTAAATTATCATCTCATATCTTGCAATATTATCAAAATCATTAAGTAGTATAATGTAGTAAATAACTATAAAAAATTCAAACTCTTAAAGTGAGTAAGCAACTAATGATAAAATATGTAAATTAAACCTGACTCTTGATGATATAACAATAATATACATGAAAACTATAGTTGGCTACAATACAGAAAATATCTCCCAAGATAGATAATAAAGTTGCATTAATTAATTTATTCATGCATTTTATATATGTTTAAACATTAAATACATTACTTACATTTTTTTCAATATTACTAAACTAAAATAACAGTGTCTCTACACTTACAATACATTTTTACACATAAAATTGTAGTCTTATGTATAATATAGAAGGTCATACCATAACACTGATTGTCTAATTACTCAAGTGTATGTGTTTCAGGCTTGAATGTGTATTTTTTTATAACTCATAAATATGGTTTATCAAGGACTATCATAGCAATTTTTATGAAATTTTAAATTAAAGAAATTTGAAATACAAGAGGAAAAAAACATTACTATTACTAGTTTTAGTTTTAGTAACATTTTTCATATTATGTTAATTTCTAATACAAATACATTCGATGTATAATTTTCTTCGCAATTTGACTTTTTTTTTTGCATTTATATTCAGAATCCTCAGTTTATAGTTATTTAATTAAAAGATCGTATTTACAAGTAAACACTATTTATATTTCTTCATTTCTATAATTAGTACATACCCTATTATAATTTGTTATCACAAACTAAGTAAAATAATATGTTCAACCTTATTATTAGTTAGATAAATTTGTTCTACGATAGAAATAAATAAATATAACATGTGAACGTCAGCTATATAGTGAACTGTGTAGGCTTCAAAACTTACATTTTTACTACCGTTGCCCCTTAATTGGACTTCAAGAATGTAAATTTTATAACATTACGAATAAAGACTAATGTAATTAATACAAGTTCCCATTAAAATCTTAATAAATAATCATCAGAAGACAAATATTAGTTCAATAAGTAGTTATAACAGTTTGTACAACTGTTTCTTGCTGACAAGCAGAGATGCTGACAAGTTTGACATTGACTTTCTATCACAGACTTTCCATTATCACAGAATTTCTAAACAGAACCAAACCAAGGTGAAAAGTTAAGATTATGGTTATAAAATTCAAATTTTTTATAATACCTATTTATCTATAAATAATTGAGTGTTTAGTGTATCATGCAAACGTTTTAATTTATAAATATAGCCATTAAAGCAGAACACAAGTTTCATATTTTATTTTAATTTCCTTTTATTTCTGAACAAAAGATGATATCGTTTTATTTTTCCAAGTTTTGAACTGAAATATTTAACTTATTTCAAGTGAAAATATGAAAAGCCTGTAAATTATATTATATATGTTTTACTTTCTGTTCCAATACTTGCGTAACCTATCTTAAACTAAAAGTGCCTGGATAATTACAAAAAAACCTTCCATTTTGTTACTATCGCCACATATTGAAGATTATAAAACAATGTCAGGCCTAAAAAGTTTTATTCACAACTATAATAAATGATAATCACACTTTGTAATGTTTAGCCTGTTCCCGGGAATTAATTTTTAACATAATACATATGTCTATACTGTAAAATGGCATCAAATTACGTTTCGAATGGGGTTACATAATTGTTTTTTTGTGTTTTAGTGATATATTCCAGACTGTACGATAATTTTGCCCTAAAACTTGCAGTGAAAATACGATAATTTGAACTTTAAGTGTTGGCAACACTGCACCAGAAATTAAAAATTGTTTTCACTTTGCCGGTACTAGGGATGTTTACGTACGAAACCATTGATCTTTTTACCAATTCGATATATTGCAATGTTTTATATACCTGGGTAAGGCTAGCTCAGAACCGAAATGTGTCGCGTTCAAGAAAAGAGAGGCTTATACTCAGTATTAGACGATGATTAGCTAATGATGATGATAATATATAAATTCTATGTCATAAATCGATATTTTTGATCCATATTATCTCATTTATATTCAATTTATCTGTAATAAAACATAAAAACTATGGTATCAGTTTATTATGACTAGATAATTAAAATTAACCGAGGTTAACAAACCAATGAACTTTATTTACATAAAAAATACTAATGTCTTAATTAAACCTTGTAAAAACAAAATTAACTGTTTCGCTTTTCAGTCTGCTTCTAAGGTGAATTAGCACCTCTGCAACTTAAAAAAAAAGCATTTGTCCACATGTCAGAAGTAAAACTTATTTGGACATCTTTAGTAAAAAATTGTAAGCAAATTAACAGACGCATTAAAGCATGGTTTTTTATTTCATACTTGTTAATTTTGTTGACCGGAAGAGCCTTTACAGCAACTTTGGAGGCGAGTTCTGAAGGCACTCAGGTGCAAAAAGGTAACTAGCACAAGGGTTACCAAAATGGTATGGTCCTCGGTTTGGCCGTTACCTGAGTGTAAAATATTTCGCGGGATTTTGAACCTAGTTAAGCCCTACAGTTTTTATTTATGCTAATAAATAAGTGTCTATTTGGAATGTCAAAATAACTATTCTTCTTCTTCTTAGTTAATGGCAATCTGTGTGTACACACAATTTGTGCCAATGTCATGTAGGTAAGATTTTCAATCTTGTATCAGCGTTACCAAGCTCCAACAGAACGGTGGCCTATCCTGCTCAAACTTTCCATGGAGCTTTGTCGGCACCTCAGAATGTATGCTACGCGTTGTCTTCTATAATAAACTTAACTTGAACACAATAACTAAACTATTTCACACAAAACGCCACCAAGATTACATGATATAGAGTCAAGTACACAAGTTTAATGAATTAAAGAAAACAATTGCTACATGTCAGACTGAGATCCCGCCAAAAACCCCAAAATAACTATTGTTTACCAAATACATTTGAGTGTATATACGATACCTATACCAAAAATACAATTTTTAAAGTTTTTATCTGTCTGTTCTGGATGATCTCCTGGACGGCTATTCCGATGTTGATGGGACTTTTTTGTTAAATAGCTGAAATTACTCCGCATAACTTTTTAATTTTTTTAAATAATTAGGGTTTTGCGCAAAAAATTAGAAGTCATAAAAATTAAAACAAATTCGATTCAATGCACAGTTTTTCAGGCAAGTGCTTGAATTTATGAGAAATATTTTTACTTTATCTTAGTACTAATAAATTAATAGGAAATAACTAGGGTTCCGTATAAAAAAATTAAAACGCAGTGAAGAACATTTGAAAGAAGGGCGCAGCCGCGGGCACACGACCAGTAGTAAATAAGTTCAGACTTCCTATTATCAAAATAAAGTAGAAATAGTGTTTTTTTTTTTTTCTTGGACATATCATATCGGACAATATCTATAGATATTAATATTGATTTCAAATATTTCGGAAATCTCGCGATAATTCAATTTATCCAGAGTATGTGTCGAAACTTAATGCATATCGATATATATTTCGAACACTCCTAGCTGGTACTCCAATTATATTATGGTCAAATGTTAATTAGGTTATGTTCAGTACACAGTAGTGATTAACTGATTACGTTCCTTCTTACTGTTGCCTACAGCATAAGTATAAAACTACATAGGAGACGAACACTGAGAATACCTACTACGTATTTGGATTGAGAGTTGAGATTTGAAATTCAAAAGAAAATAACAATTGTAGGAAAATGCCCCTGGATTTCCGTAGATTTAACGGACCAGACGACAGTGTATCGTATAAAAGATACGTTAAAAATGATTTGAAGACTTACGATGATCTTCGCAGTGAATTATTGAACGAGAACGATATTAGAAGCGATGGACGCCAGTTAAACGAAGCCCGTACCACGTCTATGTTTTGTACGTATTTATTTTAATTTTCATAAACATTTAAAATCTAACCTCAATGAGTAATTATAATTATCCTTGGTTTTCGACAGTTGCGCGAACTGGCATGGTTTCCCAAGCAAAAGGTTCATCCTATGTTGAATTAAAAAAAACGAAGGTTGTATGTTCAGTTTTTGATCCTAGAGAAATACCCCATCAAAATGAATTCAGGTATTTTTATTTATATAATTCATAAAACCATAATAACATTTCTTTAAATAACTTTATCTCTACATAACTTTAAATAAATTGATCTGTTTGTAATATCAACCTCATGAGAATTTGAACAAAATCCAATTCAGATGTGTAGGGGAAAAAATGGGATAGTGTAATATAAATTTTGTGTGTTTAAATTGGACATAGTTATGCATACTAGAAATATAAATACCCACAATATAAATACAAAAACTCTACATAATTTATTTAAAATTAACAATATTATTAACATTTGTACATTAAGGGCAATATGATTACTTGAGCAACGTAACAACACAATTGAAACCACAAAAATGTTCCTTAAAATTGTAGGTTAGTTCTAGTTCACTTAACTATGTCCAATTATTAATTTTTTAAGTGTCTAACAGCATACATAAATTGTTTATAGATTTTTCATAGAACTGTCAATATAAAAATAACATATTTATTTTACAAACATGTTCCAGTCTCCAAGGGCAATTATTTTGTGAAGTTAAATTTGCACCATTTTCTTGTCCACGTAAGAGACGTCCACATGTACCAGACACAGAAGAGAAAGCATTATCTGTTGCTCTCAGACAAGCATTAGAACCAGCAGTTTTGTCGACATCTATTTCCTAATTATCAGGTAAAGTGAAAGGAACGATTTTTTTGAACATATGCCTTTCTAATTCATATAATCATATTGTTTGGTAGATAGTATTAAAAAAATTGCAATTTCTGAAGACATTAATAATAAAGACTATTATATTTAGTCACAAATTCTTAATGATATCTATGTTTATAATCAATTGAAATACATTTGAATGATGGCACAGTTGGTATTTGCAGTCAGATTCTGCATCATTGGATGTGGGTTCAAGTTCACTTATCCAACACTAAAATCACACAGACCCTTCAATGAAAGAAAACATTCTGAGGAAACCATTGGGCATTTTCTAATAATGTGCACTTAGGTAACTGCCTCTCTTATGTTTGAAAACCTGTCTCCAAATACCAATAGGTGTTATCCGGCTGCATCACTGGAGAACTAGTCCCTCTAGGCTTACTGTGTTTACTATCCTGGACCACACCATCAATTAACATCAGGTAAGATTGTGGTCAAAGTACTGACCTCTATCCTTGGTCAATTGTAAGGAAATATCATACCGACCACAATGGTTAGACCTGTAATTACTAAATGGAAATTTCTTCAGTGACTGTATTAAATTAATTAAACAGTGATTACTAGTGGAGTTTTAAAATTTTAACCACTTGACACTGACAAAATTGTGTATAACACATATTTAACTGTTCTCACTCAAATACCAATTAAAATTTGACAACAGGAAAACAATTGGATTCCGGTGTAAACGCCAAGTTAGTGCTTAACCGGTAAAAAGAAAATAAAATCAGATTTTCTCACCAGCTAATTTTCATTAATTCAGTCCCTCTTTTCATTCAAACTTTTATTACTTGATACTGGTGGTGTGTTGTACATAACTCCATTCTCATATGTACTTTTCTTAGTGTGTTGAAAGTAAAACATCAAGTGATTAAAAAAGTAGGTGTAAATGAGTAATCTACCATTGATTCCATCTAATTCAATCTATCCTTTAGTTGGCTTGTTACTTGGGAAACACTGATTTATTTGATTATATTTAAAAATCATAGATATATAATCTGGTCAGGTTTAGTATTTATTTTTGTATTATATTTTAGAAAAAAAAACATGATAATAATGACAATTATCATGTTCCTCCTTACATATCTTTTGTTACATTATATAAAAGGGATCATCTGTCTGCCTGTAAGTATATGCAAGCGAAACATGGGCACACAGCTAGTGAATATGCAATAGTTTTTTCTAAAGGAATAATATTAATATTTATAGATTGACATCTTTGTCTACGTACTGGAGCATGGAGGTGCATGTTTATCAGCAGCTGTAAATGCAGCAGGGTTGGCACTCGCCGATGCAGCTGTACCAATGTCTGATATTATCACTTCCTGCTCTGCTGCTGTTATAGAGAATAAAATATTTATAGATCCAACCGAAGCTGAAGAGTTTCTGGCAATGACTAGTCCAGAAACAGATAACGTAGCTCATGGAATAGTGACAATGTCAATGTTGCCAGGAATGAAACAGATAACAGATTTCCAGCAAATGGGATCTATTGAGATAAATAACATTGAGAGAATCATGGATATGTTAGAGCAGGAATGTAAAAAAATTGAGCCACATATACAACGAGTATTGGTTGTTGATGTTATTAAAAACTGTGATCAGAAGAAACAGTTGGAAGAAGAATCTAGAAAGAGAGAAGAAGTATTAAATAAAATGATGGAGGAGTGGAAAGGATTATTAAATGGTGGATGAATTTTCTACTTTTTGTTTTATTGACTATCAACACAGTTTGTAACTCTGTTAAAATATAAGACACAGGTTACAAAGTAGTTTTTGCTAAGAATTCTTTTGAATTTGCAATGGATTTTGTCTGAAATAGACTTTTTCTCTGATTTTTTTTTCTCTTGTAGTCCAGAATCCAAGATTTTTTTCAATAATGTTAATAATTTTCTTAAGATTTTTGAGAATTGTCAAATCAACATTTTATCCATGCTACCAGTGTTAGTTACCAAAATCGAGAATTTTGTAAGGGAAAAAGTTGGGTGACTCATCAAAATGAAGTTACTGAAAATAAGCTTGATTAGGATCCTGAACTATTCAGATAAAGTATAAAAATATTATTCAAGTACAGCGCCTTCTCTCGGTGATATTTGAAAAAAATCCAACCTTTCATTATATTTGTATTTAACCTGTTTATATATATATTTAATTGAATAATTGTCAATCAGGCAATAAAATCATAGTAAAACACACCAAATATCGCCTTTTATTTTACAATGGAATAAAATATTCGCTAATCAGAGTTACTCTGTAACAATAAGAATGATTCCCTTAATATAATTTTATTTGGCATTTTAAGACCTAGCCTTGTTACATCATTAAACCGCTTTTGCATGTTTCGTTTTTTTTAACTGTGACAATGCTATTCACGTAAAGGGCCTAGTCGAAAATAGTAGCTAGCGCAATAGGACCAAGATAGTACATAACCTTAACTTGAGCAGCTAGCTATGTTAATCTTATTTATGTATGTATATACATACCTTACATAAAGTGTGGTTCTAGTGCATTCAGTGTCATTGTATTGCACTGATGGTTGTATTGAATTTTTAAGTAGATAAACATTGCCTGTAACCTAGTCATTCAAATCAGAAGAGATAAAAAAACCAACAAATAAATATTTAAATAATGAAAAACAGAAACAGAGTTTGAATAATTCCACATTTTTTAAACACATAATAAAATAAAAAAATATGCAATTATTAACAAATGAAAGCAGAAATTATAGATGTTTTAAAATATTTAATACATAGTGGCAATTTTAAATTCAATTTAGTCTTCAGGCTTCTCTGGCGGTGGCCCACTCGGCTGAAGCATTTTCTCCATTAAATTAAATTTCACCCTAGCTTTGGACTCATTTTCAACTATTGCAAAGTAACTGAGCAGGTCTGGATGGCCCATATAGCTGCAGCAAGAATCTCTATGCTGATTTGTAAGCCACTCATATTTTGTTGTATCAGCATGCCCTGTGCCAATGTATTTGCTTTGAAGATGTTCTAGTTGACTGTGAATGTTATACCTCTCGCCCATTGTCTACTGTAAATTAGATAAAAGTTAATCATGTACATAGTTAATAAGGCTTAACCAAAATATGCTTTGATTTTATTACTGATAACCTGCAGTAGTAGACAACTATACATGGTGGAATGTCATGGAAAGATTTATTTCTTAAATCAGGTACAGAACAAATTTAATCACAATCGGATAAATGGTTAAAGAAAGCATAAACATACAATGTTTTCTATAATTCAATTCTAAATTTCAAGGTTTTCCTTATAATTTATTTCTAAGTTTTATTCTGAGCCAGTACTTTATTACCTATTCTTCGACGAGTATTGAAAATACTACAAAAAATTCTAAAATAAAAACGAACTAACAAATTTTGGGGCACCTCGGTTTAAATAAAATTATTTACGTTGGATATTTCGACTTACCTTGTATGATACTAACTTATGTGTCTTATTTTCAGAAGATTGTAAAATGTAGAGCTCTTGAATTAGATATTTACAAACAAATTATAAAATTCGGCGAGCAAATATTTTTTTTATTCCATTTTTTTTTTCTTCCTTGTTTGGCAAGGCGTTAATGACGCATATGCCAGTGTCTTGTTTTAATGGAGTGTACGAATAACGAAGTTAGGGAAACAGGATATTAAAGAAAAAGGAATATTTTGATAAGATCAGTAGGATATAATTAACAGAAAAAAAAGGAAAGCTAGATTCTAATATTGTTAGTATTTATATACAGAGCTAATAAATTATATACATTTATATTTAAAGTATGAAGTAAGGTGGTTATGTTAATAGGCAAAGGTATATGGAGAGCTATCAATTTATTGTAAAATGAACAAGTATCATAATTGGTACAAGAAAAGAAAATATGGTTTAAATCTGCAACTTCGCAATCACAACTGCAAGTGGAATTTTCTATAATCCCAAGTTTAAAAAGATGTGCAGGAGTATAAACATGTCCTAGCCGCATGCGTATTAAAATCGATGTAGCAGTCTTATTAAGTTTGAATTTATAGAACCACGGTTTTTTTGGTATAGATTGTTGAATATTATAATAGAATTTCCCTTTTACTTTGCTATTAACTGCCCAGGCTTCATTCCAGGATTCCCAGAGATGAAGCCGAGGCAGTTTAACTAGATCATTATAATAAATTTTGTATGGGAATAAATCACCGCAATCCACCGCTTGATTAGCTAGTTCATCCGCTTTTTCATTGCCTTTGATACCACAGTGGCTGGGTATCCAAACAAATGAGACACAATATCCCTTTAAGTAACATATATGGAGTTTGGTACGAATGTCGATAATAATTGAAAAATGACTTTTACTTTGAAACGGAAATTTCATTTCATAAAACGCTCTTAGCATTTGTAAAAATAACTGTGTTTTGTAAATTCATAAGAAGAATATATTCTACCGCTTTAAATAATCCAAAACATTCACCAGCAAATACAGAAGACTCCGGGGGCAGTTTAATTTTTTGTACTATATTGTACTGGGGATGATATATCCCAACACCAACACATCCTGAAGTTGAGCGCATCACTATAAATATGATGCCAGCAAGGAAATTTAGTGTTTATTACCGAATTTAAAAAATCGTTTACGTTATGTTTACGTTCTCCTACATCTAAATTTAAATAAATATCAGGCGAAAGTAGCAAACAATTTAAATTAGTATAGAAAATTGGAAGACAACGAGACTTGTGAATAGGAGCCTCAATATTTTGTATTTTAAGGTGACTATTAACCAAGCAAGGGCGAGACTTGCGTTCCCAATATGTAGACAGTGTAACATGTTCAGTTAAAAGATGTAACTTGGCTATAAGAGGGTGACTAGATAATTGTAAACTTCGAAATAGAAATTTATCCGACAAGAACTGTCTCCTTAAATATAACGGAGGATCACCACATTCAACCTGTAGAGCATTGATAGGGCTTGATTTCATAGCCCCAGATATTAATCTTAAAGCCTTAGATTGAATAACATCTAATCTTTTAAAACCAGCTATACTACCAGGCACCAATAAAAAAGTTCCATCATCCAAAACACTTCTTATTAGTGCATTATAAACAAGTTTCATAGAAAAGGGGTGAGCACCCCACCAAGCACCCGAAAGGCATCTAAGAATGTTCAGGAGATTTTCACATTTTGATATAACATATTCAAAATGTGGAAGACCAGTGAATTTAGAATCTAATATTACACCAAGATATTTAATGTTGTTTTTAACTGGGATATCTACTCCATCATAAGTTAATGTAATAGGTGGTGCTATTTTGCGTCTTGTAAACAACAACACTGATGTACTTTTTTGTGTGGTGTCAAATCTAATTCGTTTGCTTCCATCCATGATTTTAGAAGTGTCAGAGATGTCGATACACATGATACCAAATTATTGATAGAATGATCTGAAAAGTACAGTAATAAATCATCGGCATACTGAAGGACCTCCACCGAACCATTTAGAGATGTTTCAAGGTCATAAGTATCAACGTTGTATAGTAATGGACTGAGTACTGAACCTTGCGGTAGGCCTTTCCATACTGTTCTTGAAATATTAGTAGAATCTAAAGTCATAACTCTTTCAGTTAACATATTGATAATAAAATTTATAAACAGTTCTGGGACTTGAAGTATATAAAGTTTTCGTTTTAAGATATGCAAGACAACATTATCATAAGCAGATTTAATATCAAAAAATACAGAAAGAGTAGATTCATTTTTCGACAATGCTATTCTAATATCAGTAGTTAGAATACCAATACAATCTAAAGTACTTTTACCTTTTCGGAAACCAAATTGACTCTTAGAAAATAATTCACGGCTTTCAAGATACCATTCTAATCGATTTTTCACTAAATGTTCAGCTATTTTTGCCAACACCGATGACATTACAATAGGGCGATAAGATGACACTTCAGAAGGTAACTTATTAGGTTTCAATATCGGCAACACTACTTGTGATTTCCACGATGATGGGACGATTCCTGTTGTCATAACAGTGTTTATTAACTCTAAAAAATACTGTAGAGCGCTATCACCTAGATTGGAGAGAAACGAATATAGAATACCATCTGAACCAGGTGATGTGTCTTTTCTAATGGATAACACCCCTTTTAATTCGTTGAGCGTAAACAGAGAATTAATAATTGAGCTATTGTTTATAGCAGATGGTATGGAATTTAATAAGTAATCATGAATATGCTCTATAAATGGTACCGTTGGTGGAGCAAGGTGGTCCATGAAGCTTTCAGCCATTGAAGGAGAAAATTTTAAATTCCTAGAGTTATCCATCCCATACCTAAAGCGTCTTATATTACGCCAGACATCTGATGAACTTGTTGAAGGTGAGATTGAAAGGCAAAATGTTTTCCAACCTTCTTGTTTTTTTTCCTTTAATAACTTTTTAGTATTACTCATTACATTGGTTAAAATTTCAAAATTTTCAGATGTCATTTTATTATTGTAATTTAACTCTGCCTCTTTTCTCCTTTTTACAGCTTCAGTGCATTCATGATCCCACCATGGCAGAGATGGTATATGAGATGAAGCAGATTTTTTTAGAGGGAATATTTCATCTGCTGTGGTTATTAAAAGCTTGGAAAACGTGTTGGCACACAATCCTGTACCTTTAAAAGATTTTGGCAGTAAAGATATTTTATTTTCTACAGCCATCCTGAAATTACTCCACTTTTCTTTACATAACTTATGCCTAATACGCTGTTGTTTTATTTTATTACCTAATGTTTTCTCATATTTAATATTATTTATTGATATTAAAATCGGATAATGGTCACTGCCATATGTATATGGCAATGTAGACCAAGAGGTTAAAGATGCTAAACTAGGACTACAAATAGAAAGGTCTATTGCACTAATGTTATCAGAAGGCTCAGAACGCCTAGTTGGTGAGCCTGTATTCAATAAACATAAATTTTGCTTATCAAGTATATCTAAAAGTTCATCCCCATAACTTGTAGAATAGGAACTACCCCATGATTGGTGGTGACAGTTAAAATCTCCCATTATTAAAAATGGTTTAGGAAGGGAAGAAAGTATGATATTAATCTTTGACAAAATAGAAGAGGAAGGATGGGGTATATATATAGAAACAAAGCAAATATTATTGAATTGAATAGCAGCTATAGAAAAAATCATCAAAATGAGGAAGAGAAATAACAGTATATGAAAAGGTGTTTTTGATTAATATAGCTGTTCCTCCATAGCCATCCTGCCGGTCATCTCTAACACAGGAGAAACCATTTATTTTAAATACAGTTCTTGGCTTCAGCCAAGTCTCTGATAAACAAACTAGGATAGGTTTATATTTGTTTAGTAAGTAAATGAGATCATTTTTCTTATTACTAATGCTTCGGGCAGTCCATTGAATTATCTGATGATCCATTGTAAAGGGGTGTGTTTTTTAATACAGTTAAAAGTTGTGTAACCTCGTTGGACGGTATTATTTGAGTTTGAGTTAATAACTTAATGAGTGCTATAATAATTTCACGGATAGACTGTTGATCTTGTTCATTTGTATTTTTATAACCACAACCATTTTGAGATGAACTAATATTATAATCTTTAATGAGTTCATTATGTGCTACCTGATCATAACCTTTATTAATTCTCATTGTTCTATGAGGTTCACGATAAACAGTTTTTTTATATGACACACTACTATTTTTATTAATTGAATTAGGCCTAACAAGTGTAGATGTATTTGATGTTAATACATCAGAGTATAAACGGGTTACAGGAGGACACATTTTTGAGGCTTCTGGATAAGATATACAGTTCTCAGCCATTGTAGTTTTAATTTGCTTTTGTCGTGAAAATTCTGGACATGATTTATTAATGGCAAAGTGATTTCCACCACACATACAGCAACTAACGTAATCTTCATCAACATTACAGGATACACCTGTATGTTCCTTGCCACATTTGTAACATCTAGGCTTAGAACGACATTGTAGTTTAGTATGACCATAACGACAACAATTATAACATTGGATAGGTATATAGTTCAACAGGCAAAGCATTAAAACATAGAAATATCCGTTTTGGTAGTACCTGACCATCAAAAGTAAGAACTACAGTCTGTGAGGGTTTCCAGACTGGGGCTCCTTCAACCATAACCTTATAATTTATCCTTCTCACTTTTAAAATCTTACCACAACCTATTGGTACATTAATATTTTCAGTAATTTCGTCTGGCGTCCATTCAGAAGGAACACCTCGCACCAAACCCATACGTGTCACACTAAATGTTGGAATAAAAGCTTTTAATTTATTTAATTCCAAACTCTTATTAATTAAAAACGAGTTAGCATCACCATATGAAGAAAATGAAAGAGTAATTCTATTACGTCCTATTCTTTTTAAGCTGCCATTAGTTATATTATGAATGCCATTACTTTTTAAAAATTTGCCAAATGTTACTGGGTGGAGTGTTGTACCATCATTTGATGTGGATTCAATCCGCTGTACGTGAACAATATAGGGTGCATAGTCAGTTTCTACATATAATGCTCTTCCTATAGGCGTAGAACTCTTTATGGTGGAATGATTGTTAACATATTGGACTGAATTATTAGTTAATGAAGTGGTTACTTTATTATCATAAATATTAGTGGGTTGTGAAATATTGATATCATTGGTAATAATTTCAGAGTCCATACATTGACAATCAGTGCATTTATTTTCATGCAATGAACTATTATTTTTTTTTTCTTTTATTACAACTCTTGCACATCTTTTGTAAGTGTATGCGTTTCTTTGGTCTTGACTGAGACCATGATGCATCTGAATCTACACAAGAATCATCGGATCTTACATCAATCGGTATATTCGTGTGATTATCTTTAATATTACTACAACTAATAGTAACAAATTCAACTGCTGGAGGCACTGGACCCCCTGGATCAGGGGCTCGTTCATGGCGTCCTAACTAAATTATGAAAAAAGAGAACTTACCTAAATAAGAGAAAAACTACAAAGAAACTATTAAAAGAAAATAATGTACATAAATATATACACAATTACACTCTACTGATCATAAAACTGTTAAAATACAATTTCAACAAAAAATCACGACCGCCTTTCTTGAAGTTTCCCGCGCTTCCTCTTTATTCCATTTTTTCCTTTTTAAGGAAAAGGCAAAGGTACTACTAGGTCATGCAGCCAAGTCAGACGTTAGGAACACTGTCAATAAATGAATAGGGGTAACAAAATGGTGGCCTTCTGTTACGACCACAACTGGAATGATTGGGACATTTTAGAATTTACGGTCCGTGTCATTATTTTCACTTCGATACACTTGTGTATCATAACTACATTATATCAAGTAAAATGTCACCAAAATTACATAATATATAGTTAAATCCTACAAAATAATGAATTAGAAACAAGGACGACATGACAGATCAAAATCTTGCCAAGCACCCTCTCAGTGACCAAACAACATAAACAACAATATCACAGAACATAGCACAGAGTACTGTATAATGAATAGCAGAGGTGAACAATAATATAGTGTATATAGAACAAACAATAAAGGTATTTTATTACGGGCATGAACACTAATTTTGTAGGCCAAACTTTTTCACTTTCAGTGTTTAACGAAATAATGTACATTAGTTAAAACTTTTTGGGAAGTTTTTAAGATATCCAGAAATAAAGTTCTCATATTTTTCAATACAAGTCACTTGTAAACAATAATTAAACTTTATACGTAAAATACTATCTAAATTATGTAATGTAGGATTAAATATTGCAAGTTATTAAATTGTAAACAGAGATAAATAATAAAATTAATTACAAACAAGGCTTACTACATTACAAACCAAAACCGCAACAAAAACTTCTTTTTGATTGTACATCAACAGTTTTTTGCTAATTCATAAATAAAGTTCACATTATCGTATTTTAGAGATTAAAAATTATCATTTCGAATATGAAACAAAACGATTATTTTTAAGAAGTATTAAAAACCGTCGATGATATTAGGTACGCATTAACTATATGATAACAATTATTTAAATAGCTGTTGTAGATTATATTTCCAGTTGGCAACAATACTATATATCAAAGGTAATAAAGGAACCAATAAAATTAATACTAAATAAACCAAATGTAAACTGTGTATATTGTTGTAAATGTTATAATAAATCTCTGCTACCGCGATAGTCCGACTTGGCTGCATGGTCTAGTATTTTTGCCTATTTCGTATAAAGAAAGAAATGAAAACAAAAAGAGGGGCTTGGCGCGATTTTGGACTGTAATGTTGACGTCCTTATTTGTAATTCATTATCTTGCAATATTTGACTATATATTATGTTATTTTGATGGCATTTTACGTGATATAGTGTAGTTATGATGCATAAGTGTAGTGCGTCTCACTTGGCTGCATGATCTACTAGTATCTTTGCCTTTTCCGTAAAAAGGAAAAAATGAAACAAAAAAAATTAGGCGCCATTTTTAAATCTTGTATAATCGATAAACATTATTACGACAAATAATTCATACATACGTTTTATACAATATTTTTAAATTAAAATTAAATAATGGAAGATAAATTTGACAAAGTACAATTCAAAGAAAATGACGAAACATTACGGAAACATGCGAAAAAGATGGCAAAGCAGAAGAACATAGATCTTAATAAGAGGACACATTTATTTATGCATGAGAAAAATTTACACAAAATTGTATGTATACATTTGGACATATATCGTGAAAGAACTACATTTTTATTACTGTATATAATATTAGTATACCGAACAATTACAATTGTCTTTTGAAACCCCATATTATAGTGATTACATTATTAATTGTTCACATCTTAGATGAATTTTGTACTATAATTAAAATAAGCTGAATGGTATCGTTTGATTGTCTTGATTAATAATTACAACACTCTACCACATTCGTCGGTATATCAATACTTATTCAAAATCTATAATCACGAATGCATTTTGTATGCTGAAACGTTAAAAATATAGAATGTCCTACTAATTTGCGATAGTGACGTAGCCCTTGTACTAGATTGTCTCTAAGAAATTTTGATTGCACATGTCGAGTCTCGAGGTCCTCACATTGTTACGGTGGTATCTATGTTCATGACTTGTACACAAAAGTTTTGCCATGATATTGCCTATCTAATAGTACCTATGTTTAGCGCTGGATTTATACTAGGGGCAGGGCCCAGGATGGCAAAATTCAGATGATGATAAAAATAAATTGTTTCAAATTTATAAAAAATTATAATTTTTTTTTGTACTAATAAAAAAAACAATTATGTACATGAATGTGAATAGTACATTATATGCGCAATTAAAAACATTTTTATTTTTTGTTTGATTTTTTCAAAAATAAATAAACAATAAAAATGTAATTAATGATTTCCTTTAAAAATTGAATATAGCGAGCAGTTACATGAATCAATTTATGAGTGATCATATTTCGTAGTAAGAAAAAAAAATATGTTTTTCATTTATATTAAATTTTCTACTATAAATTAATAATTTTAATTCTGTAAAAATTGTATATCGAAATGCTGTTCCCATTTCATGCAAAATTTCGATGATGATATGGCATTTATTACAGTTCCCACATCTATTATTCATGTCTGGTGCCCACTGCCCAGGGACGCCATTTTTTACATTGAACAGGAGCGGCGATAAGGTTAAATCCGGCACTGAATATGCTATATTTAATCCTTGTTGAATATCTCGAAGTTCAAACTCATAATTGAGCCGCCATCTTGTAATAATTTAAAAATCATTTTCAAAGTTAAACTCTTCAATGCTTTTTGACTAAATAAAATCTTTTTCCAGTCACCACCCAAGTATCCAAATCACGTAATCTACGCATATTATCACAACAATCAGATAACGAAAATAGAGAATCTCGATCTTTTGTACAACACGACACATCTGCATTTGCAATGGAACAAAATAACGAAGATCGAGGGCCTGAATAATATGTATAACCTGAAAAAAATTGTATTTAAGCAATAATTGCATAAGTGTCGTCGAGAATTTGGAGAATTTAAAGTTTTTAGAAGAGTTACATATTGAGAAACAAAATACTGATAAATCTGATGGATTATGTTTTGACCCCAGAACTATCATCAGTATTGGAGTAAGACTCACTATTTCGTATGAAATCATTTTCTTGTATAGATCTCACCACAATTAACACTTATTTAGCAACTAGCTGTGTGCCCCGCAACTCTGTCCGATTTTCATATATTCTACACTTCGTAATATAGTTTTCCAATAATCATTGGATAATAATGTTTTGATGGCGCTGTTCATTGAATCGTGTTTTGGTCACAATTTTATGAGTTTTCATATTTATTACACGGAACGCTAATTATTTTCCTTTTTTTTGTTCTTTGCACTTACCCGTGAAAATGTCCATTGAATCGTCTTATTTTCCAAACTTTTTGTGTTTTATTTTTTTATACGAAACCGTAATGTTTTTCCTTAAATTATTTTTGATACCAACAGAAAGTAAATATACTTCTCACAAATTCAAAAACCCGGTCAGTAAAACTGTGCATTGAATCGGGTTTTATTTACATGGGCTTTATTTTTTTTAAGCGGAACCCTAACTGTGTTGAAAAAATAAAGTAGTTTAAGTTACGCCGAGTAACATAAGCTATCTGCCATAAAAAGTCTCGTCAAAATCGGTCACGCCGTTCCGGAGTGTTTAGTATAGGCAGGTAGTAATAGTTTTAATTTTTGTGTCATTTCTTTCTTTTTTTTTTTTTGATTGACGTACCACGACGGGCAGTCGCGTTGAGGGCATGCGAGTGTCAACGTGGTTTTGTATAACGTCGCGGTCCATATGTTTTTGTTTGTTGGTTGATTGAATTTAAGTACAGATATAGTGTTGTGGATTGTGAACTATTGTTGTATGATTGAACATTGATATAAACGTTAATCACCGAGTGTTGGAGAGTGATAGTGCCGAGCCGCCGCCCTTGGATGTCAGATGGTATCACGCTTACACATTCCTCACATCTCCTACACAAAACCTACACACCCTACTTCCACCTGTCTCCGGAGCATCGGTGTCGACTGGTATAGGGTGAGTACACTTAATTTAGCGCTGTGGTAACGCATGCCGGGTGCTCTGTTACACGGACGCATCGTTCCGCCATCCGACTATCACATATAATTTGTATCACCGGGCCCAGCACGCATAGTTGGATGGTGGTTCGGGTGCGTTCGGTTATGTAACATAGTTCGCCTCGATGGTAGCAGAGCGTGGTTACCACAGGACGCCTTGATGGTAGTAGGTCACCATCAAATTTGTATGATTTGTAGGTATTGTAATTTGGTAATTTGTCAAGTCTACCTACATATTTTGATTAAAAAATTGAATTTAATGATTTAATGTGCCCGCCTTTTGTTTTGGTTAGTAAAACAAAAATATTCATATCTACTCGCATTAAATTGATAATATTTGTGAACATATTTGAAATAATATTTTTGTTTCTTATTGTAACTTTGTATATTTTGTAACTTTGCTTATTTTATTACATTGTTTGCATTGATTAATTAAAACAATTGGTATTAATTTAATTTGAATTTTGTTTTGCTTTGATTTGATTTGATTTCTTTAAACAAATAGTTTGTAATTTTATTTTTGTTAAGTTATGGCTCCAGATCCAAGAACTCTTATTCTTTCTGAGTTACGTTGGTGGTCAACTGCCTACGCTTTGGTGGATAGGTCAGACAGAGTCGATGCACTCTTACGCCGATATGAAACTGTTGATGATAGATTGAAAACTGTCGAGCAGTTGTATTCCGCGTTCATAGCCGCCAGCGCCGGGGTATCAGAAGATGTCCGTAACCAGGTTGCTAATGATATTGATCAGGTGTATGAAATGTATGACACAATTGTTCAGCGGGCAAGATCCCTTGTTAATATTGATCGATCGGTTGACAAGGCTGATATCACACCGACTCCCACGGCTTTGTTGAATCGACTCCCAAATTTAGATTTGCCAAAATTTGACGGTTCATTGGAAACTTGGATCGGCTATATAAATTTATTTGATAGTTTGGTTGATAGTAGGGCTGACCTCACGGCTAGTCAAAAATTGGCTTACATGCGCTCCTCCCTTTCCGGTGAGGCAGCTCAACTTGTACAACACATCGCTGTTGATAATGAGGGATACCCAATAGCACGCGACATTTTGTTTGGTCGCTACCAAAACATCCGCTGTTTAGCCGACACCCATGCGGCTATTATTTTGGGTCTCCCAAAGATAGGTAGTACTTTACGTTTAAGAAGCGACCTACTTAATCCTTTGTTGTTAGCATATAATACGCTTAATAAACTTAAAATAAACCTAGAAAAGGATTCTTTCTTGTTGCTGCATATTGTGCTAACGAAATTGTCTCCAGAACTTCGGTCGCGCTTTGAGCACAAATATGGTGGTGACAGCACTACGTACGTACCACCTTTTACAGACTTGTTGAAGTTCTTAGAAGACGAATGTCGTCTAGCAGACAATTCCACTCCTGCGGTTGCACAGGGAGGTCAGCCGCGTGACCGTCCTTCTCAGCCGTTTCGCAAGCGCTCCCCTAGGTATGCGCCAATGATACGCAACTCTGTACGTTGCATGTATTGTAATTGTGAAGGTCATCGTGTGACCTCATGCCAGAATTTTTTGGCATTGTCAGTTGATGATCGCAGGCGTTGTGCTCATAGGAGCCAATGGTGTTACGCCTGCCTTGGAGATCATTATCAACGTTCTTGTACAGCACGCATTGGTCCGTGCAAATTTTGCTCCGGTGCGCATCATCCTATTTTGTGCGCTAATCGTACCGGTAGTCGAAGCCCGCAACCACCGGAGCCTGCTTTTGGGCATATGAATGTTGGACCGAGATCTCAGGGATCCGGTCAAAGAGGTAGTCGTAGGACAAAACGTCCCCTTCGTAATCGTAGGTCAAGAGGTCAAGGTACCTCTCCTCAGGAGGAAAAAATTACATCCCCTGCAAGTGAGGGGCATGTAAATCCTCCACAACAACGCTATTATCCGCGTACATATGTACGACAGGTGCCGCATTCGGCTGGCACGGGCGGAGGGAATGAATCCCACCCGCGCGCAAATTGCAATGAGCGCACTATAGTGATGGCAACGCGAGCCACCAATCGGGACCGTGTAGCGGCTTCCTGTGATGAATTGTTGAAGCGGCCACGACTGAACTCAGGTTCAGGTCGATTTGATCGCCACAATGATAGCTCTTATGAGCCTCCGGCAAGACGTGACAAAGCGCGTCAATCCTATGCCGATTTTGATCCATTGGCTCATTGTGAGTACCCCGATCAATCTCGGGGCTCACAATAGCAATTAATAAAACCTTCCCCAACCACCACCAAGACTCCATTTGTGTTGCTACCTACAGCTTTAGTTTGTGTACGGGGTCCTAAGCGACATTTGATTGTGCGCGCCTTATTAGATTCAGGCGCCCAAGGTTGCCTTGTCTCTAAGTGGTTGGTGCAAGACTTGGGATTGCCCATGGAACCCTACTCAGAGGGTATTCGTGGGGTGGGTGACGCTATGATTGGTCACCCTATTGGTCAAGTGAAGATAAACTTCACATCGCTGCAGCAGTACGGAACTGCTTTGCGCAGCGTCGCTATTGTCCTGAACCGGGTAGTTGGAGATTTGCCACAGATAGCGTTGCCACCTGAAGTAACAGGTTTGACATCTGGTTTGGACTTAGCAGATCCTAAGTTCCATATGCCTGGTCCAGTAGATTTGTTGCTTGGTGCAGCTGTGTTAGTACAGCTGCTCATTGGGAACAAGAAGGTTTTGTTACCAGGCGGTCTTGTAGCCTTACCAACTTCTTTGGGATCAGTAGTTATGGGTCCAATTGTTGGAAGATCAGATTCCTTTGTTATTGAAAATTCTTTGTTGGTTGGATGCGTCGATTTATCCACAATTGTAAACACCCAAAACGAAAGATAACTGGACTTCTTTCGCCAGAAGAACGTCATAACGCTTTGTTGAATTGTGTACGCATTGTACAACAAACCCATTTTGAGATCATCAAACGAGATTGAGATTATTGTCGGTGAACGTTCCCGATTGAAAGGAGCCGTCGCCAAACTCAATCCGTTCCTAGATCAGTCAGGCCTTCTTCGAGTTGGTGGTAGATTGCGGAATGCCCAACTACCTTTTGGGGCTCGTCACCCTCTTTTGTTGCCAAAGTCGGGGAACTTTGTACGCCTATTAGTGCATGATCGGCACATCACTAATGCTCATGCTGGGTGTAATGCATTACTAGCAATTTTACAGCGCGATTTTTGGATTTTGTCTGCTAGGCGTGCTATTCGTGGAGTCATCTTTAGATGTATTTCTTGCTATAGACTTAGGGCTCCATTGATGCAGCCGATTATGGCAGATTTGCCTGCTGACCGTGTGCAGTCAGCACGACCTTTTCTCGGGGTGGGTACAGACTTTGCTGGCCCATTTATATATTTATTTAGCCGAAACTAACGTACAGATAGATAGACAGACAAACAACGAAAATTAAAAAAAAATTGTTATTGGTGTAATGGTATCATAAATACATTCATAAGTATTTAGTCAAAAAGTTGTTATTTTGATATTACAAACAGACACTTCAATTTTATTTATTAGTATAGATTAACATATACTTGTAAGGGGTCGTTCAACTATAACGTGAGCATCAACTTGACCTTTTCGTTGTTTTTTTTCTCATAATTGCGACAATTTTTACGTTATTCTAGAAATAGTTAAGAGCTATAATTAGATTGCTGATAATGTGTAAAAAATGTGTACAATATTCCTTACGTAATATATCTGCAGACCCTAAGCATAACTAGTATATTATCTACAGTATCGACGACAAACTTTACAGGCATCCCTCCGTATTTTGGATGTATCGGAAAATAAACTTACAGATTTGACTTGGGCCAAGCCTCTTCGACGTTTGGAAGTGTTGATTGCTAAGAAAAATAATCTGGAAGATTATCAGGTAGTGTTTTCTCTTTATCTGTATTTCAACTTTCTTACAGGCTAACAAATGTTTGGACTTTAACTGGATTGGTTATGTCCAAAATTTTGAACCTGGAAAGAAGGGATTCATCGTCTTTCGATAGGTAGATTTTCAGTGCTAAAGTGGTAGGTAGGTGGCCATCGGAGTATTGGAAAATACTTTACGATTCATTTGTAATTGCATCTTGTTTTGCATGGAAAGCTGTTTGTCTCAGCTTCATCCAAACGCGTTACACAATAAGACATATTTAGTGCGGTGGCTGTTATTTCTAATTTATGGAAAAAAAATGATGTTTTTTTTTTTCTTCTCTATATTTATTTAAGCGACTTTTGTCTTAAAATACAAGCCAGTCTCATCGTAACTAATCTTAATCTGTTCATAAATACTTATGATGCTTATATAATACTTTAAAATACAATGTTTATTTCTCGTAACTCACAGAAAACTTTAGAGAAGGGTTAGAAGGTGCATGTACTAATATACTTTGTATCTACGAGTTGCATAGTTCCATACAAAAAAAACATAAATGAAAAAAACAATCCAGATCGAGTTTCATGCCGGTTCTTTTCGATGACTGGATTGTTTTCCGAAGCGGTTGTAGTAGTACTTTGACGTTGATCAGGGCCTAAATTGAATAGAGTATTTGTGTAATTCTTTTTTTTTTTTAATTTAAGTTTTCATTTATCCTACTTAAACAGTTCAATTTAACGTCGACATATTATGTTACCATATGTCTAAAGTTATTTAAACCTATCTTTAGTATTCGGCTTTGTATTGTCTAAAGTATGAAAAGTATATTTAGAATCCATTAAATAAAGCGGATTATTGTTTGTATTTATCACAGAGCGCAGCTGATGATTTGTGCACGCTGACATGTTTAGTCGATGTTAATTTTATCGGGAACCAAATGACCAAAAAACATCGTTACAAAGAAACCATTGTTGCGAGATTTTCCCAATTACGTATGTATAATGACAATTTCAAAGAATAGTCATTTCACTCGGTTAATATCGAAGAATATGCTAGTAAATAAAGCAAGCAAGGAAGTTGTGGATAGACTCCAATGATTAAAGCCTATGCAGAGTCGTCTTTACCTATTGTGCAGAGTGTGCAGCGCACACGGGCGTAGGGTTTTAGGGGTGTCGAGCGACCAGAGCGATATCTACAAAGATGCAACGCTCGGGGCGCCAACGCTCTCAAAACTTGCGTGTCATGGCCGACACCGGGCGCGGTAATAGTTAAAATGATTTCCCGACGCCAAATATTACATCCAAATTGTCATTTGAAAATATATCTGTAATTATTCCATTAAGACCGCGCGCCTACTAGAGGGCGACAGGATATTGGTTGCAATCGGACCCTACAAGGGCTAGAGCCGTCTCTGAGCCTATGAAACATCTATCTGCTGCCCGCGGCTTCCAGAATTAGCT
Source organism: Samia ricini (assembly GCA_014132275.2). Lineage (NCBI taxonomy): Eukaryota > Metazoa > Arthropoda > Insecta > Lepidoptera > Saturniidae > Samia > Samia ricini. The sequence continues at coordinate 13,891,981 of AP028158.1, forward strand.
TTCACCAATGTATATTTTTTCAATTATGATGGTCACTTTCTCGAGCAACATTACCTCAAATCTTACAATGAGCTTGCTGACAATTATTGAAGAAAACATTAAAAAAATTTTGGTAGGGCAATTTCTAATTCCAGCCTATTATTATATGTCTACCACCCTCAAGTTAATGATCTGCATCTAAGCACCTATAAAGGTGTTCAGGCAGCGTCATTTGATAATTAGTTGTGTCTAAGCTTAGCGACTTAGTTTATAGGGCTGCACCGTTATTTCTCTTACATCTGGTAAAATTCTGATGAAACACTGAACGCAAACACAGTATGTAAAAAATTCATTTCAGTAATATCATCAGCTAATGCTGGTGCTGCCGTAATATCAAAACATACGTGTTGCGATTTATTGGGGTCACGAAATTCGTGTGTTATTTCTTTTCGAGGAATATTTATATTTTGTTGTATATAATGTGGGAAGTATAGGAATTTATTAGTTAAAAAGACGAAGTAGACAGGGTTACCGCGCTAAATAAAGTAAAATGTAACTAAAAGAAAATAACCCAGATCGTGCCGTTCTCAGTTTTATGAATGGTCGATTAGTGAGAATGCTACTTAATCGCAACAGCGGGACGCCAGAAGTACTGAAAACGTTTGGAAAGTATGAAAATATTTTCTTGTCTGTGAAAATATATCAAAACATACTGATAATATAACTACTGGATAAAACGAAACCAGAACAAATCGACACAGTGGCTCGCTTCGAAGTGATTGGTTCGGGTTAAACCCGTGTATATAGAGCCATATTAATGATACTTTACAGGAGTTTTAGATACTATAGTTATCCACAACACATCGAGAACTTTCCTAAGGAGTTTTGACAAAGCAGTCCGTTTGCGACAACTTAATGAGAGAAATAAGTTGACTATGAACCGCCAGGGACTGGATGAGTTTTTTCGATCTGAACATTCTTCCGGGTCCGAAAGCCCAAAGTGCATTATCTATTTCAGAATATAGTAACCAAAAACCTCGATGTGAGTGTATTATAATTTTTTCGATATTATAATAAATAAAGTTATAATTAATAAAATGAAAATGTAAATAGTTATTAATCGGAGCGCCAATATGTGTAAAAACCAGACAAATGTTTTTTTGTTAGGTTATGTTAATAATTTACGATAAAATTTAAACATTCAAAAACAGTTTTTTTCTGAATTTTCGTTTCTGTAGGCAGGCCCCGTGGCTGCCTAGTTTTTTTTCCAGTTTTTCAATACGTCATGTTTATGGTCGAATTTTGATTAAAAGGCTACACTAGTCGGCTTAGAAAATGTTTACCTGAATTCCTAATAAAATACAAACTTGTGATCATTTTTTTTCTGATTTTGAATATGTATCAGAATAATGGATATGAACAACGATTGCTATAATAATATTTCTCGAAGCAAAATATTATATTATTATTTTAGTAACTGCAATAGATTCCACATACACATTTATGCCTCGAGCTTTCTGGCGCGCTCGGCCCGCACCTTCACCTCGTGAGGTTGTTGTCCCGCCTAAAGAACCACATTCTTCGCCAAAACAACCTGTAGCAATAGTCAATCCGGAAGGTTCTCCCATCAAAGGAATACTAAAGAAGCCTATGCCTATAAAATACATTTGAATGTTGTAAACTGTATGTCCACATTCATGAGGATTTAATAAATTACTGATTGAACAAAAAAGATCTTTTTTTTCTTTTTAACTAACTTAAATTTGTGCTTAAAATCCGAGAGTTGGCAGACATTTTAGGGTAGGTATTTGAACCAACGTGAAAAATTTACAATTTTTATGATAACTGAATGCAAAAGTGTCGTTCTAGCTGCGGATTAGTCAGACTTTACCAACCTTAGAATTTTTTGGATAATGTTTTCCTTAAAAAATGGTTTTTAAAGCATTTCGAAATTCTCATATCTATCAAATAAAAAAAGACCAGGCTATTTCGAGAAAAAATTCTCGCGATTTTCGTTTGTTATTAATTAATCTTCATTTTTAATTAATTGACTTGACAGTATTTAACACTTTTTAAACTATCGCGTTTTGTACTCATATTTAATGTTTTCGGGTCTAAAACGCGCAGGTGTTTCTATTTTCTTGACATTTCGTTCTGGTTACACAGGCCGTGATCACCAGACGACTGAGGTGTAGAGATGTCTTCGTTTGCGGGGTAATTTTTCAAAATTACCCTCGTCTGTTTATGGTACATTATTTACATCTATATTGCATAATTGTGGTGCCATTGTAGTTTGGTTATTAATATACAATAATGACTCGCACCGTGAATTCTGAGATCTTCCAATAACTCCCTTGAAGCGATGGTGTGACCGTATTCCGCGTCAATCGACGCGGGTTTGATCCCCATATGACCTATACGACTTTAAAAATCGGCCTGAATTTTTGGTGAAGGAAAACATCGTGAGGAAACCATAACATGGTGGAAGGGCATTTTCTAATGATGCCCGCTTGGGTAGCTACCACTCTCAAGTTTGAAAACCTGTCGCCAAATACCAAAAGATACGTTCCGGCAGCATCACTTGAGTACCAGTACCTATAGGCTTAGTGTGCTTACCATCCTGGGCCATATCATCACTTAACATCAGGTGAGTTTGTAGTCAAAGCACTGACCCTATACCGTGTAAAAAAAAAAAAAGCCTTAATAAAGGACCGCCATTTTGTTAGTGTTGTAAATGATATTCCTAACGTCAAACTTGGCTGCATGGTCTAGTTAGTATCTTGGTATTATTCTTAAAATTAATAAATGGAACGAAAACATGATAAGTTTGATGTACTTGGCACTGAAGTTATTTTTGCTTGGCACGATTTTCGTGGCGATTTCGTTTTTTTTATGTGGTCATTTTTAATTTTAATTCATTTACTTGTAGTATTTGACTAGATGATATTAAGTAATTTTGGCAACATTTTTCGTGATATAGTTTAGTTATACTACACAAATGAAGTGAATTAAAAATAATGGCAGTCTTGACTGTATGGTCTAGATACATTTGCCTTTTCCTTAAAACATTAGTACAAAATTTAATAAAAAAAATCTGTATATAAGAGATAAATAATCCTACTATAAATAATAAAACTGTATATGGGGTGCTTGGCGCGATTTTAGTCTGTCATGTTTTATTCCTTGTTTTTAATTCATTATATTGCAGTATTTGACTATTATATTATGTAATTTTGATGGCATTTTACGTGACATAGTGATAAACAAGTGTAGTGAAGTGAAAATAATACCACTGAGCGTGAATTCTGAAATGTCCCAATCATTCTCGTTGTAGTCGTAACAGAAGGCTACCATTTTGTGACCGTCATTCATTTATTGATATTGTTCCTAACGTCTGACTTGGCTGCATGGTTTACTATACCTTTGCCTTTTCCTTAAAAAGGAATAAATTGAACCAAAAAAAAAAAAAAAAACTGTATATTTGGATATGTAAGCCTCCGGTAGGAGTAATATTATTCTGTGGTGGAAGCTGAGATAAACGATAACGTTTGTGAGTAAGGTTATATATATTGTAAGTCCAAAATAATTTTATCATTTATATCTGGTTCAAAGTGAATGTAACATTTAATTACTTTACGTATTATGTAAAGTTTGCCTTTTTCATATAACGTTATGTAGTACTTTTATTCAATTATCTACATTCATGACATAAATTAGTCTATTTATAATCTTTTTAAACATAAAATGGAAGATAATATAGCTCAAGCCTGTCTTATCCTTAACGAAGAATCTTCAGGTATTATCAATGTATATTTCATTTATAAAATCTTACAATTTTATCATATTAAATAAAATACCAAAATTGTCTAATAGATCTGTATCTTGGCTCTGAAGTACCACAGTTGGATTTTATAGAGCCACTTGAATTTCAAAGGGATTATGTATCAAAGAATTTACCGGTTATTATTAGAGGAGGCTGTGCAAATTGGCCGGCCACAAAGATATGGAATGCTAACTATTTTAGGTAAGTTATTTCTTTTTAATTCTTATAGTGGTTCTTATATTTTTAATTCACTTTATTCATAGTTTTAGTGTATTTTATTCCTTATTCTTAATGTTCATAATGAAATATTGAATATTAATAGTTCCTTACTCAAGTTGCTGTAAAAAAGTTGATTATATTATAGTTTTGAAACTGCAGTCAGCAATGAGACTATTTTAATAAATAATCCTAAATCTATACTAATTAATAAAATTAAAGTGTCTGTTTGTAATATCAAAATAACAATTTTTTACTAAATATACATGAATATATGTATGGTACTTATACCAAAAAACATTTTTTTTAATTTTTGGCTGTCTGTCTGTCTGTTTGTCTGGCTCATCTCTGGAACAGCTGGACCAATTATGATGCGGCTGTTTTTTTTAGATAGCTGAGGTTACTCTGCATAACTTGGCTAAATTTATTTTTTATTACGGTTCTGTGTAAAAGAAACATGAAATTAGGAATAAAATCTGATTTAATGCACAGTTTTACTGACAAGTGTTTGAATTTGTGAGAAGTATCATTGCTTTTTGTTGTTACCAAAAATAACTTCAACAAAATTATTAAGATTCTGAATTAAAAAATTAAAACTCATGAAATTGTAAATAAAATTCCGATTAAATAAACATTAAAACATTATTTTCCAATGATTATTTAAAACCTGTATTACCCAGTAAATTATATATGAAGCTCAGTCTGAACCGTTGGCATCCAGTTGGTGTCTTCTTTATTTTTGCATTCAATCCATTGTAACACAAATAAGTTGTTCTCTGTCGTTTGTAATATTAGTGTATTATGAGGTTTAATTTTACAACAGCAACAAAAAAAAAAACCTATGAGGAATTAAGAGAATAAAATACATAAAAATATAACCTTATTCTATACTAGTGGTGGTCACACTTTTCTGGTCAAGGGCCACGTAGGTACCACTCCAGACCATCCTTTTATGGATTGGTTACTTGATATCATCTAATTGGTTGATTTTTATGAACTGTCAAACGTGAATTCCTTATAAACTTTGAACGGTTAACAGTATATGTAAAACTCAGCTTTGAATTATTATCTACCAAAATTGTTGGAGACATTGTGAACCGCTCAAATTGATGCAGTTTGACGACCACTGTTCTATACCTTGAAAAAACATTTATACTGTTTATAAAACTACACTGTTTCATAATGTTTATTAAAACAATGAATCACATGTATTAAACAAATTTTTGTACTCATAAATATGTCTCATAAATATACTCATGTGTAAATTACTTATTTTAAAATATGTTTTACAGGGAGATAATACCAGATAAGCTAGTAACAGTGGCAATCACTCCTAATGGTTTAGCTGATGGTGTGACAAAAAATGAGGCAGGAGTGGAGTATTTTGTGATGCCTCATGAAATGGAAATGAGTTGGAGTGCCTTTTTAGACTGCTTGTATAGTAAGAGGTAAGTTTTGAGTTTAAAAAAAAGTTTGGATAAAATTCGTCTTATTATTAAACTTATTTATTTATTTGTGTTATTACAAACTGAAATTTATATGTAAAAGTACTTTTAATTCTGTACAATTTAGATAGATTTAATTTAAACAAGCTTATTCATACAATAATTACAGGAAACTCATATTCAAAAATTACAAAAAACAAGTTTAATAACAAAATTTTATTGCTAAAAGAAAATCCTTGTCCTTGGAACTATACATTTGAATTATTTAACTGAAAAGACACAAAATTAAAATAAGTTTTTTTATGTAAATTATAATTAAACAAAGACAAGTGTCATTCCATAGACATTTATAATAATGGCAAAGGTACCTACTCTCATTAAGCTTATTCAAATCACATTACTTGGTTGATAAATCATTCTGTAATAGCTACCTAATTTTTAGAGACAATTTTATACCATATATACAGAGGCAGAATTCCAATTTGACTGTGGATTTAAAAGAACTCTCTATTGATGTCGAGCCAGAGATACAGTTTGCTAGTCAGGCATTTAACAAAAGACCTGATGCTGTCAATTTTTGGATGGGTGATGAGAGAGCTGTTACTTCAAGTCTGTATCTATTTATTCAATGTATATTGACATTTTTTTTTACTTAATGGTTTTCTGTTAAATGGTTTTAGTAAAAATTAGTATAATTATTTATAGCATTTGCACATCACTCTGTTATTGCCAATTTAACTTTGTGATGAAGTATTTAAATGGAAAAAAATTGTGATATCTAATAGTGACAATAGAGTGAATCAGATTTAGTAGGAAACTTATATACATATTATACTAATTATCATTCTATTCAAGGCACAAATATATTACGTAGGTATATTTCTTATTAATCTTTCTTTTTTTTTAATTATGCCAATGCAATCATGAAATTGCCCAGTATCAAATTAAAAGGAAGAGAAGAGACCAAAACTAACCAAAATATTGTATAATTAATATTTAAACAGCCTTTAAATGTTGTGGTTTTTTTAGTCCCAATAACTATATATACACAATATTTGAAAGTATGAATTTTAATAATATTAGGTCTACAACGAGTCGTCTCGTGAGTCTGTGCGAGCAGGCCGAGAAATTAAACTAAAATTGCACATTATAGACCTGATAATATTGAAATAACATGAACTCACGCCTGTCATCCCCAAATGGTTAAGCAGAGGTGAAATAGCTAACTACAGCACCCACATTCCGCCGAGCTTAGTTCCGTCCCAGATGTGACAGGGGGCGAGCCTGTCGTCATATCGGGCACAAATTCCAGACTCCCCGATGATACTGAGTAGAAAAACCCAATATAACTTGACCCGACCTGGGGATCGAACCCGAAATCTTAGAACGACAGTCGTACCGCAATACAACTTCACAACAATAGATATACATCAAACTGGACCGACGACCTGATGAAGGTCGCGGGAATCCGCTGGATGCGGGTTGCGCAAGACCGGTTGTCGTGAAAATCTTTGGGGTAGTCCTGTACATCCAGCAGTGGACGTCTTACGGTTGAATGGATGGATATTAAAATAAAAGTGTTTTATTTCTGGAAATACTCCTGATCGTCTAGTAGGATATCCATGTTAGTACAGCAGTTTTATTTAATATCTGTATATTTAATATTTCCAGTGCACAAAGACCCTTACGAAAACATATACTGTGTTATTGATGGATACAAAGAGTTCATATTGATACCTCCCACTGATCTTCCATATGTACCGTATAAGAGATATCCTCAAGCTGTGTTTAATTACAAAGATGAAAAGTGGGAAATAGTGCCTGTTAGTAGTGTAGGAAACAGTCATAACTTGGATAATGATGAAGGCAGTTCCTTACTTACCCTGGATTTGTATCGGTGAGTCTCATATAAAACTATAGACGTTTAAGTGTGAACATTAAAATACAATTATACTTCAAATAAACATGAATTTTCTAATAGTAAAACAATTATTAAAATCTGTCCATTAGTTTCAGAGTTCATTGATTACAAACAAACAAATCTTTCTTCTTTATAATATTAGTATAGATAAACATTATAAGTTTGTGTAGACTTGTCTGTATTTGTAAAGATCTGCCTATTTGTTGTTATGTTTATAGTAGCTGTGCGCCCGTGGCTCTGCCCGCGTTTCAAATATTCTTCACTGCGTAATATAGTTTTTAAATAATTTGTACCTAACCTAAAAAAAAACAACAAATGAATAAAGAAAAATTACTCTTTTGTTTTTATTACTGGAAAAAACTCTGCATAAGGAGTAAATCGAAAAAAAAAATGAGAAAGGGTCGATAGAATCCAAGAAATAATAGCCTATAAGCATCTACGAAAAATTCCGCGTCAAATATTAATAGTCCCATCCCGATATGTTCAGTAGTTTTGAGATGATGGAGCGTCAAAGGAACCCAGTTTTCCTTATACATATATATATGATTTAATGATTTTTACATAGTTTTGTTTCTTATGAGTTAACACTATTACTTTTAATATTAGGCATTTTAGGTAAAACAATAGCCTTTTTTAAATATATCTTCGGATATTCCAGATCCATTGGCTCCAGACTACTGCAAATATCCAAAGTTTAAAAGAGCTCATAAGTTTAAAGTACGCTTGAATAAAGGCGACTGTTTATATTTGCCTAGTCTTTGGTTCCACCACGTCTCTCAGAGTCACGGCTGCATCGCCGTCAACTACTGGTACGACATGGACTTCGATATAAAGTATTGTTATTTCAAAATGTTGGAGAAATTATGTGCTAAATATTGAGTGTACATTTTTTATTCCTGTCAACACTAATATCGCTTGAAGGTTTCCAGAGAGTTCTTGGCGGGATTTCGGTCGTTGTTTTTCATTCATTACCTTGTACGTGATGTTTTACGTGATATAATTTGATTGTTATGCACCAGTACAGTGTATCGAAAATAATGACACAGCGTGAATTTGGAAATCTCTCAACAACTCTCTTGGAAAGCTTAACAAATGGCCATAAAATAACTTACAAAATATTGTAAAATAACTTTAGGCTGAAAAGGGTTAGAAACTAGGGCACTAGTTTACACAAGTTAGTAATTTAGCTTGCCAGCTCTAATGGCATGTTCATACGTATTAAGTGACGAAGTGATTTACTTTATTTTTTCTACCACTAAAGTGGCAAACAGGCATACGATCCGCTTGATGGTAAGCGGTCATCGTAGCCTATGGACGCCTGCAACAGCAGACGTATCACGTGCGCGTTGCCAACTCTTTTAAGACAAACTTTCTCACGGTCCTTTTGTAGAACCCCATACTGTATTCCTTTAACTAAAACGATTCGTGTAAAACAAAACACCCCTTAAAGTTTTTTAGTCGTAAGTTGCAAGTTCACTAAATTTTGCATTAGTAAAAAAGCAGAATATATTAGAGGGAGTTTGAAAGTTCTGCCAGTGGTAGAAAAGTTGAAAGGTTCCCTTTTGTCGTGGTATGGACATGTTATGAGAAGATAGGAAGCGCATTTGAGTAAAATAGTAATGAATATGAATGTGGAAGGATGGAAAAGTAGAGGAAGGGCAAAGAAAGTGTGGATGGAGTATGTAAGAAATGATATGGAAGAAAAAGGAGTGAATGAAGAGATGACGGCTGATAGGGACGTATGGAAGAAGAAAAACATACTGCGCCGACCCCAAGTGAGTTGGGAAAAGGCAGGAGAATGATGAGTAAAAAAGCAGAATAGGATTTCGGTTAATTGACTAAATAGCTTTTAAGTGGTTGTTGACATATTTCGGTTTAGTTAAAACTGAACTAATCACTTCATCACATAATACGTATAAACAGGCCATTATTACAAGTATAAAATTATTTTTTAATTTATATAGATGTACAAATATGTGCAATTGTTTATAATAATAAAAAATAAATGTTGTTCTTATAAATCTGTAATTTTATTTCAACTCGTAAAATATGTAATATAACTGAGGACTACACACAACACAAAGTTTGATTTTGTTCTTGCGGATGCAGTTTTTTGATGTTCCAACAACTTAATATTCTACAAAAAATGATAAAATTTTTATGAATATGTTTTCTGTATCTAAATTCCTTATTATCCGTAATATTATGTGTACTTTTCCCACTTTTAATTGATTCCCCGATTCTATATTATTAATTTTGAGTCGTTCTTGAGTAAGAAATCATAAAAAAAAGCATAAGCTCACGCCTGTTATCCCCTATTGGTTAGGCAGAGGCGAAATAACGATCTACAGCACCCGTATTCCGCCGAGCTTAGTTCCGTCCCAGATGTATAGGGGGCGAGCCTGTCGCCATATCGGGCACAAATTCCAAACTCCGGGATGATACTGAGTAGAAAAACCCAATGCCACTTGACCCGACCCGGGGATCGAACCCAAGACCTCAGAACGGCAGTCGCACCGTAGTACAACTGCGCCATCGAGGCAGTAAGAAATCAATTAGTGAATAATCAGATAGACATTGGCTTTTTAAATTCTTGCTGGTTATTGTTATCACATATCAGGAATTATCGATCAATCATGCGAGCTTTGAAAGTATGAAGGGGTTTTCGGAAAACAGAAGGGGGTGAGAGGGGAACAGAGAAATATCACGTCTATTTATTTTTTTTTTGTGTAACATAACCTAACATATCCAAACATTTGTCTGGTTTTTACATCTACTGGCGCTCTGAGCATTAATTTTGTATATTTTCATATAATTTATCCGTAATTAAAACATACGATAGGGTGCGTAAGTATAAATGTTATTATTCGTATCTGAGCGCCAGAACTTAAACGTCATCTTATACTTGATACACTGTAGCATGTTGGCGTTTGACGTCACAGCATTGGTAACTCTAATCTATAAGTTTTCCCCTTTAAACATGTAGTGATTAATAAACGACGTCTTAAGTTAAATACGTCATAGAAGATCTTACCATAACATTCGGGTAAAGATTAGATCGTGGTGCGAGCGGTGCTGGTTTACAGACGCCTGTGCGTGTGCACAAGCCGACTTTATTTTGTGAGACGCAAAACTCCACCCACAGGCCAAGCGCGCAACTGGCGTGTATCGTTGCATCCATCTTCCACACATGCACGGATTGTAACGTTGGCTGATATATACAAAGTACCTAAATTACTCATTTTTTATCTATGCTTTGATCACAATATCACCTAATGTTAAATGACGATGTGGTCCAGAATGGTAAACATACAACCTAGGGGTAACTAGTTCTCAAGTGATGCTGCCGGAACAGGCCGGCATGACAGGGAGGACTGACACTGGATAACCGATCTCTCGACGGTCGCCATTGTTCTTGGATTGCATTGTGCTTACCATCAGGCACAAAGCCACCTCTTTACCGAGCTCCTGTAAAAAAAAAAAAAACGCCTATTGGTATTTGGCGACACATTTTCAAACTTGAAGGTGGTAACTAGCCAGGCGACAATTATTAGAAAATGTTCTCATCAGCATGCTATGGTTTCCTCGCGATGTTTCCCATTACTAAAAGCTCAGGCTGATTTTAGAGTTGGATAGGCGGGTTTGAACCCGCGTTCATTGATACGAAATCCGAATGCACTACCTACTGCGCCATCATCGCTTCAAGCGTAAATACTGGGCACATGTTACCTTGTAAACTCAGTTTTTTATTAGTAGGTAAATTTTCGTTTATGTCTTGATTACACGTGGAATGTCCTAGTTTTGGTTTGTTTTTATAGCTTATTAGTTACACTTATGGTTTTTCATGTTTCAATTTCACTAAATTTGATCAAGCCCTTTTTTAGTTACTTTTTATCACTTTTTTTTAATCTTTATAACATATCAATTGCTTCTTGTCATGCACAAAGTCGGTCAAGCTGTTATCGATTAAATGTACAGACAGCCTACAGATTTATTATTATTATAGTATAGATAAAAACAATAAGAAACTATTTTTTTTTTAATAATAAAAGATATTCTGGTCTTACGTCCTATGTAATCATCATGTGGCCAAGTTTCTGGAAGTCGCGAGATGTTTTTCAAAATCTCCATAGCAGCTAGTTCTGCTCCTACGCATTGACCCTTTACTCTTCCCTTGCCAGGAATCTTACAGCAGGCAGCGCATCTTTTAGCTTCTCCTACTTTCCCACCCTAAGTACAAAATAATAACTGCCGTTGTGAATCAGCTTGGTCTATAAATTGAACGACAATACCGCAATCTATCAAATTCTAGTGTATGTCACGACCTTAAATTAATAAATCGAATAGTGTGAAGTTATTCTATCGCTGATAGCTGTACCAATGATTATTTAAGTATGTAGGTGTGTACTAAATTTCGGTCTCTACAGTAGGGGTTTTTAAAGAACACTCTTCTCAAAGAACTTCTAGATATATTATGGTTCATAAATAAATAAATTCAGAATAATCAACTGAGCGACTTTCCAGTTTAGTATGCAGTACAATTAGAATTGTGAGTGACAATTATAAAAATGGGGAATTGAAAACTGGACTTATTAAACTCCCTTTTTTATTTTATTTTTTAACGTAGGGGAATACTTTTAAACCCCGCGGTGCCGTCTGCTGCCATTCACGGGATGATACGGGATTTAAACTGATGCTCCGTGTCGCCCAGGCAGCCGACCCGGCCAAATGGTCAGGCCCCGTCTCTTATCTCAGACACAAATGGGGGGCAGATTTATTGAGCCACGCCCAACCCTTGTTAGCAATCATTAGCAAAGATTTTACTCTCTCCTTATGATTATGTAAGCTTTAGCATTATTAAAAAAAACTTAAGTAAATATTGCCAACGTAATCACCCTTCAGACGCCCTCGACCCCCGTGCCATTAAATTTAAGCAAAGCATAAACCCCAGCCCTCTATTTATGCTTGCATAATACTTGAAGGTCTATTTAGCTTACAAATAGAGTATACGAACCGGTCCTTTCTCTGGACATTCACACTCTCTAAGGCCTAATAAAGCGCACTCAGCCGCTTGACAGCTTCCATCTGCTAAACATCGACCTCCTAACCCGCATTCACATTCTGTTGACTCTTCGATACAAGTACATTTCAGATCTTGAGTTTTACAATTCTGGAATATTAATGTTGATTTAAAAATATTGCTTTGAAAATAATGGTTTTCATTATTTATTCCGTTGCCCCAAAGTTAAATATATTTTTTGGAAGTATTATTTTATTGTGTTATATCTATATCCATTTACTCAGAAGCTTTCGTCATAATATTTAAAGGTTCATTTGATGACGGTATACCATCATTCTTATGCCATGCTCCTAACTAGCTTGGGGTCGGCGCAGTAGGTTTCCTTCTTCCACATGTTCCTATCAGCCGTCATGTCTTCATTTACTGCTTTTCTCTTTCACATCATTTCTTATGCACTCCATCCATACTTTCTTTGGGCTACCTCTAGTTTCCCATCCTTCCACATTCATATTTATATCTATTTTACCCACATGCGCTTCCTGTCTTCTCATTGCACCTCCATACGAAACGATTACCTTTCAACTTTTCTAAAACTGGCGCAACTTTCGAACTCCATTTAATATATTAATTACTTATTTTATCCATTCTTGTCACGTTACATATCCATATGAACGTTCGCATCTCAGCTACATCAATCTTACTAGACCAAAATTAGGACAATTTGCCAATATAACACGTCTTTTGATGGATTTGTATATCTTACTCTTCAATTTAAGAGGCGTCCTGGAGTCACAAATCACAGCAGAGAGATGCCACCCTTTCATCCAACCAACGGCAAAACAACAAAGGAAAATATTACAATATTTTTTTTCAAGATAATAACAATAATTTATTTTAAATTATTGCATTCATCATCAATTAATTTAATTTTACGGGAAAGATTTTCAATATACTAACGATGCCGCTACTAGAGAGGTCCGCGTGTTTACAAGACGCAGTACAACATAATCCCTGTGACGGATGACAGTCTGCAGTCGGTGCCACCGAGCACCCTTCCTTATGTAATGTTCTGCAAAACGACCATTTATTGATAAAAAAAAAACTAGACAGCCATGGCAGTGGCGTAGCGTGGGTGACGGCCGCCCGTGGTGGAAGACAATTTAACCGCCCTTTTATTTCAATCGGTCCGAATCGTGAAATTTTGCCGCCCCCGGTACGCTACGCCAATGAGCCATGGGCCTGCCAAAAGAAGTGAAAATTGAAACTATAAAAGAACTGTTTTTTTTTATGTTTAAATTTCATATTTTGTTAATTGTAATTATTAACATAACCTAACATTTAACATTTGTCTGGTTTTCACATCTATTAGCGCTCCAAGCAATAATTATTATGTAAATTTTCACATAGTTTATTCATAATCAAAATATTACGATGGGCTGCGTAAGTATAGATTTTATTATTTATTATTTCCGAGTGCCAGTACTTGATATCTTCTTATGTTTAATATACTGTAGCATGTCGATAGCTGATGTCATAGCATTATCGGTAACGCGAATCTATGTTTTTCCTATAAAAATATATGAAAACAAAGTCGTATAAGTTACACCATTTATAACTCAAAAACGGTTGAAACTATTTTTATGATTTTTGATATGTTTGCTTTGTCCATCGACACTCTGAATAGAAGAAAAACTATTAAAACAAAGGAAAATATTACGAATTTGTTTTTGTATCATAATGTTTATTTGATATGACTTTTTTTCAAGATCTCTCGAGAATGGATTGAGTGCTTTCGTTGAACTTCATATTATTGTTGTGACGATCGAGTTATGACGATTGTAGGGTGAATATTTTGTTTAAAGAATTCTATTACCGTTTGTAGTAAGATTAAATATTCTTGATTCTAACCCCTCTTCGTAAATCAAAGCGCCTCCAGCTCTCGGGGTACAGCAAGGGTCTTTATAGCTACACTTAGATGGAAGCCCACAGTCACAAGCTTCACCTTCTTCTACTATACCTGTTAGTGAATTAAGCACAGTTCCTCAACCTTTTTTACTCACTGCCCACTTTGAAAATATGTTTTTTTTTTCTAGGGTATCTTCATTGTCTCTTTTAGACAAAATATTTAATAGAAGTCGATCGGCGTAGCGTTCAGTTAAAGGAATGACTACCATAGATACAATAGTTTACAATTTGAATATAAGCTGTTCGAGGTAACGATGTGCCAACGCATACTGCTTTTGGAATTTATAGTATTCGTAATTCGTAGTTCGAGTTCGACCACAGTCTAAATTATGCGAGACATTTTTAAAACCTCCCATTCTATCAAAATATCAATCACAAACTTTGCAAGAAATAATGACAATACCGTTTCCACAGTACGGTCTATCTTCTTCAGTCAAGCAATAGCTCATACTGCTAAGGGTTGCAGCGATTAACCTCTTGCTGCAAAGTGAGAATGGAATTCAAAATTCATTCCACTCTCCAAAGCAGAGGATTGAGAGCCCATAATATATCCTCGACATTCTGGATTCGGGAAATTGTCGTCGTGGTGTGCTCCGAAGCTGTGGCCTGGGAAAAAATAACAATTATGAAATAAATATCCCTTTTTAAGATAGATGCTGCGGGTCTATTTATGATGTAAAGCATACTCGGTTCCGGCCCGACTGGCTTTTTTAAAGCTATTTAAGTGAAGGGTTTATACAATTACCCAGTTAAGAATTGGAGTATGTTTTGGGCCGCAGCCGGAAGGTTCCCGCAGAATTAAACGCTAATCCATAAACCAGTTCCTATATAATTATTCCTTATCGATGGAAATGAAAGCGCTACGCTTTCTAATTCCTAAATAATAACGTTAGATACTAAGATTTATTACTTGAAATAATCAATATAGCTGCATACATAATGCATAAAAAGTCTGAATCATTGATAGAAAGAAGGAACTTGTAATTATAGTTACGATTAAAGATATTCAACTCACCCATTTCATGAGCTAAGGTCAAAGCTGCGATTCTTTCCGGTACACGTTCCTTAGTGTCCGTGGTGGCGTGGGCTATAGCCAGGGTATTGAACGAACGTCCGTAAGCTCGTCTGTCGCATAGACCACCGGCTGCACTTCCTAGCCCACCACCAAGCGAGGTAAAACTATAATAAGATAATGAAGTCATACATATAATTACTTTAATATACTACAAACGATGATCATAAAATACGAATAAAAGAAAAATAGCTTACAAAGTATGCGCTTGAAGTTCATTAGCGATTCTTGCTAGTGTTAATGGATCAATGGTATTGCAATTAGACACCGACATGGCTGATGTAAGTTTGAATCTTACAGTAGCCTTGTGCTTTCGTTGAAAGATAACATTGTGATGATAACTTATTGTTTTTGCGTCTGAGACAAGAGACGGGGCCTGGCCATTTGGCCGGACCGGCTGCCGGAGCCACGCGGAGCGTGATTATGGTCCTGTATCACTCCGTGAATGGCAACAGACGGCACCGTGGGGGTTTAGTGGGTATTCCCGGTGTATCACGTCGGAGATGTTGCTCCCGAAATAGAGCTTGTAGGGGGAGATGTAATACATAATACATGTAAACATAATAATAAATAACAATATAGACATAATAATGTAAGAAATGTTTTTAGATATACCTCAAGCCAAGGGTTCTGTTGTGGAAAGCGTGTCCAGAGAACGCTACTCCAAGACACACCTCCGATAGACGTCTAAGCCTAGCGAACCGCATCAGATACGTGCGTCCATCCACGTTTCTACTATTCAGGTCACCGAAGACTCGAGTGTTGGTCTCGTTGGAAGTTAAAAACAAGAATATACTTGACCGAAAACCCTGAGATAACGTACGGTCAATTTACAATAAGATACCAACCAATCTTTCAAGATAATTAAAAAAATTCTATCGGAAATGTTTACAAGCGTTATTCGTCTTTTGTTTTTTTTTAGTACTTCAGTTTTTTAAAAGATATATATTTAAACAATATTTTAGGAATCATTAACATTCACTGCATTATAATCAATTGTGATTGGAAAAAAAAAAAAAAATCACGTAAATCCGTTCAATGGCTCTTGAGTTACAAGTCTAATAACGGGCAGACAGCCTAACGGAAAGACGTCTAATATGTAATAAATATGAATCGTATATTGAAATACGTCCTTTAGATATCTGGATAAATAATCCGAATTCGGATTTTAAAAGTGTCTTTTTTTTCTAACCTAGCTAATGCTGTTGACCGAAAGGGCCTTTACAGCTTCGGCGAACTTTGGGGGCGAGCGCTGAAGGCACTCAGACGCAAAAAGGTAACTAGCACAAGGGTTCGAACCTCGGCTTAGCTGCTACCTATATATAAAAATTTTGGCGGAATTTGAACCTAGCTAACTCCTAAATTTTTTATTCTTAAATAATACAAAAAAAAAGGTTCCTTACAGGACCTACGTACCTGCGTGTTATGTGCAGGAGTGTGTATGCAGTGTTGTGCGTGTAATGCTCAATGCATGGGCAGTGTCACTGTATCGCGTTGGCGGCGACGTCAAGAGCCTCCCCAGTTGGGGAACAAGACACGTCTTGGGTCGCCGTCTGAGAGGGACCCGGAAGTGTGCGGGAGCAAAATTAGCCGCCTGTCCCCAACGGCGGTTACGCGGGCGTGGGCGCTGACACGCATATGATCGAAGTAAAGGAGGAAAGATCATATTACTGCGAGTGATTGTATTGTCGCGGTTGATTAAAATGTTACGCGGACATCGCCGCTTGCGGCCGGCGCGTCGGTCTGGCAACTACGATACGGCTCGTACAATGAGTGGGTTCGGGTATGTCTCTGCGCGTTCGAAGAAGGCGCGACATTGGGTTTTGATGACGGACCTAATGGTGGGCAGGTTCAGATCCCTGTGAAAATCCATATTTCTCTCGAACCATTGGGCACCTCCAGCTTTCCTTACAAAGCGATTCTGAATCCTTTATAAGCTGTGCATCTGGGATCTCCTAATGTGACCGAAGGAAGGGGCGCTGTACGTGATGATGGGTATGACCACCATCTTGTACAGAGTAGTTTTTTGGCGGAGGGCCATTTTGGTCTTGCTGTTATAGAGCGGGTAAAGACGGCTTAGCACCATGGCGGACTGGCGCTTGACTTTCTTAATGTGGTGTGAGCTTTGAAAGCCAGTTTGTCGTTTAATTGGACTCGTAAAAACCTGACTAGGTACCTGACTTCGGTGCTGTAAGGGATGACAGTACCTGCGTACTGGATGGGTTTGGGAGGATTTTTCCTAATCACACGGTCTCTATTAAATACGATCGCGGTACTCTTACTCGGGTTTATCGCGACACGTCATTTGGAGTACCAAGAGCTGAGATCGTCGATGGTTCTTTGGACGTATTTTCGGAGGAGATTTTTTCCTACGATGGGCATAGTATATACCTGTGTCATCCGCGTAAAGACCTAACTGAACTCTTTCAAGATCAGGGAGGTCTGCTAAGTAGAGATTGAGAGGACAGGCGACAGAATAGAACCTTAGGAGACTCCTGCGCGTATCAAGTGGGTTTAAAAGTGTATAAATAAAGTTGCTCCTAATTAAGATATTGCTAGTGGCTTCTACAAAGTATGACTTTGAGAATTTTATGATCTTAAGAAAGACTTTAGTAAAATTCCAAATTTTATCTCAACATAATATTCAGCAAGATCTGCTGGATCCGTCGTAATCGCTGAATTCGGTCTGTTATATTACGATCTTAAAATGCCTTTAAAAAAAGATCTTTTTCACTCGCGGAAAACTTTTTGAGAAAAGTTTGAAAGACTTTGAAATTAGGACATGTTTTTCCGCAGTGAATGAGATTATCTTTGAGCAACCGTCTGATTTGAGAGTGGAGCTCCGACTGACTGTTCCACCTTAAATTCATTAAAGGTAAAGAAGTTCTACTGACTTAGAATTACCAGCGCAGCACTAAAGCGACCTATAACAGTTCGTCACACGTGATATTTCATAATCACCTAATGATTATAAAGTTAACTAGTCGCTGTAACTGCCCATAGAACTCATCTCTTGAAAATTATCATTGTTCTTGACTGTAGTACCTCATTTTAACATCGGTTGAAATACAAAAATTTTGCAAACCACGAACCAATATTATCGGGGATTCCGTCTTCGTTAAAATCAGCGTTTCTGAATATGACGTCCGCCTGTGCGACCGCATGCATCATTCGCATGACGACATGCTTCAAGCTCGAATTGGCATCCTTTTCGTAAAACTCCCTGTCAGCTAATAGGAGTAAGTCGCAGATTCTAGCCGGCGCGTTGCCCGATAATTCTTGTTGATCTTCAATTTGGTAGGGAAAGTACGAGAATGTCTCGTGGTTGTTTAGCTGATAGCATCAGAAAATGCTTACAATATAGCAAAATAATCAACATACATGTAGTAATTAAATGCCCAGATACTTCTTTTTATGTTTTTCTAGTTAAACATAATTTGTAAACAATGTATTTATATTATTTTCTTAAATGTTTAATTTTGCTTAAAATCCGATTGCAATTAGAAAAATATTACTTATGATTTTTTTTTGCATATTAACTAATTATACTTGATTTTTATTTCGATGGTAGTGGTTGACTTAATTTGTCATAGACAAATTCGCAGTACTTTATTATTTTTAGTACATTTTTATTCATAGACAGTAGATTCTACACTGTATTTTTACTCTACATTAATCATATTATCGGATTATTGTTGAACAATAAACATCTTCACCTGTTCACCTGTTCATGATTCCGCCGGCGACGAGGCGCCGCCATATTGTCGTTCTCGAATGCACCGTAAAATTTATTTGGGTTGTCTTTTCCATACGGATCTGCATGGAGAGTCCGGTTGCCTAATCGGGGGAAAAATATTTTTATTGAAGTGTATATTGGCGTTTTTGGCGGGATTTCATTCTGTCATGTAGCAGTTGTTTTCTTTAATTCATGAAATTTGTGTATTTGACTATATCATGTAATCTTGGTGGCGTTTTGTGTGATATAGTTTGGTTATTGTGTACAAGAAGTTTATTATGGAAAATAACGCGTAGCATTTATTCTGAGGTGCTGACAAAGCTCCATGGATAATACTAGCAGGATGGGCTACCGTTTTGCTGAAGCTTAGTAACGCTGACGCAAGATTTAAAAAAAAAATCTTACCACATGATACTGGTATCAATTGTTTGTATATAAATTGCAATTATCTAATAAGAACAAGTGTATATTTCTTTAACCGCGTTGAGCGATTATCGGTAGGTGCAAATCTTATAGATTCGCGTTACGAATACTATGACGTCAGCCGTTAACATGCTACAGTATGTCAAGTATTAGATGCTGTTTAAGTGGTGGTAGTATAGTGGATTAGCTATATTCAAAATTCCGCGGGAATTTTTACATTCAGGTAACGGCCAAGCCGAGGGTCGTACCATTTTGGTAACCCTTGTGCTAGTTACCTTTTTGCGGCTGAGTGTATTCAGCACTCGCACACAATGTTCGGTGAAGCTGTAAAGGCCCTTCCGGTCATCAGCATTAGCTAATTTAGAAAAAACACATCGCAATCGAATTTTATTTTTATCCATTTAAATTGTAGCGTGTTAAAATGCACAAACGTTCTTAAGATATCAAGAGGAAAAAAACAACAGTTTTTCCATCGTCCTCTTCGGCAATACCATGGTTGCCAAAAAAAATTTATTACGTTTATTTTACTTAAGATAATTATTGGCTTATCTTCAATTCCACAGTTACAGTGTTCTTAGACTGGATTACTTTAACAGTAGGTTAAATCTGATTAAGCCAGTTTAATATACAAATCGATGGCTTATATATAAAACCAAGAGCGTATTGAATAATGGACCAATATTAACCAATGGATGTTAACGATTTAATGACTAGATAGCCACATATCCCGACTGTTGTCCTCTGTAGCGGGCGAGTACCCGTGATGGATTTCTCGGATTTAAAAAATTGGATACGAAAACGTTGTAATTTTATACACAACTAGCTGTGTGCACGCAGCTCATTTCTCTAAATAAAAATATTCTTCACTGAGTTTTAATATTTTTATACGGAACCCAATTTTTTTTAGTGTTACGATAAAGTAAAAATATTTCTCATAAATTCAAGCACTTGCCCGTAAAACTGTACATTGAGTAGGATTTTATTATTTTTTTTATGAGTTTTAATTTTTTTACGCGGAACCCTAATTATTATCGAAAATCAAAAGTACCCTACATTACACGGAGTAACTTCAGCTATTTACCAAAAAAGCCCGTCAAAATCCATCCAGCCGTTCCCGAGATTACCCGGAACCAACAGACAGACAGACAAAAATTAAAAAAAAATGTATTTTTGGTATAGGTATCGTATATACATTCATACCTATTTCGTTAAAAAAAAAATTCGACATTACAAACAGACACTCCAATTTTATTTATTAGTTTAGATTACAAATTATTTTTAAGTTTAAACATTTTTATTTCAGCTATAAAATATGAGTGATAAATTTTTTACCTAAATAAAGGACACCGTAAAAGTGATGGTCTTCTCCAATGTAACCCTCAGCCGAGCCTGATGCAGGGTCCGATACAGGAAATCCGTAAGCCATAGTGATATCTCCGAAGGTGATAGCTTTCGTGGAATTTAGGTCTTCATCCGTATCGAGATCTAGGAATAAAGCTGAGTGCTGCCTCGACAATGGAGATGAGCCTTTGAAGAATACATTAATTTTTTTGTTATGCGAAAACTTTTTTAGCGTCAACAAGCTTCAGTATGTCAAGTATAATATACTCGTACATAGCATCAAGTGCTGGCGTTCACAGATAAATAAAAAAAAATCTACTCCTGCAGCCTATCGTACATTTTCATTAAACTATATGTGCATAATTATTTCTCGAAGCGCCAATAAATGTAAAAAAAAACCAAACAAATGATAAATGTTAGGTTATGTTATCAATGTGTAGTGTTTTAGAGACGTTCATAAGCGCCTTCTTAGGGCCTAAATTGAATAAAGATATTTTTGATTTTGATTTAATGTTTTAATTTAAACATTAAAAAAACAGTTTTTAGAAAGATTCCAGTTGTTTTACTTCTGTCGGCAGTCTCCATGGCTGCATAGTTTTTTTTATATAGTATTCTATATGTATGATTGGTTTAAAAACATCAAAAGGAATTTCATAGACTCTTGTTTCATTTTAATGAAATATATTTTCATAGTATATCGTTTGTGAAGGATCCCAATTTTCCAAAGAGGCATGACCGAAACTATGTATACTCGTATAGCAGGGGAGTCCTTAACCATTACGTAGTTTCGATTCTGAATTGTATGTATTTTTAATGGTTGTACTAGAAGATAAATTCAAATATTACAAAGAAAGTAATTATTGGGGTTTTAAATTGTACAAAGCAAAAAAAAAAAACAAATGTGACAATTTATTTGTGTAATGGAAGTAAACATCATTCATATTAGCTGTCCCGGACGAACTTCGTATCGCCTCAGAATAAAAACATATTGTGCAAGTAGCTGAATTAAATTTAGTTTATCTTCCGATGCTCGATAACACTTCTTGAGTCCGAGAGACGATCAAAAAAAGCTCATAGAATGAGTTTAATCTATTTTTAAGTCATCATTAAACAAAACCCCATCCATACAAACTGTATCAAAAAAATAATTTTCTTCGTATATTTTCCTTTGTTTTAATAGGTAATTCTGATATTCGGGACGAAGATCAATACAATAAAACGAAGTTCATAAAAATCGGTTCAGTCATTCTAGAGTTATATATGGTGTAACTAACCCGACTTTGTTTTAATAGGATTTAACTCTACGTGTTTTCTTTCGATGGTACGCTCTTGCAGAGCCCCAGGAAGGCGCCTGCTAGTGAGAAGACCCTAGCGGTTGCTCTGCTTATTACTACCTAATTAAGAGGTATAAAAAAAATAGAACTTACCAATATCATTCATTTTTAAACAGAGCAGATGGGTTTCCTTCCCAAATTTGCCTTCAATCAGTTGATAACCATAGGCAATGCAAATATCATAACCTCTTTCGTACGTATTGACAAACACTTTAAAAATTGGCACACACGCGAAAATAACCAGCGTTAGAAACATGGTAGACTTAATAATTTACTGAAACCATTTATTGAAGACCAATTTATTTTATCTATAAACAAAAGAGAATGAATAAAAATTGTTTTAGAGAGAAATAAAATAAAGGGTAAATTAATATAGAGAGAAAATCGTTGAAGTAACTGACAATACAGATTATGACAGCTTATATTCATTCATAGATTCTTTTAAAGTGGAATAAGGTATGTTATTTATTTTTAATTTCAAAAGAGCTTTTTACTTTTTTCAGCGTGTAAGCATTAAGGCCTATGCTTTGCATATTTATGATGAGTCGAGATTATTATAAGGACCTGAACGGTTTATTTATTTATTTAAAAAGATTAGAGACAAGGATTACACTACATCCATCCATTCAACCAAAGAATGTCTACCACTGGACAATAGGTCTCTCCCAAAGATCTCCACGAAGACTGGTCCTGCACCCCCGTGTCAAACGTACTCCCGCGACTTTCACCAGGTCCACCTTGTGGACGCTACGTTTTCTGGTACGCGGCAGCCATTTGAGAACCCGCTGGCCCCATCAGCCATCAGTTCTACCAGCAATGTGCTGGTACCATTAACAATTAAGATTGCCAATATTTCGGGCAATGCCGGTTACTTTGGTTTTTCTGCGGATCACTAAATAAACTTTTGAGGAATACACTGAAAAACAATTAATGAGAATATAACTTCGTAATTTTTTAAAATTATATATACGAAAATGAAGAAATAAAAATATGACAAAAATAATTTTACGTAATTAAGATTGCTTGCTATTATTAAGAATAAGGATCAAAAAGTTGCTTACATAATTTATGAACGGACCTTTCATTTTAGTGGAATTTTTAATTAGATTTAATGACAGTCGCCAGTACATATCAACACTGCGCCCTTACCACATCACAATTATCGAAAATCGAGAATTATAGTTACCTAATATCTAATTACATTAACGTTATGTACAAACATTGGAATGTTTCTAGGAAAGTCTCCAATGTTTTCGGGTAATTTCAACCGTTCCCTCAAGGTCACATTCGTGAAAGTACCAATAGATAATTGCTAATGAATTGTCCTCTTAGTAACTAGCCAGGCAAGCACTAGAACTTACCTCCTGAAGTGATGATGGTACAATACTAGTTCCATCAAATTCTCCGTCTATGGAAGTATGGTTCCAACCCACCACTAATTATATTTTATAACTGTCTGTGTGCTCGCGGCTGCGCCCGCGTTTTATATGTTCTTCACTGTGTTTTAATTTTTTTAAACGGATCCCATTTATATACCTTAATATTTTTGGGTACTAAGATAAAGTAAAAATATTTCTCATAATTTCAAACACTGGCCCCTAAATTTTATTCAATTTTTTATGAGTTTTGATTTTTTATAGCGTTACTCTAATTATTTTCGGAAAGCGAAAGTACCCTAAGTTACGCGAAGTAACTTCAGCTATCTACCAAAAAAAGTCCCGTCAAAATCAGTCCAGCCGTTCCGAAGATTACCAGAAACAAACACACAGACAAAAAAAAATTGTTATAGGTATTGTATGTATTGTATTTAGTTAAAAAAAATTGATATTACAAACAGACATTTTATTTATTAGTATATATGAGCCTGAGGTTTCAGTGAAGGAAAACATTATGAGGAAGCCATAGTTTAGCCATAGTTTGGCAGGGCATCTTCTAAAGCCCGCCCAAATAACTCATCAGTTTGAAAACCTGCCGGCAAGCGTTTATTATAGATTTATTTTTTCAGTGTCACTTGACAATCAGTTTATTAAAAGCGGCCGGTTGCGATGTGCGATCTCAATCAACCTGTTTTTCCTGAAATATCAATCCTATCTTTTTCTCTAAACTGTGTAGAGACTACTGTCAGTGATCACTCAAAAGAACCGATAAATTTTTGGTTTGATCTCAATCTTAACTTTTAAGATTCGATATTGAATACCGCCGTTAGTGTGTTTACTATCCTGGATTACATAATCTCTTTACATCAGGGTCCGTTCAGATACTACGCAACCATTCATGGGGGAGAGAGCGGGTTTATGCTATATGGTAATTCGTTTTTTTTTGTTATAATTATGCCAATTCTTATGTAAGCAAGGGAGGAGGTTGGCAAGAACTTACCGTACTATTGTTGACTGGGTATCGGGGCGGGAAGGGGGGTTTGGTTGTCAAAATGGTGGAAAATTTGGTTACATAAAAGTTATAAGGCCCCTAAGATGAAATAATAACCAAAAAGTTAAACCTATGACAGCATAAAAAACTGAAGCATCGTTTTCTTATTTTTAATCTTAATACTGAAATGATTATTATTTGAACAGGATACTAGCTACCTAACCTTATTTAGCACGCTCGGGGATAAAAAAACCAGCACGATATAAAATACACATGTCTATCTATATATCTAACCTAACGCTCGACTCCGTAATTGCATCTATTTTTAGTACAGGCTGTTCCTTGAACGTTGGTACTAAATATAAACTAATTGCCAGTGTTGCTACAAAGCTTCGGCTTCGATGTTCGGTTTAAACGAAAAAATTGGAAATAAATATACTATCGACTATTATTAAGTAAATACTTTTTCTTGAAGTCAATCTACCCCCCGTAAATCATGCGATTTGGAGCTAAAATGAAAGAAGTGAGATTATTTTTCTTCTTTCTTGCACTTTTTATTTTTCTATAACGAGTCTTATTACATAGTGATTCAATTTTAATCTGTACTCATTAATAAAATTGAAGTATCTGTTTGTAATCTCAATTTTTTTTTTCTAAATCGATATGAATGTAGGTATATACGATATCTATACCAAAAATACAATTGTTCAAATTTTTGTCTGTCTGTCTGTCAATTTGTTCCGGTTAATCTTCGGAACGGCTTGACCGATTTTGACGTGACTTTTTTTGAGAGATAGCCAGTAGCGGAGCAGGAAGGAGGCTTCGACGTTGGCGAAGTACATTTCGCGAGGCCTCCTCTCCCCCGCGACAGCAACGCAATGCAAATGAAATATATACAACGCGGGCACTCAGCTAGCTAAAGTTGCTCCGCGTGACTTAGAGTTACTTTTGATTTACAAAATTAATTAGAGGCCACGTAAAAATATTCAAACTAATAAAAAATGTAGTAAAATCCTTTAAACAGTTTTGTACATATTCAGTGCACGAGCAAGTGTTTGAATTTATGAGAAATATTTTTATTTTGTCTTAGTACAAAAAAGATTAGAACAATATTTAGGGTGCCGTACAAAAAAGAACTAAAGTATAGTAAAGAATATATGAAAAACGGGCGCAGCCGCGGGCACACAGCTAGTTATAAATAGGTGTTAATGTTGTTCATTTTATTAATTCATCATGGTTTACCATGGGCAAAATCCGGGCAAAAACTCATAAAGACAGCAATAGATAATATAAGAGAGGTCTACGATATGAAGTTAGTCGATGAAGGCGATTAAAAATTAATTACAATAAATAAAATAAATTCGGCTTCGGCTTTAAACTATAAACTAATCGAACACTAGTAATTACTGCACGTGATGTATTCCTAAGGAGGTTCGAGTGGGAACGGTTGTTGTCTTTCTGGTATTTTTACTGCGTATCGTGAGACATTGCCGGCTAACAACTAGCTTCAGGTTATGACTTCGTACATAATTAATAATGGAATGCCTGACTCACAATAAAAGATTTAAAAATAAAACCATACAGTTTTTAATCAAACTTTTTTTTAAATTATTTAACCTTATCTTTCGATGGTTAAATCGAGCTAGATGTTAGGGTTTTAATGTTTTACTTCTAACTTTACCCCCCAGCTCCATTTGCATATAACTATTATTCATAATGATTGCTTATTAAGGCTATGAATAATAATTAATACAAGTATTTCTCTTTCTTATAGATTTTTTTCTTTAATATTCATAATCTATGATTTAAAAAAAAAGTAAATTGTTTAGTTGTATGTTTTTGTTTTTCGATTTATAAGCATACTAACAGACAAACCAATATATTTAGTAACCTTATAAGATCGTTGTAAAATTATAACTGACTGGGAATCTAATTAGAGTCTAATCAATGATTAGTAGTTACCTCTTTAGAAAGAGATTTTACAAAAACATTTGTTGGTAATAGCTGTGTGTCTGCGACTGCGCCCGCGTTTCGTATATTTTTCAAAGCGTAATATAGTTTTTTTTTTTTTTTACGGAACCCAAAATGTTTTTGCAACTAACATTAAGCACACGCATTTCTCACAAAATCAAAGACCTGCCAGTAAAACTGTGCAGCGAATCGGAATTTATTAACAAATTCATAAAATTTAATTTATTTATACGGGACCCGAATTATTTACGAGAAAACAATTACCCAAGTTGCAAGGAGTAACTTCAGCTATCTACCAAAAAAGTCCCGTCAAAATCGGTGCCGCCGTTCCGGAGATTACCCGGCACAAACAAAAAAGAAACCAAATAAAAATTGCAAAAATAAATTAAATCCACAAGTCAGACGTACTACATACATTATTTATGTTACTACGTAATAAAGAAAGTCGACATAAATAAATTAGTATGCAACGACTCGGATAAGATCTTGTTGGAATGATTTACCTTGGGAGAGTTACTCATCCTCACATAATTTATAAAATTCTACCTCTCTCTCTGACTCTTGGCCATCAATAACATAAGAAATATTAAAATAATATTATTTTTTTTTAGCGTCCATATACATATATTCTCTGGATTGGGTTTAGTGTGTCAGTTGCCACTTTAAGTCGTCGTCGAAAGACGTACACTGCGTAACTTAGGGCAATGATTAGGGTTTATTAGGGTAAAAATAATTATTAGGGTTGCGTCTGAAAAACCAACACCCTGAAGTAAGCTGTCAACGATTTAATTTTTCTATTATTATGTCAAAGAAGTATAACTTCTTACGTGCATACATAAGTACACACACACACTTTTTTTACTAAATAGATATATGCTTATATGCTATGATATATATATGCTATGATAAATGCTTACATGATACCAAAAATACAGCTTTCAAAATTGTTGTTTGTCTGTATATCTATCTGTTGGTCCGGGTAATCTCTCGAACGGCTGGACCGATTTTGATGGGGTTTTTTTTTAGTAGGTAGCTTTACTCCGCGTAATTTAAGGGTACTTTTATTTTTCGAAAATAATTATAGTTCGGTGTATAAAAAATGAAACTTATGAAATTGTGAGTATAATTCGATTCAATGCACAGTTTTACTTATTATTTGAATTTGTGATAAATATCTTTGTTTAATGCTAGTAGGAAGCAAAACAATTGTTAGTAAATAATTAGGGTTCCGTATAAAAAAAAAAACAATATTATGCATTGAAAATTTATACGAATCGCGGGAGCATCCGCGGACCCACAGCTAGTTATCAGTAAAATCATCTTATTGATATTTAACAATTTATTCTTAAAAAATGTTAAAAATATCTTAAGATAAAAAGATGTAGAATTTCTTAACATAATCTTCGAAATAGTATGTATTAGTCGCCGTTAAACCAACTTCGCTTCGCTATAATTAACAAAGGTTTTATTTTACGTAGGTGCCTACAATAATGTTTAATCATAGCTGTGCTTATTTTTGTAATTAAAAAAAAAATACCACTCAGAATCAGTGAATGTACGGTAAATTAGCATTTAATTTATTAATCTAAAATATTAAACTGTGAATATTTTTTACAAGTAAACAACAATGAACACAAATAAATTTCAACGGAACATTGTAAAGATATATTATATTACGAGTTTTAAAATGTATTTATTTTAACCCCTTGAGCACTTACCTGGCGTTTACGCTAGCTTTCCATTGTTTTCCTATTGTCTTATTTTTATGGGTACTCGACACATAAACCTGTTTCTACAAATGTAGTAATTTGTAATATTTTAATGTTGTTTTTCATATATTTCTATTATTATTATAGTAGATAAAATTATGCACGATATGTTCATAGAAACAATACCGTAACACACATATATTTTTTGAATACTAAAGAGTAGTAAACATTAATTCAATGTAGGGTTTCAATATTGAATCTTAAAAGTTAAGATTGAGATTAAACTAAAATTGGTTTTCCTGGCTGATAGCTGACACACTGGTCTGACGTTTTAGAGGAAAAAAAGGATTGATATTTCGGATGTCATTAGATGAAGCAGATTGAATTGTAAACGATATGCGTTGGTATTATAGATGTTACCTTGTATGTTGTACCTTATCCTTAGAAACAGGAGACTGTAATCCTGTGTTTTTTTTAAATTAATTATTATAGATAATAATGAGTTATATTAATCAATTGAGTGTCCGTTTATTACATACAATATATTCATAAGTTGCGCTGGTAATTATACTCTATGTATCCAAACGACAGGCGCACAACGGGCTATACAACCTCATTCGTCATTAGAGTTAGTAGCAGCGGGCGCGCGCACTCGTTCACAATTCAAATTTTACAAATATATATATTTTTTATGTTTTTTTTTTATTATTATCTCTAAAATATGTTAAAATACACAGTGAAAAGATATTGTGCTGAGGGGAGTAAGGTTAATCAAATACTGATTGCAATTCTGAGTAAGTCATTTTTCTGTTTGAAAATTTATTTATAATTTATTTTTAGGTAGGTTTATAAATTTACGGATTTTTATTATCTATATCACATTACTTAGTTACATTAGAACTAAAAAATGATTTGGCGCAAGTTAATTTAATTTTGTTCGACTTCTCTTTGACTATTGTAGTACAATATTTTTTTTTAATCACATAAAAACTTAATCTCTGTATTGCGGGAACGATTTAATTTACTATCGGCGTATTTTATCAAAGGGTGAGGTGGCATTCGCTAATCAAACATTTTTCATATGAAATCTTCTTACGTGAAACTTAAAATAAATCGACATGGTTGTAAGTATCTTTAAAAATAAAAATAAAAGTACATATATGCAACTCTTTGGTTGCATGTAATAATCTGAAACATCTGTTTTACAACTGGTAAGGTATATTAAAAAAATCAACAATGATAAATATTTTATTAACTCACAAAAAATAATTTTTCCATTCTTATTAGCTATATTATGTAGTAATCAGCATATTCGTTTTATGTAAAACTATTTTCTCGCCTATTTATTTAAAATTTGTTTTTTTTCGTCGCCCTTGTTTTAAGAAGAAATCTTCATACAAACCAGCTCTGTAACAGACACGTGAAATTGCTCGGTTACAAAGCACCCATGATCTTGAATATGGATAAAGAAGAATATATTATAAAAATAGATATAAGTTCTTATGGTTGATGTACCTAACATTTTTGCTTATCTAATTTTTTGTAATTAATAAAATGCAACATCTTGTCCACCTGTCTGTTTGTTAGCTTTTAGTTTTTACATGCAATTGCTACGAATATTTATTCGTTGGCCAGTTAGCACATAACTATATAGTTTTTTTAAGAACCCTATTTTTTCAATATTTTTTAAATACATAATTCAATAACATTAAGCCAAGATATTTCTCACAAATTCAAATACCTGCCAGTAAAACTGTGCATTAAATCGTATTTTATTCACAATTTTATGAGTTCTAATATTTTTTACGCGGAATCCTAATTATTTTCGAAAAATTAAACTAACCTATGTTATGCGGAGTAACTTCAGCTATCTACCAAAAAACTCCTATCAAAATCGGTCCAGCCGTTACGAAGATGAGCTGGAACAAACAGCATAAAAATAAAATCATGAAATTGTGAACACAATATAATTCAATGGAAAGCACAACAAAAACATTATTATCCAATGAATAAATAAAACGCGGGCGCAGCCGTTATCACATAACTGGTAGTAAATATATTAAAATCAGTATTTTTATATTACAAAACAATTTTACTAGAAAGTTTTCTTTCAAATTAGCATAATTTTTCAGTTTATATTTTGTTCACAAGATCGATGATCTTATTACTAAATGCTTAAAGCTATTCCGCCGGCCGTTGCATACTTTTATCAATCGAGCCCGTTACTTGGATGAATTCAAGAAGTTTGACATTTTTACCACTGATTGGGAACAACAGTTGTAATTTTTACACGTATTTTCTCACTCTCCATGTTATTAAAGTAGGTTGTAACGTTTGTATTATTAGTAAGTCTCTTTGTTTACAATACTGTGTATTGATTCTACGAGTGTCTGAAGAAGTTCTAATATTAAATTAGATTTGTTTAAATACTGATTGCCTCATAAAAAAAAAAAACAAAAATCATATTATGTGTCCGCTCGTGATTGAATTACTGAATAAGATTTGATGAAGATATATCTTTATTTAATTACTAGCTGTATGCACGCAGCTGCGACCACGTTTCATATATCCTTCATCGTTTTTCATTTTTTTATACAGAACATAACGTAACATAAGCTCACGCTTGTTATCCCTGAAGGGTTAGGTAGAAATAGCGTGAAATAGCGAACTACACCATCCACATTTCACCGAGCTTAGTTCCATCCCAGATGTGATAGAGGGCGAGCCTGTCGCCATATAAGCCACCAATTCCAGACTTCAGGGTTGATACTGAGTAGAAAAACCCAATATCACTTGACCCAGCCCGGTAATCGAACCCGAGACTTCAGAACGACAGTCGTACCGTAATACAACTGCGCCACCGAGGCAGTCCGGAATACAGAACCCTAATTATTTCCCTATTTTTTTTTTAGTACTAAGTAAAGTAAAAATATTTCTCATAAATTCTTGACCGTAAAACTGTGCATCGAATCGGATTATATTCAATTTTTTAGTTTTCATTTTTTTGCATAGAACCCTAATTGTGCCTTCAGCACTCGCCCCCAAAGTTAGAGTAAAGCTGTAAAGGCCCTTCCGGACAACAGCATTGGCTGGGTTAAAAAAAGGAAAAAAAAAGACAAACAGACAACATTTTTAGAATTGTATTTTTGTTATAGTTACCGTATATACATTTATATGTATTTAGTAAAAAATTCATATTTTTACATTACAAACAGACACTTCAATTTTATTTATTAGTATAGGTATATTAAAACAGGTTTTTGTACAGACGTTAACTATAATGCACTGAATAATTACTTATGAAATAATCTCTTCGTGTTCCACTAAAAAATGAACCGATATAAATTTTTCTTCCAATATTAGAAAATAAAAAAGTACTTTGGCTATGCTTCTCTCTACGTTTTATTTTTGATTCGTCAAATTTGGTTGACGGGCGTCTGAATACAGTAAAACTAAGCTTTTTTTTGTCTCATAATTGAAAGTTCCTAATTTTTATAACAATTAATTTAGACAAAAAATAATCAAAACATACGGTCATAGTCGTAGTGTATAAATATATTCAATATAACAATATTGAAATATTTCCGATAATTTTATTGTCAAGGACGGAAACGGGAATACGTTTGTACAGACTAAACGTCGCCCGCATTACCTCTTAATGGGGTATCCTAGCGGCATTTATTCCATACAAACGTAGTCCCCTGTTTCCTCCCTGGATAATACCATTATGGTAAATACTTATTTACCAAAAAATATATATCCACCAACGCCATGTCCGTGCGTTTTTGATTTTTTCCATAATTTAGTTGTTGTAGAAACTAGCAAGTCTTTGAAAATATCTTTATTTTTTGTAAAAACAGTTTGTAAAAAAAAATGTGTTGGATAAAATTAAGGAAAGCAAAGAAAGTTTTTATTATTATAAAACTGAAAGAAAATTAAAAATCAGTTCAGTTTTGCCGGAGAAAACAGGATACAACGAAGTGATGTTTTCATCTATTTTGCATACGCTCATATCAGCCCGAGCTGCAGTTGTCCCTTTCGTGTTTTTATAATTCTCTCTCTGGGGCGCAACGCGACAGCAATAGATCTCTGGAATACCTACTTTTCCGACCGCATGTCGTGGTTAAAAAGCCTTTAATTGTGGCAGATGTTGGCCGACAAGATGATACTGACTGTCAATGGATTCCCATCATTATGATCATCGTAACATACTATATACTTAATAAGGGGTCATTCAAGTGTAAAAAAAAATTGCAAAATTTTGGTCAGAAAAATTTACAAGACGAGATTTCATTCTTTCATCGAAAGCTCAGGCTAATTATTGAGCAGGATAAGCTGGATTTCTGCTGGTGGATTCTATCGACGTAGATTCCGACCGCACTACCACTGAATCAGCGTCGCTTTAATGATAATAAATTTTATAATGATAGTCAAATACAGAACAATTATTACAAATACTTTTTCCTAGAGAGAGAAATGTCTACTTGGAAATCCCAGATGTATATTGATTTCCTTCTCTTATTACGGGGCTTAATTATGCGGCATTTATAGTCTTTAAATACGCAGCTCTAATTAAAAAAAAATATAAATTACATTTTAATTTACTTACACGTTTGGTGGCATCCATTAATTACGTGAGGAATTTTTTCACACACTCACCCCCTCCCTTTGGGTTTTTTTAAAATCATTTATTTGAACAGGGCTTTACACATTTGTGTATGCCAGCCCTATCGGAGCATATCCAATATACCTTACAAAAATAATAATAAAATAAAAAAAAAAAAACAACTAAATTAAATTATGTCTTAACTTACTACTTGTAATAATAAAGTTCCATAGCATACAGCAGAATCGGGCATCGGTTCTGCTAGAACACCATGGAACATGTCTATATCTAAATAACATAACCCTAAGGCCAAAACCAAACATCTTCTAGCCCCCTAGCATTTCAGGTACATCCACCAACAAATTGGTGAGATTTCGTAAGATTTTCCTCAACTCCCTCCCCCAATCCTAATCTCAAGCGAGATTCTTCAAAATTTATGTTTTGGTTGTAAACATGTTGGATTATTGAGAGAAAAAACGAAAACGCAACTTGTGCTATTACTGTTATTGAAGACTAACCATACGCAACTAGTAAGACTAGTTATAGCGAATATCACAAACACTATTGTGTCAGCTTTGGCCATATGTTTATTCAAGAAGTAACTTGTCAAGCAAATTTTACACCGTTTTTCTGCTAGGAAAAAATTACGTGATATCTGATAAGATGACCCTCACCCCCCTAAGTGTTATTTGGAAAGATTTAGCTTGATCCCCTTACCCCCTAGAAAACCATACGTAATGAATAGACGTCCCCTTTATACAATATCAGAAAATTATGAAGTGAAAAAGTATGACAGATGTTTGTTTAATAATTAAGTAAATATAAATTTTAAATAAAAAACATTGATGATGGTTATGGACAATTAAGGTTTTATGACAACATTTAAATAAAAAAAATTATATAAAAAAAAACAGAAAATGTGTTGTATGAATCATGAGTGTTTAATAGGAGTTTTTTGGCGGGATCTCATTCTTTCATTTAGCAGTTATTTTCTTTAATTCATTTGACTCTATATCATGTAATCTTGGTGGCGTTTTGTGTACAAGTTAAGTTTATTATAGAAGATAATGCGTAAAATGTTTTCTGAAGTGCCGACAAAGCCCCATGAAAAGTTCGAACGAGATGGGCCACTGTTTTGCTGGATCTTGGTAGCGCTGATATAAGATTGAAAATACATCTTTCCCACATGACGCTGGCACAAATTGTGTATGTACACATATTGCCATTATCTAAGAAGAAGAAAATTGTTTAATATCAGAAAACTCATGTAAAGCCTTCAAATGTTTAGTTTTACTGTCATATATTTATGTACAAGTGGCGCCTCTACCAGAACCGCGAAGGAACTAACATTTGCATTGCAATTACG
The DNA here is from genome assembly GCA_014132275.2 of Samia ricini. NCBI lineage: Eukaryota > Metazoa > Arthropoda > Insecta > Lepidoptera > Saturniidae > Samia > Samia ricini. The sequence goes on from AP028158.1 coordinate 13,926,275, forward strand.
AAACTAGTGCCACAGTTACTATGTAACTTTGACGCCGTGTGATAAGTGATATGGGCCGTCATGGCGTAGTGATTAAGCACAACACATCACTTTGACAAGAGAAACATTGTTAAAAAATATTTTGTTCTTAGTTCTAGTATTTACAAATGTTTTAGATTTCTACATAATTTGACGTTTAAATTATAAAAATATTAAATTTTTATTTTAAGTTAGTTCATCTTATTATTCTATTTAAATTTTCATAATAAGGATTAGAAGAATATATTTATACATATACATATTTACACGCAATGTTCTTAGTGCTATGACCACAATTTTACCTTATGTTAACCGACGAAGTGGTCCAGGATGGTAAACACACTAAGCCTAGAAGGTCCTGGTTCTCAAAAGAGATGCTGTCGGAACACACCTTGGTATTTGGCGACAGGTTTTCAAACTTGAGGGTGGTAGCTACCCAGGCGGGCATCATTAAAATATGTACTACCACCATGCTATGGTTTCCTCGCGATATTTTCCTTCACCAAAACCTCAGGTCGATTTTAGAGCCGGATAGATAGGGATCGAACCCGCGTCATTTGACGCGGAATCCGGCCACACTACCCGTCGCACCATTACTTCAAATAATAATCGCTATAATATTTTACATTTATATATTATTTAATATTAATATTTTAGATAATATAATAATGATCAAAATAAGGATCAATTTATCTAAGTCTAATAAAGTTCTCTCTTTGGCATACAAATATAAATCCTTAAAGTTCATTATTTTTGTACAGATTTTAATTTTGTTGTTAGTGAGGTTTGGCCTTATTTATGGTTTATTTTGTAATTAGGGATTTTAAAAAAAGTCAACCTGTCAATTGCCGTGGTGTATGCCGTCAATTGGATTGTAAATCCTAGGTTTTCAACGTGTGCGATAACGAAGGAAAAGACACAAAGAAGATTAGGGGGCATTGAGATAGTCCAGAGGGGCCGTGGGCAGTATGAAAATATAGTATTTCTTAGGTTAAGCAAAAAAGTTAAGATGGACAAACTAGAAAAAAAACATATTCTCAAAATGTGTAGAGAGCAAAATAAGATTGAGAAACCGTGGTCTAATCCATTCATTCAACCACAATTTTTCGATGTTACATTACATGTATATTATATAAACTGGTTACGAAATCTTCTCTCCACACCAATAGACAAATGTAGAGCGATCCATTGACAGCATCTGTTCAAACATTGCGGTTGCAAGTAATATTAACTTCTTTCTGCGAATAGATATTATTTGCATTTATATTATTAACCTAGATAATACAAGATACTGTAGTTGAATTTATAGGCCGATAATTTTCATTGTTAAAAATAGGTTCATGTTTGTTATACACTGGCTGTGTGCCCACGGCTCCGCCTGCTTTAATATAGAACCCTGTTTTTTTTTTCTTACAATTTTATTGGTACTAAGCGGAAGCAAAGATTTTTCTCATAAATTCTTTTCTAACACTTGCCAATAAAACTGTGTGTCGAACCAGATTTTATTCACGATTTCGTAAGTTTTAACTTTTATGCTGTGACCCCTAATAGTTTTCGAAAAATAAAAGTAGTCTAAGTTACGCGGCGTAACTTCAACTATCTAGTAGAAAAAGACACATCAAAATCGGTACATCCGTTCTGGAGATTAGCCGGAACAAACAAACAGACATGTAAAAAAAAATTGTAATTGTGTTTTTGGGATACTCATAGTCAAGGTACCCTTATATTCATGTGTATTTGTAAAAGTTATTGTTTCGTCATTATTCGTCATAGGTAGGCTACCCTGGGACTCGGTCCAAATTAAATTACGTTTTTGTAAAATGACTATTTATATAAAATATAGCATTCATATTCACATCTTCGATATCAAAATGAATTTAACAAATTTATTTTGATAAATTTAATCTATGTTGTGGGGTTAAAATATGGGATATTTCTATAAAAATATGTATCGCTTTATTCACAAACCTAATGCTAATGCTAAAGCCCCCAGCACAGTTTTTCTCATATATGTTTTAGTAGTATAGATTTTTTTCTTCACACCTTAAGAGGACATGCGGTCGGAAAAATAGGTCTTTCAGAAATCTAATGCTATCGCGTTGCGCCCCAAAGATAGAACTATAAAACACGAAAGGCACAACTGCAGCTCGCGCTGGTTTTACCTACGCAACATAGACGAAAACATCACTTCGTAGTATCCTGTTTCCCCCTCCAAATCTGGACTGATTTTTAATTTCCTTTCAGTTACAGAATAAGAAAGACCTTGACTACGCTATCCTTTTTTTGTTTTTATTTATCAAATTTGTTTGACGAACGTCTGAAAACGACTGTAAAAGTCGAACATTTATTTCATTTTCAAAAGCTACTAGTTTCTACAATAAGTAATTAATGGGAAGAATCTACGTACCGGGCATGGCAGTGGTGGATATATATTATTTGGTATAAAAATATTTACCATAATGCTATTATATTATTTTTTATATTTTATTATATTTTATATATAATTTATTATATTTATTAAGGATGAGAAAAAAAAAACTTTTTCGTGATATCGAAATTTGATATAGGGTGCTAGGGTACGGGACGGGACGGAACGGGGCGCCTGAATACCATGCGAGCGAAGTCGCGGGCACAGCTGATCTTTCAATAATACCACGTATAAACTATTTTGAATATGGAATATTTCGGGAAAGTTTGGGAACCTATCAAACGTCATTACTACTACACTTCATATTAATTTGCAGTAAAATAAAAATAGCAATCCAAAATGATGCCGAAATAGAAATAAAGAAAAAAAATACCTAAACACTTTAATAACAAAGAAAAAAATCAAATATAGCTTCATAAAAAACTGTCAAGAAAGAATAAAAAAAACTAGTCAGCCACGGGGACTCCCGACAGAAATGAAGACTTTGAAATACTGTTTTTTTTTTGTTTAAATGATTTTAGTAGTAACCGTTTCGACTCGAACATTTTTGGAAAATTATTGGAAAATGCTTATGGCGTTGCGCCATAAACGCCATGCGCCATGAGCCATGCGCCAAAAACTCTCCATGGAAAATTTCATGTCGCGGGACACCAGGTTGACAGTTAATGCCCATTAGTAATGGGAATCTATAAGATTTTCCCTTAACGAGAGTTTCTCAAGACCGCTATAGAAATTTTCACTTCAAAAACGCCAAAATTTTGAACAAATAAATCACGTGATTTTATTATATAATTCTTTAAGATCTTAGGAATCTTAAGATTACCTACATATTAACTTTAGTCTCTTGTTTATATATCATGTATTAGATAAGTTATAATAATTGTATGTGTTAGATAAGTATAGTTTAATTTTATACTTAAGTTATATTAATAAAAAAACATTGCATATGATCTGTATTTAAATAATGTTAAACAAGGTATCTGCGTATGCCTGAGGATGTTCAAAAAAAAAAATCACTTGTAAGCGTGTAGAAATTATTGGTTAGTTTTTTGGAAACCTTGGCTTGACACGATGAATGTCTTAACTGTCACCATGTAGGTTAAACCATACCAATCGTAGGTTGACGCGCAAACAATAATTAATTACTTTAATCTATTAAATGATATAATAAAACAATTGCCTTTCGTGAACCTTCAGCCGTCAGTGTTTGATATTACCGAGGTCAAGATCGTTTATATTAAATATTATATTGACGACGATTCTGCGTCTCATCTTCAATTCCCCGACTTACTTTCTTTAATTTTCGAAGTGGGAGTACCCTTGGAGTAATAACGCTAAGAGCGATCGCTTCATGCAAAAATTGGTTAAAATTGGAGCCAATAAAATATATATCCGTACATGTAACTGAGGTGAAGTATTATGGAATCATTTGGCACGCAATGTGGCGTTTTTAAAGGCGAATTTGAAATAGTTTCTTTCACCCCGATTGCGATTACTGCCGTTCTGAGTGTCTACCTCTCTATATCTACTCTCTTGTGTGTACATGCGCCTATACAAATTTCTACCATAGTCCGTTCACATTTATTTTAAGTCTTATTTTGGTATGTTGACATTACTAGTTGTCACGTAGCCAAAATATTTTGTCAATCGTTTTGGATTTTTGATTTTTTGTACATTTAAATCATAAATCATGCCAAAACAAATTCAAAGTAGTGCTACTAATATTTTTCTAGCTATACGTACATTCTCTGAAAGAGAAATATTAAATAAAGCTCCGTTAATTTTATTCGTCAATCATTTGCCGCCACGTCTCGTGTGGTAAAATAGTATTGCCGTGTATTAAAATTTTCTAAATTTTATAGCAATAAATATCGAAAAAGTCATCTCGGTTTATTATAAATTAAATAAAAAAGCCTTGATGTTTATCACAATGCAATAAATATTATGTTCATTTTTCCGCAAAGAAGTAATTTCAACTTCTATGTCTCAATACTAAGTAATCAAAAAAAAAAACGTATCCAAAAAAGAGTATTCACATGTAATTAGAAAAAAAACCTGTAAACTCTGTTGTTTTATTGATGTACATCTATAGATTTTTAGCGAAATATATATCTTACAACTGATGTATCCGACTCAACGACGTACCAAAGTGGCCAGTAGCTACGGAGTTGTTTTGCTGTGATAATTCATGTTTCCAGTCGGTCTATTTTGAACCTTACACGTTTATCAAACCTCTTTCAAATTGTATATTTAATCAAATTATGGTGAATAATACATATGGCACATGGTAACACAATATTCAGAACGACAACTTAACGGCTAGAGGTAAAATAATTGTGAACGGACTATAAGCTTCCCGTGATAACGAACTATCTTTTTTTTTTTTACTTTTAACGGCGCTTGACGTTTTGGATTCTACTTTAAAACCATTTCTAAAACTTTCGATTTTCTTTTCTATATTTTTATATAACACATATATATATATATATATATATATATATATATATATATATATATATATATATATATCTCTTTATTATACAAATAAAAAGCTTAGTGAACTAAACATAGCTTTATTCAAACCTAGTGTAATTTTTTAAAATTTAAAAACTATTTATTAGAATCACTGGCTTAGTGGTAGCGTAGTCAGCTTCCGCTTCAATGGACTTGAGTTCGAATTCACCATAAAACTCTATAATGGAAAGTCTGGTGGTAAGTCATCTTCTAATAACTACCTGGATAAATACTATCTTTGAATTTGTAATTCTATGTTCAGGCAGCATAGAGAGCCAGTAAATCTCTAAGTTACTTGCGGTGCTTACCACTTGAGCTTATCATCTGGTGAGATTGTGGTTACAGCTTTTAGTCTAATATATAAAACAATCTAAATCCCCCATAAGAATATTGTTGCAGGTTGTACACATTGTGTGGGAAATGCCTTTACGCTTACCCTCTGCCATCTCTAATCCGGGAGTCACTTACTATAAAAAAGGTCGCCGTACACATAGGCTTAATTCGTATCTGATTAATTTAAAAATCTTTCTATCACAAATCCTGGTTCTAAACAATTTGTTAATTAATTTTACGCTTCATATCAAATCATATACTAACTATCCCGACGAACTTTGTAATAATCAAAAAAACGTACTCTATACTCTGTCTGTGTGCTTGTTACAGCTAATCTCCGGAACCTATTTTGATTTGTTTTTTTTCTTTGTTTGAAGATAGCTGAAGTTATTATGCGTAACTCAGACCACATCTATTTTTAGTAAATAGGGTTGCGTGTAAAAAATTAAAACTCAAGCAATTGTGAATAAAATCTGGCAAATGTGTTTTTAAATTTGTGAAACGTATGCTTTGCTTTGCTTTCTGTTTAGTATCAAAAATTATTTCAGGATAATAATTAGGGTTTCACATAAAAATATAAAAACACAAATAAATGTTGGGGGAAAAATACGATTCAATAATCAGTTTTAATGAATATTTTTACTTTCTCTTAGTCCCAAAAAAAATTAGGAAAATAATTAATGTTCAGTGTAAAAAAAATAAAACTCATAAAATTATGAACAAAAAACGATTCTTTGGACAGCACTATGAAAACATTATTTTCGAATGATTATTTATAAACTATAATACACAGTGAAGAATATATGAAACGCGGGCGGAGCCGCGGGCGCACAACTAGTAATAAAAAAATATTGCGTTAACTGCAGTTTTTCTTCTAATGCGCGAGGAAACTTCTCGACTCTAGAGAAAAACAACAAAAGCTTCCATTAAGATGAGGTAATCGATTCTCGAGATATCATCATGCAATCGTTCCATATCAACTGTGAAAAAAAAAAACAATTTTTTTTCCTTGAATTTTCCGGTTGTTTCAATAGTTATTCTGCTATTCGGCGCAGAGATCAATATAACAAATCAAAGATCATAAAAATCGGTCCAGCTGTTCTTGAGTTATAAAGGGTGTTAACTAACCCGACTTCGTTTTATATAGATGATTAGATTTTTTAAAGAAGATCTCATATTCCAGGATAGGATGGACAGTATGTCGTAACCGTGTCATAAACTAATAAACTTAAGTGGCCCCATTAGTGTAGACTGCAAAGAGTTACTGAACTCATTTAAATAAACAGATAAAAATAGTTTTTAAATATAGTAACAACTGATAGAAGGTCAACATTCTTTTGATAACGTGACTTTGCATTTCTATAAATAAGTATACGTACTTAATATTATATATCTGAAGATATATGGTGAGATAGCAAGTTTTAGTTTTTGCATACAATCGATTAAAAACGTGTACTTTTCATAATTATCTCAATTATATTTAAATGATTTTTTTTTTCAGCAAATTTAGATATACCCAAAAGATACATTAAACAGGGAAATAAATAATTTGCTAATTTATTTATCTGTCAAAATATGTTAATAGTTTATGCTTAGCAACTTAGTAACAGTCAGGTGGATATTAGAATTTTTTTTTACACGATATAGGCTCAGTTCTTTTACCACAATCTCACCTGATATTAAGTGACGATGTGTTTCAAGATGGTCAACACACTAACCCTGCCACATGCTGCCGGAACACACCTGTTGGTATTTGGCGACAGGTTTTCGAATTTGAGGGTGGTAGCTACCCAGGCGGGCATTATTATAAAATGCCCTCATGGTTTCCTCATGTTTTTCTTCACCGAAAGCTCAAGCTGATTTTAAAGTTGGATAGGTGGACTCGAACCTACGTCCATTGACGCAGAATCTGGCCGCACTATCCATGTCGTCATCATCATTTCAAATGCATTATCACTATGGGTTTCAACAGAAACTTTTTCATCCCTAATGTTCTGATTCATTGGGACACCAATACACTATTATTCAATGCTTTAAAATATCACGAAAAAATATATAAGCTGAAACTTATTAAAAACTAGCTGTGCGCTTGCGTTTCATATATTCTTCACTGCGTTTTAAACGTTTTTTATACGTAACCCTAATTATTTTCAGTAAAAAAATGTAGTACTAAGAACAAGTAAAAATATTTTTCATAAATTATAGCACTTGCCCGCAAAACTGTGCATTGAATCGGATTGTTTTAAATTTTTATGAGTTTTATTTTTTTACGCGGAACCTTAATTATTTTCAATAATTAAAAGGACTCTAAGTTACCCCGAGTAACTTCAGCTATCTACCAAAAAAAGTCCCGTCAAAATCGGTACAGCCGTTCCGGAGATTACCCATTACAAACAGACAAACAGACAGATAAATATTTAAAAAAATAATTCATATCTATTTAGTAAAAGACATAATTTTGACGTTACAGACACTTCAATTTTATTTGTTATTAGTATGGATGGCAGACGAGAGACGAATACGTAAGACAACATGAACTGACTAAATATAATAGACAGATTATTAAAGACCCTTAAAGGTCGAGGATAAGTTAGATGAAGAGAAAAAATAATCAAAAATGTAATATCGAACAATAGAATAACACTAAATAGATCGATTTTATCAATAGAAAAAAAGTATTGAACAGTATTTATTATAGATAAATATTTCATTAGATTCTTGTATGGTTATTGACTCCCTATGTCAAGATTCGTCATTGTACATATAACACACTTTAATTATTACTAGTATCTCATTTATCGGTGCAATATAAACAATAAAACACACCATTTAATTAATCTTTGTTCTTGAAGTGCACACATAGTATTTCCACACTAGACAATTTACAATAATTTCTGTATACATAGCCATAACTTTTAACAATAACTTCATTAATGATCTTCGTATTGGCGATCACGTCACCAAAATCAACATTACTAGACAGCCTATAGTAGTCTACCGTAATCTAAAACCTATACAAATTATAATGCGGATAATTCAACATTTCAATAACAGACAATATTTATACGATTTGAACAAACAAACTAAACTACGTTTAAAGTTCAATAAGCCGTTAGAGAATAGAAACTATCTCACTTTATGGTAAGTGACGACGTGGTCCAGGATGGTTAAACACACTAAACCTAGGTACTGGTTCTCATGTGTTGCTGCCGGAAGACACCGATTGGTATTTAGCGACAGATTTTTCAAACAGCCGGACATTATTAGAAAATACATTACCACCATGCGCTATATTTTCCTCGCGATGTGTTCCTTCACCGAAAGTGAATCTGCCGGTTTTAGAGTTGGATTGATGGGATCGTAATCGCGTCGATTGACGCGGAATCGGGCCGCACTACCCACTGCGCCATCATCGTCAGGTAATAATAATAGAATTTAGCATCGTATTAACAGTATAAATTATCTACATTTTTATTCAAGATGGACGCTTTGAACACTATTACATCTTGGAAGCAATGGTTGTCGTTAATAATTAGACTATTGATTTATTAAAATACTAGCTGTGTGCCTGTGGCTTCACTCGCGAATTAACGGACAGACAGACAGACGTTGCTTTTATATAATACTGGTTGTGTGGCAGCGGCTGCGCACGCGTTTCATATATTCTTCACTGCGTATAAATTTTTTTATAAGGAACCCTAATTATTTTCCTACAAAAAATATTATGAAATTTATAACTGTGCATTGAATCGGATGTGATTCAAATTATGAATTCGTTTTTTTACACGGAACCCTGATTATTTTCGAAAATTAAAAGTACTCTAAGTTACCCGGAGCAACTTCAGCTATCCAACAAAAAAAGTCCCGTCAAAATCGGTCCAAGAGTTTCGGAGATTACCCGATACAAACAGACAGACTAAAAATTAAAAAAAAACAATGTTTTTTTTGGCATAGGTATCGTGTATACATATCTAGGTAGTAAAAAATTTATAGTCATGATTAAGTAGTAAAAAAAATTTAACATTACAAACAGACACTTCAATTTACATAAGGATTACTTTGTTGACATAACTATGTATATATGTATAAATATGTATGTATTGTTAAAGACGTTGAAAATATTTTTTTAAAGGTACTATTCGCTCTATGGGAATCAAATTCTCGTGGCATTAGAAAGTCATTCAGGCAATTGATAAAGATTCTGGTACCTATGTTAATATATTTTGGCATGTGCTGTGGGGAAGTACAATAAGATCTGAAGGAAAATGCATGAAAATAGCTCCGTTCAAATGTCTTATGTTTACATGGTTCACATTTCATAAGAATTCTGTTTCGTTGCGATCTTCCGACGATGCCGTATGTTTTGCATTTCCCATACGTTTGAATAAACAATTACGTTGTTTCAATCGCGTCGTGTATGTATTCAAATTACTTTGACATACGGTTTATTAATTGCTTTTTGGTTCGTTTGAAAAATTCGTTTGAAAATTATACTTAAAAAAAATACTTTCGAATGTCTTCTAATTTTTTCTTTAACATAATAGATGAACCCGGCAAACGTTATTCTGTCCGTGTGTACATACATTTTAAAAATAATATTACCATAGCAACGGGAATGGCTGGTACAGGTGATGTTTCTATTTGTAGATAAAAACACGGTTTAGGATAGAAAACCGTACTTAATGAGCGTCTAGATCGGGAAAGAAGTAACAAAAATTTCGAATCAATCGGCTGTATAGTTTCGGAAATAATAGATAAATAAAAAAAAATTATAGAAAAAAAAACAAATACTGGGTTCAAAACTATACCTTGAAGTACATATATAATAAATAAATAATTCGTTTATTAATCTACTTCTGTTTACTTCAAGATATGCTTTGTTTTGATATAATTAATAATTTTGGAGTCGGAGCAATCTAGAGTCAACTAATGTTACTTTTACACATCATCCCAATTACATAAAAGCTTAAATAAACTTATCTTAACGACTAAGTTGATTTTAAAGATCAATTGATCAAAATCGAATATAATTAGCGGCGTACATTTACACCACTTTGTTATCCATAAATTGAATGCACAAAATAAAATTACAAATAATTTTCCAATAATTTGGTATCCTAATTAAGGGCGAGCACAGATTATTAACCATACTTAAAATAATTAATCTAATAATTAATTAATTAACCTTTATGTCAAACTAGCTGTGTGCTCGCGGCTCCACTCCCGTATACAGACTAGACAGACAGATAGACATTGCCTTTATATATAATGTAAAGATAAGGATTTAATTTGAGAGACGATATTAGTCATTTTTGTGAAGTTATTTTTTATTTTAGTCAGATCATTTTCCTATATATTTTTAAACAATTAAATTTATACATAAACTTGACCAAATAATATATTTACGATTTAAAGAGAGAATCATATAAATCGCTTTAGTGGTTGTAGAGTTTATAAGCCACGTATCAGACAGACAGGCAGATGTTGTGTTCTATATAATGTAGGTATTTTATTATTATTAGATAATTTAAGATCTTAACTCTGTTTATAATATTGTTGATTAGTAAGATATTACAAGATATATATAATTTTCTCATCATTTATCATTTTCCTTTAGACAGATAGATATTTATACATAGACGAGCTTAATGCCATTTGGCATTTTCTTTCAGCCAACCTGCGGTAATGATATCAACACAAAGAAGCGGGTTGTGCGTTTTAATATAATAATATCTATTTTGTAGTTACAAAAAAAGTCAAAACTTATTCCACATCAGCGCAACGAAGGTCGTGAACTAATAGCGCACGCTAAGTAGCCGTTCACACGCTCGCCCAGCGCGATGACCAAATACTTTGAGCCATTGTGTAGAGCGAGCTTTAATCATAGTTTTTATGTTCCTTGCATAATCATATGGGGGGGCCGTAACGGGGGGGGGGGGGGGGGGGAGGGGCGTCATAATGACTGAAATTTGGATTACCAAATATTTTAACGTCATAAATTCAACAAAACCTAATAACACTTCATATTACTTACTTGTCGTAGGTCTTTGGTTCTGATGAAAACTCTTACAATCGTTGTTCATTCCTTCCATTGTCCCTTTTAAGTAATAAACATTAAAAAAAAAAAATTCTATTTACATTCATCAATATTCTCTTCAAAGAATTTAGTACAATTACTCGTATAAGGTACCTGATTAATTGTTATTCATATAATACTTGGAAAGAACTGATAACAATTTATTAACAAAAAAAATCACTTCTTTACTTCTTCATTAACCCGCGGGCCTTCATTTCCTCACAAAATGCAATATTACGAGAAATGAGGAAGTCAAGGGTTAAATGAAAGTGAAGAAATAAGTGATGGCAGCGTCATGTCGATATGGGTTCCAATTTTATAATGAATCTGGACTATAGGTGACGGAAAACACCTTGATGAACCCTATAGAATGTAGAAAGAAAAAACAAAAAATGCATAACACGAGGATAACTTTATGTCCAGAAAGGGTGTCCAGCTCAGCATATGCTGAAGTATCAAGTAATACTTAAGTAAGGCACAATACGTTGGGCCATTGTGTAGAGCGAGCTTTAATCTTCGTTTTTATGTTCCTTACATAATCATGTGAAAGAGGGAGGGAGCGTTATAAATTCAACAAAACTTATATATCATATTGTTAGTGCCTTATACCTATCGTAATATTACAATCGAGATAAATGTTTATGCCAATGTTCTAATAAAGATCTGAATCATTCAGTAATGTACAGATGCTGTGCGGTGTATACAAATTGATTAGTTTCAATTAACAAGTTCATACTGGGTTGTAAAGTTAACTTTTTTATTGGCAAAGTACCTACATGCAAATAATATGCGCATTTAATAATTAATTAATAAACAGCGATAACACTGTATTTTGTACAACACAACTTTGTGTTTTGATTGACAATTTATGTATAAAAATAATTGAATGAAAAATAATGTTTATATAAAAACAACCACTTTTTACTTAATACATATGACTGTATATATGGTGCCTTTACTAAAAAACAATCTTTAAAATTTTTCTCTCTCTGTCTGTTTTTTCCGGCTAATCTCCAGAACGACTGGATCGACTTTGTCGGGACTTTTATTGACAGATAGTCGAAGTTACTCCACATAGTTAAAGGTATTTTACTTTAAAAAAAAAAGTTCCGAGTATAAAAATTAAAACTTGTGAATAAAATCTGATTCAATGCACAGGAATTTGAATTTGTTACAAAAATCTTTGCTTTCTCTTAGTGCCAAAAAAACTTATTAGGTAAAATTAAAACTCATGAAATTTACGATTTAATGGACAGCACTATCAAAACATTATTTTCCAATGATTATTTAGAAACCATATTACGTAATAAAGAATATATTATGACGCGCAGGCGGAGCCGCGGGTACACAGCTAGTTGTAGCTAGTTAGTACTAATGAAATTGTATACTGGCGAACTTAATATAACAAGGCATTTTCTTTCAGCTAACTTAGAAGAATATGTGCATACATACTTTATTTATGAATCGTTTCCTAATGTTCTGAATTATTGAAGTTATACTTCTTATGGCGCGTTAGAGAAAAATAATGACAGTAATTTTTTTACGATGCGCGCGCAATGTTCACGAAAAAACGACACCCTGAAGTTAGCTAGTGAACATACGATGCGCGCGCACACGGTCACGAAAAACCAACACCCCGAACTTACTTCTATTATTACGTCAAAGAAGTATAACTTCTTTCGTGCGTACATACGTTCTTTTTTGTTACATTACGGTAAAACAATTGTAACGATGTTTAATTAAACCCTGGAAGTTATTAGAAGTGAGAAATATATATAATTTTTGCAAACATACACTTTTACAAACACTTGTGTTTACATTATGCGAGGCGTTCAATAGAGTAATTACTAAAGGTTTATTGTTGATACTGTTTAAATTCGTAATAGGTTATAAGTATGTAACAATGACGTATGCTCGCAGCTCGACTACCACATTACACATCACTTCCATGTACTAATTTTCTGCTAAAAATGAAACAGCGTAATGAAAGCATAGAATAATGGTAAGGCTTTTTCTAATATCCGTCTAGCTAAGCCACCACCTTTCATTCAACCATTCGACAGGAAGACATCAACTGTTAGATAAAGATCTCTCCATAGTTTTGCTCCACCCACATCTAGCGGATTCCCGCAACCTTTACCTGATCGTCGGTCTACCTTTTGGGAGCCTACCCATGATGCGTCTTCCGATGCGCGGCAGCCATTCAAGAACCCAATCCAACTCCATTGAACATCTTCTCAGGACTCGCGAGCGTAGTTATCTTCATTGCCCTTGGGTGAATTTGAGCTTTCTAATTAGGGTCATTGTAAGCGTTGTAAATATCAGTACCTTTATTATCACTCAAACTGCTCCTCCGGCAACACTCAAGAGGTGTTCGGTTTCTCAATTAGGGAAGCTTCTGTATCCGCGGTACAGTGATACTGAACATGCATTAACGATTACACTACATGCACAACACTGCACACACACTCCTGCACATAACACACAGGTACATAGGTCCTGTAAGGAACATTTTTGATTATTTATTATTATTAAATAAAATATGTAGGGTCTAGGTTCAAAATTCCGCGGAATTTTGTACACCCAGATAACGGCCAAACCAAAGTCTGCACTAATTTGGTAACCCTTGTGCTAGTAACCTTTTTGCGCCTGAGTGCTTCCAGCACTCGTCCCTAAATTCACGGTGCAGCTGTAAAGGCGCTGTCGGCCAACAGCGTTAGCTAGTTAGTAAAAAAAAATTCATATTATTGATGATTGTTACAGTGGTTTTTCCGGTATTCTCATATGGGGCGGCAGTGGGATGGATGTCGCCAATGGCACCGCGACTCATGTCTGGTGATTCGCCTGCCTCGGCGCCGGTTCACCCTGATGTGATATCTTGGATGGCGTCTGTCGTCTACCTGGTGGGGACACCAGCTGTCTTCATATTCGGATTTATCGTCGACAATTATGGACGGAAGAAAGCTTTGATGTTCACTTCGTTTTGTATGGCGGTATGTTTGTTTGTATTATATTAGGAGACATCCAAATATTACACAAGTAAAATTTTGACTGCTTTGTCTCCCATCATCCCCCTTTCCAGCAATAGTAGGCGAGGCTCGTACCCATCGCCTTCATGATTACGTAAGCATTAGTATAAATTTGAATGAAAAAATTAGTACATTAATAAGTGAATATTACTGATGGACTTAACACTTAGACCCACACCATCCCGCCATGTCATCAAAAATATATAAACCATAGATCCCCTCGCCCTGGAATATAATGTTCACGTAATACCTCAATCGCTACAAAGAGTATTTTATAGGTGTTTAATTTATTGAAAACAACACAGTCTTAAATTTATACCAACCTATTATAAAAGGCTAACAAGACGAAATCTGTACATTCAAGGTATTTAAGAACTCATAAAGAATTAAATACAGACTCATAAAGAATTAAATAGGTTTGCGATAGATGCGATATCCGACCACTGACCCTCATTTCTTCCGTCGCTTAACTAAATTGCACCTGATTTTTTCAACAATTGAAAGAAGCTTCCCTGATAGCTAGTCACCTTATTTTAAAAGCAGTGATTTATGCTACGCTTTCGTTGGTAGTACAATAGATTAAAGGGAAATCACGTTAATCACAATTAAAATGGTATAAAAATGGGTTTTAAAAATACTTTAGTGGTGTACTTGGAGATCTTTCTTATTCATCTTGATGGATGTGAGCCTTGCGCCTACAGCTGGAAAAACACCAAATACCATGTGACTTAGTTTATCGATTTAAATGGAAAATTATTATTAAAGTGTCTTAAAAAATAATTACTATTATAAAACAAAAAGGCGCTATATCGAAAAGTACAATGCGGACCATATAACATTTATTAGGTTTGTAGTGGCATAACAAACGATTGATTTATGCGCTGACAAGAACGAAGAGAAGGTCAATTACACTAAATTGGTCAGTTTTGTACAAGTATTAAATAAATTCATAGTGATACAAATGAAGAAGCCGACGCCTTATCACGTATCGAAGAAATCAAATTAGCAGACTCAACAATCTGTCAATATTCAGAGATTGTCGCCCTTTACCCGTTTATTATAAAGATCCTCTTATTTCAGCTCTGTTGGGCCTTAAAATTGTACTCGACCGAAACATGGGCCCTGATCACGGCCCGTGCGATCATCGGGTTCGGAGTCAGCGGTTGCTACGTCGTCACTCCGCTGTACATCAAAGAAATCAGCGAAGACACTATCAGAGGAACTCTAGGAAGCTTAGTGGTACTCTCGCAGAATTTGGGCAACCTAATTGTTTACATCCTCGGGGAATATTTGAGTTATAATGCAGTTTTATGGGTGTGTCTTGCGGTGCCATTACTACATATGCTTTTATTCACAACAATGCCCGAGACACCATCGTATCTCCTCAAAAGTGGAAAAGTTGAGGTTAGTTGAAACATTATATTTATTACAAATGAAATCGTTTTGCTGGATACTCAGGATGGTGCAAACGTCTTGGCCTCTGTGAAATTCTTGCAAAACTTGAAATTTTAGAGTTTTTTTTTTAATGATTACTAGCCTCTTATCAAAATAATCGTTTCGTTTCCCGTATATATGTGGAAAACTCCGTTTTCAGATAAGTAAGATTTTCCTTTAGTATTTCATAATACTTAAAAGATGTCAATTTGGTTAACCAATCTTTTCAATTAAATTTCTTTGTAAAGAAGGAGAAATAGTCTAATAATTTTTACATTACAAAATCTCGTTATTGTAAAATGAGAAAGAAGTAATAAATCACTTCTTTAAAACTCTATTTAGGACAGAAAAAAACAGTCCTTTTGAAATATCTTTATTAAATTACAGGAAGCAAGAGACGCTTTGGCGTGGTTAAGATGCAGAGATAACAATGAAGCGATAGTCGACGAGGAACTACAGAAATTATTACTCGAGTTGGAAAACACAAAAGCTGGGAAATTTTCTAGTGCCGTTAAAACTTTAGGTCAGTGCTAATGTTTTATTAAGTACTTCATAACCTCTTTTTGGAACAGGTTTTTTTTTGGAAAACGAGACAATTATACGTCCCGGGGACAACGGAATATGTCACGATATATATATAAAGTAAAGTCATTTTGCTGAAATGGAATAAAAACAATTTATAAACTTTTTTTTTTACTCGTTCAGTGCTATTGGCTCAGTGCTTTGACTACAATCTCAGCTGTTGTTAAGTGACGATGTGGTCCACGATGATAAGCACACAAAGCTTAGAGTTACTGATTCTCAAGTAATGCTGCCGTAACACACCTATTGATATTTGGCGACAGGTTTACAACCATGAGGGTGGTTGATACCCATGCGGGCATCATTAGAAAATGCCCTACTACCATACTACGGTTTCCTTACGATGTTTTCATTTTACCGAAAGCTCAGGCTGATTTTAGAGTTTGATAGGTGGATGTGAACCGGTATCCATTGCCGCGACACCCGAATGCACTTTCAACTGAGTCATCAAAATAATAACTTTTTGGAGTCATTTATCTGAAAAAAAGTTAATAATTTGATCAAATTCCTTCACTATTAGGTTAGGTTGAACGATATTTTACATTGACAGACCTTAACAAGATGTAAATACGATTATCTCACTGGCTAGTCCACTATTTTAACATCTTCCGTGTATTGGTAATTTGTTTACCTTCGTGATTTGATCAAATATCTGTTTTTATCATCTGCCTGCGATATAATTATAACGCTAAAACGTTGACTAAATAATATACGGAGTGCTGTCAAATGTGAATTGTATTGTAAAGAGTGATGATGGGGCAGTTAGCAGTGCGGTCGGATTTCGCGTCAATGGAAGCGGGTTCGAACCCACCTATCCAACTCTCAAATCAGCCTGAGCTTTCGTTGAAGTAAAACATCGTGAGAAAGCCATAGCATAGTGTCAATAATGCCTGCCACTCTCCTACCACTCTCAAGTTTGAAAACCTGTCGCCAGACACCAATAGATGTGTTGCGGCAGCATCGCTTTAGAACCAGTTGATCTAGGCTTTTTGTGCTTACCATCCTGGATCACATCGTCACTTAAAATCAGATGAGATTGTGGTCAAGCACTGAGCCTATACTGTGTAAAAAAAGTATTTAGGTGGGTGAATTAATTCTAAGAAAATCGTACAACTCAGAGCTGAGTGTAATCATTTGTCAATACTAAAAAAAGATGTCTGAATTTAGTACGGGCACACGTGTATGAACGATAACAATAAGTAAACGAGTTAATACCGAGTAACGGGTTCTCAAAGTGTTGTTGGTTAATGCTCACCAAACAATATCGATTCCCTGGGAGTTAGTTGACTCGCGATGCGTTCGAGTCCGTGTGTGTTGTTTATCTATGACAGCGGTTCTAAAAGTTTTTGCATTTTATAATACTACTTTTATCCTAACATTAATTTTTAGATTTCTTAACGTATTGTAATCTAGATAGATATATAAATAGATAATGACAAAACTATTCACCACATTTTTCTCCTCTTTTTATTTATTTATTATTTTTTTTAGTGGCTATTGACATCCTTTACGTGCTATTTACTAGTGTTTTTCCCTCAAAACAATAACTTATATACATATTTAGGCCCTACTAGGTCAACATTAGTTACGTTGAATTAATTTTCATATATCCTATAATATAAAGCGAAGGACAAAAAAATTATAATATGATACGGAAATAATGTAGTTATTATTATAGAACTTAATAATGGTCTTTTCGACTGAGAATACAAAAACAGTTTTTTTTATAATTTATTTCTTGTAATTCTCAATGTATTTACTTTATTTATCATATTAAGTAATTATATTTAATTTTTGCACGAAATATGTAATTAAATTATTAAAATTCACGTAAGTAAACTTATTTATTGATTTATTAGGAAAATAAATAGCAAAAACTGAGGTGTCCAAGTTTCAAGTGTCGATCACTGGAATAACTTTGAGAACCGCCGACCGACGGTAATGAGAAACCTGAAGTCTGACACGTTTATGTACATTCCCATAGAGGTTCAAGTGTGGGCGAGTATTGCCTATACGCCTACCGGGAGACCGTTATGAGAAAAAAAGCTTGTTTTTTTTTTTTTGTAAAACACGCATAACCCGTAGCCATTATTACGTGCCGACAGATTTATGTGGCTATTCATTATCGGTAATACGTATATAAACATTAGTAAATCTTATGCAATCGCAACTCGCCGGTCGACCACACGCACTAGGACAGTTAGAATTTAACTTGTCGAGTATTGTCGATACACCTCTCCCTATAAAGATAAGTTTTAAGCATGAGCATATTTTTTTTAAATTGCTTAAGTAAATTAGTAAACATTGCTTACGTAATAAGCATTCAAACTCCTAAATACCTTTGTTATCGAAAAATATGCAAACTATAGACCTAAACCTCATCGGTGATTATGTAATACATCACTTTCCGCGTATGTCTGTGTGTTTATCACAATAGTCATCAAACGGCAGCTCGCAACATAGTAAAAAAAAAAATAGACAATTAGTATTACACCGGAGTTTGCATATCAAGTTAACAAGATAAAAATACACGAAAACACGAGTATGAACAGAGTGAAAGAGCATCCTGTGCGGGAGGATAATCTCGACGACTTCGAAGCGACGATAGGGCAGAGGATAGTGTGGCCGGTTACCGCGTCAATGGACTCTTGTTCGAGCCCATCTATCCAACTCCAAAATTAAACTGAGCCTTCGGTGAAGGAAAACATGTTGAGGAAACCATAGCATGGTGGTTGGGCATTTCCTAATAATGCCCCCCTGGGTAGATAGCACCCTGAAATTTCAAAACCTGTCGCCAAATACCCAATAGGTGTGTTCACTTGAGAACTAATATCTTTAGGCTTAGTATGTTTACCATCCTCGACTACATCGTCATTTAACATCAGGTGATATTGTGGTGAAAGCCTATACTCGTAAATACCTAGAGGCGGCGTAAGGTGTGGGCGGCCGCCTAGGGCCTCGCGGACCGAGAGGCTTCGCGCCAGGGCCTGAATATATATATATATATATATATATTAGTTGCTGAGTGCCCGTGGCTCCACCCACGTTGTATATATTACTGTATTATATTTGCATTGCGTTGCTGTCATTTGGGTCTGGGGCGCTCGCGGAATGTACTTCGCCCACATGAAATTATATTTATATTATATTATATTTTTCTGCCCATCCGTTGTTTGCTGCAACAGAAAACGTTGGCATGTCAAATTATAAATAATTTATATAAATTTTAATAAAGAATAATATTAATTTCGTTATAAAATGCAATACATTACATAAATGCGCATGAATTAAGCTTTTAAAAAAAATGTCATGAGCTACATAAGACATTACAAGTTTGTTATGATGATATGGGATATGGGCTATATGGGATATGGGCTACACTGCCGTTAGATGGATGATCATACGAAAAGTTTTTAAACGAAACAAAAGCAATTAATTACGTGACAGAGTTGAAAGTTTCATTTCATTGAATGTCGTGAAAAGCAAGAACATGGAATTTTGGAAAAATGTACCAAGTAACCAGTTGTGGGGCAAGACTATAATTTGATGTGGGTGAAGTATATTTGCGCGAGCCCCGCCGCCAGCAACACAATGCGAATGCAGTATATACCACGCGGGCGATGCCGCGGGCACTCAGCTAGTAATATATACATTTGGCCCTGGCGCGAGGTCCCTTGGTCCGCGAGGCCGTAGGCAGTCAATTAACTTAAAATTTACCTAGACTGCGCATAAAAATCACACACTAAGAATTGCATTTAAAAAAAAAAATTAATTTAAAAAAATAAGGAAAGGGGACCCGCAGTGATACAACACATTGTCCTATACGGCCCATGAACGAAATAATGTTAAATTTTATAATTTGTTAACTAATATTATTAACATAACCTAACATTTGTCTGATTTTTATGTCTATTGGTGCTCCGACCAATAATTATGCGCAATTATCTCTGAGTGCCATATTATACTTGACATACTGTAGCATGTTCAAGGCTGACGTTAAAGGCTAACCTAACGCGAATCTATGGTTTTCCCACTCCTTTTTTTTTTTGACAGGGGGAAATGCATTTACGCACTGGTTTTCCCACACCTAGAATCGCTAAACGCCGCTAAAGAAGTTTCCCACTCCAAAAACAAGTTTAAATATATGTATCTTGCTAATATAGATTTAATAGGGTACGTTATCCAGTTTAAATTAGATGATACCAGTTATCTAATAAATTATGTTATTATTAACAGTAACGGACCGAAGCACGTTCCGAGCGTTCAGAATAACTCTGATCATAACGCTCGCCCGTGAGCTTTGCGGTTGCCTAGCCGTGTTGCACTTCGCTTCGCTAATATTCAGCACAGCGAGCGCCGGAGGTTGGGTTTTGACTGCGAACCAGCAAGCGGCTGTGTTGGGCGCTGTACAGTTAGTCGGATCCTGTACCGCGTCGAGTCTGGTCGAAAGAACTGGGAGAAAGGTACATATAATCTATATTTATCAATAATAACAATACTATAAATAGGCACAGTATAAATATACAGAAATTTTTACACTGTAATATAGGAATATTCCATTGAATTGAAATCGATAGTTTTATACAAAAAAAAAAAATATTATTGAAAATATTATATAATATTGAAGGCAAAAAAATGTATATGTGTTTGTTGTTACACGGTATTACGTAATCACTGGCACCCGAAATGCCTTTTTAAGGCCAATTTGAAATATAATAAGACCCTGCTTAACGCGGGGTATACTTTTCATCAAATTAGAGCGTAATATAAAACAGCGTTAAACGGGGTATTTTCATTATGTAAATAATCGGGTTAGGGGAAGATGGGTAGAAAATTCAATCAACTCTCCTTTTTTCCTTGGGGAAATGCATTTACGCATCCTCCTACCAACTTAAACGCGGAGTAAATTCTCCCCAGTTAAGTTGGCAAGGAGTATGTGGGACTCGCCCGGCGTGGAGCGCCTGGAATACCCACTAAAACCCCATGTGCCTTCCGCTGCTTTCCTGGGGTGACACGGGATTATACCTGCAGGCTCCGCGTCGCCCCAGCGGCAGGCCCGACCTGTTATTAGGTCACTTCCTTTAACTTCCGTTCAGGGGGACGACTTGTGTCAAGCCTTTTTTTACTTTACTTTACTGCGCGTCGACCAGGAAATATCTGGTCCCTCTCCTCCTCTTGTTCTTGTCTACCGACAAGAAACGTGGAGGAAAGGGAGCTAGGGTGGGAAAAAGAAGCAGGAAAAGTCGGCTGAAGAAGGCTGGAGAGCGGGCGTACTTCGCCCTCCTGCACCCTACCTTTCTACGGCGAAGTTGACCTGCTAGGGATCCTCATCTCGATTTCTCTCCACGGCCTCTTTCTGTAGCATGACCTGCTCGCAAGAGGCAACCAATTCGCCTGCCAACCGTGGCGACTATGGCAATGCCCGCCTTATTTTTTGGGGAGGCCTATGACCAGCAGTGGACGTCTTTGGTTGGATGGATGGGTAGAAAATGGTCTTGTTTTTACCATTAAATTTATTAATTATATTTTTTATTACAATAAAACAACAATTTATTGAAACAACCTGAATGTAATTACAAATTCTTCTGGTTTTTCTCCATTATAATAGATTGGCTCTTGCGTTCGATTTCGTCGTCAATCCATATAGAATGTCGTTTTTTTTTTTTATTTCCTCTATTTTGTAATAGAATTGTATAATCTAGAACGGGTAAATTTAGTTGCAGAACTTGTCGTCGTTGCAATTGCTGATGACAATTTTTTTCCTTTATTCTAAAGGTTGCCAAATTCAATGCAGCACCAATTTCACGCGAGTAAAGTCGCGGGCACAGCTACATAAAGACAAAATTGCTTTTTTTTTTGTGATTGTTTTTTTTTTATAGGATATTTTACGATACGATTTTTACGGGGGCTCGATACAATGAATTTGCCGCGGGCCTCAGATGACATAGTTACACCACTGATAGGTACCTGAATACCGTACCTAGGTACCGGGCAAGATTATTTTTATAATCGTATATGTTTATCGATTAATCTCAATATATAAACACGATTAATCCCTTGAGCACCTTCTCGGCGTTTACGCCAGCTTTCCATTGTTTTCCTATTGTCTTTCTATTGTTTCATCTTTATGGGTACTCGACACATTAACCACAATTTTCTGAAGGTCTCGAATGAAGTTATCGGAACAACGCGAAAAGGTCAAACAATTTGCTTAAATGGCCCCTTGGTGTCTAACGTCTGAGATAGTCTCATTCCTCAATTTTTGTTAAATTCCTATTCAGATGTAATTTTAATTAATAAGTAATTTATTTATTTATTAATTTCCAGCCTCTGTTGGGGTCTACATGCCTGGTGTCTGGAATCGCTATGTGCGTGCTCGGAGCTTGGTTCTACGCTCAGAGCATAACGAGTGACCCCGGCGCGTCCTGGGTGCCGGTCGCAGCGCTCTGCCTCTGCATCTACTGCGACGCGGCTGGTCTGCAACCGGTGCCGTTTGTCATCATGACTGAAATGTTTTCCTTCCAGGTACGTCTCCTGCTTTACAAGAATCGATTTTCTTGATTTACAGTACTATTTTTGAAACATTATCGGAGACTAAGATTTACCCACCAAAGACGGTGCGGACTATTACCAATGATGTCAACGCACGCTTTTAAATTAGACTTTTTGTTTACATATTCTTTATTTAAAACAAATCTGTATTAAATATTACATGTATTAAAAATGAAACGACAGTAGATATTTAGAACGTGTACAAGCATAAAGCTTGGAAATCCTTGAAACTTGGGGGTTCGGGGGTATTCAATAGCATATTATTATTAAGTCTTTCGATAGCGGCAAGTATATATTATACTAATTCCCGATGAAGTAAAAGCTTGAGGGAGTTTCTATAAATAATAAGCAACAATTTTTTCATCGTCTCACATGTATTAATATCGGGATTCAGTATTACACAAATCCCTACCCTAAAATATAATCTTTTCTACTGTTACTTTGAAAAACCACTTGTTATTACCACCTACAAAACTTTGCCTAAGTTGGTAGATATAATATGGGTATTCCCGGCGCTACAAGCAGGGCGACTCCCACATCCCTTTACGAACTTATGCGGAGAGAGGTTACTCCGCGCATAACTTTGTAGGGGGATGCATGTCTCCACGTTAAAAAAAGTAGATTTAATATTCGTACAAGTTACATCTCTATTAGACAACTGACAATTTAGTCAGTCCGTGATCACGGTTGGTACAACCCAGCTGAAACGTCGGGATAGAAAAGTAGGTAACGCGTGAAGACTCGTTTTTCAATAAATGTATCTAATTCACAAATTAACATAACATATATGGCATTATAGATAAAATAATATAGAAGACAAGGATTTTATATTCTATTATAGAAGGCATCAGTACATAGTTTTTTTTAAACATTTTTTTGTTGTCAATTATTAAGTTCCTATCTATTTTACTTTCAGCTGCGTGGAACTGTCACTTCGCTTGTGATCGCCTTCGCGTGCGCTTTGGTCTCCGTCGAGTTACGTGTATTCCAACCCCTAGCGACCTCAGTCGGCCTCCACTTCGTCTTCTGGTTGTTTTCAGGCGTCTGCCTCATCAGCACCGTCTACATAGTATGCATGGTACCGGAAACCAAGATGCGTTCTTTGGACGAAATATACGCGGAGATCGGCGGCAAAGGACCTAAGAAGGACTGTGAATCTGACGTCACTAAGCTGTAGGGTTAACTAATAATTCACAGGTCAACACTTTATCGAAAGCCGATGAACTATAATCAAAGGAGTGTGTACTTACCGATATATTTTTAATGTAACTAGGTAATAATCCAATGCTTATTTAGTTCACCCCTGACATAATTAATAGTACTTATGACGAAAGAGAATTATAGATATAGAATTATACACCCCCTACATTAACCTTTGTAAATGATGACGTCACACTAAAGCTTTATAAGAATTGAGACAGCAAGGTAATTTGTGTTACCGAAATTTTATATCCATTATTATTGAATCTCAATCAAAAATATTCCATTAATAAAATCGGTAACTTCCATTAGCACAAAAACGGACATTAAAAACAGAATAAAATTGTAACGCACGTTCAAGTAGCGAAGTAGATAAATCACGAGACAGTCACTGCTCATATCCTCACAGGCTAATTATGTTTTTAGTAGGTTTTTGAATTCTCTGGCATTTTAGACTGCCAGATAAGTGCCTAATTTTTATACTTTTGCTGTAAGCTATGATTAATGTCGATATAAGAACTACATTTCAATATAATAAACACAGGGGTAATTTACGGATATATTTGTCACGTAAATATATTACAATTTTAGATCTCTGCTTTTTACAGTAGGATATGCCATGCCTACTGTAAATATATTTAATGCTTTGTCACAAACACAGAGCACAAATCATCAAACTCTCTCCATATATACACATAAACTATAAAAAGTTTCTTAATACGTTTAGAAAAACAATAAAATCATTTGGTTTTTAAGCGCTTGTTGAGTCATCCATATATACAGTAATCTATGTCGTCCATCTTTTTTGTCAAATAATTAGACTGATTTGCGGTTTGATCAGCACAGAGTATATGAAGAACATTATCTATGAACGGATAAATGTGCTTGAAAACTTTCAACAGATTAAAAAATTAAAACATTCCATATGAAACTAATTTTTAGAGACTGATATAAAAATAATGTTCAAACATCTTGTCAGGCATATAAATATACGTAATTAACAAAGTGTGTAAATCACCTAAAAGGACCACCACACCACAGTTGTATTTCTTTAGAACCAGTGGTGAATATACTTAAAATGTTTTATATTAATTTAGTTGTATATTTATAGAATCGCTCGACGTTAGAGGTTAATAGTACAATGTATTTTGGTAGTGAGCGGCGACTTTGTTAATGAATAAATAAATTATAATTTACACAAAGCGAATTTCTTGTCTTTTTTTAATAAAACCTCTTTTGTTATAAGACTAATGCTGTTGACCGGAAGGGTCTTAACAGCTATACCGAACTTTATAGCGAGCGCATAAGACACTCAGCCGAAGTGATACGTTACTTCGGTTTTGCCTTTACTTGAGTGAAATATTCTGCGGAATTTGTTCTAGCTTAATACCTACGATTTCTAACACAGAAAATAGGGTTCCTGTATAGAAAGAACCCATGTACTTTGGTGTGATGTGCAGGAGTGTATGTGTGTAATACTAGAGTGCATGCAGTGTTACTACCAGGCGGTGGCTGTTTATATGATTCGGCGGCTGCAAGAGCCAGTATGGGATCGAAGCAAGTAATAGACCGCTGCCGCTAAATAAAACCCCATTTTATCGTATTTCTAACAAAGGCTTAGATTAGTGTTCTATCTTAGTGTATGGTGTCGTTTAATTATTACATCATTTTTCGCTTCGTTATTAAACTTCATTATTACGTAATCGTAATAGTACACTATAAATCCATTTAAAATAGAGGTAGGATTAAAAAACCGTAAGAATTGTTTAGGCCAATAATAATAACAAGTATGTAGCTATAGAATAGTAGAGTTTATTTTTATAATTAACCTCTTGAGCACTAACGTGGCGTTTACGCGAGCTTTCCATTGTTTTCCTATTGTCTCATTTTTATGGGTAATCGACATTTTAATGGTATTTCATTTCTGCCAATGTCATGTATGTAGAATTTTATCACATTTTTCGAGTTTTATATCTTAACTATGTAGTGGTTATTTTGGCTAAATATATAAAAAAATTGTGTCACCTCAGAATTAATTTTCCGTGTTATTATTTCCAATACATTACACTTAAGCTCTATAACCAAACGATATAACGTAAAATTCCTCCAATATCACATAATATAGGGTGAAAGAGTGCATGTTATAAATAACAAATAAGACCTATTACTTGACAGATAAAGACTTGCAAACAGGCAAATTCTTCAAATACGTTTGCCATAAAATTGGTTACTATCGTCAAGAACTAGTAACGATTTATGGTATGCTATATAGGTTTTTCATCAGTCTTAATTGATGTTTTATGACGATGCGGCATAAGATGTTTAATGTTACTATCTTCAACTGATAGATACTTCTGTTATATTCTGATAGACGCTTGACGATACATTTTGGTGGTAGCTAGTCAGGTGAGTATTAGAAGATACCATCATACTGTGTTTTCACTACAATAGAATAGAACAAGAATAGAATCGCAAGCCAAGAGTTTTAACGCGGAAGGCGACAAATCTTACCTCTGAGCCATCAACTGTTTTCTATCCACAAAAGCCCAATGCGTATGGTTCACTTTCATTAATGATCCATTTTATAGTCGTAGGTGAAATGAATAAATAAAACAGGCGGAGGAGGTGGAAATAAAACAAGTTAATTCACAAGCAATAGGAATGTTTACAGATAAAGTTCTTACAATAACATTTATAAGTACATCAATCAAAGCCTCGACATGAAAGATGGTCTCGGTTCGCTCTAAAACATCATTACAATAACATCGCTGATTAAACTCTATAGTTCCAACCGTTCGTTGACGTCACAACCTTTATAAAGAGTCCTTGGATAGGGTGAAGTTAAACATAATAAATAACATAACATAAAAGAGATCACTTAAGTTTTTGATTTTTTTATTTTATACAGCTGATATGAAAAACTACCACCCAAGAGACACATAAGTCACTCAAAATAAATAAGGTTACATAATATACAGGCAAACATCTTGAACATAAACTGGTGTAGTGAAGAAAGTAAGTATTCAAGATCAATTATCAAGATGTATCCCTGTATTCATAATAATGTATTTTATAGTGAAACAAACACTTTTTGATACTTTAACATTGAAAAGAGATATTATGCAATATGAACTGTTTCGCTAGGTAAAGAATTAAAAACAAAAGTTTTGCAATATCAAAAAAAAATAAATTTAGTAACAATGGCTTCAATTTAATACATCACCCGACAACAATTTGAGCCAATCTCGGTATGGCCGAAACCGAATTCGGCTAACACACTTACATCCCCACCTAGGTGTATATACATCAAGCGAACTAAGATCACCTTCCCCAATCATTCCCGAATTCACTTTAGACGAATACAAAAAACACTTTACAGAATTATCTGGTTAAATATAGTTACATAACGTATATCAATGATCCTGTTCTAAACGTATACAACTCTGATAAAATATGAAAGTATTTTATATTCATTTACTATAAGGTAATTTACAGAAAAAGTAGTGTTTTAGAAATTTGTGCCTTTCCTTCTCTATATATTATATAAATTGTGTAATTAGAGCGGTCAGGTTTTTGATTAGCTTACCGCAATGGTTTCGCCACACAGCGAGCGGTTCGAAACCTAAGCGCTTTTTTTTACTATAGAAGTGGTCGCGCATGGCACGCGTCGACGCGATGTCACGTATAAAAACATCGTGCTGGCGTCCAGACCCGCCCGCTGTGTGGCGAAATCATAAATCACATTTAGGAACATTTATCATCGGTCAATATTTTTGGTATTAGTTCAATTCAAGTTATACCTCTCATAGGTATTGATTAGATTCCTAAATAGGTATTGTACATGATCGATTGACATATAATGGACCTAAATGTATTCATTCTAGTTGTCTAGTATTAAGATCGCATAGATGTCCTATACAGGCCACCCCCGACTTAATAAGTACATACATATAATATCCACTATCTGTTCTAATACAAAATCTATTTAATATGAATAGTATTAAAAAAATATTATTATATTATTTTAATCTCATTTAAATTAATACGGATTGTCAATCAATCGTTCCTATGTCAAACAGGTTTATATTGTAAAAAAAAAATATCTAAATGGTATTGTTTGTTACTTACTGTATTTACAAAAGTTTAAAAAATGACCATAAACAATAATTGTTGATTATTCGTGTAATAAAAGTACCAAAACTCTCCTTTATATTAAGTGATGCAGTAATTTCAGTATAATATTATAGTAATTTAGTAATTCAAAAGCAACGGAATAGAGCTTTTAATCACTATAAGAGGTGAATGTTGAGATAGATGTGTGGTATGTCATGAATGGATAATCATTTCAGTTTGAAAGTGGCACCAGTGATAGGTAAGTTGAAAGGGAATCGTTTTTTGTCGTGGTATGGTCATGTTTGTTATGTGAAGAGAGGAAGCGCATGTTCATAAAATAGTAATGAATTGTAAAAGGTTGATAAAGTTGATGGACGCCAAAGAATGAAACGTGTAAGGAATAATATGAAAGAAAAAGGAGTAAATGAATAGATGATGGCTGGTACGGACGTATGGAATAAAAGAAAATGCGCCGACCCCGAGTTGCAAACAGGGCATGACATAATAAGACACATGTACGACTATTAATTCTAAAGAAATCAAAAGTATTCTTAATATGGTATTAAATGCATTCTTTAAGAACCTATTTTTTTTTAGTTAACGCCTAAGCTTGATAGCTTGAAGGTAACATTTTCATTTTAGATAATTACGTAAATAAATTATGAAAAATGAATATGGTTCATTCCCAGGATATGTATGTTTGGTCCTGTATGTTCTAACTAATATTCATTATGTAATAGGGGAAACCCCAATATTTCTATTATTTTAAATTTAAATAAAGGGAATACCCACTAGTCCATTAAATTACTTTTTTTCAACGGCCGACATAGGGACTTTCCTAGCGCGACTTTACCCGGCGGGGAATTACAAAATTATTTTTAATTAATTAAGTAATGTGTTTTATTTGATTACAATGCCAAAAGAATTGCGTAAGTACAAAATAAATGGCATAGACTCAAATGGTTTTATGTCAAGCTATTTAAAGTCCTAAATATTAATTTATTTTCATTTATTCCATTCATTTACAGTGAAAAGTAATTTGAAAGATTGTTTTTTTTCTTAATGTTTTATACATTGTTTAAAACTAGTTGTAATCTTTGTTTTTAAACACGTTTTAAACGGTTTTAATTCAAACTGTTTTAAATACTGATTTAATCATGTGTTTTAAAATAACTGGTTTTAATCATGCCAACCCTGAATTCATTCCGCCTAAAATCGAACAATAGTTGGAATAACCCCGTTTCGATTTGGAGAAATTTTGGTAAGAAGTTTTCTTTTATCGTATAACGAAGTTCTGACAAAGGAAAATTTCACACGATTGTCAAAAATTCAAAATTTTACAAATTCGAGGATTTTCTAATTTTTTTATAAGGTTCATTTCTGTACCTATAGTTTTTAGGTATTTAAAAGATAAAATTGAAAAATATGGAATTTAAAATTTTGCATAACTTTAAAAAAAAAAAACTTTAATTTTTTTTCCTTTGACAGAACTTCGTTATATGATAAAAAAAACTTCTGACCAAAATTTGTCCAAATCGAAAGGGGTCAATTCCGACTATTGGTCGAGTTGAGGTGGAATGTGACCCACATAAAACTTATTTCAAGTAAAGGTAAAAAATATATATTAGTAAATTTATAGCTCATACTAATCCACACATACCATGTAAATACATACAAATAGAATAAATATATTAAACATCCCAAAAACTAAATATCATCTATGGGAATCGAATCTAAGCCAGAGATATCTCTCAAGACGGACCAAGGACACTGCAGGAGATAGTCTCAATGTGTATCTTATAATTTGCTGTAAAAAAGTAACCAGTCAGAAATAAGAACGAATGTTTGACATAACACTGTATATACCGGCTCAGTTAATATTATTTTTTATATATATTTTATATCACGAGTTTTCTGATAGTTTTAAATCAGAAGTGAAGATGGGGAAGTTTTCAATGTGTCTTATTAAGGAAGGGGTATACCCAAAAATTGTATATCTTTCGTATCGTTCCGAAGTAAATCAAGTGCATTGAAGTTGTAACGGTCCATCAGATTATCTCGATAGATGCAGTTTGTTTTTATTTGAGACATAACTATTTTAAATTTATTTTCATATTATTCATGGGAACTCTTCTAATGGTAAGTGAAGGAATTTTCTAATAACATAAATTTTGATTTTATTTAACAGACTTTCAAATACATATTACACGATAACTATGCAAGTGAGATTTTTATATATTGGCTGAGTGGCTTCAGCACTCGCCCTCAAAGCTTAGTGATGCTGTAAAGGCCGTCCCGGTCAACAGCATTAGCTAGGTTAGATTTTTTTAAATATATATTAACTAGCTGTATGCCAGCGACTGCGCCTGCGTTTCTTATGTTCTTCACTGCGTTTTAATTTTTTTATACAGAACCATGATTATTTTCCTGAAAAATTCTTTAGTATTAAGATAAAGCAAATATATTTCACATAAGTTCAAGCACTTGCCTGTAAAACTGTGCATTGAATTGGATTTTATTCAATTTTTTATGTTTTTTTTTTTTTACGCAGAAACCTAATTATTTTCGATTATTAAAAACCCTAAGTTACCCGGACTAACTTCAGCTATCTACCAAAAAAAGACCGGTCAAAATCCGTCCAACCGTTCCGAAGATTACCCGGAACAAACAAACAGACAGACAAAAAATTTAAAAATTGTATTTTTGGTATTGACATTATATATACATTCTATATATTTATTCAGTAAATAAAATAAATAAATTTGACATTACAAACAGACACTTCAATATTATTTATTAGTATAGATTAGTAATAATTACATTAGATAATTCCAACCCTAATTATAATTAGGAACTTTAAAACTGAAATTAGAATAACGAAATATTTAGACTTATATATGTAATCAAAACCGACCTTTGTTATATATTCACTTTTGCGTATACCCCTTCAGTCACTAATCACTTATTATAATTTTAATTTAATAACATATGCTATATTAAACCTAATTGTATTTAAAAAAAACAATGTCACGATATCTTTCGCATATAACAAATCAAATTAAAAAAAAACACGAAACAAAGAAATCCATCACAAGTCGGCAAGATTCCTCTTACAAATCGTTCATTATTATTAACAAATATTGCACTATATATCAATAAATACATTATAAATCAAAAGTGATATGCATATTATATACTTATCCTAAACCGATTTACACCCTTACATAAATGTCGGTCACAACATTACCGAATTTAGATTTTATCGATATTTTTTTAGACTTTATCGATAACAAAACTAAACATCGATTTGGAAAATCCTTCTAGAAACACACTCAAATGATCTTTTAAAGACAATTTAACATTACACCACGTTGACTGATACGACAGTTTTTGTTTTAAATATTTACCAGAAAATTCTAT
Organism: Samia ricini; assembly: GCA_014132275.2. Lineage (NCBI taxonomy): Eukaryota > Metazoa > Arthropoda > Insecta > Lepidoptera > Saturniidae > Samia > Samia ricini. The sequence continues at coordinate 13,957,974 of AP028158.1, forward strand.
TCTTTTGCATAGGATGGGTTTAACATTTGATAACAATATTACCTGACGTTATGTGACCATGTGGCCGAATATAGTACGATGCTAACCTTATCGATATTGAAAAAAAGTATTTATGGCATTTACAGTCCTTTATGCAGAATAATATGTTTTTCTAGTTATTCTTTGAATGGTGTTTCTAATAAGGTACATCATGTAGAGGATTATCGCAAATTAATTATTTTCACATTTTAAAGCCTTTACTCTCTGGTTTTTAAGAATGTATTATTTGTGAGCAATTTTTTAATTATGACAAGGTGTCATCAACACAAACGAATATTATATAATGTGAAGTACTATATTGAATTAAAACTATATTTGTAAGTAACTAAAAGAGATTAAAGTGTAAAAAAAGTGTTGTGCTTTTCTACAATTCTTACCTTTCTAATTCCAAATGACCTAAAAATCCATTTGATATAAATTATAATTAATAATTGTAAGTAGGTTCCTTAAAGCTGCCACAAATTTTCAGTGTAACTAAATATTATTAAAACTAAATCATTTTGGTTCATAATAATTTGGTTTCCACACTCTTTCGATTCTGGACACATTTTCTCAGTCGTAACTCTAAATTATAATAAAAATTGTGAGCAAATATAATAAAATTTAAAATCCTCTTAACAAAATAAGTGTGAATGTACACCTAAATACAAGTGGAAGCTAAAATTAGATTAAACTTACAATCCAAATATATGTAATATAATCATTGTTGTTTCAATTTTTTAAATAAATCTTTGAACGTATTTAATTCGGTAAAAGCAATTTAGCTCTACTTAAATGCTCAAACTCGTATAATGAAATTTGAAAGTCAGTGTATAAATTACGCCCACAAAATTAAAGACGGTATGCGTGAATCTCTTTTTAGCTTCAACATTTGTTACTCCCTTGTTATACCGTTTTTATGCATTATACTAATTGGCTATCAGAATTGAATAGTAAACTGTGGCTCTGATTGGCCAAGCATATACCAACATTGGTTGATTTACAAGTACCAGTTAGAGATTAAAATCTCGTAGGTAAAATTCTCGTTAACTCGTGGAAATGTTTGGAACAAATATTGGCTCGACGTGCAAAATTATAACAAATTTATGGGCAATTTTTAAATAAGGACATAATGAATAACAGAAAAAGAATTGTATGCATATATTGTGAAATTTGCCTTTTATAATGCTAAAAAAACTACGCAATGGAAGAACTCTTAAATGGCGGAAGTGATTTATTAAGAATTTTTTTGCATTGATAGATGGACATGGTGTCATGTGACCATGCATCACCAGAAAAATGAATGAACATATAAATTGTATTCCTTTTTTGTTGTAAATCGAATATAAGGAAGTTATGAATTAACAAGTTTGTACATATTTGGAAGGAATTGACTAATGGAAGACGGGAAAAATCAATAATAAATAAAAATATATGAAATAACAGATATAGAAGATTATGAATATTCGATCATTCTTACTGAGAACTTACTCATTGATTATTAGGTATAAAATTAATTTATAGTACATTATTATAAGTAGAAAATACCATACACGATGTACGAATGAATGTTAATTTTACCAATCATGATTATCCACACTCAAAACACAAAAAAAAAAAAACTACGTTACAACAAAATGTCATTACAGCAGACATCATTAGCTCTTGGACTAGACACATTAAGCGAAACTCAAATTAATATACTAATATTTACAATTAAAAAAAGGTAAAATCTTATATTAAGTGTTTTTATTTTTCATTATTCATTCAGAAATTTTTAGAATGTAATTTTTTTTTTCGTATCTATTTGAACAATTCTTTTCGATAGTGCATTCATTATCGTTAGGGCTAGACTAGAAATAGTAGTAACTGAACCATCACCCAAGTTATAAGTTAAGATAATATTAATAGAAGTTGTAACATAATAAAAATTACATTCGGAAGTATTTATAAAGACAACATGTTTCAATGGATTCTTGTTACAGACTACCAGTATTAGTAATTCTAATAAATCAAGTATTGATTATTTTTTCAATATAATATGCAATAATATAAAAATAAATTATACCATTATTGCAACAGTATCGAACGGGATTTATATCTCTATATAGAAGAAATTAAATACGATTATTTACTTAATTTTTTTAAGTGTCTTGATACTGATACTTTGTCCAATATGTTAACAACTTCTCGACGGTCGCATGTCTCTAAGTTTCACATTTTAACATTACGGAATTATGCGAAATAAATCATCATTTATCGTAGAGGATCAACAAATAGTGACGTATCCTCGATTCCCTAAATCATAGACTATAAAATTCCCACTTTTTTGATTTGAAAATTCGATTCGATCATTTTTTCGAACGATTTTAAACGTTTTTAAAATCAGATAAATTATAGAAAACCTTAATTTATTACCCTTTCTGTGTGAAATATAATTAATATGTTGATTAGCCATAAAAATGAGACAATAGGAAAACAATGGAAAGCTGGCGTAAACGTCAGGTTAGTTAGTGCTCAAGGGGTTAATGAATTACCACAAGTTTTAACATCATATTCAATAGTAATCTTCAGAAATTTCTTCATATGATGATAAATTGCATGAATTTTATAATCATATAACTGAAAATCGATTTATTATTTCAATCAAAGTTGTTGAATCAATAATGAGAAATGTTGCGGATGTAGGTTTTTTATAGATCGAATGCGGACGTAAATTTTCGGAAGCTAACATACGCGGATACATATGCGAGTGCAAATCTAAGACCTTTAAGAGTTGTTCATCAAGTTTCAAATAAATCCAAATCTCACTCAGTCGTTGGCAACATTATAAATTGACTCGTAGGTAATGATTATTAACTATTAACTCGCCTTACACGGATGCGGATGTCCAAATTTATGCAGAACCTCCGGAATTGCCAGTGCGAATGCGAATATTCGCACAACCCTAGTATCAAAAATCGAATCGATAATGTAAACGTTACGTTGTCATAAACACTAGTACGTACTGTCAAAAAGCGATTAACCTAGTGGACAAAGTATACTATAGAATTAGGTCAAATTTATTTTATTAATATTAATAATGTAACATCCCTATAGTGACAATAATGTTTAACTATTTAGGACTATCGATATAGTTAAATATTTTATAGTATGACGATACAGATTACATATGTATATTAACACACACGATATAAATGGTGGAGCTATGTGCGAGGATAGTAGTGACCAGTGCGCGCCGGTAATGGTGGTGGGGTATCCTGTAATTTTATAATATTTTTATAAACGATACCAGCTTTCAATAAATAAAAAGTTAATATGTATATCGGTAGCCCCATCTAACTATAGCTAAGAACCTCCTAGATGACCATATAAATGAGCGTCCATTAATCACGCGAGACACGGAAAAGGATAGGAGGTTCAAAAACATCACAAGGGGGCGGAAGGTGCAGGGAGTTATCATGTGTATCGACCTTGACAAATCGTAAAGGTAAAGACTTCCAAAATATACTATAATTAAATTCGGTTTTAACTGAATTTAAAAATAATATATTCTGATTTATTTACGAATCTTATCTATGCAGAAATACCCGTGATTCTTAGTAAAAGGAAGGGAATTGATACAAAACCTCACAAGTGATACGTTGTGAGGGAGCGGGGTCCTTAAGTTGGTATAAAACATCACGTGATTAATGGATGACACCTAAGTAAACGAAAGAATCAATCACGCCGACCAACAGGACTAAATTTATGAGCACACGTGTATATATAAAAAAATGTTTAGCATATCTATGACGATAATTTTACTTGATCTTAATTTTAAGTGACAATGTGCTCCAGGGTGATAAGCCCACTAAGCCTAGAAATACTGGTTCTCAGATGTTGCTGCCGAAAACACACCTATTGGTGTTTGGTGACAGGTTTTCAAACTTGAGGGTAGTAGCTACCCAGGTGGGAATGATTAGAAAATGCGCTACCAGCATACTACGATTTCCTCGCGATGTTTTCCTTCACCGAAAGCTCAGGCTCATTATAAAGTTGGGTAAGTAGGTTCGAAACTGCATCCGTGCTAGCTACCTTTTGCGGTGAGTGCATTCAGCGCTATAAAATAAACGGGCGCGATTTATACGTCCGAAAATTTATATTTATAATCACGGTTTACCGTTTTTATAACCTTAAAAAAGTTACTATTTATGAATTAAGATATTTAAAATAACATATTTTAGATGATTATGACCAATATTGAGATGTAATAAAATAAAAATTCGTTATTAACCCCTTGATCACTAACCTGGCGTTTACGCCAGCTTTCCATTGTTTTCCTATTGTCTTATTTTTATGGGTACTCAACACATTAAACGAATGAATAAATAATTAAAATATTGTTACATTATAATTTTATAGTACGGAGTCGGGAGACATTTAACTTATTTTTTGGCGTTTTTGTTGGTTCGGGACATAAAACAGGTTGAGAAACACTGATCTAATACAATACAACATCTAAAGGAAATTGAAACATAAATAGGGTACTCCACATCAAATAGCAAGCGAAATTATACACATTTAATGTATTATATCACGAAGCATTTATCGAATGAAGAAACATAGTGTACGTAATAAAATAAAAATGCAAATGAAACAAACCTGTAAAAGTTTACGTGCAATTAAAATGTGCTCAAAATTTTTACGTTGTGACACTTGGTGCTATGTTCTGAAATAAAAAAAATGAATAATAAAGCATAAAAGCAAAAAAGGAAAGCAAACTAAACCACAAAACAAAAGTGAAGTAACAACATCCGTAACTGTAATTTGGAATGGACCAATCATGAATAAAAGACTTTCTTAAATTATTCCGTTGATTATCTAAATAAGTCATGAGTATCTAGCCAGACTTAGTATTGTAGCCGGTGTATTATTAATATTACCTTTAAAAACATTCTCTATAAACTAATTAATACAGACTCATTTAGAAATAATCATAAGTAATTATTGCTAAAAGACAAACCAAAAAGTACAGTGTGTATTCAATCGCAAACCAGTTACTGAGAACCACTTAGATATAAAGAAAAATTGTACTGTGTAAGTTGCTGACAATAAATCTACTGTGACCTGTCAAATTTGGTTTCTTTTTTGTCGAACGCAAACTTATACATGATGCGCTGTAGCAATTTCTTCTTATATTATTTGGTATAAAACAAAAATGTGTGTCATTAAAATGCATAGAGTACGTATTTTTCTATAATCTAATAAGATTACTGAATACAAGTTCTTTAGTCTTATGTAACAAAATGGTGGATCTTTATTAAAACTTTGAAAGCGTCTCGACATCTCATAATTGACGTTTCGTGTTATTATTATTGATTCATTTCATTTGTACACAATAATTATTATATAACTCAGCAAAGTGTTCCTGTAAAAAAATAATAATTACAGATTATTTTTATTATACATTACACTACCTGAATATTAGTGTCGTGTAGATAATGCCTTGGGGGATGCGGTCGCGGCATGGGCTCGTCACTGTCATCATCCTCCTCAAAATCTAGAATCAATATGTTTAATTCAATTCAAAACAACGGACTAAAAGAACAATAAATTAAAAATAATACGTTCACCGAAGCAAGGAATAATTAATTCTGCTAATAAAATTCTGCGTTGAAGAGGCTGTCCAAATATTGTGTAAGCTTTAATTATGGGAGGGGGTAATTTTGCTTTCTTTATTCTTGATGGAGTGATCTGAATGGTGATTACGTAAGCAATGCCAACGGTTACGTAAATATTATGGGCGGAAGAGTGATAAAAGCTTTACTTACTATTGCAGACAAGAGGAGCAAGTCATACCCCCCCCCCCCCCCCCCCCCCCCCCCAAATTAATGCTTACATCAATACTAACGTAATAGCGTGACAGTATAGGCATAGTGCTCTCTCTCTCTCTCTAAGATGAAATTAAAATGCTTATAAGTTCTTTCATTTATGATCAAATTTTAATTTTGTTTTCGGTGATCGGCTTTACTTATGGTCTATTTTTCAAAATCAAAAACTTCTTTATTCAATTTAGGTATTCAGAACGCGCTTATGAACGTCAAACCACTTCGGGAAACACACCGGTTCGGAAAACAATCCAGTCAAGAAGAATCAGCAACAAACTTGATCTGATTTGTTTTTTATAAATGTACATATAAAAACTATGTAAATTATAGTTATAAGCGAAATTAGATAATAGAAAATAATCCTTGTAGCATTTATGTAGTGCAAACTAAACGTATAATAAAAATTGCTTTCCTTTGAAAATTTGTATTATTTTTCCAAGTGTTTAACCCTAAATATTTAATAGATCTCAAGACAACATTGATCACAATATAACATCACCTTGATTAAATACTTTTAACGTGAGGTCAAATTTCCTTTATTAATGATATACGAAAGTGTAGACGTACAAAATATTTATGTATTGACAAGTTTGTCATTATACTGCATGCATACCATATATCATGTACTAAAGAAAGTTGTCATAATAAAATCATTCACATATTCATAACACATGCGCTAGCTACGAATCGCAAATGAAAAATAATTACCTACATTTCATTTTGAATGAAACTTAATATTAAAAATTGCAAAAATTATTTTAACAATAAATAATAATCACATTACAACCATCAATAAACTGAGTACTAACTTCGTACATAAGGGTAAGCGTAAAATACGATTCTTTACGGGACAAAACAAAAATCTATTGTATTAAAAGGCTAGAGAGACGAAATCTGTAACATTAAAGATATTTACAAAAAAAATCACGAGGGTGTTCAGAATCGACAACAGAACACATTTCGATGATTTTTTAAATTTTTATCTGTCTGTTTAGGAATTTGTTCACCAATCACGCAAAAACTACTGGACCGAATTGGATGACATTTGGTAAGATTGTAGTAAATGTTCTGTAATAACATTTAGAATATATAATACATACATATTTACATTTATATAAAGCGTAAATAGGGTTTATCTATATTCATATTAAAACATCATAATAAATATGCGTTTGCTTAATTGTATTATAAATGAATAGTGAAATGAGCAGAAATAAAACTAAATTAAATCAACATAATTTATTTACATTTAATTTTTAAAAAATATATGTCTTTCTGTCGATTATTATTAGATGGCGCTATACTTATTTTTTTAATAATTTGGACTGTTTTGAAACGTTACAAGGACATAGATAATCTATACTAAATATTAAAGTGATAATAAAAGACTAAAAAAAATTGTCTGTCTGTCTGTCTATTAATTTGTTCAAAAACTACTGAAACGATTTCGATGAAATTTGGTATGGTAGTAGTTTATACTCTATAGTAATAGCTATGCACTTATATAATGTATGAATAGCGTTTATCTAGATTCATTAAAAACCATAATCATGAAGTGTATGCATAACAACAATAAATTTAAATGAAGTCAGCAAAAATTCTATAATATGGCGTGCGCTGCCTGAATGGTTTGATTTATGCTCGGCGTTGCTTCCGGTGTTTGGGCCTGAGTCAAACTCGTCCAGTCTGGCCTTCGGGAGTAGAGTGGGAGGCCAATGTTTTAGGTGTGGGGCTATAAGGACGTTGATTGCAGGGGTAAGGCGGGAGGTGACACTCATCACCATATGGATAGTATGCTGTACAGGCCGCCATTTAGGCCTGTTAGGGAGAATGGCTGGGTGCATAGTTTCGGCGGGATCCAGACTTTGCCAAACCAAGGGGGGAAGGGTTTTGGCCTAGACCTTCCATTGCACTGGAAACACTACCTGGGAGGTGGCCTGGTCTGGCCGGGACGGGAGAATATAGGCTGTCTATTACAATATAATTATCTGAATTCTACGCGCACGAAGTCGTGAGCAAAGCAAGTATGAAATACATATCTACAAGTGCCGTCTGAAACAGTTATAGTGACAATTAATTGAATGTTAAAAATAAACACTTACCTCTCTGTTTCCTAATTTCGTCTTTAACATTATCTTCAGTGTCGGAACCCTCTGAAAAATATTGCCAACATAAAAAATCTACATTTGGAAATGAGCGTTAAAAAATATTTGTACAAATTATATTACAATTTTAGCAATATTATTTAAATTAAGTTCACAGTATTTTTGTAACAATATGAAGTAATGGCTTATTTTATTATTTTTCAATTGATTGGTTATTTAGTTTTGAGGGGTCTTGAAGACTGGTTATAATTATAAATAAAATCCAGTATATATTTTTTGGATTGAAAGAAATAAAAAAAATAAACAGTTTTAGTCGAGTTTAATGTAAAATACTAGTTTTTTTCCGTTTTTTCTTAAAATCCAAAAAAAAAAAAAAGATTTACTTCTATTTTTCTTCGTCTGGTATTGAATGAAGTTTTTCGTATCGTTAAAAGTAAGGCATAAATTTTATAGAAGTTGCTTATCTATTTAAATTTGCAGTTTTTATATTTTATTATCTTAGTGTACTGAAGATCTATGTAATATGTTACCTTCCTTCTGTCTACAGAAATAGAAAGAGACAAATTGTTACAGATTTATTACTTGTGTAGGGAACATATAGGGAGCAAAGTATGAAGAGTAAGTAAAAAAAAAAACATTCATTCATGCCCAATGCATTTTATATGAATATTCTAAGGCAAGTTATCCGTTTCCTCAGTGCGGTATTATATTTGTTTAATCCAGAATATGTTGATTAATTAATAGCATAGTTTTTAAAATGGATACTCAAACTATTAATAATATTAGTAAGACTAATAATGCTTGGTAAGTATAATTCTTTGGTGAAATGTTCTAAACAAACATAGGATGTTGAAATGTTTATTCTGTTGCAAATATAACAAACAAACATAAACACTTCTGAATTTGTAACAGCTGAAGTTTATTTGTAGATATAACAAATTACATTTACTATTAAAATAAAATTACCCAATGGTAAGATTTAAAGCCCTAACAGACGCGCAGACCGGACCGCGCACATGGTACGCCGGACGACCGAACGGATCGAAGTTATAAGTAGCCTTGTGGGTATGGTCAGGGATGAACGTTGTCATCGAAGCGCAAATAAATCCTATTCGCTTTAGCAACAACGTTAACACCACCATTAAAATCCGCATATAGGCAATAAAATATATAAAGGACAACATCTATCTTTATATCCTTTATATGAATAAACAGCAATTTCTATTTTTTTCGCGCTTCGATAATAACGTCCGTACCTGTGCTTATAATTTCTGTAGCGTGTAAATATAGTCAATGGAAACGTACGTTGTGCAAGCGCATATGTAGGTAGGTTATTATATCCGCACTACCCGCGTGCAGTCGCGCATTGAAGATATGAATTGTCGCCTTTCGAGACTCGTATTGGAAACCCGCGTAAATAATTTTAAATAATCGTTTACTATTAGCATAACACACTAAACTTCAGTCAGTTCAATTGTCAGCCGTATGAAGTACGCGGTGCGGTCCGCGCGTCTGTTAGTAGTTTTAGTGATCGTGTGACTAGCCTCATTAAAAATTACTGTTTAAGATATCGCTGTTTTTTACTGTAACTGCAATGGCGTCTAGTTCGTTGCAATTTTTCTTTTTTAGTATACATATGACACCGTTACGAAATATAACACCGCACTGAAAAATCAGAAAACTATTCACATTTAAAATAATACATGCCGTATTAGAATTTATTTAAAAAAACGATCTTTAATAAAATCTACTTAATACCATTTCGAATAGTTGTTTAAAATTGAAAAGAAAACGATTATTGACATTAAAAAATAAACATTATTTGGTTGAAGAGATTATTTGGCTCCAAAAAATCATACTTACAGTCATGGAGGGAAACATACAAACCTGAATTTAGTTCTCTGACGAGGGTTGACATTGCATTCGTGACCGAATCGGCCGCGTAAAGGAGGTCACTTCGTAAATTCCGATTATCTATTCCCACTGATTAAAAATGAAAAATTAAACAATTCGTATACAACATGTAACAGGAATAACGCACATTCTCAAATACCTCCAATTAGAAAATTCAGTTATACATACTATGCGTTTCAAATAAGAGTGTTCGCGCCAATGACCTTGATTAGTGAGCAACAAATATATTTGCATTGTTTTTTTAGTGAATTATTTACATAATTATTAAGACTGTGTTGTTTTAATGAACCATATATACAGACTTTTTTCGATTTGACAGCTATGACGTCACAATATGGCGCAGGTCTATGCACATTCTAATTTGAAACGCATTGTACAGATGAACACAATATTTACTTGCATGATATTGTTTATTTATGAAATTAGTTACACCCATTGTGGACAAGTAGTATGGTCACATTACAAATATACGCACAAAATATATGTAGAGTCAACAGACGACACGTGACGTCACGAGACGCCTCGACAAACTGCTCAACAAGGGAGCGATGAATTTACTTATTTTTACAAAAAAAAAAAATTACTCTATATTAAAAACATCTGAAATCAGTAGCCGATTTTTAACAAACTAGTTTCACAGTGTGCGTTTATTATGTTAAAGGTTGTATAATATTTAAGAAATATTTTAAATACCCTAAAAACTGATGATTAATATTATTGCGTTTAACATCTTGAATTACATCGTCACTTAACATCAGGCGGTATAGTAGACAGTGGTTAAATCTATGCAAGAAACCTATGTATAGGTCTTTCAAATGTTACGTTAGCATAAACGGGGGAAGAGGTTTACTCTTTGGTTATGTTTGATGACATCGTGGATGGGGAGGTCTGAATGGTGATTACTTAAGCAATATTTACTTATTACAGTCGATGCACACAATGACCCAGCGCAATAGCCAAGCGTTGGGCTGGCGCACTAGCCAAGCGTTGGGCCAGCGCACTGGCCAAAAATTCAGTTTTTTTTGTGATTATTTAATACCAAATATACATTTTACATTACAATTAACTAAGTCTGCCAATCTGCATGGTAAAAACTGCCATGTACTGGCAGATGTAACCTCCGTATTTTATATCATTTTCCCATCATTTATCATTTCCCTTTAGATAGATAGATATTTGTACATAGGCGAGCTTAAAGCCATTTGGCATTTTCTTCCAGCCAACCTGCGGTAGTGTTGTCAATACAAAGAAGCGGGTAGTGCGTTTTAGTGTAATCATATCTATTTTGTAGGTACTAATATAGACAAAACTTAATAATATAAGTGAAAATAAATTAAATACATAAAATAACAGAAATATATCAATAGGTATAAATAAAAATTTACGAGTTTTGGGAAATATTTATATATTTTGTTTCTGTTTATTCCACATTAGCGCCACGTAGGTCGTGAACTAATAGCGCACGCTAAGTAGCCGTTCACACGCTCGCCCAGCGCGATGACCAAATACTTTGAGCCATTGTGTAGAGCGAGCTTTAATCATAGTTTTTATGTTCCTTGCATAATCATATGAGGGGGCGGTAACGGGGAGGGGGGGGGGGGCGTCATAATGACTGAAATTTGGATCACCAAATATTTGAACGACGTCAAAAAATCAACAAAACCTAATAACACTTCATATTACTTACTTGTCGTAGGTCTTTGGTTCTGATGAAAACTCCTACCATCGTTGTTCATTCCTTCCATTGTCCCTTTTAAGTAATAAACATAAAAAAAAACTATTTATTCTGTTTACATTCATCGATATTCTCTTCAAAGAATTTAGTACAATTATAAGGTACCTGATTAATTGTTATTCATATAATACTTGGAAACTACTGATAACAATTTATTAACAAAAAAAAAATAACTGCTTTACTTCTTCATTAAGCCGCGGGTCTTCATTTCCTCATAAAATGCAATATTACGAGAAGTGAGGAAGTCAAGGGTTAAATTAAAGTGAAGAAATAAGTAATGGCAGCGTCATGTCGATATGGGTTCCAATTTTATATTGAATCTAGACTATAGGTGACGGAAAACACCTTGATGAACCCTATAGAATGTAGAAAGAAAAAACAAAAAATGCATAACATGAGGATAACTTTATGTCCAGAAAGGGTGTCCAGCTCAGCATATGCTGAAGTATCAAGTAATACTAAACGCTGCTAATAGAACATTTTATAATACACGTCTGGCAACTACCTACCATCAAGTTTAAAAAATAAAACACGAATAAGTATGTTCTGGTACCATTGAGAGTTTACTACCTACGGGCTTAATCTCGGACCACATAGTCACTTAACACCCGGTGAGATTGTGATCGAAAGCGCTTTTCTGCTTATTATAACAATCTATACTAATAAATAAAATTGGAGCGTCCTTGTTTTTAATTCATTAATTTGCAATATAAATTCTTATCATGTAATTTTTTGGTGGTGTTTTACTTAATGTAGTGTGGTTGTTACGCCCAATTGCAATGTCTCGAAAATAATAACATTGCACGTGAATTTTGAAATCTCACAACAGCTCCCTTGGAACGCTTAACAAATGGCCACCACTTTGTTGGGCATTGAAGATGAATATTAATAAAACTAGATGAAAACCCGGCTCCGCTCGAGTGAAATGTGACTCATAATGCACAATCTTTTACAAAATGGGATAGCTAGCACCCAGGGTCGTTAAACAGTTCAATAAGTAGAATCACAGCGACGCTGTCGTCGTGCTAGATAACTCTGTGGAACTATATAAAATCATAAATCTATTATAATCTTACCGAGGCTGTGGGTCATATCGATGCGTTCCCTCTCGCCCAGCGACGGGGTTTGGGGCGCGCTTCTGACAGTACCTCGACTACTCGATTCTCTACGTAATTAAAACTTCATTTATTATCATTTAATTAAAACTAATGGACGCATACGACTTCGTCTACGTGTTTCATCATGAAATATGGGTAATATAAGCTTATCTGTTACTGAACGACGCGTGCAGTAGTTTCTGCAGGATACTCGTAAAAACTGTTCCCAATATTTTAGAAGTTCTCTCATTGATTTTAAAAGCCTCCTAGTGGTTTCACTCAAAATATATTTAAAGCACAAATTTTGTTTCTTTGTAATTACAGAATTGTAATTCTTCAAAAACCCTAGAGAAATCATATTTTATCTTATTCATCTATATTTAATTTAGAGACTTGGGTTCACCAAGAACATGTATGTCAGTTCCATCGTAAACTATGCTTAAAGCCAACAATTTATAACTTAATATAACCCGCAAGCGTCAACAAAATTTTGGATTCTACATACATATATATATTCTATTTATAAAAAAAACCAGATCGAGTTTCTTGTCTGCGCTTTCTCGACTGGGTTGTTTACCGGACCGGTGGTAGTGTTTTTGACGTTCATAAACGCCTTCTTAGGGCCTAAATTGAACAAAGATATTTTTGATTTCATTTTGAGTTTTGTTACGGTCACATTTCATCAATAAGTGGTGGACATCTTGAGGAATTCACCCGATTCGCAATTTGGTGAATTCTTCTTTTTTTTTCATAAAAAACTTTTGTTTAGAGGTATATAAATGCAAAGAAGGTACTCTGAGAGCCGTAACAATGAGAGATCTATTTAAATTACTGTTAGCAAACCATGGTATAAGAGGCGGCTCGTTAGGGAAAACTTCAGAATGACATAATTATACTTTATTCACATTTAGTCTAAAAAGGCGGACTTTATGGCTGAGGCATTCTGTGCCAGTCACTGACCAGTACGGTCTACTGACAATAATATAGTTGCTTCCTGGATCTGATTTTAAAGTCAACACAGAGAAAGCGATAGATAGATAGCTTTAGGCAAAAGCTAGTGTGTTAAAAAAACTAGCCAGACATGGGGATTGTCGTTAAAAGTTAAAACTCAAAACTATGGGAAAACTGTTTTTTTATAATGTTTAAATTTCATAATTTGTTCATTGAAATTATTAACATAACCTAACATTTTAACATAATAATATTAGTTTGGTTTTTACATCTCAATAGCAATAATTACGTACATTTTTATACAGTTTATTCATATGCAAAACATACGGGAGGCTGCGTAAGTATCAATTTCCCTATTCATCTCTTAGTGTCAGCATTTGAATACCATCTTATACTTGAAATACTGTATTATGTTAACGGCTGACGTCATAGCAATGGTAACGCGAACCTATAAGTTTATCCCCTGCCGTGAACCGCTCCACGCCTCTAAAGAAGTTTTCACTTCAATAAACATTCAATATGGTGTCCCATAAATGCGATTTTATCTTAAAATGTGGGTCTCACCTTTCTGGTGCCGAAGGCTGTGGTTGGGAACCAGGTAATGGGGGACTCTTAGTGGACCTAGGAGATGAATTCGGCGTCGACCGGGGTGATGATTGTTGTGTCTAGTAACAAAAAAAATATACCGAAGTGGTAATGCATCAAGAGTTAATCCATTTTTAATGTCGTGGGATCGGTCAAAAAGAGTTTTTTTGTGAGAAGGAATAAATCGTAATGAAAGTATAGTATGGTCCATCCGTTCATTCAACCCAATCCACTGCTGGACATAGGTCTCCCCCCAAAGATCTCTACGACGACCGGTCTTGCGCCACCCGCATCCATCGGTTTCCCGCGACCTTCACCAGATCGTCGGTCCATCTTGTGGGGGAGGGGGGAGGGGGGCTACCCACACTGCGTCTTTTAAAAGTTTAGCAATGTCGGTTACTTTGGTTCTTCTGCGGATCTCCTCATTCCTGATTCGATCACGCAGTGAAACTCCAAGCATAGCCCTCTCCATTGCCCACTCCAATGAAAGTATAGTATGATAATAATCGTGGCTTTTTAAATTTAAATTTTTTTCGATAAATACTCATCAAGACTCTAGAGAGGACCGAGTTGCAAAGATTTTAAAAAGAAGAAAAAGTAATACTTTTCAAACAAACCAAGTTGAGATATATCATGTTAACCGACTTCTAGACCAGCGATTCTCAACCTGTGGTACGCGTACCCCGGGGGGCGCTTACCCATCAACATTACGTAAGTTACACTATTTTGTGGCATTCCATAAAACCTAGTTCGATTGACGATAAGGCACTAATATACCTGTAAAGCTATAGAGTTCTGTAAGAAATTGCCAGGACCAAATCATTCCAAAGAGCTTATCAGGGCATTTACCTGGCGCAAAGCTGAAGAAGCCTTGAATCAACTAAAAGTATTGGTGAAAGCACTGACTGGACACTGTTGTTTGAGCAAACGTATGCACAGTATCGCTGTCCAGAGCACAAGAGAGAGCAGATTCTATGAAATTACAGACAAAACCCCAAAGCACATCTTGTGTGAATGTGATCCACTAATACCCATACGTAACCGAATTCTAGGTAAGCACGCGTTGCTCCAGGAGGTACAGACGCTCTCTGCCAAAAAGATTCTAAAGTATATCCAGACTGTAGGTCTAGTCTAGGGTGAGCTTTAATAATGTGAGGCGATGACAATAGATCTTAGGTCGCAAGGATGCAGGTCTGTTATAGTCTGCATAGCTTCTCCCAGAAAAATAATAATAATAATACCTCTAGGAGAGTCATCAACTTCGGTCACATCGACACTTAACAGCAGATGAAAATGTTATCTGTTGCTGGGGGAAAAGAAATCTTTGTAATGAGTAGTACCTTGAGCATTCTCATCAGGCCTTCGAGCTGCTGCATGAGGTGTTTCCTTGAATCTTGCAAAGAGGAAAGGTGGCCTTCGAGCTCGTCTTTCCTTTGCCGCAGCGCCCGTAGTTCAGACACTAAGGGCGGGGCGGAGCCCGACGAGTTAGGTACTCCGCCCGCGCTTGCCTCTGCTTCCTGCTGCCGCCTGAAACAAATTATCAATTAAGACAATATATAAATTGCTTTGCCTAATTGATGAATCATCAAAGCATAGCTTAAAACCCTCAGCCCATAAACTTGAAATGTTTGGAAATAGATGCCCTTTATGATGTAAGCATCTGCTAAGAAACGATTTTTGAAAATGTAAAATAAGGGATAAACTTTTGTATAAAATCCTATAATATCATTTTCAAACAAACTAAGAAACACGAAAGTTGATATACATACTTCTGGTTAGAAATAAACGTACCCGTGTATCAGCGATATGCAAAATTTTACCCCTTTGACATATGTACGTAAATATTAACCTTTTCACGTTTTAATCAGGGGGGGGGGGATATTGGCATGCCAATGGTCTGAATTCCATTAAGTCATGTTATAGGATATGAAAAAAGGCATCTTTGCGGTATCTCTCGATTAAATTACCTTAATCTAGCGATTTCCCTCATGATCTCCCTGTTTTTGGCTTCGAGTTGTGATATAAGTTCACGCTGTTGGCGAGCCGCGTCCACTTCCGATCCTTCGGATGATGAACGGCCCTTTAAAACGATGAAAAAAAAATTTATTATCGATTTTTTTTTATTGAATTCCCTAGTGTCAAAAAATGCTGTCGATATTACCTGAATTAACATACACACATACATATACATATACGCCTTTCTCCCGTGGAGGTAGGCAGCGAGTACGTCCTTCCACTTGCTACGATCTTGACACACCTCTTTCGGTTACTCTACTTTCATGAGCGCTTTCATACATGCTCGTCGGTTATGAGTACTTTTTACCTGGCCTTTATTTAACACGTGATCGATTTGGTCTAGATACGTTCGCTTAGGTCGACCCTTACCGACTTGTCCATTCACCCTCGCCTTATAAACTCGTTTCGTTTCGAAAATTGTGTGGTTCTATGAAACCACGATGCAATTTAAACTTATCGAGTAAATAAGTAACATTGACTGTGTTTATGTTTACTTATTTTAGTTACCATAAAATTTTTGAAAGCACAATTATCCGCGGAGCACAAATGCGTGGGAATATAAATGCTACACGGTTAGCTGATGCGAGCCATGAGCGCCGCCATATTGGCGTTGGTTGCTCTACCGAGCGCCGTTCACATTACCTCTACTCCGCGGCCGGCTGTAATGCGACATGCGATAGATGACGAAAAAGCCGAGGTAATGGAAAAAAAGTTTCACTTTAAAAAAATTAATCACGATATCATTCAATCCGTTGTCATCTTTCCATACGGTTTTATAAAAAATGAATGTTGTTCATTTTTGCGCACATATATTTTTTGTAATAATTTCTAAATATAATATTAATATTTTTATAGGCCAACAATCGTTTATTAACACGTACTCCTAGTACAGTTTTATAAAAATCGGTTAACCCGTTTCTGAGCTAAATCCGAAAATAATTTTTTCCGTGAATTTTTCTATTGTTAATTATTCTGATATTTGGGGTGGAGTCAAAGAGAAGAAATCGAATATTATAAATATCGGTTTAGTCATCCTTGAGTTATAAATGGTGTAACTGACCTGATTTTTCTGACTGAAATTGCGATATACAGCAAAAAAGTACAATAAGATACTAACCAATTCTGGAGTGAGAGATGCCGATCGTCCTGCTCTTGGCTAAAAGTAACAAATTTATTTTTTAATAATAATAGATAACACTTAAGTAATATTTATACATAGAGAAGAGAATAAAAGGAGCAGATAAACTCACAAAAGGATTAAAATATTTTAATCTTAAACATAATTGATACTAAAATACTGTTTGTTTATGTTAAAACTAGCGGGTGCCCGAGAATTCGGCAACGTACCTAATCTTGATTAAACGTTACCAAAAGACAATGCCTTCCGTACACCAAATTTGATTCAATTCGTGATTTGATTGACCATCACTTTTTGAGTTTCATATTATTTTTGAAGTGAAAACTTCTTTCGCATCGTTGTAATTTGAAAGTCGATGAAACGAAAAAGCAACAGTACGTTTCAGCTGGAGGTCGAATTTTTGTTCATCAAATTTTTGAGACAGTGGTTAGCCCGGTGGACTAATCCGCGTGTCTCATAGAAGGTACGACTGAAAGGTCAGAACCCAGGGTGGATTACAAATTTTTTTTTAAAGATTTCACTTCTATCATGTGTGAATTGTACACATATTTTTTTTGTAACAATTTCTAAATTTAATAGTAATATTTTATAGGGCATCAATCGTTTATTAACACGTACTCCTAGTACAGTTTTATAAAAATCGGTTAACCCGTTTCTGAGCTAAATCCGAACATAATTTTGCTCCCATCAATTGCTTATACTTACTTATATACTTTCCGTGAACATAGTTTCATCAAAATCGACAAGTCCATTTTCGAGTTAATTGCGTACATACACACAGACGACAAAAGTAAATGAACAGGCATATCTTACAGATTGATTATTAATATAAATAATAACTCTGCTGAAATAATCTCAAGAAATAAAATTGAAGTATCTGTTTGTATTACCAAAATAACATTTTTTTTTACTAAATAGTAACGAAAAATACAGTTTTTAAATTTTTTGTGTCTGTCTGTTTATTCCGGGTAATCTTCAGAACGGCAGGACGGATTTTGAAGAGACTTTTTTTGGTAGATAGCTGAAGTTATTCCGGGTAACTTTTAATTTTCGAAAATAATTAGGGTTCCGCGGAAAAAAAAAAGCCGAATCGGCCGAATGCACAGTTTTACGGTCAAGTAAACTTGAATTTAAGAGAAATATTTTTATGGATAGATAAAAACGTTATTGCTCATAAAATTTGTATATAGGCGACCTTAATGCCATTTGTTTCCAGCTAACCTGCGATAGTGTTGTCAATACAAAGAAGCAGGTAGTGCGTTTTAACGTAATCATATCTATTTTATAGGTACTAAAAAAGTGAACAAAAAATATAAATGAACACTTACTTATTTTACTTTATTTTATTATAAAAAAAATTATTAGGGGTACCGTATAAAAAAAAATTAAAACGGATTGAAGAATATATGAAACGCGGGCGCAACCGCGGGCATACAGCTAGTATAAAATAACAATGTACAGTGTAAACTACTCACCATAGTTCTGGTTTCTTGAGCAAGTCTTGCCGCGTATCTCGCTATTAACCGATGTTCATCATCCACGCCGCGAGATAAATGATCAGCTATGCCTAATATGGAAGAAACCGGTATCAACCACAAACCGTAAATTTATATTACCGGTTTTTAAAATAAAAACATATAGGCCGGTTTAATTACGGCTTTTGTTTATCATCGATAATTGAATCCCTACAGAGATAAAAGAAATTTACTGCTCACATAAATATATATCAAATTGGATCCTAATAAGTTCTAAATATAGAGCGACATCGTATTTTTTGTTCATGATTTACAATATCGCTATCAGGCGCAAACAGTTTAAATTTTTACCGATTATTAAAATACCTTTATTAGCAAGAAAGTTTTTTTAAACATATTTAGTATGTTAAACTTTGAACAATTTGTTAGTGTTATTAGTCAAGATTATTAACATGACTGATATTATTATTCTTCTAAATTTCTAATGCACTTGGAACCTTGTCACCTTAATACTCTCATGACGTTATAATTTACTAAAAAGTACAGCTATGGAAAAAAAATCGAATAGTTTAATTTATTACTAACCGCATTATTATTATCAAGCGGGACAGGGTAAGAATAATTTTATAACTGTTTTCCCTTTATCTTTGTTTATCTTTTTTTTAAACATGACTGTATTTTATTTTCTATTACTTTGAACTTTACTATGTTTATTTTTTTTGTTTTAATCAAATCAAATCAAATCAAAATTCATTTATTCAATTTAGGCCCTAAGAAGGCGCTTATGAACGTCTAAAACACTACCACCGGTTCGGAAAACAACCCAGTCGAGAAGAGCCGGCAAGAAACTCGATCTGGTTCTTTTTTTTTCATAAATATAATATATATAATTTTTTTATGTCATATAAAAAACTATACAAATCGTAGTTTTTAGTGGAAGCACAGAGATGTGGGTTATTTCCAGACATCACTATCGTTCACGTAATGATCCACCCTGTAATAACCTTTTGAGATTAAAACTTGCTTGACATAATACTTGAACTTATTGTCAGGTAAATCGGTAATTTTACTTGGGATCTTATTGTAAAACCGAATACTATTACCTATAAAGCTTTTTTACACTTACTTAACCTAAAGCGTGGGACGGCCAACTTGTCTTTACTTCTAGTATTCACCAGTAATCACCTGATTATGCCGATTTTGACAAAGAAAACAAAAGTTATAAATAAAACATAATTCGCTTCGGTTTTTTTTTATTCGTCAAATTTGTTCTACCAGAGATTTTTTTCTCATTTTTTGAAGGCTCTTTAATTTCTATAATAATATTTTTATGAAAGAATCGTAAATAGTACATAATGTAATGTAATACATATTATTAACATAACATAAGATCACGACTGTTGTCCCCGAAGGGTTAGGAAGAGGTGAAATAGCGAACTACACCACCCACATTCCGCCGAGCTTAGTTCCGTCCCAGATGTGACAGGGGGCGAGCCTGTCGCCATATCGGGCACAAACCCAATATCACTTGACCCGAGCCGGGGATCGAACCCGAGACCTCAGAACGATAGTAGCACCGTAATACAACTGCCCCACCGAGTCAGTACATTATTATGCGGAATAAAAAAATTCAGTACAATGTTATTATAGGGAAATAAGTTTTGTAGGAAATGAAACGTCGCCCGCATATCGTCTTAAAATGGCGCGTTAATACGTAAAGACTTACTACGATGCGTAGACCTAGAGGAACGTGAGTCCAAGGAGCCAGTGTTTACATAACCGCCGGTATATTCTGGGAAACCGTTGTGTGCAGGCACTGGAGATGGCGGCCTGTTATAAATAAAATATATCAATATTACATTTGAACACAGATAAGGCGCTTTGCAGATGGAGCAACTTTAGTTGAGGCAACTATCAACTTTTTTGAAAGTTTCCTTTAAAAGTAGCAAGTCGCTACAACTATAGAGCGATAAACTTATCTGACCCGGCGGACAAAAAGGGAACTAGCGAACGCCATCTTTAAATGTCAAGTCCGCCTTTCGTTGAATACTCACCTCCAGTTGGATCACAGCAGTGTGTGTTTATTGTTTTTCTTAGCTTTTTTTAAGATCATGACTTATCATTTAAATTTAAAATGTCCAAGCACTAATATGTATATTGTTTGTACCAAATTTTAATCTAAAAAGTATTTACTAGCAACACTAAAATCGATTACAGCGACGCCACCAACGGGCCAGATAAGTTTGTAGAACTATAAATAGCCCGATTTACGGTTGCCGTAATTATTTGGCAATCTTTGAGCAACTTTGATAGCTGTGTTTCTCAATCTACGTACAGTGTGATGATGGATATCGAAGGAGCAACACTTGCTCTTATTTTATCTCGTCGACGGCGTTAACAGCGAGAAATTATTCGCAGCAAGTCTGTTTTAGATTAATCCCTTATTGCAAGATCGAACTCAATTTATTGACATAAGAGAGCGTATCTAGAAAAAAATTGTGTGGTTTTAATGAAACCACGATGCAACTGAAACTTTCATGTAAACAAGCCATTGTTTACTTATTTTAATTACGACTAGCCGCAGCTCCGCCCGCGTTTCATATATTCTTCACTGCGTTTTGATATTTTTTTATACGGGACCCTAATTATTTTCCTAGAAAATTTTAAGTACTAAGATAAAGTAAAGATATTTCTCATAAATTATAGCACTTGAACATAAAAATGTGCATTGAATCGGATTTTATTCCAATTTTTAGGAGCTCCCCGGTTAAGTTGGCAGAGGATATTTGAGATTCGCCCGGCGTGGAGCGCCGGGAATACCCACTAAACCCCACGGTGCCGTCTGCCGCCTTCTTGGGGCGACACGGGATCATACCTGCATGCTCCGCGTCATTACCCCTACTCCGCGGCCGGCTGTAATGCGACATGCGATAGATGGACGAAAAAATTTGTGGCGATGGAAAAAGAAGTTTCCCTTTAATAATTACGCAACCATGGAGACTAATAAAAAAAACCACCACCACCACTGATGACAAAAGCGAAAACTTGAAACTGAAGAAGAAAAAAAACCTGCTCTTTCTTAAATTAGCCCGGTGTCCAATTTATACAAAGTAAAAATAAGGTAGTATGAATTAAAAATAAATGTAAAACAAGCATTTATGGCAAAATATTTTAGATGTGGCAACACAGAATTACCCCTAAACGCTATCTTATTGAAGTGATAACTTCTTATGGAAGGGTGAACCGCTTTCTTACGTAACGAGTTACGGCGTACGGCCAATCTGTCTGGCTTCCCTCTCACACGCATAGGGTAGGCAGTCTCCTACTCTCTCACTCTAACCCACAGCGTTAACCGTATTTCGGACAGACTCTTCCCTCTCTCTCTACTCAGTGTTTAGTGTTCGATAAACATATTGTTGATTAAATAAATAATCATACTATTAATGTACATACACAAAATTCTAAAGTACATATTTGAGAATTGTAACTAAGAATAAAATATATTTTATAATAAAAAAGACATAATAAAATTCCCTTTCCTAACATTATTATATTAATTTACATAAAATTAAAGTAATAATCGAAGCTTTTCTGAAGTTCAACAATAGTTCAACTTAAATTAGTTTAAGTTATCACTTCTGACGGTCGTCGCGCATGTTGACAGCTGACGTTATAGCATTGGTGATGCGATTTTTCTTCGTTAACGAGAATCGATCAAAGCGGCTAAAGAAGTTTTTTAAATGACTTACACAATATGACTAAGGTTGAGAGTACGTTCAGGCTGGTCTGGATACCGAGGTAGCTGCGCCCGCGCACGCTCCGGTACGCAGCGGAACGACTTACGCAGCGTCGCACCGATCTGCTTCGACGGTGATTTCTGCATCACAAACAAATATTATATTAAATTGTATACCACAAACAGCTTAATATATCTTTGTCAAACATGTGAACACGCGAAGTACAGAATTTACGGACAAAGAAAATCAAGACCATTGCAGGAGCGTTTTTTGAATTTAGAAAATTACAACGCTCCAGCTAGGTTGTATGAAACGGCGTATGGGTTTATTAAATACTCTCTGATTGGATCTCTTTTATCATTTTTGGCATGCCAAAGTAAATCTCTTTGCTGAGTACAAATTGCGTTCACGTGGCTGTAGAACCATAAATGCGCTTGCTTTTCGGCACAGATGATAAATAGAAAATTGGCGGCAAAGCTGAAAATTCCTCTTGTTTGTTATGTATATAAGTACTTAATAAATATAAATGTAATAATTAAAATGAGTTCCAACGGTTCAGAGAGTGAAATGGAAATTGATTGTACTCCACCAGATTTAAGAACAGAAGCCAAATTGGCAATGGAAAAGCTGCTTCCATAAAAAAAAAATACATGAAAGTATATGGAAATTTAATGAGTTGAAAAAAAACGAGAAAAAAGAGATCATTTCTCCGAAACAGTATTTTTGGCGTATTTTAATGATGTTAAAACTAAAAAGCAATCTACACAAACAAAACGTAAATGTACCGGGGAAATAAATAACATTTTCATTTAGTAATTGCCCCAATAAGTCTAATGTAACTTTTAATATTAATTAAGTTAAATGTATGATATAAAGAGTGTTTTATTTCCTTGCATTCTATTAAAACACTGTCGATATATTATGTTTAAACACTCTCAGTATGTACTCGTATTATTCCCACGTCACCACTTGATTATATTGCAATATCATGAAGGTTAACTTTAGCAGATAGAACTCAAGTGCGCTTGTGTTGGCTCTACAGAAGCTTATATAGTCATTTTATGTGATCTGACACGTGGTAGGTGCGAGACGGCCCCACCGGATGTACGCGGATATCTTAAGACGTCGCCGGATGTGTGGCGCAAATATTGTTAACAACTCTTTTGAGAAAAGCACTATATATGCCTCGGTGGGAAAGAAATTACCTGTCTCGTATTAGTAAGCTCATACTGGACCTGCAATTGCCTATTTCACGGGCTTTGCAATAATGTACTAATATTTTTAAACAATTACAGAATTTATGGTCTTAAAAATAACAAAGAGCATGGACAAAATTTAAGAATTTCCTTGTTAAAAAAAGTAGAAAAAAGATTGATCTCTTGGACCTCGATTTTATGTGAATCGATTTAAAAAATCTATTATTTGAAAAAGCTTAATGCCCATCCCTACTTAGGCGACTGATGACCTCGGCCGCTTGACATACTATGTCCGTTGTCCGGTCCGTACGTGTATTAACAGCATAACAAGTGCATACTTATGTAAAACCATATGTCAAGTCCAGTCAACCGAAAGACTTTCACTAGAGAACGAAGATTTCCC
The DNA here is from genome assembly GCA_014132275.2 of Samia ricini. Taxonomy (NCBI): domain Eukaryota; kingdom Metazoa; phylum Arthropoda; class Insecta; order Lepidoptera; family Saturniidae; genus Samia; species Samia ricini. The sequence continues at coordinate 13,982,214 of AP028158.1, forward strand.
TAAAAATTTTGCCATGTGGTGCCAGTTAAGTATAGTACGACCCCATATCTTCCCGTGGGTGTAAGAGCAGTTCGAAGAACTTAGAGGTCATGAGCGTGCCCCCCCCCCCCTAAATCGTACACTTCGAATAGAATAGAAATCTCTTAAAAGTAGACAATTTAGGTAAGTTTTAGATGAATTATTAACTTTTTTCTTACAACGTCAAGTTAAGTATTCCTAAACTATTTCCAAAATGAACTGATACGTCAGACCTCCATAGCCAAATTGGTGTCAGTCAAAACTTGTCCACGCTTATTGACTTACCGAGATTTTCATCTTGTACGAACTTTTTTCAACTTATTGAGTTTTTTTTACATGATATATGCTCAGTGCTTTGACCACAATCTCACCTGATGTTAAATGACGATGTGGTCCAGGATGGTAAACGCACTAAGCCTAGATACTGGTTCTCAAGTGATGCTGCCGGAACACCCCTATTGGTATTTAGCGACAGGTTTTCAAACTTGAGGGTGGTGGCTACTCAGGCAGGCATCATTAGAAAATGTCCTACCACCATGATATGGTTTCCACACGATATTTTCCTTCACCGAAATCTTAAGTCGATTTTTTAAAGTTGGATAGGTGGGATCGAACCCGCGTCGATTGACTCGGAGTCCGGCCGCACTACCCACCGCGCTATTAAAATATCAAAACGAGTTTTTTTTTAAAGTACAACAACGATACTTCCCACTGAAATATTAGTCATTCTTATAACAAGTTCGTACACGTAACACGACTTATAAAGTACCTGAAAGTGTCAAATAGCTTGCGGTAATTAATAGGTGTTAGATTTTTAGACCTCGTCGACCTTCAAAATCAGTTTCCGTTCTTACCGACCCCCCGGGGAACCGATAAATAATGTTGCGTAACCGATAAATGATGGTGGAAATATCTAGAAGGATGATGTTGTAAGGAGCAAACGGAACTTACTTTTATTAGCTACCTTCGATCTAGCAGGTTCAGATTTAACTTTCCACCTCACTTCACTTTATGAATGTTCTATATTCTCGTAGTTTAGTAATATAATAGGATAATTAATGTGCACTTTTAAATGTTATTACGAGAGACAGCGACGGCGGTTGCGTGTCGGCGTTCCGTTTTTTTGAATGGGAATAGGAAGGGATAATGCATACATAGATTAAATAAAGCGAGGGCGGATAGACAATATAGACAAGAAATAACTTAATACATATAATATTTAATAAAATATATATAATAATAGATGACGTTCACATTGAGTAAAAAATCGAAAAATCCCAAAATGAATGACCAAGTAAAACATATAAAACCGGATATAGGGACAAATAGTAAAGACGGCTCACATAAGCAGCGTATTCCTTGACTTCGTGCTCGTTGGTGTGCGTCGCCGATACGCGACCGCGCCAGAAGCATTCCTGGCAGAGGGGTGTAATTAGCACAGCGAGTGCACCGGTACCGGAAACCGTTAAGGGATCCGCGACGACAAGCACTACAAGCTAACGGGTGGACCACTAAAACAATACATACACAAGGGTACCTTAACGATTTGACCTTTTTTTATTTAATGTTACCAGCTGTGTTCCCGCGGCTGCGCCCGCTTTCATATATTCTTCGTTGCGTTTTAATTTTCTTGTACGGAACCCTAATTTTTTTTTAAATTGTAATACAAAGTAAAAATATTTGTCATAAATTCAAGCACTTGCCCGTAAAACATTGGATTGAATCGCATTTTTTTTTTATTTTATTCAATTATTTATGAGTTTTACGCGGAACGCTAATTATTTTCGAAAATTAAATGTACCCTAAGTTACCCGGTGTAACTTCAGCTATCTACCAAAAAAAGTTCCGTCGAAACCCGTCCAGGCGTTCCGAAGATTACCTCGAACAAACAGACAGACAAAAATGTGATATAAATAATTTTGACATTACAAACGGACAATTCAATTTTATTTATTAGTACAGATATTGAGATAAACAGGGTAAGATTATAGCATACCATTTTCAACGCTAGCTAAACGATGCAGTAGGGGTAACCAAACAAGACAAGGAGGGCCTGGATCCGACATCAATGTATCCAAAAAATCGTTTACAGTTATCTTGCCATTCTGAAAAAAATAGATATATATCAAATTATAAATCATTAATTAATGAGTAGTACAGTAATACCCCGCTTTACGCGTGGGATACGTTCCGAAAAAAATCGCGTTAACAGAAATTCGCGTATATCAAGGTTAATGATTAAACATAGTCAAAATTTAATACAAAAAAAAACACACAAATCATTTTGATCAATCACTTTAATTCTAAGAACACTTTATGCAATACATACTCTTATTTTTTACGGAAAAATACATCTATTGTCTTTACATTATGTTTATACGCACTCTTTCGCGTAATGCGAGGCATTTGAGCGCGAAATTTGAAATTCGCGTTATAGTGAAACCGCGCGTAACGGGGGGTCGCGCTAAGCGGGGTATTACTGTACTATATTATCTAATTCCAATAAGATAGCATTATTAAATTCTACTTAATTGATCAAGATCAAAAATTCTTCTGAGGGCCCAAATTTAAGGCCCGATAGAGTGCTTATGAACTTCAAAAAAACTACCATAGGTTCGGGAAACAACCCAGTCGAGAAGGTGCGACAAGTAATTCGATCTAGTTTTTTTTAAATATATTACAATTAAAAATAATAATTCATGTGGTGCCGGCTTAGACTAGTACCACCCCATATCGTTCCCGTGAGTGTCGTCAAAGGCGAATGAGGGATAAACCAGGGGATGGGCAGCAACATCCTCTGAGTACCACAAACACCTGACTGCGATCGCCAACCCGCCTGCCAAGCGTGGCGATAATGGCTCCCCCCGCCGCCCCTATTGGATTAGAGACTAATGTCCAAGAGTGGACGTTTATCGGTTGAATTAATCAATCAATAATAATAAACGGAAGCATAGAGAGGGGCGTCACTTCCAGACCTCACTATCGTTCATGTAATGATCCACCCTGTAAATAACCTTTGGACATTATTGTTTTTAACTGAAAATAGAACTTGACATAATAGTAAATAATTTAAAAAAAAAACAACCATTACCTTACCTGATTAAATATTGTAAGTGCTAATGTATCATTATAATTAAATGATGGTGATTCATAAACAGCTGCAGGCAGAGCGAGGACTTCTCTTAAATAATCTGACAGTCTCTTCATCAATAGATGGCCATTACCGTCTGACAGCTGGGAGAATATATCTGCATAAAATAATAATAATAATAATAATAATAAAAATAATCTTTATTGCAAATCTGTTAGTGTCTTCTGCCTTCTATGCTTGTATAAAAACTGTGCTGTAGACATGAGGCTATGATGACGCAATGCATAGTACGTCGGGATTCCGCCTAAAAGGAACGTGGGTTCGATCCCCATCTATCCGACTCTAAAATCGCCCTGAGCTTTCAGTGAAGCAAACATTGTGACGAAATCATAGCATGCTGGTAAGGCATGCCATGGCATGCTACCACCATCAAGTTTGAAACCTGTTTCCAAATACCAATAGGTGTGTTCCGTCACATTGTCACTTAACATCAGGTGAGATTGTGGACAAAGCACTGAGCCTATTCTATGTAAAAAAATTACAGTATGTGTTAATGTGATATATTTTTATATATAAATATTAGCGGATTGTCACCATATATTCTGTGTATGCTAACAGTACAAGTATAATTAGCTGCCATTTTCAATCTCATTCTTTAGGTGTACATTTAAAAACATTGCAAAACATTGTTTTTTTTTTTTTAATAATATAATTTTATTTGTAAATAATGTAACAATGTTATATACAAAACAACAAAATGTAGTAGAGTTAGTTATTTGACTTGGTTACGCAGTGACTTGAAAATATTATAGGTTTCAAAAAATCCTAATTGTTTTGTTGTGCCCCTTAATTATGATTTTATAATAAATTATTTAATCTTAAAAACAGGAAAATCACATACTCACATCTTAATTTATCCATGAGTTTTCCAGCACACATTGTAGCCAACGCTACTTTAATGGAGAACACTCTAATCTTCCCAACATTCTCACTGAAAAAGAATATCATTATTAAAACATTTGTATCTCTTTTTTATCAAGTATATACTTAATTACTACTTAATTTAACTTTGATTTTAAAACTGTATTAAGTTTATTATAAAAATTATTCTATAAAATTCGAATAATATAGTGATAGATTTATTTACATTTTTTTACATCATGGCTCTTATGTCCATAAGAGTATATACAACTTTTAATTAATATACAATTATGTAACTAACTAACATAATACATAAATACTACTAAATACATTTCAGCTAAAAGGTACGTTTAAATAATAGCTTAACATAGAAAATAAAAAGCATGAAAAAAACAAGGCATGAAAGTAAATACAAAGAATTTTGAAGTGATGATGGTGTAGTGGGTATTGCATCTGGATTCCAAGTCAATCGAGGCAGAAATGATTCATGCCTATCCGATCCAAAAATCTACCTGAGCTTTTGGTGAAAGAAAACATAGTGAGGAAACCATAGCATGGCCGCAGGTCATTTTCTAATGATGCCCACCTGGGTAGCTACCACCCTTAAGTTTGAAAACCTGTCACCAAATACCAATAGGTGTGTTCCAGCATCGGCATTTGAGAACCAATAACTCTAGATTTAGTGTATTTACCATCCTGGACCACATCATCACTTAACATCAGGTGAGATTGTGGTCAAAGCACTGAGCCTCTATAATGTGTAAAAAAAAAATCCATATAAGTAGTTTTTGGTTGTTAAATTACTACTAAAGTAAATATTATACTAACCCTGTGCTGTAAGCTGACAATAACCAGTTTAGCAACAAAGCTGAGCAAGCTTCCACTGACACTTGGTGTGCAGGTGGGAGTCTTTTGTTCAAATTATGATATAGAGATGATACCAGTGTTTCAAGTCTTGTGACATTCACACATGCTGTTGGCTCCAAAGTGTTGAGTGCATTCTCACGAAATGCTTCAATCACATTCCATATGTCTATTACATGTACTGAAAAACCCAATATTTATGGTTAAATCTACAAAAATTAGTTACTTAATTACTTACAAGCTCATTTCATTATTAAACATTACAACTTATTCATATTAATAGATTCAAATGAGACAAGTTTTAAAAATGTATAAAACCTTTTTATTTTGGAGTATTGTTTATAAAATATGACAAAGTTATGGAATATAGTTTTCTTCCCAAACATTCCTTATAGGGCCTGATGAATACTCCACAACCATGTTTTACACTTTATAATACAAGGAATTCCATCTGTATTATAATTACAGCTATTTGTGAATACATTTCTATAGTACTGGCTTGTGAAAGAAACATAATTTATGGAATATTTTTCTAAACTTAAATTTTGCCAGATTTTAAAGTTTATCATACTTACAATTGCATTTTTTCTGTACATATCTCAATTTGCAAGCTGTCCTGTATGAGGCAAATCTTATTAAATCATAGTTCTGCTCTCTCATTTCTTGTAAAAGCTGAGATCTAGGGTCCAGGGTGGATCCACTCACGGTTCCTAAGCCACTAACAGTGGGCATAACCCCCACACTTTCTCGTTCCAAAGACATGGTGATTCTATAAAAGAGAAGGTATTAAATGACTTATTTATTAACAGTATTTAGAAAAAAAGTCTGAATAAACAGAAGAAAAGCAAATATATTGGCAAACTAAAACGAAATTTCATTTTATGACCAGTTTCCAAATGATGACTAATAAACATTCTAACCTTTAGGTTAAACGGTTAGCTCATAACTTTGTTGACATAATGATAATATATGCACGGTAAACCGCAAGACAATTTTGTAAATAAATCGATCTATACAGATATTATTCGCGACAACTTGATATATTTCCAAATTTCACACTTGTGCCACTTTAAACAAATGTCGTCTTGCTTTTGTAACTATGTTATAATTTCCATATCGTTGCTAATTATAAATACATTAGGAAAGACATTTCTTTACAGTAATAAATTACGGAATATCGAGATCAACATGACGAAGCTGCCATTACACAAACATTTCTGATTACACAATAATGTTCAAAATTATAAAATTTATACTATCAAAAATTATCAACTAATGTCAGAAAAATAATACAAACCATTTGGATAATACATATAAAGACTAAAAAATACTTTTATAAACTGCTATTTTGTTATAAAAATAATTTGTAACATTTTTAACGGATATCTTGCATAAAATACTTGAAATGGAACGTATAAAGTCACAGAATACAAATAAAAAATTGCACAGATAGCATTAAAACATAGTTTTAAAAAGATAAATAAAAATAATCAGTAAGATGGGGATCTAGGTAAAAATAATAAACAAGTAGTCCGCTAAATTCATAATGGATTTTTTTATAGCCTTCTAGCTGTGTGCCCGCGGCTGCGCCCGCGTTTCATATGTTCTTCACTCGGTTTTTATGTTTTTATACGGAACCCTAATTATTTTCCTTAACTTTTTTCCGTACTATGACAAAGTACGTAAGTAGTATTTCTAACAAGTTCAAACACTTGCCATTGAAATTTTGCGCTGAATCGAATTTCATTTAAAATTTCATGAGTTTTATTTTTTTATTTTAGAAAAACAAAAGCATTCTAAGTTACGCGGAGTAACTTAAGCTCAAAATTACAGTCTCGTCAAAATCGGTTTTGCCGTTTCGGATATTACCTGGAAAAACCGACAGGCATTCAAAAATATTGAAATTGTATTTGTATCGTATGTACATTCATATGTATTCAGTAAAAAATATTATTTTGACATTACAAACAGACACTTCTATTTTATTTATAGTATAGATACGATCCCAAACTGAACTCTAATATCTATATAATATCTAATATCCGCTATCGGCACGATACAAGGCACTTCAAGCACAAGAATTACCTGTGAAACACTACACATAACGGAATTCTTGGCGCAATTTTGGTTTGTCATAAGGTAGGTCTTATTTTTAATCTATCAACTTGCAGTATATGGACTCTATGCTGTCAGCCCCGCATCTAGGGGGGAGGGGGAAGGGAATATTAAACCGGGGCACTTGCCCCGGACCTCAGTTTCATCGGGCGCCAAAATCATAATAAAATATTTGCTCCACAAAGCACCTAGAACATGAAAACATGGTTGAAAAATTAAAAAAAAAATATTTATATCTACTCTAATTTTTGCTGGATTAACACATAGGCTACTTTTAATACCCTATCTCTTTCAAATTCAAATGGTACTACTATCCTACTATTATTATAAAGGCGAAAGTTTGTTAGTATATGTTTATTCTTTCTTCACGCATAAACAGCTGGCCCGATTTATATAAAATTTGGCATGCAGATAGCTCATATCTCATCTTAACAAATTAAGCTACAAGTCATCATCCGCGTATTCCATAAACTATTTAAATCATAAACAAAACCAACTTCAAAAGAATATGCTTTAGAGATGCGTTAAAAAAGTAAATAAATAATTACTTTATTAATCTACTTCTCTTTACTTCGATATATCCTTTGTTTGAATACCAATAATAATTTTCAAATCGGTGCCAGCTTTACGGATAACTAAGTGTTGTAAATGTATGTCGCTAATTATAATCGATTTTGATTATATGTTTCTTAAAGTCACCTTAGAACCTAACCTTAGCCCTTAAGATAAGTTTATTTAAGCTTATTTGTAATAGGCTAGTTGACGATTTTTGAGAAACAGGTTAATAATTTGCCTTATGGTCTACTTCATATAAAATATTAATATTTCGATAAGCATAACAGTAACATATTTTATTTAGCAATTTTACAAACATTTTGACAATTCGTAACTAAAACGCATCAATCTATTATGGCGTCTCGAATAACGTCACGGGGTGCAAAACAAACATCTGTTTGGTTGAAGTGTAATCAAAACATTAAGAAATCTCTGGAACGGCTGGACGGATTTTGACTGGACATTTTTTAGTAGATAGCTGAAGTTACTCCTGGTAACTTAGAGAACTTTTCGAAAATAATTAGGATTCCGCGTAAAAATTAAAACTCATAAAAAATTGAATAAAATCCGATTCAATGTACAGTTTTACGGGCAAGTTCTCAAATTTAAGAGAAATATTTTTACTTGATCTATTACAAAAAAAATAGGGTTCCGTATAAAAAATTAAAACGCAGTGAAGAAAATACGAATCGCGGTCGCAGCCACGGGCGCACAGTTAGTATACTATAAAGCCATTGTCGCGTACGCCTACGATGAATAAACAATATCCATTCAAGTATGGTATTAATTTCTAAAGATTTTAAGCGTTATTTATAAAAATTATATCTACTAAGACATAATTTACTTTAGAAGACATCGTCATCAAAGTATGTATTTCCAAGCGAGATATACCATGTGACGTCACGAGTTATGTTTGGCGTTCATTGCCATGTGACTAATGGTTGCTATATTGAAATTTTATTTCTCAAAAATATAAATTAATCTTCATTATTTTAATTACATTATTTATATTTTATCTGTTTAGAGCATAAACTATCTTATAAATTAAAATCTGGCAATAATGTTCATACTGTCAACTACCCTAATAGGGTCAGTTATTTCCATTTAACAGTTATTTCATCGGTTAACTCTAGTTCCCTAGTCACTCATGACAGTGTCGTGGCTGAGCATGATATGGCTGAACATGTTATGGCTGTGTATCATATGGTGGAACATGATACGGCTGATCAGGATATAGCTGATCAGAGATATTATTTTGAAAATAAATATAAAAAGTTTATACCTAAAAGACTCCTTGCGTGTACTTGAAATAGAGTACAAAAACTAATAGTTTTTAAATTAAACACAATTTAGGGTTTATCTAACACATTTATTTATAAATGAACACAGTTTAAAATTACATTATCATCTGCTGCAGATAACTGAAATATTTAACTATTTATTTACATCATACACAATATAGACACTTATATTTTATACATTTATTTTTTACTCTCCTGGAGCATTGCAAATAGATACACATTTTTTTAAACATTTATATATTATTCAGCCAGACGACAGCTAGATTGTTAGCAAGCCTTCATATTTGTAATTTTTATTAATACCATGTATTGTCAATTTGATAGTGTTGTTATTCTTTCGGATTACCGAACGAAAACTGAAACGTTCTTGCTTGCCAATAATCTGACAGAGACGCGTGACTAGCCATCTCTTTCTTTTGAATTTTTCCAAATCGAATCGAATTTTAACGGTATGATAATTTATTTTTGTTTCTGATAATAACAGGGTTAGCTTCAAAGTGTTGCCTTTAAATTCAGATAGAAAGAGAAATCGCTAGCGTACGAATGTTTTATTCATTTATATACTTTAAATTTACATTAGGTATATATTTGTAATATATATGTAGATATTTTTTTAATATGATTAAATATTAAATATACATACTTTACAAATTATCTTCGCTAGAGGATATTTTTATTAAGATTTATCAGTGTTTTCATTTAAAAAAACGTTAAAAACAAAAACCAATAAAAAAAATCAGCCATCACGAATCTCCCGCGGCAAAATATAGAAATGCCCCATTTAAGTTAAGACAAAATTACAGCAGTTATGAATATTATAAATATTACTAATACATATATGCATCCAAGTACCTATACTATAGTTACGTAACATTTTTCTATAAATCTTAACATAGATTGTCAGAGATAACCATGAATGGAAACTTAATACTCTTTAATTAAAATACAATAGTTATAGGTAAGTATATATACATTATATAATATAAAAATAAAGTTTTTTCCCATATGAAACATGTATATGTTATATATAATACGCATCGTATGAGTATATAATATTTCCTTTAACATAATCATAATATAAGGGTGATATATTATTACGCACTTTATACAAAATTATTGTGTTCGTCACAGATTGATTCGTTTTGTTCGTCCCTTTATGGACGACTTGTTTTTTGTCATTTATCACACTAAGAATAATATATATATCATAGTTCGATACAAAACTACTTACCTATACATTAAGAGTAATATTTACCTAATCAAACATTAAGTTAAAGAGAAACTGAGAGCTTTCTTGTGCCGTTAACATAAGGGAAAGGGCAAAGGTACCATGACTATGCAGCCAAGTCTGGCGTTTGAACCACTGTAACCTCTCTAACTAAATTACGTTAATAAATTACTCCAAAATAAATGGATATGGAATCAAATAATGCAAGTTCGTGAATTAATAACTAGGACTACTACAGAACAACCCAAAATAGTGTCTAGAGCTCACGATACTGAGAATCTAAATCGTTATAGAGCCTTTCTATTTTAATACAGTAAATATATCATATATCGCTCCGTCGCTAAAAGGATTTCTGAGTTAAGAGTATTTATCTTCTTAATTAATGCAAACTTCATATGAATAATATATGTAAGTATACAATTATGCCAATGTCATATCAATAGAATTATATATTTTTAGTTTTTATACAACGCTACAATAAAATGACGGCTATTTTGCTAAAACTATACAAAGAATTTCTGTGACACTCCAGAATTCATAGTCAGTGTATTGATATTTCCTATATCACTTGTGCACAATAACCAATCTATATCATAAATAAAATACTACACAAAAGTAACTTAATATTAAGTATTTACTATACTTCTATTATGATAGACTTAGATTTCGCCAAAAACCTAGGAATGTATAATATGATGAATACGATAATAAAATTTTAATAATTAGTTATATTAAAATAGTAGTATTTTTTGTACTAATAAACCAACATGATCAGTGTTTTCAGCATTTCTATTTTTTTGTTTTATTATTTCAAACTTTTAGCATTCGATCAAAAACGAAATAAACAGTAAGTGAGTTACTACACTCTGTAGGGTTGCCGCGTGTTTATCTCTATTTATTCAAAGATAATTATTTTAGTAACAATATCTAGGATATAAATTTATATATTGAAAATGTAATTACATGCTTAATTGATATATAACACGTTAACATGTACATATCTATATAATATAATTTTGAGTTGTAATTTATTTGGCACATGAAAACTTTTAATTGTAACCTTACTCAAATATCTAAATCAAGAATACGATATATAGGTGAATTCCTAAAGGTAAATATTTTCCACCGTAATTTTTATGTTTTTTTTATGGTTAGCAAGGCTTTAATAACGCTTATGACAGTGTTTTGTATTAATGGAGTGTACAAGAAATAAAGTTAGGGAAACAACATGGAATACTGCAATGTTAAAACACAAATTAATTTGAATTATGAATCATTAAACGTATGCGAGTAAGCAATCTAACGTTTTATTAAATTTATTAATATCATAAAAATTAAAAGTATATGAATATTGCATCCATCTAAAATATTTTAAGTATTTTCCACAAAACAGTATAATATTTAGGAACTACTAGCCATTTTCAATTAAGTACTTATATGTATTAATTCTCGTATTATTTCATATATTATAAGTATCAATGTATGTTTCAATAATATAATAGTTAAATTTAAATAAGTATAAGGTGTTCTTCCAGTATTACGTAAGCACAATAGGGCCGGGGGTTTTTATGCTTTGTTTATTTTTCATGAAATGAAGGATGGGAGGTCTGAATGGTGATTACATTAGCAAAATTTGCTTATAAGTTTTCTGCTCAAAATTTGGCTCAAGTAATTCTTGGAAGGCCCTTTAATGGACAATTTATCATTTGAATTACTATAAATGATAAATTATGTAAATTACACGTAAAGCCAATGTCTCCAAGTGAATCGAGTGACGGGAGCCCCACCGCGGATAGCTTCGTGCTCTTTCTCCGGTGATATGCAACAAGCAATGCGCTAGAAAAGGATAGACATATTAGAACAGTGCTCATCAAACTCGATGTAGCAAACAATAGTTAATTGAAGTTTAATAAGGCAAGGTCTAACTCCTAACGTAGTGAAAATACCCAAATACATACCTAATGTTCAAACCGAAACCTTATGTTCTTCTGTGTTAAAACGAAAAATATTATTGTAAATTAGATTTTTAGATGTTTTGAAATCAATGAATAAAATGTGAAATAGGTTGTCAAAAATGACTTCATACATTGTTATTTTCATACAGAGCTAGGTGGAATTTGCTTTTGACAGCTTATAAAAATATATCAATATTTAGATGGTATCAACTACCCGATCCGTAAACTGCAGTGTTATCTCACATTTACATATGTGACCCTTCAGCAAAAAAGTGTGACAACTATTACATTAAAACACATTGTTATGTAATGTGGGAAATGCGTTTAATTGACATTTATGTAGCATGTACACTATTCGTAAAGTTGAACGAAGTTAAGCGAATAGGATAGTGTAAGTGATGGCGAAAGGACTGAAATTGTACCTAGGTTACGAAAAATACCATTAAAATGAGATGAGAATACTTTCATTTCATCTAAAAAAAAAGCAAAATTTTGCAATGAGTTTTGCAAAATTCATCAAAAAAGTGAAAAAAGACAAAATCAATATTTCTGTTAAGTACAACATTAACTTTGAATAACTTATAAAAGAGTGAATAAGTTACATTACACAGACCTTTTTTGTAGAACATTTTATTTTCTACAAGAGTATTATTTAAGAGTCGAATAAGCTGTTTAGAAATTACAATATTCCAAGGATTTAACGAAAATCCCATGTTGATCAAATGTGAAACGAAAAATTCCATATATTAAAATTAAGAGCTGCCGTTTTAACAAGGTACTGTTTTCAAGACCTTGAGCAATATTTTCAGAGTAATTTGAAAAAGAAGAGTTTTGACACCACCTTTAAGGTTTATATAGATAGGTGTTACCTGTCTTAAAGTTCCCCGCGTGGTGATCAGTTTGTAGACGGCCACGATTGGTATCATCAGTATAGAGGAGCACGCGAGACCCCAGCCGAGAACAACTGCCCATTGCGGGTAAGTGTAGTGTTGGTATTGCAACGGCTGTTGATAGAGAAGTCCGAAGACAACAACGCCCTGCAAACATACTTGTATGTGACTCGTGTACTACATTATTTAACTAGAGGTGTGCCCGCGGCTGTGCCCGCGTTTTGTATATTCTTCAATGCAGTTTAATATTTTTTTATACGGAACCCTAATTATTTTCGGAACTAAGATAAGGTACTGCCTCGGTGGCGCAGTTGTATTACGCTACGACTGTCGTTCTGAGGTGTCGGGTTCGATTCGCGGGTCGGATAAGTGATATTGGGTTTTCCTGAGCTTATGTTATGTTATATTACTAAAATAAATAAAACTATTTCTCGCAAATTCAAACAGTTACCAGTGAAACTGTGCGTTGAATTCGATTCTAATCGAAATGGGTTTTATTTTTTTTACGCGGAACCTTAATAAATTTCGAAAAATAAAAGTAGGTATCCTAAGTTACGCGGAGTAACTTTAACTATCTACCAAAAAAGTCCCGTTCAAATTTGTCCAGCCCTATCGGAACAAACTGGTTGACAGACAAACATTTTACAAAAATTGAATTTTTGGCATAGGTGTCGTAAATACATTCATATCTATTTACAATCAGACACTTCAATTTTACTTATTAGTATATAGATAAGGGAAACATCTGTCAATTATAATAAATTCTTTTTTGTTGTCTTACATTATGTATATACCTCATCTAGCTTATGACGGTTTGTTCTTAAATATTATCCTTAATATTGTATGGTTTAAGTTGACAAGTAATCTGCTTGCGGTAATTATTTTATACGTTTAATTCGAACTTAGTACCATAGTTTGATCGAATAACAATTTGGCCAAAATGCTGATTTCTTTATTAACGACCAAAATAACAACAATTTTCCATACCATGCTACATTCCAGGTGGCTACCCCTACCACGTTTTCCTAACTGTAAGTAACTTCACTTCACAAAGCATTACTTCGAGAATGTCGTTGGTTACTATTATTATTATTTTTATATAATGCGCAGCACGGTGACTGCACTGGACCTGATGTTAAGTACAGTCCAATCCAAAAAAACAGCAGCGACTGACACTGAACAGAATTCACTGTCAGTCACCGCTGTCATGCTGGCCTGCTTAAATACCTCTTCACGCCTCTTTTGAAGGACCCAATATCATATGAGGGAGGGAACACGCTGACGGGAAGACGGTTCCATAACCGCCTCCTATTAATTATCATCTGGTGTTACTGAAACCTATGGCTACTAATAGTTAACCCTCAAAAGGTCTATATTCCCAAACTACCTCAGTCAAAACTAGGAATAGAATTGGAGCTCTTAGTGATGTATTAGTAATTCTTTCGCAGTAATATTTATTCCGTCAAACCTTAACTACTTAACATCCTTGCTCTTCGGTAATATTATATTATGTGTGAGAATTAAAACTAAGGGCTATAGTTACATATAAAACTCGCTTAACATTGAAACCAAAACAATATATATGTGTGTGTGTATGTAATCGACACGAAATTACGTAATCACCGGCACATAAAAAAGGTGACCTTTTAAGGAACTTGAAATGGCTTCAATCCGCGTGCGATACTGCTGTTCTGAGTGTTTTAATTCTATGATACTAAGTAACCACTAAGTGATCAGTTACGTATGACTAACACAAAAACATGTGAACGCAAAAGATTTGACTGAAAAACAGTTTTACTTCGAAATTTCATACATTATCACGTTCTTAGAATCTTCATTATCATTTCATTTCCACATCGACCAGACTTCCGTCACTCGCTTTCAGTTCATCCCTGCGACCTTCACCAGGTCCTCAGTCAACAAGCAATGTATCCCACTGCTCACTGACACTTTAGTTTCGTGGTTGCATCTTCCATATTTGTAATTTATCAATATCCTTAAATTATTCTTAATTTAAAATTAAAATAAACTCACAATAATGAATACAGGGCTGACAAATTTCCAACATATCCTCCAGTAAATGCCAGGTCGAAAACCAAGCATTTCTTCGACGTCATCAGAGAACCTTTTCAGCCCTGTAAATTGAGAATCGATTATAATTTATCGACATCTTAAACTTTTTAAATTTATTAATTATCACTAGAGCCCGCCTGTGATCGAAATTCGACCATAATTCACAAAAACGCTAACAATTTTGTTTGCTTATCATTGTCTATTGCTTAAAGTAAAACCTTCTCAAAAGTCAATATTCTGTCTACACGGTAAATAAATGTCAAGTCTGACATTGACATGTGATTGATAATGCATTGGTAATCGTAAGGGATAATGATAGATGTGTGTCTGTGTCAAACCAATGTTATTATGTGAACTGTATTGTCTTATTAATTTAATATATTTTTTATGCATAATTTAAAAAAAATATTAGCATTCTGCACTTTTTCTCTATATAAACTATAAGTGTGCGAAATTTCATACTCTTCTATCCGTGCAATTTTCGTAAAAAGGGGTACAAAGTTTTCACTTCACGTGTTAATATTATGATGATAATATTTACCATAGAACCAAGATACAGCGAGTGCTTCAAAAAGCGCCGAACATAGTAGAGAAATACCGGCAGCATATGTATCCAGCAAATGAAACATGTAGATACCTCCCTAAAAAGAAGCGAAAACATAAAATATTACGTCAACATTAAAATAAATAAAGTCATGTGTTTCTGTTAATTAGTTTACCTAGTGGTCAATATTAAACCGAAATCTTAATATGAAATTTGAGAAAAGTATAATCAATTGTTTCCGAATTATGTTATTTATAACATTAAAGCATTGAAAACCACTATTCGAGCAATAAATATCCGCATATTGATAAATAGATATGATTCCAATATGCCAATAGTGTATCATAGTGATAAAAAGCTATTTTTATGAAGAATGCTAACTATTAAACATTAGTAGGGCTTAGTTGATACATATAATACAAAAATAGACAATCACTCCATGAGAAAAAAAAACTTTAATGAAATATAAATCGAGTACACTTTATTTATTCAATTTAGTCCGCGAAAAGATTCTCATGAAATTTAAAAACCTTACCATCACCCCAAAATATCCACTTTTAATCTAAAAGAGCCAGTTGGAAACTATGTTTTATTCACACTAATATTTGTTATTTTATATATTTTTACAATCCATCCGTCCATTCATCCATTCATTCGAAAGACGTCCACTGCTGGACATAGGTCTCCCCCAAAGATCTCCACGACGACCGGTCTTGCGCCAACCGCATCCAGCGGATTCCCGCATTTTTACAATATAAAATTTAATAACAGTAATTAACTAGTTATAACCGATGTTTTCATTTCTTGTCCCTCTTTGACGTTGACGTCAAATCTAAGCGCGCATATATACATACTATATATTTACCTATTATAGGGAGGGATTTACTTCCAGACATCGTTCTGTACTTTAGAAGATTTCTTCGTAGTAAAAGCTACTTTGCATGATCCTTGAACTTATTATCGGGCAAATCGCTAATGTACTTTTAAATCCTATTTTCAAGGATTTAAGTAACCTTTATTACTTACACTGAACTTCGATGATGGAATTAGACTTCTATTTTAAAGTTACACCGACCTTAATTAGTACAGTTTTATAACCAAACAACAAATGGAAAGAATCTTCTTTTTTCTTTTTTTTTTATTAAGTCCCCTTACATCTCAGACATAATCCGAGTTTTGTTTAATTTTTTTGTGGCTGTACCCTATTTTTTTTTCTTTTTTTTTTGTCTCTTTATTGTTGTCATCTTATTTCTATTTTACAATCTTATTCTATTTCTTATCTATGTGTTCATATTGCATTGTGGTTATGTCGAATCTCTATATTTACTTAAATCCTATTTCTAATTTACAATCCTTAGCATTTGACACACAACATATAATACACCTTCAGTTATTCATCATCTTCTATTAAGGGTATATTGCTACTTATTAAAACTTAGGTATAATGATGCATAAGTTGTTTTAGTTGCAGGTAAACTCACCGGAGTGATGTTAATGCAGGCGACGCAGAATGATGCGCAAACTACGAGCAAAGTGAAATGCTCTCGACGGAGCCAGTGGGCACCGCTCGAACGCGCTTGGTCTAGCAGTCCCGTAATAACGCATTCGAGGCCTCCCATCTGCAAACAATTATTTATATACTAAACTAGCTATGTGCCCGCGGTTTCGTCCGCTTTACACGGAACTATATTTTCTTGGTACTAACAGAAACCAAAGATATTTCTCACAAGTTCAAACGGCTGCCAGTAAAAAGTGTGTATTGAATCAGATTTTATTCATAATTATATGAGTTTTTTTTTTTTTTACACGGTACCGTAATTATTTTTGAAAAATAAAAGTCAGCTATATGCCAAAAAAAATCCCGTCAAAATCGGTACCGCCGCTCCTGAAATTAACCAGTACAAAAAGACAGTCAACAAACATTTTAAAAAATTCTATTTTTGGTACAGGTATATCGTATACAATCATTAACGTATTTAATAAAAAGTTGTTTTTTATAGTATATATTATAGTCATATTATAGAATAACATCAAAATGTTACAAACAGACACTACAATTTTATTTATTCCCGAACTTGATAAATAACATAACATAAGCTCACGCCTGTTATCCCCGAAGGGTTAGGCAGAGGTGAAGTAGCGAACTACACCACCCACATTTCGCCAGCTTAGTTCCGTCCTAGATGTGACAGTGGGCGAGCCTGTCGCCATATTGGGCACAAATCCCAGACTCCGGGATGATACTGAGTAGAAAAACCCAATATTACTTGAACCGTCCCGGGGATCGAACCCGAGACCTGAGAACGACAATCGTGCCGTAATACAACTGCACCACCGAGGCGGCATAAACAAACAATCTCGGATAATCAAATAGTCTCGGAGTGGTAATATATTCCTTCCCAGACTTAATTGTTAATGTGGTGGAAAACTCGCTCACAATTAAAATGTAAGATTTAAGAATAATCTGGTAGATAAGTTATCAGTTTTGACGACATCATTATGTCAGCAGTTGATGTTGCTCTAATAAGTTTGACGAGCTTAGATCAGGTTGATAATATAAGATAATATTTAAATATAGTTTTCTTACACCAGAATCTAAGCCAAGCATAATGAGCATGAAGAAGAAGAGCATCGCCCAGAGACTTGCTCCGGGCAGTGTAGCTACAGCCTCTGGGTACACTTGGAATACTAAGCCTGGTCCTGTAAATCAATCACGTCGTGTTAAGAAGCCGGTAAAATAACAACCGGAACAATGGGAAAAATCATTTAAGAAATTCAATGTGAGAAGTAAATAGTTGTGATAAAATCGAAGTGAAAACTGTTTTTTAATTTATAAATTTCATAATTTATTAATTGAAATTATAACGTAAAATATAACGATTGTCTGATTTTATTATTTATCTTTAAGCGCCAGCACTTAGGTGCCATGTTATTTATTTATTTATATGGAAAATCTACAGCAATAAAAAGATATAGCGCCAAGAACATACAACAATTAGCCAATTACAGATTTTCATGAATAGATAATAAATTTTATAGAAAATACACATGTGAATGAAATCGCAACGTTATATCTGACTTATTTTATCCAAAATTTAAAAAGAGAAAATGATAATAAACAGTTAAAAATAGACATTAAAAATTACATGGTAAACAAAAAAAAACTATACTATACTTGACATACTGTAGCATGTTGACGTCATAGAATTAGTAACGCGAATGTATATGTTTTCCCCTACCAAGAATCGCTCAACGCTGCTAAAGAAGTTTTTACTTCAACAATCAAAGAAATTATATTAATAAAAGGATTAAATTATAAAGGCATACATTTATAATTACCTTCAGTTGCAACAGAAGATATCGGCACACCCTGTTTGTGCGACATGAAACCTAGGTAGGTGAAGATAACAAAACCGGAGAAGAACGACGTAAAACAATTCACCAATGTCGTGACTAGACAGTCTCTGAAACATGTCAACAATAACATCAATGGAAATGTAACTGTTGTACCATAATTTAAATCCAGTTTTTAAATAAAAACAACAATGTATTTACTGAAACGTACTTTATTTAAGACGTTGAACTGTTAGTTATAACAAAGACTGATATACTCATAAAATTACCTGTAGCAGTTATTGTGAAATGTATTGTAACTTGCATACGAGAGATGGACACCGAAGCCAGCGCCTACGGAATAAAATATCTGCACAGCTGCATCGACCCATACCTTAAATAAAAGTTATTAAATAATTGGATAAGTAATTGATATCCACATTTTTAAACTGGCAGCCTTTGGTACTGCCAACAAAAGTGAAAAATCGAAACCTTGGAAAAACTGTGTTTTTTATTGTTTAAATTTATTAAATAAAATCAATAACATAACCTAACATTTAACATTTGTCTGGTTTTGACATCTATTGGCACTCCGAGCAATAATTATGCAGATTTATATAGTTTACACATAATCAAAACATACGCAAGGTTGCCTAAGTATAAATTTTATTATTTATCTCTGAGCGCCAGCACCTATACGCCATTCTATACTTGTACTGTAGCACGTTGACGTTGAACGTCATAGCATTGGTAACGAGAATCTATAAGTTTTCACCTACTGAGAATAGCTCAACGCCATTAAAGAAGTTTTCGCTTCAAAAGTAATCTTGAGAATTTACTTGGGTATCCTTCAATCTCGCGAGTTCAGGTTGCAGATAGTAAGCGATTCCTCGAGTGGCACCTGGCAATAGCAGACCACGGGCCAATAGTATAGACAGAACCACGTACGGCATTGTTGCTGTCATCCAGACTACTTTACCTGAAATTACTTCAGGTATTATAATCAGATCACTGAATATTATATGTGCAAACTCGATAATACACCTAAAACTTTTAAATTAATATTTTTTGTAATGATTTTGCAACTACTGTCGGTAATCAATCAGTATGTTGCCGAAACAAATTCTAAATAACCATAATCACTATCATTTAATGTTCTTCTGTTAGACAGAAGCCTTTCACCAAATCTTTTATTTTTATATGTATATGTTTTATTTGTATATGGTTAACACTACAGTCATTAAAAAATGTTCCATTTTTAAACTCTTTGCGAGTTCGCCTTATGTTACTTATGTTATAATTTTAAATTATGTTATAATCTTTTTTAGTTTTTATTTCAAACATAACTCTACCAGTTTCTACCTCTACCATCTTTAAAGCCCTAGTAATGATATCCTCAATATGAGTGCTTGTTAACAGCAGCTGTTATGATAAATGCTATTCATTTATCGTATTAAATTTATTTTTTTAAATTTCGTGAGTGCTACTTATTCATTACTATTAAGTAGTTAAAATTATGTAAGACCAATTTTTTATGTAATAACTGAATACTTACCAGAACTCTTAACACCTTTGAATAGTGATAAGTATAAAGTCACGTAAACTAATCCGAGGCAAACAGCTAACTGCCATTTGGGTAACCCTAAATCATTTAATCCTTCCGAATGTTGCATTTCAAGTACGGCACGACTGAAATACAATAGAAAGAAGACAGAATTGAAATATTACGTTGTTCCTATTTAGCACAACATAGAAATAGTTTTACTTTAGTTTTAATCATAAATTGAAGCTGTCGCTACAATAAAGCCTGACATCTTACAGAAGGTTACAGTGAAGTAGGTAGCCATACAAAAAATGTAGAATTGCCAATAAAGGTATCACTTTCGTGTTTATTTATCTTTTTGTCTATCTGTTTCTACTACATTCTCTGTTCATGCAAATTTCTTAGTGATGATTTTTAAACTTTTCACGCATCCACACTTTTACTCAGTACTTGTTTTTTTCTCAACATAAGTATATTATCTGTTGATTCAAAATATACTAATATACCCGTGGCTTTTTCATTCTTAGAAATTCGCATTATTTACGTTTTTACGGAGTAAAAAGCTTAATTTGTCACTTAATTAATCAATATGAAAATAATATGAACTACTTTGATAAACTCAAAAAAGTGTGTTTAGGACGTCCATAAAAAAAATGTTAATTCTAATATTATTCGGTGCATATTACGATAAAACCACAGGACTTTGACTAATAAAATTTAAAGGGAAGTATTAAAATACATAACAGCTTGTTTTCGTTCTATTTTTAAACCCCAGGCAACTTACTGGAAGAATTCCGAAGCAGGTGTAAAATGTGAAAGTGGCCCTTGATACTTGAGGTCGGTTCTGTTGGTAGAATTAATCCTCGCCGCATCCCAACATTGTTCCGTATTCCAAGAGTTGTCACAATGCACCCAGGGTAACTCCGAACGTGCTGACGATACCAGAAAATAGAACGCCCAACCTGAACACAATAACACTTTATGTTTAAAGTAGTTGACCAGGATAACTTCGTCTGCGTCAAATCGGTTATTACCGGTTCCAATTGTATTTCCAAACTATCCAGGATCATTTTGCTATATATAATTCCATTATTTCAAACCGTTCAGGCAGCACACGCTATATTATAGAGTTTTTGCTGACTTCAATTAAATTTATTGTGATTAATGATTGAAAATACATAGTTAACAAAATAAAATATATACTCGTACTCTATAGCACTCAGGGATAGTATACTTTTCTAAGAAAGAAAGAATTTTCGGATTAAACTCAAAACCAGATCTATAGTACCGCAGCTTACCTCAAAAATCCAAACTCATAAACTTTATCTCCTTATAATGTTAGTATAGATAAAGTAACAATAAAAGTTACAATCATGGATATCTCTATCACGCGGTATTATAATAAAAGAAAAGATGGATCTCTCGCTGAAATAATTGGTAATGATGATAATTAGGAATAAACCAATGGCATAGTATAGACCAAGATTATCTCTATGTAACTTCATGTATTTCTTTAAGTATATGCTGATCGTTCCAATTTTATATATGTTCTTAAAGAATATGGTTCAAAAAAATGTTTACCGATAATGACGTTGTAGTAGAACGATACATAAAAAGCAACCATCACCGCGCAGAAACCGACACCTGGAAGAAAAGAACATAGATAATCATGGTTGCTTGTCTTCTTGCTACAACTGCAATAAACAAATAAATCACATAAACCTCGATTTTATGGTCTTAAACTTGTCTTCAAATGGTTTTATTATAAATAGAATAAAAAAAAAAGTAGATTATAATTAAATAAAGTACAGTTGCATCATTCAGGACCTTAACAGTAAAATGTCGAGAAGGATGGCAGAACTTAGTAACAATATCTATTACAAATTCCAGTTACATTTACGAGTTTAGAATGTATTAATAATAAGAATTAGTACCATCCATCTATTCAACCGAATGACGTCCACTGCTGGACATAAGTTTCCCCCAAAGATCTCCACAATGACCGGTCTTGCATCCAGCGGATTGCCTCGATCTTCACCAGCTCGTCGGTCCACATTGGAGGCCTATCCACGCTGTGTCTTCTGGTGCAAAGTAGCCGTTCGAGAACCTGTAGCCTCCATCGGGCATCGGTTCTGTGTGCAATGTGGCCAGCCCACCTCAAACTAGCCCCCAGCACTAGTACATGAGATTCTAATTTAATTCTCAGGAAAAGGACTATTGACTGGACTTGCAAAGATTTCTTTTTACATAATTACTGACCTTCATCCGATGTTAAATATAATCCTAGAACGATATTGACCACCGATAAATAAGATTGTTTAGTCAGGCTATATCATAATGCCGGCCTACATCTATCGTAGCTAAAGCACAGTTAAAACGTGGATCTCGCAACTTAACGTGCCTTAACGCATTACTATGGTTGTGATCCAGTTTGCATATCCTTTTAGCTACTTCATGCTGAGAGCAATTCTCAATTTCAGTTTCCAGTACACCATCTATCTATATAGGTAGCTAACCAAGAGGCACCAATGAATTCTCTTGTTAATTTGTTATTGTATCACAACTAACGTTATTTTTTCATTTTTATTTCACCAAAACCTTAGGTTTTGCAGGATGGGGGGGGGGGAGGCGGTTACAGCCTTGAGTAGTAATCACTCCTCTCCCCTCCCGGATGTTAATTGCTTCTCTTTGAGAGGCGGGCTAAAAGGTGGTTGGGGAGAGAGCCTGTGGGTCAGGCATCGGTATTCTCCCCCCCATCCCCACTGGGCTTAAGAATGGACGAGGCCCATTGGGCATGCCGCAGGGGGCGACGCGGTGCATGCCATGGCGATCCCGTATCGCTCCCATCTCGAATGCGGCGGGCGGGTCCGGGGAGTTTAGTGGGTATTTCCAGACGCTTCACGTCCGGGTGAGTCCCACACTGGAGCGAAGACGTCCCTCCCCTCCCCCTTTACCCATTGCATTGGGGGACTTCGGTTTCACTAATGCAATCGGTAAGGGTAATGCGTAAATGCATTTGCCCTCGTCAAAAAAAAGGTTTTTAGGTTTTGCAGGATTCGAGGTCGTTTATTCGACGTAATACCTAAATTCATTGCCTTTAACCGACATTATATTTTTAACTTCAAACCTTTTAACCTCAAAAATGTACTAACCTTTGAACAGAGGGCAGATCTTCCAAATAGTGATTGGTCCTTGCCGATGGTACTGACCGAGTATGAGCTCCATGTAGAATAAAGGGACTGCGCCAAATACGAGCATCAACGTATACGGAATCAGGAAAGCGCCTTAAATATCATACGAGATATTACCTTCTTACACACAAACAACAATTTGTATCTGAAGGGATTATGACGTAGTTGATATTGCGTCAGGATTCCGCATCTACTGTAAAATCAGTCTGAGCTTTCAGTGAAGAAATCATCGTGAGTAAAACCATCGCATAGTGGTAGGCATTTTTTAATAAAGCCCCACTGGGTAGCTGCCACCCTCAAGTTTGAAAACCTGTCGCCAAATACCAATAGGTGTGCATCACTTGAGAACCAGTAATTTAAGGCTTAGTGTGTTTACCATCCTGGACCAAACTGTCTCTTAACATGAGGTGAAATCAACATCTCTATCATTTTTAACTTCAAACCAGATTATAGATTTTATGGATATTTTACGTGACAAATTAATAATAAAAAACTACAATCTTATTGTAATAGTGAACTCTATCTACGCATCCATTCAACCAAAAGACGTCTACTATTGGACATAGGTGTAAATGAATTAAATAAATGTATTTATTTATTCGTTTTCAATTAGACTATAATTGAAGCAACTTTAATTTGTTAAGTTGTAGAAATTAATAAAAGAATCTTTAAATAGTACACATATAATGTTAGCTATTAGGGATATTTTATAATTTAAGTTTTTTTTTTTTAGTTTTGAATAGTTTACCTCCTCCATTTCTATAACAGAGATACGGAAACCGCCACACGTTTGCAAGATCGACTGCAAAACCTATTATGGACAATAGGAAATCCGCTCCGGTACCCCACGTTTCACGTCCGTCTGAAGTCTCTATAAATAAATAGTAAAGAAAATAAAGCAATCTTGTATTAAATGTAACGTCATGATATAAAGTTGTCCAACACATTATAATAATTTACTTATGAGCAAGTTTATATTTTTCAAAGATATTCAAAGCAACATTTATTAAATTAAAATCGGAAGTTTTTTATATTTTATTTTTGTCTAGCTGTGCTTGCGACTTCACCCGCATGGAATTCAGATCATCTGCAGACTATTTTCTACCTTATAATTAAAACTACCTGTATTAAATTTCATGTTTCTTACTTTATAAATGACAAACTTTCCTTATGGAATTACAACCCCTAGCTCATACCAAAAAGGTAAATTTTTGAAAAATGGCGATATACGTGTAAATTTATTTCTAACCAGAAGTATGTATATTAAATTTCGTGTTACTTATTATGAAGATGATACTTCCATACAACGATTTATCCCTTATTTTACCCCACTTATGGTTGAAATTTCCAAAAATCCTTTCTTAGTGGATGCTTACATCATAAGAGGTACCTATTGTCAAAATTTCATGTTTATAGGCCCAGCGGTTTAGGTTTTGCGTTGATATCATTCATCAACTCAGGTCAAGCAATTTTGTACTTATAGATGAATATTTAGTTAAAATGGTAGCCATCTTGATAGAACTTTTCATGGAGTTTTTGATGCTACCTAGAAGACTTGTTCCGTATTATTAATTCCAATACTCTTCACTTGTGCACAGTAACCAAACATACGATTCCATGCAAAATGCCACAAAAATTACAAAATAACGAAGGTAAATGAAAAAAAAAAATATCACGACAAATTGAAACTCAGCCAAAAAATCCAATTGTTACATTTTATCAATTTATTAAACAAAAGTTACACAAAACAAACTATGTACAACTAGAAAATGTTAAAAATACTGTTACCAGTTTTAATACTGTTTGTTCTTATCCTCTTTGACGTCTCTGTGTAGAAGCATTCCTCTTCGATTTGTATTTTAGGCTCTTCTGAGATAAAAACATTAAATTATAAAAATATGTACATATTTTAATAATCAAGATTAAAAGAAGACTACAAGGCACATTACTGTAAACGTAGGCTTAAACCCACCTATCCAATTCTATATTGAGCCTAAGCTTTCGGTTAAGGAAAACATCGCGAGGAACCATAGCATGGAGGTACATTTTCTAATAATGTTTGTTTGGGTTGCCAAACCAACCGCATGTTTAAAAACCCGTCGCCAAGCACCACTAGATGTGTTCCGGCAGCATACCTTCAGAGACGGTACCATTCTGGGTCATATCGTTACTTAACATCAGGTGTCAATGTAGTCAAAGCGATCGACCTATAAAGTAATACATAAAATAAATTGAATATTCATGTTTTTCCTGTTTTAACGCTATATAAATAAACATTAAACATATGTTTCAAATCTTCCCGTATAAACTGAATACTGTACTGGAACAACTCAATTAATCATTTTATACACAAAAAAACAATTACGTACTATTGTTTCCTAAAATATGACGAAACTTACTTTTATAACACGATAAGGTAACCATTGATCCCTTTGTTGATTTGTGATCTGAAAATGGCAAAGATTTTATCAAAACATAAGTATAAAAATGTACATTAATTAATACCTTTGCTTCGTACAAAAAAACCGTAAAATTAAAACGAATTTGACTGAGATTATTTTTATGACATAACCAAATACGACAATATTGATGAGATTTAGGAAATTTCCTACTCGAAAATCGTAACTAGGACTTAACATTTATTGTGTGGCCATAAACTGCTCTTTTCTTAAAGGATTGTGAATTTCAAGTGTCTTTATTCTTTGCTAGAGTATAATTTATTTTTTAATTATTTTGATCCAACATTATAATTAAATTAACAATAGAACGTAAATAAGGTTCTAATTATTTTTATCCCAACGAGACATATTATTTCTTATTAATGAAGTTCCTGATTTTTTTATAGTACAGCCGTCTGCCTGGATTTTTTTAAAATCATAAATTATAAATATTAGATATCTATTGTTTATTGTAGAAAGAACGGATAC
The DNA here is from genome assembly GCA_014132275.2 of Samia ricini. Taxonomy (NCBI): domain Eukaryota; kingdom Metazoa; phylum Arthropoda; class Insecta; order Lepidoptera; family Saturniidae; genus Samia; species Samia ricini. The sequence continues at coordinate 14,008,763 of AP028158.1, forward strand.
TTAAAATTTAGAGTTTCATTAGTAAAATTAATGGCAGGTAGTGAATGACGAGATCCTGTAGAAAACTGAAATCTTAAGACATTTCTTAAAATAGAGATAGTTGGTGGTATCTCTACAAAATCCACATACGAAGGTACGATCTTCAGTATTCTGGAAGCAGCTGAGAGAAAACACAATTTCACAAAAAACATAATGCTTCTTTGCATTTGAAATTAGAAGAACGCGGAAGAGGAAGGTTATTATTTATCAGGTTTACAGGTTGGTAAAAAATATCATAGTATGAATATATTTTCATTTATACTCATAATTATTTAAAAAAAAATTGAAGGTACTATGTCTTTTAAGGTGACAAAGTAATTATTTAATTACTTTTAAAAAGGTTTAATCTAAGGAAGGCATTCTATATACTTTTATTTAAATAATTATTCCTTACTACCTGTCCAATGACCCTGTACGGAATAACTCCCATTCCCTCAAGTACGGGCCTCTTAATAACGGCGAAGGCATCCGACCGAGCCGCGTTTACCCCGCCATAATGGGATGCCGATGCGGAAAAATTCCGCAATAATTCCTGTTAGGTGCCAACTCTATTGGAATTCAAAAATGGAAGCCGCACTCACTAATGCACGGCACGGCAATCGCTTCGGTTAGGACTTGGAATCATATTCTAAGTGCAAGAACTTTTTAAATGGAGAATTTAAAATGCAATCGATAGTTTTATAAACTTTTTAGTACTCTTAATGATGAATGATTTATATATTTTATATTTGTGTTTCAAGTATAGTTTATTATTAATAATGAAACTATAGCACGCCATCTACGTATTTAAACTATCACCAGATGAAAAAAGGATTATTATCTCATAATTGAAAGAGAGATATAGGTTAATCATAAGATATAAAAAGAATGAAAAGGAGATTCACTTCTCTCGAAAGTCTAAATTAAATAATAAACGATATGCAAATAGTATCCACTTTCACTTCATTACTCATAAAAAGGTTCATCATTAGATTCGTAACAGAGGTTACAAAGACTTCAGGGTAAATCGATCTTTTTTTTGATGTTCCTAATTTAAACTTTATTATACCAACGCGGAATTTAAAAATTGAACAGTAATCAATAAGTTTTTAACCCCGGGTTATAAGAGGTTTTTAAAATTAATTGTTTTAGAACATTCGAACAAACAGGCTTAATCACTAGTATCTCTAAATGTGTCGAAATATTTATTACAAATTTAGTGTTTATTTTATCCCATGTCGTTTTGAAAAATGAATAAAGTTTACACTAAAAAGGTTGTTTTTTTCAAAATTCTCAAGAAATTTGTTTTGCCCGATAGTGAAATATTTTCAACTTGGTATTGTATTATACAATAATTCGAAAATCATTATTCAAAATAAAAAAAGTTTACGCTCAAGAAATTGCTATAATATAATGCTAATACTGCAATAAACAGAAGATTATTAAAAAGTATAAGGAAGGCACAGGAAACTTAAGTTGCAAGTTATTGCCTCTCAACTATTTATTTACCCACTCGTGACCGACTGGGTGGAAAACTTTGTTTACTCGCAGCAATTGAGAATGAGATTTATTGTAAAATCAGAGATTTATTTACAGGTGTTTCTGTCAAGTAGAATAGAGTATATTTATTTGATATTTCTATAATTTACTACAGATTTCTTCTGGAAATTTAGAAAACATATTAATTTTTCATTCAAATGTGAATATAGAATACAAACTGTACATTTTGCAGTATGCATATGAAGACACATTATACCATGCATGCAATTTTCGAGTGTTAATCTGTAGAAAACTATTAAACTGATTTGAATGTAATTTTCAGCTTACCACAGGAGTGGACATTAACCCTTGAAGTTTTTTTGTTATATTTTAGTCTAATTTTATTTAGTAACAAAATTCAGACGCACGTCTTAACGCGGACCTCTAGTGGTTTTGAGCCTTTCGTTTTAACCCTTTGAGCACTAACCTGGCGTTTTCGCCAGCTTTCCATTGTTTTCCTATTGTCTTCCTATTGTCTCATTTTTATGGGTAATCGACATATTAAACATTAATTTGTTTTCTAATATTCGAGTTATCACTTCTGCCGTCAGTCCCCATGGTTGCCTAGTTTTTTCTGTTTCCTTCTTTAATATGAATGGATACGGACGTATACTCAACTGCAGCCTTTGTTATCAGAGTTAGTTAAAAACGAGGAGTTAGTGGTGACTTACCAAATGCTCTAGGCGTACTGCTAGCTGAACAGTAGCCATCGTCACGGACACTTCGGCCTCCGGGTGTTCCACCAGCTCCACGATTCAGCAACGCAGGGCTAGCTCTCTGCTCTTCATAAGACGGTGCCGTGTGGGTTATTACAGCACTACCGCTAAGACTTGCCTGGATTTCATTAAAAAGAACTCACACTTAAGTTGGAAATCTATGGTCATGATCCGGTAACAGCAGTTCTTTTTGTTTTGCCCAAATTAAATTCGGACGCAGCGTAAAGCCTTTTTCTCGAATAACTACCGCGTACCGCGTACCAAAAGATGTAGTGTGGTCAGCCCCCTCACAAGGTGGTCCGATGACCTGGTGAAGGTCGCGGGAATCCGCAGGATGCGAGTGGCGTAAGGTCGGTTGTCGTGGAAATCTTTGAGTAGACCTATGTCTAGGTATTTCGATTGAATGAAAGACGGTAAAGCATTTTAAACCAACGAAAAAAATACTTAAACACATACATCATTATCATCTCACTCTTGACAATAGATGGGATTGGTAAAATATTTTTCCACTCTTCTCGATCAGACGTCATCTCAATACTGATGGGTTAAAATTGTACAAACTATTTTTTCATCCATACTTTCTCTAGTATTTCCGAAACCTATACAATTATACATCTATCCGTCTTCACATTTAACATTCTTTTAATGACGCGACTTTCATCTCTCTTCATAAAATACCAATACCACACTAACCTATTACGCCTTAATTTTTCCATCAATGATGTTATTTTCAAGCTTCTAAATCCCAATTAACATGTGAGACACTAGATATTATCTGATCGTATTCTATTCCACCTTTCTTTTTATTGGCTTTGAAGTTGTCTGCACAACGAGTTTCATATATCGTGTATCTGATACGATATGGCAGAAGTCATTATAGAAAGACGAATATTTAATTTGTAAAACAGTTCAGTATTCACAACAGTAATATTTATAATAATACTATTGTTGTAGCTATAAGTAAATATAATTTGTCAGAAAGTGTCCGCCAACACGTGTTTGGTTGTTCAACTGTCAAAACAATCTCGTTCACTCTCATTCGTTCATGACCGATGACCAACAAACAATATTTAAACATAATACATGAGTTCGATAAACGCGTATGCACTTTACTATGCGTTGCTTCATTGTTTGTTTGTGGACCAACATTTCGTTTATCGAAACAGAATGAGTATCTTAATAAAGAACTACAGAAGATAAATTTTGCACCGAAGAGTGGTGTAACTAAATTTGGATATTACGCAATGATAAATATAAGAAACGCGGGCGCAACCGCGGGCACACAGCTAGTATATTATAAGATTTTATACATACCATTGTCTGTATTTTGTCATGGTATTCATTTTCATAGCTGATATGCCTTGATCGCGAAGGCAGCGTACTTGTTAAATCAGGCTTTGAGATAATTGCGTCGTCGCGGTCCTCCTGATCCTGGTGTGTGAATATATTTTAGTTAAAAACCCATCACTATATATATCTACACATTTCATGTAAAGGATTTGTAGGGATATCTGCAAAATTACAACGATTTTTAAAGAGAATAACTAAGTAATAAGAATCGATTCATATGTTCGTTTAATAAGAAATAGTGCTCGCTTGTGATCGAAATTCGACCGTAACTCATTAAAGTATAAGGTTTTTGGAAAAGAGTAATAATGAATTTTAAAATGTTCACAATTCTATTCGTATTTTTTTTTCAATTGCTTAAACTAAAACCTTAAAAGTGAACATTTTGCTTACGTGGTAAATAAATGTCAAGTATGACAATGACACGTGATTGATAATGCATTAGTAATCGTGTGTGTGTGTCGTGTATGTGTTGTGTCAAATACATAATAGTGTGTGTAATATTGTTTTTTATTGACTGAATGTATTTTTCATGCATAATTTTAAAAAAATATAAGCTTTCTGCTCTCCTTATATAAATTGTAATTGTGCGAAATTTCATACTCAAACAGCAATTTTCGTAAAAAGGGGTACAAAATTTTTGCTTCAATATGTATTTATTGGCATGTAGTAATTTTCATTAATATATCGATTAACGAACCTAGTAAAGTTAAAGTACAAAATGGTTTAATTTTGAAGATTTTGAATCCGAAATTTGATGAGAGTTTTTTAATACAGACATCAGATAACATTCTTTTCATACAGCCTTATAAGTTTTTTTACATTAAATCTGTAAATACTGAGTACCCCAAGGTACTCAAGATAAATTTCGAATCTCACAATAAAACTCGATCTTTCTGTAAAGGAAAACATCTCGGTGACATCATAACATGGTGGTAAGACATTCTATAACTTTATGATAGTAGCTACGAAATTCAAGCTGCAAGTAGCATAGTGTATCATCAACTTCAACCACATAATCACCATACCATTTGATTATAACCAAACGCAATAGTGACGATTTAAGGGAATTGAAATGGGTTAGCAGAGATTTTATATTTAATTTTATTATAGGCAGATAGCGATGTCAAGGTAAAGTCGAAAGTTATCCATGTAAACAGGTATTAGTTGTAATCTATCCGGCAATTGCACAAGTCGTGCTCGAATCCCCATCTGGGGAAACTCTTGCAACCGCCGCCAGCGCGATACAACGACACTGCATACATTAGCATCATATGCATCATACGCAAGGTACATAGGTTATGTAAAGGACCCCTTATTAGTTTACATGTTTACTAACCGTTAGATTAGCTATAGCTAAAAAAATCCACGGAATTTTTAACACGGGTAGCAGCTCAAGCCGAGATTCGTACCATTTTGGTGCCTTTGCGGTTACTACTATTTTTGGGCTGTAAAGTTCGGTGAAGCTATCTGGTCAACAGGTTTTATCAGTTTATAAACAAACGCGAATATTACGAAATGTTAAATTAATTATACATACAGATTCTCTACGGGGTGAAGAACAGCGTCGAGAGTCGCTACTGGATGACCTATTGCTTGCTTCTGTAAACAATGACAGAAATGTGACCAATTTATAAATTTATAAGGAACTTCATTTACCATCTTGAACTATGTTATCAATATCAGATGTGACTGAGATTAAAACGCTGAATCTAAGTAATTCTTATTAGAATCTAGATACTAATAAATAAAATTGAAGTGTATATTTGTATTATAAAAGTATCAATTTTTTTACTATTATAAATACATATAAATACATATGAATACAATGTCTATACCAAAAATACAATCATTAATTTTTTTGTTTGCCTGTCTGTTTTTTTGTTCTTGTTAATGTCCGGAACGGCTCGACGTATTTGGACGGAACTTTTTTTGGTAAATAGCTGAAGCTACACCGCGTAATTTAGAGTACTTTTAAATTTAGGAAAATAATTAGGGTTCCGCATAGAAAAAGCGCAATGAAGAATATATAAATCGCGAGCGCAGCCGTGAGCACACAGCTAGTTATTTATATTGTACTTATCGTTATTATGTTACACATATTACAATTCACGCTAATCAGTTTTTCAAATGCAGATTTATTCTTTGTTTGAACTTTCGTAGATATGAATTGATTCAGACGTATATTCGTCTGCAGCGTTTGCTACTAGTGTTAGTTAAAGACGTATTATAATACCCATAGACAGTTACACTTTTCGGTTTTTTTCAAAAGGCTTCAGCTGATATTCCTCCTTTTTCATTAATATTCCTTGTATTCGGTATTCGGAAGTCGAGTTTCACGGGTCGAGTCAAGTGGATACAGCGCTGCTAATTGATACAGTTTCGACAATCAAGGTTCATGCGTTCAAACCTCGTATTTTCAATGGATTCCGAATGAAGCATTTATTCGTTATCGATCGAAGGCACTTTCATTACTTGTTGATAAATAACCGGTCTATATTTATTATGTACTAGTTATGTCCCCGCGGCTGCGCCCGCGTTTGATATATTCTGCACTGCGTTTTTATATTTATTTTTTTTTATTTAAAGAGAAAACAACAGCATTTTTCAATTTATACATAGATAAAACAGGTTACACAATACTATAGCCATTTACAGTTTTCTACTACATTTTATACGGAGCCCTAATACATTTTTAGTACTAAGATAAAGTAAAAAATTCTCATAAATTCAAGCACTTGTCCGTAAAACTGATCATTGAATCGGATGTAATTAAAATTTTTAAGACTATTAATTTTTTTACACGGAACCCTAATTATTTTCGAATATTAAAAGTGTCCTAAGTTACGCGGAAAAACTTCTGCTATCTACCAAAAAAAGTCCCGTCAAAATCCGTTAAGCCGTTCCCAATACCCGGAACAAAAAGACAGACAGACAAAAATATTAAAAATTGTATCTTTTACATAGGTATCGTATATACATCCACATCTATTTAACCCCTTGAGCACTAACGTGGCGTTTACGCTAGTTTTTTTTCATTGTTTTCCTATTGTCTCATTTCTATGGGTAAACGACATATTAAAATAAATAAAAAATTTGGCTCGTAAACCTACTTCAAACACCTGATATCTTCTGGGACAGCAATTCGATATACTATTTTGTTAAAATTTCTTCGTTCCAGTTAAGTAAGTTTCACTGTCACTTCTATACTATCGTTTATAATATTTAAAAAAAAACATTAAGTGTTTTTTAATGTATTCTATTTATATTATGTATATTAGATAGCGATGATTGCGCAGTTGGTAGTGCGGCCGGTTTGCGCGTCAATGGATACTGGTTCGAGCACATTTATCCAAGTCTAAAATCAGCCTAAGCTTTCGGTGAAGGAAAATAACACGAGGAAACCATAGCATGATGCCAGGACATTTTCTAATAACGCCCGCTTGGGTAGCTACCCTCAAGTTAGAAAACCTGTCTCGAAATTCCAATGGGTGTATAACGACAATATTACTTGAGAACCAGTACTAGGCTTCATGTATTTACCACCCTGGACCACGTCGTCACTTAACATCAGGTGAGATTGTGGTCAAAGCAACTTATATACTAGCAACTAAGTATATGTAAACTGACAAATGTTTTTTTTTTATGTATCTTGCTATTATTAAAAAGTAATATAACTACTACATTAAAATGTATATTTCGTTTGAAATCAAATGATCGTGTAGGAAATTATTACCTCGGCTCGTATCTCTAAGCTCGCCTGCACCCACAGTGTTCCCGGATACGGGCATACCCGCCATTGCGCCCGCTACGCTGCCCGCCTCTTCATTTCTCCACACCTGCTAAATTAAAAAAAAATAATTAATCCATTTCATACCTTGAAATTAATGAAAAAGAAATTAGCGTTATTAATTCTGTCTTTAGGCAGAATGAATTAAATCACTCTGTATATAGTACATACTTCGGTTTTACATTAATGAGGAAATTTAGTCATATTGACTTGTATTAGGTACTCAATATTGATCGATTCTAATCTTCAATGCAGCCTCAATCATATTCTACATTTTATACTAACCTCATAAATCTATTATATTATCAATAAATACCGTAATGATAATTATATCTAAGTCATATCATATTAATGTTAAATTGAACTAGAAAACTATTATTTAACCAAAGAATGATAAACTATAATCTTGTGCAGTACTAACCTGTAATCATAGAACTAATACACTCAGAACGGCGGCAGTCGTCGCACGTGCAAACTATTTCAAATTGGCCTTAAAAGGCCACGTTGCGTTCCGGTGTGATTACGTAATTCCGTGTCGCTTACACACAAATATACATTTTGTTTTTAATTCAATATTGAGCGATTTTTGTACGAAACTATCGTTCTTAGCGTAATTACACTATGTCTGTAATGTCATTTCTGGCGAGTATCCTACTTATTGATGTTGTGGGTTGTTAACAGTTAATATAGTCAGTAGTTGAAGGTATTTGCGGTAAACCGAACTTGGATCTCACGCTTAATTACATTTGTGGCGAGCCAACTTACTCTTAATTCATTTTAAAGCCAAAACGTTAACTGAAAAACAAAACGGAAGGATTTTACGATTGTGTTAACACACGTATCTACCTAATTAGTGTTACATATTTTCCATTCACATTTTAATACAGTTTTTATATTTGATTATAAACGATATCGTCATTCTATCACATACAAATATAATTAACTACATACAGGTCTATCTATAGAAATAACGAGACAATCAGATCTGTACACTGAAGATATTTAAGAAAAAATACAATGCAGTGCTTCAGATTCGACTACAGAACACTATTCAATAGTTTTACAAATGTCAGTCTGTCTGTATGTTTATTAATTTGTCCGCTAACCACGCAAAAACTACTGAACCGACTACGATGAAAGTTGGATCTATGGGGAATTGAATTACAAGCCAGTACAGCTAAAGACATATCTAGTATAAAAATAAACTATTACAAAACAGCTCGCTACCTTTTTCTTCTCTTTATGTCCATTGATTTTTCTTTAGCTATATTATAGTGATAAGCAAGCTTATAGCGTTATCAATAAAGTAAAGATTTGAAACAGTTATCTTACTACAATTTTCGATAACGATCCACTGGGTTGATCAATACTCCTTTCAAATAAGCATATAATAATACTTAGCACGTAATTAAAAATACACATAACATAAGCTCACGCTTGGTATTTCCGAAGGGTTAGACAGAGGTGAAATAGCGAACTACAGCACCCACATTTCGCCGAGCTTAGTTCCGTCCCAGATGTGAGCCTCTCGCCATATCGGGCACAAATTCCAAACTCCGGGATGATACCGAGTAGAAAAACCCAATATCACTTGACCCGACCTGGGGATCGAACCCGAGATCTCAGAACGACATTCGTACCTTAATACAACTGCGCCACCGATTCAGTCTTAATTAAAAATAGTAATTAAAACGTACCTACGAATTTAATTATATAATAAATTAACATCCGAAAAGCTTGCAAAATAGGACTCATTGAAAATTAGCTTACCTCGTAAGGTAAAAGGCGTGATAATACGTAATTATTAATTAAAGGTCTAAGTGGCCTTGAGTACCCATCGCACACAACCTTCACCTTGATGAAGGTGAGATATCTCGTGGCAATGCTTAATTAAAATAGGAACACATCAAAATATGATAAGGGAAATTAAAAAACTTACATGCCTCGGACATAATGCTAGCTTATTATGATCGCGATGACGGGGAAAACAAATGACAGTCAGCGGGGACTGCAGACAAAAGTGAAAACCGAAAATGATGAGATTAAAATACTGATTTTTTTTTATAAAATATATTTCCGAAATTAATTGTAGTAGCAATAATTTAACTCAATTTTCAACATTATTTGCAGTTTGTATATCATAAGAATAAATTAATGAACGGAGGAGAAAAATATAATAAAATATTTTATCTTTGCTTATTTACATTTTTTTTTAAATTTTGATCCCTATAAAATATAACCTTACGTAAAGTAACCTTTACGTCAATAGATACAATGTTATTTTTAATTTCCATTGTATCGTATCCTTAACTTTTAGGATATATGATAGTCGTAAAATATTAATTGCACCATATAACAAACATAACAATATGTTTCATAATATCTGTTATAAAACATTATACGTTTTTATACGACCAAAATGCTTTAGGAGCGTAATATTCGGAGAGATTAATTCATTTTTCTTGGTTAATTTCGTTTTTGTTGTGAGACATTGATTCATTGACTGGCGGCGAATTTAAGATTTCTGCTTTAATATTTTACAGTTTGTTTTGACTTTTGTTATGTATTTATTTAATAATAAAATTTGACTTCGCCAGTTTTTTTGAAATAATTAATTTAACAACATATAATGGTTAATCAAAAATGTAAATAAATGTAAATAAAGATACTGGTGATCATTTTATCTTGAATATTATTTCACTATTCACAATTTCACTATACTATCATTAGAAGCTATTATTTATTACATTCCTCAGGCAATAAAATATGTATATGCTAAACCCTAGTTAAAAAGTATAATGTATTATTAAAAAAAAGAACATTACACATGTTCTTGCACGTACCTGCACAGAGTACAGGTGTGAGAAGTCAAACTCTTTTGACATTCTCTAATTTAAAATAATAAGACAAATTATTAGTATATATAGATATCAGAGACCGAGAAAGAGATAAAAAATATACATGCTCACTTTTTAAAATACAGTCATCGGCTTTAGTTTTGAAGGAGAAAACAGAGGAATACGAAGAGAAATTTTGTCTATTTTACATATGTATTATCAGCCCGAGCTGCAGTTGTCCCTTTCGCGTTTTATGACTCTTTCATAGGGGCGCAACGCGATAACAATAGATTTCTGAAAGACGTATTCTTCAAATTTGTTGCCGATCGCGTATCCTATTAATATCTTGTAGTTCGTAGCACTGCATTGGCTACGCGCTACGGATATCGTAGCCCGTCTTTGTGTATGAAGTTCATAGTTGATTATAATTTTTTCAGCTTTATCTGTAAACCTACTGCTGGTCGCTGATGACTTACGTGGTGCATCATTTATTTAATACTTTTTGTCATATTGTTTCTTTTTGTAATCCCTCAGTCACATATTTGGCCGGGCAGTGGAAACGGCATTTGAATTACGTACGCTAACTATTTATTCGCTGCAGTAGAACAATATCGTCGGCATCTTATGGGTGCAACACATAGCGAGCGTATCGGGACGCCAGTGCGTTGTCTCTATAGAAGACATCATGTCAACCAAAGCCGAACGCGACCGTACAGTAAAATCGCGTTGTTATCCCAACCCGTCCGCTGTGTGTCGAAACCATTATCCTACGATAAGTAGGGTTGGCAAATATATTTTCTTCTTTCTCTTTTATCAGTTGTTTAGTATCTCAACAATCACACCTTTTATAAACTTATCACACAATCTAACCATACCATAATCTTCTTCAGTCGGTCTTCCTTTACATTTATAAGCATCCAAACTTCTTTTCTACGCTAGAAAATGTAACCAAATCCATAAAAATATTATTTAAAGCTAAAGCATAAAAAAGCTAAGAGGCTGTCGACAGAAGTGAAAACTCGAAACTTTGGAAAAACTGTTTTTCTTTTGTTTAAATTTTATAATTTGTTAATTACAATTATTAATATAACCTAACGTTTAAAATATAACATTTGTCTGATTTTAACATCTATTGGCCGCTTCGAGCAATAATTATGTACGTATTCATATAGTTTCTTCATACTCAAAATATACGGTAGGCTGCGTAATTATTAACTTTACTATTTATCTCTGAGCGTCAGCACTTAAACGCCATCTTATACTTGACATACATGCAGCATGTTGACGGCTGACGTCATAGCATTGGTAACGCGAATCTATAAGTTTATCTCCCAACTAGAATCGCTCAGCGCCGTTGCAGAAGTTTCACATTAATAATAAACAGAGTTGTTCATAAGATATTAAAAACAATACAAGTAAATAAGATACCGCCAAAAACTTTCAAGTTGGTCTCGCTCTGTGGCTTCCGTTTAGACGTTTTCATAGTGATATCATTTTTATGTACGCTCTGGCACCACTTTAACGGTAGTCAGACAAAACTATTTATAATTTTTTTATCTCTTTACTAAAGTCAAAATACATAATATATTTTCCATCCATCCATCCAACCGTAAATGCGTCCACTGCTAGACTTGGGTATCCCCCTTGGATAAGGGGGGAATTGCCATAATCGCCACGCTTGGCAGGCGGATTGGCGATCGTAGTAGGTGTTTGTGGTCCTCAGAGGATGCTGCTGCCCATCCTCTGGTTTATCGCTTAGTCGCCTTTTACAACGCCCACGGGAAGACAAGGGGTAGTACTATTCTTAAGCCGGCATCACATGACTTTATACATACATTTTACACAATAATATCTACCTATAATATACTTTACCTTCTCTTTATATATTTATATATAAATAGTAATATATGTCATATTACCATTTATTACTTAGGAGCGATTACTTCATAAGTCCACATGCACTGTCGACCGCGATGTCTATTTAAACATAAGTTTGTTTGGAACTCTGTACCGAGGACAATGTTACGATTTTGAATAGGCGTTTTGGGGTCGTTCAAGTATCAGTAGAGGACGGGGCGGAATGAGTGTGAATGGCGATTACTTAAGTAACATTAACATTATTTTCTTCTATTTTTGGAATTGAACATTCTTATAGGACGGTGTGAATTGGATCTTATGAAACGAAAATGTGTAACGAAAAGGAGGTAACAGTTATTAACCATTAGATGTCACTAAATAATATGCCTAATAGATGCAACACGTTTGTTTGTTAGTACAAAATAAACAAACTAAATGTCACTAAAACGAAGTGTAACTTCTACCACGTGTGAACTGACACTCAACTTTTTTATCGTGCAAATACTTGGGGAGTATATAATCATGGGGTGAATGTAAAAGCTTTACATACTATTACTAATAAGGGAATGGGTGAGTCAAAAAATTTTTTTAAATTGTTTACGGAACAACTGATCTGCCCCTTTCATCGTCTTCCTAAAAATCTTTTCCGAACGGTAGTCCATATCATTCGGTTAACTGTACGTGTAAAAATTCATGATCGTAGTTAAAACACGGAAATGTGAAAAGTATATTTATCTATAGGTGAATCAATCAGGGTAAAAGTTTACGAGTCGTTTACCTTATTTTTGTTTAAGTAATAAAACAAAACATTCCAAAAATAGTTGTCTTAAAAAGTGAAGTTGCTTTTACAAAGAATATATGTGTATTATTCATCCATCCATCCATCCATTCAACTGAAAGACGTTCACTGCTGGGCATAGGTCTGTCCCAAAGATCTCCACGACGACCGGTTTTGCGCCACCCACCTCCAGAAGACTCCCGCGACCTTCACCAGGTCGTGGGCCTGCCCACGCTGTGGTTTCCAGCACGCGGCAGCTATTTGAGAACTCGTTGCCCTCATCGGGCATCGGTTCTACGAGCAATGTGCACATCCCATTGCCACTTCAGTTTAGCAATTCTTCGGGCAATATTGGTTACTTTGGTTGTTCTGCGGATCTCTTCATTCCAGATATAATTGTGTATTATTGAATGCTTAATATTGGATAAAACTGTTTATTTTTGGAAAATGATAATCGTAAACAAAATCCGTTTCAATGGTCAGTTTTACTGGCCAGTGTTTGAATTTGTGAGAAATATCATTTATTTCTATTAGTACTAAAATAATTATGGACCTGTACAAAAATTAGGGTTCATCCATAACCAATGTTTATTTTAAGACATATTACGCAGTGAATAACTGTACGGAATAGAATAACACACGGGAACAGCTAGTAACTAATAAAAATCACTACACGACAGACCAAGGATGCCGCTAAAACTCCAGTATGACCTATTTTTGTAACTTCGTCAAAAATCACACGACCCTTAATTAGGCAATGTAATTGGGTACTAATGGCATTTAAAATGTAAGGCTGTTAAATAAAGTAAACCCGGAGAAAGTCCTCTTACACGATAATATATAAATTAATTATGTTCACACCCCCTGTGAATTAATTCCACAGGGCTGTCCAATATAGAGATATTCGGGAAATATTTTTATCTCAAAACGCGGTTTCAGGAGATACGGCTGTTTTTTTTATACACCAAAAAAAGTATATTGTATCACAAAATATTTTATTTTTAGGCGTGAATGTATATTAAGTTCTAAATTTTGTATTGTTTTGTATGTAAAATGGATTTTCTCTAAGTAACACTGTTATCGATTTCACTTTTAAATGACTAGAATATATATATGTATAATTAGCAAAGTTCAAACAGTTCAGTACCTTTTTCTCATCTATTTGTTAATCAATTATCTTTTGTATTTTCCAATTTGTTAACTATTTTTAACAAGTCTGAGCTTTCGGCGATAGAAAGCATTATGATGAAACCATGGCAGGTATTTGGGACTTTTTCTATGGTCCACTTGGCTAGCTACCACCATCCAGTTCGAAAATCTGTCGCCGAGTAATGGCGCAATATATAATGACGGCGCGTCATTATTCCTTAATTATTAACGTAATTAATTAAGTATTAACGTAGTATTCCTTAACGTCATTAACCTTCTTTTGAATTACGTTGAAACGAGACTTAACAAGCTGGCGCTCTGGCGAAGCGTCGTGTCGATGGTCGGTGCAGCCGTGACAGACTTCACTTTTTCCTGAACGCCAACGGTGAGTGCGGATCGTGTCCGTCGAATCGCCTACGTTCCCCGTAATCTTATATTTTGTATTTACATTAATCACAACCGATACATTGAACGATTCTGTAATTACTAGGCTATTGATTTATTCGTATTCTGCCTACAATGTTTTTCAATCAGTTAGTTCGCCGCGATTTGTAAATATATTAAGACGCTTTGGCTGATCCTGATAAGAGGTGAGGAAGCGCCTTTATATATACATATATAATATACATAAGGATCAGCCAAAGCGTCTTAATATATTTACAAATGGTTGGGTAGCTGGTTGAAAAAGATTCTAGGTTCAAAAATATTTTATAGGAAATACATTTATATATACACAGTATAAAAGAAACGTCGGCTATGAATGGACGCGCGATAGCACATCCCGATAAAATATTATATCGTCATATAGAATCGCAAGATAAAGTCACTTTCACACGATAAATGTATCGACTGTCAGTATGAAGCGTTAAATTGTTTTTCTAAAGTAAACAAATGTAGTGCCAAGGGATTTATTTATGTATAGGTAGTAATAAGAAATAGGCAATACGTTTTTGTTCCAAACTTAAATAAAGAAACAAAAAATCCATTTTCAACAAAATATTACCGTTTAAGTTATCTTTTGTAACAAAATCGTTACTTGTTCAAGATTTAATGAATCATTTACTCTAAGTCAGAAATAATGCACTAATTTCTTTTTTAAACCGATTTCAAAAAGAAGGAGGTTAAAATTCGTCTGTATGGTCTTTTTTTTTGTATGTTTGTTACCGGATTTATCCGTCATTTGTGCACCGATTTGCAAATTTTGCCTTTTAATCGAAAGAGTACACTCTCGAGCTAGTCCCATTTCCACCATATCAGGGAACTCAGGGAAATAGAGAAAGCCCCTCGAATATCATAAACAATTATACATGTTTCATATATTTGTTACCAAAATTATGTAAGCTTCACAGCTATACTTAAAAGTACATACTTAAACTAAAAACAAAACAAACTTCAACTTCAAAACTATAAATATGCACTAAAAAGTCATTAAATAATTACTTTATTAATCTGGTTCGTTAATTTTGGAGTCGGTGCCAGCTATAGTTAACCAATTTACTCATTTACAAATACCTATAAACTAACTGCCTAAACTTTATCACCATTACACATGAGCTAAATAAGGGTCTAGGGTGATTTTAAGGAACAATTAATCAAAATTGAATATAATTAGCGGCATAAGTTTACACCATTTTGTTATCCATTAGCTGGCATCGATTTTAAAATGAACAAACCAGATTAATAAAGTAATTATTTATTGACTTTTTAGTGCATTTTTATAGTTTTTTTTTTTTAAGCCGATTTGGATTGTAATTTTAGAAACTTTTCATTATGTCAAAAAATGTTTACGGCTAAAAAACTTAAAAAAAGTTTAAAACATTTATCTATTCAAAGAAACTTAAAATTTATATATCCTTGAAACTCATAAATTAAATTAAAAGTTTCCAAGTTATTAAAAACTGTTAGAATTGATGTGCGTTCAAGTTTGACGATAAACATCTTTGTAACGCTTAATTTAATCGACTAATCATAAGAGATCATTCTTGTAGAGCAGTTAATTTCCTACAATCCTATGAATTGTGCATTTCAGAATATTTTTTGTTAATAAATTATAAAATTCTTAAGCAAAAAGATTTTTGGCTTAAAGTAATCAAACTTCAACCTTTAATATCTTTTAAATAATGAGGTTTACGATAACATTATAAGAAAGCTTTTATGTAGAGCATTTAATTAAGTATACGAGAACAGATATTTTTAATGCACAGTTGGTAGAGAGAGATATATGGTTTTTTTTTCAAATACTGAAAAAAAAAAAACTGGAAACTGTAAAGCGGGAGCGCCTTCCTATTTAAATTAAGAGCTCATATTCGGAGAGAATTTTCTAGAGGTGTCTAGTAGTAACCTCTTGTTCAGAGTACAAAGTAAAAAAAAATAGTCGAAATTTTTGACCCACCCTAATAGGTATTTAAAATGAATAATACACCTACTGAGTTGCATGCAAATGAAATAAATATAAACCAATGTCTACTCAACACCTGATGTTTTGCACTTGTACGTTGAAGGTATGAGCTGTTTACATCGTTCCATTCACTCATAATGATCACTCTCGTCATTTTCAATCCAAGCGGATTTTGACGCCTTTCATTCGGGAAGGGTACGGTCAGGATACTCACAAACTCAAGGGTTCGCTTTATACGACGAACTGACGACAATAGCCCTACCTGTGCCGATCCTTGAAGCGACCATATTGCAAAAATAAAATAAAAACATATTTTTAATAAAGGATTTTTTTTTAATCTGGGTGAGGAATTATCTAAATTATCCACGAATATTTATGATCCACTAGACAAATAGCGGATTTTTCTCATGATAGAGTTTAAATAACAGTTTAAAGTTTAGAAAACGATATTATAGTCTGGGCATTTTTGGCGTTGTTTTGGTCTGTCAGATGGTAGAGTCATTTTATTCATTATCCCATGACTTTCTTAATTTGCAGTCACATTAAATGTTGTGTGAAAATTAAAACAAACATCTTAATAAGGAAGAGGATGCTTTAATTTAGGTTATTTGCCATTATATGATCAACTTATGAATTAAAGACAACAATTACTATTCGGATCTCGAAGACTGGCTTCG
This sequence comes from Samia ricini, assembly GCA_014132275.2. Classification (NCBI taxonomy): domain Eukaryota; kingdom Metazoa; phylum Arthropoda; class Insecta; order Lepidoptera; family Saturniidae; genus Samia; species Samia ricini. The sequence continues at coordinate 14,025,869 of AP028158.1, forward strand.
TAGTGCTCTTAATTTCAAATAACGTATTTGTCTGGTGTTTAATTTATTTACAGTAACATAATATGTGTATATTATAATTATATAACTATACTACATTTATAAAAAAAAAAAACAAAATAATTCGGCAAATTGATATGAGATATACGTTTACAATTTTTTGTGGAGTATCGCGATTGGATGATCTGTCACTTTTCCGCAAAACTAATGTTAGTTTAGAATTATATGTTATGAATTATATGTTATATGTTCGAAATACGTTAGTGTGACGTCATACGGTAGTATAATAGGATCTCTCTCTCTCTCTCTGTCTTTAGCATAATAATTAAAATTCTTATAACTTTCTTATTTTTAATCAGATTATAATTATATATATTTATTTATTGCTAGGAAACCCAACAGCATACATAATTATATAAAATAACACACATGGTTTAGTAGTTAAAGCCAAGACAGGGTTCTACAATTACTTCATAGTGGTATATAATTATAATATAATATTAATACGAGTTAGAGAAAAAAAGGCACTATTGTCTGACGCTGATGCTGTGACGCTTGTACTCGTATGTGTTGTGTGTGAGTGTCGTGTGTTTGAACGTCTAAGCGAGTGATTGAGTGTGAAGACTTGTCTTATGCTTATGACATATGGTAATAATTAATTTATATATTTCCCCGATTTAATTTATTATTATTTCGTTTTTAAAAGACTGTTTGTGTGTTTAAATATCTGTGTTTAATTAAATGACTGTTTAAATATGAATCATATTTATGCTCAGGTTTTTTATTATAACAATAAATAATCAGTCAACAAATCCCTATTTTAAATGAGTGATTTAATAATTAAATTCTTTGATCGACTGTGATTTTATTAACTGAAAGTTTTAATTTAAATTGATAATTCAAATATATGGGTAATAAAGGTAATGGTCTCGGCCGCATCAATGTACGCGGGTTCAAACCAACCTATCCAACTCTAAAATTAGCCTGAGCTTTCGGTGAAGGAAAATATCGTGAGGAAATCATATTATGGTGGAAAGGCATTTTCTAATAATGCCCGCCTGTGTAGCTACCACCTTAGACTTTGAAAACTTGTCGCGAAACACTAGTAGGTGTGGTGTTCCGGCAGCATCACTTAAGAACCAGTTTCTTAGACTTAGTATGCTTTACTATTCTAGGCCACATCGTCATTTAACTTAAAGTGGGCGAAGTATTGAGAAAAAAAAACAACAAAAACAGTTTATTGTCGGTGTAAAAAAAACTTTTCAAATTAAAAACAAAACCTACTTCAAAGGAATAAATTATAAAAACGCAATAAAAAAAAGTAAATAAATAATTACTATATTAATCTGCTTCTGTTTACTTCAATATATCCTTTGTTTAAATTTTGGAAATCGGTTCACAATTGACTGACAAAATTGAGTAAAGTAAAAAATACAGAAGAAATGATAACCGCCTCCATTTTGGAGTCGATTAAAAATAGAAATAAAGGAAAGTTAAAATAAATAATTTTTCGTAACTTAATGTGAAACTGTGAACTTATGTTGACGTTTGAACGTTCATCGAAATAGATGTTTTATTACTTATAACATCCATCATAAGTTAATATCTAGTCCAGCTGGGATTTAACGGTGCATAAAAATTTATATTTTATTGTACTGAAACGAAACTAATAGAACACGTAGAAACTATTTCATATTCCCGTTTTTGGAGAGCGTTGTGAAATGCCGTTTATTAAATTAAAAAAGCGTTTACGCTGTTTCTAGTATTTGTTGTTTGAAAATAGAACATTTTATCAGATTAATGAAGACGTTACTTTGCGTAAATCTATTCTAAATAATATGATTGTTCCTATGAAAAAGGGCATTTATAACTATGAACTAATTCTGTCTTCTTATTCGGTGGTAATGCCGTGTGGTGCCGGCTTAAGAATAGTACCACCAGTAGTATAAAAAATATATGTTTTTCTGACGATTATTTTATCGATGGCACTATATTCATGTTTTAATATTTTGACCTATTTTGAAACATTACAAAATAGATATATAGATAAACTAAATAATATTATAATAATAAAAGGCTAAAAAATGTTGTCTGCCTGTTTATTAATTTGTTCAAAAAACATTATAATGATGTAAAGTTTATGAGTATGGATGTTCGGGACAATCTCCGGTACTATTAATCCGATTTTGAAATACTTTCCATTGTTAGAAAGGTATGTAGGTATACTGCTAGGCTACTTTTTGTTTTGGTAAATTTATATTAACTATAATTTTTAACAGTCAATGTATTTCAAAATTCTATAATATGGCATGCACGGTCTAAACGGTTTGATATATGGGCCTTCCGGTGCTTCCGGTGTTTAGGCCTGGGTCACACTCGCCCAGACTGTTCTTCGGGGGTAAAACAGGAGGCCAGTGTTTTAGGTGAGTAGAGCTATAAGGCCGTTGATTGTACGGCTGAGGCGGGAGGTGCCACACATCACCATATGGGTATGTTGTGCAGGCCGCCATTTAGGCCTATTAGGACAAGAATGTCTGAGTGAATAGTTTTGGAGGGGTCTGGACTCAGTCGTTTGCCAAACCAAGTGGGAAAGGGGTGGGGCCAAGATCTTTTATTGTACTGAGAATGCTGTTTGAGAGGTGGCCTGGTCTGGCTGGGATGAACTATTCCGCGGGTAAGGGCCTGGACAGGAAGGGACGGGACGGATAAGGTGGTATATATATGAATATATTGGTAACTAGATAGATTAAATATAGAGGGAGAATATAGGCTGTCTATTAGAATATAATTATCCGAATTCCACACGAGCGAAGTTGCGGGTACAGCTAGTAATAATTAAAATCTCTTTATATGTACTTACGTTATTAATCTAATCATAATAGAATTTCTATGAGTGGGAATTATAATACAATATAATTATGTGAGGGACAGGTGCAATACAATAGTATCGTTAATTTGAATAGTCACTCTATGTCACAATATCCCAGCGCCATATCTATTCACGTAATTGGTTGGCTAGCGCGTCACGTCGCCTGCATGCATTTGTGACGTCATTAGAAACTACTGAATACGCAGATATACACGTATCTAATAGCGATATAGTTATGTTTTTATACATTACTAGCTATGTGCCCGTGGCTGCACCCATATTCATATGTTGTTTCATACTGCTTTTAATTTTTTTTTATACGGAACCCTAACTATTTTTCTTAAGTAATTGCTTTCCGGTACTAAGGTTAAAGCAAAAAAATTCAAACACTTGCCTTTGTGTGTGTTTTACTTTAAAGCAGTGAAGCTGTGCGTTGAATCGGATTTTATTCGAAATGTCATTAGTTTCATTACATTTTTTTACACGGAACCGTAATTATTTTGCAAAAACAAAAGTACCTAAGCTACCCGGAATAACTATAGCTGTCTACCAAAAAAATCCTGTCAACATCGGTCCACCCGTTTCGGAAATTACTCGGAACAAACAGACAGACAGACAAAAATTAAAAAAAAGTATTTTCGGTATAGGTATCGTATATACATACATTCATCTATATTTGGTAAAAAGTCGTTATTTTGATATTACAAACAGACACTTATATTTTATTCATTAGTAGGTATAGAAAAGATAAAATAACTGTCCGTCTTTCTCGTCATTATTTGCTTCTCGATTTTCGAAACGATTTATCTGAAATCATCGATTTATTTTAAATTATAGTAGATTTGGACGGATCTTCAAATATATACGCAAGTATATATTTAAACTATGTATATTTGAAAAGTATTGTTACCTTAAAAAAGTTTTGAAATCGGCTGTGTTTGTTTATAAAATTTGATTATCATTCTTTTTTATGCCGTTAATACACTTACGGACCGGACCGCGGACGGGGTACAACGGGCAGCCGAGGTTATCAGATGCCTGAGTAGGGATGAGAATCCTTTCCGAAAAAGATCGATTTTTGAATAGATTCGAATCAATGATGAGTGATGAATCGATTCAGAAAACATCAAGGTTCAAAACATCGATCTTTCAAACAAATAAAGTATCGGTTATTGAAGTATCCTTTTCGTTTTCTATGATGGGGTTAAGCTTTTTCTGTTTATTTGCTACTGAAGACCTTTAGTGCTGTTAATAAAAACAACATTGGAAACAGTTTTTTGAAATAAATGATGATTATAGTCTAATTTCGACCATTTAAAGGATAACATTTTCGAATTAAAAGTCAAATAAAACTAATCGAAAAAAGACTGATCTCTTAGACCTCGATGTTTTGTGAATCGAATCAAAAAAATCGATCTATTAGGAAAAATTATACCTCATCCCTACTTAGGCGACTGATGACATCGGCCGCCCGCCGTACCATGTCCGCGATTCGATCCGTACGTGTATTAAGAGCATTAGTCTAAACACGCATCTTAGTTCATGCTTCTTGTATGCGTAAGTATAAATATTTCATCCCTCCACAACGATACAGTTAGAATTTAAATAAATAATTGAAATAATAAAATCCTATTTAGGTACATCGTATAATTTAATATATAAAACTACTTGTGCCTACATGATTTGTAATTGAAAAAAAAAACTCATTTAAATCCCATTGACAATATCCTTGATAGACAGCTAATAAAACAGAGGCACTCAATAAAAATATAAACCGTTTTCAACGGGAGGAAATTAATGTTGTTTTGGAACCGGGATCTTTAATATTTTTCGTGTCGGAAACAGCTTACATTAAACGTTTCATTCGACGTAACATTTTACAAATTTCTACCTATAATAGATATATCTAATACATAAACATCAACCTTTAGTATCTTATGTTTGTATTACATTACAGGAGCTTTTTTCGAACTGACTAACGCAGTTGACTGGTTGCCAGCGCTCGGGGACACTCAATTGGAAAATAGTTTTTACATCACAATACTACGCACCTGGAGTTGGCTTGCAATTTCCGCGAAATTAATACTAGCTAAAAGTAACCGTTTACAAAATTAAAGAAGTCTTAATCGAGAGTTCCATGCATCCATTCAACTATAAGACCGGATATATGTAGGTCTCCCTCAATAAGGCCGGCGATCGCAGTCAGATGTTTGTGTTGCTCAGAGGATGCTGCTGTCCATACCCTTAGTCGCCTGTTACGACACCCACGGGAAAACATGGGGTGGTTATATGGTTTTGGTCCTAAGATAAAGTCAAAATATTTCTCACAAATTCAAGCACTTGTTCGTAAAACCTTCGAATCGGATTTTATTCACGATTCCATAAGTATTTTTACGCGGAACCCTAATTATTTTTAAAACACAAAAGTACCCAAAGAATACTCGGAACAAACAGAGAGACAGATGGACAAAAATTTTAAATATCGTATTTTTGGGGTAGGTATGGTGTATACATTCATATGTATTTAGTAAAAAAATGTAATTTTGATATTGCAAACAGACACTTCAATTTTATTTATTAGTATAGATGGTAATCACGTTGGCAATATTTACTCATATATTTCAAACAAACTACAATGCTTACGTAATCATGACAGAGGCGGGAAGGGAATTCAGTACTATTGCTGAATGAGGACATGTGAGTTATAAATGGTACAAAATTCTTCTTAAGTAACAATTAAGCGACCTTGAAATGTTGTTCACAACGCACGCAAAGAGGTTTAACTTACAAAAAAAAACAGAGAAGAAACAATCCGTGCTTAATGTACCATAGATTTGAATCACACTCCTAACTGGCGAGATAAAGCAATGAAACCTTTCAGCACGACTCTGGAACGGAACGCAGTGGTTCGTAGTATGATAACGGGTCTATGGTTAATCGCGCGTGAACTGACCTTAGCAATGACCTTACCGTATTGAACCCTTCGATATTATCGTAGCTGATATCCTTACGTATTACGAAAGGCGATGTCTCTGTCGGTTTAAAGGTTTGTAACCTTGACAACCATTACTCCGATATACGTGGTTTCTTTTTTTGAAGTGGAAACTTTTTTAGCGGCGTTGAGCAATTCTTCTATGATGTTACCCGTCAACATGCTACAATATATCAAATACAAGATGGTCTTTAAATGCTGACGCTCAGAGATAAATAATAAAATTTATACTTACGCATGTTTTGCTTATGAATAAACTATACGAAAAATAATTATTGCTCAGAGCGTCAATAGATATAAAAATCAGACAAACGTTATTATGTTAACTGTTAGGTTATGTTAATAATTTTAATTAACAAATTATGAAATATAAACATTTCAATTATACATAAACAATGACAAATATTTTGTCTTATCTAAATATTTCTTACACAATATGTTAAAGTAAGTATACATTTTAGATTTCTGTACTTCTTGTCCATATAAATTTCAATTATGCCAACTGTCACACTACTTCATGCGCGCAGTATTCTTAAAAAGGTATCCAAAGTTTTCACCGATTAATATTCCACATTCTAATTCTAATTCTAAAGTTGAATTAAAATTCTTAACGGTACATTCGCACACACAAGTTTTGCGACTCACGAAAATACATAAGAACTTAATAACAACTGGAACAATACCACTTAACTTCAATATGTAATAAAATACCTAAATTATGAACTGCTCCTTCAAAATGTACAACGTCGGGTAGCTGATTTAATTTTTCGGTATACTTTTTCGCCTGTAGAAAATTATCATTTTCTCCACTTTGTGTTATATTTATTCTTGAGGAACCGTACGCGTTACTGCATTTTAGAAAGTGGTCAAAAATACTTGTATCTCGCTCTTGCTCTTAATCTCTATCTTTGCTTATCTCTCGCTCGTTCTCTATCTCTTGCTAATAATTTAAATTAAAAATCGCCATAGGAGTTTCACTTCTGACACGTGAACTCTGTACATACACTTCTTTTTATCAATATCTATGCTTATAAAGAAAATTGATGTGTGTGTTTGTAATTTTAAAGTAACAACTTTTTACTAAATCCATATGAATGTATATACAGTACCCATAACAAAACCACAATTTAGAAAGTTTTTTGTCTGTCTGTCTGTTTGTTCCTGCTAATCTCCGGAACGGCTGGACCAATTTTGAGAGGACTTTTTTTAGTTTACTTTCATGTTTCGAAAATGGTTACGGTTCCGTGTAAAAAAATTAAAACTTATGTCATTTTGAAAAAAATACGATTTAATGGACAGCGCCATCGACACGCGAATGATTTTATAAAAAATATATTACGCATTGAAAATTATTTCAAACACAAGCGCAGTCGCGAGCCCACAGCTAGTTTTTATATATAATTGCTTAACGGATAGCATTAACAGCCCAAGCCGAGGTTCGTACCATTGTGGTGATATTGAGTTAGTCAACATTTTCCATCTGAGTGACTTAAGCAATCGCGTAAAAACCACCTTGAGGTTGGAATGGCAAGATTCTTCAAGTCAACAGCATTATTCAAATCGAAATGGAGTGCTTGGCACGATTTTGGTTTATCATTTATTTTTAATTCAATAACTTGCAGTATTATACAATTTTGGTGGCATTTCGTGAGATATAGTTTAATTTTAATGAACACGTGAAGTAAATCGAAAAGAATGACATGAAGCATGAATTATGATAACTCCCAAACACTCCTATTAAATAGCACTAACAAAAGGTCGCCATTTTGTTAATACATTGTATGAAAAGTGTTTCTAACGTCAAACTTGGCAGCATAATCTAGTACCTTAGCCTTTCCCTTAAAAATGAATAAATGGAACCAAAAAAAGTTCTTATAATAAGAATAGTATCAAAAGTCACCTACGAAACACGGTAATCGGTTTCTGATGATTCTTATCGGTAAGTCGTAAATTTTGTCACTCAAATACCTACTACTTCCCTTCGAGAATGTTGCTTATCTGGCAGAGTGACTCTTATAAATATGTGTGACGGAAAATGTTATGTTAACTAATGATATTTTTTACGATTACAGATAATTGTACACGTATGATCTAACTAAACGCAAAAGATCCTTTGTAATTTTGTTTTTATTGGAAAACTAGCTGTGTTTCCGCGGCTCCACCCGCGTTTCACATATTCTTCACTGAATGAATATAATATAGTTTTTAAATAATCATTGGAAAATAATGTTTTGATGGTACTCCCAATGAATCGTATTTTGTTCACAATTTTATTAATTTTAATGTTTTGACACGGAACCCTAATTATTTTCCTAAAATATTTTGGTACTAAGAGAAAGTTAAGATATTTCTCATAAATTCATGCACTTGCCAGTAAATCTGGCCATTGAATCTTTTTATTTTTTTACAATGTCTTGTGTTTTTTTTTACGTGGAGCCCTAAAAATTTTCCTGTAATTATTTTTAGTACTAAAGAGAGCAGAGATACTTTCACAAACTCAAGTCCCTGCCAGTAAAACTATGCATTGAATCGGAATTTATTCATAATTTAATGAGATTTTTTTTCGCGGACCCAAAATTATTTTCGATAAATAAAAAAGTACTTATCCAAGCTATCTTACACGGAGTAACTTCAGCTATTTGCCAGTTTTACATGTCCCATCGAAATCTGTACAGTCATTTCGGAAATATATATATATATATAATTTGTACGATATCTCAATGCTGTTAATACAAAACTTTTCGTATCATATTTTAGTTATCATAAGCCACTGATAACTGAAGTTTCGATTCAGACATTATCGGAAGATACTATGGAAGTGGACATCATTTAATTAAAAATACAATTCGAATAATAAGAAAATTTATGTTAAACTTAATGTAAGAAAATAAATATTTATTTATTTAATTTTTCAAATTTAAAATGAACTTTGTTGATTATCCTTTTCCAATCCTTCTATTATTTTATTGTAATTAATTATTTGTTTAACTATTTTTTAATGATGCCTAAGAAGTATAACTTCTCACGCGCGTACATAAGTACACGCACCCATTTTTTATTAGGCCTAATGTATTTAGTAAAAAGTTGGTAGTTTCATATTAAGCGTATGTTACATTTAAATTTTATTTATTTGTATTGCGGAGTGTTAAATTTGGCATAGTTAAAGTTTATATTGAGAAGAAGTGCAGAAAACTAATATTAATGTTTATGCTAACTAAAATGTACAATATTTTTTAATGTAATTAAATATTTTACATCAAATAATGATTACGTACATACTGCCAATGTCAACTTCATTGTATCTCACAATTGCCAGCGGGATATCATCGTCAGAAATTCATCTACCGCGTATATAATGTTTACTTTCGAGAAGGTAAAAAACTTCATACAATTGGAAACGCATGACAAACTAGTTTTGTTATATTTTTCAATTAATTATTAATTTTTTAAATTTAAAACTTCTTAAGTAGCGTGTAGCGATTCCAGGTAGAGGAAAAATTTATAGATTCACGTTACCAATGCTATGACGCCAGCCGTCAACATGCTACAGTATGTCAAATATAAGATGGCGTTTAAGTGTTAGTACTTCGATATTAAATAATAAAATTTACACTTGGGCATCCTATCGTATGTTTTGATTATGAAATAACTATATGGAAATATACATAATTATTGCTCGGAGCGCCAATAGACGTAAAAACTAGACAAATTTTATAATTAATAAGTAATAAAAAAATATTCATACTACGGTTTTATAAATTAAAAAACAGTATATCCAAACTTTCGAGTTTTCACTTTTGTCGGCACACCCCATAGCTGCCTAGTTTTTAAAATAAAGTTTTTTGAACAAGTCTTTGACATATAAGCAAAAAACCAAACCCCAAATTTTTAAATTAATTGTTTATAACTTTTGTAATTTTTGCGAGCGCATCTTGTACTTTTTCAAAACTTTCTACATGCGATTCCGAATCGAATGAAACATCAACCCTATTTTTAGGAGCCGGTGAAAAAATATTGACCTAAAAGGCATTTGTTGACTAGATTAAAAAGGGATAAAATATTTTAATGAATCATAAAACCTAAACCAGAGAAATACATCTATAACATGAAAGCAAAAGCTCAATAATGAACAGATTGATAGACAGAAACACTTTATACTTTTATAACCATTATTAAAAATATGAGGTTTAAAAGTACACGATAACATTTATCACATTCTGGATTCATGATTCATGCTATTATCATACTACATATTACAGTATAAAGTTTCAAAGATCTTCATAATATAACAGCTCTTCATATTTTAAAATTATTAAAACATAATTCCATTAAAACAAATGAATTGATAACAGACTAAGACAGGACCACAACAGTCTTAGACAATGCGAACTTTTGTTGAAATTCTAGTCCCCAATCTACTTACCATTTGCAATCGCTATGTAACACAGTTAAAGATATACTTTTAAAAACTACCATTTTTTAAATTTTGTTTTTGAACGTAAATAAACAAATTATATTATATTTACTATTGTATTACTTTTTCAATAATTAGATGTTACTTCAACTAATGCATTTAAAGTAATTTAATTTTGTATCTATGTTTGTAATCATCATGTCCATTAATGTTTCTACCGAATTATTGCTGTTTCAACATAGATAAATAAATAATAAAACATTAAGAGATACTGCATTTTCCTGATGCAGTAAGTACTTGGCCTACAAAATTCTAATGAAGATGAAATTGACCACAATTTGAGAACGTTTTCACAAATTTTCAAAATGGTTACTCGTTGCAGTTAAAGATAATTTTGACCAAAACGAACATTAATGGCGAAATAAAAAAAATCCGATATTTTTAATAATTCATTTTGTCACTCCGATATTTTCGCTTACCCCAATACGAATATGATACAGGTAATAATACTAAGCGTAGTGTGTAGAATATCCGCCTACTACGGTTTCGATTTCCGACCAAAGTTACAAATATTGGAGACAAATTTTGAGATCGAAAATCTGAGTACCTACTAAATATATTAATTTCTTGTTTTCATCCATTCAACCGATAGACGTTCACTGCTGGAGGACATAAGTCTCCATAATCATAAGTTGGCATAATCGCTGCACTTGGCAAACTGGTTGGCGAACACAGTCAACTGCTTATGGTACTCAGAGGACGATGCTGCCCCTCTCCTGGTTTATATCCCTTAGTCGTCTTTTATGATACCTACTGAAGATATGGGCTGGTACTATTCTTAGCCGGCACCACCTGACTATTTCTTATTTATAACTCTGAAATTTGTTAGTTACTTGTGAAAATATAATTCTAGATAGAAATATAAATGCATATAGCTTAGCATAGTCTGTGTAAAAAACTACCTCACAATTAAAGCGACCACATCACATTTCTAAAGTCGCAGCCAGTTCACGACTCGTCTCAAAGGTCGGTTATTATGCAGTAACAAAGGCACTTAGACAAACAGCTTTCATCTGACGCGCTAATGAATACACGGAGGCAGCATGCCATAACCCAACGCAATATGCGAAATGCATTTTCTTTTTCCACTATTCATTTTTACATCAATATTTCTATTCGATAATTGCATTGTCAACGAGTGTTTCATAATTATTAATTTCAAGCACAACAAAAAGCTAATTTAAAAGATTTATATAAAAAGAGGTCTGATAAATAATAATAACTTTTGATTGCCAACTAAGTAAGGATATTTGTGTATATTCCTTTCATTTTATTAGTACACTTCTTAATAAGTTCGGACTAAATATTGAAAATACTCCAAAACAACAGACTTTCTTATACAATTAAAAAAATGTAAATGTTTTAATACTCAATTCTAATAATTTGATATGCCTATACCTGCACTTTATCTCATACATACATATATCCAGTCGACTTAATTGTTACTAACGACTTACGCGTAAGTCTATTTATTTATTAAGAACATTTTGTATCTGAACAAGATTTTGTATAAAACTTAAAGTTTCTGGGATTTTGTGGAATTACATTTGATTTGGTAGCCTTCATTATGATGTTAAAAGCCTATTGGAAATAACTAAGTGAATGGAAACTAACTCGACTAAAAATATATTAGTAAAGATTAGAATAACTCTACTTAATTGATTAATTCTTAATAGCTGATAGAGTTAATATACTTTATTCAAATATTATTTCCACTAATATTTCACAGCTTAGAATTGAAGAAAACAACAACTTTAAGCAAGAAACAATGATGAAAGTTATTAATGAATAAACTTAACAAAATGTAATAAGCCGTTTTATTTAGCAAATGCAAATATTTGAATATAAATAACGTGCAATCAAATTGTTTTTATTCAATTTATCTCCTTAGTGATTCAATTTAAAAATACAGGTGAATAAATGCAAACAGCTGCACTTAAACGGCATTATTGCGAACAAATCCAATTCCGGACCGCAAACGTCGAGATTCTATTACGCTCTGAGAGATTTTAAATTCTTTTAACACAAATATAATCAGCAACGGATAAGTCGCAAATAATGAGTACACTTCGCTCCTAAACTCAGAATAATTTAATCTTAATTACAACTCAAGCTAAGTAAATGAATTAATATACTTGAAGTCTAGTAGAAGAATAATATCGCCCCATATCGTTCTCGTGGGTGTTGTAAAAGGCGACTAAGGGATAAACCAGGGGATGGGCAGCATCGTCCTCATCATTCATCATCATCTCCCTACCTTTTTCCATTTTCATTTGGGGTCGGCGCAACATGTCTTCCTCTTCCATTCCTCTCCATTTGTTGTTATCTCCGCATTCACTCCTTTCCTAAGCATATCATCTTTCACACAGTCCATCTATCTTGTCTTTGGTCTTCCCTTTCCCATATAACCGTCCACATTCATATCCAATACCTTTCATACAACATTCTCTTTCTCCCTGCGCATCACATGTCCATACAGGATAAACGACCACCTCTTAACTTCTCAGCCTCTCGTCGTCCAGCATCATCCTCTGAGTACCATAAACACCTACTGCGATCGCCAACCCATCGGCCAAGCGTGGCGATTATGGTAATTCCTCCCTTTTGGGGAAAGCAATGTCCAGCAGTGGACGTCAAAAGGTTGAATCAATCAATCAAAAATATCGAAGTCTTAATCTATCTATGCATAAACAGGGAAAGATCAAACAGTTCGAGATATTTTTTTCATCTGTTTATTACTAGACTTATTTATTTTGTAGGTTTTTGTTATCAATATGAAAAAAAAACAGGCTACTTTTTCTTCAATTTTTCATATCTAAAACGGATGTATCGATGGTTTAGATTTAATATAATTTTATTTTCTTAATTTAAAAAGTCCTATTCTCCCTCGACGATTCGATAGTGTTAGTTACTTTTTTAATTGATTTATGGTATGGTATTTAGAACCTAAATACTTTTACTTATATCTTATTATACTACATTGTTATTTTTAACTGGCATTTACTTTCTTCCTATACATTAGTGTCTAGATTATATAGTTAGCAGCTAGGGTTTTAAGATACGAATCGATGCTTGGCCACGGTAGGTAAAAATAGAAAAATGTTAAATAATGTCAATACAAATTACAATCGTTGTCTTTTATACCTGAATTCCGACTATTATGCACTAGCATCACCCGCTATAGTGACAGGTAGCAGCATTTTTGGTTTATCATATAGTAGTTTTTTTTTCGAGTTCAATTAACTTGCAGTAGGTATATGATTCTAAATTATGTAATTTTGGTGAGGTCTTACGTGATATAGCTTGGTTATAGTATGCAAAATAATGACACATAGCGTGAATTCAGAGACCTAACAACAACAACGCCTTTGGAACACATAACAAAAGACCGCCAATTTTTTAGAGAGCTGAAGAATAGTAAAATATTATAAAGTTGGGCTTAAAAAACTTGTTATTCATGGCCGTAATTATTTAAAACAAAAAGATGCGTTGCAGGGTCAAGCAATGTAGGGGGTGCTTGGCGCAATTTTGGTTTTGGTTTTGGCGCATGTTGTCGTCCTTATTTTTAATTCATTATCTTGGAGTATTTGACAATATATTATGTAATTTTGGTGGCATTTTACGTGATACAGTGTAATTATGATGCACGAGTGTAGTGAAGTAAAAATAATGACAAGGAGCGTGAATTCTGAAGTATACTAATCATCCCCATTATGGTTGTAACAGAAAGTCGCTATTGTGTTATCGCCATTTATTGATAGTGTTCCTAACGTCCGACTTGTCTGCATGGTCTTCTAGCACTTTTGTCTTTTCCTACATAAGGAATAAATGGAACCAAAAAAAAACAATATGACATAGTGGAATACATTAGAGCAGGGGTTCCCAAACTGTGCGCCGTAGAAAGTGAAGAAAGGCGCCTTGAAAGCAATTGGATGTGACAATGGATTGACTGTCTTTCGGCGGTCGCCGTTGTTTTGAACAGTAGTGTAATTACCGTCAGGAGCAATGGGCGTTTAAAAAATGTCATGCCAGAATTAATATAGTCCTCAAATAGAAATTTAGATATGCGCTGGCAAATCTAGTATGTATATATAATTACTAGTTGTCAGAGCAGGTGTTACCTGAGTGATAATTTTCTAAAAAAAAACAAGAATCATTACGGTCGAATTTAGACCACTAGTAAAGAATTAAATGTTTCACTCAAAACAGTTTCTTTAGAGGCAACATATACGATAATTTCAATCTTTCCCGAACTTTCCGTAAAAACATTAAGCGTCCGACTCTTTTGAACATTTAAAAGATAATTAACCGAACTTAATTTTTTTTAGTATTTAATTTTTCTAAAGTATATAAAAATTATAGAGTACGTATATACTGGAAGTATACTCTTATCGTTTACTTTTATACAGAATAAGCTGGTGCCCGCGGCTCCACCCGCGTTTCATGTATTCTTTAGGTGTGAGTGAAAAAGTGCATATAACATTTTAAAACAAATGAATAAAGAAAAATGAAAGGCTTTTGTTTTTATTAGCGGAAAAAAAAAAAAATGTACATAAGATGTAAATCCAAAAAATATATATAGGCATCTACAAAAAATTCCGTGTCGAATGATATTAGCCCCATCCCGATATGTTCAGTAGTTTTGAGGTGATGGTCCCTCAAATGAGCCCCATTTTTCTTTTACACATTTTGATAATTATCATCTCCCTGTCTTTATGCCATTTTTATTTGGGGCCCGGCGCAACATGTCTTATCTTCTACATTAATAAATAAAACTGTCTGTTTGTAGTATCAAAGTAACAATATGGTAACAATACACGATATCTATACCAAAATAGATTTTTTTTGTTTGTTTTTCTGTCTTTTTTTTCTGTCTGTTTGTTCACGGTAAACTCCGAAACGGCTGAACCGATTTTGACGGTACTTCTTTTGATAGATTTACTTTTGTTTCCCCGTAAATAAAGGAAAACTCATGAAATTTCAAATAAAATCCGATTCAACGCTGAATTTCAATGGCATAGTGAGAAATAGTTTTACTTTATCTTAGTACGGAAAAAAATTAGGGTTCCGTATAAAAAAAATAAAACCCAGTAAATTTTGAATACAATCGAATTCAATGCACAGTTTCACTGGCAAATGTTTGCATTTGTGAGAAATATTTTTACTTTATTTTAGTAGTAAACATTTTTTTAGGAAAATAACTAGGCTTCCGTATAAAAAAAATTAAAACGCAATGGCGAACGTATGAAACGCGGGCGCAGCCGCGAGCTCACAGCCGTTAGAGAATAGTGTTCGTGCGAGTATCTTCAAGGGATTATTAGTTCAAAACAGATTTTAGGTACAATTTCTTCCTAGTATATATTAATAATCTACCGCTGATAGTTAGAATAGTTTGCAATTGCGCCGGCATGGTGCTTTTTGCAGATGACTAATCACTTACGTTTAAATTGAAGAGAAAAGAATCAGTCGAAATCAATCAAGAAATAACTAATGGCACGTTATACTCCATATTATCACGACTGTACCCCTATAAACCCGCACTTCATCTAAAATTATAATAGTTTTTTGCATGGTAGTAGGGCGTTGTCTAATAACGCCCGGCTGGGTAGCTACCGCCCTCGAGTTTGAAAATCTATCGCCAAGTACCAATAGGTGTGTTCCGGCAGCATCACTTGAGAACTAGTACCTATAGGCTTAGTGTGTTTACCATCCTGGACCACGTCGTCACTTAACAACAGGTGAGAATGTGGACAAAGCAATAAGCCTATACAAAAAAATATTTTGTTCCGAGATAATAATCTATCTATATATAGAAGTTATTGCTGAAATATATTTGAGTTGATCAAAGAAACCTTGCTTATCAGTATAAGAATATCATAAAAATCCATTACCCTTTGCGAAGACAAACTTGAAGATCGGCTTTTGAAGTTTTTTAATTTGATTCGCTTATCTTTATAAAGTCGTAAGTTATCTTTTCGTATCCATTGTGGAAGTTTTGATTTTAAATACAGATTAATAATGCAGAGATTTTTGTTATAATGGTTAAATAAATTACACTACAATAAAAGCGTATTTCTCAAAACCACATATCACGTAAACAAATACTATTTGTTAAATTTATTTTATTATTTATAGTTATGTACTTAACTAATTGTATAAATTAATATATCACTCGAATTACATTTCATTTTCATCTACGAATCATGTTTCTTTTTCAATAAAAATAATCATAAATATAGGTCTCCGAAACTTGAATCGTACAACGTAATAAATACAGAAATTAAACTAGGTACGCATTTTCAATCCAATAAGCTCTAACTAAGGATTGCTCAAGACCCTTCCTAAAAATTTAATTTATCGCTTTGCGCGAAATAATTCCTTCCTCACGTGAAGAAACTCAATCATAGTTCGATAAAATTTAATTCATTTCATTATTGAAATATTTTACCTAGGAAAAGTAGGCATTAATATGTTTTTTTTTTTTCAATTATTGTATTAAAATTAATCAAATTGGGGTAAATTTGATTCCAATTAGGAAAATACTAATTAAGACTACTTTTAAAAACTCAAATGTTAAATGCATTAAAAATGATATAAAAAGTAATATATTTTTAACACCTATTAAATTTAACAATCTCTAAAATGTTATTTAACATGGTTTTATTTGTAACCCTACACAAAAATATTAAAAACTTTTATTTTGTACTAACTTTCGAAAGCCGCTTCCACCACTTCGTTTATATAAAGAATTTCGTTTAAGAATCCCGGTAAATAATTCAAACAAGTAATTAGATAATAACCAATGCAATATAAATATTGCAAGTTGTAAATTAGAATAAAATAAAATACTCACCTTCCATTAAAAATGTCGTTTATTTTGTATGTTTAAAACTCACGAGAAATAACTCTGTTCTTAGTCACTCGATTGTCTTTTATTAACAAATGAATATATCAGAGTTGCCGTATACTACGGTAAAGTTTTCAATATACGGGACTAGGAGACGTGCATCCCCTGTAAACAATGACGACAGACTGAAGTTAGGGGCTGTAGAGTGTAGTGTGTAGGAAGCTTTTAGATTTCGTGCTTCCGTTACTGAATACACGGAGCGAGGTCTTGCGTATTACCTTTCTAGATAAGGGAATAATTTAATCACTTACTTGCTTAATAAATTATACATATCGTATGAATTACAGTATGATTTCAATATTTATTAATTATGTAGATATAAAATTGCTTGGCCTGACGGATTTATCAACTTAGAACCGAAATCGCTGCAAAACTTGAATTTTTTGTATCCACTAAGAAAAGGTTTTTGGACATTTCACCACTAAGGGGGTAAATTAAAGGATAAAACATTGTATGCAAGTCCGTCATTTGCAAACTAAGAAGTACAAAATTTAATATGTTTGGAAATAAATGTAACGGGGTTTTTCGAAAATTTTACCCTTAAAAGGATGAATTAGTGGTTGTAACATATGGCATTGTAATTCGTTCCTTTTAATTGAAAACCATGAAAATTTTCCCCGAAGAATATAAATTAGGCACGACCATCAGATGGTAGGAATATATGAGCTGCAAGGTTTACTTTACGACGAACAGACTATTTTCTTTTATTTATTAAATTCTCCATAGGTTAACGAAAGCTTGGTGTAAACCATAAGACATTTAAGTACTTATTCTACACAGATGAAGTCGCGTGCACCAGCTAACTCTGTCTATCTATTGCCCTTTCACATCTAAACTACTGAATAAATGTCGATAAAATTTGGTGATTTTGATTGTGGTCAAAGCCCCGTGCGAAAATAGAAATATTTTAATTGTAACATATTAATTATGTTAATTAAATTAAAATCTATCTTTTTACGTATCTTACATAGTTACGCACTTACATAAATAGTAAATAGACCAAGACACCTCCAACTGGGGAGGTTCCTCTAACAGTAAGACCTTCATGCACTAGCATTAAAATCCACAACACTACACACAAGTAAATTGGTTCTATAAGGACCCTGAATTTAACTTTCTTTTGTTAAACATTATAGGGTTTAGCTAGATCTAATTCATTAGAATTTTCTTAACAAGTGGCAGCTCAAGCCGAGATCCGTACTATTTTTCAGCTGAATATCTTTACGCTTACTCCAAAAGCCCAGTGAAATTGTCAAGTTAAAAATGCATAATTATCTAGTGTTCAAAAAAATATTTATATACCCATGACTAAAAGTTTTGTCTACTTTAGCAACTTTACTAAATAACAATGTTAGATCCCATAATGATTGATTACCAAGCGGGTGGGTGGTGAGCCCACGCATATTTTAAAGTAGTTACAAAGTATTCAAAACTATTTAGATGATTAAATTTTTTATAGTCTAAAATATTGTTTAGAAATATAATTACATATTATGTCTTGCAATGGCAATCTAAATTATCCCCGTTAAAAAAATCTACTCCTGCATTAGTGTTCCCAATCATCTCATTTATTTTGGATCAATAACGTATATGACATTACATATTTAAACAACAAACTTATTTATTTTCTAGCTATATGCTCGCGGCTGCGCCCGCTTTTCATATCTTCACTGCGTTTTAAATTTTTTTTAACGGAAACCTAATTATTTTCCTAAAAAAATTTTAGCACTAAAATAGTGTAAAAATATTTCTCACAAATGTGCATTGAATCGGATTTTATTCAAAATTTAATTGGTTTTATTTTTTTTACACGGAACCCAAATTATTTTCGATAACAAAAGCACCCTAAGTTACGCGGAGTAACTTTAGCTATCAAACAATAAAAGCCTCGTTAAAACCGGTTGAACCGTTCCGGAGATTACCCGTAACAAAACAGACAGACAGACAAAAATGTAAAAAAAATGTATTTTTGGTAAATGTTTCGTATACATATTAATATGTATTTAGTAAAAAATTGTTATTTTGACATTACAAACAGACATTTCAATTTTGTTTATTAGTATGGATTAAGGTAACCAACTGTCATATGCAATTTTATAGAATTTATTAGACACACGTAAACTAATTAGTGATCTTGTTGGACTATCTACTTAAAATAATTATATATTTTATATAAAAGTTGCAAATTATAAATAAATACATATTTGATTAAAACTAGTTATTGTATAGAGATGCATTAATTTATTAGTTTATAATTAACAAATGTTTGTTTTAAAACTTAAATGTACGACAGAAACTATCTACACTAACAATAAAACTGAAGTTTTGTCTGATTTTTTTTTATTTCATTAATTTTTTATTTATTTGTTCTTGTCTGTCCGGATATAACTCAAAAACGGTTTGACTGATTTCGACAAAACTTTGTATATGGGAATTGTAATATGTCAAGGAGCAATTAATATAAGCTACAAAGATACTTAAAATTACTTTTAGAATTCGTGAAAATAATTAATTTGACCGATTTTGAAAATTAAAATGTGATTTGAAAGAGATCTTTTGGTAACTGATTGGCTTTGAAAAACAAAACAAAATCAGGGCATCCCATATTTTATATCGTAGACGAAGACGCGGGCGCCCGTTAGTGTTAAAATTAAATTAAAAATCTCGTTACAGTTACAAGTGATTATGGCATTCAATTTAATGAAAAAAAAAATTTAGATTATTAATTTGTATAATTTTTGACTAAATACATATGAGTGTATATACGATACCAAAAACAATTTTTTTTTAAATTTATGCTTGTATGTCTTTTTGTTCCTGGTAATCTCTGGAACGGCTGGACGGATTTTGGCGGGATTTTTATGGTAGATAGCTGAATTTACTCCACGTAATTTTAATTTTCCTAAATAGTTATTAGGGTTAGGGTTCCGCGTAAGAAAATACAACATAGTGAAGAATATATGAAATGTGGGTGCAGCCGCTAGCACATAGCTAGTCTAAATTATATTTAAATTCAATTATAAGTAGGTACGACTGATACATAAAAAGACTAGGCAGCCATGGGGACTCCCGACAGAAGTGAAACATTGGAAAAACTGTTTTTTTTAATGATTTTATTTCATAACTAGCTACGCGCCTGCGGCTGCGCCCGCGTTTTATATGTTCTTCACTGCATTTTAATTTTTATACGGAACCCTAATTATTTACCTAAAAAAATTTAGCACTAAGATAAAGTAAATATATTTCTCATAAATTCAAGCAGTTGCACGTAAGACTGTGCATTGAATCGGATTTTATTACATTTTTTATGAGTATTATTTGTTTTACGCGGAACCCTAAATATTTTCGAAAATTAAAAGTACTCTAAGTTATCCGTAGTAACTTCAGCTATCTACCAAAAAAAGTCCCGTCAAAATCTGTCCAGCCATTCCGGAGATTACCCGGAACAAACAGAAAGACAGACAAAAATTTAAATAATGTACTCTTGTTATATGTATCGTATATACATTAATATCTGTTTAATAAAAAAAATAATAATAATGACAATACAAACAGACATTTCGATTTTATTTATTAGTATAGATATAGATCACTAATGAAACAAATATACTTCAGACAGAAATCATTTGTAACCACCATCTAAAACCATAAGCCAATTAAAATTAAAGTGATTGTTCGACGATATTAAATAGAACTTCTTTGTTTCCTTGTAATAATTTGAAACGTAAGCGATTAAGTGCCTAATTAAATTGTTTCCGAGATCACAATTAACGTTTAATAAATGGAAACTGTAAGTATAGAAATTAGGAAAATCATTATAATATTATATTATTTAAATATACGACATTTATCAATTAAATCTGGTGTATACTTTAGTAGATCTCGTGACTGAGTCAGTATGTGGTACGTCACTTATATAGTAATACATACTAGCCGTTCTAGCAGAATTTAAATTAATATATTTCAATTAGTTACGACGTAAAATATCTTATATATTAGTATTTTTTTTTTTTTACTCTTAAGGTCTCTGCCTACTAGACCATATTATACCACGACCGTGCTATGACCATATCAGGCACGTAAAAAAGCACGACACGCACTACCATACCCACTGAAACGTATCGACCGGTTTCTATCCCCATATCATACCCGTATATAATGGGTTTCATCAATTTTTTTTACGCAGAACGCTAATTCATATCCAAAAGTAAGTTATGCGGAGTAACTTCAGCTATCTAACAAAAAAAGTCCCGTCAAAATCGGTCCAGCCGTACTGGAGAGTACCGGGAACAAACAGATTTTCTAAAATAATTAGGGTACTGCGTAAAAAAAAAAACCTAAAACTCATAAAAAATAGAATAAAATCCTATTTAATGGTCAGTTTTACGGATAAGTATTATGGTCAGTTTATGAGAAGAAATTTTTACTTTATCTTAGTAGGTAGGTAGTAAAAAAAATTAGGAAAATAATTAGGGTTCCGTATAATATTTTTTAAAATGCAGTGAAGAATAAATGAAATGCGGTTTAAAATAAACGATAATGTAATAAACATGCCAGGTTGTTTAATTATTTCTGAAATTTCCTTACAATCCATTAATTTTTTTAAAGAATACATATATTTCGGGTGTTGAAAATGAATGATATGGGAATTCATAGGTACGAATACTTAAAAATATATACGAGTATGTGTATCGTCTTGCGTCACACAGTATACACGGCAACGTCGCGATAGGCCACCTGCGCGCACCTGACCGGCAACGTATGACACGCGCGAGGCACGAACCTTACCATATATGCAAAATATTCTCGTCGGGAAATCGGTGCCGGCGCGGTCATAGCACGCTACGAACCTGCTCGGTGACGAAACGTTCTAGTGAGCATAGTAACTCAAACAAACTTTTTTTTAGGCTCAGATACTGCAGGATAATTACGAACAATATTTTTTTTTCTAACTAGCTAACTAGCGAATTCTCTATAATAGATTTATGCGCTTTGGCCGCAATCTCACCTGATTTTAAGTATAGATTTACGTGTAAATATATTAAGTTTAGAGGCTAGTTATCATCAAATGATGCTGCTGCAACAAACTTTTAGATAAGCGCTTTGCGAAAGATTGTTAAACTCGAAGACGGTCGCTAACCAGGCGGTCTTTAAAAAATGGCCTACAGCCATGCCACGGTTTCCTTACCATATTTACCCTAAAAGAAAGTTCGGGCTGTGATTCAGAATAAGTTATATGGATTCGAACTTAACGTCTTTTGATGCGGAATCCGACAACAATAACGCTGTACCATTTCGCTTCCTAACTTTACCATCTTCTAATCTTTAACCAGGTTCTTAAAACTTATATCACATACATATATGCCCATCGTAATAGAGCGAAGACTGTTGGGTACTTCATTTATGTTACATAAATTCTAAAATATTATGTCGCTCGACAGAGATGATAAACGTTAAAAGCTAACGTTAGTCTAATTATTAAAACTCATATTTGCTAAGTTTGATAATTAACGTACACGGGGACAGCAGGTTTTAATTCCTTATCGCTTACAACAAAATCATTGAACCGAGGAAAGGGTTATGTTACATTAATACTAGTTTTGTCCCGCGGATATGCTGGTATGTAATATCTTTTTTTTGGTTGCATTTATTCCTTTTTAAGGAAATGGCAAAGGTACTAGTAGACTATGCTGCCAAGTCAAACGTTAGGATTACTATCAATAAATGAATGGCAATAACAAAATGGCGGCCATCTGTTACAATCACAACGGGAATGATTAGGACATTTCAGAATTCACGCTCCGTGTCAATATTTTTACTTCACTA
This sequence comes from Samia ricini, assembly GCA_014132275.2. Classification (NCBI taxonomy): domain Eukaryota; kingdom Metazoa; phylum Arthropoda; class Insecta; order Lepidoptera; family Saturniidae; genus Samia; species Samia ricini. The sequence goes on from AP028158.1 coordinate 14,048,934, forward strand.
CACTTGTGCATTGATAACTACATTATATCTCGTAAAATGCCACCGCAATTACATAATATACAATATATTTTCTAATGTATAGTCAAATACTGCAAGATAATTAATTGTAAATAAGGACGACAACATGGCAATCCACAATCGCGCCAAGCACCCAAATAAATGCCACTCGGATTGAGATCATTAAGGCCGATTCACACGTATCAGTGCCGATTTACACGTATCAGTGAAGTTAGTTTCTATCTAACAGATTGTGTATTATGAATCATATTTCACTCGAGCGAAACCGGGTTTTCATCTAGTATATTTTATTTACATTCATATAATATATACTAGCTATGTGCCGGCAGCTGCACCCGTGTTTTATATGTTCTTCACCCTAATTATTTTTCTAAATTTTTTTAGCACTAAGATAAAGTAAAATATTTTCTCATAAATTCAAACACTGTGCATTGAATCGGATTTTATTCAATTTTTTTGTGAGTTTGAATTTTTTTACGTGGAATCCTAATTATTTTACAAAATCTTTTTTGCTACTAACATTAAGACATTTCTCACAAATTCATATACCTACCAGTAAAATTGTTCACAATTTCATTATTTTTAATTATTTTACGCGGAACTCTAATTATTTTCGAAAATCAAATGTACCTAAATTACGCAAAGTAACTTCAGCCATCTACCAAAAAAGGTCCTGTCGAAAACGGTACAGCCGTTCTGGAGCTTTTTCGGAACAAACAGACAGACAGACAGACAGAAAGAAAAAAAAAATTAAAAAATTGTATGTTTGGTATAGCTATCTTATATTTAGTAAAAAAAAATGTTATTTTGACTTTACAAACAGACACTCCAATTTTATTTATTGATATAGATACATTAGATAAATAAACATCCCTTGAAAAATATCACACCGAGGGTAAAGCCCCATCACAATCTGTTTCGAGGTTTAGGAGGACTTGGCAGGTTAACAGACAAGGTAAGCAATTTTGTTTTACACTATGTATCGACATAAAAAAACATGGCAAAGAATATATCTGTAATTAAAAAAAAAAAACAAACATGTAAATCAGTGCAATGATTTTCGAATTGTTACCCAACTAAAATAAACAGACAGACACAGAGGCTTTGCCTTTTAAAAAATATAAGGATAATTTCGCTTAACCTACACTCTTCATCTGAAACGTTTTGGTAAAAACGCAAACGCAAACCCTAATCATCATCATTAAAAATCATCTACAGACGTGCATTTTCTCTTCTGATATTGACGTGCATGAAAACATCGTGTGCATGAAAACGTGCAAAGGTATATTATATTTTTGCTAGAATATTGGGTAACGGCCAAGCCGAGGTTCGTACCACTTTTGTAACCCTTGTACTAGTTACCTTTTTGCGGCAGTGCCTTCAGCACTCGCTCCCAAAGTCATAGTAAAGGTGTAAAAGCCGTTCCGGTCAAAAGCGTTAGTTAGATTTTTTTAAAATCTATATTTCTGTATCTATATGTACTTAACTCTTTCTTTTAATCCCCTGGACCGATTTTGATCGGTTCTTTTTTGTTTTATTTCTTACAATATAGCGAAGGGCATAATTTAATTACTTTTTGTCTTTTTCATAAGAAAATTTTAAAAATTACTCCGTGGAATGTAGTGAGGGTTCGGTCTAATACATAAATTAAGTTTAGAATAATTATTTAATATTATTTATTTTATTATATACAAAAATACAGAGTACTATATAAATGAAAAAAAAAAAACAGAGAAATTAAAAACGATTATAAGATTAATTAATCTCTTCTCTTTTACTAAAATCTCGACGATTTTATACTCTCGAATAACCTATTAAGAAAAACAATGGACTGTCCCGAAATTAATGTCAGTCATCAACACGAAAATGGTGATTTAACTAAATTGTCTACTTGAATTGTTTCACACCGATAATTATTATTACACAGAAGATTCTTACGAAATGTTTGTTGTATAATGATTATTGTCCTAATATCTAATTAATGAAGTTATATAGTTCTTGGAAGAGATTTCAGTGTTTAGATACATACACTTTGTAATAGATTTTTTCTTATATTTATTTGCCCAATTGCCGTGTGGTGCCGGCTTAGGAATAGTACCACCCCATATCTACCCGTGGGTGTCGTTAAAGGCGACTAAGGGTACACCAAGGGATGGGTAGCAGCATCCTCTGTGGACTACAACCACCTACTGCAATCGCCAACCCGCTTACTAAGCATGGCGATTTTGGCAATTCCCCCCTTATCTTTGGGGGAGACCAAGTCCAGCACCTTTACAGTTGGATGAAATTATTTAAATTTGAATAAAAAATATTGATTTACACTTTTAGTGGGATATTAGTCTGTCATGCGGTATATTTTAATTTTTTACTAGCTGTGTGCCGGTGGCTGCGCCCGCATTTCATATATTATTCATTGCGTTTTGATTTTTTTTACGGAACCCTAATTATTATCCTAAAATATTAAGAAAAAAGATTTCTTATAAATTATATAGCACATGCCCGTAATACTGTGCATTGAATCGGATTTTATTCATATTTTTATGAGTTTAATTTTTATTACGCGGAAGCCTAATTATTATCGAGAATTAAAAGTACCCTAAGTTAACCGGAGTAATTTCAAATATCTACCAAAAAAAGTTCAATCAAAACCGGTCCAGCCGTTCCAGAGATGACCCACTACAAACAGACAAAAATTTTAAAAATTTTATTTTTGGTTTAGGTATAGTATTCATATTCACCTTCATATCTATTTAGTACAAAAATAATTTTGACATTATAAACAGACACTTCAATTTTATTTATTAGTATAGATTCATTAATTTCCGCCTGTGTATTAATATATGTAATGGTATGCTACAAAAATGCATATTTATAAAAAAAATAGCCGCCAAATTGCTAAAACATAATTCTATCGATTTAACATTGTCAAAATTGTGTCATGTGTTGCCACCCACACCAATCTGTACTACTAATGAATAAAATGGAAGTATCTGTTTATAATGTCAAATTATTTTTTTAATAAATATATATGAATGTATATTTATTATAAATGATTGTATATTATGTATTTATTTATGTTTATTACTATAGATCAACCAGCGATAGCGTATAAAAACTGACAATATCATTTTTAGAATTTATTTTTAAATACTCAAAGTGCTTGATTGATTTAATTCAAATTGGTGTACGAGAAGCATTTGCTAAGTATTGGTATAAAAATTACATTTAGGGTTGCGGTTTTCAGATTTTCGTTTTCAATTTTATTTTTTTGATGTGTAGGAGGTTAGTACAAGCAAATTCAAGTTTGTGAGGTCACCAGCCTTGTCCACCGGCCGCTATCTTGGAAAAAAGGGTGCTAAAAGACTACAGAAAAATGTATAAGCAAATTAAATTGTCTACAACTTTATTCCTATTACTATTTTTCGTAAGATAGAAAATACAAAAGTAAAAACAAAATTTTCCTTTGGGCGTTATAACTTTTTCCTGGTTGTTTTATAATAAAAGGACATGAGAGCAATCTTATAGACGGTTTTTAAGGAATAATCTCCACTACAAATTTGTTTGATTTTATTAGTTCTGTGAGTTTTACAGCGCTCCGAAGTTGACCGGGTTCTCGAATACTTGTAATAAGGCTATGAAATAAAAAACAATATCAGGAAATCCCAAATTCAATCAAGATATGACATGACACGTAGACGAAGTCACTGAAAATATAGAAAATAACAATAGACTAAATAAAAAAAAAATCGAATAAGTATTAAAGTTATTAGAAAATTTTAAACGCAAAAAGAATCCACATCACAATCAAGCGCACCGTACAATGAATTCCACACCTCAAGAAGGACGATGGTGTGGGTTGTGGAGCATTTCGCGGCTATTCCAATTATACGTCTTATGAAATAGTTGTCTCGGCGGGCGTCGATTTCGCGGGATGCCCGCAATATCCACGGAGACCGTATAGCCGATTGGAATTTACGTTGTAATTATATCATAGTGATAGACGAAGCGAGAAACATACTACTCGGTCTGCTTGTGAAATTGAAAATATGTATTAGGTAATAAACAATTTTAAAAATTAAATTCAGTGTAAACTTTTTTGTAAAAGAGAGTGCGACCGGTAAAATTATCCTCAAGTGACATTAAAATATGCATTATTTTAAAATAGTAGCATCAAGTTAAGGCATTTAAATTATTTTACACGAAATTCACATATCCAGTAAGAGACCAAGCTGAGGTTCGTACCATTTTGGAGTCCTTATGCTATTTAATTATATCGGCTCAACAGCGTCTGCCATTTAAGGATATTATATATGGCTGTATAAGACTAGTGAAAACCCTATATGTGATTAAATTCTCATTTTAAATTAAATTAGCACGATTATTCATTTATCACTAAAGACATTTATCACCAGCAGACTGCTGGGCATAGGCTCAAAGATCTCCATAACCGGTCTACCGCCATTTGCAACCAACGGATTTCTGCGACCTTCAACAGATCTAAGGTCCACCTTGTTGGGGGCATACCCACGCTGCGCCTTCAGGTAGGCGGCAGCCGTTTGAGAATAAGTTGGCCCCACCAGACATCGGTTCTATAAGAAATTACTCCAACCCACTTTAGTACGATTCTTCTGCGGTTCTCCTAATTTCTGGTTCGTTCATATTTCAACAATATCTTTGATTTGACAATTTTAATTTTAATAAAGACTTTAAAACACGTCTTAAATAAAAATAACCACTTAATAAATATAATACTTTATATAATTTTTTAATTAAAAATTGTGAAATTTTCATTTTAATGCAGTTAATTTAAATGGATTTTCACGCGTTACCTTTGCCAGTTTGGTTGGTGAAACCCAGCCGAAACGTCGGGATAGAAAAAAGCAAAGGTAACGCGTGAAAACCCGTTTAAATTAACTGCATTTAAATATGGAACGCGAAAACTTTAAAAAAGAATTACATTTTCATTTCAATTTGTTTTTGTCATTTATTGTCTCACGCTAAATTTTGATAATATATAATCGCTCCGTTCATGAATAATAAATAAACCGAAGGTGCCTCACGCGCGTCTTCATTGCGAGAAGAATGAGCTATATAACGGCCACGATCAAGTTTTTAAATTCAGTTCAGGGATCTCTATCTCTAACCGTTTTTATTAAATTTTTTTATAATATTGGTATTTTCATAGAATATTTTTAATGATTGATTCGGAGGTACATACTTAACGATATTAAAACTGTTCTTTAACCCCTTGAGCACTTTCCTGGCGCTTACGCCAGCTTTCCATTGTTTTCCTATTATCTTTCTATTGTTTCATTTTTATGGGCACTCGACACATTAAACTCAGTTATTAAGATAATCTGGATAAATAAAGCTATCAAGGCGCAGTTGGTGGTGCAGACGGATTCCGCGTAGATGGACGCAGGTTCGTACCCACCTATCTAGCTCTGTAATAAGCCTAAGCTTTCAGTGAAAGAAAATATCGTGAAGAAAACTGCTGTTGGACCATTTTCTTCTAGTGCCCGTCTAGGTAGCTACCATCCTCGAGTTAGAAAACATGTCACCGAGCACCAATAAGTGTGTTCCGACAGCATCACTTGAGAGCCAGTAACTCTGGGCTTAGTGTATTTACAATTCTAGACCTGATCGTCACTTAATATCGAATTAGATTGTGGTAAATATTTTGAAAAGCTTTTATAAAATTTAACTAGCCTAATTTATTATCAAAATAAGCATATTAATTTATTTTTCGTACGTACCATAGAGCGAGAATAACATTTGTTGTAAATATAACATTTATTTAGCGATGTATTATTCAAACTATCACCAATTTTCCTGTCAGGAGTCGAAAGTTACAAGGTAATCTGGAAGAAATTGCTTTCAACTATAACACAATTTCTGAATGATTATCTATTCATTCTAAAATTATCATATCTATTTATTCCATTTCGGAATGATTATCTACAGGGTTTATTAAACTATTGAGGGATAATAAAAATTCATGTTACATTCTGTTAACTTTTTTTTCCAAATTATCGTACATGACTTGGATCATAAAGATCATAGACAATGGAAAACTTAAATAATCGACTTAGTACACAGATTACTATATTAATAGCTATATTATAGTGACTACGAATAGTTTTTTAAACGACATTATAACAAGATTTAGTATTCAAATTGACAAGTATTTAAATGTATAAGTCCGTTCACAGTTATTTTACCTCTAGCCGTTAAGTTGCCGGTCTGAATATTGTGTTACCATATTTGATATACATCAGATGTAAGATGTATGTTTTGTTAAACCTATAGTTGTACATCAATGAAGACAACATAGTTTACAGTATTTTATTTCTGATCGCATATCAATCAAAATCCTCTTTTTTGATACGTATTTATCTTGGAGTACTTAGTATTGAGACATAGAAGCTGCTTAAAGACATAGAACTTTTCTTTCTTTGCGGAAAATATAATATAATATTTATTTATTTATTTCATTATGATACAAATCAAGGTTTTTCTATTTATTTTAAATTAAACCGATATGACTTTTTTGATATTTATTCCTATAAAAAGTAGAAAATTTTAATACACAGACAACACTATTTTACGTACGAGTCATGGCGGCAAATCGTTGACGAATACAATTAACGAAGCTTTATTTGATTTTTCTTTTTTAGAAAATGTACATATACCTAAAAAAATATTTGTAGCACTACTTTGAATTCCTTTTGACATGTTTTACGATTTAAATTTTCTATAAAAAGATAAAATCCAAAACAATTGAAAAAAATGTTTTTACTGCGTGACAGCTAGTAATGCCAAAATGAGACATCAGAGGTTTTATTAAATTAACTGAACGGACTATGCTAATGGCCAGACACTTCCTAAGACATTTATTGTTGTTGCTAATAATTAATTACGTCCCTGAAAGCAAGGCCTTTAGGCCCAACTGCGTATTATTTTACTAATCTAACAAAGTGGCGGCCATTTCTTAAAGAGTTATTATGATACCTCAAAATTGACGCTCCGTGTCATTATTTTCAATACACTTCACTTGTGCACAAGAACCTAACTCTATCGCGTAAAACGCTACTAAAATTACATTATTTAGAATTTAAACAAAAAAAATAAGACACCCATAGTGGGACTGCCGACAAAGATGAAAACTTGAAAGGTTAGAAAAACTGTTATGAATGTTTAAATTAGCTAAGTGTTTTAAGAACTTGTAGTTATAATTAACGTGTATTCATATTTTAACGTGTTTCAATTTATCACAAATAAAATAAATTTTCGCTGTATGGTCCCGGCTAAGAATAGTACCACTCCATACTTTCCCGTGAGTGTCGTAAAAAGCAACTAAGGGATATAAACCAGGGGATGGGCAGCAGCATCCTCTGAGTACCACTAATAACTCACTGCGATAGCCAACCCGCCTGCTAAGCGTCGCGATTATGGCAATCCCCCTTATTGGGGGAGACCTATGTCCAGCAGTGGACGTCTTATGGTTGAATGGAAAATAAATTTAGTATGATTATAAAATGATATGTTAAAAATATATTCAACACAAGAGTGACATCACAGAAACGCCATTGCATTGGTAACGCAAATCTATATGTTCTTTCCCTACCGAGAATCGCTTAAAGCGTCTAAAGAAGTGTTTACTTCAAAAAAAGGAAGCAGTTTAACAAACAGAACGAAACATTTATTTTTTGTTCGCCATCTGAACATACATATAAATTACATGATATTTGTCCGCGATAAGCTGCGAAACTAATCGACTTGTCGTAATGAAATTATTCACTTTGTATGTGACTTCGTTCAACTTAAAACATAATATAGGTTTTATAACCGAAATATTGTTTTCATTGCAAATAAAATATTTTATATGATAAAATAGCCCTGGCAACACCTATGGTTGTCCTTATGATTTGTAACTATAAATGATAGAAGTTTGAAACGTCTATGTTATATACATACCAGAGAACCAGCTGCTCGCTCGGCAGTCGACGGTGGTAATCTATCCGCCATCTAAGACTAATTTGGCCGCAGTGCCTAGGCTAACCGAGTTAACCAGCCTATTTAAATTAACATCTCGTAGCCACAAGGAGTAGAGTTACCTTTTCATTTACAATGTCCTCCGTTAGTATAGATAAATCGATTTTTAATTGATTAAGCAAAAAATAATAATTACTCAAAAATTGTTACATGCTCTTTTCAACCAACATCCCTACTGGAACTTTTAAAAATATTTTTAACGTCTATTTGACGTTTGTAATAAAATCCCAAAATTATACTTTTTTTTGGTATTTTACCCGATAAAGAAGAAAAAACAGAGTTAGTAATGCATATCTGTAATTGAATATAATTCAAATGTTTTAAATATTGAACAAGGAAACTGTTCACACCTGAACACTATTTAATGTTAAAGTTAAGTCAGACATGAATATAATTGTAGTTTATAGTTGTAAAAATAATTAACACTATTAGAGAGATGTAGTAAAAACTAAACAAATGCAGCGTAAACAATCAAAAACCACGTGGGAGACGTCAAATGCTCACTATAGTGGTTCGCTTATATTTGATGCGTTTTAGTTCAGTCAGTTTACTCCACACCATACTGAATTACAATATCCTTCCTTATCTTAAGAAATCATTTGATATCTCAGTGATAGTGTTGTTGAATTCTGCATCAATGAACATAGGTTTGAATTCGCCTATATTATTATACCTATAATGAGCCTGAACTTTCGTAAAGGAAAACATTGAAATGAAACCATATCATGATGGTAGCGCTATCATCTTTAAATTTACATAAATATATCACCAAGTACCTATAAATACTTTCCATAGATAGTTAAAAATAAGCACGTGATCAAATCAAAATAAACCACTTCATTTGTTCTATTTTGAATCCATAGTATTTTAATAAGGTATTTTTTAACGCTTAATTAAATATCACCCACAAATTTAAAAATCTGTCCCCAAGCACCGATAATATGTTCTTCTATTAAGTTATCTGTGATATATATAATACTAGCTACTCATCGTGGTTTTACCCGCGTAGTTCCCGTTCTCTGGGGATTATCGGAATAAAAACTATGGTACTCCCTAGATTTCAAACTATCTCCATGGCAAATTTCATCCAAATTGGTCCAGTAATTTTGAAGTTTATTCGTTACATACAAAAATACAAATCTTCTAAGCTCCAACAAAACGGTGGTCTATATTGCTAGAACTTTCCATGTAGTTGTCGTGGCACCATAGAATAAACGTTTCACCTTATTATTTTCAATACATTTCACCTGTATCCAATAACCAAGGTATATATACTTTATGATCATATATACACGTAAATTAATTAAAGACAATATAACTGCTAAATGTCAAAGCCAAAACTTCCCTCATTAGCTTTTTTCCCCTCCTTATTTGAATAGTGAAGGCTACTATTTAGATATAAACAGTTAGATCATAATTGATCGGCTACCCATACAACTCATCCTGGTGGAATTTCTAATAAATCCTGCCTTTTAGTTTATTTTATTGAAGGTTCCATTTATTAAAAAACTTTTCGTACGTAGTAAACAATGGCCGGCGATACGAAATGCACGTTTGGCACGCGTATGCCAATCGACTTGCACATGCTCAACGAGATCATATCGAGAGAAGTTAAACATTTCAGGAACTACAAGATATACAGACCTAACTTTGGATGTTAGTTACCTTACCTTGCTAATTTATCAATTATTTATAATAGTATTAAAGAGATAAAATAAATTAGTTCTATTATATCCTTCGTTACGAGAATTTCATTTTGAATTTCTAAAAATGATAGAAATGTGTTCAATTACCTATGTTTAGTCCATTACAATAATTCTTTTCACAAAAATCGAAAATGTACAGACACGTGAGATTTACAATTATATTATTAGTATAGATTAGAAGATCTGACATCGTACTATTCTCCTGTTAGTGTTTTTGAAGTGAAAACTTTTTTAGCGGCGTTCAGAGATTCTCGGTAGAAAAAACTTAAAGATTCATTTTACCGATGACATGACGTCAGGCGTCATTATGCTATAGTATGTCAAGAATAAGACGGCGCTCAGAGATAAATCATAAAATTTATACTTACGCAGCCTATCGTATGTTTTGATTATTAATGAACTACCTGTACGAAAATGTACATGTTTATATCGCTCGGAACGCCAATAGATGTAAAAACCAGACAAAAGTATCACATTTAAATGTTAGCTTATGTTAATAATTTCAGTAAACAAATTATGAAATGTAAACAAACAAAAAAACAGTTTTTTCATAGTTTCGAGATTCACTTCTGTCTGCAGTCCCGGTGGCTGCCTAGATGTTTTTTTTTACTGAAAGTCTAGTAGCAATTATAGGATCAACAACCTTTGCCTTTTTTATACTTTTCGTACCATTTTTATATCTTTGCAAAAGTTCCCGTTTTTCGGTTAATTGCCTTAAGTGTTCGCTCCTCTTGTGGCCTCTTAAACCATGTGTTTAGTCAGTTTGAAAATAAAAAGTTATCACTTATCAAGCACATCGTCAATGATCCTATCAATAACTTTAGTTAATAACTAGATGTGCCCGCGACTTCGCTCTCGTGGAATTTAGACAATTATATTCTAATATACAGCCTATATTCTTCTTCTATATGCAATCTATCTCTGCCAATATATACTTATCTCTATCTATGTCCCCTCCCGTCACGACTTTGACTATTTATTGATAATGTTATTATGCATACATTTAATTTTATTTTTAAATGAATCTAGATGAACGCTATTCGTACATTATATGTGTAATAATGCTAGATGTTAATATAGAGTACAAACTACTACCATACCGAATTTCATAGAAATCGGTTAAGTGGTTTTTGCGTGATTGGAGAACAAGTTAATAAACAGACTGACAGACAGACAGACAGACAAAAAAATTTAAAACTATCGAAATGTAGTCAATTCTGAGCCCGTATTTTAGTATTTTTTCTAAAATATCTTCAATGTACAGATTTCGTCTCGTTAGCCTTTTATTATTATTAACATTACATTACATTACATTATTATTTCTAGCTATCCCAGTAACAGGAAAGTTCTACGCAGCTCATGATCAATTGAAGGCAGAGTCTGAGAGTCAAACTAAGAAGGTGGATGACTACCATCACAACGTCGCTCAGACCAGAGCTGAAGGACCTCATACCAAATATCCGTCACCGGCCACTGAGAACCAAGTGTAATTTGTTTTTCAAACCATTTATTAATTACCATATCGCACCATGTTTATCTGTAACATGACTGATTAAAAAAACAAATTAACGTGTTCGATCTGATCGAGACGTAGTGGAAATTTTTCAAATCGCATTTTTTGAAGCGATGATTGCTTAGTTGGTATTGCGGGCGGATTTCGCGTCAATGGACGCGGGTTCAAACCAACCTATCGAACTCTAAAATTAGTCTGAGCTTTCGGTGAAGAAAAATATCGTGAGAAACCATAGCATGGTGGTAGGGCATTTCCTAATAATGTCCGCCTGGGTAGCAACCACCCGCAAGTTTGAAAACCTGTCGCCAAATACCAATAGATGTGTTCTGGCAGCATCACTTGAGAACCAGTACCTAGACATAGTGTTTACCGCCCTGGACCACATCGTCATTTAACATCAGGTGAGATTGTGGTCAAAGCACTCAGCCTATACCATGTAAAAAAAAAATGCAGGGAAATCCGAGTATAGATAGCAGCGACGACCCGCTATGCACTTTGGATCTCTCGATGGTCCTCGGTAGTTTTAGATAGAATTACGTTATATTCATTTGCAACATTGTACTTACCATCAAATGCTGTTGAATTACTTTTCCCTGCATTGTTAAACAAGATTTTTTTTTCCGTGAGACAGTATATTACAAAAAACAACATATTTCTAACTGTTATGAGCTATTTTACTCGAGTATTTACAGTATTTTCTTCTTCTGTTTTCAAAACGTAAATAATATATCCTGTGGTTACGTTTTACATTATCATATTAAAAAAAAAATTAAGTAATTAATTCATCGCCTAAGTATTAATTTTTCTATTCCTCCATTAGTTATGTCTTTTACTTAATACTATAATTTTTGCCTTTTTTGTTAAACAAAATTTAATTCTAAAGACTTTTAGTTATGATCTTTCCACAAGCGTCTATATTTTTTATCTATAAATGATAACTTATGGATTATTATTCAATCGCTCGTTCAATAAATACAGATAAATTCTGAGGTGATAAATTACATAGAATAGAAACAGTTATATTATGCGAACGGAGCCGTTAGCTTATTTGTAAGCTAAGCTATACCATATACGCGGCATTTCGATGAATTGAAGCGATGATGGCGCAGCGGGTAGTGCGGGTGGATTCTGCCTCAATGGACGCGGGTTGGAGCCCACCTATCCAACTCTAAAATCAGCCTGAGCATTCGGTGAAAAAAAAACATCGTGAGGAAATCATAGCATGGTGGTAGGGCATTTTCTAATAATGTCCGCATGGGTAGCTACTACTCTCAAGTTTGAAAAGCCTGTCGCCAAATACCAATAGGCTTAGTGTGTTTACCACCCTGGACTACTACGTCACTTAACATCAGGTGAGATTGTGGTCAAAGCACTAAGCATATATCGCATATAAAAAATGAAACATATGACTTTAATGATAATTTTCTCAACGCTTAAAAAATAATAACTATTTTTTTTATATCCAGGTACGGTTGGTATTTCGAACCCCTAATTCGTATGGATAGAAACGACCGCAGATTTTACCACCCCAAAAAAGAGAGCACTCACACTAAAGTAGAAATCATTATACTGATGTCTAATCCCAAATCAAAAAAAAAAGTTATAATTCCCTAAAATATATTTTATACAATTCTGAAGGATTTTTATAGAGAATTATATGTAAAGAAAAATACGTATTTTATAGTTAGGTACATTTTTTGTTTCATAATTACATTGAATAAATTCTTTAGAAACTTTTTTTTTTCTTTTAAACCGTTTTTAAATTTTCTGTTTCAACTCGGCGTTAATTTTAATGATAATTTTCGTAACGCTTGCAATTGCACTTTCATATCATACTAGCTTTTCGCCGCGGCTGCGCACGCGTCTCATATATGCTTCACAGCGTTTTCATTTTTATATACGGAACCCTAATAATTTTTGAAAATTAAAAGTACTTCAAGTTACCCGGAGTAACTTTAGCTATCTACCAAAAAAAGTTCCGTCTAAATCGGTAAAGTCGTTCCGGAGATTACAAACGGACAGACAAAAATTTTAAAAATTGTATTTTTGTTATACGTATCATATATACATTCATATATATCAAGTAGGAGAAAATTTTACATTACAAATACACACTTCAATTTTATTTATTAGTATAGATTGTTGTGATATTGTATTTTAAAGATTAACGACCCAACCTTTATCATGAAGATGTAATTTTATAACTATTTTATAATTTCTAACGGGTTCTCGAATGGCTGTCGCGTACCGGAAGACGCACCGTGGGTAGGCCCCTCACAAGGTGGACCGAGCACTTGGTGAAGGTTGCGGAAATCCGCTGGATGCGGGTGGCGTAAGACCGATCATTGTGGAGATCTTCGACTCCCCGTATGTTCAGCAGTCAAGGTCTTTCGGTTGAATAGATGGATCCTTTACATAAAGTAAAGTCTTTATTTCTTTCCGTTAGTTGACGTATAATTTGGAGATTAACCATAAATGAAATGATTCTTTTTTTAAATAGTAGACATATTATTTGGCCATATTAAAGAGTATCTAATGAAAGCGCATTTGATTTCGTAACCATACCTCTTTTAAAATATCCATGCTTCTCCACTGATGGAGTAAAACTGAATGTATTAATCGTATTAATTTATTATACAATTTAAATATCATTATTAAAATACTTTATTAAGTTGAAACTTAATTACATGTTCATAACATAAAAGGTTATAACAAGCTAACACAAAAAACACATGAGAGTTTTTTGCTGTAACATTATTAATTTATATGACCATTTATTATATAATTTTTGTGGCATTTTATGTAATATAGTTTGCCTATTATGCACAAGTGCATTGGAAGTAGTTACACGGAGCATGAATTCTGAGTTACCATAAAAATTCCCTTGAAAGTTGTAATTAAGTGCCACCATTTTGTTGGAGCACTATTTGTAGGTTAGAAAAATAAAACTAAAGTGTAGTCTAAAAACTCTTATTTATGGCCATAGTAAATTATAAATAACAAACTTATTTATTTATGTAAACCATCAATGTAAAATTTGAAAATCAATTATCATTTTTATCTTTATGAGCATATTGATTCCAACTGCGAGTATTTTTATTCTTGTAATCGCTTCTTTCTAAAGGGCGCAGATGAGCAGCAGACACTCTGTCACTGGATAATATAACGCTTAGTAAAATTATCTTTTAAAATAATTTGATTAACACTTAAAAAATTGCATGAACTTACGCGAATTCTTCATAAGTTTTTGCTGTATATATAGCATCGCATTTGACATCGTTCACGCGCCAGTATTTCCGATCTTCCTCGACGCAGTTCCTCAACTGGTTCTCCATTGCTAAAATATCTTCTTGGCTTAGAGGTTTGGACATGTTCGGTAACTGAATTTTGTTTTTAAATAAATGTTATTTATTTTAGCTATGCAATATTGAGATAATACGTTAATTTTTTTTTTTGAAGTTAAATATGTTGTTATTTATCAATGTTGAATCAATAACCTGATTGCCATGGTAACGACATTGTAGACTACAATCGTTGTGATCATAGATATTTCGCTACTGGTTAAGAGGTTTTGACGCCACTTCAGTCTATCATGTTGTACTGTTATCTTTAATTCAATAGCTTGTGTTAGTGGATTTTGGTGGCGTTTAACGTAATATAGTTTATTCTGAAGTGCATATATAATTCCATGGAACGTTCTAGAGGAAGTGTCGTCGTCTTGCTAGGGTGTTGACACATTTTTTACATACATACATACATATGCTCACGCCTGTTTTCCCCGAAGGGTTAGGCAGAGGTGAAGTAGCGAACTACACCACCCACATTTCGCCGAGCTTAGTTCCGTCCCAGATGTGACAGGGGGCGAGCCTGTCGCCATATCGGGCACAAATTCCAAACTCCGGGATGATACTGAGTAGAAAAAACCCAATATCACTTGACCCGACCCGGGGATCGAACCCGAGACCTCAGAACGGCAGTCGTATGTAATACAACTGCGCTACAGAGGCAGTTAAACACATTTGACACATTTTTTACCTTCAGAATTGGCAATATGGACATATGCATTTTAGCCTGTCCTATTGGACAAATAATTCTACTACTACTTATGTATGTACGTACTTATGTATGTTATCTATATATGACAAAAATCTCTACGCGTCTATTACGGCTTTCAGAACGTGCAAATGTCCTGTTCGATCCAATGACCGATAAAAAATGAAAATAGCTGAACAATGTTAATTAAACATACATTTTAAATCATATGATTTTAATAAAACTAACATATGTAAGGAAAATAAGATTTAAAATAAAAAAAAAAGTTTCTAGTTTAATGTTTAAATAAAATAAAAGTGCATAGGTTAAACAACGAAAACATATTAGATAAATTTATACAGATGTACTATCTTACACCTTACTTGAATCAGCTGAGTTAGAGACCGCTAGCGTTTTTGTTACTCAATATAATTTTAACATACAATAATTATTATAGTCCCGTAAAATGAAGCCCATATACCTGGCAAACTTGCAGCCCAGGATCTACATTTTTTTCGAAAAGGAGCAGAAACTTGATAGTGGCGCCCATCTTGGAGACAGGCGCATGAGTTAAATTACTTTAAAAAAATTCACAAAATATAAATTTATTATCATCTTTCACGAATGAGACAATAAGAACCCATTTATAAATTTGTACTCTTAAGCTTGTTACTCTTTTTTATGTATTATTTCTTCATTATCGCTGGTTAACTGGTAGAAATTGCCTTGTAGCGATAAGTTCGCCAGTGTACAAATTATTGGTAAATAAAAAATTCATTAATTCATTTTAATTAACTCTTTATTAACTGCCTATAATCTATTACCTAATAAATTTGTCATTTGTGTGACTCGCACACCCGGAAAAAATTTGAGTAAATCTACATTCAGTAGATCTACGAACATATAAATTTTCAAGCAGGCTTCCGTATTCTAGGCGCTTTGTGGAGGAAAGTTTTTTAATTCGTATTATTTTGGCACTTGTACATTTTCATATAGTTTATTCCGAATCAAAACATACGATAGGCAGCGTGAGTAATAATTGTATTATTTATTTCTGAGTGCCAGAACTTAAACGCCACTTTATACTTGACATAGGTACTTACTACTCACAACATACTGTAGTATGTTGACGACTGACGGTATAGCATTGGTAATGCGAATCTATAAGTTTTTCCCCTACCAAGAATCGTTCAAGGTCGTTAAAGAATTTTTTGCTTCAAAAAGAGATTCAGTATCCCAAACCTTTCAACCATTTTATTTTATTTTCATTAAATGTAAAATTACGTATGAGTAGATAATTAAAAAGAAATAGGTTTTGACATTATTAAGTAACATTATTATAACCTCATAATAAGACGTAAATTTGGCACGCAACTACGTTACAATCTAACAGTACATTCTCTACATATCTTTAAACAAGGGACAAGCTCTCTACACAATGTTGACCAAACAGTTTCACTAAACAATTCTGAACTATAACATTACCACTTTAAAAGAATCACCAAAGCTTTAATATAATATTAAGTAATTATTTTAACCAACATTTACATTATCTGATTTAGGTTTATCTTCATCATTATTTTATTTTATATAAAACATAATTTTGTTTAGTCCATAGCATAAGGCTTCTTTATAGATCAAAAGTATGACTTCTTTATTAACGTAATGATCTAGGTACGACCACTGACAGTATTATTTTCCTATATTTCATTTGTTATCTACTGGAGAGATCCATATCTACATAGAGATTTTTTCAAAGTTAATAATACTGCTGACCTGAAGGACCTTAACTTATCTACAGAAGTTTACGTGGTGAATGCTGATGGCACTCACTCGCAACGTAGTATCGTTATCAATGACAACAAAATTGTACGAACCTTGGCTTGAAATTTATCTGCATGCATATTCTGCAGAATTCATACTAGCTAAAAATTAACAGGAACCGGTTGGGGTGCCAAATGCTGACGTATTGCGCACAACAGCTTTGTCACTTGTGTTCTCCACAGCTGAATATTGCTATCCGGTTTGATTAGGTAGCGCTCACGAAGATTAAGTGAATGTCGAGCTGAACAAAACCATGCGTTGCATATCTGGGACGTTAACATCTACTCCCACTGACTCCCACAGAATGGTTAGCAGTTCTGAGTCAAATACAACCACCTCCTTTAAGAAGAAAACAAGCCTTGCCAAAAGAATTTTATAAAATGAAAAAAATACCAGCCTCTCATTACATGCAGAGTTTTTAATGCCACTCACCATAGACTCAAATATAGACATCCACCATACAGAACTATTGCTGACTTAGTCAACAAGAATTTCAACATAATTTGTGAGTGGAGAAAGAACTGGAGGGTGGGGACAATAAGTAACATCGTTCCAGGCAGTAAAATAAAGGACTTTGAACTGCCTAGAAATCTCTGGTGGAAGCTTAACACATTGCGTACAGGTACAGGTACAGGAAGGTGCGCTAAATTAAAATATCGTTATGGATGAACCGATTCACCGCGTTGTGATTGTAGGCCAGAAATCCAACCAGTAAACCATATCGTGAAAGAGTATCCGCTGAGAAAACACAAGGGTTCCCTGGCGACCTTATCAATCTTACTGACGACGCTCTAAAGTGGCTAGATAAATTAGATATAGGTTTATGATACATTTTTTATTTTCTCTCTCTTTTTGCCATACGATGTAATAAATAAAATTAGCTAAATGTATCACGAGGCACGTTTTGAGCTGCTATCGAAAGAACAAGAAACATGGAACCCGAAGATATGGGTGGAGGCAAAAATAGCTTCCTATCCCCAGTAGCGTAAACGATAGTTATGAGGCTGTGGACACAAGTACTCTTAAATTATTGCCATAGGAGTGTAGATACAAGTCACGACCGTCATTTCGTCAACAGGATCGAGTAAGATGAATCATTGAATGCCAGAAGGTACTGTTTCACTCAGCTAAAGTTATTGTTCTTATTATTGCATTGTATCGGTCACAAAAAGTGATATTTTTTACAAACTTTTAATATTACAAAAATCTGCTTTAATACGACCAGTATACGAAGATCAATTATATTATTATTAATTATTAAAAAAATGTCTATAGCAAATAATTTATATGTTTATGTCGTATTTACTAAGTCAGAATAACGACTATAGGGTAATGCTTTGAAGTAGTCGTGTTATAAACGAAACCGTGCCCATACAATCGAATCACGGATTTAAACTGTGCCAGTAGGTAATCAACCGCTGTATTATGAAACCTTGATTGTGTGTTATTACTGTGTTTTTAAAATGTACTCAAGTGAGTAACATCTTAGTTTACTTGATTATAATTATAAAATAATCCTAATACATTATATCTATATCTATTCAACATATTATATTAAAATTATAATAAAACTGTAACTAGGCCAAATCTTAAACATGAAATATTTTTTGAAAATTATGATCGGGGTGGACTTTGTTATCGATATAGAAACCAAAAATATTATATTTAGAATTTTTGTCTGTCTGTCTATACCTGTGTACGCGTATCACTCTGAAAGTAGTGAAAGCTCAGGTTCTATATAAAATAGGATAGATCATTTCAAATCTACGTCCATCGACGTGTATTCTGTACATACCAATCACCCATCATCACTTCCTCCTGTAGTTTTTAACATTTTAATACGTTTTAATAGGATGATTTTTATATTTCAGAACTTATAATTTTAGCCGTTGATATCGTATGTTGTTACTGCTACGTCGCATATGAAATGTTCCAAGGATTCGACGTTACTCGGTCACTGACCACGGATTCATCTTACTCGACCAATATTTCAACGACCAATGCAGTAATGAACTCTACACTTGATTATAAGCAGATGGTAAAGTATTATCGTTATTAATCAGTAAATACTAAATATACACAGTACTAAGTACAGTAAAGTAACAAACTTTGGTTATGGTTTCACAACACAGCGGACGGGACTGAACGCCAGCGCGATGTTTCTATGGAAGAAAGACCACGACGACGCGTGCCAAGCGTGATCTCTACTATAGTCATATTACCATTAGTGAGATTCTGAAAGAAACCACTTTTGTTCTTTTTCCAAGTAGAAATTCATTTACGCATCCCCTTCTCAACTTAAACGGAGAGGGGGTATGTGGGACTCGCCCGGCGTGTAGCTGAACTGAAACTCCTTGATCCCTTCTTAAACCTTATGGCCGGGAAGCGGCCATTGCAATTGTACTCCTTCCGCTCAGAAGAACCATAATCTAACGTAGTACCATTCTGGAATTGAACGATTCAAATACATGAAATTACTAAACGAATTATTATGTTACATCACATTTAGTTGTTATTTAAAAGATTAATTTAAAACACAAATTGATAAAGATACAAGTAACTACATATACGTACTTTACTTCTAATTGTTGTCTGTCAAACTACAAAGAATCCTGAAATCGCGATGTCATCATCATCACCTTGCCCATATCCCATTTTTTATGGGGTCGGCGCAACATGTCATCCTCTTCGAATCCACGTTGCTTTAAGTTTTGGCTATATTTATTTTAAGTCCGGCCGGCTGCCTGTCGGCAATCCTCCTTGGAGATATTTTTTTGGTGGTTAAACCGTTACCCAATTCATGTAACACATTTTTCGAAATAAGTCTGACAACCTGTGTCAGATTACCGGTGTAGCAGAAGGCAACAAATGCTGTGAACCCCTCGCATGTATGTTTAAAATGATATAAATATAAATTATAAGCCATACATCTGTTTTCAAAGTGATTACTGGCCATAGGTGTTGCATTTAATGTAAGTATTCTTTTTCATTTACATCCGATATTTTAATAAGTATTAATGCATTACTTTATCTGGCGGTGATGGCAACAAAGAAGAATACACGTACAGTGTTTTAATAACTTATAAATTTACAGGAAACTATAGAATCAATACCAAATAATCTGACATCTATTTCCATTAAATTCAACTGCAGAGAAGACGAGAAACCTGCTAACATAGGTCCTTATGAAATACCGACACAGAGAGACATTGTGCTTTTAATCAAGAAAACTCTGATGAATATGTTTAATCGTTATCACGAGAAAGCTATATATTTATTAATGGACATTAAGCAAGTAAAGATCATCTCTTCTTTTTCTTTTTATTGATTTAATGACAATCTGTGAGTTAGACCAGTTAGATTAAAGAACTCTGGCAGTTTCATGTGGATTAGTTTTCGCATGATATATTAGTTTTCAAAGTTTCAAAGCGCTAGAAAAATGGCGGATATCTTATTAGATATAACTTGATGTTTTTGTGGCATTACAGATTAAACGTGTTAATTGTTGCAATAATAGGTACACTTTACTTGTGCACAATAACTAAATACTATCACGTAAACCGCCACCAAATTTATATAACCTTATATACAAATATTCTGATTATTATTTTATAACATTATTTTTAATTACTATAATCCAGGCCAGCAAAGCTACAGCTGAAGTTGCAGCAAAATGCCAACAAACTACAAATAGAATTTCATATAACAAATGTGTGAAACGCGTAAGTAATAAATGCGAGCTTATAACCAAAAGCCTCGTGACGTCCTTAGAAAAGCAGAGAGTAGATGTTGTCGCATTCATAGAGGTATAATTTATAAATTCTTATATCTATGATAGTTAATTGCATTCTCATGAAGGGTGCATTCATTTCTTATTATTTACAGGGTAACATTTGTAAAATTAATGACTTGAAGATGAATCCAATACAACTTGTTAAAATTTTGGCCATGGAGGAAGCCGCATTAGATTTTGCATTACCGGGATTCCTTAGGCTCCTTCACAACTGTGCTGTTTATTGCTCAAAGTATGTCAGGCACCTTATTATCTCTACTTTGTGTAATTTAATTCCTAATAAAAGGTTAATTAATTTGTTCTTAAATACGATTACAGTATTCCCAACGTAAAAAAAATCAAACGTAAGCTTCTTCGACATATGACGGACCAAGATCTCGTCATAAATCACTTTTTGACGAAAAAAAATTACGTACAATTAATAAAAGGCAACAAATAATAAACAGTAATCCTTGGGGCACTTATTTTAACGGTCATTTGGATTCCCTTTGGAATGAACGTTACACAGTACCTACATCCGCAACGATCGATCGAGCCTTCGGTGTTTCACATTCTCTACGCTAGATGGAGTTACTGTCAATGAACTTTTGACGTGAACTTAATTGTAAATTGGAATAACTTAACCAAAATATCTAAGCTTTTTATGTGATACGAATAGTGATTATCGTGGGAAATTAATTCTAAGATTCAAATAGTTTAAATATAATATGTGAGGAACGGCAATGTTTTGTTTTATGAATAGTGTAAGTCCTGGTTACAATACCTAAGAAATAACTACGGTCTAAGGTAAGTTTTAATTGTTTCCTATTTTATATACACACTAATAATTTCATCTGTTTAAAAAAAATAATCATCTCTAATAGTAAATATAATAATCAATTCTTGTAAAATATTACGTGAAAGTTGGAATGTTAGCTGAAAGTCTACATGTCTATCTACCTTAACATATCAAAACAGTTGAAATGAAAGTTTCTTGATAGATGAATCTCTTTCGTAATAATGAGATTAAAACATCCGAAAGACAGAAAGTAATAAAATGAATGTGTATATTGTACAGTATCAGATACATTCATAAATTGCTGTAATTGTATAACCAGTAAACACTTTATTTTAAATATATTTTCTTGTATAACTTTTTAATTATTCTATAAATCCACAAACTCTCTTTTTATTCATTACTTAATTAGACATTCCTGAAATAATTAAATTACAATTGCTAAAGTTAGGAATACTTACAGATATTCCATTAATATATTGTGATGCTTTAAATATTGTTTGGAATGTTCATATTGATAAGTTTATGTGAAATAAGAAGTGTAATGTAAATGACTATATGTAGGTAAGAAAACCTATGCTTGAACATGATTTATACTAAAGGATAATAACAAATAAATAAAAAGAACCAAATATAAAAGTCAAAGTATATTGATAATTATTAAAGTATCTTACAAAAAAAACCTTATAATTGACAATGTTCTCAAAGAAAAAGATTGTATTAAAATTAACAAGGTTATAATATGGTGTTCTCTATAATGGCAGATAATTGTTAAAACAATACAGTTTTAATATAATATAATTTAAAAAAAATATGTTTATTGTTTTGAATATAGATAGAATGTCATTCAAAATATAATCTACTTCAAAATAATAAAAACAGGTATTTATGACAATATTATTTCTTAATAATATAATGATTAAAATTTAACAAATATTTAGATTATCATCATTATGAATTGAAAAACAAGGGCTGCCTTGTAAACAATACTTTACTATACAAAACTACATTTCTTATAACATATATACTAATAATTATCTATTTAAATACTTACCTAAAGGTATTAACTAAAATTCCAAACAAAACTAGTATTCTAATTCTATGGGATTGTCTAATAATAATGTGAAAAATCATGAAACATCACAAGGGCATGTGCAGAGATCTAAAGTGTATTTTTTAATGGTCAATGTGTAAATCGAATAGCGGTGCGTAACCTAGACTCATCATTCCCAGGTAACAGGGTTCCAAAATTAAATTAGGCTGGAGTGCTTGGCGCAAATTGTCATGTAGTCATCCTTATTTGAAGTTTTTGAGACTATATGCTATGTAATTTTTGGGCATACTGTAATCAGATCTAGGTAGGTAGATTTATTTATAACATAAAAGTAGATTCTTAAGAAAAACATCTTAGTGAATGTTAAACAGAATAGTCAGTAAAAGATATATCAAAAAACGTTTTAAATGAAGCTATACATGTTCAAATAATAATTTCATAAAATATGTAAATGATAATTACAATCAATAAATGCTGTTAACTACAAATTTATTATTGAAATAGAAGATGTAATTTATTTTAATCCATTATAATTTCACATGTATATACATAAAATAAAATTGATTAGAAACTTGTAAATCAGCCTTAATTAAGACTTTAGGCACATGTGGTATAAAATATATGTGAAGCCATTATTCCATCCATACATTCAACCATATGATATCCACTGCTGGACATAGGTCTCTCCCAATAAGGGAGGGATTGCCATACTCGCCACACTTGGCAAGCGTGTTGGTGATCGCAGTAGGTGTTTGTGGTGCTAAGAGGATGCTACTGCCCATCACCTGGTTTATCCCTTAGTCGACTTTTACAACACCCACGGGAATTATATGGGGTGGTACTATTCATAACCGGCACCACATAACATTATTAATTTTATTAAAATCATTACCATAAAAAACATTTTCTTTAAGTATTTTCTAAATTATTTCTTAAAAATTTTACACTAGTAATACTCTATACCAGTGGTCGTCACACATTTTTGATCCAGGGCCACATAGGTCAATGTGAAGTACTACTGTGTGCCTTTTATAGATTGGGTAACTAATACCAACTGTTGACATATTTTTATAAGCTGTCAAAAGCGAATTCTCCATAGGCTTCGTGTGCTAATAACAACCTATTACATTTATGCTATAAAGTTACTTTTGACAAGCTCATTCACTAACTATGTGTAATCTCAGTCTCGAGTCTTTGTGTACCAAAATAGTATGCTACGTCACAGGCCACACAAATACTGTCCAAGGGCCGCAATTTGACAACCACTGCTCTATACCAAGGTACAAATTTACTCAAGTGAATCTACCAATACAAAGAGTATTTCATATATAACATAATTGATATAATGATAATACTTCTCATTAAAAAAATATTTTAAATAAAAAAAAATATTATAGACTATTATTTCGATATCAAAAATGTAGAATTATATGCAAACATTTAATAAACAGCCTCATAAAATACTCAACTATTTATTTCAGGGACCACTTTGTTTTATTTGAAAGCAAAGTGTCGTATCATATACAACTTATTACAGTAATCACATTAGTCAGGTACCACCAGATTCTGTAATACCACTATGTCTTTGTTTTACAAACTAATATGCACAATTATCGTGCTCCTTCTATAAATAAGTGTTTATTAAAGACATCTTATTAATCTTATAAGTTAAGATTGAGATCAAACCAAAATATATGTTTTTATGACTGATCACTGACATTGAAATTTTGGATTTCAGTAGGTAAAACAGATTGAGATTGCATATTAAAACTGGCTCTGTGCATCCATGTCAAAAATTGTCTATTGTATTTCTATATTTTTACTATATTATATAGACATTATTAGGATCACTAAATCTAAATATATACATTGTATAATAATTGGATTAACAAATTGTATTTCATAACTAAACTAAACAATTATGTTATTAGGTACTTAAAATACAAGAACCTAATAATCCTGAAAAACATTTGAAATATAAAACATCATAAAGTATCTGCTTTATATTTAACTATCCAAAAAATAATAATCTAAATTTAGTTTACATCTTTATTATAAAATACTGTCATTTTTTGCTTTTCTTTTTCCCTTTGTGTGATTTCTTTGACTTTTTCGAGGACTTCTTGTGTCTCTTTTTCTTCTCTACTTCTGAATCACTGCTATCCGATGCTGATGTTGATGATGAACTACTACTACTAGATGATGAACTTGTTGATCTGTAAAAATAAATTTTGATAAATCTACTGTCTATAACCAAACCAAATTAAACATAATAATCCATCCATCCATTCAACCAAAAGACATCCATTACTGGGTATAGGTTCTTCTGCAGATCTCCTGATTCCTGATTCGATCATGTAGTGAAACTCCAAGCATAGCCTTCTCCATTGCCCTTTGAGCAACTTTAAGCTTTCTTATTAAACGAGCACATCTTAGTACCAGATGTCATCACTGGCAACAAACACTGGAAGACTTGTTTTAAGACACTGCATTATTTAACTTAACTTACTGCATTACTTAAGACTTATATATATATCAAGTGAGTTTTAATTGTAAATGTGATGTTGGTTATGTGAATGATTATGATATATAGAAGTGACACCCCTCTCTGTGGTGTAAATTGTATAAATTCATTATTTTAATACATTTATATATTTTAAAAAGCTAAATTAAGTATCTTGCTGTGTCTTCTTGACTGGGTTGTTTTAGTGACAGTATTATATTAATAATTATTATAAGGGATGATGGCACAGCATCAATCAACGTGGGTTAGATCCCAACCTATCTGACTCTAAAATCGGCCTGAGATTTTGATGAAGGAAACATCTTGCGGAAACCATAACATGGTAGTCAGGAATTTTCTATGTCAGCATGAGTAGCTACCACCCTCAAGTTCCGGCAACATTACTTGAGAACCAGTACCTCTAGGCTTAGTGTGCTTACCATCCTGGACCACATCATCACTTAATATCAGGTGAGATTGTGGTCAAACCACTGAGCCTATTTCGTATAAAAAAAAAAAATTACATGTGATTGCCAATCTTTCCTTCTAAGCTCATATTTATACAATCACAAGATTACTTAGGGCATTAAAACCTAACTTATACTCCTTAGCTTCATAATTGTAAAAGGGTCAATTAACTCAGGTTGATAGTTGCAACTAAAAACCTAGATATTACCAAACCTATATTACATACTTAAGTATATGAAGATTGATAAAAAGTCTCAATTGTGGAGACTAAATCTAGGAGGAGTACTAAACCATTTACTTTTACAATTATGCAATATTTACTTTGCTCTGATCATGTTATTATTCTCTAGTTTGAGATGCAGAGATGGCAAAAAATTGCTCAATATTAGCAATAATTTCAACTTAATATAACTGATTCTTTTTAATTTGATTATAAATGATTCAAAATCAAAATCAAAATTTTTATTTATTCAATTTATTCAATTTAAATATTATGATTATGAACTGTAATGACTACCTAACACATGCTTTTCATAAAAAAGAAAAATTGGATTAATAAGAATTATCTTAAAGGATAATTATACTGAGCTATAAAACCTAACCTTGATCGCTTTCTCTTCTTGGTTTTTTTCTTGTCTTTTGCTTTCTTTAATTTTTCAGCCAATTTCTGCCGTAACTCTGCTTCTCTTAAATTCTGTAGTGGAGTGGCAAATTCATCTTCGCTATCACTACTTGTGCTGCTCACATCCAATACTATTTCCTTGTTAGGATCAATCTGTAGTTAGAGTAAACTACATTAATTAGAAACTACATTACTACCACACATATGTATATCGACACTAAGTGAGTATATACTTAATTTGTTTTATAACTTTCTTTAACGCCTCTAATGCCTATTATTTCATTTTGAGAGATAATAGTTCGTAGAGCTCAATTAAGAAAGTTAAAATGTAAATCTAACTTTACTAACGTCATAAAATGATATACACAATATTTTTTTTGGTTTTCTACGATTATCAGTTCATCTTTTAGCACAATTTAGATAAACAGGTTTTGCAATTAGTACTAGAGTCGATGTATAAAATAGACTTACTTTTATAAAATTTCGACATTGAAAAGTTAGATGTCCGGCGTAACCACATTTTTTACACGCAGATCTTGATGTATCTTTGCCTATTTTACTAACAATATCGGTGTAGTTAGACATTTTATTTTAGTAATTACCTAAAATTGATTTACAAAACAATCTACAAACAGTAATCACAAAATTTCAGTCGTGAAACGTCAATGTCAGTTGTAATTTTCCATTTATTCCTTTTTAAGGAAAAGGCAAAGGTACTAGTAGACCATGGAGTTAAGTCAGACGTTAAAATACTATTAATAAATTGTGGTAACAAAATGGCGGCCTTCTGTTTTTCAATCACAACGGGAGTGATTGGGGCATTTGAATTCATGCTCCATGTCATTATTTTCACTTCATTATACTTGTGCATCGTAACTAAACTATATCACGTAAAATACCACCAAAATTACATAATATATAGTCAAATACTCCAAGATAATTAATTAAGAATAAGGACAGCTACATGTTAAACCATAATCGTGGCAAGTACCCCCCTGTCAGTTGTCATATTTTTCGTTTCATTATATTTTGTAAAGAAAAGGCAAAGGTACAAGATCATGCAGCCAAGAGTATATGAATATAGTAGTTTTAATGGCTGCATTGTTTTCTGGCTTTTACAATAACTAACGGGTGAAACATCAACGGGAGACAGAAAAAAAATTTGTTTATGGGTTTAATTTATCCTTAACATAAATGTGTGTTTCGATAATATTTTTACGCTTTATGTTTATTTCTTAAAGGGTCGTTCAATAATTATATAACCATAATTTAATTCTTTTTGAATCCCACTTCCCTCTTGTCATAATTTAAAGAACTAAAACGAAAAAATAAATGATTAAAAATGTTTATGGAATCACCATTCGGACCTCTGTGTCATCAAAAATAAGCAAAACATAGACTCCCGCTCCAATGATGCTTACGAAATACTTTTTTTTTTAAACTTATTTATTTATACAGTACATCTCTAATGTGCTTATTGCTGTAAATTATGGTACGTGTAAATAATCATTATCATACGGTTCTTCATGATTATTCTACGGGTTAGCGATTGTTGAGGTCGGATTTTTTTATCATGCTATAGGCATAATACACAATATAATTACATAATAATCTTTTGCATCTCAACTTATAAGCGGCAACATCCTCTGTATACTACAAACACCTACTGCGATGCACCAAATCGCTTGCCAAGCAAAGCGATTATAGCAACCCCCCCTCGTCTCTGTTAGAGGAGACCTACGTCCAGCAGTGGGGCCTCTTACGGTTGAATGAAAAAAGATATGAAATAATATATTCGTTTTTTACAGGAAATGATTATTAATAAATAAATAATAAACATAGAGAATTTAACGGAAAAATTGAGAAATGTTCCGAAATGGCGGAGTTCCTGCCTCTCTGCGATGTTCTATTCAACGTAATATCGCTGGCCGGTTACTTCTGCGACGTTGTTTTCGACGTAGTGATGGGCTACGCGTTGCTTGAACGCGGCTACAAGGGCACTTTTGCAGCCGCTATATCGATAGTCATCACATCACTGCTAATATCGCAGGTATTTTAATATAAATTGTGTTTTTTTTTAAATATTTTATATATAATGTATCTCTATGATAAAGGAACGTATCCATACTACGTGACCTGTTTAAGGGGGAGAGGGAGGTCTTCAAAATACTACGCTCTGTCACAGGAACGGGGAGGGCGGGGGATTAGATTTTTGTTACGTTGTGTGATGCTACGATGTATCCGAGTGGATTGATGCTGGAACCTACATTCATTGAAGACGGGTGAGACGGATATTAATGTAAATAAACAGAAAACAATTGATGTTTTTCGTAAATTAAGTTGCGGTAGCAATATGTTTTTACACAAGTTTTTCTTCATAATAATTAATTTACTAGTAATTATAAGCACGCATGCAGTCTTATGCAATAAAGACGAATATGAGTCAAATTATTTTCATTTGTATTACTTTTTGCCTGCAAATTTTACTTGCCAATACTTCGTAAAATCTTTAAAAGGTAGGGGGGAAGGATTGTCTTAGCATATACTACGAGTGGTCATCGAGGGTTTAGAGGGGTTGAAAAATCTTAAAAAATAGGTCATGGAGTATGGGTACGTCCCCTAAGGCTCACACCTTCCACATTCATTACTATTTTATCCGCATGCGCTTCCTCTATTCCCGTAACATATCCACAAAAAGACAAACGATTCCCTTTCTACTACTAGCGTCACTTTCGAACTTCCTCTGATATAGTTCGTTACTTATTCGTATCTTTTATTTCATAAATCAATTTTTTTAAAACTCTAGGTTCTCTCACTCCGTTGGTATTTACACGTGTGGTGGGCCAGTGAAAGCCGGAAAGACCGGCCTCCTTGGCTTCCTATACTATTGCACTGCCTTCAAATGGGGGTGCTCTGGCGGTACGCTCGCCTTCTAGTACCTGTTGAACTAAGAAGAGTGAAGCACCAAGTTCGTGATCTATGTATGTATACGATGTCTGATATCTATCTCTCAGTAATAATCTTTCTTACAGATTTAAGGTAAAGAACGCCCAAGAAATTTCTAATCACACGTGTAATTTGTACACACGCTCTATTGTTGCTATACATAATAAAATTAAAGTATGCTTTGCAGTGACGTATTTGATGTTGCCAACGCTAAAATAATTGTCTTTTATATGTAAATAAAGGTATGCTGCGATTGGTGCATGCGTTCTGCGAAGCGGCCCCAATGCTTCTACTTCAGCTGCACATACTGTTCCGAGATACGAATCATGACTTAGCTAACGATCTTGCGGTCACTTCCGATCCTACTGTAGACGAAATCTCTGGTTAGACTTTTGTAAAATATATTTTAATTATATAATCTTCGTTTTTTTATGATAAGAAACTTGAAGTGATAATGACGCTTAGAGCCGTGTTTACCTATAGTGCAGGGTGTTCAGCGCACTCGGGCGCAGGGTTTTAGGGGGCGCCAACGCTCTCAAAGAACCCTGCGCCCATGTTATGGCTGAAACCGATCGAGGTAATGGGTTAAAATTGCTTCCCGATATCATAAATTGCATAAAAATTGAAAATTCGTTTTGAAAATATAACTGTAAGCATGTGTTCTATTTTGACCACGCGCCTACTAGGGGGCGCCAGGACATTAGTTGCGCACAGGTGCTACAAGGGCTAGAGTCGCCGCTGATGATGATGTGGGTAGTGCGGCCGAACTCCGCGTCAATAGACGCGGGTTCGAAACCACCTATCCAACCCTGAAATCAGACTAAGCTTTCGGTGAAGGAAAACATTGTGAGGAAACCATAGCATGATGGTAGGGGGTTTTATAATAATACCCGACGGGGGTAGCTACCAAACTCAAGTTTGAATAGCTGTCGCCAAATACCAATAGGTATGTTCCGGCAGCAACACTTGAGAACCAGTATCTCTAAGCTTAGTGTGTTCATCATCCTGGACCACATCGAAACTTAACACACTGACTTAGAACACCGACATCAGAAAACATCTCTACATTAGTTAAGAATCTGACTTGAAATTTAGTAAGATTTCAAGAAAATCTGTTATTGAGGTTGTTTATATAAAGTTCAAAAACTAGTTATTTTTTTATAATTAATTATTGCAGCAAATAAAGCTTTTGCGGAATTGAACGTTATATCGGCGTCTCTGTCGTTGTTCTCCGTGTGCTGGGCACTCGCAAGCTTCAGTAAGAACGTACGGCTTCAGAACGTGCACAGGCTCGTCTTAACGTGGCTTGGGGTTATATTCCAGGTCGGTTTCGCTATTTTCAGATGTGCAAAATCTTTCCTCTCGTTTTCCTGCAATCTGTATGAGTAATTTCATGAAATGGGGACGGAAGTGTGTAACAGGAAGCGCAGGTTGGTTTGACCAATGAGCGTGCGCGTTGCCTAGAGTTGCCAGTCGGTTGGTACCAATACATTTTCCGAAAGGTTGGTACTGTTAGCCATCAGCTGGACGCTTAACCTGTGCCTATCTAAACTCCAACTAATTTTTGGGCAAAGTGGAAAAAATGTTTTTTTCTTCTTCTAAAGTATAGCAGTGATGTTCGATGTATGAACTGGGCTGTAATCTATAGGTAGATCACTTATATGGCAACATGAAGTTAGTTGCACAAAGTTTAACAATAAACCAATATTAACGTTTCTTTTTGTTGGCGACTGTAGATAGCTAAATTGTAGATAGCCGTCTATGCTTCTATATGATTCTATAAAGAATGTTGTTATATAAAAGTAACAAGCTTCGTGCCCGCGGCCGCGCCCGCGTTTTATATATTCTTCACTGCATTTAATTTTTTTATACGGAAACCACATTTTTTTTAGTACACAGATAAAGTAAAAATATTTGTCATAAATTCAAGCACTTCCCACTGTATAACTGTACATTGAATCGGATTTTATTGAATTTTTTATGAGTTTTATAATTTTTACACGGAACCCTAATTATCTTCGATAATTAAAAGTTTCCTAAGTTACCCGGAGTAACTTCAGATAAGTACCAAAGAATGTCCCGTTAAAATCCGTCCAGCTGTCCCAAAGATTACCCAGAACAAACATACAGACAGACAATTTTAAAAATTGTATTTTTATTATAGGTATCGTATATACATTCATTTCTATTTAGTAAACAAAAATTAATTTTTACATTACAAACGGACACTTCAATTTATTAATTTTATAACATAATATAATAAAATGGTGCGCAAAAAGTTCATATGATTAATAAAAAAAGGAACATGAGTAATAATGAACAATTATTCGAATATAGGTATCAGTACTTAATTTTTTTATTTTGAGGTTATTTTATATCGCGGCTCAATTGATATTGCGACTACTGTAATGCTGGCTCGTTGTTTTTTTCCTTCATATAACACAAGCTCACGCCTGTTATCCCCAAAGGGTTAGGCACTATACCACCCACATTCCGCCGAGCTTAGTTCCGTCCCAGATGTGAGAGGGGGTGAGCCTGTCGCTATATCGGGCACAAACCCAATATCACTTGATCCGACGCGGACATCGAACCCGAAATCTCAGAACGACAGTCGTACCGTAATACAACTGCGCCACTGAAGCAGTCTTAATACAAACTGGGCAATATGCCTACATTTTGATGAGAATCTATTGACAGTCAGCATCAAACCTTGTCACGATGGCGCCATTTTCACCACGTGTGTAGTGGTCACGACCGAGGCAGACAGAAGGAGCCTTATTGTAATAACCGCTACTGGTGTAACTTTATTCTCTGATAATGTTAGATATTGATAATTAATTAAAATATATTAATTTGACTGCTTCGATGTCGTAGTTGTATTACGGTACAACTGTCGTTCTGAGGTCTCGGGTTCGATCCCCGGGTCGGGTCAAGTGATATTGGGTTTGTGTCCGATATGGCGACATGCTCGGTCCCTGTCACATCTAGGACGGAACTAAACTCGTCGGAATGCGGGTGATGTAGTTCGCTATTTCACCTCTGCCTAACCCATAGGAGATACCAGGCGTGAGCTTGTATTATGTTATTAAAACATTTTGTTCTAGTTCCTGTGGAGGTTGGGCACTATATCTGCTCGAATATGCGCCCTCACGGTCTACGCTCTAGTCTACGAATACTGGGTATTTCTAGTTATAGGTCAGTGCATATCATAAATATCTATACTAATATTATAAAGTTAAAGATTTGTATTTTTGTATATAACGAATAAAGTTAAAAGCTACGGACCGATTTGGATGAAATTTGGTATGGAAATAGTTTGAAATCCAGGGAGTGACATAGGACAGTTTATATTCCGAAAATCCCACGGGAACGGGAACTACGCGGGTAAAACCGCGGAGAGCAGCTATTCTCTTATTATGTGATAGACTGCACCCGCGTTTTACATAATTTTCACTGCGTAATATAGTTTTTTTTTATCGAGACTAATTAGTTTCCATTTTTTTTTTTTTTTTGTGACAACATTAATATATTTCTCACAAATTCAAATACCTACCAGTAAAACTTTTAATTGAATCGAAGTTTATTCCAATTTTTATGAGTTTTAACTTGTTTACGCGGAATCATAATTATTTTCGGAAAAAATGCGTAATCCTAGCCTTAGTTACGCGGAGTAACTTCAGCTATTTAACAAAAAAGTCCCATCCAAATCGATCCAGCCGTTCCGGAAATTAGCCGAAACAAACAGAGAAATTTTTTGAAAATTGCATTTTTGGTATATGTTTCATATATAAATACAATCATATGTATTTAGTAAAAAACACAGACACTTCAATTTTATATATTAATTAAAAAAATATATATTTTCTTTGAACGACCCTGCATCGCGATTCTATGGTTTTAGTCTTGCATTAGTTTCAAAACAGTCTGCGCGTCAATTTTATTTATTAGTGTATGTTTTGATTAGATATAGATACACCCTTCATCAATGGAATAAACCTTTTACAACTTTAAAATAAAGCAATAATTGTTTCTTAATTGTGTGTCTAGTGAAAGAAAGAGATAGAGTTTCGCTTACTTTTGTTGAGAAGGCTGGGCAGACGAGGATTTTCCCCTCTTTTCAAAGCCTGAAATAAATTATTTTCAAAAAGCCAAAAATATATAACGGTAGGTATAGCAATGGTTTATGTGTACACATGTAAATTTTCAACCAGGCGTATGTATGCTAGGCGCTGTATGGAACAAGTTTATTTTTATTCATATTTTTCTGCAATGATATTATGATTTTGGCGCCTCCTGAAACTGCCGCTCGGAACGGACACCCCGGTTTGCCTTCGCCCCACTCCTAGACACGGGCCTGATGGTGAGGGGGTAGTCAAAAATGACCCCGAATTAACTTGACAGTTATTGTAATCGAATATAAACCATTTGTATTATTAAAGGCAGTTCAAGTATTCCTTTTTTAAAATGAAAATTTTGAATTTTTTTTTGCTGCCTCCCCCTTCTTCTTGTCAGCAATAGTTATTAAAGCACTTACCCACCCGAAATCAAATCAAAAAGTCTTTATTCACTATGGGTCCTGGGAAGGCGCTTATGATTGTTAAAAATTATCACAAATTCGGAAAACAACCCGGTCGAGAAGACACGGCAAGGAACCCGATCTGGTTTTCTTTTAAAATGTTTTGTTTAAAGTAAATATAAATTATAGTATAGTACTAATAAATACGGTTTTAGCGGAAGCACAGAGATCTGGGTTAATTCCAGACATCACTATCGTTCACGTAATGATCCACCCTGTAAATAACCTTTGAACACTAAGACCTGTTTGACATGGAGTTTAAACTTATTGACTGGTAAATCGGTGATATGTGCTTCGGAACCCTGTTAACACCCCCCCCCCTCTACCCTCTATTATTTAAATTGTATTAATATTATTAATGTTGATGGTAAGGTCTACACTGGCTGTCGATGTTCCTCTGGCTGATATCGCCTAAGAACGTGTTCCACGGTGAGAGGATAAGCCGGCCGCGTAAAGCGTGCCTCTCTGCTCTAATAGCCTTCCTCTATGTCTTCGCTTACGTCAATCTGCACGAACGAAACCATCGCCAAAAGATGGTATGTACGTTCTTCTTGTTTTTAGATAATGGCACACCTGTGTAGAAATAATTTGTGCCAGTGTCATTTGGGTGAGATGCATTTTCAATTCTGTATCAGTGTTGCCAAGTTACAGCAAAACGGTGGCTCATCCAACTCTAAAATTAGCCTGAGCTTTTGGTAAAGGAAAACATCGTAAGGAAACTATGGCATGGGTGGTAGGACATTCTGGGATACCATCCTCAAATTGTTATAACCTGACGCCAAATACCAATAGATGTGTTCCGGCAGCATCACTTAAAAAACCAGTACATCTGGGCTCAGTGTGTTTACTATCCTGGACCACATTATCACTTAACATCAGGTGAGATTATGGACAAAACAAAATCAACGGGAGTGGTTAGGCGATCTCATAATTCATGCTGCGGTGTCATTATATCAAATTCACTTCACTTGTATAGTATAATTAAAATATTACGCAAATTGCCACCAAAATTACATAATATTTGGGTCAAACACGCACCTCTTCTTCTTAGTTATGGCAATCTGCGATTTACATTCACAATTCTTCCAGAAACATGTCACAAGTGACTCTTATAGAATCAAAAGCGGCTATCTACATTTCAATTCATTTTTGGCAAAGTGGAAAAGATGTTTTTTTTTTTTCTAAAGAATAGCAGTGATGATTGATGTGTTTATAAACTGTATTTTAATCTATAGGTAGTTCACTTATATGGCAACATGAAGTTAGTAACACAAAGTTTAACAATAAACCAATTTTAACGTTCTTTTTTGTTGACGATGTAGATAGCTAAATTGTAGATAGCCGTCTATGATTCTATTCGACTCAAGTGATATATTCACTCTTGCGGTGACGTTTCTAAGCTGCCGCAAAACGGTGGCTCATATTGCATAATTAGCTGTGTGCCCGCAGCTGCGCCCGCGTTTCATGTATTCTTCACTGAATTTGTTTTTTTACGGAACCCTGATTTTTTTTAGTACTAAGATAAAATAAAGATATTTCTCATAAATTTAAACACTTGCCCGTAAAACTGTACATTGATTGAATCGCATTTTATTAAAAATTTTATGAGTTTAATTTTTTTTACGCGGAACCCTAATTATTATCGCAAATTAAAAGTACCCTAAGTTACCCGGAGTAAATGCAGTTATCTACCAAAAAAAGTACAGTCAAAATCGGTCCAGCCGTTTCGGAAGTTAGCCGGAACAAACAAAGTGACAGACAAAAATTTTAAATATTGTATTTTTGGTATAGGTGTCATATATATATATTCATATATATTTAGTAAAAAAATAATAATTTGACATTACAAACAGACACTTAAATTTTATTTAACCAAACTATATCACGTGAAACGCCATCAAAACTACACAATATAGGGTCAAATACGCTGGCATGAGATATAATATGCTATATGGAGAACTGAGGTATCATCAAAAACTCCAGGCTTACTTCAACGGAGGTGTTTTTTTTTTATTATTATGGCAGCTCGGTAAAGTGACTGTATTGTACAGACCAAAAGCAGTGGCGACCGTCGCCGGCCGATTCCACTGACGGTCATCGTCATTATGTCAGGCTGATATACCCGGTTATAGCCGATGTCTTGGGATGAAGGGTTGGAGGGGGGGGGGGACACAATAGCAGAGGATGAAATGAGATCGAGTGTAATTATTGTGTATCAGGTGACGTTCTACAGTGTGATGTGCGTGGAGAACTGGCTGCTCGTGACCGCGTGGTGGTGGTCGGGCAGGGCGCGCGCCCCGGGGGCTCTGGCCGCGGCCGCGGCGGGCGCCTTCCTCGCCGGCATTGGCTTCATGATGCTTTACTACAGGTACGTAAAACGGAATGTAATAGGAATATTGACTGATTGTTCGTTTTTTTATTGTCTCATCATACAAACAAAATTTAAATGTAATACGTTACATTACGTAAGCATCATTTTTATCTCCCCTCCCCCCCTCCCCCGCCCTTTTCAGCAACAGCAAGCAAAGCTCTTACATCTCCCGTTATGATTACGTCCGCATTAGTATAATTTTGAACGAATAACTAAGGTTAATTTTAACAGTTACATGTTAACACTAGCTGTGTCCCCCGCGGCTGCGCCCGTGATTCATATATTTTTCATTGCATTTTTTTTATGCGGAACTCTAATTTTTGTTTAGTACTAAGATAAAGTAAAAATGTTTGTCATAAATTCAAGCACTTGCCCATAAAACTATGCACTGTTTAGGATTATTAAATGTTCTTAGGGCTACAATAGATAAGGTTTATAATAGATAAGGGTTTACAATAGATAAGGGTTACAATAGATAAGGGCTACAATAGATAAGGGTTACAAAAGATAATGGTTACAATAGATAAGGGTTACAATAGATAAGGCTTACAATAGATAAGGGTAGTGCGTAAATGCATTTCCCCCGTCAAAAAAAAAAAAAAAAAAAAAAAAAGGAGTTTTGATTTTTTTACGCGGAATCCTAATTGTTTTCGAAAATTAAAAATACTCTAATTTACCCGGAGTTTCTTCAACTATCTACGGAATAAAAATCCCGTAAAAATCCGCCCTGCGGTTCCTGACATTACCCGGAACAAACAGACAGACAAAAGTTTTCAAAATTGCTTTTATTGTATAGGTATCGTGTGTACATTCATATTATCTAATTAGGAGAAAAAAATCAATTTTGACATTACAAACATACACTTTAATTTTATTTATTACTATAGATTAGCTTTGCAGGAAAGGGATAGAGCATCCCCTCTCCCGTTCCCAAGAACAAACTTTAAACAGTTTTATCACTGAATTTTATTAGACGAATGATTTCTGTTTCTTTCCCGGTATATTTTAGGACAATTATATTTATTCACAGATATTTTCACGTGCGTCGACTCGGTTACATGCTGGGTGAAAATCAACAGGGAACAAATAGCACCAACACTTCGTCACAGAACAAAAATGGTTCGTACCTTTGTAGGTATATTTATTTGTAGGTTTAAAGTACTTATGGCACATTTTTATATACTGTGACACTTTTGTAACTGTTATAGTTTTTATTTTCAATTAATCAAACGATGTGTGTAATTTACACAGTTTTAGGGTAAATATATATGTTTTTTTTTTTGTTTTCAGGTAAACCATCAAACCAAGCTGACAACCCCAGCATACCCGGAGTGTTCAACTGCCGTTTCTCGAATCCAGTTAATAACAGGTAATAAATTTGAATACGAATTATATATATATATATATATATATATTAAATATTTTTTGAAGTTATAATAAAACTTGTGAGAGACATACTTAGCTTCAAAACATACTAGTAAATAAGGATCTCCTTTTTTATTATTTGCTGAGAATTATAGTTATTAATTCGAAATAAATGTAATTTTTAGATTATAATTATTTTTACCCAA
Source organism: Samia ricini (assembly GCA_014132275.2). Taxonomy (NCBI): domain Eukaryota; kingdom Metazoa; phylum Arthropoda; class Insecta; order Lepidoptera; family Saturniidae; genus Samia; species Samia ricini. The sequence continues at coordinate 14,086,761 of AP028158.1, forward strand.
ATAACTTTGCAATTGATACAGTTACGATACTATTTGCAGATAACTCCGATTTAATTGGTCACCCTCGTCCAAAAATTTTCTTTGGGTAATAAAATAATTTTAATAGATAAATTCAGGACCATAAATATACATTTTGTGAGTTAAATAATACACTTTGATATTAAATTTTAAAGAAGCCAAGTCAACGTTAGTATAGTCTTATTTAATAAATTATTTGGTACTTCCAAATTTTTGAGAGAGTTTAAAAAACACGTACTGGTAACACTAATCTCCTGTCAAAATTAGCAATATTTTTTATATTTATTTTATTTACCGTAAATAATATAGTTAGATTTTTTCAATTATATTATGCACTAAGATACATTAAAAAAATTCTTTAAATTCAAATATCAATTATGTACCACTACATATAAATAAAATTGGTACAATTTCAGTGTCGTCATGTATGTCGTACCTTTGAATGAAACTCTGCAAATAAATAGTTTCAAGTATCAAAACTTGTTGTTCAATATATATATACTCTCTCCTCAAAGTTGCCCGCGTTTACTTTCTGAGTTTTCTCACAGTTACCCAAATACACTAACTTATTAGAAAGATTATATATAACTTTTCAAACCATTGTGCCCTGATGGCTTATGGTTGACATTTTCTACTGAGTGCATTCAGCGCTTGTGGCACAAGCCAGTGGCGTAACTATAGAGTAACAAAACTGGCAAAATGCCACGAGCTCCGGTCCGACGGGGCCCTGACCCGAGAGGCCACGAGCTTAGAAGTATCACAACAAAATTTAGTGGAAATTATAAAAAAGGTTAACGAGACGAAATATTAAAGATATTTTACAAAAATACAATGCAGGGTTTTAAAATTAACTACAGAAAACATTAAATAGTAGTTTAAAAAATATTGCCATAGTTATTCGTCAATCACGCAAAAACTACTGTACCAAATGCGATGGAAAACGGTAATGGCATATATTGCATCCAGGGGGAGAACGGAGAATTCCAAGCGGATGAAGCCGCGAGCACAACTGGTCTTTTATAAATACTTAAAATTAATTAGGACTAGACATGACTGAAGACAATATACAAATTTAAATAAATTATTAAGATTTCAACGCATTAATAAAAAAAGATCAATTTTAGAATGCATCCATGTGCATGTACATGGCGTGTTAGGTAACAACTTTTTAGCTTATTTAGTAAAATTAACCTACTAAATTGTCAATTTTTAATAGTGGCAATTTTTTACCATTCAATGAATTTGGCACGGGTCTTAGATGGTATACCTAGTTATGCATGTGGCACAAACCTGATGACGTGAATAACATTATGGTGTTAACACACGTACGGACCGGACCGCGGACATAGTGCGGTGGGCGGCCGATGTTATCAGTACTCTAAGCAGGGATAGAAGGTAGATAGATAGGGATAGAATTCTTTCCAAAAAGATCGATCTTAGACTAGATTCGAATCTAAGTTTTATGAATCGATTCACAAAACATCGAGGCCCAAAAGATCGATCTTTCAAACCGATAAAGTATCGATTATTAGAATGTTCTTTTTTTTTATAACATGATGATCAACAAATAGAGAGGAATGGAAGAAGAAGACATGTTTGCGCCGACCCCAAATAAAAATGGGAAAAGGGTAGGGAGATGATGATGATGATCATCTGTAAACAGACAAAAATAAAAGAGTTCAATGTCATTTTTCCTTAGCAGGTTAGGCATTCTTTTTTTGTTTAGTTGCTATTGATGACATTTAGTACAGTAAGTAAAAAAAATTGGAAACAATTTTTGCAATAAATGATGATTATAGTCTAATTTCGACAAGTGCAAAATTTCTATTTACGAATAAAAAGTCAAATAGAAAAAAGATTGATCTCTTGGGCCTCTATGTTTTGTGAATCGAATTAGAAAAGAGATTTTTTGAAAAACCTTATTCCTCGTCTCTACTTAGCGACTGATGACCTTGGCCGCTCGACATACCATGTCCGTGATCCGGTCAGTACATGTATTAACAACATTAGCACTATCGAATAAAGGGAATACAAACGTAACTATGTGATACAGTGCAGCGAATGGACGTAAGAAGAAAAAGCCGACATCGTTTGTACCCCCTCCCCCAGCCCCCGCTGCTGCCTTCTGGCGGAGACCATTACCCGCCGCACACAACCATCATGTCAGTACAAATATACATATATACACACATACAAGTATCTGTCTGTTCGTTTATAAACATATAAACAATCTCATATAAATTGACACATTTTGATGTAATAATCTGTGATACGGTTTTTGGCAACTGTGGTGGTTTTATATTCTCACCTTAAACTTAAATACATACACTTTTTACAATGTATAGACTTAGCACTTTGAGCACAATTTCATTTGATGTTAAGTGATGATGGTGCCCAGGATGGTAAACATACTAAGCCTAGAGGTACTGGTTCTCAAGTGATGATGCCGGTACACACCTATTGGTATTTGATGAAAGATTATCAAACTCGACGGGTAGTTACCCAGGCGGGCATCATAAGAAAATGCTCTACCACCAGGATATGGTTTCCTCACGATGTTTTCCTTCAACGAAAGCTAAGACTGGCTTTAAAGTTGGGTTCGAACCCCCTATCATCGCTTCCATTGACCATCACCAAAACACACCTATAGCATAATGTATTTAAGGGATAGGGGATTGCTTTACTTACGTTTAGTTTTTTCCTTAAGCAGATGTTATAGAGACTCAGCAGATGTTATAGAGACTCGAGCTTCGACCCCAATGTCATCTATTGTAACTTAAGATGTTGTAGACGGGCTGGTCCATAAATTATGTCACACGTTAAGAGGTTAGAGGGGGGCTCGATGAAGTTTGAGATTATGTGAGGAGCTATAAGTTTCGTGGCTTCAAATTTTAAAATCTATATATTCATATCGTCGTCATATTAGTCGTTTTTTGGTGTATGTTTCAAATTTTATTTTCGTTGAAAACAAAACCAATTTCAGAACTACCGTTTTAATTTAATCATTTCAAGATGTAAAATTGAAAATTATGTGACGCCAGACTAGGAAGCTGGAGGAAATGTGAATTCATGAAATTCTTGTGACGTAATTTATGGCTGACCCCTAAGTTATGCTGCCGGAATACACTTATAACTGTTTGACGACAGTCTATGATGTGTTCCTTCACCGAAAGCTAGAGCACAATATTTTCTCTATCATACACAAACTCTTTAGGGAGGTTCCTCAGAGAACGAAGGTTCTAGCGTCGGATCACGGGTCAACATACAACAGAAACTACAGGAGAAGAAGCAGAAACAACTCGCCGAGTTACGCGTTATCGAGGAAGAGATAAAACAAGGCAAACTCACGAAAACCACACCCGTCGCCGCCGAAGAGATATACAGCAGTCTGCAAAGGCAACCGATACCGAGGGCGAAAACGCACGCAGAACCACCAGCCTGGCCTAGTATAGAGATAACCCACTCGTACCAGAACTATCCGGTGCTACCACCGCCACACACATGCAACTTATACACGACCACGTACACGGAGATAAAACCAGACTTCAATATTTCCAACTTTCAAAACGCCGAACCGACAACCACCGAGATTAACGATTTGAAGATGCGCAGATTACCGAACAATAGATATGACAACAGCAGAACGTTTTACGAAAATCCAACGAACGTCATACGACAGGACAGGACGCAGATGATGCGCTCACCGAATTATCTAGAAACTAGGAGTTATGACACGAATTGCGCCAGCCCTAATAGTCAAAACTATATAGCCGATGTAGCGTCGAACAATTACGACAATCCCACCATAGACAAGACGCGGATCGTACAGAACTCGATATATTCTGAGGAGCATAGACAAATCGGGGAGTATTCCGGTTACTGTGAGAATAATCAGTACAAATACGAGAGTGGTAAAGGTGAATATGTCGTGACGTCGGCTTTGCAGAACGTGTTGGCTAACGTGCAAAGTATAGATAATAATATGAGGAGTGCGTACAATGAAGGTTGTAGTCAGTATGGGCAGAACTGCGAGAGGTTCCCGTATCCTGCTCTGCCAGGGAAGAAGATGGAGCAGATGAGGAAGATTCAGAGGTGTAGGACGCCGGAGATTCTGCTAGCGCCGCACTATTTGGAAGGTTGCAACCGGCAAGTCTGCTGCCACTGGGGCCCGCCTTATGGGTATGTGTATATATTTATATACTTTTCATTATCACCATTAGCCCTTGTGAGTCCACTGTTGAACAATATGATCACGTTTTTCAGAGCACTCTCATGCCTATCCAGCCACCATCACCATGAACATGCTAAATGTCTAATTCAAACTGAACTGTCTGGTTTGGGCCGCGATTCTCCTTATATATTAAAATAAAAAAGTTCCAGAAAATCCCTGGGAATTGTAGTATCAGTTGCGTAGTCAAAAACGTTACTGTAATCTCATTCCTTTCTTTACGGAGCCCTACAATACTATACGCATGCTTCATGCATCACAAAGAGAGATAGAGCACTATATACTTATAATAAAAGGCTAACGAGACGAAATTTGTACATTGAAGAAATTTAAGAAAAAATACTATGTGAGGCTTCAGAATGGACATACCGAGCACATTTCGATAGTTAAAAAAAAATTGTCTGTCTGTCGGTCTGTTTATTAATTTGTATACCAATCACGCAAAAACTACTGAACCGATTTCGATGAAACTTGTTAATGACATATATTGCATCCTGGGTGAGAACATAGGCGGCATTTTGTCTGTGTTCCAAGTGGGTAATGCCACGTGCACAGCTAGTAATACATAAATTGTCATAGAAACAGGAAGAAAGAAGACGGGTGTTCCGGGCAGCAGTGGGGAGGAATCCAGCCCTGATGGTCCGACGCGAGAGACACCCAGACCGCCGAGCGACATAGACAGTCAGGTAACGTGTTCACATCAGCTTACAGGCATGCAGTTCTGGAGAATTTCATTGACAGACAGGAAAAGAAAAACAAAAATCCAAAGAAAATATATCATAAATATGTGTGTTTTGTCATTGATTTCAAGGTCTCTTCCCTCCATTCCTCTGCCGGATGGATTTTTCTCAAAAATATATATTTGGTTGGGGACAAAGTTTGCTCCCTTTTTATAAGAAAACTCCAGACATTATTTTTTTTTTTCAAAGTTTTATATATGTGTTTGTGTGTGTGTAAGTAAGTAAGTTTGTTCGATGACTTTCTGCCATATTTTAGGTAGAACCATGATCCCTTTGGCTCCACTTTTTCAAAAATGGCGTCCCCCTAAACCCGTAATAGGACGACCAGAGCGAAATGCATCTTTGACATCAAAATTTCCGAATCGAAAACACTTTAACCAACTTACTGCTATTCTTATTGACACTGTATTAATGGGTCCATAAACATCGCAAATTTTTTTCGCGGCTTGCGTTACTTTTTTTTACTTTGTTGTAATAAAATCTTAAAGTTTATCGAATAACCTCTTTATATTCTCTCATCTTGACAGAAAGAAAAACAAATGAAAAATAGTTAGAAACAAAATTTTACTAAATTGTATCTTTTTTTGAAATGTAGCCTTTTTAGTGTCATCAAAACTAGCCAGATACAAATTGTACAGCCAAAGAGATTTCATTACAAACTAGCTGTGCGCCCGCGTTCTATATGTTTTTCACTGCGTTTTAATTTTTTTATCCGGAACCCTAATTATTTTCCTAAAAAAATTTAATACTAAGATAAAGTAAATATATTTCTCATAAATTCAAGCACTTGCACGTAAAACTGTGCATTGAATAGGATTTTATACATTTTTATGAGTTCTTTTTTTTACATGGAACCCTAACTATTTTCTAAAATTAAAAGTACCCTGAGTAACTTCAGCTATCTACCAAAAAAGTCCTGTCAAAATCCGTCCAGCCTTTCCAGAGATTACCCGGAACAAACAGACAGACAGGCAAAATTTAAAAATTTGCATTTTGTATATAGGTGTCGTATATACATTCATATATATTTAGTAAAAAAAAAAATTACCATTACAAACAGACACTTCAATTTTATTTATTAGTATAGATTTAAACATACTAAATGGGAAAAGACTTTTCCCCGAACTATTAGATAATGAATTGATTTTGTGTTTCTTTACAGTTTGATTATAAGGGCTCGTTCAAGTATTATGTAGGCGTCAATGGTTGCTGGTTTAAATGATGGTTACGTAAGCAATGTTTACTCAAACCATGATGGCGCAATTGGTAATGTGGTTGGACACCGTGTCAACCGACGCGGATTCGGGAGCTTTCGGTGAAGGAAAACATCGTGAGGAAACCATGGTATGGCGGTAGCGCCTGGGTAACTACCAGCCTCAAGTTTGAAAACCTTTCGCCAAATACCAATAGGTGTGTTCCGGCAGCATCACTTGAGAACCAGTTCCTCTAGGCTTAGTGTGTTTACAATCCTGAACCATACCGTCATTTAAGTCAAAGCTCTGAGCTTAATACAGTGTAAAAAAACTTTTTCATTTTCGTGTTTTTTTTTTGCATAATTATGGCAAAATTTAAGAAATCATAGGCTATGTTTATTACTATTGCTAAGAGGGGAAGTCAAAAATATTTACATTTTTACTTGATTAATTTTTGAACAGCCCCGAACTGGACCAAAATATAATTTTGTATATACCTATGTATGTATCTGTAACTTGTTTATGAATACTAGAGTATGTGTGACATACGGTGGGTTTTATCATCAATTTTGATATACGATATTTAAAAAAAAACTTTCACATTCAAGACTCAAGGACGACAATTAACAATAATAATAAAAAATATTCTTAATATTCGTCGTGACAGATATCACTTCCGCGATCGTACACGCTTCCCCGGGAGTTCCGGTACTGGCGACGTCGCCCGCGGCTGCTGAGAGATGCTCACCTACCGAGCAACAACAGCAGCGACGGTAAACAAACCACTTGCTTATTACATACAAACTAGCCGTGTGCCCGCGCCTCCGCTCGCATTTACTAACGGACAGACGGACTGATAGAAGTTGCCTTCTATCATCTGTTCCTTTGACGCGCCATCACCTCAAAACTACTAAACATATCGGAATGAGAGATTCTTCGTAGATGTGTTTCGTGTATTTTTTTGGATTCTATCGACTCTTTTTTTTTGCGGTAATTAAAATAAAAGACTCCCTTTTTCATCATTCATTTGTTTTTTTAGGTTATGTATAAGTAAATGAAATGTTATATGCACTTTTTCAGTCACGCTAAATAAATAACATACGAATTGGAGTTTTTGGCGGGATCTCAGTCTGTCATGTAGCGGTTGTTTTCTTTAATTAATTAAATATGTGTATTTGACTCTATATCTTGTAATTTTGGTGGCGTTTTATGTGTTATAGTTTGGTTATTGTGTACAAGTCAAGTTTATTATGGAAAATAACGCGTAGTATTTATTCTGAGGTGCCGCACAAAGCTCCATGGAAAGTTCTAGCAGGATGAGCCACAGCTTTGTTGGAGCTTGGTAGCGCTGATACAAGATTGAAAATACATCTTAACTACATGACATTGGCACTAATTGTTTGAACACAAATTGCCATTATCTAAGAAGAACATACGAATTCAGCTAGTATAATATAAGAAGGAACACGATAATGGTCATTTTTGTGCAGTCATTTTTTCTCTCTTCCGACATATAGTTTATACATGTTATTTAACGTGATCAGATAATTATATATACAACGAATAAGAGAAATAAACTGAGTTAATATCATAAAATATATATATATTTTTTTAAACTCAATTTCATTAATATTATTATTTAAATAGAAAACATTTTTACTAGAGAGTTATCTTTTGAATGAATGTGACCTTTGAGCTCACTTTTGGAACGGATATTATTGGTCAAAGTTACTCTATCATAACTTATGTACTTTTACCAGCCACACGGCTACCGCGAAATTTGTAACATTTCGCGGACCATATTTTGAATGTTGGGAAATGGGACCATGGGAATGTTGGGAACCTCTGACCTATATACTTGCTGATCCCGGAACTCGAGGCGATTGGATATTGCGGCCGGATTCCACGTCAATGGACGCGGGTTCGTGCCCAACTATTTATTTCCTAAAATCAGCCTGAGCTTTCGATGAAGGAAAACATCGTGAGGAAACCATAGCTTGGTGGTAGCACCTGGGTAGCTGCCACCCTCAAGTTTGAAAACCTGTCGCCAAATACCAATAGGTGTGTTCCGTCAATACTACTTGAGAACCAGTACCTCTAGGGACAGCGTGTTTACCATCCTGGACTACATCGTCACTTAACATCAGGTGAGATTGTGGACATTACATTTACCTTGTAAAAAAAATTTTACAAGTGTACGGTGATCACTATTCGTCAATTTTGAACTCTATCAATTTAAGGTGACGTAGACAGCGGAGATGATAACGACAGCGACCGTCGCTCGAACTGTTCAGCGTCCTCGCAATTACAAACCCCTAGTTACGGCGACGGATTCCAATACCAACACCGGCATCCGGACATCCGCCCGGACGGATATCCGGACAATATGTATGGGGCGTGTCAACTCAACCGACCGCGGAGAGTGCACGGCTTTAGGAAACAACCTCCCAAACCAGAGACAAAACTTTAACATTCAGTATAAATCATTTGAAAAAAAAAATAATGTGTGTGTGTGTGTGTGTCAAATCGGATGCATGGCTAGAGTTTACTCCTTAAGAACTGTTATTGTGTAGATATGCAAAAAGAGGGTAAATTAAAGCATCTTTAAAAATAATCAAAAAAACATATATAAATATTTATTTATATTTTTTGCATCATTCCAATGAAATATATAACATAAACTCATCATCTCCCTCTGCTCTTATTCCATTTTTATTTGGTGTCGGCGCAACACGCCTTCCTCTTCCATTCATCTCTATTTGTGATCATATCTACGCATTCACTCTCTTTTTAACCGACTTCAAAAAGGAGGAGGTTTTCAATTCGTCTGTATGTTTTTTTTCGTATGCTTGTTACCCGATATCTGCGTGATTTGCGCATTGATTTGCAATTTTTTTTAATCGAAGGAGTTCACTCCCGAGGTGGTCCCATTTTCACCAGATCTGATCTGATCAGATTTTGATCAGAGATTGAGAAAAAACCTCGAAAATTATAAAACTTACACGTGTTTCATATATTCATTACCAAAGCTATGAAGTAGGCTTCACAGCTATACCTAAAAGTACATAATTAAACTAGAAAGTATTAAAAAAAAAAAACTTTTTAAATTAAAAACAAAACCGACTCCAAAAGAATCTACTATAAAAATGCACTAAAAGTCAATAAATAATAACTTTTTTAATCTGCATCGTTAATTTTGGAGTCGGTGCCAGCTAGAGTTAACCAATGTATTAATTTAGAAGTGGTATTTCCCTTTGTCTAAACTTTATCACAATAATTGTGTATGTAATTCACAGTCTTACATGTAATTATTGCATATAAGCTAAATAAATGACTAGGGTGATTTAAATAATAATTAATCAAAATTAAATATAATTAGCGACGTACATTTACACTACTTTGTTATGCATAAGCTGGCACCGATTTCAAAATTAACGAAACAGATTAATAAATTAATCATTTATTGACTTATTAGTGCATTTTTATAGTAAGTTTTTTTAACACCTTGCACGCCGTGGGGGTCACCGGTGACCTCATCCTTCCTATATCATAGCGCCATGGGGGTCACCGGTGACCTCAAGCTATAGACACATTTAAATCGTTTTTTTCTCGCCGCCGGCCATACCTACTGTTGGTTTTTTGATACTATGTGACCGGCACGGCGCTGTAGAACAATACTTTGCATTGGGTCAAACGTACCTAGAAATGCATAGAAAAAACTGGAAAGATAGTAAAAAAAAAAATACTAAAAATAGTAATTTAGGCGATTTAACTCAAATCTGTCTTTATTTTTAAAACGAAAATTAGCACAAACTATGTTATCAATCTTGCTGATAAATAAATTAATCTTTGGCAAAAGTAGAAAATTGCAGAGTGTAAAAAAAAAAAAAACCTATTATAATCGTGTTCATATCAGTAACCCTGATTTCAAACAACCGTTAGAAATATTAATATAAAAATCTCGAAAACAAACAGTAGGAAAGTAATAGAAAGAGTAAATAAATATAACATGCAATCGTTGCAAGTGCGAGCGCACCTCTGGTTTGAGTGTTGAGTAGCGGGTGACCGGCGGGGTGGGCGGCGCGGCGCATGGTGAAAACCTGTCGCCAAATACCAATAGATGTGTTCCGACACAATCACTTGAGTGTCAGTACCTCTAGGCTTAGTGTGTTTACCATCTCAGACCACAGCATCACTTAAACATCACATGAGATTGTGGTCAAAGCACTGAGCCTATTCCGTGTAAAAAAAAATCTGTGACTCCTCACTTTTAGTTAACGCTCGATTTTACTGCTCATAAAATTTTCACACAGCGGACTAAATATGAAAATCGTTTCTTAAGGAATAAACTCCAAAAAAGAGCTACTAATTCTCCAAGAAATATACGGATACAATTGAAATTCCTTCATGGACCCTTGCAAATTACATAAACGCATGAACGTTATCAAATTAACCCATTCCTAATGTTGTTATTACCCTCATTGTAAATTCTACAAGATTTCCAAAAAAATGTTACTTTTGTACACTCTTGAAGTTATCTGTAGAAATTTCGAAAATAAGCAATAATGTAGTTTAAGTTAATTCCAAACTTTCAACAAACATATTTTAAGTGTAACGAAGCTCAATTTACATACATACACTAAGTAATATTAGGAACAGTAATTTGTATATACTTAGTCAAAATAATTCGTCCGGAATGGATCTCTCTCTCTTTGTAACTTTCAATTATTATTAAGTCTTAAAAACATTAGGGTATTTTACCGAGTATGCAAAGTGATCTGAAAACGCATAAATAATGAAATTGTCGGTGGAAATAATTACTGATCAATTAATTCATAAAAAAAAACAAAACAACTATTACATTTAACTTGTAAGATTCAATATTTTTTATTACATATTTACGAATACGCGAAACGACTGTTGCTATAATGGCTATCTACGTGACGTCATTACATAGTAAAAAAACATCGACTCATCTTTCGTTTATTATTAGACCTCATACTCTGTTCGACGCTTTTGACACTTGTGTTCTATGTAGTGACGTCACGATACAATTCCACAGCGACCAGCATTTTCGCACGAAAATTTAAACGACCGTTTGGGGTTCTAATAGTTTTAAAAATTATGTAAAATGCCCTTTTTGTAAACAATGCCATTTAATTATTCTAATAGCTTTTATTATGTAAGTCAAATGTACATTTTATGTATTTTTTTGTAATATTGTAAATTATACAGTAATAAAAGAGAACTCTGTATTCGTACGGTTTTAATTAAATCATTATCGCCATTCATATTTATAGTGTGAATAAATAGTGGTCGTATGAATAAAGTGTATAGAAGACGGAAAATCGTTTTATTTATTTATCCTTGTCCGTTGTTTTATTTACGTATCCAGGAATACCCGCAGGCTTTGTTAATATCCTCACTGCTTAGGATGAGAATGCTACTGTTGTACTATATGCAAATTTTCGTACTTATATTTTAAAACTACATTTGAATACTGAAATAATCATCACGATACTATCGTCAAACATATTTCTGGTCATAAATATAAGCAAATTATTAACTTCAAAGATAGTTACGAAACTACATGCCAAGCAGCTTCAAACGATATGAACAAAAATCGACGGTCTGTTGTCAAGTGCAAAATTAAGCATGTTCTCTTATACCGTCCATTTAAAACTGACGTTAACTTAACAATGGGGTACAGTTATATACAATCAAATCTAAAGTAAGAGCGTTTTGTTAAATGTTTGTGTTGGTAACCTAAGATTGTCGTAAAAAGCCAATATTTTTTTTTACACTATACAGGCTTAGTGCTTTGACCACAATCTCACCTAATGTTAAATGATGTGGTCCAGGATGGTAAACACACTAAGCCTAAAGGTACTGGTTCTCAAGTGGACGTAAATATGCGAAAACGTTCTAATCCACAAGTCAGTCAAAATTGAGATAAAGTGACTAGTATTCTTTTTTTGATAACTTACATCATTCTAAGCAATGACATAATATTTCTTTATTTATAGTTCTCACTGTATGTCACAAGCTACAAGTTTTTACCAATCAAATAGTTTCATTGAGAATAAAATGTACTTATCAGTCTGAAACGTTTTATATAAAACGATTCTAAGTAATATTTTTATATAATGATTCAAAAATCTTGGAACGTTTTAGCAAACCCTTGTAATGTATGTTTTTCTAGGAAATAATGATTTAACTAAATAACAAAAGTGATGCAAGAACAATTCAAAATGTGGTACCTTGTGATTTTTAACACTAAATTAATTTAAGAACAATATCATTTTGATTTCTTGAATCTTTCTTGTTACGTTTTTTTACCGAATGACACAGATTTTTCATAAATCGAAACGCTTCTTAAATATCATCAATGTGAATATACAGCCGAAGAATATGTAAATATTATTGAAAACAGTAAAAAAAGATAACCTATAAAATGCAGAAGACTGTATTTTATAGCACAGAATAATTGGAAAAAACTTAATGAATAGAAAATAAATCAATGATAAAGTTAATTGGTTGGATACAAAAGAAACAAAAATTAAAAAACATAAAATGTTTTCTATTTTTATGAAGTCATAACGCGAATAAGACTAAGGAGTAAAATATAAAAAAAAAAAAGAATAAAAGAAAAATACATCAAAATGATTTTCCGTCTGTTGTGGCCTGATGGCACATCTATTGCTCCACCGAAATTAGCTGGTTTACAGTCAACGTAAAATATATTCCTGATGATTGCCTCCAATTTTATAAAACTTTAACAAGTTCGGAGGACATCATCGATGTCCAATGTGTTTGGCGGAGACCCAGACTTCGACATAGAAGTTGATAACACACTTGATAACTATATTGAGTTGCCAAAGGATATGATTGACCTTTTTAAATAAACAAATTATTTCCTAATATTTGTCTTTTTGATTTCGTATTTATTTTTAACTTATCTATAAAAATATACTTTGTGGAACATTTTTGCAAAATGATTAGGAATGAGTGTTCATACAAAAAGTAGTTTAGCAAAAATGTTCCAATACCATTTTTACTACGATTATACCTATATTGTTCGTCTATACTAATTAGGGCAAAAAAGTTTACCACTAAAACAATAAACTGCGTTTTTTTTTTATTGTAATAATTGTGGAGTGGAACGTTTTTGAATAACGACATTCAAGTGATGCTGCCGGAACACTAGGGTGGGTCAAAAAAATCGAATAATTAATTTTTGACTTTATACTCTGAAAAATAGGTTTTGTAGACACCTAAAAAGAATTCTTTCCAAGTATGAGCTCTTAATTATAACGGGAAGGTCCTCCGCTTTGCGGGTTTCTATTTTTTTCGAATAATCAGATAAAAAAATTTATATCTCGCTTCCAACTGCTTGGAAAAATATTCCGTGGCAAAGACTTTGTAAGAAATTGAATGCTCTACAAAAAAGGTCTCATGATTTTTCCAAAAACCCAATCGATTAAAAGATATTCATAGTTGAAGTTTGGCTATTTTAAGGAAAATATTCGTTTTTATTATGAATTTTATAAGTCGATGAAAAAAAAAAATTATTTCGAATCGCGGAACTAATGATTTTGTAGGAAATTTACTGCTCTACAAAAATGGTCTCTTATGATTTTTTGATTAAGTAAAGCCGTTACGAGATATCCAACGTCAAACATTAACGAATATCAATATTTCCAGTTTTTGATCAATAATTCGATAAATTTAAATTATTAGTTTAAGTCAATAAGTCAATGTATGTCTGTTCTCTTCGCATTCCTAAAATATTCATCCGAATATGATGAAACTTTGGTGAGTTGAAAGTAAATTTGAAACCAGTATTGACGTGCGACAGGAAGATATAGGAAAGGGGAATTGAAAATAAAAAACAATATATAAACTTTTTATTTATTTTATTATTATCTATTATCCAATTGCAAAATGGGGAACCAGTCACTCGCTATCATCACTCCGTGTCACTACTACTTCACTACAGATCTCGACCATTTACACATTCATAAAGAAACATTTAACCGAGCAGGTTAAAAAAAATTATAATAAAAATTCACAAATACACATTTAATGTTGGATACAACTAACCTTAGCTTAGAATTTAATTAGGGGAGATTTGCCCAAACCAAGAGACCACAACTATTGTATGACGTCACACTACACGTTTATCGACTGTTCGATAAAACATCTCCCTTATATCGATATACAAATGCATTTATCAAATAGAGATTGTTCAATATCGATAATGAATACTTTATCTCTATTTCTTAATGCATTTTAGGTGTATACTCCTCTCTCGGTGTCTCGATCTGTTCAAACTCAGGACAAACTATTTTTTATTATAAAACTCATCCACGGGAATAGCGACAACATCGGCCACAATTTAATTTTTGAAAAACAAATCAAAGTCGTTGGTTGAACTTATTGTATATGAATATTTAAGAAAAAGTATAACTTTTAATTAATTAATTAAATGGAATTCTAATCGCTGTCTTTAAGAAACGATATTGCACAGCGGATATTCGATTATAATTAAGTGAAAACATTGATAACATGTAAAGTTCAAGTGACGCTAAGTTATAGATTAAAAGTAGAAACAATATATCGCGCATTCGGTCACATCACGCGATTTTTAAATATGCCATTTATATTGCCAAAATAAGAAGAAATATTTAAAAGTTTTATATTATTGAAATACAATGAAAAAAAAATTGAAAATATACTTGTTTTATTTTTTTCTTTTTCCAAATTACCAATACTCCTTATTATTTTTTAATTTAGGCTAGAGTTACACCAAAACGCCAAAACAAAACGTCAAACACTACTACCTCTGTGTATTTATTTACACCTCCTTTCTTAGATTAATTAAAAGTACACGTTATTCTTATTTCAAATAGTTTTTTTCATTATTATTATTATTATTTTTGCGATAGTATCAGACTGCGTGAAACCTTTACAACCTACGTGTTGTAGTTTTGTTTACATTTAAAAAAATAAACTTACTACAAATCCCGAGAACCATTTTTTTTATTAAACCCAATTCATTAACTATATAAACTTACACAATATGCCAACTATAAGGATTATTAGGCACATTTTATTTATATCCCAATCAGAATGATCGGGCGAAAGGGATAAAAATAATTTTTAAACCCAAAATATTTAACTTTATTTATATAAGGCAAATTAAAATCAAAAGTGAAAACTAAGAATTATTAGTTTGTGGTTAGAAGCATAATCCTAAAGCGCCACATGTATACGGACGTTAATAAACTTTAAGCGCGTTTATTAAACGGAAAGAAAAAAAAAACGTCGCGTCAAAAAAAGCGCCGCAATTGGAACACAATATAACATGGACTTTTCGACAGATATTAATTAGTATTATCCTATACGAACACTTGATCGACACGCGCGTTTTTAAAAACGCCCGTATGCACACGGAACGTTAAGACTATGTCTCAGACACGTTTTTAATCTAAAAATCGTTTACCTGGTTAATCTTAATCTAACGGGAATTACTCCTACAACATAAAATAATAAGGTATATTAAAAGCCCGAGGTACGCAGCAACGATAACAAAAAAAGAAAAAAATAATAATTACACACCAATAATAATAAAAATAGACAAATACTTCATTTTAACAAAAATAAGAAAAAAATGTTCATTTAAAGAAATTGTGTTAGTAAAATAGACGACGACAACGGGCTCTTTAAAAATATATTATAATTATAATATTACTATTATTATAAATGTGGTTGTGTTTGTTATCTTACTTGACTATTATGTATGTGATTGCGGCCGAATGGTCACTGCTCACGATGATATGAGCTGCAAATAGAACCAATATTTTTTTAAACTGGTAACACATACGCGTCTAACAATTTTTTTCTTATGAAGACAAAATTATTGTAACATGATAAAATCATCTTCAAAATTTCAAGATCTAGACAAATTTAATTTAAAAAAATAGTTAAAATTTACATCAATGTTACAGAAAGAAATTTCATATTACAAAACAAAATTGCCTCCCATGTCATTCTGTAAACAGGATATATTCTGAATATGTACATTACGCTAAACTGTACCTTAGTGTATGTCGCTTCATTTTATCTCAGTGCATGTAGTATCACTGTATCTTAGCGCAAGTCGCTACACTGTATCTTAGTGTATGTCGCTACACTACTCGGATATCTTAGTGTATGCAGTTAACACTTTATCTTAGCGTAAGTCGCTACACTGTATCTTAGTGCATGTAGCTACACTGTATCTTAATGCTTGTCGCTACAATATATCTTAGTACATGCAGTTACATTGTATCTTAGCGTAAGTCGCTTCACTGTATCTTAGTGTATGTGGCTACACTATATCTTAGTGTATGCAGTTACACTGTATCTTAGCGTAAGTCGCTTCAATGTATCTTAGTGTATGTCGCTTCACTGTATTTTAGTGTACGTCGCTTAGTATCTTGATCGAAATTTTTAACAACTTTTAACTGAATCTATAAGCTGGCTAATAGCAAAACGAATGGTCCCCGTAAATTATAATTATTACGTTTATAATAAACATGCAGAAGAATAAGCAAAAAAAAAAAACAAACGTCTCTACCTTGTAAAGGAAAGTGGGTATTTGTTATTTAATCCGAATCCACTTCGTTTCAGTTTAATGTATGTATTATTTTTATTCATAATATATTATTATTGTAATAATATATAACTATGTCCTTTAATAAACTATAGGTATACTATTGTAGACATCTACACTCCCTCCTTACCGCCTAATATCTTAAATACACTGTAACAAAAAAAAAAGAAAATAATAAATAAAATAAATATTTGTATACATAACATGAGCGTAGTTAATATGCAACAGAATATTTAATTTCATAGAAATAATAATGAGGTCAACATCTAATAATGACATTACAATTTATTTAAAAAAATAGCGGCCCTTTGATAGAATTTTCGATGGAATTTATGTGATATTTTAGAGTTCACGCTCGTGGCAATGCTTTCAAAACATTTCACTCACAAGATTGCACCATAATTACATAAAAGGCGAATAAAATAACGACGGAATTAACTGAAATTTCAAAATTTTTCCTATTCGAATAACAACATAAATTAAACCAACTGTATAAATAAGGTCTTTCATACTTTTAAAGCAGAATAGAAACTAAAGACTTCATAGCAAATTAATAAAATAAAATAATAGTAATTTTGTATTAATGAATGATATTGATATGGCATTAACTAAAAGTGTGATTTTTTTTTTTGTTTTATTAATGATTAAATGTTTATATAACTGACCGATTTGACTGTCGCCTTGATGAAATCCTTCTTGTGCGCGAGATCGAAATCCGGATAGTGGCTGTAAACCTGTTTGCACACAGTCTTCATCGTTATCTGCTCCAAGTTGGCCCCCTCGAGGATTTGCTTCACGTATTTCTTTATCTCCTCGTCCTGCGATTTATTAAAACGATTCATTAAAAACAAATCTCTTCGCCAACAGAAACGGAACTTTGAAAAAACTTGAAATTATTAACATAACATATAACATTTGTCTGGTTTTTACATTTATTGGCGCTCCGAGCAATAGTTACGTACATTTTATATACTTTATTCAACATGTAACAGTCTGCGTAAGTATAAATTGTATTATTTATCTCTGAGCGCCAGCCGTTAAACGGCATCTTATACTTGACATACTGTAGCACGTTAACGGCTGACGTCATAGCATTGGTAACGCGAATCTATAGGTTTTCCCCTACTGAGAATCGCTCAACGCCGCTAAAGAAGTTTTCACTTCAAAAATACAAAATATGCGCTAAACAATCACTGACGAGCGCTTGCAACTTCCGTTTCCAACATCCGTTCGTGACGTTTCGCTTCTTACCAGAGTAATCCCCCAATACCAAACATACGTTTAGAAATTTCGATTCAATTATTAAGTTATAATGAAACATATTATATAACATAAACACATTCAGACATAGATATTTTCAATAAAATAGTTTTATAAGTTATTAAAAATTCACAGGCCCAAAATAGGACTTAACATAGGCTGTGAAATATATGGAGAGCGACCTATGTTTATTAAAACAACTAATCTTGGTAGTTTCGCCTCCATTTTCCAAAGCAGAGGTATACTCACAGTGGGCGGCCGTTTTGCTTTCTTATCCGCTGGCGCGTCAGATTCTTCTCCGCTCTCTTCCTCGCTTCCGTCTTCTTCCTCTTCTTCTTCACTGCCCTCACCGGACTCTTCCTCAGAGGAAGCCTTCTTGCCCTTCTTCGCCGGTCTACCAACAGCCTTTGGCGGTGGACCCTTCTTCTTTCCTGTAAATAAATAAATATAATTTGAATTCTTAAACAAATATTTGGACCATGTTACAGAATAAAAAAAATTATGTATACCCGAGGGAAGATATTGAGGGGAAGAAAGGAAAAAAAGAATGTATCAACATTGGCGTGGCCAACCACCACACCCACACGGTGGTGAGGACCTAGCTTCCCCGATAAGTGGACTGTATTTGATATTAAATTGGTTGGAAATAGATTCCCCATAAAAACAGACCGAAAATAATAAAACTATACCCAGGATGAGAGCTCACTTATCTTTTGCCACCGATGTGTACAGGATGCTCTGCCACTCCTTAGAACCAGTTCACCAAACACAAGAATAACAAATAGTTCGGTACGTGACTATGTGCCGGGCCGCCGTCGGAGCAAGTGACCGACCATTCGTGGGTTCGTGGGTTTTGAACCGTCAGAATAAAATAAAAATTCCATATTAACCCCCCCGAACAATTTGAGCCCGAAACAAACATTAAATAATTTCTGTGTATGTGTTGCATGCGTATACAAGTTGTAATTAAGTTTATTAGTACGGTAAAATTAATTCAAATGTTAGTATTAATTGTGAATAAGTTCCATATGGGAATCAAACCTTTACCGGGCGGTGTTGGCGGTTTCCGTTTGACCGGCGTTGCTTTAACGTTGGCGTTCTTAGCGACCGGCCCTTTGCGAGACTTCACGACCACCGCCGGTGGTCGGCCGCGCTTCGATTTTGGCTCCTATTACATACGATTTAATTTGAAAAACGAACTTTTTCCGCGACTCTGTCTGCTTGGAAATCACGACAATGTGCATCCCATGTTCCCCATGCCAAAATAAGTCAATTAAACAAAGTCGGTCTTTATTACGAAAACGAAAATAATCTAGCACTAAACGCGCTTTATACTATTAAGTGTCTAAAATTTAAAATTGTATGAAATATAATGTCTAAAACACTCTTTTCTAATTGAACTTTTTTAAACGTGTGTTCAACGCGAGTTTAACTTTTCTGTAATAACACTGAGAATGTCAAAAAAAAAGTTACTCATTTTGGTTCAGTCTATTACCAATATTTTTATATTTTAAAATACTGACCTGCTTATACCGTACAATTTTAACTATTTATTTCATCGATAATACGGAACCATAACTATTTTCCTAAAAAAAAAAATTAGTACTATGACAAATTAAAAATATTCCTCATAAATGATAGCACTTGCCTGTAAAAACTGTACACTGAATCGAATTTTATTGACATATTTATGAGTTTTTTTACGTGGATCCCTAATTATTTTCGAAACTTCAAAGTACTCTAATTATATACTATAAAAAAAATTTTTAAAGCCTTTGTCAGTTCGTTTTTATTCCGGTTAACCCCCGAAACAGCGTGACCGATTTGGATGGGACTTGTTTTGGTAGATAGTTAGAAGAATTTGGTAGAAGTTACTCAGGGTAATTTTTATTTTTCATAAATAATACAATTAAAATTCATGAAATCCTATTCAATGCACGGTTTTACTGACTACAGGTATTTGAATTTGTGAGAAATATCTTTGCTTAATTATAGTAGCAAAATTTTAGTTTTGAAAAAAAAAATTAGGGTTCCGTATAAAAAAAATGCAATGAAGAATATATGGAAAGCGGGGCGCAGCAGCGGGTACACAGCTAGTTTGCAATATAATTGGCATGAGAGATAGGTAATTACTATAAACCAGAATGTTACTAAGTGTTAAACCTGGTGACGGTGGTGTTTTTTTTTTATTGAAATTGTTTAACTCACGTCAGACTCTTCTCCTTCGCTGCCGGACTCGTTGTCACTCTCACTCTCCGACTTGTCGCTCTCCTCTTCGCTGTCGGACTTCGGTCGCCGGCCGCGCCCGGGCTTGCCAACCTTTTTTTATAAAACGATGATACGTTTACAAATATTTATGTTAAAGTTTTACCCATATTTATTTATATGTTTTATATTATTATTTATATGTTGATTACCCATAAAAATAAGACAATAGGGAAACAATGGACAGCTGGCGTAAACGCCAGGTTAGTGCTCAAGGGTTTAATATGGTTAATAACAAGTATAGATGTTTTGGGTTTTTTATTTTACACGGAATAGGTTCAGTGCTTTGACCACAATCTTTCCTGATGTTAAGTGACGATGCGGTCCAATTGGTATTTGGCGACAGGTTTTCAAACTTAAGGGTGGTAGGTACCCAAGTGGGCATGCCCTACCACCATGCTATGGTTTCGTTCAGCGACAGCTCAGGGCGATTTTAGAATCAGATAGATGGGGGAATCGAACCCGCGTCGATTGACGCGGAATCCGGCCGCACTGCCCGCTGCGCCATCATGTTAGCTTACCTTTCCCTTTTTCCCCTGCGGTTTGCGGCGTTTCCCCGTGGGTTTGGGGGCGGAGCGACGGCGGCCCGTGCTCTTGCGCTTGCGCACGGCTCCGCTGGCACTCTCGCCCGCCTCGGGATCGAAGTCAGAGTCCGCCTCCTCCGACCCACTCGGGTTGAACGAGCCCTGCGCACACGCATACAAATCACCGAATTACCGGACAACGTCTAACCAAGTATAACTAATTTGCAAAGATTTATTGTAGCATGAATCATTATGTAAACGGTGATGTTGTCTGGAAGTGACATCCTTCTCTGTGCATCTACTAATAATAAACTTGGTAACTATTTAATTGTAAAATTACAATTTAAAAAAAACATGCAGAACGAAAGACCAGTCTGATATTCATCCCAGTTCTTATCGATGACTGGATCTGGTTTCCAAACCGATGGTAGTATTTTGACGATTATAAACGACTTATCAGGAACTAAATTGAAGATGAGAAAAAACAAATCACATCTTAACAGAAATCATTAAACATCTCACTCATCTAGATCTCAACAATACTAAAAAAAAAAGGGGAAAAAAGCACTACCAAAATTTTTGTTATTTCAATTATGAAACTAAAAAACATTTATGTCATTCATAATAAATAAATTAACACATATAGCTAGTGTGCCCGCGGCTGCGCCCGCGTTTTATATATTCTACACTGGGCTATATATTTTTTATACCGAAACCTTATTATTTTCCTTAAAATTTTTTGGTACAAAGATAATGTAAAAATGTTTCTTATAAATTCAAGTATTTGCCCGTAAAATTGTGCATTAAATCGAATTTTGTTAAATTTTTTAGAGTTTTAATTTTTTCGCGGAACCCTAATTATTTTACAAAAAATAAAAGTACCCCAAGAAGACCCTGAGTAACTTCAGGTATCTACTAAAAAAAGTCCCGTCAAAATCGGTCCAGCCGTTCCGGAGATTAACCGGAACAAACACACAGGCAAATATTTTAAAAATTGTATTTTTGGTATAGATATTGAATATACACCCATATATGTATATATATTTAGTAAAAAAATATTATTTTGACATTACAAACAGACAATTAATTAATAACGAGTTTTGTAAAAACGACTTTCTGATTTTCATTTTTTTTTAATAAACAAAAAATTACAAACAAAAAGAATTATTAAAACTCACATCTGAATCTTCTGAACCTTCCTTGGTAGGTTTCGGCCCTTTGACTTTTGTCTCCGGATCAGTTTCATACTCCTCATCAGAATAGCCTAATTAAACATAACAATTAAATGCTGAACAAAAATATTACATTAACTTAGTACAAAAATCATTTTTTTTTGACGAGTAGAATCACTATCCCTACCAACTTCACTAGGAAGAAAAGGTCTCTCTAATAAAGTTGGTAGAAGGGTGTATGAAGGACGACTCACACACCAGTGTGGGTCTCGGCCGGCGAGAAGCGCCGGGAATACCCACTAAGCCCCCCGGGGCCACCCGCCGCGTTCAGGGGACGATACGGGATCGGTGACACAAGCACTGCGTCGTCCCTTGCGGCAGGCCCAACAGGCCCACGTTCATCAATTAGTCAAGTTGGAGATGAGGAGGAAGTTCCTGCCTAACACACAGGCTCTCTCCCCCACCTCTAGTACAAAAAAATAAACCTAACCTAACATTTAAGTTATAACATTTCTTTGGTTTTTACATCTATTGGCGGCGCTCCGAGCACCGATTCAAAATAATCACGTCATGCACAGATTTAAAAAAATTTCTTAATTGAATGAATATTAAATTAAAAAAAATATATTCAAGCAAATGAACAATGAAACTAATTATGTAAATTAATGTAAAAAAATTATGTAGAATAATAATAAATTATAAATAAAATTATTAATAATAGAATTATTTCACTAAATAATATTCATGTGAACAAATAATATTATTTAAAAAAGTTTAATTGAATAACAATATATATATATATATATATATATATATATATATATATATATATATATATATATATATATATATATATATATATATATATATATATATATATATATATATATATGTGTGTGTCTCCTATGGTAACATCACGCTAGCGTTCCCACTCGCTCGCTGTGTGTTGAAACCATTCATATACAAAACTTCGATGGCGGAGTTTTTGGCGGGATCTCAGTCTGTCATGTAGATGTTATCGTCTTTAATTCATTGCCTTATGTATTTGACCCCATATCATAATAATGACATATTAGGGCAAAAATTACATAATCTTGTACATTATCAAAATAAACACAAAAGTATTGGGAACATGACTCAATAATTTTAGACATCTGCATGTTAGGCTAGGGGGAACCCTATCTTGTATATTGGCAGTAGGCTTTGCTCTGTTGACAAGTGCCCATCTGCCGTTAACCACCAGACTATGGTTTCCTGACGAAGTTTTTCTTCACCGAAATCTCAGGCCGATTTTACAGTCTGATAGGTGGGGATCGAACCCGCGCCGATTGACGCGGAATCCGGCCGCACTACTCGTTGCGCCATCATCGCTTCAAAATGTACACGCATGTGATGTGTGTCAGAGTGTACGAGCGTGTATGTATATATGTATGTGTTTAGGATTAAAGTAACTTATCATGTAGTCTTGGTGGTGTTTTGTGTGATAGTTTAGCTATTGTGTACAAGTCGAGTTTTTTTTAATGTTTATGCTCGCATGGAATTTTCGAGCGGGACGTGCTACCGTTTAGCTTAGGAACTAGGATATAATGACACTGGCCATTGTCTAAGAACTATGACGGGCATCGAGTGATGAGGGTTTAAAATATAACTGTCATGCATAACAACATAAGCTCACGCCTGTTATCCCCGAAGGGTTAGTCAGGGGTGAAACAGCGAACTACACCACCCACATTCCGCCGAGCTTAGTTCCGTCCCAGATGTGACAGGAGGGTGAGCCTTTCGCTATATCCGGCACAAGCCCAATATCACTTTACCCGAATGACAGCCGTACCGTTAATACAAGTCCACCGCCGAGGCTGTCGGTAACTGTTACGATGCGTAGTGTACATACCTCTGTTGTGTACTTTGACGGCGGCGGAGCGGCGCGGGCGGCCGCCGGCGGCTGCGCGGCGGCGGGCGCGGCGGCGGCGGGGGCGCGGGCGACGCCGCGCGCGTGCGGTGAGTTCGCAGTTGGCTGCTGTAGGAAACCGACGAGCCGCGCACTCAACTCACTCGCTGAACCTGCCACGAATAAACCTCTCCAATTAACTCTTTGTTGGCCACCTATCATTTAGTAATTTTCAATTGGCGGACGCCTATCATTTAGTAATTTTCAATTGTTGTACACCTATTATTTAGTAATTTTCAATTGTTGGCATATCATTTAGTAATTATCAATTGTTGGCCAAATATCATTTAGTAATTTTCAATTGGTGGCCGCCTATCATTTAGTAATTTTCAATTGTTTGCCACCTATCAATTAGTAATTTTCAATTGTTGGCCAATCATTTAGTAATTTTCAATTTTTGATTGATGTGTCATGTACCAATTTTATAATACAAGATTTTTTTAGTACTTGAACCTGTCCCTATAAATACAAATGTGCATTCTATTTAATTCACCTTTTATTATGTAGCTGTTCTAGTATTACATGTGATATAGTTTGTTTAATACGCAAATAAACTTTATTAGAAATTATTAATAAACACCTGGATAATTTACAAAAATAACTATCAGTTTTGTGTAAATACAGTAGCCATTAACTGAGAAGAAATAATATAAAAATAAAGAAATGTGTGCATGTATGAATAAATTAATAACATCATTTAGTAATGTCCCTTTTTGATATAATTTCGACTTTAATTCGAGTCTACAACAATGTGTCCAAAATCAAATGATTTTACATGGATTTCAATATTATGATAACCAGCAAAGATTTATTTTGTTTTATTATTCAAATTTTACTTTAAAAAAATTTCAATTACTCAATTATTAAATGTTGTATATATTATATTTCAATAATTGATTTACCTTTCTTATCCAAATCGAGCATTTCGCACATGGTGCGTATTTGTTTCATTTCCATTTTAGTTGTCTCTTCAAGTTTAGCTTTATATTCTGTTGAACCAATGGCCCACTCGTATCCCTTGAACTTCTTTATGTTTCTCTTCACATTACGGTCTAAGCACAGTTGCTGTAGATCAAAACAATGCAATGTATTTTAAATGTTATCTTCTATCTATATATAAAAAAAGGCAAATGGTGTTCCTATGACGCACTATCACCTCAAAACTACTGAACATATCGGGCTGGGAATACTACCATTCGACGCGGAATTTATCGTAGATGGTTATAGGTTATTTTACGGATTCCATCGATCCTTTCTCTTTTTTTTTTCAATTTACTCTTATGTACATTTTTCCGCCAATAAAAACAAAAGACACGTTTCTCTTCATTAATTTGTTTCTTAAGGTTAGGTATAAATGAAATGTTATATACACTTTTTCACTCACACCTCAAGAAAATATGAAACGCGGGCGAAGACGCGGGCACCAGCTGATTATCTTATATAAAAAACAACGCTTTTGTCTGTCTATCCATCAGTTGTCTCATAATCGAAGAACCGCTCGCTACACCAATTTACATGATTCTTTTTTCAAATCGTAGATATATTATTATCTGGTCAAGTTTTAGCATATAGTTTTATTGCCTTGAATACTATCTACAAGTATGTATTTGAACAATACAAACTTCATAAAATTACCGTTATTGTATTCCTATTTATTAGATTATATAAAAGTTATACTTAAAAAGCATTGATTATATTTTATAATTCAGGCGAGAGGAGCCGCGCTTAGAGCTAGTTTTTTTAATGTACGTTAAGTTTTACTATCTGTACAAACGTATTCATAATGAAAACACAAAAATAATAAAACATTTCCTTCCTGCTTAATTTGAGATAAACCCAAAAAGAATATGTATATCGGCTTTTCTTATTACCGCCACTGATCTGTCAATTAGAGAAGAAAAGTATTGATTGAAATTTGGGATTTCAGTAGGTAAAACAGATTGAGATGCCATATTGAAACAGGCCGTAAGTGAATAATATAATTAAGTTAGTAAAACTATATCATTCACCTAGTAAAAGTATCATTCACTTTGAGATATAACGTGTTTAAAGTTTTTGGTGGGTACAGAGACTGAATGCTCGCTCGATATAAACAAGTATTAGTATGTGAATTATACGAAAGCGTGACGTCATAATTCAGTATGCAGTATGTAAATTAATATACTTATAAGTACCTTATTTCTTAACAGATTTTAATGTTGTTTTCAGAGAGCCTTATTTATTTATTTATTCAGATGATCCATCCATCCATTCAACCAAAAGACGTCCACTGCTGGACATAGGTATCCCCCAAAGATCTCCACGATTAACGGTCTTGCGCCACCCGCATCCAGCGGATTCCCGCGACCTTCACCAGTTCGTCGGCCTACCCAAGCTCCCTTTTCCGGTGCATGGTACCCATTCAAGAACCCGTTGGCCCCAACGGGCATCGGTTCTGCGAGCAATGTGCCCAGCCCACTGCCACTTAAGTTTAGCAATTCTTCGGGCAATGTCGGTTGTTTTGGTTCTTCTGCGGATCTCCTCATTACTGATTCGATCACGCATTGAAACTCCAAGCATAGCCCTCTGCATTGCTCTTTGAGCAACTTTGAGCTTTTTTATTAGGCTCATAGTGAGCGAGCACGTCTCAATGCCGGCATCACTGGCAACACACACTGGTCGACGACTTGCGTCTTGAGACACAACGGTATATCGGACGAGAAGATTTTGCGTAGCTTCCCGAACGCGTCCCAGTCGAGTTGGATTCGACGATTACACACATCAATTCAGATGATACTATAAAACAATAATCAATAAATATATTTATTTACTTACTCCATACAAATACTGATGTAACAACTTCTGGTCTTGAGTCTTGAACCTCGATAGTGAAACCTCGACGTTACTAATGTGACCCAATGGAATTCCCTTACCGGCTGGTAGAGGCACAGGAGGCTCTGTTGGCTATTATGTAGAAAAAAATCTTTTAATTATATAATTAATTATGAAATCGTGGTGGGACGAAATGGAGACAGGTGCGATTTGTGATACCAGGTTGCCTCTGAAATTGAAGGGTCATCATATCAATGGACGCATGTTCGATCACACCTATCTAACTCTAAAATCACCCTGAGCTTTCGATGAAGGAAAACATCGTGAGGAAACCATAACACGGTGGTAGCGCCTGCGTAGCTACCACCCTCAAGTTTGAAAACCTGTCGCCAAATACCAATAGATGTGTTCTGGCATCATCACTCGAGAACCAGTAACTCTAGGCTTAGTGTGTTTTCCTTCCTGGACCACATCAACACTTAAGAGGACATGCGGTCGGAAAAGTAGGTATTTCAGAAATCTATTGCCAACGCGTTGCGCCACAAAGAAAGAATAGGGACAACTGCAGCTCGGGCTGATTGAACTATGCAAAATAGACGAAAACATAACTTCGTAGTCCCCTGTTTCCTCCTACAAAACTAAACCGATTATTAATTTTGTTACAGTTTTAGAATAATAAAAACTGGCTATGCCTGTAGGTTTCCCTTTTTAACCGACTTCAAAATGGAGGAGGGTATCAATCCATCTGTATGTTTTGTTACGCGATTTCTCCGTGATTTGTGGACTGATTTACAAAATTTTTTTTAGTCGATGGTGTACACTTCCGGCCTAGTCCCGTTTCTACCAGATCAGGATCTAATCAGTGGAACTCAGGGAAAGTGACAAAAATCCTCGAACATTATAGACACTTACACGTGTATATATGTTTCCAAAGATATGAAGTAGGCTTCACAGCTATACCCAAAAAGTACATACTTAAAACTAAAAAGTAGAAAAAAATATTTTTAAATTAAAAACAAAACCGACTTCAAAAGAATAAACTGTAAAAATGCACTAAAATGTCGATAAACTTTATTAATCTGGTTCGTTAATTCTGGAGTCGGTGCTAGCTAGAGTTAAACCAATTTACGCATTAACAAATGAAAATAACTGCCTAAATGTAGAGGATGGCGAAAGAGAGTGCGAATGGAGTAAGAAATGATATGACAGAAGCAGGAGTAAATGAAGAGATGTCGGGAGATAGGGACGTATGGAAGAAGAATACATACTGTTACCAAGTATGTTGGGATCAGGACATGAGAACGATGGATGTATGAAATAAAATATTAACTGATGTGTTTTTTTTAGTCCCCTACGCATCTCAGGCATAACCAGACTTTGTTGTCACTCTTTATTTTAGTTATCTTATAATATATATTTTAAATAAACCCCTACATGTATTTATTCATTTATTCTCTTTTTTATTTTTGTGTATTTCCCTCAAACATGTCAAACGTTTCATTATCACACAGAAAGTCAAAGAGACTAACAATACGTACCCAATGATTGAACTTATTTGACGGAATAGTTGGTTAATCAAATATTAAATAAACAACTTTGGGAGAGGGAGATGATGTTTTTATTATTTTTGATGTCAAATTGGGTCTGAATTTTGCCTTGCCTTTTTTTTTGTTAAAAATTATGCAAAAGCTTACGTAATCATAGGGTGTAAAAGAACTTCGCTATTACTAACAAGATGGAGGAGGGGGGGATTTATGTTGCTTAACTGCTATACTTGAATTGCCTCATATTACTTGAAGCAGAAAATTTGAAAAACCAGCAACAGATAGCGGTAACAATTAATAATTAAAAGTTACGAAGTTTTCCAAATAACTTACTTCCTTCTTGGGTTTAGGTTTGGGTGCCTCCTCTTCTTCTTCCTCCTCCTCTTCCTCTTCTTCTTCCTCCTCGTCTTCTCCTTCGTCTTCTTCGCCGTCGTCGGGCTCTTTTGCCTTTTTAGCAGGTTTCTTTACCCTATCACCAAATAAATCTAAATATAATTGTATGTATTATGTCTTAAATAAATACATACTTAAATAAAGGAAAAATTGACACATTTATACTTAGAAACCTACAATACACTACATTACAACTTTTTCTAGGTAATAATAGATGATAGATAATACAAAAATAAAGTCCAATTATTTTAATGTAAAATTTCAATCAGCCTTTTACATAAATAGTAACTGTTGGTTATACTGAAATAGATCATTTTATTTTTCTAATAACAGTGTAATTCCATACTTGTCTTTAGCTGGTGGTTTCTTATCTTCTTCTTCTTCGTCGCCTTCATCACCTTCCTCATCTTCTTCCTCGTCTTCTTCATCATCTTCCTCCTCATCTTCTTCTTCTGTTTCCTGATGAACGTATACAAATCATCGTACTGAGAATTGCTTAATAATTATGATTTCTATACCGATATGAATCTTAAAAAT
This sequence comes from Samia ricini, assembly GCA_014132275.2. Classification (NCBI taxonomy): domain Eukaryota; kingdom Metazoa; phylum Arthropoda; class Insecta; order Lepidoptera; family Saturniidae; genus Samia; species Samia ricini. Next base: position 14,116,051 of record AP028158.1, read on the forward strand.
GTAATTTTCCAAAAAAAAAAAAAAGAAATTGACTTTTCTGTTATAGACAGTATTTATAACAAAAACTCAAATTCAAATTTTTGTTTGTATGTTTGTTTGTTGCGGGTAATCCCCGGAAAGGATGGACCGATTTTGACGGGATTTTTCTAGTAGATAGCTGTGAATTAAATGTAGTTTTACATTTGATATACGAGTCCGAAAGACGAACAAAAAAAATCATCGAAATCAGTAATCCGCTTTCAGAATATCATAGGAAAGGCTGTTCCATACAAACTGTATAAATAATGTCTATAATTATAATGTTATTCCTTGTTTTAATACTCATCCAGCTATTCGTGGTGGTGTGACAGAGCCAACAAATCAAAGATTATAAAAATCGGTCGGTAAAAAATATATGTCACAAACAAGATAAACCAAGGTTGAGTCAATTTTTTTAGAAAAAGTAGCATTTGAATAAATCTAATACTGCACTAAATATGGGTTTTTATTACTTTACCGTTGATGGAACTGTAGAGCTATGAACTACATAATTTTTATTTTCATAAAGCGCGGCGATAAGTAAGTTTTTGCGTTCGCCTTAGACTATTGTACCATTTAAATTACATCATGATACACATGGCACGGAAATGTATACTAAATTTACCAAACTTAGTATTATTTTTATATTGTATTGTCAAATTACAGTTGATTTTTTTGTAAAAATGATATAAATGGATTGATGTACAATTAATTAGAATATAATAGTATGTCAATTATTATAATTTCTTATAATTAATGTGTCGAATATCCATTAAAATGAAAGAATAGAAAGACAATAGGAAAACAATGGAAAGCTGGCGTAAACGCCAGGAAGGTTCTCCAGGGGTTGTTAATAAGTAATTAATTAACTAATTTTCTTCAAGTTAATTTTTAAAAATGAGAAGTGATCTGCATAGAGGTTAACCTGTTTTTTTTTTAAGTACATATGAATTTCTTAATTCCCATTCGGGTCGTAATGATGAAAATTTAGTTCGTTCGTTTATGTTACCTACGATCGCGGCTGTCAACTTTCTAGAAATTTCTAACTCTCTATTTCTTCTTCATATAACTGGTCAACAATTATGTGGCTAATTTATAGCAATAATAAAAAAGTAATACGTGTACGTAATTTTACAAGTAATTTTCAAGATTAATCAGGAACAATTGAAAAAATGTCTAAATATAATTGATTTAACCAGAACAATTTTAAACACATTTCAGCGGCACGCTTTAATGGGCTTTTTGAAGTTTCTCCGATCATAAAATTTCGTATAAATTTATAGCTACGTTTAAAGCAACAAACGGCTGTTCTTTGCTGTGAATAGTGAACACGAAGACAGTCTAAATAGCAGTATGGACGAATCTGATTAAATATGGCCTTTTGTGGCACTATTTTTCTGTATGAATTTATTTCTTGTATGCAAATATGAGCATATGTATTCATTTTCATTAAAATATTTAGTTCATTCAAACAAATTAAGTACATTTTTATAAATATTAAAAATTAATTATTTTTTCGAAAATAAATTGCCATTTCACGTTACCGTGTGAAAATGGCCATTACAGCATGCCGCTAATATAATTTATAGTTATTTTTCCATACCTCTTTCTTAGGTTTCTTTTTGGGAGCTGCTTTCTTTCTTTGCCCCTTTATCATTGGCTTTTACATCATCTTTTTCATCCTCATCGTGCGTTTCTCCATTTTCCTCCTAAACAAACAAACATACCCAATTTCAATATTGTGTATATTTAAATAAATAAAAGCAAGTATACTGTAAACACATTTACATCCATTACTATTGACATTATTACAATGACAAAAATAAATAAAGAAATAAAATTTTACAGTGATTTTTTTTAAAATGAAACTTCTTTGCGCGCAACTTTTTTAAGAGATTGTGAGTTAGATATGATGCTGTCACGAATTTGAGTAATAAAGGACGGATAGAAGTACTTAATAAGAGACAAAAATAATGCGCACGTAATAATTTTTGGAGAATGATTTTTTTTACAGTTACGTAAAGTGGATGGATGAAAGAAGATTGGCGTAACAAATTTACAAGGCGAGTTTTACTGGACGAGATGGTAAGGGTCTTCCTAGGCGAACGTATCTTGACCATATCGAGGACTTTATTAATAAAGACCAGATCAAAAGTAGCCGTAACCGAAGAACATATATAAAAGAGCTTATATAAATAGAAGAAGCGAAAGACGTGTTACAGGATCGTTGCAAGTAGGATTTAGACTCTGCCTACCCTTATGGGGTAGAGACGTGACGTAATGTATATATGTATTATTTTCTCCTCTTTGTGGTATATTCGAACTTGAGAAAGGTTGCGCGTGACTGTATTTTAGAAAGTGGACATACATATTTGTATCTCTATCTCGGAATGTAATAATTCGTCTTTTAAATTTAAAGTAAAAGTCGTCAAAGAAGTTTCACCTCTGACACATATACTCCGTATACAGGCTGATTTATTTGACCGTAAACAACAATAAAATTAAATAAAAAGAGACAATCAATTACCTTCTTAATGTCACCATCAGATTTCCCTTTGTCACTCTTTGAATCGTCGCCGCCAGTTTCATCGTCTTTACCGTTGGCTGTGGTTTTTGCATCACCTACGTAACACGAAATACATCATGTTCATAAAATAACATTTAACAATTAACCAATAACGAGTTAGCAATGAAAACCTCTTCTGTCCTAAGCTACGACTTACGACTGATAACAGTAAATGTTTAACTATACTGGTGTACTATTTATGGATAACACTATCAACAACCAATAGGGAAGCACGATCCGGTTTTTTTTTTAAAGATCGATCTAAAAATCTCATGAATGAATAACAAGTTTTTAATGCGTGACATTATTGAAAGTTAATCTTCAATTTATACTATATATTTTATTTCCACAATAAACGAGAGTTTAAATAGTAATTCAAGAATTAATAAAGAATTTACGTCCAAATTTGATTTTCGTATTGACAGTAACCTGAAGACATATTTCACAAAGTTCTTGTTCTAAACATAGCCAGATAATAATATTAGTGTGTAGCTTAAACACGATAAATGGTGTTTTTTTTTATTGTTTATGATACGATCCTGGCGATGCGATATGTGACTTCATTGTATCTATGCTTTCATGTACTCGGAACTATCGCTGGATCGTATGCTTGCGATCAGATCGGATCGGCGCGACCCCAATAACTAATAAACATTGGTTAACAAACAGAACAGAAAAATATCTTCAATTATTTATGTTTGTCTAAATAGAAATTATTCAGGGAAAAAAATAATCAAATAGTTATGAAGTGACATATGCGTTGTCAACAATATAAACTATAACTTACACTAAACAATGATAGCCCAAGATTATAAGCGATGGCGAAAGATTTCTGATATCTAATAATAATAATACCTTATATACCAGACTATATTAAAAAAAAAAAAAAACATGGTGGAACCCTGTCACCTGAACTTAGTTTATCCTGTGTCTTAGATGACAGCGTCTTGCCCTAATATTCCAAATACATTTACATAATTACAGAATAATATATAATATATGTGCTTGCCCATTAATTGCATGCGTATTTATGCGCGCGTGGTGCGTACATGTGAATCGCGAGTACATTTATGCGGACGTGGTGCCACGTGCTTATAAAGAAAACATATTTTATAGCTCACGATAATTTATTGCTAAAAGTGAAGTGATACATTCAAGTTTTTAATTCTAAAAAAAGATTAATTATAAGTGTAACGTTAATATGTTTTATTTACTAATAGTTTATTTAATTCTAGATGTGCATGAGCTTCGTTCAATTAATTTAGATTCAAAGACACCACAATAAATGGTTACTTATTGAATCAAATGTGTTAACATAAAACCATCTGGAATGATTAAAAAAGCAACGAACGATAACACTTATCGTCCTATTTTAAACAGTTAACATAAATAATAGTAATACTTATTAAAAAAAAAGATAATGTAATTCCGGCCTATAGATATTAAAATCATTTCTGCCTGGGTAAGTGTTATCGGCGTACCTATTCGATATTGATTCAAATAAATACGAAATGAAAATATGTTTCTAACTGTCCGCTTATCCACTTTTTTTGTTGATAGTCCTTAATATGAAGCACAAGCTAGGAGTGTGAGGTATGATGTTATTTATATCTATCTAACCTTAGGTTACAAATAAGAGGGTTTTTGGTAATTGGACTTAATCCCGTATGGAGGTGATAGGGGTGACTATTTGTGATAATTTTAACCCCCATATACATTATTGAAAAGTGAACCATTTTTGAGTTATCATAATCTAATTTTTTTTTTTAAATGCACATCAAAAATGTATTTAGTATGCTACCACGACCATGCTTATGGGTTCCTTGCGATATTTTCCTACACCGAAAGTTCAGGTTGTATTTGGAATTGGATAGGTGGGTTTGAACCCGCGCCCACTAACGCGGAATCCGGCCACACTATCAACTGTACATACATCACAGCTACGTATTTCATTAAAAAGACCGTATGGTTTAAACTAGTTTAAGGTAATTGTCTACAGTATGGTCCCAAAGCACATTGCTGATTTACCAGGCAGTAGGTAAATTTAGACACAATGTCAAACAAATTTTAATTTCAAAAGATTACAATTTAGAATAATTGCATATACAATAGTGTGTTGTATCACAGCTGGAGTGTGTGTGCAGTATGATGCATGCATAATGATAGAATGCATGCAATGTCACTGTATCGCGCTAGCGATGGCGCTAAGAACCTCCCAAGTTGGGAATCGAAACAAGTCTTGGGCTTCAGTCGGAGAGTGGTCCCAGGGGCTAAATACGTTTGTAGATATGATTTCTATAACTTTTATAAATCTATACTAATTAATAAAATTGAAGTGTCTGTTTGTAATGTCAAAATAACGATTTTTTACTAAATACATATGAATGTATACGATAAATGTACCAAAAATACAATTGTTTAATTAACGGCTGGACCGATTTTGATGGGACTTTTTTTGTTAGATAGCTGAAGTTACTCTGCGTAACTTAGGGTACTTTTGTTTTTCGAAAATTATTAGGGTTCAGTGTAGAAAAATTAAAACTCATTGTGAATATTCGAGTCAACGCACAGTTTCACTGGCAGGTGATTGAATTTGTTTTGCTTTTTCTTAGTACCAAATATAATTTCATAAAAATTGTTAAAAGAGTTCCGCATAATTTTTTTTAGTAGGCAATACAACTTTGAATGTTTGATTTTGTATTGTAATATTAAATGTTGTGTTCTTATATGTACGTCAAAAAGAAACGAAACGAAGTCATTGGTATTCTGAGATTTAAAGAAAGTACACAACTTCATTATTTAAATTTACTCAAATACATGTATCTCAGCCTGAAACGCCATGCAAATTGGCTTCATTCATTCATTCAAGAAACCTGGAAGAGTCATTCCGCAATTTTTTTTAAATCCTGACGACTCTTATAATCATTTCGTCATTTCTAACAAGATGTAGATATTTTTTCACCCCTTAGGAACGAAATTATATGGTAAAATGATTATTAAATAAGTGTTAAAGTCATCAAAACATGTATGTTACTTACCTAGTATTCTATATTTTTTTATTTCATACGTAATGGGGGGTGGAAAAATGATCGGTTAACCATGATGAACATAAAGCATACCCAATATAACCCTACAGACATTCGAAAACGAACTCTGGTTATCTACTAAATCCTCTAAAACGCATTATATCAATTTGTGTCGACACGAAATAATGACTTGTTACAAAAATTCAAATACTTTGTTGATTCTTTATTAACTTCCTATTTTAATTCGACTTAAGAAGACATGCGGTCCGAAAAGTAGGAATTTCAGAAATCTATTGCTAACGGAAAAAATAACTTCGTAGTACCCTGTATCCTCCACCAAAACTGAACCGATTTTTAATTTTCTTTCAGTTTTAGTATAATAATGACTTGCTATCCCTGTACGTTTTGTTTTTTGCATTTGCAATTTTATTCATCAAATTTGTTTGACGAACTGAAAATCACGGTAAAATCGAGCATTTTTTTTTTTTTCATTTTCAAAGGCTTCTAGTTTCTACAATAACTAATTTATGGAAAAAATTAGAACGTACGGGCATGACGGTGGCGGATATATATTATTTGGTTTAAAAATATTTACCATAATGCTATTATTGAGGGAGGAAAAGGGGACTACGTTTGTAGGGAATAAATGTCGCTAGGATATCCTCTTAACAAAATCCTCTAAAACGCGGTAGATCAATTGCGTCGACAAGAAGTAATTTCTCATTAGAAAAATTCAAATACTTTGTTGATTTCAGATTAATTTCCTATTTTAATTCGACTTAAGCGTTACAAATAATTATTTATTTTAAGCCTTATTTTGTACAGCAAAATACATTTCCTATCCGTTACTCGTGTAACCGAATAGGGAAATTTTCGAAATATAGAAATTCGAAATTTTAATTAAAAATTAAAATTAAAAGAAAAAAAAATTAAACGAAATAGTACAAAAATATTATAACGCCCAACAACAATCTACACATAATAATATGGACAATCACAAAAAACAACAAAAAGAAAAAACCACACACGATTTCAAACATTGTTCGATTTGATACAAATCTGAAATTTAAATTGACGTAAAAAAAAATCGTCGTTTGAATTATTTTTTTAAATGGAGGGGAAAAAATTATACAATGTTTTGCCTGTAAAAACTGTAACGCGACCTTAACAATGTTCGAATTATTTATTAGGGGCCGTACAAGTATGACGTGAGAATCAAGGGGGGGTGGAGTTCTATACTTTGTTTATTTTTAAATACATGCCCCCCTCCCCGCCCCCATTAGGGTCTTTCTGACCAGCGATAACGTAAACTTTTTGAAGTGTAAACTTCTTTAGCGGCGTTGAGCGTTTCTTGGTAGGGGGAAAACTTATACGATTCGTGTTACCAATGCTATGACGTCAGCCGTCAACATGGTACACTGTGTCAAATATAAGATGGAGGATAACTGCACTGCTATGGCGCTATAAACTATATGAAACGGTACATGATTATGAGCGCCAGTAGATGTAAAAACAGGACAAATGTTACAATTTAGGTTATGTTAATAATTTTAAATTCGACTTTTCGCTTCTATCGGCAGTCCCCATGGCTGCCAATTTTTTATGGAGTTGGGAGATGAGGGGGGGATTCGAAATTGAGCATAATTTTGCTGATGTAATACGTGAACGACCCCATATCAAACGAACGAAATTAGCCCAGAGGTTAGTTGCCATGTAGATGAACACTGAATTGTGTGAACACATATATACCAAATCCGGACAAGTAATAGGTATATCGCGGCCGCTATCCTGACCTTCGAGATTTGGTATTTCCTCCCCTTTCGTAAGCGGTTGATCTACATCGGCGTTACCTTGGGCCTTGGGCTCCTGCGACTGCTGGGACTCACCCTTGGAGTCCTGTGATGACTCGTCTTCTGTCGTGTGACCATCGCCTGCACCGGATTTCTTGTCTTCATCCTGTCAATAAACAATACATTGACTTTTCACAAGAAACATTAACATTAATCACAAAACCTAATCGACTCAAAAACCTTGTTCTTCTTAGATAATGTCAATTTGTGAGTTACACAATTGAGGCAATGGTTATGTGGTGGATAGGGATATATTTTCAATCTTGTATCAACATTTCTAACACTTGTGCACAATAAGCAAACTATATCACACAAAATTGGGTAAAATACACAAATGAATTCAAGACAATGACTACCTGCTACATTACAGAATGATATCCCGCCAAAAACTACAAAGTTTAAAACGCTTCTTTATCACCTATTTAAATTAGAGATGTGCCAAATATTCGGTGAAATGACGATCAAAGTTCTCACCACACTAAAGTGTGTATAATTACTGTTTAGTTTCTTAGTATAAAATAGAACATAAAAATATTGAATCTCAAAACAGTTATAATCGTATTAAATCTCTTTATATTATTATTAGAAAAAAAATTAAAACTTAATCTAGGATAAATTAAAGTAGATAAACGCGATCGAATAAAAATCTTACTTCGAATAATACTTCCAACATCTTTTGAGACAATAGTGACAACGAAACTCAAGGAAATAGAGGAACTATTAGTTAGTTACTGTTTAAATTTTAAAACTATTATCAGTTATTGTATGTATTAGTATGTTAATACTGTTAATTTTTATTTTTATTAAAACCTAAATAACATTGAAAAATATATAGTCAACAACATTAACAAAGAACACTTGAATCTAGATATTTATTGCCTACTAATACTATAGACGGCATTTTTTGTTAATTTAAAACTATCAGCAATAAATTGCGCAGAGTTATGCAAAGTGCAAACTAGATACAAACGACGATTCGAGAGAGAACTAAATCCAATCTCACCGCGCAATTATATTGCTCTCAATACTACACACAATTTTTAGTTTATAATATTTGCACTTGTTTGTTACAAAAATTCAATTATGTTAAACGTAATATCCGTTTTGGTTAGGTTTTGTTCTAGCATACCTATGTCAAATCGTAAAGTCAACTGCGTTGATTTAAAGCTCCGATTACACGATCAGTGATTTTTCTACACATTATAATTGAAGAGGCAAAGGACGTACGACGCAGCTAATGTTCTAGAACCACACGCGTTAACTAATTGTGCGGTAAAATCTTAATTATAATGGAAGCATTACACATTAAGTACGGTCTTGCATACTCCATTTGAATGTTAAGACGACAATATGAGACTTTATATACTAAATTAATATTATTTTATTGTTTTACTATTTCAAAAAAAACGTATACTAAATAAGTAGATTACATACATTAGAATACATTATACGTAGTTATATATATGTAGGAGAATCTTCTTGTCCATAATACCGCAGGGTCTCAAGACGAAAGTCTTCGACCAATATGTACCGAAGTTGCTCAAAATTCAATGTAGAGGGCTACGCTTGGAGTTTCACTGCATTATCAAATTAGGAATGATGAGATCCACAGAAGAACTAAAGTAACGAACATTGCCCGAAGAATTTCTAAACATAAGTAGCACTGGCCTGGGCACATTACTCTCAGAGCCAATGCCCGATGGGGGGTCCACGGGTTCTCGAATATCTACCATGTTCCAGAAGACGCAGTGTGGGTAGGCCCTCCACAAGGGGGACCAACGACCTAGTGAAGATCGCAAAAATCCACTGAATGCAAATGACACTGATCGTCATAGAGATCTTTGGAGAGACCTATGTCCAGCAGTGAACGTCTTTCGGTTGAATGGATGGATGGTATGAGTAAAATACAAATAATTATAGAAATTACTAAATTCTATATAACTTTGAGACAAATTGTAATAAATCTCAATTTTTATTTTTTGCTATATAGCTTATAATAGAGAAACACTTGAGTGTCATTTCGTATCAGCCTAACATCTAAGTTGAAATAAGTTGAAACCATTATACTCCTTTAGGTAAAACTATTATTTTTCAATTATTATTTTGCTAATTTTTCTAATTCAAACAGTACTAAACCCATAGTCTATAATAATTATTTTAAAAATATTATCAATCAAACACACTACAATGACATGCATTCATTACAATATTATGTACTCCAATGTACAAACCGCATGGGTATAGAACTATTATTCTATTATAGAGAAAGAATTAATATCAAATTAGATAGAATTTTAGACATTAAATATATTCCATAATAAAATTATATAACTTTGATGTAAAAACTTATACAATCAGATTGAGAAAATGTTGTTATCAGAACTGTAAATATGGTTCGTCTAAAACAATTTTCACTTGATTGTAATTTATATTTCACTTCAAAATATTATAAACAGATACAAAATCAATGTGTATATCATAGTGTTACATATTACAAAAATGAGAATAAGTATTTTATGAAAATAAAAATTTATGTATATTTGTATTCATGGTATGGTATAAATACATATATTTTTAGTGAGAAGATCATTCATATATAATTAAACCTGTTTGACAGTACATATTGGAAATTCTACTTCATTCCATTACTTATATGTCTTGATAGAAATTCTTATATTTAGAAAGTACACACAAAAACAAAAATTGCCGCCAAATTTTTTTTCCCCCAATTTACTGAGTCTATAGTTGAACTCCATCAGTTCAGAGTACTTAGCGTCATATAAAATAAATATGTGTCCTAATCTAGACCTTAAATTCTAGACTATAAAGCATACATTCAAATGCAAATTTCTTATACTATGTTAGATGGTATATATACAGCTGTGTACATATATAGATAGGAACAAGAGAACATAGAAAGACAATCTAAAAAAGATATATTCATTTTTGTTGTCGACCATAAAAATCTAGTATTTGAACATCATACACCGGTGTTTTGTTCAATACTACAATTAAAAACTTTACTTCAAAAACGAATAAGGTCAGCAATAAAGGCCCTACAAAATACTTGATTTTATTTACATTGCTTGCTCAGTTCCGTGCGTAAATAACTAGTTGTGAAGCCGCAGCTCGGTGGAACAAAAACATATCACGCCGCCTCGGAAATTGAAGAAATCGTAAGAAACCAAATATCAAGGTCATGCGGATTTCATATCAATGTCATATAACATCGTGCACATTAACAAAGGCCCTGCAACGAAATGCAAAGGGGCGGGGGTGGCTAAAATATACGAAACATTGAAATATATCCCATTAGAATCGGTTTCGATAACTGATCAACATGGCATACACAGTTTTCATAACGAAATATTGAGTAATATCACAACCCTCGGTGGCGTATTTCCCGCTTTTAGCGGGAAGCAAACGTTCTGTCAGCCATGTTGAGACGCAGGCAAATATTAGTGATATAACACGGAAATAACACCATTTCACAGCTCAAAAACGACTATATAAACGCGCACTGTTACAAAGAAATAAAATACAAAACCATATATCACAACTATACCTGATTGTCACTGATTTTCGCTTTATCGGTATCACCCGACATTTTTCCTACGAAGAAATTGAAAGCGAATTCCAAGCGTCTTCAAACACCGGACAACACAAATGCACGCACCCATAACATAGAAAAAAAAAGTTTATGCGTTTTGTTACTCGAATTGCTTAAACTTCCTGGTTGGAACATCATTTGATAAATAAATTATTATTATAAATTTTATTAAATCTCAATCCAAGTAAACATTTTCAATATAAATCGTACATAATACTTGCAATAACTATTATACAAATAGCTATAATGATACTTATATTTTAAGAGAGTAGCTTTTTATTAATATCCCTAAAATAGGGACTGCGGACTGGTTAAAACCGCCACAATTTAAATTACTTATGTGTAAAATAAATAAATAATGTCACGAAGTATAGATCTGAGCGTGGAACAACAGTTAAAGAAGATTGGGTGTGGCAAAGATTGGGGCTTAGACATATATGTAAAATAACTAGAATCCGTAAGATGAGAAATGAGATAAGAAATTGGTATGATATGGGCATTTCATGAAGAGAAATAAAGGTCACGTAACTGGACGAATATTAACTATGAAGATGAATTGATAAAATAGTAATTTTTTATTATTATTTAATTTCCAAAATACGTTTTACAGAATAACATGAGGTTCAATTCTAGGTATCACCTAAAGTAGGTTTTTGACCAGTGTCTCACACGTCAGTTTATATAATAGGTCGGAGAAAAAGACTTTTCGGATATAGTACACATAAACTTGAAACAAAATCTCTTTGACTGTCCTGTTTGTATCTGGTTGATTTTGATGATTTAAAAAAAGTTACATTTCAAGATCATTCTCATGCCTTTTCCCAACTCACTTGGGGTTGGAGCATTATGTTTTCTTCTTTCATACGTCCCTATCAGCCGTCATCTCTTTATTCACTCTTTTATCTTTCATAATATTTCTTACACATTCCATCCACACTTTCTTTAGCCTTCCTCTACTTTTCCATTCTCCCATATTCATATTCATTACTATTTTAAAGAGGTTACATTTCAACAAAAGAATCAAATTAGTAAAATGTTGTTTCCAGCAATTTTTCATTTGTTTCTCTTTCAGTCAAATTAAGTGAATCTAAAGAAGAAATTCGCAACATATTACAATTTTATTATAAAAAAAAAAATGCAACGCAAGCCGCGAAAAAAAGGTGACATTTATAGACTTAACGCAGTTTCAGTAGAAGTAACGAAAAGTTGGTTTTTAATCCGGGAGTTTTGATGTCAAAGATATAGCTCGTCTATTACGAATAAAGAGGACGCCATTTTTAAAAAAAGTGTAATAATTACGCGATGAACTCAAGAACTGGGAATTGACCACAAAACATCTTTGACTCATTTAAAAAAGCTAAGCACACAAAAAAAAGCTCCATATTTGGGTGCCTCACGAGGTTAATGAAAAAACCTAATGAACTGTGTACTCATTTGTGGTTCTGTATTGAGATGTAATGAAACCAAACCGTTTTTGAAGAGATTCATAACTGCTGATGACAAATGGATCACGTACGACAAGAACGTCCGAAAAAGGTTCCTCAGGCTTCACAGATGATGGCAAAACCTGGATTAACTCGCAATAAAGTGATGCTATATGTATGCTAGGGCTGGAAGGGTATTGTTCATTTTGAGCTTTTACCTCCGGGTAGAATGATTGATTTGGATCTGTACTACCAACAACTAATGAGATTAAAGCTAGAAGTTGAGACGAAGCTTTCATCACGATAACGCTAGACTACACACATCTTTAGCCACTCAGCAAAAATTAAGAGACTTTTGTTGGGGGTGTAAATGCATCCGCCATATAGCCCTGACCTTGCACCTTCACATTGCTAAAAATTCTTGAGGTTTATTTTTAAACTACAACAATTTACATTTCTAAATGTTTTCTTAAAATGTAGCAAATTGTCTATATAGTAACCCTGATATATATAAGTCATACATTAGAGCGAGTGTAATTTTAATCATAGGAACAGAGAAGTAATCAATTCGTTTTTGACTGGTGATTTTAGAAATTAAAGGAATTGCAGTTTCATGATAACGTCTAATATAACTGATACACAAATTATTTTCGAATCGACATTACTTTAGGCCTCTTATACAATAGTGTTTTAAGAGAACTTTAAGAGATAATGCCACTCTGACGACTTTGGTTTCGTCATTTGTGTAGAAGTGAAACATCCAATCAGATGGATGAATAAGTATATATTTCTTAATAAATGTTATTACTTTTATACCCGAAAATGTGGATATAATTGAGTAAGAAATCAAATCGCTTGATCTTCTCTTGCATTTCTTCAATGTGGTTTATGGTAAACAGATGTTGTGTGGGATCAGCGCGGTCGCCTTGGCACCACCCGGCCGACAAAGTTCAACCACTAGGGGTATTGTTATTCTGCGCGACGATCCCTTGTGTTATTGGGTCTAAGTAGCGATGACGAGGTGCCGGCGCCTCTCTGCCGCGTTGCGTCCTATGTAGACTTTCCGCTCTTTTTCGGGACGACACGTACATCTTTCTTTGTATACGATCTTGGTATTGTTATTTACGTAATTATTAATCTGTAACTATTGTTAAACTCGATAACTTTATTTGAATGATAATTTATTTTAATTATACATTTTATATATACAGCTATAGAGTAGCTACAGTGTCATAGGGTACTTGTATAGTAATCGCAATATGACTTTGAGAACCGCCCTCTGCCTCTTTCTACAATAGTTAATTTGGAACTAGATGCAACTCTTGCATGCAATGCAACAAATGCAATATCTTAGAAGAATGGTATCGTCTAGGTACATTAATAGTTCGGAATCTCAAGTTACATAAAGCATTCATGTAAATGAGGAATAACGTATGTTACGTATGTCCAACCGTACTGCTCTGCGGAACTCCGTAGATCCAGTGATCAATGTTATTTATATACTCATTTACACGTACATTTTGTATTCTTTCCGTCAACTAATCTGCAAAACATAGTCTTACTCGAAATCCAATATCTTAATATAATGGTTGTAATTTCTAAATTATCAGTAGGAATATATATAGTATAGACATAGTGTTTATAGGGAGTTCTTCCCCATATGGTATGTATAGTCAGATCTTTTTCAGACGTATTTATTTTGCTTAAAGTAAGATTTACAAGTTTTCGTCCTATTGAATAGAATAGAATACAACATTGATATAGAGATTGAGTAAGACCGAAGAAGGTTAGATATATTATGTAATGAATAGGATGTATATTAGAAGTCCGAATGTCCAGATACTGATAAAAGAGAATAGGAAAAAAGTTTGTATAATGTTTTAAATAATCTATTTTGACATATTTACTCTGAGCTCAAGCTCTTTTTTTTAATAAAACATCAGATTTATGTTTTCAATATATAATTATGTCTACTTTCATTTTATCACATAGATTGCATATTAAACAATATGGATTTGTTACAAATAAATTTATTACAAAAAAAAAATAATAATGATTTACAATATCTAACCTGTTTCAGAAATTCTTGCACTAACAAAACGTTTCACTTCCTACAAACCATAGAGAAATAATCATGATAAATGCCAACAAATTTCAGATTTGACTACTTTGCTTTTGCTAAAACTTATTGAAATACCTAATACATCATTTATGACTATTGACTATTATTCTGTTTTATTAGTAACTTTTACATTACTTTCCATCACACTTTTTTTCATTGTTTCTTTTATAGAGATCATTGTTCTAATCGACATTTTGAATAACGTTCTATTTTGTTTATGGTTCGCGTCTTTCTCTCGACTCGCATATTTGCGAGTGAAAATCGCGAAGTTTTTAGATCTTTTGACCTTTTTTAATGGCTGCGACGTTGCGTGGTTAAAAGTGTAGTTTGGTTCAAACATGAGTGATTACTCTTCTATGGCTACGCTTCAAAACAATAGTCAAACGGCGGGATTTGCTACTGCTGTACAACGTGCGAGATTGGTAAGCTTGCCTTTTTGTATCAAATAAATAACTGTTAGATTTGACATTATTGCACGTTATTTTTTTAGTACAAACCTTGAACTTATAATTTATGGAGTGTTTAAAAAATTAAATCTTCAAATTTACCGTTCAATGTGTAACTTCATCATCTTGCCGTAACAAACTACGTACGATACTTTTACCTAACCTACATAATTTATGTATTTTGTCATCTAAGTTTACTTATTAGAATTGTGCATTTATGTAAAATACAACATTTCGTGATTTTAGTTTTATTACTCTCTATATGAATGTTACGGTTCAACGCCCTTTCGTTACGCGTCACGTTGGAAAACGCGCCAATGAATGCATAATCCAAAAGTGAAACGATTATAGTAGTTCCTCGTCCTACAACCTTTAATGTGTCTAGTACCCATAAAAATAAGACGATAGGAAAACAATGGAAAGCTGGCGTAAACGCCAGGTTAGTGCTCAAGGGGTTAAATATCGTCTTCTCTTCAAATTTTCTCCTAAATTCAATGATTTATTATGTACAAATGAACAATATTAAACTAAATACTTCATGTTATTAACATTTTGACTAATAAGTACTACTTTTTTTTTCTACAAGTATTGTGTTGTCCCTTTTTCAGTTTGATCGCTTAGGTCAAAACTAACTTTTTCATTTCATCAGCCACAATCTTACTTACCAATATCCACTTCTTGGTTCATTGTTATACCTTACTGTTACTGGCAGAATTGTGGCCAATAACTACAATGGCTAAAAAAATAATAATTGAAGTGAAGCAATTATATTGAATGTTACATACCCGCAATGTGTTTACAACAAACATAGGCCAATTTTTGTATCTAGTAAATGATATTATTAAATAATTAACATACCTGTAAATTAACTTCTAATTTCCTAAAATCATGGTTCAGGTGACAAAGATGTAACACTCTTCTAATCTATTGTAAATTAATATTATACAATTATTTAGTTTTATAATTGTTCATAAATCCTAAATTTATTTACATTTTATATAAAATTAAAACTAAAATATAAAGTAATAATCATAACATACATTAGAAAGATTTATGCTCTCTAGCTCCAAGGTTATGTCTGCCATAGTATAATGATGGTATCATCATAAACCTATTGAACTAATATGTTATTGGTTTTGTATAGTGAAAATAATGTTTTATAAATGCAAACATACTTTAACTAGTTCAGCCCAGTTATCTCACATCAACAACAGCTATACAAGTCTCCTGCAAAGATCTCCATGACAACCAGTCTTATGCCACCTACATCTAGTGGATTTCCGTGACATTCACCAGATTGATGTGTCAACCTTCAAGAACCTGTTGGCGCTATTGGACATTATTTCTATAAGCAACATACTCAGTCCACTGCAACTTTAATTCTATAATAAAGACTCTAATAATAACTTCTCTTTAATAATGCTAAGGAACAATTTTTTTTTACAATACAATTTAATTGATTTTCATACTAGGTAGCTGCTAAATTAGGCGGAGGCAAGAGATCATTGGAGGACGGACCTGAACCTATTGCGAAGAAGGTAGCTCCAGTGGAACCTGTATATCAACAACAGCAACAATCACAACATCCAATAATGAGGTAAGTTCAGACTGTTTCTCTGAATATATATAATGCCTGCTTTACATTTTTTTTAACTGCCTAAACACTGTTGGTCTTGACAGTTTCATCAGACTTTTGAGCAACCGGCTAAGGCACTGAGCCGAAAATAGTAGCCAGCACAAGGGCCCCGGAATGGAGCTAAAAAATCTTAGTTTGAGTTAGCTACCTGTGTTAAAAATTCTGATAAATTTCCCATATTACAAGTAAATATTACAAGTTATTAATTTTCAATTCAAATGAGATATATTTTAGTCAATACAAGCATATATCATACATTGACAGTGGCCCAGCGTCATCATCAGGCCCACCGAAGGGTGTACCAGGAGTTCGCCCACCACAGCCCCCAGCACCGCCGAGTGTACCACCCAATCTGATGGCTGATCAGAGCATCAATGACTACATTAGAGTTCCAGATAAAATGGTCGGCCTAAGTAAGTACAGTGACATACTAAAAACTAAAAATAAAATATATCAAATACAGTGTAAACTCTATATAGCGACACTGAAGAGTCTATGGCGTTATAGCGAGTTGCCTTTAAATTTAGAGAAGAAAAATCAGAATTATACAAAAGTTAAAGTTCATTTCAGACTAGTGTTAATAGTTATGTACATAAAAAACAGTCTTATTTGAATGTTATTGCCTATAGTCTGTTATTTTTGTCTGATGACTTCTACTACACCAGTAATTTTGTTGTTTTTTTTTTTACTTATTTTATTAATATCTTGGGATATTGTTGCATTTTCGTGATAAAAGATGTACTTTTCCAATGAATTAGCTGCTTCCGAAGCTTCTTTAGTGCTCGGTGAAGGTTCAGGCTCATCTTCTTCATCTCCTTGTTCTTGATCCTCAATTTTTCTCACTGAATCCATTTTTTTTTACCATAGTTAATATTATGGCGTTGCTTGAACTTTCCAAGCCATCATTCTGATGCTTTGAAAGAAGTTAAGCCAAATTCATCAGCAAAATTTTCCTCCTTAGCTTTTACAATCGGTCCCGAGATAGGCATATTATTTTGGCGCTGTCGGTGAAACCATGATAGTATAGCTTGATCCAAATCTTCGTATTTACGTTTCTTTGTTTAGTTTTCTCTGCTTGGATATTTTTTTCTTTATTTTTCCATATTGTGTTATCACAATAAAACAAAAGAACGAATTTCTTAATAAGTTCTGTATGCATGATATGGACAGTTGAGGTTATTAAGGGCTAGGATAATAAAGCAACTACAGAACGTACACAGCTGCGCAGTTTTTACTAATTTTGGCAACTTGAAAGGTACTTTTTATTACTTAATTCCTGTCATTATTGAGAATGGGTGTAATGCTACATAGTGTATCATTGTATGGAAGGCAAGCTAAGCCAAGTGATTTCGACGCTTTAGGGAGTTTGTCGTTAAATCGAGTGATGTTACATAGACTTTACACTGTAATTGAACATAAAAGCAGTTCATTCAAATATTTTTGTCATTGTAGATATGTACATTTAATAGAAATAAATTTAGATTAGAAAAATATGATATTTGATAAAGTTACATAAAATATTGCTCTATAAATGAGTTTATTCTTCATGAATGAACAGTATGTGATTAACTCGAAATTTCATAATTACAAACAATAATATCAGACAGAATAAACCTTGTACTAATGTTTAAAATAATGGCACTTATTATTTTCTAAGAATTGATAATTGATAATGTAGAGAGATATCATGTAACTTCGTATAAAAATGAGAAATAATACTTACAATACTAAAAGGGCCGATTTTTCAAATCTCAGATAAATAGACAGATATAGTTTATTTGATGAATGAATGAATTTGATGAATGATGAAATGAATTTTTCAATAGTCAGATAGGCCTTATTTAACCAATAACTCGACTACCTGAGGTATAACTTGAATGACACATTATTTGTTTATACGGTTATTCTATGTAGAGTTTCTATTTCATCACATATGTTGTTAAGCAAACATTTATTTTTAGGTTAGGCATCGCTGCTCAGTATTAAATTATTTCAAATTAAATATTAATTATAATGTATATTTTTAATTAAATGTATGACATTGCAATTGAAGAGAGGCTCTAAAAATTATTTTATGAAGTCGCCTGAAGGAGAGTAATAAACCTTTTTTGTTTATCTCGTATTTAATATTTTCTTCATAAGGATACTAGTTGCAATATTATAGAAATAAATAAAAAAAACTTAATATTTCGTCATGGAGTACTTTTACACACATGTATGTCATTCTGTATAGAATAGTATTGCTGTTTTTAAGAATAAATGATTCACAACTTTACTAAAATCCTCGGAACGATAGTTTTTCTTTGTTTATAAACAAAATGTACAAAAAATCACAATCACCAGGCGACCATACATCCCTCAGATCTAAACTGACAACTAACTATTGACGGCAATTTATTTGCTAAACAAAAATTGAAATAGCCTATCACTCTCTAACGTGTATTTACGCAATATATATATTTGTTTCATCTCCCTGAAGTCAGTAGCGTTTAAAGTCAACTTATTGGTCTCATAGTTATACCCAAGATAAATGTCATTCGTTTGGTAGTTATTACACTCTTTATCTGGGAATTGAAAAATTGGCCCTAAGATGTGCATAATTTTAACTGCAAGTTTATTGTGCATTCTTTTTTTTCTGTTTAGCTGCCCTCGACCAGTGTCAAGGTGCGCTTTAATATTTGGGCTTGCTTCTGCAAATAATGGTTCTTGATCTATATAATCACATGTTAATAAAGTTACCTTTAAAACAAACTTTGGATAAGAAGTTATTGTGTCCTCTGGTTTTATTTGTTGAAAATGCACTGGTAATTAGATGAATCACTGATTGATATATCACAAGTAAAAAAGATATTGACATTTTTTATGCACATTTTTTTTTACATATAGATTATTTTTGTTTTCTGTTGTGGTATGGTTGTTACTTATGTCACTTTGAGAGGTTTTTTTTTATGATCAGACCAGTTTTCACCATCAATGAGTGTGTTTCCATCAAGATGATTTTATGATATCACTTTTCCTTCATTCGCTTTTATAACTGGAACCATATTAGCAGAAGGAGACCCAATTTATTAAATATTTCTTGATATTCTTTGATGTGTGCATTATATATTTTTTGTATAATTAAGTTCAAATTTATGGTATGCAAATTTTAGATAATTGCTATTTGGATATTAAAGGACAACATTGGGAGTAGATTTTCATACTAACTATACAAATCTATGTTAATAAAAGATCTTATTCATCATAAATCTTTGAACCTTGAATGCCCATATACAGTAGACATAATAATGTACTTAAATAATTAATACAAATATATTTATTTGATTAGCTTTACTTACAAATTGTAAAGCTGTTAATGCACGTACGTACAGGACCGCGGACATGGTATAACGCGCGGCCAAGGTCATAGTCACCTAAGTATAGATGGGAAAAATATTAAAAAAAAAACGATTTTAATGGATCGATTCACAAAAAAATCGAGATTTAAGAGGTCAATCTTTTTCCAACTTGTTTTTTTTTTATTTTTTATTCGTAAATGGTATTCTTCCAGTGGTCGAAAATAAACTATAATTATCATTTATTGCTAAAACTGTTTCTAATTTTGTTTATTGACAGCACTAAAGGTCGACAATAGCAACTAAACAAAAAAAGAAGAACGCTTAACACTAAGAAAAAAATTACACTGAACTGTTTTATCTTTGCCTATTTACAGATACTCATTATATCACAGAAAACAAAAAGGATAGTATAATAATCAATACGTTATTAGTTTTAAAGATCGATCTTTTGGGCCTCGATGTTTTGTATTCACGATTCAAAAATTGATCTTTTTCGGAAAGGAGCTCTCCATTCCTACTTAGGTGACCGATGACCTCGGCCGCCCGCCATACCATGTCTGCAGTCCGGTCCGTACATGTGTTAACAGCATAATAAATGCATTCTGTATAGCGAGTAGATTGTAATAAGAAAGTAATTATCATTTTTCACGGGTTAAATGTTGATGTTGTGAATCGTAAGAAGTACGCCGGCATCGTGATGACGAGATATTATTCCAGTTATCGGGCGTGGCGGGGAACAAATCACAAGATTGCAAGCAGAGTCTGGATGCAAGATCCAAATGGCACCGGATTCCGGTGGCCAGCCTGATAGGCTGTGCACTCTTACGGGCTCAAGGGAAGCAATACAGAGAGCCAAGTATGTAAACTGCCTATTGTTTTTAAGGGATTATAAAGTGGGTACGCTTAGCCCCCTACTAAATAAGTAAAAAACTACAGAACTAAAATCACTATAGAGTATCTGATTATAATTTATTAAAATGTGTAAACTAACATATACACGAGCATATGTATATAGAAATCTTGAGTTCGAATTTAGACAAGTTTGACCTTGTACGCGACCAACATAATTTGAATACAAGGAATAAAAATAAATTTCATAAGTTCCATGTTTCAGATTTAGTATAACTATTAAAAGTTTTCTAGATTTTAGATTTTACAATAAAGCTCCAAAGCACATTATCAATTTATCGGAAAATAAGTTTAGGCATCATGTCTAGCTAGTTTTATTTTGGAAAGGTTATTATAGGGCTAGGTAGGGTCATTATGTGAACGATGGTGTCTGGAAATGACAGCCTTCTCTATGCATCTGCTAATAAATCTAGTAACTATGAGTTGTATATAAAAAAACATGAAAAAAACAGATCTAGTTTCTTGCCGGTTTCTCTCAATGACTGGGTTGTTTTCCGAATTGACGTTCATAAGCGCCATATCAAGGCTTAAATTGAATAAAGTATTTTTGAATTTATAATTGAATGAAAAAGACAGTGATGTCGCAATAACATGATGGTAAAGTATTTTCTATTACACCCAAGCGTCTATATGTGTGTTTTGACACTTACTTTGTGCCACCATCATGCACTATTGTCTCTTAAGATCGGCTGAAGTTCAGGTAAATAAACATAAAAAAAGGAAAATGATTATTTGTGGTTAATGGATTTGGTATATCACAAGATCCACCACTGCCCACTAGACTGTATCATACTATGACCGTAACAGCACATGCAAAAAATATAGTTTATATGAGAAACTATGATACTATGCCT
Organism: Samia ricini; assembly: GCA_014132275.2. NCBI lineage: Eukaryota > Metazoa > Arthropoda > Insecta > Lepidoptera > Saturniidae > Samia > Samia ricini. The sequence continues at coordinate 14,137,850 of AP028158.1, forward strand.
ACTAGACCATTCCGTCACCGAACAGGACCGTAGCGTACCATGACCGTGCCGGCACCGATTTCCCGACAAGAATATTTGCGCCGTACGCAACGGCTTATAGCCGCGTTTTCTTTAAGTTTTTAAGTTTCTTTAAGAAAGCAAGACAATAGAAATATTATTTTTTTTAATTTTGAATGCACATGTGTTTATTATATTAATATAGATATCGTAAAACTGGTAGTGTATTCGTAAATAACGAATTGCTATATAATTTTCAACACCGAAATATATGGTTTTCTGAAAAAATAAACGGCTTGTAAGGAAATTTCGAATTTCGGAAATAATTAAACAATCTGGCATGTTTATTAAATTATCGTTCATTTTATTTTAAACGAGTAGGCTTCTAGCATCCAAGCAACACTGATAAGTATGTCAAATTAATATATTACGTTATTGAATATTGTTAGCTTCTTTAAAATTCATGTGCTCATTTTAGATGAAAATGGACATTGCCTAGATATTTTCATTACTGATTATAAATAGTTTGTAAATATAGTACAATATAATTTTGTTGATTGTATCAAATAAAATAATAAATAATTTGCAACCTGTCATAGATATGATTAATTTTAAATTAATTTTTAATAAATAGTTATGGTTTTTAGTAATTTATTTTATTACTTTAAATTTGTAAGTAGCTCAAACTCGATTTCCGACAATGTGACAAAATTATGTTTCGGAACACTACAAGTGAGTCTTGGTTGAGCTCCAATGGGAGTCGGTGCGGTTCTAGTGAAAAGTGAAGTGTATATGAATAGAGAACGCTTTCTGGACTTTCAATATAAAAATGTAGTTTAACAATATATTCCGAACGGGCATCAGACCCGTTATATGGGTATAATACGGGCATAGAACGCGGTCGATCCGTTACAGTGGGCATGGTAGTGCGTGACTTTTTTTTTACGTGCTTGATACGTTCATAGCACGGTCATAGATGTCTGAAATCACAGATTAAAAAAATAAAATAAACTGAAACAGACCTTGATTTGTTTAATATGTTATTATTTTGTGACAGGGAATTGGTAAACCAGATAGTGAATCATCGAGGTCGTGAAAACGCTCCCCAGCACCAGGATAGTCAAGGGGGAGGGCCACCACCACCGCCTATGGTTCGAGGGGGTGGTCCTACCACTGTGAGTACTATTTTTAACACTAGTCATAGAGTAATAAAGCTAAGAGCGATAGTTTCACATGAAAAATTGTTTAACATTGAAGCCGAATAAATGTACATAATATATTCATCACGGATTACGCAATCAAAGGTACGAAATGTGGCCTTTTAAGTCCAATTTAAAATAGTTTCACTCTCCAAGAGACTACTGGCGTTTTAAATGTTTTATTTTATGGTTGTAATATTTGAATGTATAATTGCTAATTATTACACAACCTTATGTTAAATTGTGTAATAACAATGACACATAACATAACTTATCTATAAGATAATTTAGTGCATAAAAATATTGAAGTTTTATTTTTATTACTTTCAATAGGACAGTGGTTCGCAATCTTTTTATGACGAGGCGGTCCCTCGTCCTGATTTCTTTGATAGCCAGGAATATGGTAAATTAGAAAAATTAATGAATAAAATAAATTTATCATTAGAAAACTTTTTTTTCTATAAAAAAAATCCTTTCAATGAATGTGGTTTTTTAGTTTCACGAGTTCCTTAATCATGGACAAATATTATTGTTCAAAGCCACTTCATCGATCCTCACGTCTAATTTCGCTGATCAGCGCGCGCGGCCATTCGCGGACCATGTTTTAACTCTAGCGGACCACTGGTTGGGAACCACTGGAATAGAAAATCCTAATGCTTGTTGGATTAACACACATATTAAAATAATTTTCAATTACAAAAATATTATTTTTCATCTTAATATATATGCTGTTTTAGAAATAAACATACCACAGACAGAAAAACTAACAAACAAACAATATTTCTTCAGTTGATGAGTAATAAAGTTCCAAGTCTATGTTGATGAATATGAATGAGCTTTTTGATAGTAATTATTAATATTATATTCATTGTCATTGTTAGGATGAAATTATGCTGCCCGGTCCAAAAGTGGGTCTCATTATAGGGAAAAATGGTAAAACAATAAAACAGTTACAAGAACAATCTGGAGCTAAGATGATCGTCATACAGGAAGGCCCCAACACGGAATATGTAAGTTATTAGCATTATTAATTGCAACATTTTATTGTAAGAAAAAGTCAAGAATGATGTTAAGAGGAAATGCAGTTGGTGACAAATAAAAAAAAAATAGGAATTTCAATAATCTATTGCTATCGCGTTGCGCCCCAAAGAGAGATATAAAGCACGAAAGGGACAAATCCAACTCGGGCTGACTTTACCGTTTGCCAAATAGACTAAAACATCACTTCACAGTGCCCTGTTTCCTCCTACAAAACTAAACCGATTTTTAATTTTCGCCTCTTCTTCTTATGCCTCTACGTTTTGCTTTATTCTGTTTTTATTCATCTAATTTATTTGACGAACGACTGAAAATGACGTTAAAAATCTAGTTTGTTCATTTTTTTTTTTTTTTCATTTTCAAAGGCTCGCTAGTTTCTACAGTAACTAAATTATAGAAAAAATTAAAACGTACGGGCATGACGGCGGTGGATATATATATTATTTGGTATTAAAATATTTCAACTTAATCCAGGAAGGAAACTGGGGGCTACATTTGTATGGAATGAACACACCTAGCATATCCTCTTAACGACTTTACTTAAATGACTTTCTACTAAACTAAACTGGCTATACGTTCTCAATCCTTAAAGGTCTTTAACCCTTGAACAGTAACCTGGCGTTTACTCCAGCTGTCCATTGTTTTCCTGTTGTCTCATTTTTATGGGTAATCTACATGTTAAAGTAATACATAAGCATCAATATTTAGGTTATTTTTCATGACAGGGGGGGGGGTCTGAATTATGATTACGTAATCAATATTTTACATTAATTTTAGTTTTTTTTTTTAATTATGCTAATGCTTACATTATCATAAAGGAGGGAGTAAGAGCATTTCTGGCTGCTGCTGATAAAGGGAGATGGACAAAAATGCTAAAACTTGGTCATTAATTCTAGTAAAATGTTTATTACTAAGCAAAATGATATTATAAAAAAATATAAAAAACAAAACCGACTTCAAAATAATATACTATAAACATACACTAAAAAAAATAATTACCTTATCAATCTACTTCTGCTAACTTGGATATATTCTTTGTTATAATATAATTAATAATTTGGAAATTGGTGCCAGTAACAATAAAAAAGTGGTGTAAATGTATATCACTAATTATATTCTATTTTGATTAATTATTCCTTAAAATCACCTTAGTCCTTAGTAAGTTTCTTTATGAACCTTATCTGTAATTGTGACGAAGTTATGTTAATTTGTAAATTAGTACATTGGTTGACTCTAGCTGGCACTGACTCCAATATTATGTGTTTTGCCATCCTGAACTAAATCCGTCACTTAACATCAGCTGAGAATGTGGTCAAAGAACTGAGCCTATATATTGTGTATTTATTTTAAACTGTTATTATTGTAATATTTATTCTTTATTTGATTGTAAATTGTTATTTCGTTACTAGGAGAAACCGTTACGCATATCCGGTGACCCAGCGAAGGTGGAACACGCTAAACTGTTGGTATACGAACTCCTGGCCGATAAGGATGCCCAGAATAGATACGATGATGGTGGTTTTAATTCGGACCAAGCCGGGAACGGACTGTCAACTAATTCTTCAGAGGTATAAATTTAAAAATTATTCATTACTAGCTTTTTACTAAATACATATGAACTTGTAGTATGTATATATACGGTAATAATACAAAAAAAAAACGTCAATTTTTAAAATTTTGCTCTGGCTATTTATTCTCTGCAACGGCTGGACCGATTTAGACATTTTTTTTTAAGACGATTAGGGTCCCGCGTAATTAAAACTCATGAAATTGTTAATAAAATTTAATTCGATGCACATTTTTACTAAAAGTACCTTCGAATTTATGAGAAGTATTTTTGTTTTCTCTTAGTACCAAAAATAGTTTCACGAAAATTTTTAGGGTTGCGCATAAACAAAATCAAACACAATAAGTTTTAAAATAAGAAGATTCAATAGTCAGTTTTACTGGCAAATGTTTTTTTTTTAATTCGTGCGAAATATTTTTTTATATATAAGGAAAATAATTAAGATTCCGTTAAAAAAAAATTAAAGCTCATGAAATTTTAAACGTAAATCCATTGAATGGACAGCAGCACCGCTAAACATTATTTTCCAATGATTATTCAAAAACTATATAAACACAGTGAAACGCGGGCGGAGTCGCGGGCACACAGCTAGTAGTAAAATAAGAATTATTATTTTAATTTAATATGTGTATTTGTCATGTCCCAGGTACTTGTACCTAAAGTGGCAGTGGGGGTTGTGATCGGTCGCGGTGGGGATATGATCAAGAAGATCCAAGCGGACACGGGGGCCAGAGTGCAGTTCCACCAGGAGCGTGACGAAGGACCCGGAGACAAGAGGTGTTACCTCCAAGGCAAGCCGCATCAGGTGGAACAAGCCAGACAAATGATTGAAGATCTCATCTCGAGCGTCAATGTGAGTAAAAATTGATTTTACCAAATCATTTGGAATTTCAAGTTAGGTTAAAAAAAAATTACTTGGTATTTCAAGCTAGGTTAAAACAAAATAACTTGAAATATCAAGCTTGGTTAAAAAAAAATACTTGGAATTTCAAATCATATTTTGTGATCTCAACTAAGGAAAGCTTTTTCTAATGTTATCATAAAAAAATTCTATGATCACTTTATTACTTACAAAAAGTTACTTACACATATCCAACTCTAAAATCGGCCTGAGCTTGTTCAGCTGGTCGTGTGTTTCGGCAGCATCGCTAGAGAACCAGTAGCTAGGTTTAATGTGTTTACCATCCTGAACCACATGGCCACTTAACATCAGGTGAGAGTGTGGTCAAAGCACTGAACCTATATCGTATAAAAAAAATAAGTCCAAAGATATCCACAGTGACCGTCTTGCAGACTCCTGCTACCTTTACTAGGTTATCGGTCCACCTTGTGGGGGGCGCACACCGGTAGACGCAACCGGTGGGTGGTAGCCGTTCGAGAACCCGTTCGCCCCATCGGGTATCAGTTCTATGAGCAATGTGCCCAGCCCGTTGCCACTTAAGTTTGGGAATTCTTCGGGAAATGTCGGTTACTTTGGTTCTTCTGTTAATTTGTCGATTCGTTTGAGAAAAAAAATGAAACAAGAGTTGGGAAGTAAATATAGCTTAGGTAATGACCATGGACCCTCTGTAGTCCCAAATGATTAAAAATAAGCAAACCATAGACTAGGACTGTTCACAATACACATTGATATTTAATTAAATATCGACACATACTCTCGATATATCGAACAATCTGATATCGATATATTTCATCGACATATAATATATCGAAAATTGAAAGTATACGACTTCTACTTTATTTAGATGTTGGCAACTCTGAATTTAACACACCCGATCGTGTATCCCAAAAATACGCAATAGAAAAATGGACTTGAGTTAAGGATAAAATACATCGATAATATCGATATAACACTTAGTATCGATGTAACATTACGTTACATCGTATCGTAAAAAAACGATATTTTTTTTTGATGACGTCCCTAAGTGACGTAATATTTGCAACGGAGCTCTCTCTCATAAAACAACACGATGCAACATGTATCTATTTTAATTTAATACTAAATAAATTACTTGACAAAGTATTGTATTTTAATAAACATATAAAAGTGAAGTATCACTGTGAATTGTTTTCAACTATTTAGTTTTTTTTGTTCATATAAAAGGATAAGAAGAGTATTCGTATTTATTAATTACTAGTTGTGCCTGCGATTTCGTTCGCGTTTCATATATTAAAAAAATAAATTGGACCGAATTGTGAATTTGAACCATACTCGAATTATCGGGAATAAACACAAAAACTTCCATTAAAATCGATTCACCCGTAATGATATAAAAATCGTTATTATGTCACTGGTGGTGACCGTTTAATAATATCACACTCGACATAATATCGAATATGGTATGCACTAATCAGCGTGATATGCAGTTAGTTACTTAGGGCGGTGGCATACGTTGAGTTTTTGATTTATTAGAGACGTGAACAGGAAGTGAGGTCCAATCGTGGCCGCGGCGGGTCCGGGCAGCGCAACGGCGACCGTCCGAATGAGTTCGCGCAGCAGTGGCAGGAGACGCCCGAAATGCGAGTCACCTTCACCGTCTCCAACGTCAAATGTGGCCTCATCATTGGCAGAGGTAAACGAGTTATACGGCGATTACCGATTTCGAGTGATTATTCAATTTCATTGTTTATCATTTCGACGTTCATAAGCGCCTTCTTATCGGGGCTTAAATTGAATAAAGTGTTTTTGAATTTGATATAAACATAAAAAAAAAAAAACAAACAAAAATTTTTACTACTGTTTTTAACAATATTACAGGCAAATATATGTATGTATACTGTTTGGCCCATTCTCAAGTGACCGCCCGAAAAATTATGAAAATGTATGTAAAATTATCAGGGGGAAAAACTTCAAAATAGCGATTGGGGGGAGGAGGTTATAACTGCTATAGCTTTTTTTTTTTTTAGCGTTTTTTTTACTTTTATTATAAATTCTCCCTTTTATTTTATATATTTCTAGCGTACGTCAACCAATCTGGTTCTTATTCATTTAATAGTTACTCCCGTGTAATAGAATCAAGCTAATTTAGAAGTGATTTAAAACTAATCACTAAAAAAAACGTAAGAAACTTCTTTATTTTTTTCTATTTAAAACTGCCATAACGACAAAAAAATATTTTATTATTCTACCAGAAATTTCCTAAATAATTATCAAAACATTATGTTATTGTTAAACAGTTCCTTCGAAGATTTATTTTGCAGATTTATTTCCTTTTCCCTCTATAATCTTTAAAATGTTTTTAAACTACATGCCTTATGTTTTTTTTTAAGTCCCCTACGTACCCCTCAGTGATAACCCAAGACTTTGTTGTCTCTGTTATACTGTTATCTTTATATATACATACAATAGTTAAATAACCGCCTAAACTGATTAATATGTCGATGATTACCCATAAAAAATGAGAGAATAGGAAGACAACAGGGAAACCATTGGAAAGTTGGCGTAAACGCCAGGTTAGTGCTCAAGGGGTTAATTAAATTAGTTTTTTTTTTGTTTCTAAATTTTCGTTTGTTTTTTGTTATTGTTTATCCCCCCCCCCCCAATAATAATAATAAGTGTCACCGACCCTCCAGCGTACCTTATATGTTTTAGGTGGCGAAGTGATAAAACAGATCAACGCCCAGTCCGGGGCGCATTGCGAGTTGGATCGTCGCGCCCAAGGGATGGACAGGAACAACAGGACATTCTATATAAAGGGTCACCCTGAAGCCGTTGAACAGTGCAAAAGGATAATTATGGAGAAAGTCGGCATGGTGAGATATATGTATACCTTTATTATTATTATTTAAAAAAAGGTGTATATACCTGTTCGAGCCGCGCATTTACTCATGTAGTTCGGGTAGGTAGTTTTTCTTTTTTTTCTTTGTTGGATATCGTGAATAAATCTAGTGAGGGTAGTGGGATATTTGGTCGTGGCCGCCACCGGCACCTCGCACACTCTACCGGCGTTGAGCAGCGAGGGTAAAGGTGAGCGGTCTCGCCTTTGGAACAATACACTCACTAGATCGGTTTTTCGTAGATTGTCGCAAATAGTAAAACAAAGGTCGCTCCTCAGTTCGAGCGGGAGTGAACAGTACCATTAACAAAAAATTACCCTCGTTCTTTACTAAAGTATCTCTTACGAATTTACTTCTTTTTTTTTTTGTTGTTGTTTCTTTGTTTATTTATTTTATTTTAAACTTTCATGAAGCTATAAGCTAATGCAAAAAATGAAGTTATATACAATACACAACTGAAGGTCGTTCACAAGTTTACTGGCTGTGTGCCCGCGCCCGCGCCCGCGTTTCATATATTGTTCACTGCGTTTTAATTTTTTTTATATGTAACCGTAATTATTTTCCTAAAAATTTTTAGTACTTAGATAAAGTAAAAATATTCATCAAAATTATAGCACTTGCCCGTTAAATTCCGTATTGAATCGGATTTTATTCAAATTTTTATGAATTTTGCTTTTGCAATATATAGTTTTTGCGTGATTGGAGTAAGAAATTTATATAGTCTATTCTAAATCCTGGCATAGTATTTAAATATTAAATATCTTCAACGTACACATTTCGCCTCAGATTTTTTATAACATTTTAATTTTTTTTTTTCCCCTTATTAGCCGGTTAACTTCATTCAAGACAACGGCAATGGCAATGGTAACGACGGTAACGGTGGCGGTGACGGTGGTAACGGTAATGGCGGCGGCGGTGGCGGCGGCGGCGGTGGTGGCGGGCGGTGGCGGCGGGTCGGAGTACTACGGCGTCGGTGCGCCGGGCGCTTGGGGCTACAACCCGCACTGGCACCAACAGTCTGTACCACAACAACAGCAGGTAATAATACCGAAAAATCATCTCTTATTTACTTTCTGGTGGCACATTGCTTTTAGGACCGATGCTCGATGGGGGCCAGCGGATTCCCGAATAGACTCCCGGGCTCCCATAAGTTGGGCGGTTATCTGGGGAAGGTCGCGGGAGGTCGCTGGATGCGGATGCCACAATACCGGTCGTTGTGGAGTACCTATGTCTAGCAGTGGACTTTTTATGGATTAATATAAATTTTTGAAGCGATGATGGCTCGGCCGGATTCCGCGTCAGTGGCCGCGGGTTCAAATCCTCCTGTCTAATTCTAAAAATCACCTTGACCTTTGAGTAAAGGAAAACATCGTGAGGAAACCTACATTTTTTTATATAAATTTAGAACTAGTTTTGAAAAAATTTTGAAAACATGATAATAACATCAGGTGAGATTGTGGTCAAAGCACTGAGCCTGTGTTGTTATAAAAGAAATATTGTGGAACATTTCACAAATAGAACAAAATATTTTGTAATTTTATGAATTAGAATAAACATATTTTCAATTAGTTACGGTAAAAAAAAAATCCTTATTTAAGCTGTTAATACACGTACGGACCGTACCACTGACATGGTATAGCGACCGGCCGAGGTTATCAGTCGCCTAAGTAGGGATCGGGGAGAAGATTTTTCAAAAAGATCGATTTTTTTTTAATCGGTTCACAAAACATGTAACATTCTAAGAGATTAATCTTTTTTGACTTTTATTCATAAACGGTATTCTTCCAGTCATATCGATATTAGACTATATAGAAACCATTTTTTTTATTATAAGCACTAAAAGGTCATCTATAGTCACTGAACAAACAAAGTATAACGCCTAACCTACTAAGGAAAAATGACACTGAACGGTTTTATTTTTGCCTGTTTACAGATAATCTTCATATAATTAAACAGAAAGGAGACACTAAAAATGGATACTTTATTAGTTTTAAATATCGATCTTTTGAAATTCGAATATTCGTGGTTAGATTAAATCGGTATTTGTTTTTGTGAAAAGAATACATCCCTTAACCTCGGCCGCCCGCCGCACCATGTCCGCGGTCCGGTCCGTGCGTGTGTTAACACCTTAAAACATATTTACACTCACAGTTTAAAAAATACCTATACTTATAATATATGTTTTATTTATGTAATATTAACAGCCTCAAGTGGCGATAAATCCGGTGACAGGGCAACCGGACTACTCGCAGCAGTGGATCGATTACTATCGTTCAATAGGGCATATGGAAGAAGCGGAAGCTATCGAGCAACAAGTCAAACAATGTAAGTGTAACATATTATTATAATACACCCAGAACTAACTTAAATTATTAAAAAAGAAATAGAAACAAACCATAAAGTAAATAAAAAATACAAGCCCTAATTATTTGTTATACCATGAAATTACTTTAACCAGTATAAATTATAAGAGTCAACATTACGGTTTACAAAGATTGCTTGAAAAAAAAAAACATTCTAATTCAATGCCGTAAGTTATTAAGTGGATAAAAATAAATTTATAAATGGTTCGATCACGAAGGAGTGTAAATAGAACTGTTCCCTTAAATTTGAAAATATAAAAAAAATATTCAAATTTACACAGATTTAACATAACATATATAATGATTTCCGAGGAACCAATTTCATATCGTACATATTATTTCATGTTGAGATGATTGAATCTGAAAGAAAATTGAAAATTGGTTCAGTTTTGGAGGAGGGAAATAGGGTACTACGAAGTGATGTTTTCGTCTATTTTGTATACGGTAAAATCAACCGGAGCTGCGGTTGTCCCTTTCGCTTTCTTTGGCACGCAATGCGATAGCAATAGTTTTCTGAAATACCTGCTTTTCTGACCGCGTGTCGTCTTAAACTGTGTTGATGTAGTGTTTCCATGGACGTTGAGTTCGTTCTGTTTGACGTAGCCTATTTAGTTCTCTAATCACATTATATTTGTATAGCATCGGGTAGTATGATACAACAACCGGAGGAAGAGTCCTCGTCGCAGGGCGGGCCCTCGACCCCGGGTCCCGCGGCCCCGCAGTCGGGCGGAGCACCCGCCGCTCCCGCCGCGCAGGCCAACGCACAGGCGGACTACAGCGCGCAGTGGGCGGAGTACTACCGCAGCATGGGCAAAATTAAAGAGGCCGAGGCGATAGAAGCACAAATCAAATTAAAAGTATGTTATCCCCTATACATAGTCAAATTCAAAAGTATCTTATTCTATACATTATCTATATTTATACTAATAAATAAAATTGAAGTGTCTGTTTGTAATCTGAAAATGATTATTTTTTACTAAATAGGTATGAATCAAAATCAAAATTTATTTATTCAATTTAGGCCCTAAGAAGGCGCTTATGAACGTGAATGTATACACAATACCTATAGCAAAAATGCAATTTTCAAAATTTTTACTGTCTGTCTGTCTGTTTATTCCGATTAATTTCCGGAACAGCTGGACGGAGTTTGACGGGACTGTTTTTAGTAGATAGCTAAGATACTCCGGGTAACTTAAGGTACTTTTAATTTTTGAAAATCATTAGGATTCCATATAAAAAAATTAAATGCTGTGATGAATATATGAAACGCGGGCGCAACTGCGTAGATAAAGTTGCAGAGTTAAAGTTAAAGGTACAAAAAGGTAAAGTTACAAACATGACCACTTTCCTATTCTATTAATTTCAAGGAAAATAACAGTCAATATTGCAGCCCCCATACACTAGGTACTCCCTGTAGTGAACATCCCTATACTAAAGAAGTGAAGTAACCCGAGTGCGACATTATATTACATAGTGTAACAACACTATCGTTTTGACAGTAATAGAACAAATATTATGAAGCTATGATGGCACAGTTAGTTGGTAGTGCGGCCGGATTCCGCGTCAATGGACGCGGTTTCGAGCCTACTCATACAACTCTAAAATCAGCCTGAGTGGTGTAGTGGTATAGCATGGTGGTAGGGCATTTCCTAATAATTCCCGCTTGGGTAGCTACCACCCTCAAGTTTGAACACTTTTCGTCAAATACCAATAGGTGTGTTCGGGCAGCAACACTTGAGAATCAGTACCTCTAGACTTAATGTGCATACCATCCTGGACCACATCATGGACAAAATCATGTTAAATTGTGGTCATAGTACCGTGTGTAAAAAGAAAAGCTTAAAACCCCCAACATTAATGTCTATAATATTTGAACAAGGCCTGATAAATGTTTGCGTCCAACAGCAAGCGCAGCAGATGTCCGAGCAACAAGTACAGATGCAGCAGCCGGCGGCGACGCCCTCGCCCGCGCCGTCCTCCTCGTCGCAGGGCGCGAACCCGATGATGTCGCAGTACGCCGCGCCCCAGTACTCGATGTACGCCGCCGGCGTGTACCCGGGCTACGCCGCGTACCAGTACGCCGGCGGTGGCGTACAGCCCGCCACTACGCCGGACCCTAACCAACAGTGAACGTAAGTGTCATCGAGACGCGCGCGCTCGTCCGCTTTTATCATACCAGCTTTAAGTAGACATGTGGCCGTTGTTTATTCAATACAAACGTATTCATCGATTTCCATCCTGGTTAATGGCTTTATAGTAAATATATTTATACCGTATATATTATATATCTAAGACCGCCATGACCGTATGTTTTAATTTTGTCCACACATTAATAATTATAGAAACTAGCCTTCGAAAATGAGAGAAAAATGCCTGTCGTTTTCACACGAATAAATTTGACTAATAAAAAAAAAACCGTCTTTGTTATTTTTCAATTGGAAATAATAATGAATATCGGGTAATTTTTTTGGATGAGGAAGTGGGGGGACTACGAAGTGGTTTCGTCTAAGTATAATAGGCCCGAGTTGCAGTTAGTTCTCTTTGGAGCCTTATAGCTGTTTAATTAGGGGTGCAACGCTATAGCAATATATTTCTGGGATACCTATTCTTCAAATTTGTTACCGACCGCATATCCTCTCAATAACATAGATGCATGTAAAGTATTATATAAAAAACATGTACGTAATAGGAAATTAAACAGTAGATTATTTGTATTGTCGTATATGTTTTTAGTGGTTTGAGGTGTTTGGACTATGACGTCATGAAAAGGATATCAGAATTAATTGACTTCACATGGGATTAGGTTGAAAATAAATTGATATATGTATACAGTAACTAAACATAATATATACTAGTTACGTCAGAATAACAATTTTATTCTTATTTGTATTTCTGTACCAGTGAAACAGGTTAACTATTTCCGAGTCCACTAAATTAATTTCGTTTCTTTAGAACTCAATAATTTTACAACAAAAGTAACTCTCAGTAATTATAATGAAATAATAGTCATTTGACATTGGATATTACAGAAGTATGGTGTCTGATGTATTTTAATAATTTAACTTTCGATAGTATTTACCTTACATTGTGATTTAGGTTTATGGGTTTATTTATTTATCATTTTTATGCTTTTTTTTTTTATTATAAGACATAGTAATTTACCGATTTATTTGCAGGTGATTTTTTTTTTATATTTTATTACAAATGTTTTCCTGTTTGGAAACTTAATTGTTTATTTTAACTAAAAGTTTCCATACTTCGAGGGTAATAAAGTAAAATGAGAATACTGTAATAGACTAGATAATTTTTTTTATATTTAAAATTTATGTATATATTTAGTATGTATTAAACTGTGTAGTACTTGCTACTAATTTATAATTTTATTATTTTCCAGTACATTGCATGTTTTACTTTTATAATAATAAATTAAAAAGCGGATAAGTGTTTTAAAAGTATATATATGTATATGTATAGGTTTGTTTGGAATTATTTTGATATTGTTTAGTGGATGTAGTGTTGCAGATAGGTCCGCCAGTGCTGGGGGATGCCTGCTCTCGAAGTGATAAAAGTGTCGAAATTCATTTATTTTTAATATTTTCCCCTACCGTTGTTGCCATGTTCGTTTATCTGATTGCAGACGTCCGAGGCCCGGCACAACGGTGACAACAGGAGAATACACCATTTTAGATGATAAAATTATTATTTAAGGGAAACTAATTACTAGTACATGGCAACACACGCAAAGTGTGCCCAGAACAATCGACAGAACCGACGACACGCCTGCAATAAATAAATCATAACCATGGAAAATAATATTGTGAACAAACATTTATAGTTTATAAATAAAACAAAATAATAATAATAGTAACTTTATTTATAAAAAAAAAATTAATCGCTTTATCTTTTTTTCACACCTACCCCCGTGGTATAACGTCGACGTTGGCAACATATCAAGTATTTATTTATTGTGGGTATACTGCAATTTTATAAGTTTGTCATTATTACGTCATGATATAAATATACATGTAATAAACTTCGATTATTATTATATCGACCGTGTATTAATAATGTAACAACGGCTGTGTGGTCTTAATTATTTGTGTTAATATTATTACAGTGTATATATTTTTGTTTCTTTTTACATTATAATAATTATGTCATAGAGAGTACACTTATTATTATTCTGTGCCAATATTTATCAATGTTATGCCAGTTTGTCCAGGTTTAAAAAGTATGGCCACACTGCCTTTAGAGTAACAGAAATAACTCCCAACAACACAAGGAGCTTAAGAGAGAAAGAGACAAAAAGAGATTGAAAGCGTAAACGATACAACGCCGAGAGGAATTCAGAGGTAAATCTGTAACACAATGTATTGAGTGATTCTTAGATCCACTTATATATTATTATAATATTAACCCTTTGTTATTCAGGATTTATAATTCACCATAAAATTGTTGTATAAATAATTCGAGAATTCTAGTTTTACGCTTTAAAATAAAATTAAAAAATAACCTCTTTTTTTTTATTGTCAGTGTGTAAAAACTACTACTACTCTGATGATATTGGTTTTGTGAACTATGCTAGTTTTTAAGGTTTAAAAGGAAATAAATTTCGGTGGTTATTTTAATCTCTCGTGACAGCTCACTTCTCTGTTCGAATGAAAAAAAAAATAAAACGGTCGTCGACGTTCAATGTACTACTGTGTAAAAATAAACAAAAAAAAATTGCTTCAATCAACGATAATATACATTAAATAAGGTACATACAAAAAATCTATATAGTGTTTACGAATAACGCTAAAGGTAATGTAAATACGATCCTACATTCCTTTAATATCCACGTAAAATGAGTGAGCTCCATCACGGTTACTACAACTACTAGAGGTCAACTGACCCCGGGAATTGTGTACTAAATAATTTTTAAGATATAAAGTGTATGTTGATTCATTTGACTGTTCATTTTATTTATGATCGTTTAATCACTTTTCTATCCACAGTGAGAAGGTAAGTGTTACCCTACAAATACTATTAAGGTATTTGCCATATATATTATCGTGCTTTCGTCGTGTATTTATTATAATTTCAGTACGATTTTTATGAATTAACTTCATCAGGTTATATACTGTTGCAGCATTTTATTGTTATACCAATATGAATATACTACTATGGTTTAAAAATGATATTATTCGATGATATAATTATTTATTCTATTAATGATGTTATGTGCCTATGTAATTATTCTAGATTTTAATTTCTAATTATTACCTCTACTGATTGCTGAAGGTACCTGTCTCACTTTCATGATGATTGCATACTCTCTGTTTCTGTGTATTTTTCACAGCATATCCTGAAAACTGATACGACAATTATGTGATGGAAAAACGCATAAAATTATAATATAATTCATAGAGATTACCTTATTAATTCTGTTTAATGTGATTAACTGTGTTTCTTTAGGAATTTCATCATATTATTTCTGTCTTGTCTATTTTTTATAAACATTTATAATCGGTATTTATATCCTATTTTCTTCATTTTCGCTTACTGTCGATCTGTTAAATGTCCTATAGATATCATTCAGGCATTAAAAAACATAACGATACTTCTACATATATGGGACTAAAAAATGGCGCATTAAGCTAAACACAATGGCAAAATCAAAAATGGCTGATACAGGCACAAAATGTCGGACATATCAACTTGAAATGGCGACGCGTTAACAGGTAGTATGACTAGCGATAATTGGTAAGTGTACTTAGTTGAGATATTAGTGAAATGGACGCTTCTTAATATGTATGAATTATCTGAATGGGAAATATTTTTAATATACCTTAAAACCTATACGTGTACATAACTCTATGGAAATCATTGTAAAATGAATATCTTTTCCCGTAAGATGATTTTTAGTTTTTAGGATGAATATATTACATCACACTGTTAGGGTCTGTCTTGTTTTCTTAACATTTTTGATTTATATTTGAGATTTATTTGTTCTTTTTTAACTTTGTTGCCATTGATTTGTTGGTATTCGCAGTGAGACCTCCACAAGGCGTTGGTAATAAAAAATAAAAACGCATTTTGTTGTTTTATTTAAATCGACGACTCAATATAATAGGTATTTAATTTCTCAGACACTAATCATATAAATATGCAACAAAAAAGTCGTTTATACTATTAAGTTATTTACGTAAACCAGAATACACAATACAGTGGCCTCTATTGTATCTTTTCTTTATATTCAGTAAGCAATTGATAGAAATGTGGTATATGAAGAAGTTGATTGAAATTGAAAGTCTATGAAGTATTTATTTCAGTTATATTTTCTAGTATAGAATAATGAAAGGTTCAATTTACGCTGTTTTTAAGCAAACTATGTAGGTAGAAAAGTTTTTAACTAAGATTTCAAACTCCTTAATAATAAATGGTAACAAGAAAATAAATATTTCAAATGGGTATGTATATGATTTAATTAGTATCTTTGGGGAGATTGTTCCGAAGAAGCCGGCGAGTCTGTGAGGGAAGTATTTGAAACGCTGGAAGATCTTATAAGTTTAGATAAACGTGATAGCGGAGCCGTCGCCCAAGGTTCTAGTGGACTAGCAGAGTTCAGAACAGGTATTGGAGATACTCTGAAATAAATGGGTAAATATGAATAAAATTGCCTCCTCTTAGTTGTGACATACAAGGGTTTTAAACTAATAGTAAATAAGTAAATTTCTAATTGCAACGTATGAATGACTTGCAAAATTCTGTCAATATAACATGTATTTTTCTTATAACAATCAACATTCTAATGAAACACTAATGGTTTCACTACACAGCGAGCTAGTTAGACGCTGCCGCGATGTTTCTATGGAAGACCTCGCGTCGACGAGAGTCGAGCGCGAGCTCTTCTATAGTAAAAGCGCGTTGGCGTCCAAGGCCGTCCGCTGTGTGACGAAACCATTAGGTAGATAGAACTTCCAGGAAGGTGTTGTGACACCACAGAATTTATGTTCCATATTATTATTTCTAATCATAATCAAACTAGCACGTAAAGTGCAAACAATATTGCATAACATTGAGATCATAGATATACTGAAAGTTTACATGCATTAAAAAACTACTACATCACAAACTAAAATCCCGCCAAAACTCAGAATTATTGCGGGATACGCGCAACTGGAATCCACAATACCAGTAATATATAGTACCTATTTTTTCTACTTCGAGCTGTTTTAGGCCGAATTCTTTTTTCAACTTTTGTATTTGGAGCACAACTATCTACGTCTGCACCGGATCCGGGACCTGCAAAATAAATTGGATGGTTTATGAAATTGATTATCTATTTTTTTTAAATCATTCACATCTAAATTATCTGCAATATTATTACTAAGTATCAACATTAGTGAACCCTATTTCTTACAAATTGTAAAATACTAAATTACTCGATTTCACCGAACAAAGAATTTGTGAATTCTCTATTGCCACAAACAAATAATATTTGAAAATACAAAAATATTTCACACATTTCTACATTATTCATTTTCATGAGTTTTTTCTATTTCACATTATGGACCCCGAGTAGGTTTTTTTTTATAATTCAATCGATTCCTGTTTAATGACTGGTTTCAATGAAAAAATTGGGATTAAAATATATCGGATTTTTCTGACTGATCTCACTAACACTAGAAAAAATGTATTGAGATTTCAAATTTCATTATAAAACAGATCGAGGTCCATATTGAAACCGGCCGATAGAAACTAACCTAGTTATAGTATACAGTAGATAAACAACGGCTGTAGGTGTATCAATAATATAACGGAGGAACCACAATATCAGAACACTAGTCGAAAAACATTAAGATGTAATTTTATTCATTCACAGGCGGTTTGAATATGAAATCTCTAACCGGCTGCTAGTGTATGCGGTTTATATCTATGTATTTATAAAATTCCCGCGTCAATGTTCTTGATAAATTACTCAACCGATCTTATTAAAATGTTGCACATGTCCTCAACTTTAAAGATTTGATAGTTTTTATCTGGATCTATTTTTTTATTACAAATATTGTTATTGGATAAAGCAACACCGGATGAGATAGTTAGTATTATTTATGTAGAAGATTATTTGATGACTGCCAAAGCCTGAGACGTACCATTGACAAATAATAAGTGTTCACCCTGCACAATTTGTCCCGTCGTGGCGTGTTGGATGCAAAGGGGCCTCGCTGCTTTTATACGCGCCACATCATTCCTCCGATTGCCTATGGTCCTATTAAAAAATATTATTGCAACTAGTGCATAGGCATACAACATTAAGTTTAAGAACACTAACATTCATAAAAATATTGCCTAATTTACTCACTTAACCCTTATAAAATGTCTAGTTTGCATCAGAAAAATGTGGTATGCCTAACAACGATACGCTCCATTTTAGTCTACATTCCCGGATTTCGATTGTCCTCAGGGAGATAAAAGTGTCTCACGTTTTCAAACTAACGATATTCCTATTTTATCCATCGACATATGAAATTCGATGTTTTAAAGTAATACATGCTATAACATTGGTCGTCACACTTTTCTGGTCAAGGGCTACATAGCTCAATGTGAGATGGGTAAACTACTTTGAATTCATACTTGCAAAACACACTATTGATCAGCGATTGATGATTCGATCAGTGGATGATACCATCTGACATATTTTTATGAGTTGCCAAACGTGAATTTTCCGTTTCTGTATGGCAATAACAACCTATGAAGCATCGATTAATAACAAAATTATGAAGCTTAATTATGAAGTTTTTCACAACCCAATTTACTAACTATTTATTGATTTCAAAGCACTCAAAATCTATTTTTTGCAGTTAATTGAAAATGATTGGATTTTCAGAGCTAAAATAAAGTGTTTTCATAGAAGTTGTGTTCTGGTATTGGTTCATGGTGTCAACTACCCAATTCCATAATATTTCAATAGCAACGTGGGTATAAATAGTGAGAATGAATCTGAATACCTACATAATGTATATTGGAAAATGATATTATATACGATAAGAAAACGCAGAGAAGGCGGAAAATAGAAAAGTGCAGGCCATTCATTCTCTTAGTTAACTTCATAGTACGTAAATTTTGCTTTGATTCATTACTTACTAAGTCGTAGGCCGTACAAATACGGGCCAAGGGCCGCGTTTTGACAGCCACTGTGCTACAGTATTTGAAGAAAAGTAGATTTTTAGTACTTACAAAATTTCCTAAGCTTCCTAGTTAGACTAAAAATAAATTGTTGCGTTAGGTATAATAGGTTGTATGCTAAAAGATAAACAAAACTGATTTTTGACGCACGTAAATCTCATGAAATCCAGATTCGTGTATAAGAGCAACAGTGCCGCAAGGCGTCAAGTGTATGATTTTTCCCACAACTTGCGATTATGGCATACTCCGGCGTAAAAATATTTAACTGGTACACCTATGGAAGCTTGGCGGTAGATTTTCAAGTTGAGAGTAGTAGCTTGAGAGGTCATTAGAAACTTTCCTATCAGCATACTACGGGTTTATGAGAATAGTTCTATTTTTGACTACGCTAGCTCCATTTTAGAGAGTGTTTGAACTATTATTTTCAGTTGTTAGGCTGGACACTTCAACTTTCGCTGCATATAAGACGTTTCTCCTTACCTTTATATTCCATGATATGTAGCTAATTTAATAATTATTTTATTGTTGATCGATGGTTTAATAATATATCACTTAATTTTGGATGAGAATAATATTCAACAGTCTCATAGTTTATTTCAATATCTATAATCAATGAATATAAATTGCACTTTACTCAAGTTTTTAATATATTTTGATATTTAATTAAAACATATTTTATATTTTTAAAATAATTTGTTTTTACTATCTCTAACGGTTTTTAATTTACTATTCTCAAATTTATCTTTCATTAATCACTATAAAGCACAGTCTTTAAACGCTCAAGCTTAAGTCACATCACTAAAACAGTCAAACAGCCATTTTGTATTGTAGTGTATATTGACAGCGTTGAGCGTAAAGATTGCTCGGTGAAACGAAGTCAGTGCATATATTCTACATTGTGGTTCAAACTGTAGTGTCAAGCTCAAGCAGTCCACATCAATCATCATGAGTCATGACGAAGAAGAGACAGATTTTCAAACGCTTCCAATATCGGTTGAATCAGAAGGTAGAAATATAGAAAACGAGTTTATAAATTTGTATAAACGTCTTCCCTTGCTTTGGGATGCGAAGCACTTAGATTATACTAACAAGTACAAAAGGAATGCAGCTTATGATAAATTATTAGTATTATTGAAGAAATTAAATCATGAAGCGACACGATACAATGTTCGACAAAAAATAAATGCACTTAGATCTTGCTATAGAAAAGACCTACGTAAACATTTAGCATCTAAAACTGTAGGTCACAATGGAGAGGTTACATATGAATATATTCCTCATTCTTGGAAATTTCCTAAATTGCGTTTTCTGGATAATAATGAAAAGCCTGATATAAATAAAAGTGATAACGCTGAAGTTACAAATGAAAACAATAGTTACGAAGTGAGTAGATATGCACTACAATATTTGTTACATACGTATTTTTAGTTCAGTACCTAAGAGTGTTTTTTATTTAATGTTTTTTAAATAAAGTATATTATATTTAACATACGAAAATAAATTCAGATCCAATCAAATGGCAGAAATTATTATAAAAGATGCAATAACTTGACGAATCATGCTGTGCAAGCTAGATAAGTTACAATACAATAGAACCTGACGTTGGGATGGGATCTGAGATCGAAGAATCGATTTTTTTAAATCGATATCTACCATTGGATCGATTCAGTGAATCGATTCGGTGAATCGATTCTTTATCCTAGAAAATCGAGGTTCATTTTTCTGCTTCGATTAAAATTTGTATAAATTACAACTGTATCAAAACAAATACAAAGGTACGATAATTTTCACTTAACTAATAAAAAACTTGTGATATGACTCTATTAGGGATGGCATTTAAGAACAAAAATCAATTTCATGTAATCGATATTTAGCACTAAATTGATTCCTGAACTTAGGAAATCGAGGTTTATTTTTTTGTGGTTCTATGACCATAAACCATAAAATTATTTACAATTAAGAATGTACCCAAACAAATATATAAAAGATTTTCACTAATTTAATTAAAAACTCAAGATATGGCTTTGTGATCAGTTTCTTTCGCTTCTTTGTGAGATCCAAAATGTCTTTTTGACTACCATTAAGATGGCAGACAATCTGGCTTAATGGTTAGTAAACACTTACACTGTTAGTTGGACGCTTACTACATGAAGAGTATTTCGAGTGTACTGCCAACCATAAAATCACTTTATACCTTTAACTTTGATATGCTTGTAAAAACAAGTGTAATTATTTTAAAATGATAAAAGATTGACTATTATAGTGTGTCTTTTGTTTTGTCTGATATGGATAAATGCAAAGATAAAAGAGTTTAGTATCTTTTTCCCTCAGACTGTTTGTCTTTTGTTATTTATTTCCTATTGACGAGCATTAGTGTTATCAATCAAATTATTTCGGAATCAGATTTTACCTCAAATTTTAAATAAATGATTATTAAGGTCTAATTTCGACCAATACTAGTACCGCATAAAAAAAACGAGTCGAGATAAGATGGATCTTTTAGATCTTTATTTTGTTGTAAATCGATTTATAAAGATTAAATCCGAATCGATTCAAAAATCGATCTTTTTTGGAAAGAATTGCCATCCCTACCTGACGTGCGTAATATATTGACCCATGTTTTACTTAAATACTTATTATTGACGAGGCTTACTTAGCTTATATCGTGAAATGAAATCGAGGAATAACATTATTCCTTCGTTTATTTCATCAGTTTTATCAAGACAATAAATGTAGCGTCGTCTCTATTAAGTTCAGTTCATTAAATCGGAACGAAAACCTTTTTTTAACGTAGGGTTAATGCATTTACGCATTCCCCTTCCAACTTAAACGGGGAGCGGTCCCCCTTTTAAGTTGGGACGGTATATGTGGGACTCACCTAGCGTGAAGTGCCAGAAATACCCACTAAAACCCCACTGTCCGCCGCCTTCACGAGGCGACACGGGATTAGCTAAGCATGCTCCGCGTCGCCCCAGTAGCAGACCCTTTTTTTTTTTTTTTGACGGGAGGAAATGCTTTTACGCACTACCCTTATCTATTGTATTTGTGAGATCAGAGTCCCCCAAATACAATAGATAAGGGGGCACGGAGTGACGAGCTCCGTGCCAGTGTGGGACTCACCCGGGCGAGAGTCGCCCGGAAATACCCACTAAAACCCCCCGGGGCCGTCCGCTGCATTTGGGATGGGGGCGACACGGGGTGGCTTTCGCAAGCACCGCGTCGCCCCCTGCAGCAAACCCACCAGGTCGCGTCAGTGCAATGGCCCGGTAGGGATGGAGGAGAATAATTCCCCTCCACCACTTAGCCCGCCTCTTGAGGAGAGGCATGACCAAAGGTCAAACATCCAGGGGGCGGAACAGACTTCCGCCCCCCATAAAAAGAAAGAGCAAGAATTAGCCAGAGCAGTGGCGGGCAAAGGGAAAAAAAAGGGGGGGAAAAGAGACCCGCCACTACTTTAAAGGAAGTAGGTAGTAAAAAAAAAAAAAAAAAAAAAAAAACTCCTCCACCGGGCACGACTACATGCGGATGAAACCCCGCACGTAGCGTGCCCACCGCCCCCTGGGCCTTCTACGCCTCCGAGGATCCGCCCTGGGATCCTCTTCACGGGCCCTCTCGGCCGCCTCCTTCTGCAACATCACCTGTTCGCAGAAGGAGGCAACCACCCCCCAGACCTCCTCGCTGTCGACCATGGCCTTGACGACCGTCGGCAGCGAGAGGTCTGGCCCCACCGCCGCCACCACTGCACGACGCGGCTCCTCCCACGCGGCGCACTCCGCAAAGGTGTGGTGCGCCGTGTCTTCCGCCGCGCCACAGTGGTGGCACACCGTCGACGGCTCCCTCCTAGCTATCTTGTGCAGATACCACCCGAAGCACCCATGCCCGGATAGTATCTGCACAAGCCTAAAGCTGAGGGAGCCGTGCCGCCTCCCTATCCACTCCCGGAGGACCGGGCGGATGGCGTCTACGGTAGGCCGTCCGTAGCGCACATCCGCCAGGTCCTCCTCCCACCGCCTCATCTCCTCCTCTCTCCTCTCGAGCCTCTCCCTCCTTATTTCTGCCGGATGTAAGCGAAGCCCACCACCATCCCTCCTCGCTGCCGAGTACCGGTACACGGCAGCGAGCACCTCCGCTTCTCGCTCCCACGGCAGGGAGCCGGCGAGCACACAAGCCGCCGCCACGGACACCGTGCGGTAACCGCGCACCGCCCTCAACGCCATCGTGCGCAGCACTGAGTGCAGCACACGGATATTACGGGCGCTGAGGGCGTCCGCCCACACAGGTGCCCCGTAGACGGCCATGCTGCGCACGACCCCTGCGTGGAGCCGGCGGCACCTCTGGCCAGGCCCCCCCACGTTCGGGAGGAGCCACCCCAGTGCCGCCGCGGCACCGGCGATGCGCGGCCCGAGCCCCTTAAAGTGGGACTCGAACCGCCATCTACCGTCCAAGGTGAGGCCCAGAAACTACATCTGGGCCTTCACCCGGATCCGGTGCCCCCCCACCGAGATGCTCGCCACAGGGGGCGGTCCGTGCCGAGGCCCATGGAACAACAGGGCCTCGGTCTTTTCGGCCGCCACCCTGAGCCCGAGCATCTCGACCCCAGTAGCAGACCCGACCTGATGGTAAGTCGGGCCACGACCTTTATCTTCCCGCGGATGAAGGTGGGGTAGCCCGTTCGCACAAACCGAACTACCTTCCATCTGCCAGCATGGAGCAATCCGCCTTCCCTCCTTACGTTGCTCTTTTATAAACGACGAGAGCGTGGAGGAGAGAGAGCGATATACGAAGCAAGGGATAATAAGTAGAAGATTAGAGGAAAAAAGGAAGAAGCACAGATGGGACTATCGAATGCTGGCAACAGGGTCGCAGGATGAAATGTGGATGGGGATAGGACCTGCATTCTCCTTACGATCGCCCTTCCGCGATGTTAATCATCCTGGACCACATCGTCACTTAACATCAAGTGAGATTGTGGTCACAGCACTGAGCCTATACCGTGTAAAGAAAATGGTATAGTGACGCCACTGATCACTGAATCGATTTACTTTACTATTTTAAATCCTAGATATATTATCTAGCCAGGTTTTAGTATAATTTATGTTGCATAAAGTATTAAATAGAAGAGTTCTCAGGATAACAGCGAACGAAGTTGACACATAAATTATCACTGTAATTTTCCTTGTACTTTAATTCCTTGACTTTTTTTATATAAAATTAAAATGCAGGTTAAAAAAAACATTTAAAAAATTTGAGCTGATTGAAATCATAAATTTCATTCTAACATAACCTAACATAACCATTCGACACGGAATTTTTCGTAGAGGCGTTATATAGGCTAATTATTTTTTGGATTCCATCGACTTATTTTCATTTTTTTTTTTCGATTATCTCTTGTACATTTGTTCGTTTCTATTTACTCTTATTGTTAAGTATTGATCATAACTGAAAAAAACGGGGCACTTGAATTCTAACGTAGTACCCGCCAGAGTTGTCGCGGGATTCAGTTTGGAAATAACTTGACGCGAGAATACACGTTGTTATAGATGAAAGTTATTTGTGATTAGCGTTAAATGTTAAATTGATTGTTTGTTGATTGTTAAGCCTTCCTAGCTATTACTCAATTCACACATTCACACTATACACTGTTTACTACACACGGGCTACGGAAGGTGAAGCAGGACACCGGCGTTACTCGAGAGGTAAGTGTCGATCTTACATTATTTTGGTCTACTGCGAATCGCAGGTCGGCCAGGGTTAATCACGACCCCGAATCGTTTAGACTAGGGCCCAGCGCGATTCGTTTGATTACAGTCGTGACTAACTCGAACACTTATGTAGGTACATTTTTTCCGTTAATGAAAAAATAAATAATAAAATGTTTTATGCGGACCCCTAGTTATTATCCTAAAAACTTTTAGTAGTAAGATAAAGTAAAAATATTTCTCATAAATTATAACACTTCCCCGTAAAACTGTGCATTGAATTTTTATTTTTTTTACGCGAATTCGTAATTATTTTCGAAAATTCAAAGAACTCGTAAGTTACCCGGAGTAACTCCAGCTATCTACCAAAAAAGTCCCGTCAAAATCGGTCCAGCCGTTCCGGAGAAGAGCCGTTACAAACAAACATACACACAAAATTTCTAAAAATTGTATTTTTGGTATAGGTATCGCAAATACATTCATATCTATTTAGTAAAAAAAATAATTATTATTTTACAAACATACACTTCAATTTTATTTATTAGTATATGTATAATATGTACGTATGTCATTCATTTGTTTCAGGAACACGGTAGTGACGATTCACTCTTAGGTCAAGAATACCACGATAACGAAACAAGACACGAGATCTTAATCGATCAAGATGGGATATCTACATACAGCGAAAACAATTCTTGCATCAGTCGACATCGCCAACGGAAAAAAGTCAAACTCGAAGTAGGCAGAGACGAATATTACAATAATACGGAAAAAGAGGAATTATTAGATAGAGAATTCGAATCAATAGGCGCAAACGTCGCGTGTAAATTGAAAAGAATGAACGCACAGCAGCGCTACCAAGCCGAGTTACTGATCAATAAAGTATTGATTAAAGGACTAAAGAATAGTTTGACTGACGATACGGATCTGACCGACGTTTGGAATGTGTAAAACATTAAACCACTGTGAAACTGTGAACGTGCTAAAATTTACACATAGTGTTGTTTCCTAATATTTAAGAGCTAATATTAGATATTGTTAAGTGTCGAACATTAAAAAAAAAACATTATCGCGAGCCCTTTTTGTGTTGTAATAATTATGAATAGATAATTGTTTTATTAAACTACTTTGATTAATATATATATATAAATATATAAATAATTTTTTTTACTGTAGTTACTATAACAATTTTAATAAATAAGTTTGATAGTTCAATTCATTATATTTTTTTTTCCATGCGGCGAAGTTTTGTTTATAGAGGTTATATTGTCATTTCAGTCTCTATTACCCCCACATTACTTTCCTTGCGTTTTATTTTAATGTAACATGTCTGATTTCCTTATGTTACGTTTAGGCAACTATATGTCAAGATCCACTGGAACGTTTTAAGTTATTGTTTTTTTTTATTTAAATCACTGATACAATTAATTTATTATCTAGTCTGGATGCGGATGGCGCAAGAACAGTCGTCGTGGAGATCTTTGGAGGAGACTTATGTACAGCAGTGGACGTCTTTCGGTTGAATGGATGGATGGATAGTCTACTTGTAGTAATATATATTTTGTAAAATAAGGCGACTAAGGGACGCGTGATGAGGATCTTAGCGAAAAAAGGCGCAATAAAATAATTTGCGATACTTTAAATAACATATTATTCGTGTCCGATCGAAGGTTGATTGTTGGCCGAAGCCGGAGCCGAAGCGGATTGATAGCCCATCGCCATAACCTTCGGCCGGAGCCGAAGGTTAATAACCCTAATAAATATGGTACATGATTGGATTTGAAAAAGGTATGCTGGCTATATTAGGTTAACAAGATGATTAAAATTACCTCCAACTGGTTAAAAATAATCAACACTGAAATAATATTTATAATATTTATTTACTTAAAAGTAATTTAACAATCACTATAAGTCCCAGTTCTGTCTCAGTCTCACTTTTATCGACTAGTGTCAAACTAGAGTAACAAATATAATCTTTAATCAACCTTGGTCAATTAATAATTAAAAATCAGGTACTGGCTATTTGAATAACAAGCTCTCGCTTCCGTCGCTCGTCAGAGCGATGATTGAACTTCAGGGCCTGGGTAGCTTTGTCCTTATTCTGCGAGGCAGTTCTACTTGCAAATGAAGCATCAGAGAGAAAGAGGGAGCGAACCACTCTGCTCCCCTTTTGCGATCGACGGACTAGCAGGCGTAGGGTCGGAAACCACCCAGTAACAGGTTGAGAGTTGCGGGTCTTAAGATGTGGTCGTCGAGGCTTTCCCAATGTAGGTCTCGCGAGATAGCTGAGTTCCTGGCAAATTGAGGAGCCTTTGAGATCGTCATTGATGCTAGGTTTTCCTGGGCCTTTAGCTTCTTTCTCCTCGTCTGTGACACATACGCGTACCTAGCTGGCGCCGCGTATGTGAGCCGCGATCTGATGTAACATTTATAAGGTACAGCTTGGTGCTTAGCGGAATCGTTGATGCCAGGACCGGGCGTAGCATCCTTCCAGCCGATCTTACACGTCCCACGACGTAATCGACTTAAGTCGCAAAGGATAGGCGGGTATCCAAGTGGAAGCCTAGGTATCGGACGCTCTCGCGGTGCATGCACCAGTTCGATCCCGTGCTTGCTCCAACTAGGTGGCGGGAGGTACCCGGGGGGTTTAGTGGGTAGTGGTCAACGGCGCTTCTCGCCGCGAGTCCCACACTAATCCTGTGTGACAGCCCTTCGTACTTACGTGCGAAGAACTGTCACACATCTTCAGACGCGCTTCAGCCAGATCTGGAAGGGGGGGTCCCTATCAGATCTAGCTGGACGGCTAGTGCGTAAATGCATTCCCCTCGAAAAAAAAAAAAAGGTATCGGACGCTCTGCGACCATGCGACTTATTCGCCTCTCAGGCGTAGCGGCAGTGGGTACAGGTTAATCCCTGTGTCTTCGTGACGTTAATTGATTTTTATTTTTTTACGAATCTAGCTAACGCTCTTGACCGGAAGGGCCTTTACGGCTTCACCGTGACTTTGAGGGCGAGTGCTGAAGGCACTCAGCCGCAAAAGGTGACTAGCACAAGAGTTACCAAAATGGTACGAACCTCGGCTTGGCAGTCACCTGAGTTTGCAAACTCTCTCGCGAGTTGTATCCTAGCTATCCCTACATTTTTTTTATTTAACATATTTAAAAAAAAAGGTTTCTTACAGGACCTATGTCCTGACCTATGACCTGCGTATTGTGTGCAGGAATGTGTATGCAGTGTTGTGCGTGTAATGCTCAATGCATGGTCAGTGTCATTGTATCGCGCTGGCGGCGATGTCAAGAGCCTCCCCAGTTGGGGAACGAGACACGTCTTCGGTCGCCGCCTGAGGGGGGCCCGGAGTGTGTGCGGGAGCGTTCAGCGTTAGCTAGGTTCGGAAAAAAAAGCCGAGATGACGGGCTGGTCTTTTACTGACAATTTGTATTATTTGTCTCTGCTGATAATAGCGAATGGCCGTCGGTCGTTGACGCAATATAAACCCTGCCTCCTACGCTTTGTTTTTTCAAAGCGTTCTCAAGCATTCGTATCGTGATAGAACGTTTAATTAGGGTGTTTACTAAAGACCTTCGGCTTTGGCTAAAACTTCAGCGCATTTTGGCCGAAGGTGGCCGAAGCCGGAGCCAAAGGTTCAGCCGGACACTACATATTATTCAGTGAACAATGGGTAAATGTAAATAGTATAGTGTGTTCAGTACGCTAAGCATGACGTCACAATGCATAACAATAGAATGGTGCAAAAAGGTAGGTTCAGGTACGGTCGTATCTAGGTTACGACTCATAACTAAAGACTGGGGGAATTATATTTTTTAATTATCACGTTTCACGCAATTATCAAAATTATTTTGTTGGTAATAGTAGTAGTACCTAGTAATGTTTATAGTTATTTTATAGTAGTAGTAGTAATATAAAAAAATGGATGGTGATGAGTTCTACGACTCCCCCTTCTTCGGAGCGCCACTAGGTAGGTTGCATATAACCTATAAACTAATTATTATTTTGCATAAAACGATTGTATGACTTAAAATTTTTGTACTTACGAACTATTGCCAGAGCTGGGTTGGTCTTCCCAAGGTGCGTCACTTTCTATTGCGCTGCTCTCTGATGCAACGAAGTATAAGGACCTGTGGAATTATTAATTAAATAGTATGGTGGAATATATTAAAAATTAAATTCGCCAGTCCCACACAAGGGAATCAATCACAACGGTACGCGAATATGAATTTCGGTATTTCTGCAAGCATATTTCATTCAAAATATATAATTTTTATATGCTTTTCAAATGTGTGTCGGGTTTATTTGTAATGTATTATGGTGATAAATGCCATATGGTCCCGACTTAGAATAGTACCTACCACCCCATGTCTTCCCGTGGGTGTCGTGAAAAGCGACTAAGGTATATACACCAGCAGCATCCTCTGAGTACCATAAACCTACAGCGATCGCCAACCCGCCTGCCAAGCGTGGCGGTTATGGCAATCTCCCCCTTATTGGACGAGACCTATGTCTAGCAGGGGACGTAAACCTTGACGTACGCTCGCAGTCTTCTTCGACGTCCCTAAAGCATTCGACGAGGTCTGGCACACAGGGCTTGTCTACAAACTCACTGAGCTAGGTATCCCCGACACACTAGTCTACATAATACACAACTACTTCAAAGATCATAGTTTCCACTATAAAGTAGAAAACGCTTTCTATATAGCCCATCCAATACGCGCAGGAATCCCCCAAGGTTCAACTCTGGAGCCTGTTTTTTGTAATCTTTATCTAGCAGACTTTCCTGCACTCGAAAGAGTTCAGTTAGAGTTTCACACGGATGACACAGTTGTGGCATAACATGCCTCAATAATCACTATTTATTATACCGCCGACGCTTGTAAGCCTGGACCGGCGGTTAATTTGTTCCACCCACGCGCGACCGTCCTTCACTAGACCGGCGTCCGCGCAGTATCCGCGGACACTCCCGGACGGACCGCGGCGCGTATAAATTGTTATTGTATTAATTAATTTTTAGTCTTGTTATTTTTGGTTTACATAATATTATTTATTTTCTTAACTATTCGTTTCTTCTTTCACACTTCATCTTAATACTGCAAGTATATTCTATTGCTTTCAGAACATTTTATATATATGTGGGCGTAGTATAAGTACCACCACGCACCCCCACATAATTATGTGACCATTTGGTGACCACCCACCAATTGGTGACCACGACGTGATCGTCATACTTCACATGAAGAATAATATAATTTAAACCAAAAATAACAAGACTAAAAATTAATTAATACAATAACAAGTTATACGCGCCGCGGTCCGTCCGTGGGTATCTGCGAAGACTGCGTGAACGCCGGTCTAGTGAAGGACGGTCGCGCGTGGGTGGAACAAATTAACCGCCGGTCCAGGCTTACAAGCGTCGGCAGTATAATAAGGTTGTGATTATTGTGGCATGTTATGCCACACAGTCATTTATTTTGCTTTCCGTAAGAAAGTAATCCTCCGAAAATACGTCCGACGATCTCAGCTCTTGGTACTTCAAGTGGCATATCACGATAAACCCGAGTAAGAGCACTGCCTTCGATGCCCTCTCGTTCCATCACGTACGCAGGTACAGAAATCCCCTATAGCACCGAAGTTAGGTTCTTAGGTGTTCAACTAGACGCCAAAATGACTTTCAACGCTCATCTGTTTCTGTATCATCTATCTCTATCTATTCAACCATAAGACGTCCACCGCTATGTTTTTTTTGTAACCTAGCTAATGCTGTTGACTGGAAGGGCCTTAATAGCTTCACCGTATCTTTGTGGGCGAGTGTTGTAAAAAGGTACCTAGCACAAGCCTTCAAATCTCGGCTTGGCCTCTACCTGTGTTTATTAAATTCCCGCGGAATTTAATCCTAACTAAACCCTACATTGCAGTGTATTGTTTGTGTCGCTATTGTATGAAAGCGTGTGTCGCGGGTTCAATGACCTATTCAGTAGAGGATCAGAACACGTGTTGCGTCGCTACTGGCTAATAATATGAATAAGGCATTCCAAACCTGGCGGGCACGTACAGGTGCGGAGGGGGCGGGCCGGTGCGTCGGGACGAGGTACGAGCGCGGCGAGTTCGCGCCGCACGTCCCAGTAACACCGACTCTATACAAAACAAAATTCAACATGGTAAATATTTTTATACCAAATAATATATATTCACCACCGCCATTCAACGTACGGAGTTGATTGATTGTTCCATAAATTAGTTATTGTAGAAACTAGAACTTCTATCTAGGCACGAACTAAACTTTTCGAATCGTCCTACCTTTGTCGTACTGTAAAGCTGTGGAACAGTCTCCCGGCCGATGTATTCCCTCCTTCCTATAACATCGCGTCCTTCCAACGTGGCGTAGAGAGACATCTATGCAGGCAGGTTTCAGGATTGCATTGTGCTTACCATCAGGCATAATGCCGTCACTTTGCCGAACCACTATAAAAACATGTTGTAGGACAAGGGAAAAACAATCATCAGGTACCTGATATAGGATCACTATCGCTATTATCTTGTCGTTCTCGCTTCCATCCGGTCTGCGTTGTGGACTCGTCCGCGGCAACACCAAAAAGACCAGACACTGCACCGGCCACCACCTTCCTTGCAGATCTTGTTGTCGTCTGTCATATCAAATACTAGACATCGCATTTGAAAGCCACATATCAAATCTATACATCGTCTATTCATTAAAAGTACATGCAGTTGGTAACAGATTTAAGAAGTATGTATTTCAGAAATCTATTGCTATCGCGTTACGCCCCAAAGAAAGGGTTATAGTACACGAAATGGACAATTGAAGATCGGGCTGATTCTATCTATGCCAAATAGTTGAATATATCATTTCGTAGTATCTTGTTTCCTCGTCCAAAAATGAACCAATTAATAAAGACGTTGGTTATGTCTGTAGCTTTTCATTTTTTAAGTTATATCCATAAAATTTGTTTAACGAACGTCTAAAAATGACGGTAAACCCGAGCATTTTTTACATTTTCAAAGACTCCTAGTTCCTACAATAATTTATTTATGAAAAAATTAAAACGTACGGTCATGGCGATGGTGGATATATATTATTTAGTTTAAAAACATTTGCCATAATGCTATTATACAGGGAGGAAATAGGGGACTAAGTTTGTATGGAATAATTGCCGCTAGCATATCCTCTTAACACAATGGAATGGAGTTCGTCGGGGCCGGGTGTGACAATATGTAACTTTGTTCCAGGCAGCAAAATAAAGGGCTTTGTAATTTGGCCAATTCGAAAAAAACACTTTTACGAATCACGTTTTGAGCTGTTACCGACGTTTTATATGCAAATGCGTATCTGGACTGTTATATAAAAAACAAAATACAATAATAATTACTATGTAATTGCCATTGCTTGAATGTTAAACAGAACAAATTTAACATTAACAAGCAAATGTTAAATCTATACTTATAATAAAAGGCTAACGAGACGAAATCTGAATCTGAGATATGTAAGAAAAAGTACTATGCGGACCTTTAGAATCGACTACAGAACACATGTTCTGTTCATGTCTGTCTGTTTATTAATTTATTTGCAGATCACGCAAAAAATACCGAACCGAATTCGATTAAAGTTTATCGTTATTTTATTATTATTTTCTGACATAATTTTTTTAAATTATTTCTTACCCACAATAGATTGTTTTATTTTTGTTTTGTTAAATTTAAATTTATTGTCAATATTTGTTACTGTCACAACATATGCATGCGGTGAGGGCCTTAAAAGCTAAATGCATTGATAATTGTTCGTAATATGTATTAAATTAATGTAATGTAGTTGCCACTGGCCATCCTTTTTGAATCAAAATCAAAATTTATTTATTCAATTTAGGCCCTAAGAAGGCGCTTATGAACTTCTAAAACACTACCACCGGTTCGGAAAACAATCCAGTCGAAAAGAGCCGGCAAGAAACTCGACCTGGTTCTTTTTTTTTTATAAATATAATATATATTATTTTTTTTGTCATATAAAAAATTATACAAATCGTAGTCTTAATAATGTTAGCGGAAGCACAGAGATGTGGGTTAATTCCAGACATCACTATCGTTCACGTAATGATCCGCTCTGTAATAACCTTTTGAGATTAAAACTTGCTTGACATAATACTTGAACTTATTGTCAGGTAAATCGGTAATGTTACTTGGGATTTTATTGTAAAACCGAATACTATTACCTATAAAGCTTTTATTAGACTTACTTAACCTAAAGCGTGGGACGGCCAACTTATCTTTACTTCTAATATTAAAATTATGACGATCATTCACTAGATCTAGCTTGTCTAAATTTTTACGAATATGCATTAAGTTATCGAAGATGTGTTGAGAGGGCAAAGTTAAGATATCATATTCTTCAAACTTGTTCTTTAGAGATTCGCGAGGTCCCATATTGTATATTGCTCGAACAGCTAATAATATATAATATATACATATATAATAAATAATAACAAAAAAATAGAGATGTCAGGCCGAGAACATAGGCAAATTGCAAATTGTCTTAATTCCAAGCGGGTAAAGTCGCAGGCACAGCTCGTATACTATATAGTGATATAGAATTTAAAAAATTTCAGCAACACAATTTTTATGGCCTTTATTTCGTTCTAATTTTTTAACTATCTTCGAATAATTGATGTCTCATGATATTTTGTTCTAATCTACCATCAACCGTTCCATCCATCCATTCAAGCAAAACACTGCTTTTTTTACACATTATAGGTTCAGTGCTTTGTCCACAATCTCACCTCATGTTAAGTGGTCGATGTGTTGTAGTATGGTAAACACACTAAGCCTAGGGGTACTGGACACAGGTCTCTCCCAAAGATCTCCACGACGACCGGTCTTGCGCCACCCGGATCCAGCGGATTCCCGCAACCTTCAACAAGTCGTCGGTCTACCTTGTGGGGGGGAAGGGTGTACACACTAGCTGCGTCTTTCATCAACCATTACTTACACTTATATTAATATCAATTTCGGGAACATCTCTCAAATCAGCTGCTTTTTCTGCCAAACTTTTCAAATCATCACAGCCGCATTCAGGTCTTTCGGCGAGTTGTATCAGCTCGAACAAATAATCTCTGAAAGCTGCAGAATTAACTGTATATATAATAAGTTTAATTTATATATCCCGTTATCCACTGATTATAGTTTTGCCATACAGCGGGCGGGCCTGGACGCGAGCGCGATATTTCTATAGACATAGAGCAGTGTGCGATCTCTTCTATAGTAAAAGCGGACTGGCGTCCCAAACCGCCCGCTATGTGGCGCAGCCATTATACTAACGCCTGCCAAAATTGATGTAAACACCTTCCTCTTAAGCCTATGTACACAGTTACTTTGACAAAATGTGTTTTATTATATAATTAATGTATAGTAGTGTAGACGTTAGTAAGCACAAAAAAACATTACATTTATTGTTAATATAATAAAATTAGTCAATTAAATAACTATTCAATAACCTATTAGCGAAGTAATATAAATATATATTAGTATTCCGATTATTTTCATTATCTAATTATTTTTCTCTGACTGATAACCTAAAAAAATTGCAATATGAAATTAATTCACAAAAAAATAAAATACTTATAAAATAAATCTAAGTGCATACAAAATATTATACCATATACTAAACCAAAATCTATATAATAAAATTTAAAATAAATCTATATTACAGAGCGTTTATTTCTAATTAATATTTTAATATATCTATTAAAAATTAAAAACTAAATCTAATCGGTATTATCAATCGGCCCATAAACAACTGTGCAGGTCATAAACAGCCGTGCAGACCATAATGAACAGTGCCTGCCATAAAGTTTTGAGATATGGACCCTCACTGTTTTCAGTTGAAATTAAATAAATAATCAACAGCACAGGCTTTAATCAGCTGTGCAGACCATAATCATCTGTGCGTGCCATAATCAAAAGCGCAGGTCATAATCAACCCTGCAGACCGTAATCAACGTTACCGATTATGATCAACTATGTAAATCATGATCAACAGTGTATGTCATAATCAAAAGCGCAGGTCATAATCGATATTAATAATAATAATATATATTTATTTCAGACAAAAGGCCATTTGGTTAGTGTACATAGAACTTAGAAACTAGTGTTAGTACGTACATCTACATTTCCATCAAATAATTATTTTTATAACGCCACAGTAGCATGTAGGCGTACCCAATGTATGGTACTGTATGGGACTGTCCCACCTGTCTGTTAAAGTATTTAAGATGCTGTTGATTGCAGATTATAATCAACTATGTAGATCAGAATCAACAGTGCAGGTCATAATCAACTGTGCACGCAATACTTCTCTATACAGGCCAAACTAAACCTACATAATGTAACTATTTATTTAAAACTAGCTGTGTGCCCGCAGCTGCGCTCGCTTTTCATATATTCTACACTGCGTTTTTTTTTTACATGGAACTGTAATTATTATCTTTTTAAAAAATTAGTACTAAGATAAAGTTAAAATATTTCTCATCAATTATAGCACTTGCCCGTTAAACTCTGTATTAAATCGGATTTTATTCAATTTTTTATTGGTTTTATTTTTTTTTACGCGGAACTCTAATTATTATCGAAAGTTAATAGTACTCTAAGTTAGTCGGAGTAACTTAAGCTATCTACCAAAGAATGTGGCGATCGGACCAGCAGTTCCGGAAATTACCCATTACAAGCAGACAATAATTTTAAAAATCGTATTTTTAGTATTGGTAACAATTTAGTAAGAAAAAAAAGTTTAACATTACAAAGAAACAGTTCAAATTTATTTATTAGTATAGATAATCTTTACTTATCGGATAAAATTTACTTACCGACTGATTTTATTAATTCAGATGGTTGTTGAAACATTGGCAATCCTTCATTTGAATTTAACTGTTTTTGTAGGGTTGCCATGGTGTCGATGTTTTCAGTCGTATACTGGTTTGTTTGGCTTTTCGTATCCACTATTGTATTGTAATGTGACGCAGTAGAGGGTACAGTCAAGGTGTGTGATGACGTATGGCCTTGTGGTGGCGCTGGTGTTGGGGCAGTTGTTGCTTTACCGTTAACTAATAAATCCGGCGTTGTTTGTTTTTTTCTTCTACCGCTAAAAATTGTAGACTTGAGAATTAACAAACTAAACTTCTTTACTAAACTAAAGATGCTAATTCCTCGCAGTTTAGTTAAGCTTTATGATAGTTTTTTATTAATATTATTAAGTCTAGACCGCACACTTACTTGATTTTATATATATGAGCTCTATAAAATTAAAGACGACAAAATAGGACAGTACTAGTAAACTGAGTTTGGTATAGCTATGTAAACCGATTTAAAAACACTTTACGATCAAAAACTGCTAAAACTATGATGATTTTATTTTTATTTTATAGGTCAAATTAACATTGATGCTATTGATTTTAAAAGATAAATGTATATTTTTATTTAAATACTAGCTGTCTGCCCGCGGCTGCACCCGCGTCTTATACATTCTACATTGCCTTTTAAATTTTATATACGGAACCCTAATTATGTTTCTAAAAAATGTATAGTACTAAGATACAGTAAAAATATTTCTCATAAATGATACGCACGTACCCGTAAAACCGTGCATTGCATCGGTTTTTATTAAAAACTTTTATGAGTTATATTTTTTTCGAAAATTAAAATGACCCTAAGTTACCCGGAGTAAGTTCAGCTATCTACTAAAGTCCCGTGAAAATCGATCCAGCCGTTCCGGAGATTACACATTACAAACAGACAAACAGAGAAAAAATTTAAAAATTGTATTTTTGTATAGGTATCATAATACATTCATATATATTTAGTAAAAAAAAAATTACAATACAAACGGACACTTAAATTGTATTTATTAGTATAGATATCTTCAATTGTACCCCATTGATAACACCCAAACCCGAAAACTCCAGCTTACAGAATACGGTAGGCTGATTCGAATCTATATCGATCAACGAAATATTCGACCCAACTATCATGTTATAGTACTTACATAAAATTTTAGACTTAAAAACTTAAAGCTAAAAAAAAACAAACAAATTTAGCTCCAATCCAAACTGTAATTAGACCCCTCAAAACTGCGTAAAAAGGTGAACCTGTAACATAATACTAGAATAGATATGATTTTTTTTACTTACCTGCTGTACCAAGATTTAGTTCATGCGTGAAAGCCATCACGTTTAGAGCTGAGGATAAAGCCGGAGCTACCCCGTTACCAGCTTCTCCGGATAGAATAACATCAGTGGACGCAACACAATCTGGAGGTGGTAGCGGTGCCCTCCTCCTAATCAAAAGTAAACATTAAACACTGTTTTTATAACATGACTAGCTGGTGCCCGCGGCTCAGCCCGCGTGTGTCATATGTTCTTTAGGTGTGAGTGAAAAAGTGCATATAACATTCCATTTATACCTAACCTAAAGAAACAAGTGAATGAAGGAAAATGAGAGTCTTTTGTTTGTATTAACTAGCGGAAAAAATGTATATATAAATAAATTTAAATAAAATGGAAAGGTCGATGAAAACCAAATATTAAAAAAAACGATTATTGAATCGATTAAAATTTAAGCTTGTTGAATCGATTCACAAAAACATTAAGGCCCAAAAGATCGATCTTTCAAACTAATAAAGTAACGATTATTATCTTTCTATGCTTTTTGTTTTCTATGATATGATGATTATCTATACAAAGATAGCAAAAATGTTGGCAAAGATAACAGTTCAGCTTCATTTTTTTCTTAGTAGGAAAGTATTCTTCTTTTTTGTTTAGTTGCCATTGTCGACATTTAGTGCTGTCAATAAAAAACTAAAACAGTTTTTGCAATAAATGATGATTAAAGTCTAATTTCGACCACTGGAAGAATACTATTTACGAATAAAAAGTCAAATAAAACAAGTTGGAAAAAGATTGATCTGTTACACCTCAATTTTTGTGAATAGCTTAAAAAATCGATTTTTTTTAAATATGTTTTTCCCATCCCTACTTATGCGACCGATGACCTCGGCCGCCGGCCATACCCTGTCCGCGGTCCGGCACGTACATGTGTTAACAACAATTCATAGTAAAACAAAATTCATAGTAGACAGTTTCAAGGGAGTTATACTATTATATTAAACTACCAACTGTGCCCGCGGTTTCGCTCGCGTGAATTATGAAATGAAGGCCACTATTTTTTTATAACTTTTATTCAATATGAAGATAAACTGGAACCCGATAATATTATTGTAACTTTATCTAGTTTATTTTTATACAGATTAATTTTCATACATACACATAGATGCTATTTAATGTAACTATAAT
This sequence comes from Samia ricini, assembly GCA_014132275.2. Lineage (NCBI taxonomy): Eukaryota > Metazoa > Arthropoda > Insecta > Lepidoptera > Saturniidae > Samia > Samia ricini. The sequence goes on from AP028158.1 coordinate 14,176,022, forward strand.
AAAAGTATATATGCCATAAAATATATAACCAAACAGGATAACATACTAACGATTTTTTGACGACGGTCTTTATAACTTTTTAAAATAATTTTGAATTAAAGTAAATTGCTTTAGTGATATTCGAGTTATAAGCCAAGGACGAACATACGGCCGAGACGTAAGTTTTATATTCCAGGATAATACGTTCCAAGGATGAAAATTGTATAATCTTTGCTACAGCCATCAATCAATCAATCAATCAACCGATAGACGTCCACTGTTGGTCATATGTCACCTTCAATAAGGGAGGGATTGGCATAATCGCCACGCTTGGCGGGCGGGTTGGCGATCGGAGTAGGTGTTTGTGGTACTCAGAGGATGCTGCTGCCCATCCCCTGTATATCCCATGTAAATTTTATAGGTTAAAATTTAGTTCACAGTACTTACGGCATAGGCGCTTTCGTTGGGGTAGATATAGACGCCCTTCCCCACATAAGTCTTCTTAATTCTTCACCACTAATTCCTCTTCTTCGCAACTCTGCTATTGTTACTTTACCAACGTGCTGTAAATGAAAATGGAGGCGTTTGACAACTCTATATCCGGTTATTAGGGTTGTCGAAACTCACACGTTTAAAAATACATGAGTCAAGAGTACTTATCAGTACCTTCCAGTTGGTTAAAGCATCTTTCTTCTGTTTAGCCCGGGTTTTCGCTTTGCTTTTGATGACCATGACAGCTCTCTGTTCATATCGAGGGTCATCTGATGGCCCTAATCCTATAGAGTACTCTTGTAAATATCTGTGAGCGTCTTCCTGAGCCATTGATCTTTCTAAGGACACTACGATTTTAGCCCACTGAAAATTTTACGTGGAAATTTAAAACACCTACATTTTGAAGAGAACAACCATTTAATGATATTATAAAAACTCGTCTATAACTACAAACATAAAATATCGGTTGTTAAACAAAGTTTAACGAATGTATTGAATTGTTTCATCTTTGCCTATCTGTGTATTATAAATAATAGATATAGACTGCCATACGTTATATACAGCCATAGTAAAGCTGGTGGCGCAATCATACTGTGACACCCTAGCAGGTCGGACTGGGCCGCGACGCGGTGCTTGGTGCGACGCGGTGCTTGCGAAAGCCACCCCGTGTCGCCCCCATCCCAAATGCGGCGGACGGCCCCGGGGGGTTTTAGTGGGTATTTCCGGGCGCCTGACGCCCGGGTGAGTCCCACACTGGCACGGAGCTCGTCCCTCCGTGCCTCCTTACCTATTGCATTGGGGGACTCCGGTCTCACTAATGCAATAGGTAAGGGTAGTGCGTAAATGCATTTCCCCCCGTAAAAAAAAAAGAAAGGTCGGTCTGGGCCGGAAGGGCCCGGGTGGCTGACCACAACCCCGGGCCCCGAGACTAGATGATGGTACATCTACTATCTACCATGGGATACTATCGGAAAATAATGAGATACACAAATTGAGATAAACAGAATATAAAATTTAATTATCAACGATGTAATAAATTATTAGGTACGGACAAAAGCACATCAGAGCATCTAAAAATTATAGTTCGTTTATAGTAATACGCTATAATGATACACGCCTAAATAAGTTCATTTGATTAAAAGTTATTGCCGTTCAGAAAAAAACTAGCCTCAGGGCGTGGCTCGCTCAGGTTCAACCATTTTACGATTTTTTCTATTTCATTTCTCTCTAATTGTATGATCGAACAATCTGATCTAGTTTTACATTTAGGTCGTAAGAGCTGGGATCTAGCCTGCGCGGTCTTCATATCCTACGGTTGCCGCAAGCCATGCCGTTGGGGGACAGTGCAGGCTGGGCCCGGCTGGCAAATGTCACCCGTATGCGATCTACAAGTCCTAGGTGTTTCATATTACAAATAGAGACTTCAATTTTATTTATTTGTCTAGATTGGTTTTTCGTAAATAAAGTTGGACACAATTATGTTTGCGATTCGATATATCAACAAGCTATTAATGATAATAAACGAATCTGGAGGAACAGTTCCGTTAACTAAACGTTTACCCTCTCTTTGGGTTCTCTCCCTTTTTATAACAAAAGTGTCGATCGAACATTTCGGTGCAGTTCGGTGCAAAAACTTCCAAATTAGTCTAACTAAACTAAGTTTATATGTTATATTTGAGGATACTCTTAAGAGCTACTAATGAAACGACCGAGTTCTAGGACAGCTGGTTTATTACTACTCGAACATGGGTGCGCACGGCGAGTCGCCGCGCGTACCTACCGCGTACATATTAACAAACACTGCACTCCTCCCCCATTAATTCGAAATCCTGTTATACAAGGAAAACAACTAATTAATAACATAAACTAAAAATACTTTTTATAGTCTACAAATACTTTTGGTCTCATTGACCGACCAGGCTGCATATCGTTCTCAGCCGCACTGTCTAAAACGTTTTTGTTGATTCTAGTGTCAATAGATTGTACATTAGGAAAGTTTGGTTCATTACACTCAGTAGGCAATCTGTTAGCTGTGATCTCATCACTAGCCTCTTCCCGTTCATCGCCGCCCCCACTCTCCTCCCGCACTTCATCTGATACAGGCAACTGTAATGACCCGGTGGGTAACGGCATGGATTCTACGGTACTGGATGTCGATATCGGCGCTGGTAGTAGCACGCCCGATGGTGGCTTAAATGAGGGCGGCGGTGACTCAGAGCTCAGCCGTGATGTTGATTGTACCGGTCGCACACATCTCGTCGAGCCGGGCCGGTCCCTCACCGACGCACTTCCAGCAAAATCAACATCACTCACATTAATGTCTGTTTTAGACTCTGTATACTTCCTTATTTGATCTAAATGTCTGATACATGGATTAACACAATTTTCAAATTTAATATGAAACATTCTATTCCCTGTAACGTTCGTAATGATTCCTTTCATCCAACTAGCCTTTCTAGCCGTAAACCATCTTGCCCATACTTTTTCTCCTATTTTAAATTGTCTAGACTTACAGAGTTCTTTATGAGATGCAACTTCATTATTTTCTAGGTTTGATGGTAAAACTAAATCTAATCTGGTTCTTAAATGACTTCCAAACATTAAACTAGAGGGTGTAACGCCTGTAGTGCAATGGACACTATTACGGTATTCAAATAAAAAACCCAACAATTTGTCTTTAATAAGGCGAGGATTGAAAATATTAGATTTATTTTGTTCTATAATACATTTGAGCATTTTTCGGCAAGTTTTTAACTGAATTTTCAGCCTGGCCGTTGCTAGCTGGATGATAAATTGGTGAGTTTAAGTAATTAATCCCGTTATTTTTACAAAATTGTTGGAAATCTGTGGAACATATCTTAATATCATTGTCCGACACGATTTCGTTAGGTATACCGAAAGTTGAAAATAATTCCTTTAATTTTAATATTAATTCACTAGTGGAGGTGCCGCAATTCATATGAATACATTCTAACCATTTACTAAATGCATCTACAACAATAAGATAATGGACCGTTTGCCCTACAGACATATAATCTATATGAATACGGTGCCAGGGGCCCGGCAGGCGCGGCCAGGATGAGGGCGGCGCACGAGAAGGCAAGCTGTGCTGCCCAGCGCATACGTTACAGCTTCCCACCACTCGCTCGATGTCATCGTCAATACCCGGCCACCATAATCGACTACGCGCCGCGCTTTTCGTTTTAACTATACCAAAATGTGCACAATGCAATTCCTCTAACATACGTTCTCGAAACACCGTCGGTATTACAATTCTATGCCCACGAAATAAACAACCACTTATAACTTCTAAAACTGTTTTACACATAAAAAAGGGTCTCAAGTACTTACAAATAATCTTACGTGGCCAACCCTGTTGCATATATCTAATAACAGTTTGAATAACTCTGTCGTTAGCCGTTGCGCATTGTATTTGTTTGAACGAAACCGGTTCTTGAGTAGCATTCATAAACAAAACAGTTTTAGGTAGTTCCTCACATTGTTTGTTATCAACTGACTCATTCGGCTCGTAAGTCAACGGCGCCCGGGAAAAATAATCTGCGACTACATTATTTTTATTATTACTTGACATAGATACTAAACTCATATTAAATTTTGCCATGAAATCTCGCCCCAACAATGGTGGACCACCTTCAGTAATTACATAAAACGATAAAGTTCGTTTTATACCGTTGTAATAAACCTCACAATTGAAATAACCTAAAGGCGACACCTTATGTTTAGTATAAAGACAAAAAACTATATTCGACTTAATTAGATTGTACATTTTAAAATTGTCATTATAAAATTGCTGTGATTATGACACTACGTCCAGCACCACAATCTAATTCCATTGAATAAATGTTATTATCTATAGACACATTCACTTTGATGGGGTCATATTGAACGCACCTGAAACTGTAAAGGTCACATTCCTTGCACTTGTGTCCGTCGCCTTCGTCAGCGTCCATATTTTTTAACGAAACTTTCGCGACTTTTTTTGGCACTGCACACTTTTTTAAGATGACCTTTTTCCCCACACATTAAGCACTTGTAATCTTTAAAACGGCACTTTTCTACGGAATGACCCTTTAACCCGCACACTACACATCGCGCGGCAGCTGAGGCCGCCGCTTGCGACGGGCCCGGCCCGCTCCGCTCCCGCCGCTCGCCAACACGGTACACGTTCTCTTGTTTAATACACTGCTCACCACCATCGCTGACATAAGCTCTCGCTGCACGCGCACACGCTGCCTCCTGAGCTATTTCTACAGCTTTTGAAAAAGTCAGGGACTTCGAATCTTGTTCGAATAACCGATCTCTTTCTGGGCCTACCTTCAGACCTAAAATAAATCGGTCACGTAGCAATGTATTTAGTTCTGTACCGAAATCACAGTGTACGGCTAGTCCCCTCAAACGCGCCGCCCAGTCTTCGACTTTTTCACCGTCCATCCTGATCGCATCATAAAATTTTGCCCTATCGGCAAATGTTGATCTCTTCGGTTGAAAATGTCCGTTGAGTACTTGAACCAGCTCAGACCACGGTATTGTTTCTATCTCATTAGGATGTACCAGGTTACTCACAAGCCGGTACGAATCATCTGATAGATGTGCGATGAGAACGGAACACCAATTCTCATTTTCAATGTTATTTAGTTTTAAAAAATTTATCAATTTCTTGTAGAATACTTGCCAGTCTTGGCTTTTAAAGTCGAATTCACTTAAATTCCCGATGAAACGATACATTTTTTTTTTTTAATTTTGCACTTGTGGGTAAGCTTCTCGTCGCCAGTTGTTATATTTGAGGATACTCTTAAGAGCTACTAATGAAACGACCGAGTTCTAGGACAGCTGGTTTATTACTACTCGAACATGGGTGCGCACGGCGAGTCGCCGCGCGTACCTACCGCGTACATATTAACAAACACTGCATTATACCGTTGGTAAATACTCGTAATATGTGATTTATTAATTTTTTGTTATTATAACATGAAATATAATTATTGTCGTGTGGTGCCGGCTAATAATATTATCAGTCCATATCTTCCCGTGGGTCTTGTAAAAGGCGACTAAGGGATAAATCAGAGGATGGACAGCAGCATCCTCTGAGCACACAAACACTGCCATCGTCAACCCGCCTGCGAAGCGTGGCGATTATTTAATTCCTCCCTTTTTGCGAGAGCAAGTCCAGCAGTGGACGTCTTTCGGTTGAATCAATAATTTTAATAGATCTTACCTGCTTCACCCATTCCTTTTCCGATTGCTCTATGACATGTGCGTATGTGTTCCCCATCATTGCGATAAGCATGTTCAACAGTAATATAGGGACAAACACCATAAAGACCGTGAATACGGTCTTTGATAAATTTGGGTATGTTGTTTGCCCGAGGTCCGAATACTACGGATAAATTCATGAATTCATTCAAGATTTCTCAAATTTCAGTATTATTGGTAACAATAGTCCAAATCCAAGGATCCAAATTTACTTGGCAATCGATTATTTGGTATAGAAGACTTTAGGCACCTACTGAAGTTATTTGATCAATCTTTGTTCATTTATTTAATAAGGGCTATCAACGCTCAGTTAAATTTTCACTTGAAGAAGAAAATATGTTAGACATTTTATGCAGGTTTGTAAAAAAAATAGCATAAGTTAAATTTAAACAAAAATCAAATGGCAACTGTACGAAATATAGCACATTAAATTAAATCTATACCTATAATAAAAGGCTATCGAGACGTAATATCTATATTGAAGATATTTACGGAAAAATACTATGAGGGGATTCAGAATCGACTACAGGACACATTTCGATAGTTAAAAAAAAAATGTTGTCTGTCGGTCTGTCTGTATGTTTTTTAATTTGTTCGCCAATAAGGCAAAAACTACTAAACCGATTTCGATGAAAATTTCTATGAAATATATTGCATCCAGACCGAGAACCTAGGTAAATTGCAAATTGTCAGAATTCCAATTCAAAAAAATTAATAAAGTAAAAAAAATTAAAAATTAAATTATTTATCGTCTCTTAACATTTTTAATGTTGCTTATTAAGATATTATGTCTACAATAGTAGATGTTTTTGGTAGTGATTGGGAGGTACAGGATACCTATCACTTGTAGAACATTAATAAAATCTTTATTCAAAGGCGAAACCTTAAATATATTATTATTATTCGGAAAGGGGCTATGCAGGCTTAAACAGTCCTGTATTACTGTGACCTATTCAGATCTATTGTGATCTCCCTTATAACGAAACCTTAACAATAAGGACAAGGAATATTGTATGCACGTTAATATAACTTACGCTATAATCGCCCAGAGTAATCTGGAACAGAGCCATCCACGTACTCGTGTAACTCGAATATAAGGTTGACTGTACATTAGGAAAACCTGTACCCACATTAATACTCTATCAAATATTAAGCAAATACACACTGGTTATTAATTCATAATTGTCTTTTTAGGGTGTGTATTGATTTTTTTATTAGATTACCTCTCAAGATACGAATCGGTGTTATGCTCAACCATAAGGAACCATATGAAATTATTGAATTAAAAGGAGACATTCAACACTAATGCGTAATTTACCAATAGAGGAGTTGTTGGAGCGATGTTGGACTGTAATGTTGTGGTTCTTGTTTTTAATTAATTAACTTATAGTATATAACTCTTGGGTGCGCACGGCCGAGGATCGACTGAGTGACGTCACTTGGGAGAGGCCTATGTTCAGCAGTGGACTAACACAGGCTGAAGAAGTAGTTTTTTTTTTGTAACCTAGCTAATGCTGTTAACCGGAAGGGCCTTTACAGCTTCACCGAACTTTGAGGGCGAGTGCTGAAGGCACTCAGCCGCATAAGGTAGCTAGCTCAAGGGTTCGAACCTCGGCTTGGCCGCTACCTGAGTATGAAAACTCCCGCGGAATTTTTATCCTAGCGTGAAGAAGTAGAAGAATGTAACTCTATTTTATGTAATTTTGGGGGTGTTTGCGTGATATAGTTTCGTTGTTATGTACAAGTGCAGTGTATAGAAAATAATGATACAGAGTACGCATTCTGAAATCTCCCAACAACTCCCTTGGTACGCTTGACAAATGCCCACCACTTTGTTGGGCATTGAAGATGAAGATTAATAAAATAATACGAATATTGTAAAATAACTACAGGCTCAATAGGTCTAGACCCCAGGGCTGTTAAACAAGTTAATAAGGAGAAGAATTCAAACATACAGTGCATGTGGTAGGGAGTTCTAAATCCCTGTATTTATATGAGCGACTACACAATTTCATTCCCTGATTGACTAAATAATGTTGATTGGAAGAGCCTTAACAGCTTCGTCGAGCTTTTGAGGCGAGGGCGTAGTCCACTCAGCCGGGAGAGTGGTAGTTAGCGCAAGAGCACAAAAGTGGTACGGACCTCGGTTTGGGCTGCAACCATAGACGTAAATTCCGAGGAATGGTCTCTTACCCTACATGTGCAGAGTGCAGGATTGTGGGGAGCAATGTAATGCGTGTTATAATAGTGTATGACAGTGTTAACTGTATCACGCTGGTTACGGATTTAGAAGTTGGTTATCGGGGCATGCCCTAGGTCGCTGCCGGAGGCGGTCCCAGGGAGTGACTACACACCCGACCAACACCCGATCCGCTCCCAATCTATGAAGCTGATCAAGTATTACATACATGTAAGCCATTTTTGACACCACTCGCTTGTCAGCAATAATAAGGAAAACCCAAGAGGGGGTTTGCTCATGATTAATATTGACATAAAAACGGAAAATTAATTAAATAAGTACATATCACGTAATAAATGTATTGCACATTACTTACTTATGATTTTGAATTGTGACAAGGAATTTATCTTTCGTCTTTCGTCACCGATAAGATACAGTAAGACAGATAGTCCGTAGATAATGCACTGATGCGGTGGTGGCATTAGTAATATGCATGTGGATAAAGGGAGAGGCATAGGAAACGTATCATTAAATGCAGATAATACAATCCACTATCCACCAGAGTATACCTTTGTACAAGAAGTAGAAGGATTGTGAGAATCCAAACAGTACGATGCAGTAAATGATTCCGAAAGTGAACATGTCCCCGGTGATCATACTGTAAATCATCGTCACGAATGGTCCAGTCAATTTCACTGCCCTAGAATATAAATGCTGTTGATGTTATCACATTGCGGTAAAACATTGTAAATGGTTTGGAAATTATAACTTTGCTCGATACACTTAAAAATAATATTTTAGTTTATTAATATTATAGGTGTGGAATTAACATGACACAAATTAGCTCAAGCGTGTTATCCCCGAAGGGTTAGGAAGAGGTGAAATAGCGAACTACACCACCCACATTCCGCCGAGCTTCATTCCGTCCCAGATGTGAAAGGGAGCGAGCCTGTCGCCATATCGGGCACAAATTCCAAACTCCGGGGTGATAATGAATAGAAAAACCCAATATCACTTGACCCGACCCGGGATCGAACCCGAGACCTCAGAACAACAGTCGTACCGTAATACAACTACGCCACCGAGGAATTAGCATTTAGAATTAGGAATTAGCACAGTAAATAACAATTTAAAAAAAAATTTAAAGCGGAATTTGTCAATTATTATCATTCTAACTGTTTAATTAAAAAAGACATCACTCTCTATTTCTGTGTTACCATATATTATTATACTACGGTGGTCTACAAATTATCAGCAATAGCAAAAATGAAAAGAAACATGAAATAGTGTCTCACCCCGCAAAGAACATTAAAAGAAACCAGAAGCCGGGTAACAAAAAAATCAGCACTGCCTCCTCCACCATAGTCTGCTGCAGTAACCGGGCCGGTATGCACGCCAACAACAGTATATTTGACGATAGAAAAATAAACTTTGCCGGTTCATGGATCTGGAAAGATTATGCAGCCTTATTGTAGACTAACCGGTGTCCGCCTGCTTTGCTTGACCTATTATAGATTCACGTCACCAATGCTATTACGTATCGTATACTACGATAAACTATGTGAAAATGTATATAATTATTGCTTGGAACCCGAATAGATCTAAGAACCAGACAAATGTTTTATGTTAAATGTTATGTGCATAATTTCAACAAATAAATTATACAGACATTAAAAAAAACAATATTTCCAAACTTTCTAGTTTCCACTTCTGTCGGCAGTCCCCAAGGCTGCCTAGTTTTTTTTTATTCGAGTTCGACAAAATGCATACACTTCATCTATTGCTAAATAATGTACGAGTATAGTTCAAGAACTATAAACAATAACAACTCGTATAGACGGTATCATCATCACGGCCAGTGGTAGCTCTGTTTTGTATACTCGCTGACGCGACGTGGTTCGACGTGTCATCATCGCGGGTTTTTGTACGGTGGTCATGAAGCCAATGGGTTCTCGAATGGTGGTTACCACGTGCCGGGAAACGCAGCGTGGATAGGCCCCCAACAAAATGGACCGATGACCTATTGAAGTTGATGGGAAACCGCTGGATGCGGGTGGTGCAAGACTAATCGTTTTGGGATCTGTAAGGTAGGACCATCAGTGGACGTTGTTCAGTTGCTAGCTTTCTCCTCTTGATTAGTCAAGTTATTCGGATTGTTGATGATCCCAAGCTAATATGCGGCCTTGTACCTTGGAATTCGTAGAGGGGTTGGCTCTCTTTGTATATTCTACCATATGTACAAAGGGGAATGCCCTGAACTTTTTAATGCCCTCGTCGCCGTTCCAAACTCGCACCTTATATCGTTGGCTGGCTGCTCATCCCGACATTCTTAAGCCGAAACGGTACAACACAAAGGTACTCTAGTACTTTTTTGCGTTGTGGAATGGGTCTCCCAGCTCGGTTTTCCCTGAGTGCTATGACATGGCTTCAAGAAGATACTGAAACCACTCTGCATGATCGGCAACGCAAGAGTATTGCCTCTAATGTTGTAGTTGTCCATAGGCGACGGTAACCATTTACCTCTAGATAGGCAGTTTTCCTGTTTGCTGCCCTTTTTCATAAAAAAATGATGATTAACAATAGTTGCAACCCAGTCGGGCCCGAAATCCCTGTAGCCCCTACCTATTAAAAGATGCATATACTAATATAAATAAATTACTAAGATTTATTACGCACCAGTTGCTTTATGTAAGCGACGACACCCTGATTCTTGATCTCGTCTCCCTGCTGAAGTATGATATAGCATAATGTGCTGAGAATTGTGCCCAGTTCACTGGCTAGCCTGACGCCACTTCTCACATCAGACACTTCAAGTCCCCAGTTCGGGTGGGCATCAGCCTCAACGCTACTATGCCTTAGATATACCGATACTGACAAAAGGAGGAGATGCAGCATCAAAATTAAAAGACGTTTTAGAAATTTGGTCTGAAATAGATGTATTTGCAGAAATGTAACACACAAAAAGCTATGTTAAGTGTTATACATAGAAGTAGATAAATAGATAGAGAATAAGTGTAGTACAGATGATCTACCTATCGTCAAAATTTGACAATAATCATTATTGATCATTTGAGGATTGTAAATCTGTTCCCAAAAGTTTTTATTGACCTTTAATAGCTATACTAAACAATAAACATCGCTTGACAAACAGAGTAGAAATAAGAAATTGTTTAGTCTATGAGTGGGAGAAGTTAACATTTGAATTTTAAACTGAAGATATTATAGAATAGCACAATTCCATCTAGGCCACTATCTCCCAAATAGTATATACATCAATATATCCATTTAGAAGTTGGATATAAATTTGTAAGAGTGGTGATTCTAAGCACAGAAGAAAATAAAAAGATGATTTTGATAATAAACGTAAATAAATTTATTCTGGATAAGTACTGCTGGCATAAGCTAGAAAAAGAAGTAATAATAGTGCTTCCATGGTAGAATCCTGCATACCTTGCTTAAGAGTATACACCGTTGACAACAAATTAAAAATAAAACAATATCGTCACTCCGTATTCCCCCGTTTACTTATGCAAAAATGGACCGATTTTAAAACTTTTTAAACTTTCGCATTTTGTACTCATTTTTTATTAATGTCTGCGGGTCTAAAGCCCGACTTGTTTAATTTCTCCACATACAGTGAGTGTAGTGTGCCAAAATATAATTAATGACGATAAACAGACAAGGGTAGTTTCTAATAATTACTCCGCTGACGTAGACACCGCAACACCTTAGTCGTTACGTGACCGCGGCCCATGTAACCAGAACGTCGAGAAATTAAACAAGTACGCGTTCTAGATCCAAAGACATTAATAAAAATTGGACCAATTTTAATTTTTGTCTCAATTATAAAATAATAATGATCTACGAATCTTTCTTTCGCTTTTTTTGTTTTTATTCGTCAAATTTATTTAACGCACGACTGAAAACCGACTGTAAAATTTTTCTCATTTTCGAATACTCCTAGTTTCTATATTAATTATTTAAGGGAAAAAAAATAACGTACAGGGGTTATAATGGTGGGCATATATCACATGGTATAAAAACATTTACTATGTTAAAAATGAAAAAAACAAAAAATAGTAAAAAAAATTGTAAAATCATTAAGCCATATTTGAAATACATACATACCCTAGCAAATGTTTTCCATTTCTCCTCTAACAGGCGCTGTATGATTCCACCATCCAACATGTTTAAATGCTCTTGCTTTGTACCATTTAAAATAATAAAAAGCGCAGAGTTCCAGTCTAGAAGAAAAAACATGGATACAACACCATGGTCCATACACAAATTAAACCAAGTATCAGGTTTAGCTCTGTAATCTTTTTACGTTATGTATTTCCGATACTCACTCGTCCGCCCGTCAGGCAGCAACGTGTCCAAAGCGTTCAATGGGTAAGCGGAACAAGTTATATTGGAGTATCTCCAGAACTCTCTCGCGGAAAGTTCCAGCATCTCCCGAAACACGGACGCCCGGCCTAATTGACACGCGAGGGTGAGTGGCGTGAACCCTGCACGGTTCATACGACCATTACTGGCCGGTACCTTTGGATGACGGAGAGCATAACCGAACATGTCCTGGCAATATAATCGTTTTTTTTTATAAATATTATAATACATAAGATCTATGCATGTTAGGGTGCTTAAAAAATTTTGATCTTTGCGGGAGACCTATGTCCAGCAATGGACGTCTTTCGGTTGAATGGATGGATGGATGGGATGGCGTCCGACTTTCGCGAGGGCTTTTTTCTTATTCACCTCAAGCATTTGGGAGGGTAAGAAAAGAAAAAAACATTTTTTTTTAAAGCATTCTAGTTTCCTAGTGATTGTTGCCGGTATCTTAACTCTTATCTCTCTTTTTTATCTCATCTTCGTCTCTTCCTAAGAAAAGTATCGGTCGAACACCTTGTCCGTGTAGCTCCCAATCCACCCATTCACCAAACGCGCGGTAAGTAACTTCGTTACAATAAGAATTTATATAAAATTTTTTTTTTTGTATATCTTTAATATTTCAGAAAGAGAAAAAAAAACTTGCTTAAAAATTTGATCCAAGATAAAATATAAATAAAATGACAAATTATTCTAAGATTTATTTCTTCTTATTTATGTATTTATTTAAATTAAAAGTTCACAGCACGTATAAAATAAACAGAAACTAAACCGATACATAAAATAAAGAGCCAAAAATGAATTTATCACTATTTAAAAACTAATTATAAGACTATGTTTACATGTGTCTATGTATGGTGTGTGCGTGTGTATATGTATGTTTGTCGATATGTTTATGTAGGGATATATGGCTGTGGATAAATTTTGTGTTATTTGTTTACTAGAGAGATTTTAATTTGGTTTCTAAAAGATATATTTTTATTATGAAGTTAAATAGATCTATAGATCTTCTTACTTAATAACAACCTGTGAATTAAATTAATCTGCCAATGTCACGTGGGTAACTTTATATTTTTAATCTTGCGTCAACCTTTCTAATCTCTACCAAAACGGAGGCCTTTTTATCAAAGCTTTCCATCGAGTTTTCGTGGCACCTCAAAATAAACGCTTCACGTTATTATTTTGAATACACTTCCCTTGTGCACATTAACTAAACTATAACACGCAAAACGCCACCAAAATTACATAATACAGTTTCAAATACACTACTTAATGAATTAAAGACAATAACTGCTACATTACAGACTGAGATCCTGCCAAAAATTCCCAAACATTTATTTCCGAATATTTTTAGATATAGGGAAGTTTCATTTTTTACTACAAAGTTGAAACGAATCCCCCTAAAAACTCACCAGCTTATCACAAACGACAACCATGTGTAGAATCATATTTCCAAAAGAATCTTGGGCATCAGGGTCTGCTCCTGAATCAAGGAGCAAGTTATAAACAGCTTCGTTGGCGCAACAAGCTGCCCAAGCTAGCGGATACTCGCCCAAGTAAGCTAAACCCTCATAGTTAGTCTGACGAGACGGTGGTACTCTTTGCTGGTCGCGTGGTAAAAAGAAACTACCTACGAAAATTTAAATAAAATGATTACAAGTTATGACGTCGAAAGTAACATAAAATTTGTTGTTAATGTAAGTTTAATTTTCAGTCATAATTGTTTTTACTTAGGAATTTAGAAATATAAATACTAACAAACATCTTTTAAAATTAGCCTTCACTACCTACATATCGATTTAAAAATCTGATTGGTCGCGGTCTCGCGGCACTACAGTCGTATCGATCATTTCATTGGTAGATTCATTCAGTGAACGTTACTCTCCGTTACACCAGTTTATGTTGAATATGTTTGTAGTCGTTTGTATAAATTTTTCCGTGAATTAAATTTTAAATAATACATTACAATTTTTATTTTGAAAATGTAAGGAGAAATAAATATTGAATCAATACTGTCAATACAAATTACTGATTTGTTAAAATTTATTTCTTTATTTACTTTTCACTAGCTGTATGCCCGCGGCTGCGCCCGCGTTTGATATACTATTCACTGTGCTTTTTTTTTATACGGAACCCAAATTATCGTCAAAAACAAAAATAGTCTAAGTTACGCGGAGTAACTTCAGCTATCTACCAAAAAGAATCCTAACAAAATCGGTCCAACCTTTCTGGAGATTAACCGGAACAAACAGACAGACAGAGAAAAATTTTAGTAAAATATTTATTTAGTTAAAAGTTGTTAAACAGACACTTCAATTTTATTTATTTGTATAGATTAAGAGTAATTAAAAATGTCCTACCAATGGCTCTTTGACTAACATCGGCACCCGATTCAACTAAATCTTGGACGAGTTCATTGTTGCTATATGCGATGGCCAAGTGTAAGGAGCTGGCACCTGAAAACTCATAAATAAAGACATTTAAAGCACTTTTATCATAAAAAAACACTGTCTCTATAATCTAGCCCAAAGAAAAATTAAGCCACATCTTCCAAGCTTGTAATTGAGATCACTGAAGCTATAACATACCTAAATATTCTTCACCTTCAACTACGTCCAATGATAATTTAGGGAAACATTTCACTAATGTTCTCGCTAATCGTGTGTGAATCTAGAATTGAAGAAAATATTAATGAAAAAATATGGCTCAATGGAAATTTGGTCGAATTTTATAAAGAGGCTGAGCTTTTAAAAATCTATTGCTATCGCGTTGAGTCCCAAGCAAAGATTTATAAAGAGCGAAAGGGTCAACTGTAGCACGGGGTGATATGCAAAATACGTAAAGTCAATTCCTAATTTTATGGCAAAATAGACGAAATCATCGCTTTGTATTCCCCTGTTTCATCTTCTAAAACTGATTTTAATTTTTCTTTCAACTATAAAATAAGACAGACTTTGGCTATGCCTCAATCTTTTGCTTTTTTTTTATCATCACA
This sequence comes from Samia ricini, assembly GCA_014132275.2. Lineage (NCBI taxonomy): Eukaryota > Metazoa > Arthropoda > Insecta > Lepidoptera > Saturniidae > Samia > Samia ricini. Next base: position 14,191,327 of record AP028158.1, read on the forward strand.
ACTAACTCTAGAAATTCATGTCAGTGCTAAGGATGCCTTCAAAATAAAGGTTTTCATTCAAAATCAAAATCAATAATTCTTTATTTTATTTGGGCCCTGAGAAGGCGTTTATGAACGTCAAAATATTATTACCGGTGAGGAAAACAACCCAGGCGAGAAGAGCCGGCAAAAAACTTGATCTGGTTTTTTACATGTTTTTTTAAATTTATTAGTAAATTATACAATTCGTAATAACAATAAATGGTTTTAGCGGAAGCGCAGAGAGGAGTATCACACCCAGACAAAACTATTAATTCACGTAATAAATGGTTCACCCTGTAATAACCTTTGGACATTAAAACCTTAAATTTATTGTCCGGTAAATCGGTATTACGATTTGGAACCATGTTATAGAACCTGTCACTATTACCTAAAAATATTTTATTAGACTTACTAAGCTAATTTGTGATTACTTATGGTATTAAAATTATGTCGTCTGTTTGCTGCTTGTTTAAATTTTTGCAGGCGTAGATAAAATTATCAAAGATTTATTGGCAATGTTAATATACTACCGTATATTCCTTCAACTAATTATTCAGTGATTCGCAAGAACCCAAATTATAAATGGTTCGTACTGCACGTTTTTGTATTAAAAATATGCTATCTATGTCAGCTGGTGATCCCCATAGCAAAATGCCGTATACATCAAGCCATAAAAGTAGATAAGCAAAATAGACCAACCAACCTAGCATTAGCAACATCTTTTAATTGGCGAATTTTACGAACTGCAAATGCAGCTGGGCTTAACCTTCACGCCAAAGTTTTTAAATTTCAGAACTGAACCTTCAAAAATGAGTATAATTCAAAATTTTCTATGTCCCCTTTAAATTTAAAGAAATAAGAGTGAAGCGTTAAAATAGTGTAGGCGGTACATTTGTTAATCTGTCTCTGGAGTGCAGTCTTTAGACGCGAAATACGTACAATGAAAAGATGCTTCAGACCATCTATTAAATCTTACCAACTTCAAAATTTTAAAATCGATTTATTAAATCACTGTTATGGACAAGGACAGTAATGCTACTCTTCGATAATGTTGCCTTGTGCAAAAAAGTTGTATTATTCAAAAACGTTAATATGTGTTTTATATGTATTATTTTACCTTAGTGTCACATATTATGAGCACATGAAGTAACGATTCACCAAGGGCACCCCTGTAACACATCTGCCAGCACGCTGTGTGGTCCTCCCACTTAGCTAACGGATCGTATGGTGAGAGAGACGCCTCGATCGGTAGGACGACCTTATACACAATCACCTCATCAAAAAATTTACTTAAAAAGGTCAACAATTCAAAACAAGATGATCAATTTCTTCTTTACTTCCATCCATTTACAGTGGTGTAGCTTACCCTATACAGGCCCTGTATCAAAATTTGTCGAGGGGCCGTTCTAACCGAGTGTCGAAGTCTAAGTGCCGAAGGTAAAAATTGTGGATAACATTTTACGAATATTTGTTTGGGCACGTCTAGAGCCCCTGATATCATTAATATCGCGGTAGCAACGCCCCTGACTACTAAAAATACATCCTTACTGACGTTAAGTTTGCGACAGATCTTCTTAACTAAATCGAATCAAGATGTATAATCTTATTACATCAGATAAAAAGTAAATTATCAATCATAATGCAATCAATCCTGCATGGTAGTTTATAATACTTTTTATATTGTATAGGATCAGTCCTTGACCAGAACCTCACTTGAACAGTGACGGTATGACCAAAGACGATAAAAATACCTAGATGAACTGGTTATCATATAATGTTGCCGAAATACATATGTCTGTAGTTGGTAGAGACGCCAGATTATGAATTTGGTGTAACTAGATCTGATAGGCAATATAAAATGGCCCTACCAATGGCCTAATACCGTGCACCATTTACACGTATTCTTTGAGCTCGTCCTTTAATCGTTTTTTGAACATTTGTGCACCCTTCTTGATCCTGGTAATTTGTGGTGATGTTATAGGCTAACCCCGCTCTCTTACTCAAAGTCACATGTATCGTTTATGGTACAAAATATCATAATAAATATCCGAATAATATGTCATTATAAATCCTCAAGTGAGTAATGGACAATCTCTTACAAGAAAAAAAAAAAACAAAGACATCGTTAACGGTTCTGTAAAGTGGCTAAAAGGAGCTTTGAAATCTACCTGTTCCTGATCTCGAAACTTCCATCTGAGGTATTCAGCGCGATTGATGATACGACCCCTGCCACCGGCGTACATATACGCCGCAAACTCCTCCCTAATTAGTTTCTCAGCGGATACCATGCCGCCTTTGGTATATGTCTCTAGCAGAAGACCACCTTTAAATAACAAATTAATTCGTGCAGTGGCGGGGCAAGACTATAATTTGATGTGGGCGAAGTACATTTCGTGAGGAGTGACAGCAATGCAATGCAAATTATGCAACGCGGGTGGAGCCGCGGGAACTCAGCTAGTAGTATATATTTGGGCGCGAGGCTCCTTGGACCGCGAGGCCGTAGGCGATGGCCCACGTCGCCCACGCCTTACCCCGCCTCTGGATTCATGAGTATCATAAAAAATACTATTTCTAATGGATTACTATCTGTTCCGTATTTCTAAATTCTTTTGGATTTCGCTTCCATTAATTACATGATATTTTAACAAGTTTTTTTAATCACCCTCAATCCTCTAGTGATACGTGGTGAGATTTTAGAGTAACGTCAAAAATCATGTGTTATATCTATATTTTTATATTAAACTTCGGAAAGTTATCTATAAGTAAGTATATGTATATATATTCTAATTTCATTCTGAAAAAATAGGTACCGTTATAAAAATGTTTATACAAACATTACGGTTGCAGGTTGTTTCTAACTAGCGTAGAAATAAAAAGAGATCAATATAATTGTAATGGTAAATGAATCTATTTAATGGTTGACCTCAGACCATAGGACCATACTAACAATTGGATAAGTATCTTGCAAGTCAGTTGTTGGGACGGTGCTTTGTTGAAGATCGACGTCAGTCTTATCAAGCTACTTGGCGACAACATTGTCTCGCACTACGCAAAGAATCTAGAGCGATCGATCATCTATTATTTCTCTGGACAATTATTCCTCAGATCATTAGATTACTTGTGATATAAATTTACGTGTAGCTTTTTCTTTGTACAGAAAAACAATCAACAAGGAACACACCGCTGGCTCGTCACTCCTACAAGCTGCTGACGTCATTCTTCAGGCTAAAGCAACATGGAAAATCGTTGCTTGGCAATAGTGACTCACGATCCGGCGCCGCTTCTCGATTTAGACATCGCGCGTACAAGAAAAAAAACATGTGATATCTAACTGCACCCCTTGTGATTTTTACAGGTGTTTGTGAACCCCACTTTGCAAATTACATATTATATTATAAATAAGTGTAGGAATTTTTAAAATCAGTTGAGTAGTTTTTCAATTTGTCGATCACACACATAAAATCAATTTTACCTATTTGTACAATAAATAGTATAGAGTATAGGCAACGTGAAAATATAATTCCAAATGTACTTTACCTTTTTTATAATCAGCCAATTTATAAAGGACAGTATGGTCTTCGCTACTCGGCTGCGATATAACTCGGTCGAGCACCGAACCCACGCCTTGCACGCCACCAGCCGACAGAAGTTTACCGAGAGCGCTACCCATTTCATTTATTTATAAATATTCGACATACATTATCCGAGTCTCCATACTTTGTTACCTATTATAGAAATGTATTGTATGATTTATTGGTTAATTGGGTTAACATCAGAAATTCTGGACTTGGAAATTATTGTCGAAAGAATCTAAACATCTCACCCTTTTTTTCGTGTTTAGCTCTGTGAATACGAGTGGCGCAAGACCGGTCGTTGGGGAGATCGTTGAGGGAAACTTATGTCCAGCAGTGGACTTCTTATAGGAGGATGGGGCTCTTCTTCTATACATCTCTTTCAGCAGCCATGTCTTCATTCGCCTTTTTTACTTTCATATCCTCCCCTTTTCTGGTTTCAGTCGCAAATCATAATTAACAAAAGAGCACAAAAATAGTACGAACATCGGCTTGAGCTGTCACCGGTATATTAATAATACTGTGAATAGGCATATAAAGAACCGTCGCGGTCCGCCTGGCAAATCTGAAGCATTGAAATTACTTTATAAAGATAATATGCATAAAAGGATAGTTTATGAAAGGAAATAAACATGGGATAATTAAAATCAAAATATTCGGAATTAAAAAAAGGAAGGTTGTTTGTTTATCTAATAAACATGTATATCAATATAAACTAGTGCACGCCTATGATCGAAATTCCTCCATAATTCATAAAAACCGCTAACAATTCGTTCACCAACTGGGGACGCTCTTGACGCCGGTACCAGCCCGAAAGAGCCGTGAAGAGGTATTTAAGCAGGCCAGCATGACAGCGGTGACTGGCAGTGAATTCTATTCAGTGTCAGTCTCCGCTGTTTTGGAATGTACTGTACTTAACATCAGGTGCAGTGCATTCAAAGTGATGTGCATTATTAAAAAAAAATACAGTGATACTACCCATGCATCAAGCATTACACGCACAACACTGCATACACACTCCTGCACATAACACGCAGGTACATAGGTCCTATAAGGAACCTTTTTTATTATTAAGAAATAAAAGCTAGGTTCAAATTCCGCGGCAATTTATAAACATAGGTAGCGGCCAAGCCGAGGTTCGAACCCTTGTGTTAGTTACCTTTTGCGGCCCCAAAGTTATGGTGAAGCTGTAAAGGCCCTCCCGGTCAACAGCATTAGCTAGTTATAAAAAAAAGTTTTACAATAAATAGATTTCTTATTCTGCTTATATATGCATATTATGTGTAATTCAAACAGAAATCTTTTTACCTTTATAAAAGTATTCCACTGATTTGAATATAAAGTGAGTTTGCTTTTACGACTTGTAATAAAAATATTCCAATGCATTCACTCATTAATTTGATTTATTGATTAACATTTAACAAAATAAAATGTGATTGTTAATTATTATCTAATTTTAAAAAGGTTAAACCAGAATTGTATACACCATCACTTAGTAAAGACATAATTGCAAAACAAAGCAGACAATGTATGAATGGTAACGAAATTTCTACCATACGTTGCAAATGTAAAACAATTTATCGGTTGCCACGGCAACAACTGTTCCAGTCGAGAATTTGTCTCGTCTTAATGGAATTATAATTGATGGTTACAATCTCTTAAATTATAACTACTCCATAGTCGAATTTTAGTAAGACGGTATGCCTGATATATATATCTATATCTATACTAACATTATAAAGAGAAAAGATTTGTATTTTTATGTGTAAAGAATAAACTTAAAAACGAAACAGACCGATTTGGATGAATTTTGCTATGGAGATAGTTTAAAATCCAGGGAGTGACATAGGATAGTTTTTTATTCCGAATATCCCACGGGAACGGGAATTACGCGGATAAAACCGCGGAGAATAGCTAGTTATGTAGCTATAAGTAGTAGGATAACGATAGTGAGAAAATAATGTTATTTTCCAATCAAGTTGAGAAACTGAGATTTTTAGACGTTGCATATATTTCTTGCACACTGTTGCACATTTCTAGATGATCAGTCCGTAAAGCCTTTACCACCAATGTCCGAAGTAGGTATGTGACTCGTTGCAACCCCGCGAGTGGCTTATTCGCCGGAACCTTCGCCACAGATGAATAATAACTGTTCGCTATGCACAATGGATTATATTCTAGTGAAAGCTACCATTGTAACTAGCACTCTAACGTCTTATAACTACGTGCGTATTTCCTATATCTCGACGCTAACCAAAGTGAGCCAAGCAGTGCAGTCAGACGCTTCATGTAGAACCGCGGGAAATTTTCAGTCTTTTGACTCTGGCCTAAAAACCGACAACGATCAGAAGTCACCTGATCTAAGGTGAGTTAACCCGTAACTTTTTCTAAATTCGTGATCAATGTGGGGGCTACATAAGGAAGATACAAAAGCTCCGAATGCCGACATACTTTACTGATAAATCTTTCGACCAGCATCTGGATAATATGATTCCGTTGGTGTTAAATTTATTGGACATAGGAAGTGAATAATATACGAGTATATAAATATAATACACTGAAAAATATATTTCATTCGCCTAAATACATTTCGAGATATAAGCGTTTAAATTTTTTGAAGTTACCTATACTTATTTGGCGCGTTAGGGAAAAATGATGAGAGTAAATTTTTACGATGCGCGTACAACCGTCACGAAAAACCGATACCTTGAAGTTAGCTGTCAACGTTTTTATTTTTTCTATTATTATTTGTGATGACTTATTTTTCATGATATTTTTATTTTTATTTTCAGTGATCAGTTTTATGCATGAATTGTTTTTGCACGTACTTAACGTGCAATTACGATAATAGTGGCAGATATTAGAAAGTTATGTCAGTTCAAAACATTCAACAACAGAATCTATATTATACCATTTTGCTGGCATTTTACGTGGTGTAGTTTGGATACTGTGCACAAGTGTTTTTAAAATTATGAGAGGAAATATTAGGGAGATGTCCCTAACACTTCCTAAAAAGCTCTAGCAAATGGCAACCATATTGCAGACTTGCTTGCGTGGTCTAAATGCCTTTTTACGAAGAAATAAATAGAACCATAAAATAAAATCTTTCATGAAAGGCTTGGCACGATTATTGGGATTGGGATTTAACGTAATGTAGGTATTTTTGTTATAATGCACAATTAAAATGATATGAAATAATGAAGAGCATGAATTCTGAAATCTGGCAACTACTCACTTTGAAATTTGTATTACAGAAGATTGTAATCTTTTGCATTTAAGAATAGAGTTCTTAACGTCAGACTTGCCTCTATGGTCTAGTTCACCGGGTTTAGTACTTTTGCCTTTTTCTTAGAAAAGGAATAAATGAAACCAAAAAAAATCTCTAGTAGGTGTCAATCACAGATAAGAGTTTTTGGTGGGATCTCAGTCTGTCATGTAGGAGTTATTTTCTTTAATTCAATATATTATTTGACTAAAAATCATGTAATCTTGGTGGCATTTTGTGTTATATAGTTTGGTTATTGTGTAAAAGTTAAGTTTATTATAGATTATAATCCTATTTATTCTGAGGTGCTGATAAAGCTCCATGAGAAGTTCGAGCAGGATGGCCCACCGTTTTGCTAGAGCTTGGTAACGCTGATACAAGATTGAAAATTAATCTTATCTACATGACGCTGGCACAAATTGTGAGTACACAGATTTTCATTTTATAAAAAGAAGAATAAATGTCAACTGTCAAAAATTTGATAGACAAAATACCTATGAGTCCGTAACAGAGATAAAGTCATAAAGTTGCAGAGCTAATTGCTTATTATTTATCTCTGTTGCAGTGGACTTCATCTGTTATGTTATTATTTGATTTCCCGCAATAATACAAGAAATATCCCCGCGGTCATAGCCAAAACAAATAAATTCCCATTTTAATCTTAAAACGTACCTACCTACAGAATAAAAGTACGTGAAATTACGATAATAGTGGCAGATATTAGAAAGTTATGTCTGTTCATAAATCTACTGATTCTTCGCTATTAGGTAATTAATATTATTAAATCCTATACAACTAAAATACTACACAAACAAAAAATTAAAGTTTTCACATTACTTTGCAGATTAATTATTGAATTTGGCCCTTACAGTATAATATAGTTATTGTACAATAATATTTTGTTTTAATTTACTTTGTTAGATTGATTGTTATTTTGAACTCTACTCTGTGTGGTGATTACATACATGTTAGTTGTCCAAAAATATATGTAGCAAGAAAAGATTTTTTAAATTAATTATTAACATTACTTCTTTTTCAGACATTGCAAAGGCGAGAGATTACAAGTATGATACTTTACTCTATAAATACAAATGTAGAAGTAACCCTATTGTTTATACCACACGATTAGATGATATGAATATCATAGCTAAAAAATATTCTGCATCATGAAATGCTTCGGTTTATAAAGTGCATAATTAAAGAAAGTAAACCCACCTACAATGGGAAACAAGTACATCCTGAAGCATATGTTAATAAATTAATGTCATATTCCATTTTAAAAAGTAAAATTAATATGTATAATGCTTTAGTCAAATCTTATACTATAAAAAAACACCAAGTGACTCAGATGAAGAATAAGCAATCGAAATGTGATAATGAGAGAACTAATTCTATTGAATTCATTCAATTATTACCAGACAGACTAAGTTCATTAAATTCAAAAGATGATTTTACTATAACAGAAAAAAGTATATGAAACAATGGGAAAGTTAAAAAATAGATATCCTAGTAAGAAATATATCATAATAAAAAATCACAATTCAAAGGAAACCGATATTTACTTTTTTAATATAACTGAGGATGTAATTGAACATTATAAAAGTAAAGATGACAATTATAATGTTTTGAAATTTTATTATAATAATACCAAGGCTAAGGAATTCAACCACTGTTGTTGGTATCAATCAATTACTGATATAATGTCAAATACCACAGTTCAGTATCTCAGAAAACAACATAAATGTACACCTGGTAATTGTAAATGTTGCTGTAATAAATATGCTACAGATATAAGTAAATATTACACCAAAAGTAAAAAAAAGACGTTTCTTGTTGTTGAGCCAAAGGATCCTTTACTTGTGTTGTCTGATAATTCTGAATCAAATACATTAGCTTTGTGTGATGAAAAATTGGATAATTCATTTTTATATCATAATGATCCTAAAACTAACAATTTACCAAAAACACTATGCAAAGAAGACAGTATATGTGGCATATCTATTGATAAACTTCAAGGGCCATTAACAACAGAAAATTTAATTAAAAAGGCATTAAATTATTCTCCACTCATAAACTTAAATAATTTTTCTAGTCCAGCCTACCAAACGGAATTTCTAAACTATGTTATTATTGAAATTAGTAATGATAAAAGTTATATATATGAATGTTATAAGATTGGATCTGATGGCGAAATAGAAGATTATTATATAAAGCATTTTGAAAATTCAGAAAATTATAATAAAGAACAAATTTGTATCTTAAATAATGATGGAGAATATAATAAGATTCCAGCAGACGTTTGTTGCTGGTATGCACGTAAAAATTTCATAGATCAATTACGTCTGAAAAAATTGTTGCCTAGCTCATTAAAATTTATGGTTTCATCTCTCAACTCTTATAAAAAAAAATGTGAAAACTGTGAAATTCTATCTCAAACCATAAGTAAATCTAATAATCATATTGATTTAACTTTGCCTAAACATCATGTGTTTCACTCTAGTAACCAAGTGATCCAAAAATTTAAGTTAAAAATAAATGTCACAGAAATGACGCAACCTAAAAGTCAAGTTACTGAAAGGTGTTCCTTAGTTAAAAAAAATATAAATCAAAACATCAACTCGAGAGCTCCTATAACATGCACAACGAAAATCCAGCATACACCTCAAAGTCATGCCTTATTACATCCAGGAGCTAGCACATCAAACACTAATAATATTATGACTAAACCCTGCACAGATGATCTAGATTGTAAGGCTGATTCAACAGAGGTTAAAATATTGATTAATACGATCTTAGAAAAATTTAAAGGGGTTCAACTATTTGTTAATGAGAATGGAAAAATTTCAGCTCAATTTAATTCCTCTGTTAATACATTAAATGCTGAAGATATACAAATGCTTAATCAGATTATTGAACAAGCTCAGAGTGAACTTGATGCTCTTGGTTCACATAAATCTCAGATTGGATTAGAAAAACCACTTGGATTACCCCAGTTTACAAGTAATAGCTCTACGATTTTAGAAAAAGTAATGCAACAAAATTTATCAACACAAAAAAATAATAACATTGCCACCGATGATCTCTGTCTCGTAGATAATGCAAGTTCATTTAATGAAGCAGCTAATATTGCAATTATAAACAATGACTCATCTACAATAATAAACAATACATTACTTCTTGGTGAGTTTCTGTCATTAATGAAAGAAAAAAGGGAACATTATCTTAAAGCATTTGAATGTTATTTAATGACAAAACAGGATAGTCTTGCATCCATTATTGAAAGTGTACCAGCAACTAAAAGAATAGCTAAATGTGGAAAAGGTTCAAGAAAAAGAATTAAAGTGGAAACTGGTTCTAAATTATTGCAACTATCAAAAATAGATAACCCAGAACATAAAATCGTTGATAATGTGCCTGTGAAATCGACGAAATATAATGATAACAGAAATACGCCTGGGGCCAGTAAAATGGTCCATACACCTAAACCTGTCGCTATCATACCATCTCCACATTTACAAAACTTGCTTATACTTAAAGCTCCGACATCTACTTTGCATTCAGAACACACGCAAGAAACTACACTATCTTCAGACAAATCGTATGCTTCCGAAATTCGTGAATTTTCGAATCCTCTTACTTCAGGTATAGCAGTAAACATCCACGATACATTATTTAAAGTTGAAGAATCAACTTTAGATGATGCCATTTTAGGTATTTAAAATGGAGTACCCTAACACTGTTTTATTATAGTACCTAATTCTGGGAAAGTTTTATCTTAATTAAGAAATTATTGTTTTCTTTTAAGGAAGAAGTAAAACATTAAAACATTTTTTTTTTTTCTTTTCATTTATTTATACTAAGATAAAGTTTAAACAATAAAAAAATATCTTTTGATATAAATTTCATGAATTAGAATGAAAATCTCTTCAAGTTACATTTGTAGTCTGTCTTGTTTGTGTAGTTGTTTTATGTCTGGAAGTGACACTTCTTTGTGCTTCCGCTAAAACCCTTGATAGTTATAATGAATTGTATAATTTTAATAACTTAAAAAAATACAGATCAAGTTTCTTTCCTGCTCTTCTCGACTGGGTTGTTTTCCGAACCGTTGGTATTTTTTTGCCATTCAGGCGCCTTTCAGGGCCTATTGAATAAATCGTTATCGTGAATTGAATAATCGTTATTATTTCTTGTCAGAGGCGTAGCTAGGAGGGTAGGGGTGAATCCCAAAATATAAACAACAGAAAAACCTTGACCATACATCAGCACTGCCACCTATTAGCAATAATTTGGTAGATTGCACAAATTTTAGTCAGTCTGGGTAATTGGTAGATTGAGTTTGAGTAAACATTCAGCCAAACCGAATGGGGCCGGGTTCAAAAGTGGTCGATTTGGTATGGAATCCACTCCCAGGTATATAATTTCATGCCTCACAAATGAAAAGGTTATAAAGTAATAGTATAGTATAATAGTAGTATATATTATATATTTGTGAGTTTTTTTTTAATGAAAATTATCTCAAACGGTGAAGACAGGCGCTACTATCAAGTTTCTGCCCTGGTTCGAAAAAATCGTAGATCCGGGCCTGATAAAGGCAATCCTGATTTACCTAATATTGTATAATTTGTACGCAAATATTGGAAAAACGTTCTATAGCACAGGATTTAACATTATTTTCTAATTAATGCGATTTTTGAAAATGAGAAAAAAACATCCTTTTATCCTTCCTTTTTATTCCTTTTATCAAGTTCTTAGCAGGCTCATTTAGCTACTGAGTGTGTAATTAAAAAAATGCTGGAATATAAAACATTTTATTATATTAATACTATTTCACTTTTTACATAATTTTAATGTGGTCAACGCCGGAAATGACAGCTAGTTCTATCTATTTGGACTTGAGCAAAAATGTCATTTAAAATTTGTTTCATAAGCCAACCTATATTGTCTATACCTGCAAGTAAAATTGCATTGGATAGGATTTTATTCAAAATTTCATGAATTTTAATTTTTTTTCGTAGAACCCTAATTATTTTCGAAAAATAAAAGTAGCCTACGTTACGCCGAATACCTTCACCTATCTGTCAGAAAGTCCCTAACTTGGAGCATATGATTCTATATTGTATAAATTTGGTGACATTTTACGCAATATAGTTTGGTATGCATAATATATGAAGTATATTTAAAATAATGTAACGTGTGGAGCTTGAATTCTAAGATCTCACAATAACCTCTCTTGGATCGCATTTAACAAATGCCCGTCGCAATGCAGGACCATACTGAAGATTAGTAACGAATAATACAAAATTAGGCCTAAAGTACTTGTATTCAGGATTGTAATAAATTATTTACAAAATGATCACGTATAGAGGATACAAAACAACATGGACATATTATATTAACATAGTATAATAAGTCCATGCAAAACAATGTAATTGACGCCATTGTGTTCATATGCTTGCTTTTTATGTGATTGTTTATCATTTCACATAGGTAACGGCTAAGCCGAGTTTTGTACCGTTTTGGTGCCCTTATACTTGTTACCTTTTGGCTTCAGCACTCGCCTGCAAAGTTTGGTAAAGCTGTAAAGGCCCTTGCGATTAACAACATTAGCTAGGTTAGAATTATATAATAAGCTTTATTCTTGCCGTATGTAAATACTAAAGAAAAGTTTAACCTGAGAAAGATTATGTGATGCAGTATAATTTACTTACAAGAGACAACCAAAGACATTATTCAAACATTATTACTATTATAGTATTTTTATAATCTCTTTGGAAAAAAACTGACACGTACTCGCAAAATGCAATTAATTTCCTATTTGAAAATTATAAAACTATACTATGCCGATTTTTATTCACGTCGAATAATAATATCTTAATAACCAAGTTCTGACTATCTTTATAAACATAGCGTCGTAGGTACCAGAATAGCAATTTCGGACAAACAGGAATATAATGTACTAGCGGCTAGCCCCGGCTTCGCGCGGGCATTTAACAAAAATTATAAATTTTAATACACGTAGGCACCTTTGTCTTTGCGTTGGCGGTCACTTATAAAATACATTATAATAGTACGGGAAGTACATTACAAAGAAGGTTTCTTAATGATTTTTTTTTGTTATTTTATTGTACTCTATAAAATTGTAGTACATCAGTTTGCTTTGGTGGAAATTGTCAATCATTTATATAGATTTGCCGATCGACCGCGTTATATCGATCGATTTTTTTTTTTTGGTATTTTTTTTCACACGTTGGGTTATATCTTTTCATACGGCTCCCTAACTTTTTGAAAAAGATTCTATCGCCTATGTTCATCTGGAGTAATGTAGGATTCTAATGTCGAAAGAATTTTTGAAACCGTTTCAGTAGTTTCATAGTCTATTCAATGCAAACAAACAATTGAATCTTTCCTGTTTATAATATCAGTATTAATATATTAGTTTAGATATCATCTCCCATTATATAGGTAATATAAATCAAAATGCGACGAAAATGTTTAATGAATCGAAAATGAAGTATAAGTAATATGTATCCATGGCACTAGAAGTACTAAGTTAAACATGGTCTGTCAAAATATTTTGCCCCGCCCACCTAGTACATGGGTCGGCAACCTGCGACTCTTTAGTTACAAACGCAAATATTATTTATTGTATAGAAAAACATTTAAAAATCGATCTAACGAGGATTAGGCAATACTTTATAAACAGATCAGTTTTTTTTTATCAAAAAACTTTATTTATGCTAGTACTATTTATTGTAGAAAAGAAAAAAAATTGTGGCTCTTTAAAAAGTTTGGAATTTTGTAAATTGTAATTTTTGACTCTTCCGAATCAAAAAGTTGCCAACCCCTGACCTAGTATCATTACGCGCCATCGATTATAATCTCCTGGATAGGACAACTTTTATCAGAAAAAGAGCAGCGTAATATATTGGGGTGCACGTAGTAAGTACATAGGCCCTGTAAGGAACCTTTTTTTCAATTGTCATTAATAAAAAAGTAGGGGGTAGCTAGATCAAAATTCCGCGGAATTTTTACACATAGGTAACGGCATAGCCGAGGTTCGCACCACTTTGATGCCCTTCCGCTAGTTACTTTTTTGAGGTTATTCGGTGAAGCTGTAAAGGCCCTTCCAGTATTAGTTAGGTTTTAAAAAGGGCGTGGCATTTTATTGAGTTTATATTTATTTAGTAGATACCGTCGAGTATAATGTCCTGCTCTGCAATGGGTGCCTTTCGGTTATTTATAATATGTTATGGTATTATATAATTTATACAATAATAAAATATGATGGTTATTTAAAGAATAATAACAAGACATATAATTCTAAAACAGATAATTTTTACACATTGTGGACTGGACATTAACAAATTAAGAAACATTCAAATTTTTAGAACCCATCTGTCATAAAAATATTTTATTGTAATAATGTCTTTTGTCGATTGATTAGAAAGAAGAACACATATTGCCGAATTAATCGTTTATAATTTGTATAAATGTAAATGTGGTACAGTTCAACACTAACAATACAACATTAACAGATTCCTGGTACTTTCATTTTGTGGAGAAGTCACCGCAGCAAACCGGGTGATCGCATTACAAAACAAATTGAAAATACCTTAAGGGATTATATTTCAAAGCCACATTTTATTGTTGATAATTTACTTCAATATTTTTGACTTACTGATACTAAGCATATTTTTGTAGAAAACAGGATCAAGTTTATTTATACATTGCATGTTGTTAATAATTCACAGTTGTTTAAAAGTAAATATTTTACCAATATTAATTCTGCAAACTTATTCCTATACAAAATATTTGTGTCATTTAAACAAAATAGTATTTTCAATTTTTTAAAACTCCATGTGTCAACAAATAAACCTACTAAATCGACTCTGCGGCTCTCCTGTTTTTGTTAGTTGCTTGTATACGCGCGAATTTTAAAATCCTATGTCGTCGCTGCGCCGAGTTCGACCGCGTCGCTGCGTAGTGGACACGCCCACAATTTTTTACTGTTTTGGCGCGTTATCGTCTTAACAGATGATGATTGCCTTTCGTGGCGTATGGGCTATTGTGTCCAGAAGCCTTTATATTTTTTCACGATCACACCTATAATAATAATTCTTATATTGCCTTTAGTCGTACTCATTACAACAAGTGCCAACGGACCACTCAGATATAAAGTTTTATTAAATTTGCAATTATTTATTCATTACTATTATGTTTTTTCTTAAATATTTAATGGTTTGGTTAAATAATTCCAAGGAACACCACATAGATCAGGCAATACATCTGAAAAAAGTATCATGAAAACGGTTTCACTACTTCTCGAGTAATAAACCTAGACCGAGAATCGCTGCCTTTTATAATCTTGCTCAGACCACAGCTCCGTTCGTGTATTATCATTTATTTATTATTCAATGATTATTATATTATTTCACTTTTATTTTGTATGATGTAATATTTAATTATGTAAACCGGTTTAGTGGATTTTGAGTTTAAAGTCAACTAACTGACAAACACATAGGCCTTGTTTTTGATATATTATAATGTAAGAGTAAGGATAGTTATAATAAGTATTGATATTTTAAATTTATTATTATTTGGGATTTATTAGGTAACAGTAGTATATTTTAAAACAAACTGTGCCCTTGGATTTGCTTGTTTAAATTATAAAACTATAGCCAACGTTTTTTTTAAATACCGAACTTTTATATACTGTAACGATAAGGATGTAAAGAAAGAACATGATAATAGTAATTTTATGATTTTTTTTATAAACTCGTATATAACGTAATAAAATATACAAACACCTGACCAGATAATTACGATTAAAAAAATCTAGTGAAAGTAGTTCTCGAGTATTAAGCCAACGAACGTACAAACAGACACTATATTAGATTGGATTTAATTTTATTTATACAATAAAGTATTTATCTTTAGTGTAATGTGACTTTAATTATCAAGAAAAAAGATTTACATGTTATTTTCATACTATGAATCGCAAAACAATCACCAAATTCAATAGTTCCATTAAAAACAGTTCTATATGATACTCTATCAATAACAGACAAAATTTAACTAGTGCGGTTTAGGAACCACACGTGCATCATACTTTTAATCGTACCCAACACTCCATCTTACGTAATACATTTATACTTTTTAGTAAAATCCTCACAAACTCTAAAAAAAGTTCTTTATCAACCTAATAATACACGTTTACAGCTTTTTTATTATTACGGTTTATTACAATTATGCTAATTATTGATAAATAGTATTTGTAAATATTTAAATCATTATCATTCATTTTTGCTATACAACATCAACATTAACGACGAATGTTTGGTACTTACCTATAACTGCAAGTGTTCTTAAATCACTTTTGAAACTGATAAACGCAGCTGTCAAGAATCATTGTCGAAATAATAACAACTACCAATCAACGCTTACACATAAAAATAGGGTCGCATTTTTGTTGCTAGTAGACGATTAGTATGCGTCAAACTGGCATATACTTAATTTTGTCCTTGATATTGAATTAGGTCATTGTTAAAATTTTACTTCGAATCTAAATGAAATTAAACTTTATCAGTATCATGGTAACGTCTACTTTTGTTTAGTATCTGAAATGTTGTGATTACAACGTTGCTATTATTATAAAATATCTTCACTTTTTGTATGTACAGAAATAATAATAATATACGTAAAGAATAATCATTGTTATGCCAATAGTTTTAATCATAATTATTAGCAATGTTTTTAAAAATAAAATATTAAATAACACCTAAATTTGTGCGTATATTAAACATAACTATAGCTAGCTGTTGGCAAGTTTAATTAGTAACATTTTTTTAATCCCGTTATTTTAGCGTACGTCTAATTCCTCCAACGGTTGTTACAAAAATGAAGGCAGTTGAGTAACCGTTGGTAGAGGAGGGCCACGTACGAAAGAGAGCACTAACATTCGTCTCTATTGCACTCGCGAACACGTTGTCTACACTGCGTCGTTCGCCAGTGCTGCTTCTCGCCATTTTGTATTGAATTCTCAAAGAGCACACGAGTGCTATAGTAAATTTCATCATCACTAATCATAATTATTTAATAAGTTAATGTATTTAATAACGTTATTTATATTATAGTTTAATTGTGCTGTGATTAAATCAAATCGGATATAAAAATAGCATAAAAGGTAAGTGATTTCTTTCGACCGTTCTCCGTGTTCATTTTAGTTGCTGCTGTTATTGAGTGTGGACGTGTAGCGCGATACAAGCGAAGGGTCGTGGCGTGGGCTGCGATTTATTTTTAGAATTGTGTTAAATGTTTATTACGGCGAAATAGATTTAATCATCGACAGTTTTAACTATTAGCAAGTTTTTATTTAATTACAATGAAAATTTTTATTTTTCCTTTTGTTGGTTTATGCTACAGTGGTATTTGGTACATGGGTATAACGATTAGTAATTTGGTTATGACGATGAAATATTAAAATTATAATTATTCAAGGAATCATAAAGAACAGTATGAAATAATTTACATATTTTGTTTCCATTTTTGTACGTGTAGATAGAAAACATGTATTTATCTATACTAATAAATAAATAAAAAGTGTCTCTTGTAATGTCAAAATATTTTTTGTACGAAATATTTATGAAGGTAAATACGCCACACCTATACCAAAAATGTAATTTTTAAAATTTTTGTCTGTCTCTCTGTTTGTTCCGGGTAATTTCCGAAACGGCTGGACGGATTTTGACGGGACTTTTTTTGGTTGATAGCTGAAGTTACTCCGCTTGAATTTATGAGAAATATTTTTACTATATATTTTTCTTAAATTTGTTTTAGTAAAATAATTAAGGTTCCGTATAAAACAATTAAAATGCAGCGAAAAATAAATGAAATGCGGACGAAGCCGCGGGCACACTGGTAGTGTATTTATATAAAGGTTATAGTAATTACTTTTATTTAAAAAATTTGTTTTAAATTAAATACTATGAAAATAATTCATGGTATTTTTTTTATTAATTTAACAAATGAGGGTAGAGATCTGTAATACCTATAGGGCGCGCATGATTCGTTTCGATGTATATATTATACTAGCTGTGTGTCCTCGGTTGCGTCCGCGTTTCATATGTTTTTCACTGCGTTTTATATTTTTTATTGATTGATTGTTTCAACCTTTTGGCGTCCACTTCTTGGCATAGGTCTCCCTGAACAAGAGAGGAATTGGCATAATTGCCATGCTTGACAGGCGGGTTGGCGATCTTAGTAAGTGTTTGTGATACTCAGAGGATGCTGTTGCCTATCCCCTGGTTTGTCCCTTAGTCGCCTTTTACGATATCCACGGGAATGATATGGGCTGGTACTATTCTTAGCCGGCTCCACTTTTTATACTGAACTCTTAATTATTTTCCTTCAGTTTTTTTCCCACAAATTCGAAATACTTGCCAATGAAACTGTGTTGAATCGGATTTTATTCGAAATTTCATAAGTTTTAATTGTTCTACACGGAACCCTAATTGTTTTCGAAAAACAAAAGTACACCAAGTTACGCTGTATAACTTCAGCTATCTAACAAAAGAGGCCCGTCAAAATCGGTCCAGCCGTTGCGGAAATTAGCCGGAACAAACAGACAGGAATAAAAAAAATATTTTTGGTACAGGTATCGTATATACATTAATATTTAGTATTTAGTAAAAAACTTTTGACAATGCAAACAGACAGTTCAATTTTATTTATTACTGTAGATACTAGAGTCCGCGGCGGCTTCGTCTGCAACTCAAGTATTTTACATATTTAAATATTTGATTAGTGTTTTTTAATGAGCCTTGCTGTGTTATAGTTTTAGAAATGAATTAAATTAATAAACGGCTTTAGTTGAGTGACGTTACCGAGTTTTTTTATATCATTATTTTCCGTTTAGGAAGCGTATACGTGAGAGCGCTCATATGAATGTTCTTTTTTTTTCATTTAATTAACTTTTTTAGCGCATTGAAAAGTATTTTAATGTGTCGAGTACCCATAAAAATGAAACAGTAGAAAGACAATAGGAAAACAATGGAAAGCTGGTGTAAACGCCGGGAAGGTGCTCAAGGGGTTAAATGTGTTGAGAGAACTTTCAAAAAAAGATTAAATACGTAAAATTATTGTAGAATTAGTATACGTTTGCAAAAACAAAATATGATTTGTATAATAATGTACAAGGCAGCTGTGCCCGCGGCTTCGCTCGCGTTAACTACGAAATTCTCCTTAATGTTTATTTTTATAATTTAAACGTAACATTTTGTCAAATTTTACGGCGTTTTTTTTGATTTTATCAAGGTGTAACGGTGTAATTGGTTTTCAAATAATTTATATTTGTAATATTTATTATATTATTATTTAGATATATTTATTTTATTTATGTATTTAGTTAAGAAAATCCGAAGATTTTCTATTAGTTTATTCATGTCAACTGTTAGTATATATTACGCGTGCGCTCTGCTAATGTAAAATGACTTTTAATGGATTCATTGAGGAGGCCGTCTAAGAAAGAACATTTAAAATTTGGAACATCGAAAAATAATAGAATTTTATTAGGATTAAGAAAAAGAAAAGGAATTTCATCATCAAAATTTCAAGGGAATATATTATAAAAATAATATATATATATATATATACGATACAGCGTGCGAGCGGACGAGCGATCGATATAAAGGTTAACGGAGCGATTTTAGGCCAATTTTTACATTATGATATATAGTAATTTAATCAGACACATTATGGGTGATGAAGAACAAGCGACACTCCACGGGGAATTTATTGAAAATAGTAAATTGATGGACAATAGAAGATTCGACAACACTATTACTTTATACCGTGCAGACTTTTGGATGAAGCAAGAGAAGCTCATAGTCGATCAGGAAATAACTATGACCGATACAGGCGTACTATTCAACAAATTCTGGTATAAGTGTTGCAGTGCTATATGTATATAACCCCTACGTAAACCCCTATGTACAAAATACATAAAAAAATACATAAAAAATTATGAATCTTAATTTTGGAATTACGGTGAAAATATTGATTTATGGTAAAATAATAAGAAATTTTTATAGCATATATATTTATAACATGGATTTCCTGCAAATTTTGGTTATTTTTTATACGACCAATATTTTCAAAGTTATATCAAAAATTTAAACCGTTCATTATTTTTTAATTGGGGCAAAAATCTTTTATAGGTCGAATTTGTTTATTCCCTGTCGGATAAGAAGCATGAAACCTCATTGGCACGGCGACATACCGGCCGTAAAGAACAAATCTAAGAATATTTAAATATATATGAAAAATATATATGTTCTAGAAGTATTCATTTTTGGTATAAATACGTGTAATTGATAATAATAAAATATTGAGTATTGTATCGTCATGAAATATAGTTTTTTTTTTCAACATTCCCAGTTCTAAAATCAACCCGCTGTTATCACCAGCTTCTAAAAAACTTTGGTGGATCGGCAGCGAGAATACAGATTTCGATTAAAACAAAAAATAATGACCAATAAAGAAGAGGAAAAACGAAAAACAAATCGACAGAAACAATTACGAATCAGCGACTATCTAGACAAAAATAAATAAATAAAAAGAATAAAAATAGGCCAGCCAAGAAATCGAATGCAGAATATCAGCGAGAATATATAGGTTGGAAAAAAATAAAAATCAACACAGAGTTGAAATCTGGTCCCGCTTAAACTATACTACGGCAAGAAGCGGAATCCTCTAGGGATGTGGCACCCATATCTACGACACAAGCAATTATTGAAACCTCGCATTTACCTATTGTGAAACAAAAAGTAAAGTAAAGTACCAGAACAGCTCGAAACAGTCAGTAAATTTAATACAATAATATCGAGCAAGAGACTATGACTGATCCATTTGCCAGCTTCCGAGCTCACCCATATCGCCCCCGCATTTGCCAAATAATGACATAGGACAAATAAACAATCAGCCCGACAAAAGGAAATTCCAGATCCGTACCAACAGCTTCTTCTAGATCCACATTTAGGAATTAATAATGACGTAGTATCAGCGACAATGAGTAAGCTCGGGGCAATACGAAAAAAAAAGACAACTTAATGAATACTGCAAAATTTCTTCAGTTAATCAGAAAACAAATACTAAGCAGTTTGAGCTGGTACAACCTATTTTATGGTTATTAACGTCAAAAAAACCTACTCTAATTATAATTGTTCTTGACTGGTCCTGCTGGATATGGAAAGATTTTCCTTGTAAAACTGATTATGGCAATTTTTAATCGATTCTCCGATAACAGTTGGTTATTGTAATGCATATCTTGCATGTGCATCCACTGGAAAAGCCACGGTTGCTATTGGAGCCACCACTTCATACTGTGTTTAAAATCTCTCATTCCAGTTTTCAAATACCATTATCAAAGGAGGTCCAAGGTTTATATAGATTTTTCGTGAAGTACGTCACAATCGCTTATCTATGAAATCAGTATGTTTAGGGCAGAAATTTTGGCACGGCATAGATTTGAGTTTGAAAGAAATAATAGGAAACTATGATGCCGCATTTAATAGATTGCAGTTTTCTTTGAAGGTTGGGTATGGAGATCGATTATATGAACAGGAATTGCAAGTGATTGAATCGACGTTCTGTTCAGAGACGGAAGCAAATGAACTTTGTCCTGGGGGAATTCGATTATTATTCAATGATAATTGATCAGTTGATGCATTTAATTTGTAAATATTGAGATCATCTGAGGAAGCAATGCGTTTAGTTGTAGGCGACGAAGTACTTGGATGTGAAGGTGACCGCGATGAAGAAAGGGCCGCAAGAGAGAAACTGTACAAACTTAGTAATAGATATGAGAGGATTACTATACGAAGTTGTTTTCGTTCTAGATCAGTGATGGGGAATGTACGGCCTGCGGGCCAACTCTAGCCCACGAAAGTATTTAATCCGGCCCGCCGAGAGTCCATAGACATGGATAATATATGGCCCGTTATAATTACGTTTTGGCGGTCGAGAAGAAAAAGTAGATTCTCCTTAGTAGAATAATAGATGCATAACCTATAGGTGAAGCTAAACTAGCCGCGTAGTTCATGTGATGCGTAATACTGATCTGACTGATGATGATGATGATTAAAAGCATTAACACAAAATGCATTTTTCTATAATTCTGGCCCTCCTCTAGAATTTTTTAAACTTTGTGGCCTGCCATTAAAAAGGTTTGTCCACCACTGTTGTAGATAAACCCTACACGATAACGTTCGACGATCGACGTTGCTGATGGGTTAGCCAATGGAGCGGTAGGAAAATTGGAACATTTTGAATTGAGTGTTGACAATAGAGTTTCAAGCTTATTTTTCCCAAAGGCGTTGGTGCCAAAATACGTGCAACAGTAGCTGGCTACGCAAACTCAAGAGCAATAATTAATAAAGCGATTCCTATAAATTGTAGATCACCAATAATTTCTCTTAATTGAAATAGATCGGTTCATGTTAAAAGAAATCATTTTTCATAAAAACCAATCTTTAGGCAGAACCTTTAATCAGGGGACGACGCGGTGAATGCTACCGCGATGCCGTATCGTCCCCTAAATGCGGTGGGCGGCTCCGGGGGGCTTAGTGGGTATTTCCGGTGCTTCTCGCCGGGTGAGTCCCACACTGGTGTGGAGAAGTCCCTCCACACCCCCCTTTTTTTTTTTTTTTTGAATGGAGAAATGCATTTACGCACTACCCTTATCTATTGTATTTGAGGGATCGGAATTGTATTTGAGGGATCGGATCTCCACACCCCCCTACCATTTTCATTGGGGGGACTTTGATCCTCCTAATGAATTTGGTAGGAGTAGTGCGTAAATGCATTCCCCTCGTCAAAAACCTTTAATGAAATTGTAATTAGTAAAAAACAAAATATTTAGACATTACACACAAACAGACGCTTCATTTTATAGAAGTATAGATTATTGTTTATATTACATTGTTATTATCGCTTATATTATTTACTTTAAACTTAAAAATAATTATATTTCGTTGTATGTACATAATTGAAAAAAATATAAAAATAAATAGACAAAATAGAGAGAATTGAATGAACGAAGATAGCGTTTTAAGACGTGACGAAAATACTATTGTTTTAGGTAAAAATGAGTAAACTAGAAAAGTTCAAACGACGTTTGATCAGATCGGTAGCAACCCTACAGCTGCAAGAGAAGAAAACTGAGGATGAATTATGGGAGATATTACGAGGGGAAATAGGCAAGAATTGTAAAGTATTGTGGTAAGTAGATATTTTTAGTTAAGACATTACACGAATTAATTATATAGGTATTTAGATATTTATTAATTAAAATAACTAAATATTGATACAAAACTTTTTCGAAGTTACCACTACTATTTCATGTCCATACTATTACAGTCACTACTATTTCATGAAAAGTATAAGTAATTAATGCCGTTTAGCTCGCCGCCAGACGGCAAGGTTCCCATAAGGGTGGCCACGTTAGATGGCAATACTTATACCCTGTGCAAGATATAGGTTAGCCCTTTGGTCGCGAGACGCGTTGATTAGGCGATTCGCGAGCTTCTTGAAAGGGCTGTGATCCTAAAGTTCTAAAAGTCTCGACCCCAAACGGAACAAATATATAACAACCCCCTCCCCCCTCTCCCCCAAGGGTACAATATTTCCGTCGATTGAGATCATACGCTGATGTAGCTACTACGCCAGCCTTCAAATCTGACGTTGCAAAATATCGACGCAAGTAGCATCTCATACCAAAGACAGGGTCATCTTCCAGGGCATAAGCGTCATTCCGTCATGTCTTTTGCCATCGTCACGCACTAATTCAGTAGGCTCTAAGCTGGCTTGTACATTAAAACTGGTAAAAGCACGACGTAAAATGTCATGGAGGCTGGCGTGAGGCGAAATACGACCCGCGCTCTTACAACAAGCTAGACCGTGATTCCCGAGCGAGTTTACTATAATTCCACAATGGCGGCGATGTGGAGACACCCACGTAGTCTGAATGTGGTGTTAAATTAGGTTAAATATTTGTCTTTTTGTTTATAATAACAAGGTTGTTTGCTGATTTTTTTTTTTATTTCCTCATCATAAAGTAGACCATAAATAAGCAGTTTTCATTTCATCCTGGAGAGAGTTAGAGAAGGGGCACTATGCTAAAACACAATGGCATCATGCTAGACGTACTGTCCTGTTATATTTTATTCAATAACTTTTGTTATTCTTTGCCCCTACATTGTGTTTGTTTGGCGGCGTTTTAAGTAATACGGTTTGGTTATTGTGTACAAGTGAAGTGTATTGAATCAGCACAGAACGATTATTCTGAGGTGTTACGAAAATTCCGTGGAAAGTTCTAGATGGATGGTCGCCGTCTTACTTGAGTGTTGATAAAGAGTTGAACTTCAGAATTGGTAATATATTTCTTCATTTTTTTCTTCATCCTCGTCGATCCGGCAATTTTTGACACTGTATAGTCTCAATCCATTGACCACAATCTCACCTGATATTAACTGACGATGTGGTCCAGGATGGTAAATACACTAAGCCTGGAGGTACTGGTTCTCAAGTGATGCTGCTAGAACCCACCTATTAGTATTTAGCGACAGGTTTTCAAACTTGAGGGTGGTAGGCATTATTAGAAAATGCCCTAGCACCATGCTATGCTTTCCTCACGATGCTTCCATTCGCCGATAGCTCAGGCTGATTTTAGAATTGGAAAGGTGGGAACGCACCCACGTCCATTATCGCTTCAAATGATCGTTCATATATTTATTCAGGGAACGCATGAGAGCTCTTACAGTGAAGAAATTGAAAAGATTACTGGCCGCAGAAGACATAATAGGTCGGATTCCAAAGTTTGCACAGATGTCCGACACGGACTGGCTGCTCTTCGATCTAATCATCGCCCATGAGGACGAAGATGTCATAGGCAGGGTATGTATACTAAATTATTTACTTCATTTTCTCAATTATTCTGTACTAGTTGTGCCCGTGGTTCCGCTTGTAGTTACAACGATTTTTATTCTTTACAAATATTATTCACCGTATAATTTTAAAATTTTTCAGTATGATGTTACCCCCCCCCGTTTATGATTGCTGGACCCTTGTAGAGAGTTACAAATGATGTAGGTACTTTATCTTTATTGTTTTTTTCTTTTATATTATACTAGCTGGTGGCCGCGGTCACGTGTACGTTTTTTTTTATCTTGATTTTTATGTCCTGATGTCAATTTGTTTTTCACTGTTACACCAGATTTTATTCAAATATATATATTTTATACAATTTCTAATAATGATATTATCATTTTTCATAGCCTGTCAATAGTTAATTAACATATACTTTATGCACACAACAATTTACAAAAATCGGCCAACTGGTTTACGAAATAAATCCGGGCATACGCACGGACAGGACAATAAGATGTACATCTAATACAAAATAAGAGACGATTATGATTAGTATAGACTAGCAATACGTAAAAATTAAAAGCTATAATAGACGCGCGGACCGGATCACTTACATGGTATAACGGACGACAAAACTGACCGAAGTCATCAGTCGCCTTGTGCGTACATTTAGGTACAGTTGTGGTTAATAGTGTTGACACACATACTGACCGGACCTTGGACATAGTACGGCGGGTGGTTGGTGTTATCAGTCCCCTAAGGAGGGATAGGAACCCTTACCCAAAAAGATTGATTTTTGAATCGATTCGAATCTAAGTTTGATAAATCGTTTCACAAAACATCGAGGCCCAAAAGATTAATCTTTCAAACTAAAAGTATCGATTATTAGAGTGTCCTTTTTGTTTTCTATGGTATGATGATCATCTGTAAATAGGGAAAAATAAAACAGTTCAATGTCATTTATATATATATATTTCTTACTAACATTAGGCCAAGATATTTCTCACAAATTTAAATACCGGCATAAAATAAAAATAAAAAAAAACTGCATTCAATCGCATTTTATTCAATTTTTTGTGAGTTTTTATTTTTGAAAATTAAAAGTACTCTACGTTACCCGGAGTTACTTAAGCTGTCTGCCAAAAAAAGCCCCGTCAAAATCAGTCCAGCCGTTCCGGATATCACCCATTACAAACAGACAGACAAAAATTTTAAAATTTTTGTTTTTGGTATAGTTATCGTATATACATTAATATGTTTGGTAAAATAAAATTGACATTACTAACAGACACATCAAGTTTATTTATTAGTATAGATGCATTAGAAACACACAATATTACCCAAACGATTACCAATGTATTTATTATAAATCATGTGTCTTGATATTATTCTATTTTTATTTAGACACCGCGTAGATAGAACGTCTACTTTTGAGAAGGTTTTATTTACTTTGACCAAAGAGGCAAACAAAATTGTTAGCATTTAAAAAAATGATATACTTTTTTATAAATGAAACTAAGATACTTCAATAAATTATAATAGAATTTCGATTATACGCGAGCACTAGTGTAAAAAATCTTTAAGCGCTATCATAATGAATGCACAATTAGAAATTACTTAAAAATTACATATTTAATTCCAGGAAGAAATGTATAACAAGGGGGCGAACAGTAAAGCACTTACTGATTTATTCACGTTGGTGCAAAGGTTTAATATAGAAGGCGAACGAGCTGAAAAGCTAGCTGAAGCGTGGACCGCGGCTGCCAGATTATATAACTCAAATAAGTAAGTTATATCCATACTAATAAACTAAATTGATGTGTCTATTTGTAATCTCAAAATAACATTACTAAATACATATCACAGATAAAATATACATAGTCTTTGTACATATTAATGTATATGTATACAAGATATCTGTACTAAAACACAATTTTTAAAATTTCTGGTTGTTTATTCTGGGTTACCTCCGGAACGGACCTATTTTGTTGGGGCCTTTTTTGGTGGATAGCTGAAGATACTCCGCGTAACTTAGGGTATTTTTATTTTTAGAAAATAACTAGGGTTCAGCGTAAAATAATTTAAATTCATAAAATTTCGATTAAAATCCGATTCAATGATCAAATTGATAAGGGTTTCGTATAAAAAAAAAAACGTGGTGAAGGATTATACGCGGTCGCAGCCGCGGGCACACAACTAGTATAGGTATAATATTGCTTTTATACTGTTTGCGAATTGCATAGGCAATAAATAGGACAACTTATTGTAGGATCTTATTGGCTGTTTAAGTAATTCAAAGGGGGGAGGGGGAGGTCTATATTTTGCTTATCTTTAATGAAACGCGGGAAGGAGGTGGGGATCTGAATAGTTTTTCCGCAAGCAATATTTACTTGTGTTCTTAGGCATATTATACAAAAATGTTGACATTGTTTGAGTTACCATGGGATGGTAAAAGCTTTATTTTTGACTCGGTATAGGCTTAGTGCATTGAGCACAATGTGACTTGATGTTAAGTGACGATGTGGCCCAGGATGGTAATCACACTAAACCTAGATGTATTGATTCTCAAGTGATGCTGCCGGAACACACCTATTAGTATTTGGCGACAGGTTTTTTAATTTCAGGATGGTAGCTACCCAAGGGGGCATTATTAGGAAATGCCCTACCACCATCAAGCTGTGGTTTCCTCACGATGTTCTCCTTCACCGAAAGCTCAGGCTGATTTTAAATTTAGATAGGTGGGTATGGGGTTCTCAAATGGCTACCACGCAGCGGAAGACGTAGCGTAGGTAGTCTCCCCCACTTCCCCACAAGGTGGACCTGGTGAAGGTCGCGGAAATTCGCTGGATGCGGATGGCGCAAGACCGATCGTCTTGGAGATCTATGTCCAGCAGTGGACGTCTTTCGGTTGAATGGATGGTTGGAGGTGGGTATGAATCACACGTAATCCCCGACCCCGCTACCAAAACTAAGCCGTGACGGGGGTTTGTTTATTATTGCTGACAAGCGGAGTTAAAATTATGCTGAGGTATTACTTCTACGGCTCCTTCTGTCCTTCTGTATGTCATTTAATAAATTTTTTGTTCATTAATTTTGAAGCGACGATGGCTTCTTTGAATTAGAAGTCTCCCACGTGTGATTTAACTAGTTCAAATCAAAACGTAGGATAGTTTTTATCCTCATTAATAATTTGGGTGTATTATAACGTCTAGGAAAAAAAAATTATTACCTTTTAATAAAAAAAAAACCTACTAATAGAGTATATCGCGATATATCATTCATTTAAAAAAAAATCTAGAATAATTAATATTCTATTATTCGTGTGTGTTTTGTATTGTGTATTAGTTATAGTGTATTAATGTTGGAAGTTTTCACATTGACGTTGTTACTACTACTATAATCCATTCAGAGTTATTTTACCTCAGAAGTATCAGTTTGGCATTACTAGCTATCAAGTAGTCGAAATATTTTCTCATTCGTTTTGGATTATTGCTTTTTATAATACATTTAAATCGTAAAACATGCCAAAATGAATTCAAAACAGTGCTACAACTATTTTTCTAGTTCTACGTACATTCCTCAACGATTTGCCGCCATGACTCGTACTTAAAATAGTTAATATTCTATATGGGTATGTAAGAAAAATAATACCAATTTATATCTTTAATACTAGCCTCTGCTCGCGAGTTAGTCCGTGCGTTAACTTTAGAATTGGGTTCAGGTCCATTGTAAAGTATATTTATTACCTATAGGTACACTTATAATAAAAATGTAAATAAACAAAACAAGAATCCTTAAAACCAATCACAAAACGCATTTCATTTTTTTGAGTTTTGTTGTCTGTGTATTTAATTTTATAGGAATAAATATCGAAAATGCCATCTAAATTAATTATAAAATAATTAAAAATTGCCTTGACTTGTATCACAATGCAATAATTAAATAAATATTGTATTATTTTTTTCCCCAAAGAAGTTGCAGCTTCTATGTCTCAATACACCAAGAAAAATACGTATCCAAAAAAAATGGATTTTCATTGATATTTAATCAGAAATAAAATAAATGTAAACTATGTTGTTTTTATTGAGGTACAGCAATAGGTTTTTAGCGAAACATACATCTTACAACTGATGTATATCCGGCTCATCGACATACCAAAGTTGCCAGTACCTGTGGAGTTTCTTTTGCTGTGATGTGACGATGTGCATGTTTCCGGTCGGTCTATTTTGAACTTGACCGGTTCCTTATATACTGTAATTTTAACTCGATCAGCGGTCGTCAGTGCTCGCCAATGTTAATGCAGCAGCGGCGTTGGTATCAACTGAAACAATGCACCAGGCAGCGCTTCTATGACTTCTGGTTCTCGTATCGAGGCACCCTTCGCTACTGGGATGAAGCGCAGGTCGTAAAACCGACTGAATTGCAACAGGCAATAGCTAATAAGTACGTATATCTATTGCTAATGAATAAGATTGAAGTGTCTGTTTGTAATGATAATTTTTTTTACTAAATAGACATTACGATGTCTATACCTAAAAATTCAACTTTGAACATTTTTGTGTGTCTGCCTGTCTGTTTGTAATAGGTAATCTCCGGAGCGCCTTTACCGATTTTGATGGGACTTTTTTAGTAGATAACTGAAGTTACTCTGAGTAACTTAGGGTACTTTTAAATTTTGAAAACTAATTAGGGTTCCGCGTAGTAAAAAATAAAATAATTCAAAGCATAGTTTTACGGGAAAGTGCTATAATTTATGAGAAATATTTTTATTTAATACTAAAATTTTTTTGGAAAAATAATTAGGGTTTCGTATATAAAAATTAAAACACAATTAAGAATATATGAAACGCGGGCGCAACCGCGGCCACTCAGCTAGTATTAAAATAAATACATATAATACATTCTCCCATGAGGGTAGAGTAGATACTACAAATTCCACCGGTTCAGGTAATGAATTAAATGTAAACAAATAGGAGCTGTCAAAGACATGCGACTAGAAATAGATACACAGGTTGAAATTACAGGCAATATTGAGAAATATTTTCAAATATGTTTATTGGAAAAAATATTAAAATGAAACTATGAAACATGCATTATAAATTCAAATAAAGCATCAAAATCGCGTAGCCGTTTTGCAGTGACCGATGACCCGGTAACCGTCTAAATAAAATTATGAGCTGATGTGCGCGAGGGAAAGCGGGGTCATCGCCCGCCGAATACGCATCGCACTGTTTTGATACTTCAATTATATATTTTTAATTAATTTAGTTTTTTTACTATTTTATTTTTTGCTTTGTACTTATGCAGAGTCACAATCGATTTCAAAGTCACCTGTATATTGGCAAATAGACTTTTCAAAATATAAAGTATAAACATTGTGATGTTTTCAGATACCCGCTTGTCGTAACAGCGCCGTTTTTACACTGGGATGAATTAGTTAATTGCCGGCTTGTTATATTGTCAGATGAATTCGTAAGTACTATTATAATATTTTAGTTCCTTCAGCCTTGATCTTTTGTTTACAATTTATCAGTGTAATATTCGTCAGTTTACTGATATTGCTACTGCTAGATTAGTTTACTTTGGTTACTTTCATAGCTTGATGTCGAGCATAGTTGAAGAGCAGCTGAAATAGACACTTTATTTATTTTCAAAAACGAGTTGTTCAGTAACATACAGTTTACTTGTATAAATAGCAATTTGTATTTTTTTTTTTTTGCGCTTCGTTATTAACGTTAGCTGTCTCACTTAAGACGATTAAGAATTTCGGTTTTTTCCGTCCACCGTATCATGTACGAGGGGTACGGTCCGGACGTCTGTTATGGATTTTTTAATATTACCCATAAAATCCTTATTCACTAATGTAAATAACCTAGGATTTGTTTTTTGATCTGGATTGTTTTAGGACATTTTTAAAGGATTTTGTAACTATAATGAATATGTAAGTAAACGTGCATAAAATTGTTTATTTTAAAATTTTAAGATCTGAGCGTTGTTAGTAATAACCGATCGATCTTTTATTTTTTAGGAAAGGTATAAGAACAAAATTGACCTTCCAAAACCCATTGATGGTGAGTAATAATTTTATAGATAACTTACTGAAGTAGCAAATTACTGAGATAATATTCTGTGTGGGTACGTAAGAAAAATAATAGCAATTTATATATATAATACTAGTCTCTGATCGCGAAATGTCCGTGTGTTGACTTTAGAATTGGGTTCAGGTCCTTTGTAAAGTTTATTACCTATAGGTACACTTATAATAAAAATGTAAATAAACAAAACAAGAAACCTTAAAACCAATCACACAACACATTTCTATCATTGTTGGAGTTTTGTTTGTTTGTGCACTCATCACGCAAAAACTACTGGACATATTTTGATAAAATTCGGTGTAGAAGTAGCACATAGATTAATCGCCTTTCAAACGTGCATGCCAAAAATCATTTAAAGCGGAAAAAAAAAGCAACATCAGTCATATTATTGACAATAGATTTCCGCAAAGTAATGCCTGAATAAATTGAATATTACAGTTAGTTTTCTTTCTCAAGAAAATATTTAGTAATGAATATATTTGAACATTAAATAGACCAATACTGATTTATATTTTTTAACATTTAGTTTGAAATTACTCTGTTTTAACGTTTCACACCCAATAAAACTCAAAAATATATAAAACGACCGTTTACCAAAATTTTCCAGAAAAATCACCAGATTTACTACTCGTCGAACCCGTAATCGAGACTATAGACCTCGAGGAGTACATTTCAGACGATGAAAAATGTGCAGAAGAAAAACTTTCAAAACTTGATAAGATGATGTTATCATGCGATGTAAAAATGGAACCAGAAGACACACGTACTGATATAGATTTTGAGGATGAACAAGGCTTTAAATCTCATATATCGATGGAAGTGATGAATAGTTTAGAACAAGAAGAAACACTTATTGATATGACCGATTTAAACAAACAAGTAATGGATCAAGAAATTGCTGTGAATGTTGAGGAAAGTGATGTATTGAAAACCGATATTAGTAACACAGAACAAAATATTCTACAAACAACAGATACTAAACCTATACCGACAGCTACTAAACCTATGCCAACAGAGACTAAACCTATACCAACAGATACTAAACCTATACCAACAGATACTAAACCTATACCAACAGATACTAAACCTATACCAACAGATACTAAACCTATACCAACAGATACTAAACCTATACCAACAGATACTAAAACCTATACCAACAGATATTCCCTTAGTAGAAAAAAATACTGCTTCTGAAGTGACATCAATAACGACTGTCGATTCTATTGAACAAGACAAACCCAAGGTCGCTAACGAAGATTTTCAACAATATATATCGGATTCTTTTGAAGAAGGAATACCAAAGATAACTAATGTTTTTAGTAATGTTGATATTACGAATGAAGATATTATAAATAACCTCATAAATAACCTTAGAGAAGACGCTAAAAATATAACGGGTAAACCTGACGTAACTATTGTGACAAAAAGCGAAAATGAAACGGTATGCGAAACAATAAATTTGGATGACAGTTTAGACACTGACGAAGATCACGTTAGACATGAAACAACTTCTTTACCTGAAAATAATAAAGAAGCATTTGTCAAGATTTCATTACCTATTCCACTAGATTCAACTGCCTCAAAAATAAGCAAAGATAAGAATGAAAATGAAGATACGACAAAAACAAGCAAAGATAGTAATGAAAATGAAGATTCGGCGAAAATAAAACAGTCATTATTCGGAGGTTTACGAAATTACTTTGATGTCACAGAAGGAGTGATAGAATTAGTGGACGATGGTATAGAATACGTGGAAGATGATGAATTAGAAGATAATTCAGGTAAGATAGTTGTTATTTTAATATGATATTATATTCAGGTTAATGGGCCTTTTTTTAATATGAACTGATACTAACAGCTATTGTATGTATACTGGCTTGATTAGTGATTACTAAGTGAACTAGACTAGAGATCTTAATACATAGTTACATCAGTAACTGCATACGTATATGTAAAGTAAAAAAACTGTTCCAAAATTTTTTAATAAGAAAAGAATAATTATAATTTATTAATTTATGGAACTGTTATATTAATAATGCGTCTTGCTTGGTAAATTAAATAGTGATTTCAATTTTATTTTAGACATTCGTACTCCATTCAAAATTGAAACTGAAGATAATGAAGATTCTAGCGATTCTGAGGAACCAAAATTCGATTTAAAACTTCTAATGCAAACAACAGTTTATACAACAAAATTAGATGATATGATAGTATTGAAAGATAAATCTTTCAATTCTATTAAGGATCAAAGTTTAATTGATTCAGTTATTATTGAGAGTAAACCAGTATGTTTTAAATCTTTGCATGTTCCAGATTATATGAATACTGATAACTCAATTAATACTGACATTTTACCCGAAGATGACACTAATGAAGTAGATGATATTGAACTAGTGGAACTGTCGAGCAATTTGTTAAAAAAACCGAGAAATCGTAGTTATAATCCCATTATATTGTGTAAAAATCCGGATTTCAATACCAGATTAAAAAGGTTAACAGTAGGTTTTCTTAGCTCATCACGTAATAGGTTTCTACTAAAACTATGCAAACCCATGACAATTGATATATCAAAAGGATTTGAATCTAAACTTGTAAACGGTACTATGTATTTAAAATATTCTGACACAAAAGTAGATTTTAGAAACTATGATAATGATAATAATACTTCTTCAGTTATTCCATCGGCTATGTCTGTACAAAGTTTAATTGATAACATGGTTTTACAAACTCTACCGCCAGACCTACAAAATAAAGATAAACCTTCACTAGTAATCTCTATTGATGGATCTTTAGCAGAAAAGAATAAGTCTGTAAATGTAACTAATACGAGTGAAACTCGTGTTGTGAATAATCAATTATTAACACCAGGCATGATACCTTATCAAATTCAAAACTTTAATCTTATGACTGATAATCTGTCAGGAAATTTAACTAATCAAAATATTAACACAGCTGCAAATTTAAGTAACTGTGACATTATCGAGTTGGATCCTCAGCCTGAAATTACTCGCGATCGGGGTCAAATATTGAAAGATGGTTTGGTTATAAATAAAGAAATATTGACTAATATTTCAAATAATATTATTTCTTCTGGTAGATCTAGCTCGATTCCAAGTGACGTAACTAATAAAACGTATAAAGCAAATTTAAGTAACTGTGACATTATCGAGTTGGATCCTCAGCCTAAAATTTCTGGCGATCAGGGTCAAATATTGAGAGATAGTTTGGTTGAAAATAAAGAAGGTTGCACTAATACTCCGGATAATATTATTTCTTCTGGTAGTTCTAGCTCGATTCCAACTGACATAACGAATAAAACGTATAAAATAAAAAATTTAGGTAACTTTAAACCAACTCCGTGGCGTCTCAACTATCCAACAGGCAAAGTAGCAGTATCTTGGTTAAAAAATATAAAATACAACAAAGATGACGGTGCTCTGATCACTATTGATACACTTCAGAAAATGTTGTCTCATATAAATGGCACCAGTGACGTCCAAGCACCAGTAAAAGATAAGAGCAAAAAAAAAAAAAAGTTAAGGACTTATAAAAACCAAGAAAGTAAACCAAAAGAAACGGCTAATAATACACTAGTAAAAACGAAAGATAAGCACAAGATACAACCAGTGAATGTAACTGATAATTTGAAGAATCCGAAAGTAACTGTGATGTTTGCCAAAAATGAAAAATATTATAAGACTTTGGAATGCTGTTGGGCCAGATCACGAATAAATCTAAAATTGACGAAATTAAAAAGATTTTGCATCAAACATACCTGCAAACGGAATCGGTGCAGTTGTTGTTGTAAAAATGAACTTAGAAACTTAGTTAATAGTATAAAATCCGATAAAGCTCTTAAACGTGCTTGCGACTCAATCGAAAGTGTTGTTCAGCAGACACGTGAACTAATTGAGGTACAAACAAGTCCAACAATAAAACCAAGTATTTCAGTAACACTGGCAGAACAAACACAGATATATACGGTGGATCTAAGTGAAGACCTAAGCGATACTGAAATTTCTCCTAATCCTAAATATGTTTCTACAACAGTTGATAGTGATTCAAATAAAGATTCTTATATTGACATTATCGAAACGAATAATCATAAAGTAACTCATATTGAGAAAAAAGATACCAGTACTTCTATGGAAATAGATAAACTTAACCCGGTAAAAGAAGTCAGCCCCAATTTTCTATCACAGTCTACAACAGTTACCAATTATAATAGTAAAATTCATAATGCAGAAAAACTAAAATCTGTAGAAACTAATCAAATTTTAGCTAGCGCCGTTCAAACGGATCGCAGTTATAATAATATACTTTCGAAACAGACTTTATCTATAGATGATAAAACTTATTCACAACAGACTGTGAAGATGTCATGTCAACAGCTCCATAGTCAAACTAAAGATATCGGGACATCTGATAATATTAAAATAAAACCTATATTTAATATTCAAAATTCGAAAGACAAAATATTAATACTGAACCGTAGACAGTTATCAGAAGATAAAACAAAAAGTCCTATTTATTTAGGAAAACACAAAATATTAGTAACCAATATAAGAATTCCTGGACACGTATTAGCTAATGAACAAACACCTAAACCACTTTCTGATACGACAATACCTAAAGGAGTACAGCTAACGTTGTCTCCAACGGGGGAGTTGATGTGTAATTTGCAACCGGGAGTGGAGATTGATAATGTTGTGTTTATCCCGATTACCATCAATAATGTCTGCTGTACAGTCACATTTAAATACCGTAACTGAACCATCCCAGAAAAAAAAAAATTGTATCTGGAATTAATAACGAAGTAGTATTAGATCTCTGTGAAAATGATTCAGAACCATTAAAAGAAATAAACGAAGAAAGCTCTCAGTTTTTGAGTTCGGAATATATTGCGGAAGAAAGTCACAATGATGATAGTAGAACTAATATTGCCCATGATCCGCTCAGTCAAAAGATAGTTAACTTTGAACAAGGAAAACTTACTTGTAAAGAACAAGCCTCCGAAGTATCGACATATAATGAACAAGTTCTTGTGAAGACTGATAAATGTGAAATAAATGAAAGTAACCCGACTTCTCAATTAACCACTGTTGTTAGTGAAAATCTCCAACCTCCAATCATAGTTGAACATATTCTTGATGAATCTTCCGAAACAAAGCAAGAAATAAACAGAAAAATAGAAAGCTCTGAGGAAAATTTAACAAAAACTACTGATTGTGATGACACCTTCTCAAAGAATAGAAAAACTTTGTTGTCAGATTTGATGGAAATGTCTGGGATATCTACTGAAGATGTAGCACCTACAGAAAACATATTAGAAGAGACAGTAGAAATACCTCAGTTAGTCTCTTTGACCTCCCAGAGTGATGATTGTACTGTGCGAAATTTAGCTAATTACCCTTTAAATCAAGATAATGTAATGCCCATGATAAATATACCGATGAAAGAACTAGAAGGTACAAATCGACTTTTAAGCTTACCACATTTAAGCATGATATCATCGTACAGTGAGATAAAATACGCATATGAAAATAATGGGTCATTCTTTAAATTAGACTATAAAACAGGAATACTTGCACCTATAACAGTATGTCTAAAGAAATCGGAGCGATCACCTGATATCAGTTCTGGAGGTGTCATAGATTTAACGGATGAAAAAGATAATACATTGGAAGACCAAGAAAAGAAAACACAACGAAATAAAAGTTCTAAACGACGATTAATCCCGAAATTCGTTCTAGCTAAACCATTGAAAGTATTTAAAGCTAACCATCGGCCGATTATACTGCGGAAACATAAAACTCTGTGTTCAGAAACAAATACCATGAAGCCTACAGAAAATTCGTTATTGAAAGCGAGCGTATATGAAAGGAAAATAAAGCTAAAGTCTACGAAGCAAGTTGGTATTGTAAACGACTCTGACGACGAAAACACACAACGTAAAAGGAGATATGTCAGTGACTCGTCCGATGATGAACCACTTATTTGTAAAGTTAAAAGAAAAAATAATCATACCGTTAATAAAAGTAATGAAAACGAAATCAATTTCGTAGAAATGAACGAGCAATCTACTGAAATTCGAGAACCGTGTACGGACGTGATCCCGGGAGAGTTAGAACTTGTGAAGGAATTTCCTGAAAATGACATTATTAAAGATGACGTGGACATGTCAACAACACTTTCTATTATATATGATAACAATGATTTAGAAGAAGACTGTATTTTAGGTGTTTAATTTTTATATTCATTTGGTTTTAATAAATCTTATAAACTGATAGTTGTATACAAAAAATAAGTATGAGCCCGTGTACTATTTTGTTAAATATCAAGATATACTGAGAGAAAAATAGAGATATCTATAATACTCACCTTTGCTGGAAATATCGATCGTTGTGATACGAAGTAGAGTGAAAATCAGGATTTTTGTAGTTGAATCATGAAATTGCATGGCCAATAGCTGAGTCATTTGATAATGTTATCGTAAGGAAAATTAACCTAGTTCTTATTGTGACAATGGTTAAAAATGATAGTAAATTTTTGCGAAAACAAACACACGTTGGTCAAATGATGGGAATCCTGAACTTTGATGGAACTTGATCGTGTAAACTGATAAATATTGATATTCAGTAGATATACACTTGTTAGCCTACCTATCTGTCTTTTAAATGTCTACATTACCTGGAATATCCATACATATAAATAAAAAGTGTCTGTTTTTAATATCAAGGTAATATTTTTTTACTAAATACATATGAATGTATATAGGGAGCGTTCAAGTATTAAGTGACGCAATTTTTTGAGATATTTGACTTGATGTGTCTTGATTTGATGTAATTTATTTTTTACTATCTGGGAATGATCGAATAGTTTTACAGTCTACCTACCATTGAAATTTGAAATCGGGTATTTGAATGTGTTTTGATAGTAACTAGATACTCTTGATCCTTTTTATTTATTTATTTATACTGTATTTACAATTTGTGTAAAAAGGCGGACTTAATTGTCTGAGGCATTCTCTGCCAGTCAACCCTACTTTTTAATATTATT
Source organism: Samia ricini (assembly GCA_014132275.2). Lineage (NCBI taxonomy): Eukaryota > Metazoa > Arthropoda > Insecta > Lepidoptera > Saturniidae > Samia > Samia ricini. Next base: position 14,229,264 of record AP028158.1, read on the forward strand.
CCCATGTCGTACTATTCAATTTTTTTGTTGTTGTGATATTTAGTGATTATAATTAAGTAACCGCGAATTTTAATTACATTGTTGTTATTTATTTCAATTCTTATTAAACTCGGTTCTTAAAATACTCGTGCATAATTTCATACATTTGAAAAACAGTGTACATTTATTTACCAAAATATATTAAATATGTGTTACCTACTATATAGGCTTTGGTATTAGTTACTAATAGAAAAAAATATTTGTTAGAATATGGCATTGTACCATATTGGATTTGCTTGTCAATGAATGAATTCTGTATATGGTCTTAGTGACGCCGAAAATGATTTTTTTTAAATCTTTTACTACTAAGGATTATTAAGTTGTAAGCTATATATTTGCATGCATGTATATATCGAAGCGATTGCTACTATAGATTCTTAGAATAATTATAATATGTTAAAATATCGTAACAAAGTTGCATTTTTATTTGTAAATATTTATGTTTATTTAATGTCTTTCAGTATTTGTGTATGATTAATTGTACAGCGATTAAAATTTGTCTAAAAGTAAAATGTTTTTTGTTTTGTTTATTGATCTATGTACAACACTTAAAAATATGATACCTAAACGTTGAATGTGGAGGATATTAAGGAGAATCGATTGATATGGCAGACTAATTGAAAGTTTCTAAGCTGTAAATAACAGTTAAAAAGTAAAATTGAATGATATGAATTTACGAGTTGTAAACAGAATGTTTATTTATTTTGTAAACTGTTATTTCCTTGTTTTCTTCTCTAGCCTAATTTAATAACTTTTGTGATTTTATTTCAAATGTACCCACTTACTACATAGTATAAATTTATTACAGTAAATGTCATGTGGTTTGGTTGATATTGGAATTCAAGTCTCAGAAATGTTATATAGGGTAACAGCGCTGGATTCACACTAGGGGAATTGGGGGCTAGTGCCTGGGATGATAGTTTTTTTTTCACATTTCCTATACATTTTTTTTTTACGTAACTCTATTAACGATACATTTATAATTGGCATTATTTAAGAAAAATAATTAATTACGTAGGAATCAAATAAGAACTATACAATAGTGAAGCGATTATGGCGCAGCAGTTAGTGCAGTCGGATTCCGCGTCAATCGATGTGGATTCGATCGCCATCTATCCGACTCTAAAATCGGCCTGAGCTTTCGGTGAAGGAAAACATCATGAGGAAACCATAGCTTGGTGGTAGCGCCTGGGTAGCTACCACCCTCAAGTTTGAAAGCCTGTCACCAAATACCAATAGGTGCGTTACGGCAGCATCATTTGAGAACCGGTACCTCTATCTAGACTTAGTGAGTTTACCACCCTGCACCACATCGTCACTTAACATCAGGTGAGATTGTGGTCGAAGCACTGAGTCTATACCGTGTAAAAAAAAAAGAACATTTCCCACAATAATTTAATAATAATTATCTATATTATATAACATTTAACGAATAATAACATTAAAATTATCAATTGCTGCTTTCTCAATTTGTTTATGGACTTGATTTACTTCAGCTTGAGTTAGTGTTCTCTCTAAATGCCTGTACACAACACTGTAACATAGACTGTGTTGTTTAGTTTTTGGATGTACAAACTTGTCTTTGAGTTTCACCTGTAATTAAAATTGATTCATTGAAATTATACTAAATGTTTACAAAATTATTAGATCATGACATCTAAATCAACGTGAAGTTTAATTAAACAGATTGTAAAATAGATAATTAGGTTACAGGAATGTAAAGGTACTAAAAAAATAATCTGTAAACAAATAACAGCTATCCACTTTAAAGATCACTCTCTATTTGCACTTTTAATGGTTGCTCTTAACAGAACTGAACCTACTTAGACTTTGAATAAGGTTTTAATAGTTTTTTTTTTATCAAATGCCATTACACTTTTTTATTAACTAGTAATAGTAAATTTTAACCAATCACATAACAGAACGTTGAAAGGTATACATACTACTATTGAATACAGTTTTCAACTAAACTTGTCTTTGAATATTGTCGATGTAACTTATTGAATGATTTATTATGATTCCGAGGCAATGATAGCCCAGTGGTAGAGTGCTAGAATACAGCGCTGATAGATGTTAATTCGAATCCTAGGTGGATTCTTATAACCCCTTATTTGTTCTATAATAAACTTGAGTTTTCGATGAAGGAAAACATTGTGAGAAAACCATAGCACGGCAGTAGAACTAAAATGCATTTTAGTTAGCTACCACTTTCAAGTTTGAAAATCTTCACCAAACATCTATCTTGTTTCTTGTCTTCTATCTGTATAACTTGAGAGCCACAATGTCTAGGTATAGTGTGTTCACGATCATGCGCCACATCAAGTGAGATTTTGGCACTGAGCTTATCTATACATATAATAAATCAATAACTATATATATATAATAATACGCGAGGGAAGTCACGTGCACAGCTAGTAAAGAATAAAAATACCTGATAATAAAATTACGAACCTGCTCAATAATATCACCACCAATGTCCCTGACTAAATCATAAAAATCATTGCTCATAAATGTCTCAATTGTATAATTTACTGGTAACCAGAAAGAAATGTCATTTGTACACTGTGGATATACAGATACTGGTTTGTATGTAACCTTTGCATTGATATCCTTCCCTTGAAATTGAGTTAAGAATCCAGAATCAGTACTCCACATTAGTCTTATATCAGGGATGTTATATAAGGCCATAGCTAGTCTTTCCAATCCTAAACCAAAGGCGTAGGCTATACTGTTATTTGGCCCGGCATTATTTATTATCTCATTTCTGACTATACCGCAACCCAAAACCTCTAACCAATTGTTTTCATAATAAATTTCAAGCTCCCAAGACGGATGAGTAAACGGAAAGTATGCATCGACCCATCTATATTTAATATCTTTACCAAATAAATTTCGAACTAAGCCAATCAAATGAGTTTTCAATTGAGTTTCCATTAATTTCGTTGCTTCTAACGTGTGGCAGCTTTGTTTCATAGGGTTGTCAATTGTATTATTGAAAGAATGCGGGTTTGTTGGGTCAAATGTTGGTTCAAAAATTTCCAAATCAGGTTTATCTGCAAATAGTTCTTCTTTACGTTGCGTCCTTACTGCATCTACCTGTAAAGTAACAAAGTATTTTAAACAAAGCAATTTTTTTCATTATAACACCTGATATCAAGTGACAATGTGGTCCAAGATAGAGGTAAAAAGGTTTGTATCTGTGTTTGTATTGGGTAATCTCTGGAACTGCTAGACCGATTTTCACTGGACTTTTTTGGTAGATATAGCTGAAGTTACTCGGGTTACTTATAGGGTACTTTTAATTTTTGAAAATAATTAGAGTAATAAAATAAATTAAAACTCATGAAATTGCAAATTAAATCTAATACACTGCAGTTTTACAGACAAGTGCTTATAAGAGAAATTATTTTACTTTATCTTAGTAGTAAATTTTTTTAGTAATATAATATAAAAAAAAATTAAAATGCAGTGTAAAGAAACAGGGGTGCAGCAGGAGGTACACAGCTAGTTATGGAATAAGAAAGGTGAGATTGAAACCTACATACATCATCATGGTAACTGACCACACTATATTGCACCATCATCAATTTAACTATGATGATGGTTCAATTGGTGTGTAGTCAGAATTTGCATTAATGGATGCAGGTTTAAGGCCACCTATCCAACTCTAAAATCAGCCTGTGCTTTTGGAAAAGGAAAGCATTGTGAGGATACCATAGCATGGTAGTAGGGCATTTTCTAATAATGTCTGCCTGGGTAGCTACTAGCCTCAAGTTTAAAAACCTCAGGCCAAATACCAATTGGTGTATTTCGACATTCAACATCGGTCATTTAACATCAGGTGAGATTTCGGTCAAAGCACTGAGCCTATGCAGTGAAAAAAAAAAAACCATTTCAATTAAAAGTAAGCTCTTTTTCGTCTTATATGAATAAAATATGTTTCACTTCAAACAATATACCTGATGGAACACAGGGAAATGTGTAGCATCTATTTCATCTCTTCTATATACATCACCAATCATTAGAAAATTATCCAAACCCATTCTGAGCAGTTCACTTTGGTGTGCAGTCATATGAGCTCGTAATAACACATTTTTTATTTATATAGTAACAGTCAGATTTCGTTCTACTAGGGTGGTCAATGGGTATTAATAAATCATCAAAGTTCTGTTTCGTTGTTACTATAGGATTTAAGTTATCGTAAACACTGAACGACGGATTTCCTCTGTGTGTAAATGACGAATAAAAATAATTTACTATACGCTGCCTCACAATTGACAGAGGATTATTTTTTTGTAAGTGCAAATTACGACCCAAATATGAAATTATTTTTGCAGTCACATTTGTGAAGTCATCTGATATGTAATTTGTGTTGTTTATTTTCACTGTTGAAACAGATTTCGGTGCTGTAGTGTAATTGTATTTTGATAAAAATACCGCACAAATACGCTTAGTTTTGAAGAACAATTTTGTCATGGTTGTTTCATATAATAGTTAGTTTTAGTAATAATATGCTGCAAATTACTGTCGAAATTAACTTGTAATTCAAAGTTTTAGTAAATTTATATTATAAAATTTGTTTTCTGCATGATTTCTGAAGAATAAAATAATTCAAAACAAAACCAAATGTCAACCCAGTGCTATCAGTTGCAAAAAAAGGATATCCACAGACTTACTAGAGATGCTAAAGCATAGTATATCTTGTTAGTTATTGGCAATGTGTGGTGTGGCAGAATTTGCCGGCGTTATGATAGTTATTTATTTAAATAAAAAAGTACGTTAAGCATATAATGTACATTGGATTTAAAAATACCAAATATAATAATAATAGTATCTAATTATTACTATTACCTAAAAAACTATAAATAATAAATGCCGTCCAGCTCGCCGCAAGACGGGAAGGTACCCAAAAGACTGGCCACATTCCCACGATTGATGGCAATACTGAGACGCTGTGCCAAATATTGGCCCGCTCTCTGGTCGCGAGATGTGTTGGCATGCGTTAGTTAGCATCTCTAGTAAGATTGTTGTGTTGGCTAGACTACTCGCGAGCTCTTTGAAAAGGCTATGAATTGATTGATTGAAGAGTCTCGACCCCAAACGGGACAAATATGTAACACTCACCAAGGGCAGTATATTTGCGCCGCTTGAGATCCTCTGCTGATGTAGAGGCTGCGCTGGCCTTCAAAGAAGTAACTGGAAGATGTGACGGTGCTAAACCAGCGACGCAAGTAGAATCCCATACCAAAGACCGGCCCATCTTCGAAGATATAAGCGTAATTCCATCGGGTCTTTTGCCATCGCCACGCGCTGAAGCAATAGGTTCTGAGCTGGCTGGTACATTAACACTGGCAAAAGCCCGACGTAAAACGTCATTGAGGGTAGCGTTACGCAAAATACGACCTACGCTCTTACTACAAGTCAGACCATGATACCCAATCAAGCCGACTATAATACCACAATGGCAGCGATGTAGAGATACCCATGATACCCCTAAACGTAGGCAGACGGAAAGCCTGAATGTGGTTATGTCTAATTAAGTGCCAATATTCGAGGACCTTCAGCCAGAGGCTTGACTTCCACTCCTGAGGGGCTAGTTAATTACTTGATTCTTATTTTATTTAAAGCTTGGTATATAATAATTAAGGAATATAAACAAAAAGAACACATGTATGTTGGCTCTTTAAATGTTGTTTTTTATTTTAGAAGTTTTCTTTTTGCCACACTACAGCTCGGCCCGCCTAGTTAGCCACGAAAGAGTGAAGTATTTCTATGACGGGAAGTAATATATAACCTGAAGGAGTACTTGGCGTAATTTTAGTCTGCCATGTAGTAATCCTTGTCAGCGGATTTACAGGAAGAGGCACCTTTTTTTTTTTTTTTTTATTTTTTTTTTTTTACCTGGTTGAAATATGCTCGTTGAACGCTCGGACGTGTGCCGAAAACCAAGTTTTTTGCACACGTATGATACTCGCGACAGACCATAGACACCGAGTCACAACCCCTCTGCGAGAGGCGCCCTCTTTTGGTGTCCGTGTGCCAGGTTGGCCGTAACCGACTGACTAAACACTCCACGTCCCTAACCGGCGCAAAGATGCCAGGGCCTCCGGAAGCACATTATACATGTATTCTGCAGAGGCCCTGACAGCGCCATACCTCACGGGAGGTCCGACATCAAGTTATTTTACGAGGCTTGGCGACCTCGACGGGCGCCCGGACGGCTGCGTCCGGTGCCCCGGCGTGAGACACGCCTCACTCGGTTGGGGTGCGCTGCCCGCTCCCTTTCCCGCTCTGCCTCCTCCTTTGCGAGCATGACGGCTTCGCAACAGGAAGAGACAACCGCCCAAGCCCTAGAGCTCCCGACCATCGCCCTCACGAGCGACGGCAGGGAGAGGACCCTACCCACGTCGCACGCCAAGTCCCTGAAGGACTCCCTCCACGCGGGACACACGACCAACGTGTGCTCGACGTCGTCGACGACTCCGCCGGCACAGTGATGACAACACGGAAAGAGTTCCCTTCCTATACGATTCAGGTAACTGCCGAAGCACCCGTGCCCCGTCAGTACCTGCGTAAGGCGGTAACTCAAAACTCCGTGAGTCCTCCCTAACCAGTCCCTAAGGTGGGGCCGAACGGCCTCCACTGTAGCGACCCCGGCGCTGGGATTCTCCAAACGCCTTTCCCACCCCTCTAGGACGATCGAGATACTAAGCTCCGCCCGCCGCGCCTCGATCTCTCGAGGAGTCGGGCGTTGCATCCTATCCGAACGATCCCTACACCACCTATACAGGGCGGCGAGAGCCCTAGCCTCCAGGTCCCACGGAGGGGAGCCGGCAAGCAGGGTCGCGGCCTCGAACGACACCGTACAGTACCCCGTATCGACCTAATCGACATAGGAAGAGGCACCTTGGTGTATGCTCTTTGCCGACGATATTGTCCTTGTCGGTGAGGATGGAACTGGAGTCCAGAGCAGATTGCTAAAGTGGCAACAGAAGCTGGAGAGTGTCGGCCTAAAAGTGAGCAGATCCAAGACGGAATATATGTTTTGTGATTTCGGCGGCACCTCTAGTTCAACTGTCATAACACTAGATGGCACTCCAATACCAATCAGCCACGAGCTCAAGTACCTCGGCTCACTCCTGCAAAGCAATGGCGAAATAGACCGGACGGTAAAGCATAGAATTAACGCAGCATGGATGAAATGGCGGCAGGTTACGGCTACTACGTGTGATCCGCAAATCCCCTTTAAATTAAAGGGGAAGATTTACAAGAACATAATACGACCTGTCGTCTTGTATGGATCAGAATGTTACCCCATAAAGGTGACGGACGAAAGAAGATTACATGCAGCTGAGATGCGAATGTTGAGGTGGATGTGTGGGGTAACAAGAATGGACAGGATTAGGAATGAGTATATTAGAGGAAGTTTGAAAGTGGCGCCAATAACAGACAAGTTAAGAGGCGGTCGTTTATCCTGGTATGGACATGTGAGGCGTAGGGAGAAAGAGAATGTTGTAAGAAAGGTATTGGATATGAATGTGGACGGTTACATGGGAAGGGGAAGACCAAAGAAAAGATGGATGGACTGTGTGAAAGATGATATGTTTAGAAAAGGAGTGAATGCGGAGATGACAACAAATAGAGAGGAATGGAAGAGGAAGACATATTGCGCCGACCCCAAATAAAAATGGGAAAAGGGTAGGGAGATGATGATGATGATGATGATGTAGTAATCCTTTTTTTGAATTAATTAACTTTCAGTATTTGACTTTCTATTATATAATGTGTTTTACTTTTAATGTGCTTGAGCAATTGAGTGAAATTTATTGAAAACATTGACACATGAATTTGTAAATCTTTCGACAACTCCCTCGAAAGGAAACTTTTATTTTGTTAGAGCTTTGTATGGAATGGAGTGTTTATATTTTATTATTGATTGATGGTTCCTAACGTCAGACTTGTAGGTTTGGCGTCCGACTTCCTCTGTCATGGAAGAGGACATCTCAAACCCACAAGTAAGACAAAAAAAAAGTCACAAATGGCAGCGTATTCTAATACCCTTGCCTATATCCGTAAAAAGAAAAAAGAAAGTAACCTCAATTTTTGGTTTATAATTTATATTAGCTTTATCTTTATCATAATAATTAGTTTAAGTTTAAAATAAATTATGTTTCGGGAGAGAATATTCCACTTTTCTCAATTATCGCTTATTGGTTTTACCGGGTACTGTTTGGGAAAGTATAATACCAAAACAGGAAACAATGAGGATTCCTTGTTTATCGATGGACGACATGTAAAAAGTATGCCGGGACTGCCGATTTTTGGTACAGTCTCTGCTGCTACTCCGTACCAGGAAAGTGGAAGTTCCTCTGATGGTAACAGGGTATGTATTTACAAGACAAAAGGTAAATAGAAACTCACTATTATCCTATAATGAAAAAAAAAGTAAATTAAGTAGTTAAAATAATTTTATATATGAAGGTCAAGAAGTTATTTTCAATATCACAAAATCGTAAATAAAAAAGAGAAATATATTGCTATACATATTTAAAAACTACTACAAATGAAGATACGTTTACTGTAAGCAAGTATGCTTATAAAAGAAATAAACCTTAAAATTTCTGATTTTTTTTAATGCATTTTTTGCTCTGCTCTGCACAGGTCAAAGTAAAATGAAGGATTGTTATTAATGGCTTTTATCAAAAAATATTTCAGATCTCGCAAATAATGAAATATGGCTTCCCTGGTTTAGATAATGTTAGATCTTTTGATGATTATGTATTATCATATGATAGGCGAAATAGAGTACCACATTGGGTCTTTGAACATTTAACTAAATTGCATATTGCCAAAAATGATCAAGTTGATAGAAGCAAATGTGATTTTACACCTGATGAAAGTGTTCATCCATTCTTTAGGTGAGTTTTTATTACAAGGATTTATGGTTTCATCTATGTTTTGATCTTAATTCTTTTTATTACTAAATATGTACACTCAGTACTTTGGGCACAATCTCACTTGATCTTTAATGAGGTTGTGACTGAAGGTAAGAAATATATAAAATCTGCATATCTGTATCTGTAGTCTAGATGGTGATAAAACTATTGACTTAAAATTAAATCAGGGAAGCTAGAGGTTAGGAAAAACATATTCTCTAGCAGCTATACTGTGGTCTCATCCTGATCTTTGCTATTCTAGGTCCCAGAATACAGATTACAAGAAATCTGGATTTGATCGTGGGCATATGGCAGCTGCTGGCAATCACCGATTGGCTCAAAAGCATGTAGAACAAACATTTTTTCTATCAAATATGGCACCACAGGTATAATAATGCGATTCTACCTTTTTAACTCTGCTACAAATCTAATTTAACTTAAACATAATATTAGCACACAATCATATTATTTAGTGGAATAATTAATAGTTTTAATTTAATATTTTTAATTTTTGTTCTATAGCTCATTATACTGTTTTTAAATTTAGTTTTTATGTAATTAACTTGTTTTTTATGTTCTGTGCAGGACATGATCATTTGATAATTGTTACAGTTATTTTTTAAATTTACAATAATTTTATTGTTTAAATTTGTAATAATCTTGAATATCATATACGCTAATGACCCATATTTAATAAATAAATATATAAAGATTATTCTGCATAAACTCATTCATATGAAACAATTATAGCTCAGTAGTTTAATTTTACAAAACAGTGAAAAATGTATGTTTAAATCCTGAAGAAGGATAGTGTGTATCTTTACTGCTTATTGCAACCTTTAATTTGAAAACCTATTAATGTGTTGTGGTCCCTAAAAACTGGTCCTTATTTTAAGATCTTGCAAATTACCACTTGTCATTCCCAAGAGGTGTGATTTTGTTCAAAAAGAAATATTTTATAATTTTTTTTGGGATTCTATCAATTTAATTGAGACAAAATTATAAATGTCCAACTGTGTGCATATAATAAATAAATTTAAACTGAATTATTAATTTTCTTGACCAGCTTGACATTTAGGAAAGTATAAAGTTTTCTGCATTGTAACATTATAGGTTGGAGAAGGATTTAACAGACATGCATGGAATAGATTGGAGAAACATGTCCGGAGTTTGACTAAAGTTTATAATAATGTTTACTGCTGCACAGGACCACTGTATTTGCCAAGGTATTGTTATTCTTTGTTAGTTAAATAGAATACTTTACACTATTTGATAAGTTACTTTGATGAAGTATTGTTCAAAATTGACTAAAGCTCATTCACCCGCCCTTGTTGGCTATGCATCATGGATAATGTTCAAGTGACTGGTAAATTGAAATATACACTCACATTTTATAATTAAACTACGATTTGGCCCAAGGCGAGAAGAGGTTGCACAAAATTTTCAATAATTAATTTCTGTCGAGTTTATTTATTTATGTATTTATAATAAATAATTAGGGATGAATTCGATTTTCACCAGGGGTATTTATTTACTTCAATGTTTCAAGCATTGCCATGTATGTTCATAGTGGTCTAGTTACGTTCTTTAGTTCAGTGTTTCTTGGGATTGAAAATGGTGGCTAATTATACCGGTACTGTCAGCATATACAAGATCTACAGTGACAATCTGCTAATAACAATATGTTTTAAAAAAAAACGATATATCTTTAATGTGTCGAGTACCCATAAAAATAAGACAATAGGAAAACAATGGAAAGCTGGCGTAAACACAGTTGAAATACAAAATTGGATACGCGAAAGTGGACTATACTATGACGATTCATGGAAGAACCTGAGCTTTTACAATTGTTAAAAAACACAAGGCAGAGAGAGAAGTTAATAAATATAAATATTCATGTACCTACTTACACATAGATATTATAATTAGATGCCAATCCACTAGTAACAATATGTTTTAATATAATTTAATAGGGATATATCTTTAAAAAAATATATCTATATAGATATATCTTTAATCACCACGATGCTGTTGATTAACTTTTCATTTATATTTTTTGTAAAATTTTGTGTGCGTATAGATAGCGACAGTGTGCGAGTGAGAGGTGAACAGAAGCGACGCCATTTTCAGTCCCATTCTTTGTGTACGGGTAATAAGAAATATTATTGGATAAAATCCAATTAAAAAAATACCGGCAAGGGTTCCCAATCTTTTTCATTCATTGCAATACGGTTTGCAAAACGATTTACATTTTTAAAATGCCATATCAGGAGGGAATCAGATGGGAAATCGTACGTGAAGTACCAAGTGATAGGCGCCAATACGGTCGCAGTTCCCACGCACTTTTACAAGGTGGTCGTGTGTGAGACAAACGACGGTATACTAGATATGGAGTCATACGTGATGCCCAACCAGAAGATACCTGACGAGACTCCTGTATCTTCCTTTATGGTGAGTTTTAGCTATAGTTACACAGACCCGGATCTAGGCAGGGCAGATGGTGCTAACTAGGACAGGGGGTGCCAAAATCATAATATAATTACAATTAAAACACTTGCTCCACACAGCACCCAGCATATGGAAGCTTGGTTGAAAATTTAGATCTACCTACTGAATGTAGGTCTAGTTTATTTTTTCCTGGGCATACAAAATGTAACTTAATAAACGCACATTGTGAAAGTAGTTTGTTAAGAATCGATTTCAGATATTTGAAATATAGATTTTTTTCCTAAATATACCTAAGTAAATTAATCACCCCTCGTTGAGGCGTCTCGTGACGTTACGTGTCTGTTGACTGTACATATATTTTGTCCTTAGATTTTTAATGTAACCATACTATTCGTCCACAATGAGGGTATAACGTAATTCCATAAATAAATAATATCAAAACACATGTAAGTAACTGTTGTATACGTCTGTATGTATTATTATAACTGAATGTTCTAATTGTGATGTTTGATAATATGACAGATTCCTGTTAAATGTTGTATAATTTCATGTCATACAAATTAAAAATTAATAGATAATAAGGATTAAAATTTATAAAAGGGTTTTCCTTATGTCTCTTTCACGTAAAATATCAACCATAACATTTGTGAGTTTTTTTTAAGTAATTTATCTCAAACGCTGCAGGGGCGTCACTATCAAGTTTCTGCCCCGATTCGAAAAAATAGAAGATCTGGGACTGTAGTTAGAAAACTGCTTTTAGATTACTGATAGGTACTTCTTCATTTTTAGTGATTTAGATAGTGGGATGATTTGTCTTTTTTTTTATTTCATTAATTTGCAGTAAATGACTCTGATAATTAAAATAATACTACATGACAGACTGATATTCTGCCAAAATTCATTATTGTACATTACATTTTCACTAAAAGTAAGCAATACTAATTATGAAAAGTTTACAATGATGACTTATTCTTTACAATTAATAAAAATATGCAATTAAAGAAATAAATAAAAAACTAGGTAGCCACGTGGACTGCCGACAGAACTTAACACACACACAATTTGTGCCAGTGTCATGTAGGTAAAAGATATATTTTCAATCTTGGTATCATGGTTACCAAGCTCCAGTAAAACGGTGGCTCATCCTGTTCAAAAATGTAATTTTCTCAGCACCTCAGAATAAACGTTACGCGTTATTTCTTATAATAAACCTGTAAACAATAATCAAACTATATCACACAAAACGCCACCAAGATTACATGATATAGGGTCAAATACACAAGTTTAATGAATTAAAGAAAACAACTGCTACATGACAGACTGAGATCCCGGTAAAACTCCATCTTTATTGTTGTATTTTTTTATTTCAGGTGCCACCAGAAACCATAGAGCGAGCTGCAGGTTTATTGTTCTTTGACAAAATACATAGGACAAAATTGAATCGAATTAATGGAAAAAAAATATGAAGTGTTGTTAATTGTTAGGGTCATTAAATATGTTCTTTTGTAGGACGTTGTGAGTGATATTATCTAGTTTTATTTAGTGCAATTTTATTGTTAGATTTGTTGAAAGATTTATAACGAATTTGTAAATATACATTTATAAACGAGTTTTAATTGTTTTGTTTGAAAGATTTTTTTTTCATTACTTAAGGAATATGATTCGAAGCGACGATGGCGCAATTGATAGTTTCTTATAAAAATATAAATAAATAGTGTGCGTCTAGGGACAGAAGTGATAACATAAACTAATCTAATTTGAATTATCTAATATTAAAATTGTTTAACTTCATAAAAGCTTACGTTATTACTAAAATTTTATGTATATTAATATGGTAAAGTAAGAAAAGGTGATTTATTTAATTTTTCTTTATTGATTATAAAATATATTTTATTCTTAGTTATATACAATTCTTGAATATGTACATTTGAATTTTGTTTATGTACATTATTAGTATGATTATTTAATCAATAGTATATGTCTATCGCACATTAAACACTGAGTAGAGAGAGAGAGAGGGAAGCGTCTGTACGAAATATTGCTAGTGCTGTGGGTTAGAGTGAGAGAAGAAGCCTGCCTACCGTATTCGTGAGAGTGATATGACATTTTCTAATATTCGCCTGACTAGTTACCATCCTCACAGTTGAAAATCTTAACTTAAAAACATAGGATAGTTTGCATTCTGATTTAATGCCCTCGATATACATATATTTATTCCCAAGGGAAACGTTTTATACGAAAAGGTAGGCCGGCTAACACCGGGTACGGGAACTAGTAAATAAATAAAAAAACAACTATATATAAAACGTGTATATTTAGAGTGGCAACACAGCGGTTCCGCCATATTGTAATAATGTCACATTTGACGTGTCTATACAATTTATAAATAATACATATTTTAGTCTTCGTCGTCGTCTGAGGCGCCGTTCTGTTGTGGTTCTTCGTCCATACGTGCATCACCCATTCCTAGAATACAACATTTATATACACATTGTGATTCGGATAAATTGTTAAAAAAAATAGTACTGATGTTTTTATTAATTCAAGCTAAATAGAATTAAAGATTCAAATCAGATTAATATTAAATATAGTTTTACAGATTTCAAATAAGAAGGCTTGGTTTAGATTATATATATATATAACTGCATGTTTACTAACACACATAAAAAAAAGTTTTTTTACGGCTACAAACTAGTTATTGAAGTGGATAGTTTTATTATATTGAACCAGCGCCGGATTTAAACTAGGGGCATTTTAACTTAATTTTCTTAATTAGTTTAATTTTTATGTAATCATTCGGAGATGGGTTTAAAATGACCAAACTTTCGCTTACGAGTGACAAAGGAGCAGTTGGTAGTCCGGTCCGGTCGGATTCCGCATTAATAGAAGCGGGTTCGAACGCACCTACTCAACTCTAAAAGTAGCCTGCGCTTTCGGTGAATGAAAACATCGTGAGAAAACCATAGCATGGTGGTAGCGCCTGGGTAGCTACCACCCTCAAGTTTGAAAACCTGTCGACAAATATCAATATGTGTGTTTCGCCACTTGAGGACCAATACCCTGTACCTAGTGTGTTTACCATCTTGGACCACATCATCGCTTACCATCAAGTGAGATTGTTGTCAAAGCGCAGAGCCTATATGGTGTAAAAAAAGTCACCTTGGTCTTCATCCTCTTCGGCGGAGTCTCCGGCGACTTCTGCGTTTTCGGCCTCGGCGCGCTCCATCTGCTTCGCTAATTCGGCTTCGTCCGTCGCTGTCACCACTTTAGGCTATACACAGTTAAAATAAACGTTTAAATTAACGAACCAGTTACATTATTATTATTATTGAACTCATTAACACGTTGACTGGAAGAGCCTTTACAGTTCTACGGAACCTTTGGGGGCGGAGATTAAATAGCTCAGGCGGGATACGCCATTTATTTTTGCTAGCTTATTTCTGATGACAAAGGAGACGGAGGAGCTCTGAATGAAAATTACCTAAACAATTATTATTTAATCCATCCATTCAACAGAAAGACGTCCATTGCTGGACATAAGTCTCCTGCAAAGATCTCCATCTTCACCAGGTCGCCAGTCCACCTTGTGGAGGGCCTACACACGCTGTGTAATGATTACTTGATTCATCCGAAAGACATCCACTGTTGGATACAGGTTTCCCCCAAAAAAAGAGGGGGAAATGCCATAACCGGCACGTTTGGCAATAAGTGTTTGTAGTACTCAGAGGATGGTGCTGCCCATCCCCTAGCTTTTAGACACCCACGGGAACGATTTTATGACACCCACGGGAACGATGTCGGATGGTACTATTCTTCGCCGGCACGACACAGTTACTTACCTTAATGATTACTTATTTACTTTTGATGACTTATTTTGTATTATGTGTAATGCTCACCATTACCTCCCATGGTATCAGCTTTCCTGACTAGTCAAAGAGTCAAAAATGTTCAAAAATCTGCTTACTATTATGGCCCCAAAGTGGTATCTAGTGCAAGGGCACCAAAATGGTACATATTTCGGGTTTGGTTGTTACCTGACACTTAAATTCCCTGGGAATGTGTCTCCATATGCTAAACCTATGGTGGTTAATGGAATCTAGGAATCTAAAGGTTACATGTATTTATGTGTAGTGTACCGGAAGGAGTATGGTATGTAGTGAATTGCCTGTTATAGTGTATGACATTGTATCACTGTATCACACTGGGAATGGGCACAGAAGCCTCTCCAGTTAGGAATCGGACCACTGCCAGAAGTTGGAGCGGTAAAAACTACCTACCTGTTCAAATATAATATTTAATAAATAAAGAAAACTTACCGCCATCTGTATATTAAAAACGCCACCGGCTTCTGTTATGTTCTCTTTAATTTTATCTATCGCATCTTGCAACGCTTTGAGACCGTCAGCCTTTTCCGGAGTAGATGTCGTCATTACTGATAAGTTATTCAAATGTATATGTTTTATTTGTTTCAATTACAAAATCATAATATAGTGATAGTGAGCTTAATATCTATAAATCAGTTAATATATACAATAAATAATTACAAAACATGAATTAATAATAACAAAATCAAGGAATACTGAATTTTACTAGGACTTGTGCAAAGTTTTAAGTCTGGCAACACCACCACCATTTATGTTCTGTTGGCAGTTATTGGCACGATTTTAAACTGTCATGTTGTGGTCCTTGTTTTTAATTCATTTACTTGTAGTAAATAAATCTATATTATGTCATTTTAGTAGCGTTTTACGTGATATAGTTTGGAGGTTATGCACAAGTGTAGTATATCAAAAATAATGACACAGAGCATGAACTGTGAAATCTATAAACAACTTAAATAATTTCCTTTGAACGCTTAACAAATGCCACCACTTTATTGGGCAAGATAAATATTTAAAAAACAATACGAATATTGTAAAATAACTACACGCTCAAAAGGGCTTTCTAACCCAGGGACGTTAAACAAGTTACTAAGAAGATAAATTATGTTCTGTCTAAGGCGATAAATGCATGAAATTGCAGATGGTAACGCGTGGACATACAGCGTATCTAAATATCACACCCCAAGCATCTATCCTATTCCCCGTGATGAAGGGAGATTCAATTTGGCGAAAGAGATTTCAGACGCCGTGGCTCGGTACTTCAACAGACTGGACGCAGAACATTTCGGCTTATAAAAAACTAGTTATCTATACTAATATTATAAAGAAAAAGAATTTTCGTATGTAACGAATAAACTTAAACACTATTCAATCGATTTAAATTAAATTTGGTATGGAGATAGTTTGAAATCCAGCGAGTGACATAGGATAGTTTTATTCCGAAAATCCCGCGGGAACGGGAACTACGCGAGTAAAATCGCGGAGAGTAGCTAGTACGAAATATATTGAAAGATGTGGCGACGATGTGGAAAAATACGAAATGGTCTAAATTTGTTAAATAATGACGTTGTTATAGTGTGTTTTACTATCATAACTCTATAAAAACGATAAACTTAATTTCTGAACGAACCTAGTAGTTTGTTATTATACACATGAGTTCTGAGATGTTAGACAAACTACCTGGTAAGTCTTAACAATAACACAACAGTTTTCTGGTTGGACAGTGTAAAGAATAGGAAAATAAAATATAATCGAACATAAAAACTTGTATTCAATAATATATATCAATTAGCTGTGCCCGGGACATCGCTCGCGTGAAATTCAGACCACTCCTGGCCCGGACTTATTTGACTTTATGTTTCTACTGATTGATAATATTGGAAAGAAATGCTAAGTTGCTTTAGCTAAATTGGTAACATTCATTAATTCGGTTGAAAGCCTAGCGATGGATTTTTTGTTATTCGCTTTTTTATAGAACCATAGAAAGATGAAATATAGCTTAAAGTTTTAGCTAATTTGTCTGTTATAACATACAAAAAAATTTCGTCAAAATCCGTCAAGAATTTAATTTACTACTTTGTCCGTTATCCTAAAGAATCTTTTGTTTTATGGGACAAAAAGTGTCCTATATGTTGCTTCATAATACCAGTTATCACTACATCTAGTTTCGTCAAAATTGGTTCAGTACTTTCAGAGTGATACGCGTACACAGGGACAGACCGATAAACAAAAATTCTACATAAAATCTTTTTGGCTTCTATTTCGATAAAGTCCACTCAAATTATAATTTTTCAAATATATTTAATGTACAAATTTGCTCTAGTTACAGTTTTATTATATGTATTGTTGAGGACAAATGAATATTTCCTTAAATCTTTAACATTAACATTCAATTACGAGAATTACATCGCGAATCACAACACACACACACACACACTAGCTGGAAACACGAGAGAGAGAGAGAGATATATCATATGTACCTCATGTGTGTAAATGAGATAAATGATAAGTTTGTAGACTAAGAGTAACTATGTGCTAGTTGTAAGTATTAAAAATGTATTAGAATTCGCGCCGACCGCCGGCAAAGTTGTACCGGCAAGATATAGTTTGTAAATACTTGTAATTCGAAAATAAATACAGTCCACATTATATAGTGAAGTTGGGGTTTCATTGCTGGTGAAGAAAGCGTTCCCTTCATGTATAGAGAAAAAAAATCTTTTTAAACATTATTTAGAGGACTGATAACAGGAGTAGAATTGCTTTAGGGGCTAGTCAAATATATATAATCTAAGCAATATGTGCTTATTACCCATATTTTTTATTCAAAATTATGCTAAAGCTTACGTAATCATGGAAGAGGGTAAAAATGACAATTATTTTGATTACATAATACCGTATACAGCCCTTTTTCAAACTGTTAGTACAAATAATGTACTCACCATAGAGAGGTGGCGCGATTAAGTTTATCTTTATAGGCATCTCGAGGGTGGACAGAGCAAGACCAGCCTTCAGCGCAGCACGGACTGCATCAATACCCTCATATCCATAACAAGCGCATTCAATATCGGCTCGGATCTTTACAGCCTGAGATGTGAGCTTCCTCTTAATATTGGCTAGGAGTACTTCCTTTGTGTTCTCATCAAGACCACATTCATTAAGGACAGATGGATCTCTGCAAATATTATCGGCAAACATTCAAATTGTTGAAGAAATCATAACATGGTAGGAGCTGACTAAAATATATCCAATTTAAGGATGAAGTATAAATTTCAATTAATTTTCCAGTATATCTTTTCAAGATATGCCAGTATGTTTCGATTTCCTTGTTGCACATCATAAAAATAACCAATGAATGTTGTAATAAGAATAAAGCATGTTTTATGTAACAAATGCTTTTTTATTTATGGATAAACAGTAGATAAATACTGAGTAAATAACATAACCCAAGCAAAAGAACTGGCGTATATTTAATTCCTAAGGCATACAATGCATTTTATTAACGATACAATAAATTATTTTAGAATATTTTTCATTTCATAATAAAAGTTCAAATAGATAAAATTGATATAATTTTTGGTAATAAAAGAACTTACGCAAGATTAATTACTTGAACACCACACTTTTTTATCAACCATAATACTAATTATATTAACAAGTTTCAATTTGATGGGTGAAAGAAATTTTATAATGTAATGAATGTGTACATAAAATTGAAAGTTGCGTGCCAGTGGTAGAAAAGTTGAAAGGTTCCCGTTTGTCGTGGTATGGGACATGTTATGAGAAGAGAGGAAGAGCATGTGGGTAATATAGTAATGAATATGAATGTGGAAGGATGGTAAAGTAGAGGAAGGGCAAAGAAAGTGTGGATGGAGTGTGTAAGAAATGATATGAAAGGAAAAGGAGTGAATGAAAGTGATGACGGCTGATATCGTATGGGGTGTATGGAAGAAGAAAACATACTGCATCAACCCCAAGTGAGTTGGGAAAAGGCAGGAGAATGATGATGATGAATGTGTACATAAAATATTCCAAATTATGATCTACCTCTGTTAACACAATGGTTGTATGGTAACATGAGACATACTTGTGTTCTTAAGCGTAAAAAAATATTGTCAAATGATAAACTTAAACTTAGTAACATTAATTTGTCCCTGTAAAATTGTAACCTCTTTAGTAGATGCTATTTGTTGTGGTATGCCAAACTACTGTGCTTTGAATAAATGTTATGACAGAAAAAGTTTAGAGTATATGCTTTTTTTTTTGATGACATTGGTGTCTGAATGGTGATTACGTAAATGGCATTTATTCATACACTATTAATTTTTTATACATTATCAAGTGGGGAACTGGTAAGAACTAGGCTAACTATTGCTGATAAAGAGGAGATAGAGTCATAAATATCCAAAATTTTGGTTAACTGGAATGGTGCCTTATTCAAAATTCTTATGTCACACAAAATTGGTTGGGGTTCAGATATGGACCATGGTCCTCCATTTGTTAATACCTTCTCTATATCATATAAGTGAACAAGTATTTTATAAAATACTAGCTAGGTAAAACGGCCGTGACTGCAACCGTTTTTCATATATTCTTCACTGCATTTTAAAGTTTTTTATACAGAACCCTTATTTTTGTTTAATATTAAGTTAAAGTAAAAATTATGCTGATAAATTCAAGCACTTGCCCGTAAAACTGTGCATTGCATCGGGTTTTATTCAATTTTTTATAAGTTTTTATTTTTGTACTTAAAAGTACTCTTAATTATCCGGAGTAATTTCAGGTATCTACCAAAAAAGTCCCGTCAAAATCCGTCAAGCCGTTCCGAAGATTACCCGGAACAAACAGGCAGACAAACAAAAATTAAATTTTTGGTATAGGTATCATATATAACTCTATTTAATTAAAAAATTATGACATTACAAACAGACACTCTAATTTTATTTATTAGTTTAGATTTACTTACACAGCAGCCTGTTTAAAGAAGTCATATGCAGAAGCTTTCTTTTTATATTTCTCTTCAAAGTGCCATGCTGTCCTCTTGTACAACTCTTCCAATTGCTCTGAGCTCTCATAATGAAGTAGTTCAGCGACGTGACGGAGGATGGAGTTTACTGCCTTAGCTTTTGCATACCTCTCTGTACATTTATCAATGTCTTCAGCTGACACACGTCTTTTTGATAAGTCAATATAACCTGGAAAGTAAAAACTGATGTTATTTTCTATACCTGTTTATTAAACATTTATGTTTCTCTTAATTACAGTATAAATTCCATTTAATACCACTCAATTTAATCACTCAAATACGAAGGATAAAATTTGACACTAGGAAAACTATTGAAGCTGGCATTAACAACAGGTTTGTGCTGAGAAAATTAAAGACAATCTTCCTAAAGTGTTTTAAATTAATTGACTTCAGTTAACTTTGTTGTCGATGCAATGATTTTTCCTCTTTCCATTTAATGACAACTATCAATAAAACTATCAAATGTTCAGTCCCTTGAATGTAGCTACATGTTATATAGAATTTACTCTGCATTTTAAAGTATTTTCTTATTCAATATCTTCACATAATTTTCAATAGGTTATTGTTTTTTTTTCTCGAACAGACTAAATGCTGTTTTTCAGAGAACTTTAGTTGTCATAGTTCTCTACTGGAAATAGACTTCCCTCAGAAGTAGTGATAATACATAATACATTAGCTAATTAATTTTAAAGTTTTCATGCTTTTTATTGGGCTTAAAATATAATTAATATAATCTATTTGTATAATTGTAATGATGACCAACTATAATTAGTGTTGTTCAATCCTATCCATTTTAATATGAGACTATAAACAAAGATTCTTTCTTATGGAATATATATCTTAAAATAAATAAATTGAGGACAACCACATTGTAAATAATACTGTTTTGATTACTCCATTCCTAACATGTGTTTAGTATATGTAAGTAGTGTTTATTACCTTTTTCTTTATCCACCCTAATCACCACAACTGGCTCGGTTTTGCCAACTCTAATCAATTTGTTAATAGACCTGATACGTCTTCTTGATAGCTCAGACAGTAGAATCATGCCCTCAATATTGTTGTACTCCAGCAAGTGGACGTACGCGCCCATCTCAGCTATAGACCTCACGTTTACCATCACTACATCTTCTACTTCTGGATACTTTTCTTGATAAAACCGACACGAAAGTGGCATCTAAAAAATTTACACACATAACCTAAGAAAATAAAATCTCGTATAGATGTTTACAAAAATAAGTAAATAACACCATATTTATTTACCTTGTGTTTATATTCTTTCAAATTTTATAAGAATAATAGCGAAATTAATCCAATTATGATGAAACAACTCGGTTGTTCACGTTGACACCAACCCAGCAGGGTTGCCAAAACTATACAGTATATATTTATATAATGCACTCTGTGGCCAAAACACATTAATGTTATTCACTATTGTTAGGAGAGTTTTTGGCAGGATCTTAGCTTGACATGTAGCAGTTGTTTTCTTTAATTCATTAAATTTGTGTATTTGACTTTATATCATGTAATCTTGGTGGCATTTTGTGTGATATAGTTTGGTTATTGTGTACAAGCCAGGTTTATTATGGAAAATAACGCGTAATGTTTATTCTGAGGTGCCGACAAAGCTCCATAGAAAGTTCGAGCAGAATAGGGCATCGTTTTGCTGGAGCTTGTTAACGCTGATAGAAAATTTTAAAATATTTTACATACATGACACTGGCACAAATTGTTTGTACACAAATTGCCATTATATAAGAAGAAGAAGACTATTGTTAATCTACGATTTCACATTACAAAATCCTACAAAAACAAACCAGAGATAAGAAAACATCCAAACATTATCTAGGGTACAGCAAAATTGAGTAAAAAAAGTACTACTAACTTTCTTTAACAGGTCTTCCCCAAAGATCTCCACAGCGACCGGTCTTGCGCCACAATTTTCCGGCGGATTCCTGCGACCAGGTCGTTAGTCCATTTTATCAGGGGCTTAGAAACGCTACGTCTTCCGGTACACGGTAGCCATTCGAGAACCCGTTGAGCGCACAATTATTACCCTGTCACTCCGTAATATTAAATATATTAATAAAATTTAATACAAATTTAAGTTTCACAAAAACTTTTACAGTAGTGTCATGGTAAATGTATAGGTTAGCTTCTATTACCCAAGTATATAATAATATTAAAAAAGAAATATTTATTTCATTAAGTTTTTGTAAATATCAGTTAAATGACTCCTAATTAAACATCGAAACTATATTAACTTAATCTATATATATAATAGCCTTTTTTTTTTTTTTTTTTTTTGTTACGGGGGAAATGCATTTACGCACTACCCTTACCTATTGTATTAGTGAGACCGAAGTCCCCCAATACAATAGGTAAGGAGGCACGGAGGGACTAGCTCCGTGCCAGTGTGGGACTCGCCCGGGCGTGAAGCGCCCCGAAACACCCACTAAAATTCCCCGGGGCCGTCCACTGCATTTGGGATGGGGGCGACACGGGGTGGCTTTAGCAAGCACCGCGTCGCCCCCTGCAGCGAACCCACCAGGCCTCGTCCGTGCAATGGCCCGGTATATAATAGCCTACCTGACTTATTCATCAACACAGAACCAAAACGCTGGGTTTATAAACTTATAATTTTAACAGTAGATACATTTTATGATGCAAGCATCCACCCCCAACGGGGTAATTTAAGGGACTAACTGTTGTATGAAAGACCGGTGTTTTCAAACTAAGAATCACGAAATTTTATATATGTATTTATATATGAAATAAATGTAAACGTACCTCTAAGAGAGTGAATTAGGGGTTGCAAGTTTGTATGGAAAGTTCATCATTTTTTAAATAAGATGCATGAAATTTCATGCACCTACTTCTGGTTAGAAACATATGAAGAGGTAGGTTTATTACTATTTTTCAAAATGTTACCCTTAAGATGGTGAACTAGCTGTTGCGAGTTTGTATAGGATTTTTGTCATTTTTGGAGTACTAAACATAAAATTTAACATGCATACTTTTTTGATTAGAAATGATTGTATCTACGTTTTTTAAAATGTTGCTCCTAAGGGGGTGAATTAGAGGTTATAAGTTTATATGGCAAATTTGTTTTAAGTTACAACCATGTAATTTTACTCCTAAGAGTATAAATTAGGCACGACTACCAGATGGTAGGATTCGATCAACTGTTTTATCACAGATATTTTTTACTACAGACGATATTTTTTATTTTTTTATTTATTTGGTATGTAGAATAATAAAAGTTTTGAGTGAAAAATAGAATACTTAAATACAATTCTACACAGGTGCACAGTCGTGTGCACCAGCTAGCTCTGTCTGTATATCTGTTAACTTTTATACCTAAATCTAAACACCTAAACCTTTGAATAGATTTTTATAACATTTTGTAATGATATAGATTAGAATCAGAGAGAATATTTTCCCAATTCCAAGCAGGCAAAGCCGCGTGCATATCTAGTTATGTTTAAAAAAAGTATATAAGTTTAAATGTTTCTTTTTATGTATCTATAAAAAATGTATTGACGTTACGTTTAGCAAAGGTGTGAACTAAAAAAAATTTAACTGCCATTATCTCAAACATATTTTTTTTTCAGTTAGGTTACTTTCATTCTGATTCTGCGATATATCTATAACTTTGAAGTGAGTTCCATAGATCAACAATTTAAACCGCAAATTATATATAATATTGCAAATTATAAAAAAAAAAATAAATAAAAATAGTACATACTAAGTCAGAATTTTATTGTTTAAATACCCATGATGTCAAACGTGCATTAATAATAGGGCCAAGTATGTGTGTGTTTAATCTTTCCAATTCATTAATATTAATTAAAACTTGTATGAACCTATCACATACCGTTGTGATGCACAGAGATTACGTATCAATTTTTCCGGGAACGTGCCCCATATTTCACGCGTGTTCTGTTTCCTTGACAATGTAACTTTATTATAAAACATTCTCTAAATTGTATTGTAATTGTTGTATTTTAGAAGGTGGATATTTGTATAAATTTCTCGGTCTCAATATCTATTTTTACTAATAATTTACAGATTTAAACTAGAAAGATTTACCAAAGAAGTTTCACTTCTGACATCTCTACTCTACACACATGCTCTTTTTTATTTATAGTCCGTTCACTATAACTTGTCCCTTGACTGCCTTTCCTATATGTTGGGATTACAGACCGTCATTGGAAAGTCTATCGATTCTGAAAAATCCAAGCGCTGTGATTTTAGAGTAGAAATAAGTGTTTTTATTGCCTTTATCATGACACAGACGTTTAAAAGTAATGCAAAAGAAATTTAATTGAAAGTTCGTGCTTTTTGTGTGCAAACATATCTCTGATTATTCAATTAAACGAGTACGATATTGTGTTTTGACATGACAGCTTAGTGAAGTCGAGTTGCCATACCTTTAGATTTAAACTCCGTATATTTTGACAATTATATTTTATTTACTTAGTATATATTTTGTATTAGGGCTATTAGTACATATATAACTACCTATTCACAATTCAGAGTAAGAATAAAGAAGTAGGAGCGGGAGGACACAACAAACTTTAGAGATGTTTGCATTACAGCGGACAATACTTAGCATATTTCAAATTAAAATGCTACTTATCGCTATGTGTACAATCATTACATTATATAATTATTGTTACCTGCTAATCTTTATTTTATTTATTTTGTGTGTGGTAGATATATCTGGAAAAAACGCTATCAGAATCATGAAGGTAGCGGTCGTTGATGCAGCTACTTCCCAATAAAATTAGAACCCTGAGAAAAATACGCACCAAGATAAAAGACTAGACCAGATAAAACTGGAAGACTTCTAGAAAGAAAATCTAGAGAAAGATTCATCGAATTGAAATGTAGTTCAAAATGGAAGTTATTAATGTAGAGACATGTTATTCTAGTTTGGAGATACAAGTACACAAAAAAATGATAGGTGATATGGTTGACTAGTAACAGTAACGGCCCTTTAGATCATTCATATTGTAAGACTATTTATTGTAAAAATAAAGTATATTTTGAATAGATGTTTTTTTATGTGTTGCATTACTCTATTATGACACTTCACAGAATGTGTTCGAATCGAATTTATCCTATTTATTAATAGAGGTAACTCTGACGAACGAGGACGAATCTTCCGTTTATGTTAAAATGTCATTTTATATGATGTACATAGAACGTTAACGAAAACGGTCGTGTTTGCCCTTAGAGGATATTACATATAAACGTTAGCGAGTAATACTCGCATACATGAAACTGATTTATACATATATAGATTATCTGTAAATGTTTATTTAAGGTCTGAGCTTTTCCTATATAATATGTAAAGTAAACTATGACAGCTTTTCTTAGTTTAAGACTGTGTGAAATGTCCGTCAATATTATTAAGATATATGTATGAGTTTCGTTTCAGTAACTAACTAGTTAGTTTAGTTTCGTTAATTATAAATCCTTTTACTTAAATTACCATGGATAATCTTGGTCACGCAAATAATTATTAGTCACTGTTTATTCAACCTCCCTCGTTTACCCTAATTTTTGGGAGACATTAAATGGTAAAACATGCAGCCCTCCCTGTCAGAGCTACCATCTCCTGAACGAAGGGACTTTTAATAGTAAACGGACTGTATGCTAAATTTTTTAAAACTATTCAAAAATTGTGTTATTTGAATAACAAATAAAATACAATGGATGTGGATATCATTGACAGTGATGTGATAAGTATATTTTTAAACTTGAGTTTTTTTCCTAGAATGGAACAGATACGTATCTCTTATTTACATGTCTAACAGAAAATTTTGTAAGTAAATTGAGTGGATCTATGTGGAATGTATAGTAGGGACAGCAAATAACATACTTTTTTTTGTTATTAAGATCTCAAAATAACAAATGCAACCTTAATCGCAAAAATTTTTCTTTGCAATTTTAGCTTGTTAAAATAAAGCATGTTAAAAAATATGGTATGCGACCACCGTGGTATGCGGTATCGAAGATCGCATCTATCACAGCTGCATGGTTTGTACAAAGTAACAGACAATTGAACATTAAAAACTGTCGCGCATGAAATTAATTTATGTTTGTATTTAGTTGGGTACAAATCTCAGTAAGAGTTCGATTAGCCAGTCCGGTTGCTGTAGTAGGCGTGTGTGGATACACTCCATAAGTTATTAATTCTAACAAATTATGTGCGATTTCTGTGTTTATCAAATAAATTGTTTTGTAACATGACCGTATATCGGTATGTAATTTTAATATATAATATATTTTTATATAAAATTAATAATTATAATTACTCTTCGTCACATAAATAATGTAATGTGAAAACTAAGACACGTGTCTTAATTAATATAAGAAGTACCTAATTAAAGTGAATACATATATTTTAAATTCTAAAAACTATCGATTCTCTTGGTTCCGCTTGCGTATCATGTTTACTGTCCGCACAATTATTCAAGGATTTTTTTTTTTTAGTACCAACAGAAAAAAAGAAGATATTTCTCACACATTCAAACACTTACAATTTCATGAGTTTAGAGCTCTTTACGCGGATCCATAATTATTTTCCAAAAACAAAAGTAGCCTAAGTTACTTATGCCTAATAACTTCAGCTGTCTACTAAAAAAATTGGACCAGCCGTTCCGGAGATTAGCCGGAACAAATTGACAGAAAAATATTAAAAATTGTGTTTTTATACAAGTATCCTATATGTAGCGCACGAATATTGCTGGCGCCGAGGGCGACCGCCCGCATCGGTGCCCTTCAACCGAGATGCTCTTCCCGTGGGGTGGTCCACGCCGAGGCCCATGGAAAAACAGGGCCTCAGTCATATCGGCCGCCACCCGGAGCCCGAGCATCTCGATCCGCCTGACCATCTGAGCCACTCCCTCTGTGACAAGGCGCTTCACCTACCCCCACTCGCTCTGGATCACGACCAACGTGTCGTCCGTATAGCAAACTAGGCGTCAACGTAGACCACCTCCTTACTGTAGAGATAGTCCTCCCTGGGAGGTAACCGCTGCCGACCAGCTCTTCAATTTAGTCAGGGCGTTCACTGTCGAGCGCTTAACCATGAAGCCGAACTGTTCGTTCGGGAGGTCGGACCCCGTCCCTCCATCCAAGGCTTCGGAAAAGGCTCTAGACATAAATCAAAGAGTTCTCGAAGCCTGTTTCCTGGGTGCCTTAGTGTCAGCACCAGAACGCAGCCAGTAACCGGGTAGTCCTGTCGCCCTCCGCCTCCTGCGGAGACGACCAACTGCCAACCCCATCTCTGTCTACATCCGTAACAGATGGAGTAGGAGTTTAGATTGCCTCCTCTACTTCTGCTAAGGGTGACATTGGCAGTGGGAGAAACTCTCTTGAAGAGTCCTCGGGAAATAGATTCCGTAGTTGGAGGGTCTCAGTTACTGGGCGCGCCTGCGCCTGGAATTTTCTCCGAGCCATCATGAACGGGCGCCCCCACCAATCCCTCTCCAGTGCCCGAAGGAGCTCTTTCCATGCTAAATCCTTGTCCCAACCGATCACCGCCTTCAGGGATTTATGGCTGTCCCTGTTGCAGTCACATAGCTGAGCTTCCTTGACGGGGTCCCTCCTGCGCCTCCTCTGTCTGCGAGCTAACTGCCTCCTCGCTACGGTGCAGATCTCACGGAGCTCACTGAGCTCCAGAGGCCACAAGTACACCGCCAGTTTATTCGGGTGGAGACTGGACCACGGGATCGTCGTATCGCAAACCTTCGCTAGCGAGTGGCGCCAGCGGAGGGCGAATGCGTCAACTCTTTCCTCCGACGGCCATCGTCTAACCCAACTTTGGACGATAGCCGCCTCCTCAGCCAGCGCTCTTTATCAAACTTAATCCTATCCATCCTAATCCTACCTAATTACCTACAGATCAGCTCAGATCTACTATGTAATCTTATTATATCTTTTATTTTCGTTTAAATATTTATTGTATTTTATAATCGCTTCACATGGACAACGTATCCGAACATAACCTGTGATTATCACCCAATCATTACCATGACGACGGATGTTAATATTTAAAAAAAAAAACTAGAATCTATTATGAAACGTTGACGTGAGAAATTAGTCACATAAAGTAATAATTGCGAATTTGATTTGACCTTTTCGCTATATATGTTCTTTTCTACTGTCTTTTATAAGCTCATGTAAATTCATAAAATAATTACGTAACTCGAACGTTTCAAGCCGGAACGAAGTTCGACGTTGCACAGTGCATCGATGTGAAATGTAAGCTCCTAACAACATTAAACTTTGTCCATTCAATAATGGCCGTATTAATTAATGACGCATTCCTTTAAATATCTTTTAGCTCCTAGTAACACAATAGTGATTAAACTTTGTCTAGTTTGTATTTCTTTTTAATGTTTCTATAAATTACTATTGTCGTAAACGAAATTCCAATTGATTCTGATTTATTTCAATTGTGATTTTAAAATAGTTTAAGGTTTTTTAAAAGGTAATTTAAAAATTAAAATCGTTGTAGAATGATCTGTACATAGCTAAAACAGTTAGACGGACGTAAACACCTCAAAATTACGTATATTCGAAGTTGAGAAAGAATTTTCCATCAAAAACATAGTAGAAGCAGAATAACAAATACATTTTCATATAGAAGAAGTCGCAGATACAAGCTTCAATAGAAATAGAAACAGGAAAAAACTCAATATTACATTACAATGAAATCAAAAACACTAAAAGTAATTTACGAAACTGGCCAATCCAATTGAAGGTCCCACAAAAAGTAGGTCGCAAGTGGCCATTTCGTACTGGATCAATTTATTAATTGTCAACCCATATGTATTGAGTTTTCATATTTATAAACTGAACGGTTTGATGTATCAATTTGACGCATCGATATGTTTATGATTGGGTCAATGTTGAGAGGCAATTTATTATTGTCCGGAGTATGTCTGGAGTCAAAGTACAATTAGAGTACGTAGTTATGCGGTCGCCAGGACGAATTATAACAATTCGTTCTCACGAAAGCTGCTGTGTAAGCATTGCATTGCTTCTTAGCGTTCGTACAATGTGTGGAAACAACTACGGTATAGCGGTTACACGGTCATTAAATTTTTAAATGTAAAATTATATAAAGTCATTAAATAAAGTAACAATTACACAAACGATTTCGTAAACTTCATTGCTTATATGATTATTCTTTCGGCAACTTCTTTTTCATGCATTACAGTGTGTTTTTATATTATCTAGCTGCCCAACCCCACGTAATTTGCAATAAAAATATTTTGAAGTTATTAGTCGGGGGGTTTTTTTTATTATCCTATTCTTTAAGAGGACATGCGAGCGGCATTTATTCCATACAAAAGTAGTTCCCTGTTTCCTCCTGAATAATAGCATTATGGTAAAAAAAATTATATCAAATAATAAATATCCACAACGGTCATACCCGTACGTTTTGATTTTTTCCCATAAATTAGTTATTATAGAAAAATCTAGTTTCTAGTCTAGTCATTAGAAAATTTAAAAAAATGCTCGATTTTTACCGCCGTTTTCAGACGTTCCTCAAACAAATTTCATGGATTAAAATAAAAAAAAGCAAAACGTAGAGGCATAGCGAAAGTCTTTCTTATTCTACAACTGAAAAAAAAATCGGTTCAGTTTTGGAGGAGGAAACAGGGTACTATGAGGTGATATTTGCGTCTATTTTCCATACAGTAAAATCAGCCCGAGCTGCTTTTTCGTGTTTCATAATTCATTTCTTGGGCTGCAATGTGGTAGAAATAGTTTTCTGAAATACCGAATTTTCAAATCTGTTGCCGACCGCATGTCCTCATAAGTTACACACGGTATGTGAAATTTCATTAAAATTAGGTATTTTCGGAGCTTATCGCGGACAAAAGCTGTGACAAAAAATTTACATATATAGATGCCAAAGAATAGTTTTTGAAACAATAAGCTAACTAATAAAATTTTATACAACGGTTCCATTTTTCGATTCTAAAATGTATATTTAAATAAATGCGCTCAACAAAAATTAATGTTTGATTATGGTTTTCTTCCAGAACATTTTTCTTAACTTTTTTATCATCAGTATGTCACGTCCACGCACAATTCACAACAGATTTCATAGGTAAGGTAATTTTTTATTTTTACATTTTAAAATCAATTACAAATTTTTACCCCATATACTTGTATTATCAAAATTCAAAAATTCAATTTAGACCCTAATAAAGCGCTTGTGAACGTCAAAACACTACCACTGGTTCGGAAAAAAAAAAAACAGCCGAGAAGAGCCGACAAGAAACTCGATCTAGTTCCTTTTTTATAAATCGGAATACACATATATTTTTTATGTATAAACTATATAAATCAACTATTGTTAGCCGAAGGACAGTGAGGGGTACAAATTCCAGACATCACTTATCGTTCACGTAATGCGTAATGATCCACCCTGTAATAATCTTTTGAAATTAAGACTTGCTTGACATAATCTTAACTAGACTCCTATCATATTTTATTACTAAAATGTTTTTTTTTATTAATCGAACAAACCAATCCAAGAATTTACAGACAAATGTCGCACAGTAATAAAGTTACTCCGAAATATAATGGAACGTTCAGACGCAGTCTCCTATGAAAATACGTTTAAATAATGCAATGAGTTTGACTTAATGTCATTTTCATGTTGACATAACTTTATATGTATTTGGAGCTCAAATACACTTTTCTTCGAGACTAAATTGATAATTAACAAAAAAAGAGAAGAAAAGAATAATTCCACAGTTAAAAAGTATAGTTGTCTTTTTCTCTCTTATTACGTATTTTTATTTGTCCTTAATTAAAAATCGTAATAGCAACCTTGAAATGTTAGGTCTCTTTGCGAGCAAAGAAGTTTCACATCAAAAGTTTGTTTTATTTTCTTGTTACAGACGACATAACCACTGTAGTACCATATGGTTCTTCAGTATGTTCTTCGAACAGACTAGGTGACGTCGAGTTTCAAACTGTGGATCTGATAGCCGTATACCGGCTCGATAGAGCGGACACGACCGGTGTGACGATGGTCCAAGGTTCACAAGACTTGCAGCAGGGTTACAGGATTGGTGACGGCGCCAATCTTACTTTGCCTTTGGGGTAAAGTTTGATTTTAAATAATAAACTATAAGTTATAAATCAATTTTAAGCTATAAATCCAATAAAGCGATAGTATGTTCGACGTTGATAATATACCCCAGGCCCAGAAATAGGACAGGGTCTTAATAAGAGTTGCGGGAAGAAATTGCTAAGGCCTTGGTGACAGATTTCAATATGAAAGTTATTAAGCCGTTATAAACGCTTCAGATAATAAGAGATATTGTCTCGTTGTACGGTTTACATAGACTCTATCATGACAAGTATTCTGATAAGTTGTACAACTTTGTTACTTTATCTCTCTACAAAACAGAACAGCGAGGACTGATATACGTAGTCAAAGATACAGGGTAAATTCCTTCGCGGTATAAGTAAAAAGTTGGCCGTGTCGTGCAGTTGTGGAATAGACTCTATGCCAACATGTTTTTTTTTGTTTCTCACTATTCATGAGAAGAATGAGAATTGTCACCAACGATCGCCATTATTTTTTGACAGTACCTTTGTATGCACTTTCATGTCCGTTTAGAGTATACTTCTAGAAATTGTATAATAGTGTGTCAGATTATTTAGCACGTGATCGAATCACAAAAGAGGAGACCTGCAGCAGGGCTAAAGTAACCGACATTGTCTGAAGAATTGCCAAAGTTAAGTGGTAATGAGCTGGGCACATTGCTCGTAAAATCGATGGGGCCAACGAGTTCTCGAATGGCTACTGCGTATCGGAATACGCAGCGTGGGTGAACCAACGATTTCCTGGTGGTTGCAGGAATCCGCTGGATGTGGGTGGCGCAAGAACGGTCGTTGTAGAGATCTGTGGGGTAAACCTATGTCCAGATGTGAACGTCTTTCGGTTGAATGAATGGATGCCATACTACATAATTTCAAGTATTTTTGCCAATGGTGGAATTCCCGTCTACAGTTTTTAGTTATACAGTTTACCAATTTGCCCTCATTTATGTAATATACTTTAGTGAAGTAATGTGTCTATTTATTTCAGACAAGTGTTCCCTAATGGCTTACCGGCGCACTTTAGCGTGATAGGCACATTTAACGCGCACGATCAGCGTAAACCTTGGAGTCTCATAAGGGCTCATTCTAATTCCTTGCTGTTTTCATTGACTCTTCTCCCGAAGGCTAAGAAGTTGGCTGTGTTCGTGCAAGGATCGCGTGTCGTTTTTTATAGTGAAGAGGTTTGTAATTTACAGTGACGTACCTTGCCGTAGGTGGGTTATGTATCAAAATTTGTCGAGGGGCTTTCCTTCGACCTGATCTTGGCGAAGCCCAAGTGAAGGGTGAAGATCGTGGAAAATATTTTAGGAATTTATGCTTAGAGACCTCGGAACCCATACCATTGATACGGCTGATACTGCGGTAGTTACGTCCCTGGTATTGTACCATACACTTTATAGAAACGCACTTTTATTATCAGAATTTAGTATAATCTTGTAACTTTAAATAGATTAAGGTACCAACAGTGACGATAACAGCATATATGCATAAACGATATAACGTAAAACTTTATTTTATTTTATCTCTGCACCACTCCAAAGTTGACTGGCAGAGAATGCCTCAGGCATTAAGTCCGCCTTTTTACGGTAACTGTGTATGAAGCATAAATAAATCTGAAAAACCTGCATACATTCTTACCTAGCTACCTTTTTTTTTGAACGCCAAAAGAATGCGTTTACGCATTGGCTTTGGTGCGAGGGCACGGAGGGGTGTGTGAGGACCCACTAAAAACTTCACTCCTTAAACGGGACGACTTGGGATAGCGACACGCTCCGCTTTG
The DNA here is from genome assembly GCA_014132275.2 of Samia ricini. Lineage (NCBI taxonomy): Eukaryota > Metazoa > Arthropoda > Insecta > Lepidoptera > Saturniidae > Samia > Samia ricini. The sequence continues at coordinate 14,262,519 of AP028158.1, forward strand.
CCCTAGCAGGAGGCATCTAAGCCTCTGCATATGTAAAAGTGTACCCCCCAGACGGCTTCTCCAGTACAATGAAAGGTTCTTTCCCCCCTTGGTTGAGAAAGGTGATGTCAGTCGGACGGTGCTGGAACCGCACCACCCAGATTCCACTATCCGGATGCCTGCGCGTACCTATCACAGTCGTAGCTTGATCTTACTTACCTGCCTACCTTAACATGACTACCTAATTCTTGAAAAAAAATAATAATTTTAATTTATAATTATATTAGCTGTGTGCCCGCGGCTCAGCCCGCGTTGCGTATATTGTTCACAGAGTAATAAAGTTTCTAAATAATCATTTGAAAATAATGTTTTGATAGTGCTGTCCTTTAAGTCACATTTTGTTTGTTTGTCGATTGAGTTTTAATTTTTTTATGCGGAACCCTAATAATTTACCGGAAATTAGTTTTGGTACTAACAGAAATCAAAGATACTTCTCACAGATTCAAACACCTACCAGTAAAACTGTGCATTGGATCGGACTTTACTCACAATTTTATGAGTGTTAATTTTTTTACTCGGAACACTAATTATTTTCGAAAAATCAAAGTAGCGTATTTTACGCGGAGTTACTTCAGCTATCTATCAAATGAGTCCCGTCAAAATCGGTCCTGCCGTTCCGGAGATTAGCCGGAACAAACAGACAGACAGATTTAAAAAACAAATACATATTGTGTATATTTATCGTATATACATTCATATGTATTTGGTATAAACAGTTGTTATTTTAATATTACAAACAGACACTTTAATTTTATTTATTAGTATAGGTTTAAAGGTGTGCAAACCTAGGTACATGTAAGCCGGCGTCATGATGTTGGTATTTTGTCACCTATTGGTGGCCGCCATCGTTTTTGGAATGTAGGTAATTTATTTAAACATCAGATGTATCATGTTCCTGATTTTGAAATTGAAAATTAAAAAAACAAGCATAACCAAAGCCATTATTATTCTAAAACTGAAAGAAAATTAAAAATCGGTTTAGTTTTGGAGGAGGAAGCAGGGGTTACTACGAAGTGATGTTTTCGTCTTTTTTGCATACGATAAATCAGCCCGAGCTGCAGTTGTCCCTATTCTTTCTTCGGGGCTCAAAGCGATAGCAATAGATTTCTGAAATACCTACTTTTCCGACCGCATGTCCTCTTAATTATTTTTTCTTTAGTTGTTTTCTACCAGGCTGGCATAAACTCCACGTCGCTATCACCAACGATACTATTCATGTAGCCGTGGACTGCATTGAGGTGGGTATTTTCAATGTATCTATACTCTGATTTCAGTTTCTTATAGGTGTACCTTTTTTTTAAATTTCTTCAGACGTAATCTGTGACCTTTTTATTACAGTTTTTTTATTTAATTCTTTTTTGTTTTTTTTACACGTTATAGGTTCAGTGTTTTGACCACAGTCTCACCTGATGTCAAGTGACGATGTGGTCCAGGATGGTAAACACACTAAAAGTAGGTACTGGTTCTCCAGTGATGCTGCCGGAACACACCTAATGGTATTTGGCAACAGGTTTTCGAACTTGAGGGTGGTAGCTACCCAGGTGCTACCACCAAGCTATGGTTTCCTCACGATTTTTTCCTTCACCGAAAGCTCAGACCGTTTTTATAGTTGGATGGGTGGGATCGAACCCGCGTCAATTAACGCGGTATCCGGCCGCACTAACTTTTATTAGGTACCTTAGATGTTAGCGTTTCATACTTTTCGATGGAGATGTGTGAAAAACTCTTTTCAAGTCAGATTGATTTTATTCATTTATTCTCTTTTTTAACTTATGTTATAGGCTACTGACCCAAAATAATATATCAGTCAGTATTAAAATAAATTTACTAACAGTTGATTTTTTATTTTAAATTATGCATAGTTATTATGTCCATGTAGAGTGTAATATAATGTACACTTAATCTATTTTGTTCGTCTTGACTGATTTATCAAAGCAGAGCGTAAACCGCTACAAACATCAAATCCCGAAGAAGGGATTTTTGGAAATTTAAATCCGTCCCCTCCATAAATGTCTGTTATTTTAAAGATAAGAAAAGTACGAAATTTAATATACGTACATATTTCTGGATATAAATAAATAAAACATCTAAACCACTGAATAGATTTCGATAAAATTTGGTTGTGAGATTGACTGCATCCAGAAGGAGAATATAGTGTGTGTAAATTGTCTGAATTCCACGCAATCGAAGCCGCTGGCATAGCTAGTCGACAAATGCGAATGCAGGATTAGATAAAGTTTTGAATAGTTTACAATTTATTTCTCTTTCAGCCGTTCCAGTTAAATAGTATTATATTTAACCAAGTATTTAACTAATGTTTCTTTTTTACAGTTAGAACCGGCGACGATTACTGAACATGACTTCAGTAACGCCACGACTGTTAAAATTGTCTCCAACGATGACGGAACTCCAGCTCCTGTAAGTTTTTATTATATTACAGTGGAATCTCGAGTAATCGAGGTTTTTAACTTTTGGGTTTGAGTTTATTTATTAATATTTATGTATAAGAACTGCACAGCACATTCACAATAGTTATAAAAACATATCAAATATAATTTACAGTGGCTATTATGCTACTAATACACGTACGGTCCGGACCGCGAACGTGGTGTGTCGACCGGCCGAGGTTACCAGTCGCCTAAGTATGGACGGAATAAAAATTTTCGATCGATCGATTTTTTTAATTCGATTTACAAAACAACGATATCCAAGATATCAATCTTTTTTCTGTTTGTTTTATTTGACTGTTTATTCGTAAATAGTATTCTTCCAGTGGTCGAAATTAGACTATAATTATCATTTATTGCAGAAGCTGTTTGCAATTTTTTTAATTAACAACACTAAAGGTCATCAATAGCGACTAAACAAAATGAAAAAGAATGCCTAACCTACTAAGAAAAAATGACACTGAACTGTTTTATTTCTGCCATTTTACAGATGATCATAGAAAAAAGACACTTTAATAATCGATACTTTATTAGTTTAAAAGAACGATTTTTGGGCCTTGATGTTTTGCAAATCGATTTATTAACATTAGATTTGAATCTAGTCTAAAATCGAAAGAATTCCATCCCTACTTAGGGGACTGATAACTTCGGCCGCCCTACGTACTATGTCCGCAGTCCGGTCCGTACGTGTGTTAACACCATTATGAAGTAATCAGATTACATTTTAAAAACAATGTATATTATGCGTGTATTGTAGTGAGTGTACCTGTATAGGTAATGTTGAATGTGTGTGTCAATTATTAGATTTAAATCTGCTACTTTAACCGGAGCGACTTTAGCTGATTACGACTAAGGTGGAAAATATCAATGTCATTGAAGAGATCATTATATTGTTTAGTAGATTTGTATATAATGGAATTCTGAGTATAAATATTACTTAACAGAAGAAATCTCAAACAGATTGGGGCTAGAGAGGTTATGTTGAATCATTATTTGTCTTATCAGGTTCGTTTCTGTGTTTTATGTCGGGATTCACATACATAGGTTTTTACATGCACGTGCACGTTAGAGCGACTAAATTAAATTCAAAAACTATTTTCAAATGTCACAAACTTTACACTTTATTTATTAATTTTATTAAAAGAGGTCAGTTTTAGTTTTTTAAACAATTGATGGTTACAAAATTAATTTTATTTTGGACTAGTTGTCTGCCCCCGCAGCTTCGCCCGCATTTCGTATATTCATCAGTGCGTAATATAGTTTTTAGATAATCATTTTGTTCAAAATTTCATGAGTTTTAAGTTTTTTTTACCCGGTCCTCTAAATATTTTCCAAAAATTAACGAAATCACTTCAGCTACCTACAAAAAAAAAATTACCGCCAAAATCGGTTTAGCTGTTCCGGAGACTAAAGAAAATAAAAATTGTTTTTTTTGGAAGGTACAGTTATCGTATATACATTCATATGTATCTAGTAAAAATTTGTTATTTTGATATTTCAAACTGACAGTTCAATTTTATTTATTAGTAAAGTTTTGTAAAAAAATCTATAGCAATTTGCTACAAAAAGAGACTTCATGTATGTAAACGTCTTAAGCATTTCTCTCTCCTTCAGTTTTGATTAAGATTAGGTGTGAACATATAAATCGCAAATCTATACTTATAATAAAAGGCTAAACGAGACTAAATCTGTACATTAAATATATTTTAGAAAAAAAATACTATGTGGAGCTTCAGAATCGCCTAGAGAACACATTTCAATGGTTTAAAAAATGTTTTATCTGTCTGTCGGTCTACCTATCTGTTAGTTAATTTCCCAATTCGATGAAATTTGGTATGGCAGTAATATATACTCTGTAGGATATTCGAAGTACGCACCAATTCTAAACGAACGAAGTCGCCAGCGAACTCTTTTTATCTGTTACCGTTCTAGACCTATAACGCTCAATAGATTCTGATAAAATTTGGTACCTAATGAATTAGATTGCATTCAGAGAGAGATAATATGAGGCTATAAATTGTCAGCGTTTCAAGCGGGTGAAACCACGGGCACAGCTAGTATAGTATATTTATATCTCGTATATGTTTTTTTTTCCAGATTGATTTACAATGGTTATCTTTGAGCTGTAACCGTTACGTTTTGAACGATGACAGTTGCGAAGAAATAGTGAGTTATAAATCAAATATTTGTAGCTATAGGTATGATGTAGTGAAAATAGGTACTATAGTATTTAAATGTATATATACATATTTATTTATATATTTAACATAACATAAGCTCACGCCTGTTATCCGAGAAAGGATAGACAGAGGTGAAATAGTGAACTATACTACAGCACCCACATTTCGCCGAGCTTAGTTCCGACCCAAATGTGACAGGGAGCGAGCCTGTCGCCATTCCACAATTTCCAGGCACAAATTCCAGACTCCGGGATGATACTGAGTAGAAAAACCCAATATCACTTGACTCGACCCGAGACCTCCGAACGACAGTCGTACTGTAATACAACTGCGCTACCGAGGCATATATATATATATATATCAAAATCATAACCAAAATAAAAATCAAAATTTATTTATTCAATTTAGGCCCTAAGAAGGCGCTTATGAACGTCTAAAACACTACCACCGGTTCGGAAAACAACCCAGTCGAGAAGAGCCGGCAAGAAACTCGATCTGGTTCTTTTTTTTTATAAATATAATATATATCATTTTTTTTTGTCATATAAAAACTATACAAATCGTAGTCTTAATAATGTTAGTGGAAGCACAGAGATGTGGGTTAATTCCATATATATATATATATCTATATTAAAATAAATCTATAAAAACATGCATTATATAAATATAAATAATAATAAATAATAAAGTATCAAAATATTGTAGCGGTCGATGACCCGGTAACCATGTAGGTAAAATTATCAGCTGATGTGCGCGAGCGCCAGTGGGGTCATCGCCCGCCGAATACGGATCGCACGGTTTTGATACTTCAATTATATATTTTTAAATTAATTAACTTTTTTACTATTTTATTTTTTACTTTGTACTTATTTATAATCATAATTATAAGCTCCCATTTAATTATTACCATTGATTTCAATGTCAGCCTGTATTTACATATATTATAATTTCCAAATATCAATTAATATGCAAATATTTTGAGAATTAATGGTATTTTTTGGTAGCATCGAGAAAGAAAAGAAGTCATAAGTTATATTTTCACACGATATACTCTTAGTGCTTTGATACCACAATCTCATCTGATGGTAAGTGACGATGTGGTCCAGGATGGTGAACAAACTAAGCTTAGAAGTACTGGTTCTCAAGTGATGTTGCCAAACACACCTGATGGTATTTGGTGAAAGGTTTTCAAAGCATGAGGGTGGTATCTACCAGGAATTATTAGAAAATTTCCTACCACCTATGGTTTCTTCACGATATTTTCTTTCACAGAAAGCTCAAGATGATTTTAGAGTTGGATAGGTGGGATCGAACCTGCGTTCATTGACGCGGAATCCGGCCGCACTACCAACTGTGCCATCATCACTTGTATCAATAAACTTTTCTTATGGTTCGTGTCTATTCTGGTACCTATTGAATTTTAAAGTAAGAATTGTTATGTATCCACAGGAACCTTCTGGATTTCTCGTCGCATCACCAGAACCGAATGTCAATTTAAATATGGTATGTCATACGAGTTACTTTAACAGAAGAACTATTTTTTTGATTTGGCAAACAATTAATAAAATATGTATTTTATATATCTGAAATGTCATTTAAATATTACATAAACCATTTAAGTTTTCACTAAAATTATAATTATTTAATAGTAAATAATAAACAATACAATGTTATGAAAGACACAACCAGTTTCAAACTTTTCTGAAGAATTTATGGGACATGCAAATTTGTCAAACTTATTAAAAATCTTATCTATACTAATATTATAAAGAGGAAAGATTTGTATGTAACGAGTAAACTTAAAAACTACTATACCGATTTGGATGAAATTTGCTGTGGAGATAGTTTGAAATCCAGCGAGTGACATTGAATAGTTTTTATTCCGAAACTCCCACGGGAACGGGAACTGCGCGGGTAAAACCGCGGGGAGCAGCTAGTTATATAAATGCCATAAATGTTATAAATATGTATTCTCCGCATGTCTCGTTCTTGTAACTGGTATTTTAAAATGATTTCTGGCATTAGGTTGAAGGGATCTAAAATAAATTTCACGTACAAGAAACGGGGAGTCAATTTCATTTCTAAGAAGTTTAACCCCTTGAGCACTTACCTGGCGTTTACGCCAGCTTTCCATTGTTTTTCTACTGTCTTTCTATTGTCTTATTTTTACGGGTACTCGACACATTAAATCATATATGTATATTGGATCTATCACTATTCGACGATTAGTAAGTAAAGGCGGATGTGGCAATGGTTTCTTTAAATGTATTTAATAACCAAGTTATCTCTTACATTTACTCGATGTTAAGTGACTTCTTAAAGATATTAGTTTCCAACTGATACCGCCGGAATAATTGGTAATAATTTTTTTTATCTCAAGAAGGGGAAGCTTGCGGATGGTAGCTCTAAAAAAATCATAGTTTTATATAATGATGAGATTTTCGTTTTTTTTTTATTATCAGGGTTTTCAAGGACCTCCCGGACCCAAAGGAGAACAAGGGCCTAGAGGCTACACCGGTATACCGGTAAGCAAGTTAACATTATTATTACAGGTTTTTAGTTTTAACTATACTAATAAATAAAATTGCAGTGTATGTTTGTTATGTCAAAATATAAATTTTTGACTACATACGTATGAATGGATATATACGATATCCTATACCAAAAATACAATTGTTGAAATTTTTGTCCGTCTGTCTGTCTGTTTGTTCCGGATAATCTCCGGGCGGCTGGACAAATTTTGAGAGGAGTTTTTTTGACGGATAGCTGAAGTTACTCTGCGTATTTTAGGCTACTTTTATTTTTCGAAAATAAATCAGGTCTCGTGTATAAAAATTAATTAAATTGTGAACAAAATACGATTTAATGGACATCACCGTCAAAACATTATTATCCAATGATTATTTAAAAACTATATTACGCTGTGAAGAATATATGAAACGCAGGTGCAGCCGCGGGCACAAAGCTACTAATAAATATAATTTAAAATAGCGAATTAATAAAAAACTACGTAAAGAAGAATTAAATTCTAATTTATCTTCTTTCTGTTTCATGGCTCTTGTGGGTTTTCCGGCTTAATGCTTTGAGTGCTCACTAACATGCTCGGTAAAGCAGTACAAACTCTTAAAGCCAACAACATTATTATTATTATTCGAAAAGGGGCTATGCAGGTTTAAACAGTCCTGTATCACTGCGACCTAGTCAGATCTATTGTGATCGCCCCTATATTGCTAAACCTCACTGTCTAGACCTACAACCTGAACGTACTGTAGGATCTTTTTGGCAGAGAGCGTCTGTACCTCCTCCGGAAGCAACACATGCTTACCCAGAATTCGGTTACGTATGGGTATTAATGGATCACATTCACACAAGCCAACAACATACTTATGTTTTTGTTGTATATTCAGACTATTATTACCTTCGATGTCTGTTTAATTTGTAATCCATTTTTGTTGACACGAAACGTGGTACTAAGTAGATAAATCAAATACATTTCTTAACAAAGGTTTAATTTTTGTATAAATATAATATGTAATGCAAAATCAAAAATACTTTATTCAATTTAGGCCTTGATAGGACGCTTATGAATTTCAAAATACTACCATCGGTTCGGAAAATAACCGTCGAGAAGAAATGACAAGAAACTCGATCTGTTTTTTTTTTTTCATATGTTTTTTTAAAATAAAACTATACATCTCATAGTTGCAAGGTTTATAGATTCACAGAGCAGGCTGTAATTTCCAGACATCACCATCGTTCACGTAATGATACACTCTTTAAAATAACCTTTGCAAATTAAAATTGGCTAGACATTGTGCATGGACTTATTGTCCCTTGCTTTGGGACCTTATTGTAAAATCTAATGCTGTTACCCAGATAACTCTTATTAGTTTTACTAAATCTAAAGTAAATAATTTAATTACCAATTATAATATAAGATAGTATAAAAGTTCCATTGATAACATTTTAGGGAATAAGAGGTGAGGTAGGCCTACCGGGTGTAACTGGTTCGCCTGGTCTTAAAGGGGATAGAGGTGATCCAGGACCACCGGGACTTATTGTAAACGTAAGTATTTAGAATCAATTAAATACATTGATAATTAGATAAAATTAACTTTTATTTATTTAAATAAATCAATCTAACTAATTTAGAAGAACATTTAATTATAATGTTTGGCATAATATAAGTAATATATAACTGAAAAAAGAATATATATGTAAAGATGAATGAAGTTAAAATGTTGTTAGGCAACAGGACAAGGGATTTCCGGTCCGCCTGGAGTACCAGGTCGTAAAGGGGAGAAAGGGGATATGGGAGATAAAGGTAAAATTTCTTTCAATATGGACTTAATTTTTGCATGCATTTAATAATGGATTTAATATACGCACATTCAGAGTCGATGGAAATAAATACGAGTCGGATGACATTACAACTGCCAGATTTGCATGATATACGATATTTGCCCAAACTGATAGATATGAATTATACATTTAATGTGTAACAGAATTAAAATTTCTTTGGGAATTTTTAGTTTAAAATGTGTGAGGCAATAATATGGTGTTTCGAATTTTTTTAGGTAATCCAGGTGTGTTTGGTCTAGCTGGTCTGCCGGGGTTAGATGGAAAAGATGTAAGTGTTTCAATGGACATAACATTTTCCTGTTGAATGTTTTATAAAACCAATGAAAACGTGCATCCAATTTTATCTAGTAATATTTAAAAAATTAACTGGTTTATTTATCAGCAAAACGATTGCGTTTAATCTTACGTTAATCTAATTTTGAACATGCGCCATATTGTAGTGTTTTTGAGGTTATTCGTTACAAACAAAAGTCAATTTTACTTATTTAAAAAAATAGTTTAGGTGAAAACGAGAATACTTACAAGTAATCTAATAATGATAACCATTAGTGTCCGACCGAAAATGGATTTTCAGCCGAAACCGAAACCGAAATCGAACCTTCGGTCTGGGTCTCAGTTTCGGCCGAAATCAAAACTTCTTAAGACTTATATAATTTTGCAATTTATTCTGAAATTTAGTACATTATCCAAACAAATATAGATTAGTAACATGTATGAATGAACAACACTTAACAGTTACTGTTATGTGGTATTAAGTAACAAGGGTGTTTATTTATATACTAGCTGTGTGCCGCGGTTCCGCTCGCGTTTTATATATTCTTCATTGCGAAATCTATACTTATAACAAAAGGCAAAGCAGACGCAATCTGTACATTGAAAATATTTATGAAAAAATACTATGCGGGGCTTCAGAATCGAGTACAGAACACTAATTTGTTCTGTTGTTTACTAATTTGTTCGCTAATATCGCATAAACTATTGAACCGGTTTCCATGGAATTTGGTATGGCATGCTATTTACACACTTACATGTATTTATATAATATATTAATAGCGTTTATCTAGATTCATTTTTGAAAAACCGTCACAATGGAGTATATGCATAATAACATTATCAATAAATAGTCGATTTGAACCTACGCTCATCTACACATTACTCCATACTATTGCATTAATAAAAATATTTCTCAAGTGTGTATACAAAGTCAGTATTCTTTCAGGCCGTCAAATATGCCCATGGCAAATAGTAATGGAATTATGTACCGCGATAATAAATAAAACTTATGAGAAAGGAATAGAAATATAACAAATTCAGAGCAACATTTTATTTTCACGTTATTCCAAAAATCTTTCATCTATCTATACTAATAAATAAAGTTGAAGTGTGTGTTTGTACTGTTAAAATATATATTTTTAATTAAATACACATGAATATGATACCAATACTAAAAAAATATTTTTTTTTAACTTTTTTCTGTCTGTTTGCTTGTACCGGGTAATATCCGGAACGTCTGGACCGATTTTAACGGGACTTTTTTGGCTACTAAAGCTGAAGTTACTCCGGGTAACTAAGTGAAGTGTACTTTCGGGGTTTGATTTACGAAAAAGATTAAGATTCCGCGTAAAAAAATTAAAACTCATAAAACATTGACTCATCAAATATTCAATGTACAGTTTTACTTGCAGATATTTGAATTCGTGAGAAATATCTTTGATTAATGACTGAATTAGTAGCAAAAAAAAAATTTGGTAAATAATTAGGGTACAGTATAAAAAAATTAAAAACTGTATTACGCAATGAATAATATAAAAAATGCTGGCGCAACCGCGGGCACACAGCTATCTTATAATACATATGTATTTTCTGTGTTTAAATTTGTGTTGTGTTATGTGGAAATAAAAATGTCTTCTGTAATATATTAAATAGCAAATAGTTCATCTATAAGCTGCATTTTAGTTTGCACAGAAATCCACTTTCAGTTGTCATAATTAGTTTTTCTAAAAACTTTTAGTGCATTCTATGGGTTAGATTCATTATCTTTTGATACAATATTATTTTCCAAATCACTGCGATTTGATTGAGAATCACTTGAGCAATCTGATAAAAACGAATAAGACATAACTACTAAGTACTAACACACGAGTCACAAACTCACCTGAAAAAATGTGGTAGTATAAAGTTTCGGCTTGGTCGAAAATTCGTCCGTTTTTGTCCGAAACTGAAACTTTTGCCGAAGCAAGACTTTTTGACCGCATCTGGTCGAAACCGAAATGGAACCTTGGATCGGACACTAATAACCATATCGATAAAATGTTGCCCTAACTCAAGTACATACTAGTTACTGCTTCCGGTTTTGTTCGCATTAAATTAGTTTTTTTATCAATCAATTTAAGGATGAAAAGTGTCCTATGGTCTTTTATACATCTCTGATAATGTGTATGCAAAGAATCAAGATGTTTGATTTCTTAGTTATGGCGTGAAAGTGTAACATAGACACAAACTCACACTCGTATTTATGGTATTTTTAGGATTATTATGTCAAGTTTATATATGTATATAACCAGGGAAAGCCAGGTCCACCGGGACCAGTCGGTCCAAGGGGACATACAGGACCTCCCGGACCACCGGGACAAGCCGCTAACGTCACCGCCTCGCTTGTACATGGTTAGTTGCACATTAGTGTAGCCCATAAAGTATTCGAGTCTTCTAGTTTCAAAAACTGTATACTCCACATTATCTGTGGTGTTCCGTATTTTGTATTGGTGGACGTAGTTCCTATCCAGTAGGTTCCTATCCACCTATCCTACTCTATAATAATAAGCCTGAGATTACGCTGAAGGAAAACATCGTATTAAAACTATGGAAAAAGGTTGGGTTTTTTTAAATGTCCGCTTAGATAATACCACCCTCAAGTTTTAACATATGCCGTCTATAAGTGTTCGGATAGTATCGCTTCTTAGCAAGGTGTACCTTAGGTTTAGATGCTTGCCATTATGGGATACATTTCTACTTAATATTGGGTTAGGTTATAATGAAAATGTTGAGGCTATAAAAATACCTGTTGGCGTAGTTTATTATAAACAATAGCCTTTCTCATTTCATTATATCTTTATGTTTTATATATCTGTTGAGAAAACCGCTTACACTTCTTCCATTTCTTAATATAAAGTAATATGTGCGTGTAAATGTATGAAATTACCATTAAGTTGGAGCTCTTGCAACGCTTTTTAGTCCTGTTTTGGAATCACTTTGAATTTCCAGGCCGTATTGTCCCAATTTTTGACAATTTATAAGGTCTAGTGTGCGTCCGGGGGTCAAAAACCGACCATAGTATTGATAACATAAAGCTCGTTATTAGTTAATAACGAAAAAATTAAATCATTCGATAAACGGAGTAGACCAACATTGCCTGCAACAATTTATATAGGTAGAAGAAGATTGGCGTGTGATGCCGGCTAATAAACACCTCATATCTTTCCCGTGGGTGTCGTAAAAGGCGAGTAAGGGATAAACCAGGGGATGGGCAGCATCATCCTCTGAGTAACATAAACACATACTGCGATCGCAAACCCGCCTAGCAAGCGTGACGATTATGGCAATCACGCCCCCCCTCCCTTGTTGGGTATGGCCATATGTCAGCCAGCGGACGTATTATGGTTGAATGGATGAGTAGAAGATACTTGACACATTTGTTATTTCAGGTGCAAAGGGAGAAAAAGGTGAATCGGGTAAACCAGGTCGAGATGGTCTTCCTGGAAATAGAGGAATGCCTGGAATAGATGGTATAATGGTAAATTTTAAGATTTCTAACATTTCAATATAACTAAATACGAATTGTAGAAGAATTATTTTTCTCATAAAAAAAACAAACGACTTAAAACAACATAAAAAAAACTGATCAAAAATAAGAATTTTATAATCTATTTCAATTTTATCAGAAAGAGTGAGCGTAGTATACTGTAGTAAAATAACGTCACACAAAATACAAAACCAACAACTTTGGACGCTTATATCTCAGAATTATCCTAATTATTTTTTTAATTAAGTATTGGTATTAAATTAAATAATTCACTTAATCTATTAAGTTCTAGATAAATACCTTTATAAAAGAGTAAAATAGGAGGCAATAACGAAATGGGGCAAGTCATTTTTACAGAAACATTTTTAAATAAGTTTATTAGGAAAAATATGAAATAAAACTTTAAAACGTGCAGTATAAATTAATTTAAAGTATCTAAATCGCGTAGCCGTTTCGTAGCGGTCGATAACCCGATAACCATGTAGGTAACATTGTCAGCTGAAATGCGCAAGTCATCGCCCTTCGAGTACTTGTCGCACGGTTTTGATACTTTTAATTATATTTGTAATTTTTAATATTATGTTTTTGCTTTGTACTTATTCAAAATCATAATTATAAGCTCCCATTTAATTATTACTATACATTTCAAAGTAATCCTGTATTAATGATTTGTTGTAAAATGAAATATGAAATTTTGAAATGTATTGTCAAAAATGTGCGTTAATAACGAAATCGTATTAGAATATTTTCATAATACTATGATAGGGTCGACCAGGACCGGAAGGCCCTATTGGAATGCCAGGGATGGTAGGTGAAAGAGGCCAACCTGGACCACAAGGACCTCAAGGAGAAAGAGGTTTCGACGGTACTCAAGTAAGTAACACTGTTTTAATTAACAACAATTTCCTCATGTTCGATTTACAGATCATCGTGTTTTACACCAAGATTGTGTGCCTTAATGATAGCACTACAAATGTTTTTACTTTAAAAAAAAAATCAGTATTGCAGAAAACCTATTCAGCCTGTTTTATCGCGAACCCCCAACTTTATCACCTTCAAATTTACTTAACTCTTCGATTAGATAATAGTGGAACAGTACTTGCTTTTAAATATCAGTAAAGCAGCTGCGCTTGAGGCACTGCCATAGCTAGCGTGAGTGACACCCGGTCTGGATATTGTAGTATCATTCCTAGAATCAAAACTCAACTCAAGTCGACTACCAATTTGTATAATTATCTATTATTGAAATATAACGTGTTTACGAGTGGCATTTGTGCAAATTTTCTTAAGTGGCGGTACTGATGTATGGTTAAGATTTTTTGTTGTGTATTTTTTAGGATTCACGATCGATAGGGCGGACTGTCCCTAACCCCCTTCTCCTCTAGCTACGCCTTTGTCTTGGCCGGTCTCCTTAGAATTAAAAGTATTATTACGATATTTATTTATAAAAGATTCTTCAAGTTTAACGGATATATGCGAATCGATAATGGCGCAGCTGGTAATGCGTTAGGATTTCGTATCGATGGATATATGTTTGAGCCCACTTATCCTACTCTATAATGATCCTAGTTTCAGTTGAAGGAAAACCTCGTGAGAAAACCATAGCATGATGGTAAGGTATGTTTGTAATAACGCCCACTTAGCTAGCTAGCTTTCATCCTCAAGTTAAAAACTTGTCGCCAAACATCAATAGGTGGGTTCCGGCAGCGTTACTCGAGAATCAGTACTGACAGTCTAGGCTTAGTGTGTTTATCATCCTGAACCACATCTTCATTTAACATCAGGTGAGATTGTCATCAAAGCGCTAAGTATGTACAGTGTAAAAAAGCATTAACACATTAGGGTTGAAAGGCAAGAATTATTATAATCCAAATATTTACTGGGGTTAAAATGATTATACGTACACTATCAGGGTATTGAAGGGCCACCCGGAAAACCCGGTAGTCCAGGTCTGCCTGGTGCTCCAGCTGTACCACTCCAGGGCGTTACTGTTGCCGGACCTCCAGGACCGACAGGCGAAAGAGGACCGGTAATATTTCGTTCATTCATTACACTTTAATCACAGAATGATTCTTTATTAATTTACTTAATTGAATGATAAGTGGTATGTTTTGAGTTGTAATTAAGAGGATATGTGGGCGGCATTTTACTATACAAATGTATGCTTCTATTTCCTCCATGCGTAATGGCATTATAGTAAAGATTTGTATAGCTTATAATATATATCCACCGCCACCATGTATGTACGTTTTGATGTTGTCCATAAATTATTTTTTTTTAGAAACTAGCTTTCGTTAATGAGAATAAATGCACGATTTTTATCGGCGTTTTACGACATCCGTCTTATAAATTTGACGAATAAAAAAAAAAAAAAAAGCACAGGTATAGCCAAAATTTTTATTTTTATTATAGTAGCTCGGCAAAGTGACGGCATTGTGCCTGATGTAAGCACAATGCAATCCTGAAACAGTGGTCACTGGCGAGAGATCGGTTATCCATCGTCAGTCGTCCCTGTCATGCCGGCTTGCATAGATGTCTCTTCACGCTACGTTGGAAGGACGTGTTGCTATAGGAAGGGGGGAATACATCGGCCGGAAGACTGCTCCACAGCTTCACAGTACGGCAAAGATAAGACGAATCGAAATGTTGTTATTTTATAATCGAAAAAACAACAACATCGGTTCAGTTTTGACGAGGAATATGAAGTAATGATTTCGTCTATTTTGTATAGGTATAATCAGCCTGAGCTGCAGTTATCCCTTTCACGCTTTATATATTTTTCTTTGGGACATAACGCAATAGGAATATATTCCTGAAGTACCTATTCTTCAAATGTGTTGTCAACCGCGTATTTTTCCATTCCTAGATTTTAGGGTAATTTTACTCCAAACGTGCAGTGAATTTATTTTAGTTAAGCACGAAAAACCAATGTGATATTAAATTGTAACTCTAAAGAGTATGTTTTCCTTTTACATTAATCATATGCTGTCTTTTAACAATTATGTAAGCCTTCTCCCCTTGGTGAGGTTAATGGATCTATCCTTTTACCCTAATCAAAGAACACGTATATTCTTTTTGCCACAAAGAATCATCCAAATTTACGGAAATTTGACTTTAACAAAAATTATATTATATATCCTAAATTAGTTCTGGGAAATTTTGGATATTACCTGGCAATGGTTAGTTACTTACTTCACAGTTTATACGGCGTTCCATAAAAAAACGTGACATGCACCCCGTCCTACCCTTGTGATGTTTATCGAACCCCTCCCACTTCTGAATCAAACGTAAATGACAGACGATCCCTTTACAGAAAGGTGATAGAGGACTACCCGGTATGCCTGGTCGAGACGGCATAGATGGTGTACCCGGTACACCGGGGCAGATGGGACCTCCTGGACCTCCAGCTCCATACAACCTATTCACCCAGGTTTCCTTAGTACATGACTAATAATAATTTGATAATATCTAATTATAAGCTTTATTAATATTTTCCAAGGCCTCTCACGTTTAAAATGTTTGGTTTACAATAATATAATTATTAAAGATTATTTAGGAAATCTCTGGAAGAATAATAACATAAATTAAAATAGCGTAGGTTGTTATGTGAGCTATTTTATGCGTTTTGGTTTTTTTAATTAGAAAAAGAAGATAATATTTTAAAGTTTGTTCTTCCTTTTTTTTAGTGATGAGATGTAAATTACTTCTAAATTGGCTTGAATATGTTAGTTACTTTAAAAAACCAGATTGTTCTGTATTCGCTAGAAATATTGTCTAAATAAGACGAAAATGAAAAAATATTCAGATAAGTAAATCATCATCGATAATAAAACTAAAGCATATTAACCCCCTATTCTTAAGTTTTTTTTTTTTTTTTTTTTATAATTTTTCAATTGTCACTTGAGGGTGAGAGCTACATTGTATACTCGTATATTATGTGCATTAAAAAACTCTTGTTAGCTACACCATTTATAACTCAAGAACGGCTGAACCAATTTTTATGTTGTTTGATTTGTTAGATTGGAACCACTTCAAATAGCAGAATAGATATTAACTTAACTATCGAACTTAATTAACATCGAAAAAAAAATATAGAGAATTAATTTTCTCGTGCATTTTGTGTGGAGGCTTTATTGGTTCAGGGACGGATCGGAGTTCGCCGCATCAGCTAGTTTTAAAAATAACCAATTTAATTGTCTGACATGCATTTTTAACTTAGTTAAAAATGTAACATAAAATATTTTTTAAATTTCAGATGTAATATAAAATATTTTTTAAATTTCAGACACCGTCATTATCTGAAAATGACGTCAGAAACATCTGCGAGGATATTGTAAGGGGTACGTATCATCACTGGGGTGTTTATAATAGGTTGAATTCTTTGATGTCGAATTCGAGGTTCACTTTTATCGGAATGTTTGCTTTACTGGATAGATAAATATGAATGATATTATTGTGAATATAGATTAAATAGTCAAAAGATGAATAGGAAAAGCACTGCCAAAATATTTTAAATTGCAAATGGACTCGTTTGGATAATGAGTCTCAATTGCTCTGTTGCAATTCATTTACTTTGAAAGCGTCCTCAATAAGCACTGTCCAAGGCGGCAAGGTTTAAATTCAGTATTTATATTGTATATTTTTTAAACACCACTAGCCATTGAGTTATTTCTTAGGGATCGTCTATTAATTACGTGACTCTCGAAAAATCACGTAACACGATTATAAGGCGGGCATATAAGTGACATATCAAATATTTGTCATTGATCGCGTAATATCTTATCCGAAAACCGGAGCGTGTTTTTGAGTCTCGTTGTCAAGTAAATGATATCCAAAAAATCCAGAATTAAGTAACACTATATGTGCGATTAAATATAATAATCTGATAATTTTCTATGATACTATGTAGCAAAAAAAAAAAAAAAACAAAAATCACGTTATTAATGTGTCGAGTACCCATAAAAATAAGACAATAGGAAAATAATGGATAGCTGGCGTAAACGCCAGGTAAGTGCTCAAGGGGTTAATGGACAACCTTTTATCGAAAATAATAACAGCTACATTACAGTGCTGCAAATTTAGTGCTTTTTAAGAAAATGCCAAGAACTTATACAGGTGAATAAAAATCGGAGCTTGTAATTATATACTGAAACATTTTTTAAATAAGTATAGTGAACAATATAAAAATGAAACTATAAAACAGGCTTTATATTTTCAATTACAAAAAAACTTTATAATAAAAAACAAAACCGACTTCAAAAGATTAAGTCATAAAAGTGCACTAAAAAGTAAATAAATAATTACTTTTTTAATCTGCTTCTGTTTACTTCAATATATCCTTTATTTGAATATCATTGATCATTTGAAATCGATGCCAGATTACGGATAACAATGTGGTGTAAATGTTCGTCGCTAATTATATTCAATTTTGATTAATTGTTCTTTAAAATCACCTAGTCCTTTATTTATTTAGCTTATGCGTAATCGTGATAAAGTTTAGGCAGTTATTTCCATTTATAAATGAGTACATTGGTTAACTTTAACTGTCACCGACCCTAAAATGACTAATGATATTCAAATAAAGGATATATTGAAGTAAACAGAACCAGATTAAAAAACTATATATGTTTACTTTTTAGTGCTTTTTTATGGCGTATTTGTTTGACGGTACGGTTTTGTTTTTAGTTAAAAAAAATGTTTCTACTTTTTAGTTCATGTATGTACCTCTAGGTATAGTTGTGAAGTCTACTTAACACCTTTGGTAACAAATATATGATACACGTATAAGTGTCTATAATATTCGAGGATTATTCTCGATTTCCCTGAGTTCCACTGATCCGATCCTGATTTGGTGGAAGTGCGACCAGCTAGGAGTGTTCTCCTTCTATTTAAAAAAATGCAAATCAGTTCAAAATTATCAGAAAAAACAAACATTAAAAAAACATATAGACGAATTGATAACCTCCTCCTTTTTGAAGTCAATTAAAAAGTATTAATTAAAATCGCGTGGCCATTTTGTTGCTGTCGATAATCCTGTAACCATGTAGGTACAATTATCAGCTAATGTGCGCGAGCGCGAGAGGGGTCAACGCCCGCTGAATACTTTTGCCGCACGATTTCGATACTTCAATTAATATAGTTTTTTAATTTAATTTTCTTGTGCTAAATCATTTTTTTGCTTTGCACTTATTCAGAATAATAATTATAAGGTCCCATTCAATTATTGACTTTAATTTCAAAGTCACCCTATATAGGGCACTGTAATGTGTAAATGTAGTGTTGCATATTGTCGTACATTTTTACAGAACGGTTAGCCGAAATGAGTGTTGGATTAATGGCAACTACGACACAAACAGTTGTCGCGAAAAGAGGTCCTCCAGGAAAGCCCGGTCCTCCTGGTCCTCCAGGTAATTTTAATACATGTTGGAAGCGAAACGTATGACGGAATGAAGGAACGAAGTATAAGTGAATGAATGAGAGGGATGAATGAGTATCAGAGTTAATGGCGGAGCGTTAAGTAAAAAGGTTTTGTCACTTGATTATTAATTACATTAAAAAAGTTTACAGTAAAGTGATGAGTTATTTTTACCTACCCCTATTCCATGTGATGGTCAACGTCAACAAAGTTTACCTAATTAATTTTGCCTTTTAACCCTATGAAACTATTATTCCAGTCAACAAGTGGTTTTTTTTTGCAATTGTTTTCAGCAGACTCGCAAAAATATGAATGTCATTCGTTGCGGAATAGGATGTGGATAGTTTTTTTTAATATCTCAAAAACTAATTAATCACTCAAATACCTAATTAGAAATTACACAATTGGAAGTTGATGTAAACGCCAGGTTAGTGCTTAACCGGTTAAGATTATTGAAATCTAAGAAGAGATTCATAAATAATCAACATGCTATTCCGAATCGAATAAGACTTTATTAATAGTTTTCGGAGATTACTAAAAAAAGTTGAACAAAAAAAAACACACACTAGACTATATAAAGATAGATTGCCTCTAATAACTCTCCCTTACAAAGTGACAAACACCTTGGAAATATTTAAGAATTATTTTAAAAGGTATACAAGGATATCCGGGGGAATCCGGTCCACGTGGTTACCCCGGAGAGACAGGTGAACCGGGGAGACCTGGGAACACTGGCAGTGGGGGTCAAAAGGGTGAAAAGGGAGAGAGAGGGCCTGAAGCAGTTGGATTACCGGGACCGGAAGGTCCAAGAGGTATACCAGGTAAATATTTTTTTGTTAATACTGTGTGGCTATCTAAATAAGATATGAATATATTAGAGGGAGTTTGAAAGTTGCGCCAGTGGGTAAACAAGTTGAAAGGTTCCCGTTTGTCGTGGTATGGACATGTTATGAGAAGAGAGGAAGCGCATGTGGGTAATATAGTAATGAATATGAATGTGGAAAGATGTGAAAGTAGAGGACGGCCAAAGAAAGTGTGGATGGAGTGTGTAAGAAATGATATGAAAGAAAAAGTAGTGAATGGAGAGATGCCGGCTGATAGGGACTTATGGAGGAAGAAAACATACTGCGCCGACCCCAAGTGAGTTGGGAAAAGGCATAAGAATTATGACTGTTTGGCTATCGATTTTTATAAAAATAAAAGGTAGTTATTGGTTAGCGGCCTGTTTCAATATCGAATCTTAACTTTTAGATTGATATAGCAAAACCAAAATTGAATCGGTTTTTCTGACTGATTACTGACACTGATCTGATATTTTAGGAGAAAAAAAAAAAGGATATAAATTTCAGAGTTCAGTTTTGTAAAAGCATGATTTATTAAATCGCATATTGGGCCGCAAACTGGCCGTAAGTTAACTTCGTTTAATTTTTAACTATGGTCTATTCATTTTAAACTGATTAACTGCTATTAAGAAAACTTTTGCTGCAAGCGCTCAAAGCGCTCAGCTGGGAAATTGGTAACTAGCACAAGGGATACAAAGCGGTACGGAGCGTTGCTTAGGTTACCTTAGACATCAATTTTGCGGGATTTGACCCCCGCTAAACTTACAGTCGTTAACAAACTATTCTTAAGCGATGATAGCGCAATGGATAGTGCGCCCGGATCCTGCGTCAATAGTCGTGGGTTCACACCCACCTAGCCAACTCTAAAATCAGCCTGAGTTTTCGGTGAAGGAAGACATCGTGAGGAAACCATAGTATGGTGGTAGAGCGTTTTGTAATGATGCCCGCCTGGATAGCTACCACCCTCAAATTTAAAAACCTGTCACCAAATACCAATAGGTGTGTTCCGGCAGCATCACTTGAGAACTAGTACCATCCTTGACCACATCGTCACTTAACATCAAGTGAAATTATAGTCAAAGCACTGAGCCTATAACGTGTAAAAAAATTTTTTTTAAGGTCCGGTTGGTCCACCGGGCCTTGAAGGTAGGACGGGCCAGAGAGGAGATCCAGGTCGTGAAGGTAAGATATAATAATAAATTTTAATTTCGTTTTGAACGGAATATACAGTCGGATATTAAATAGCAAGATCGAAGTTCTTCAGATATCTAAATATACATAACAAAGTCGGGTTAGTTACACCATTTGTAACTCGAGAACAGTTAGACCGATCTGTTGGCTTTTTGTCTCTATATCGAATAGCAGAATAACTGTTTTTTTTTTTTCCTTCCATTTATACCTTTTTAAGGAAAAGTCAAAGGTACTAGTAGACCATGCAGCCAAGTCAGGCGTTAGGAACACTGTCAATAAATGAATGGCGGTAACAAAATGGCGGCCTTCTGTTACGACCACAACGGGAATGATTGGGATATTTCAGAATTCACGCTCCGTGTCATTATTTTCACTTCACTACACTTGTGCATCATAACTACACTAGATCACGCAAAATGCCACCCAAATTACATAATATACGGTCAAATACTGCAAAATATTGAATTAAAAACAAGGACGACAACATGATAGACCTAAATCGCGCCAAGCACCCCCAGCAGAATAACTATTTAAACAAGGAAAAAAAATAGGGGGTAAGAGCTGTGTTACTATTCCTTGAAAAGGGGGAAGGGTATGTTAAAAATTAGCAAAGTTTGCGTAATACTTGTTCCACAGACCCAAAGTTGTTATTGTTACATAAGACGTAATTGCCATGACTTACGAATAGGTAGAAGGTTTTTTTCCGGCATCTCAGTCTGTCATGTACCAGTTGTTTTCATTAATTCATTAAACTTGTCTATTTGACTCTATATCATGTAATCTTGGTGGTGTTTTGTGTGATATAGTTTTATTATCCTTTACAAGTTAAGTTTATTATAGAAGATATCGCGTAACATTTATTCTGAGGTTCCGACAAAGCTCCATGGAAAGTTCGAGTAGGATGAGCCACCGTTTTGCTGGAGCTTGGTAACGCTAATACAAGATTGAAAATATATCCTTACACACATGACACTGGCACAAATTATGTGTACACAGATTGCTATTATTTAAGAAGAAGAATAGGTAGATTAAGAGTTGTCTGGAGAAAGATAGTCTTTTCAAATAATACAATGCAGCATTTTGTAATTTAAATCAAATCAAATAATAAAAAAAATTAGGCAGCCCAAAAAGGGACTGCCGACATGAGTGAAAACACGAAACTTTGGAAAACTGTTTATTCCAATGTTGAAATTTCATAATTTCTTCATTGAAAATTATTAACATAACTTAACATGTTTCTGGTCTTTACATCTATTGGCGCTCCGAGCAATATTTATGTACATTATCATATACAGTTTATATTAATAAACAAAACATACGATAGGCTGCGAAGTATACATTTAAACACCATCTTATAGTTGACATACTGTAGCATGTTGACGGCTGACGTCATAGCATTGGTAACGCGAATCTATAAGTTTTTCCCGTACCGAGAATCGCTCAACGCCGTTAAAGAAGTTTGCACTTCAAAAACACTATTCAGTTTAGGCCGGAGAACGACGAAAAAAATCGATCTCGTTTATTTTGGATATATAAATGTATTTTTTTTTGGATATATAAATAACATTGAAATGTCTGTTTGGTATATTCTAATAACATTTTTTTACTAAATACATTTGAATGAATACACGGTATCTATATCAAAAAAACACAATTTTTCCAATTTTGTTTGTTTGTTTGTTTATACTAACCATCAGAATGGGTTTACCAATTTTGACGGGCCTTTTTTGGTAGATAACTAAAGTTACTCCGCTTTAATTTACGCTACTTTTATTTATTTTTTAATAACTAGGGTTTCGTGTAAAAAAATTAAAGGTCATGAAATTGTGAATAATATCCGATTCAATGGATAACACCATCAAAAAATTACTTACCAATTAATATTTTGAATATATGTATATAAAACGCGGGCGGAGCCGCGAGCACACAGCTAGTTTAAATAAAACTGCACTTTAACCACAATCTCATTTGATATTAAGTGTTGATCCAAGAACGTGAAGACACTGACTGAGTTTAGTGAAACTGGCGATAAAAATAGTAGATTAAATTAATTTTAAAGCTTTTATTTTAATTACAGGGCCAGTGGGACCACGGGGATTTCCAGGACCAAGAGGTTCTTGCGACTGTCCAGTTTCATACTACGCTTATACACCCCAGGGCCTTAATAAGGGACCTTAAAATTAATTTTCCACATAAACCTTAGCTTGCGCCTTTATTTAATTACTTTTTAATATTGTCAGATCAAAAAACGGTGATTTACTCATAATTTCCTTATACAATGTCATTAAGTTGAAATAGTAATACAAAGAGAAATTTAGAAATAATGTTTTTTAATTTTATTATAATTGAAAAATTGTTATTTGTAAAATAAAATCTGATACGTTGAAAAATACTTTAGTTTACTTATTTTCATCCATACATTCATTCAACTAAAAGATGTCCACTGTTGGACATAGGTCTCCCCAAAGATCTTCACGACGATCGGTCTTACGCCACCCGCATCCAGCGGACTCCCGCGACTTTCACGATGTCGTCAGTGCAACTTATGGGCAACATATCCACGCTGCGTCTTTCGGTACGTGGGAGCCATTCAAAACGCCGTTGGCTCCATCGATTCTACGAGCAATGTGCTCCAGCTCTTTGCCACTTAGTCTGGCAATTCTTTGGGCAATGTCGTTTACTTTGGTTCTTTCTCTCCCGTCATAATCGGTTCGATCACGCAGTGAAACTCCGGGCATATCCTCTCTATTGTTCATTGGGTAACTGAGCTTTCTAATTAGGCCCATTGTAAGCGACTCCGTCAATCTTTTTTTTTACACCGAATAGGCTCAGTGTTTTGACCACGATCTCACCTGATGTTAAGAAACGGAGTAGTCCAGGATGGTAAACACACTAAGCCTAGATTTGATCGAATCAATTTATTTAGGTGTGTACCATTAAAGCGTAATCCATTCCATTTTACATTGTTTCGTAGATATTATAAAGAAAACGAAATTGAATTTTTAGATTTACCGATGTACTATTGTCCGTACTTAATAATTTATGCTACGTCACTAAATGTATATTACTTTAAATGTCATGCCTCGATATAAGATCAATTACGCTGCTCCTTTTCTGGCAAAAGTTGTACTGTATTACCCATCTAGGATATACTTCATTCAAGTGTGTGATGCTTGTGCTTACGGTGCCCATACATAGATGTAGTTTATAGCCAGGTTTTGCAGATTATCATTAACTCCTTGAGCACTTACCTGGCGTTTACGCCAGCTTTTCATTGTTTTCCTATTGTCTTATTTTTATGGGTACTTGACACATTAAAGTATGATGCTATTGTGTAGTGAGATGAGGTGAGGTACACGCGAGCGACGGGAAAAAACATATAAATAAATGTTCCAAAAAAGGACGTCGGTTTATGGGAAAGGGGTTGTTATATCCCTTCTTTTATAGTTCAAGCAAGAAAACGCATTTATTTAAAACAATACAATTTAATTTTAAGTACTCGGATATTTTTAATATGAACAATTTTTAAAGGGAATTCTAAAAAAAAAACGTAAAATAATCTTCAAACTTGACGAAAATGTTCTTCGATGTAACGTTACGTTAGATATACAGATAATTAAATTCCAGGTAAGATTGTTTGGAATCAATGCTGTTCTTTTAGAATGTATTTATATTATGTTATATAATAGAATGTGTAATATAAATATCAGTTTGGCCGGCTCGATGTCTCTGACGGAGTCGATTTCCGCTTTGCAGAAGAAACACTGTTTGCTGTTCAGGAGATGCTGCATTATACACGCCCTGTAAAGTGTTAAATACTATAAAGCTTTTACTATGACTGGCATAATATTTATTGAAAATATCAAGGTAAAAACACAGGAGAAAAATGTATTGAACTGTTTTACCTATTTATTATTTAGCTTTGCTTATTAATATGCCTACAGGTATATGCTTTTGAATATCAGATAGGCTTTATGTAGTTGAAACACGCTCAAACGTCTAACAAATCCAGGCTGAAATCTTACAACGGTCCCTTTATCTTTTGATGTGAGCAGACGTCATGGTGTCAATGTGCTATGATAGTAAGGCCTTTTTGATAATTATCACGGGGTTAACGTTTCAAATCTATTCACATTTGAAATTGAATTCAATTTATAGATTTAATCGTTACGTTGTCTTTGACCAGGTTGTGACTTAACATCAGGTAACATTATTCAAACCTTAACCCATAGTGAGTACAAATAAATTTATATCTAAAGATTATAATGTCAATCGTAATAATTTAATAAAGATTTTAATAAAGAAACGTCTGAAGATGATAATATGGCAATAGAAAATTAGACCTGCTTCACGATTGCACTTGGTGAGATATTTTAAACTTGACTAAAGTAATTGAATTGAAAAATTCTCTCCAAGGTCGGCAATGCAACAGAAATACTCTTAGACGACGATAACTATTTGCAACTATTTTTGGACAGTCTGCCTTTTGCTCCGTTGATCTAAAAAAAAAAACATTCTAATGGAATTCCCTACCAACTTGTGCTATTGTTGTTTAAAACCAAATTTAAGTCACGGTTTCGTTCGCGGTAAAAGTGACTTTTTTATACCTTGGGAACAGTAAATCCTAATTTTTTTTACTCTATATTCTTTTATGTATTTCCAACAATATGTCTGCACAATTTCATGGCTATCGGGGGAATAATGTAGGTGTGAAAGCGTAACAAGTAAACAACCGAACAAACGAACACGCAAGCAAACTTACATTCGCAATTATAATATCAATTCGGATACCTGCATGAATGATGTCCGCATGGCATGAAAGCGGTATCTGCAGGCCTCGCGTAACATATAGTACATAGCAAATCAGATTGTGCTCCGCTTGAACCAGGCGATCGAGCGGTAATAAGAGCATCCCTTGCGACTCTTAACCTATCTACGACCACTTCTAATGATTTCAGTTCTTCTACTGTTACGTCATCGGGATCTACAACAAATTCGTTACTGTAATATTTGTATATCTACAAAGTACAATAAGATTGTGTACTGACTCTCATGTACACCCGTGGAATAATCCACTGTCAATCTGTATATTATATTGTCTATAAAGATAAGGCAAACGAGCGTAATTTTATGACTTGTCGAGTCGCATAGTTTCGTGATTCGTGTAATTTTGTGAGTTGTCGAGTTGCTTCATTTTGTGAGTTGTGACTCGCGTAATTTACGTTCGACTGAAATTTGGTTAGATCACCAAACGAGCGTGTTTAATTCTTTTGGATATCTACATTCGTACAGTGTGTTTTTGTCGTACAGTGTGATGAATCCATTAAAAATAATATATATTTATGAAGCATTAAAAGATTATATAGCATTTTTATCGTTCGAAAAATTATTCCATTCTTCATAACAATTTTCAGCGATTTCTAGCGACGTAACATTTTGTTTCAAAAAATTTATTACTATCTGATATTTTTTATAAATTCCTTAAAAGCGGACGCTGTTCGATTACCACAATAAATCTTTCCATATCGAACAATTTTCGACAAAAAAACTTACTGATACTTTCGCATTAAAACCAAAGTGCCCGCTGCGCTCACTTCCCCATCCCCTGTACCCGAACGTCGCACATAGCGATCGGAATTCAGTTCCATTTCCACACGTCAGTAGACAGATAACTCATTTTGCGTCGTCGTGTGTAACAAAATTTACTTTTATAGGAAACCGAATGCAGCGTTAATTATGCGAAGTAAAATACGCAACTCACAACTCACAAAATTACGCTCTTTTAGCCTCACTCTCGGAGTTGGACTTTGAGCTAGTCAGTAGAAAAATGTGCGCCTATACTGGATCTGGATGTGTTAGTAATCAATGACTTATATACATACAAGTTGATACTACAGTTACAATCTTACCATTATCTTTACAATACTATTACCTTTTTATGTTAACGTGTTAATTTTTTTTTGCTAACTAAATTTGAGATGCTTGTTTGGCCAACAGAGATGTCAACGTTATAATGTTATTTTGTAATCGTACCCTGGTTTCCAAAATACAGACTACGCCTAGCTTGAAAGCTATTGTTAAAATAAATTGTAAATCTGTAACCATATGAAATATTTTTTTTCAACGTCTATTTGTCTGCTAGCTAGACGTCTGTTAGTTGGCTTAACTCAATAACCACTAAACTGATACCCATGTTTCTTTTTTTAAATAATAGATATTTTACCTGGTCAGGTTTTAGTATATTGTTGTGTGTCAGCGGCTTCGTTCGCATATAACGGACAAACTTACAGGCAGATGTTGCCTTTTATATTATGTAAGGAAGGTATATGATAAAGGTCATTTTTGTGAAGTTTTTTTGCTATTATTCTGATCACTCTTCCTATAAACATATTTTTTAATACAACAAAATATGTATACATTGACACTTGACCAGATAATATTTATCAAGGTTAGGCTAGACAAACGAATCATGAATATCGGTTCAGTGATTCTCGAGTTAAACGCCAACTAACGGACGGACGGACAGACAGAATGAGAAACGTTGCCTTTTATATAAAACCAGCTGCTCTTCGCGGGTTTACGAACGTAGTTCCCGTTTCCGTGGGATTTTCGGAATATAATCCTATGCCACTCCCTGGATTTCAAACTATCTCCATACCAAATATCATCCAAATCGGTCCAGTAGTTTTTAAGTTTATCCGTTACGTAAAAAAATACAAATCTTTCCTCTTTAAAATATTAGCGTAGATAAGGATAAGAATAATAGCAGCCCATCAGAAATAATATGCATTCAAAAGTATAAATAAATTATTATTGAAGTCATTTTAAAAAGTAATTTATAGTCATTTTTTTGTTTTTTACTTAACCAAATTTAATCGCTAGATTACATTCTTATAATAAGTTTCATTAAATTTAAACTAAAAATTATTCAATAATTGTCAGACCGTTAATTAGTTTTAGCCACTGTTATCGTTCGAGACCAGTTACGGCTAAATGTATTAAACCCTAGGTGTAACTAACTAGTGGCGTAACTAAATACCATCTGAGGCCCGTGGCAAATTCATTGGATGGGGCGGGGGCGGGGGCTACAGTAAAAATCGTCACGTGATTTGATTTTAATAAATCACGTAAAAGTGATCACTAAAACGTTTAAATATTTAGTAGTGTCCAACTTTAGTTGTGTTTATAATTTTTACTGAATTTTGTTTAAAATGTTAGGATTCTTCCGAGCTCGGGGTACGCGCGGGCCGGGGCCCCATCGGACTGGGGCCCGTGACATTTGCCAGCTCTGCCACCTTATAGTTACGCCATTGGTCCTAGGGTCTCAAGAAGACCCAGAGAAAACTAGAAAGCATTGAGATAGCGTAGAAGAAGTGTGGATATATTAAAAATATAGTCTAAAGCAGAAAAAAAAATTAAGATGGGATAAAAATTTCCAGTAAAAAAAATACATTCTCAAAGTGATCGGTGAGCAAAATAAGTTTGAGAAACTGTGTACATTTGTGGTTATAATTTATACACAGTTCAGAAAAATATGAAAACTAACTTACATTGATAAAATGAGAAGTGTTTATCTTTCGACTTTCCCAACATGAATTCCAAACCGTCCAAACGAAATAAAGGCTCCATTATCAAAGCTTTCGTGACTTTGTCTAAATGCTAAAAATAAGTGAATAAATAATACTTAATTATTATTATCAACATAATCCAGTTAAGATTCCGTTAAAATTCCATTAAAATTAAATGTATCTAATTCCTATGAAAAAAAAAAACTTAAATACACATCTGTAAAATACTCTGGTTTACTTTTAGCAATTCTATGTTTTATTTTTAGGAAAACGAAGAAGTCCTCGTATTTTAGTTCTCTACACTAATAATTAATATGAACTACAGACCGTACCGACGTACAGACGGTACAGTTTGACGTACAGACCGTACGTCAAATTTTTATAAACTATTTTTTAGAAAAGATGTCTGTTTGTGTCGTTACTAATCTGGCATTTAAAACAAATGCACTTGTTTGTATGTGTGTTGAAATTTAGCTCGAAAACGGCTGCACCGATTTCGCCTGAAACTTTGTACAGGGGAAGTATATGCCAAGAAGCAATTGATAGATTATTTTTAGAAATAGTCAAATCATAATTATGATATCATTATTTTCGACTTAAACTCAAAAACGGGTGGACCGATTTTATTAAACTTTTATGTGCGTAAAGTAATATTCCATAATAAAAAATACCTTGTGATTTTTAAAAATGATAAAAATAAACCCAAAAGTGCTTTCAATCCAATGATAATTTGGTGTACGGGAGGTATGTGTCTTTTGGTAACAAATAGGTAATGAAAAAAAAACATAATTAGGACAACTCACAACTAACCATGATAGACGAAGACGCGGGCAACCGTTAGTTTTAATCTTAAAACCCAGTAAACAACACAATTTTCTTTGCAATGGATTAAGAACAAATCTTTCCATACTTAACGGTTCGAAATTCCAAAAAGAAATGACAGCTTAAGTTTAGTAAATATTTTAAGTAAATATAATTTAAGTGTCTGTTTGTAACGTCAAAATGCTTTTTTACTAAATAAACATGAATGTCACAATTTTTCAGTTTTTTTTTTCTGTCTGGTTGTTTGTTTATAATGGGTAATGTCCGGAACAGCTTGACCGATTTGGACGGGACTTTTGTGGTAGATAGGTGAAGTTACTCCGGGTAACTAAGGGTATTTTTGATTTTAATTAGGGTTTCTTTTAAAGAATTAAAACGCAGTGAATAATATATGAAACGCGGATACAGCCGCGGGCACACAGTCAGTTAGATTATATGAACGTAAATTCACCTCAGGTGGTAACGTAGGATTAAACATCCTGATTAGACATCCAGCCACTGGCGCCAGAGCAACGTAATAATGTACTCGGTCTGTGTCTGGTAGACCTCTAGACACAAGCCTACTGAAGCTGGCCCCACCACCTCCTCTGACGCAAACCCTCGATACAACTGCCATTAGAATCTGTACAAATGCTTACAAGGATAATTTTGGTATCGGTTAAGCTAATTGAAGTGATGATGGCGGAGTTGGTAATGCGGTTGGATTCCGCGTCAATGGTCTTGGATTCGAGCCCACCTATACAACACTGAAATCAGCCTGAGCTTCCAATATCGTTAGGAAATTATGCAGTCGTAGGAAATTTTGTAATAATGCCCTCCTGGGTAGCTACCGTTCTCAAGTTTGAAAACCTATTTCCAAATACCAATAGTTGTGTTCCGGCAGCGTCATTTGAGAATCAGTACCTCTAAGCTTAGTGTGTTTGCCATCCTGGATCAGATCGTCACTCAACGCCAGGCGAGATTATCGAGAAAGCAATGAGCCTATACAGTGTAAAAAAAATCTCGGAAGGCGCTGCAGCACAGAATTTTCACCAGTTTAAAATTACAAATCCTACACTCCCAATTCTTAGTACATAATTAGTTTACATCAAGTATGTCTATGATCAATCAAAATCTATGTTACATTAAAGTATTAATATAAAAAAAACCTAATTGACTATGGTTAATATAGTTGCTTTTACTTCTACTTTCAAAAATTCATTTACTATCGTAAATTATACATTGTCATGATAGATTAGATAAGCTAGAACTCTTATGCTGTTAATACACGCACGGACCGAACCTCGGACATGGTATGCCAAGCGGCCGAGGTCATCAGTCGCCTAAGTAGGGATGGGAAATAAGGTTTTTCTAAAAGATCTATTTTTTTAATCCATTCATAAAACACCAAGGCCCAAATTTTTTCTATTTGTTTTATTTGTCTTTTTATTCGTAAATAGTATTCTTCCAGTGGTCGAAATTAGACTATAATCATCATTTATTGTAAAAACTTATTACAATTTTTTTTATTAACAGTACTAAACTTCATCAATAGCAACTAAACAAGAAAGGAAGAATGGCTCACCTACTAAGGAAAAATGACACTGAACTATTTTATTTTTGGCTATTTACTGATGATCATCACATTATATAAAACAAAAAGGACACTCTAATAATCGATACTTTATTAGTATGAAAGATCGATCTTTTGTGCCTCGGTGTTTTGTGAATCGATTCATCAAACTTAGATTTGAATCGATTAAAAAATCGATCTTTTTCAAAAAGGATTAGGGGACTGATAACATCGGCCGCCGGTTGTACTATGTCCGCGGTTTGGTGCGTACGTGTGTTAACAACATTATAATGTTCGTTGTTTAATTTAGAAATAAAATATAAAACATACTTTGACTACATAGATTTAATTATCTATGTTTGTTTAAAAAAAAAAGCATATTATCTCCATTTTTGTAATTAGATAATACGTGTATTGATAATTTTTTTTATACGGAATTACACTGGGTTACAATATACAGGTAGTATGGATCATTTGCAGGACAAAGGCACCACTGCACTTTTAACAAAACCAATTCCAAATTTACCGACCCGCAGCATGATAAAATATATTAAACTTATTAATTTTCACTATAATATTATGTGGTCTACACTATACCTGGCAAGATCGGCCGAGCAGCAGTTCGTTTTGTTTATCACAAGCTTCAGGTTTGGACAACAACAGCGGAGCGAGGTGTAGCGTCATTTCTAAAGCCCGAGCCAAACCGTGGTACAAATCGAAACAAGTCGCGCACAGTTTGATCTGCCGCGACTCTAAGAGAGCGTCATTAGTGACTCTATCCATCTGCGAAATAAACTCATTGGATTCATCGGAAGACAAATTGCAATGAGTTAGAGTTAGCCATCATTAAGATTTTACGATTACTTTAGCCAAAATAGTTTTCTTCTTAGTTCATTACAATTTATGACTTTCATGAATAATAGCATCTCAAAATTATATTATTTTCAACTACACTTCATTTACGCACAACAACCAAATTATATCACGTAAATCAAACAATCTAGGATAAAGTTAAAAATCCCGTCAAAACTAGAACTTATACTTAAAAGTTTAAAAAAAAATTACATTTTACAACGACAATATTCGTTTTATTGTTAACAAATTAGTTTATGTAATATATAATATTTTACCTCCTGCATCATGTTAATGAATTCGGAAAACGCCCAGTTTAGTTGACTCAATAGTGAATTGAGGTACGACGCTGCTTCTACTGGGTGTGCTGTCAAATAATCCCCCACTCGACTTTGTATGATTTCCGAAGGGCATGGTCCTAAAACGCACAATACATTCAATTTAATTTTTACTCACAATCAATCAAATCATATATCTTATCTACTCATAATCATGGTCTTTTTCAGCTCTCATCAACCATTGTTTCATGTCCGCCATGGTCGCACTCACCATGCACATGGATAAAATCCCTCTATTTATTTAACACAATTTGGTGTTTCGTGTTCCAGGATCAGATAGTGTATAACAAGATTTTTCAAGTGGCTTTTGATATAACCTGGCATTATATGACAGTCGCCATTGTTCTTGGACTGTACTTTATTTAAAATCAGAGGAAATGCAGGTATTTTGCAGTGCCTGGATAAATAAAGAATGCCCTATTTGCATGTGTTATTATTAGTGTGTGTAATGTTATCTTCATATCCCATAGTGTTATCCCAGCCATGTGTTAATCTCATCCACACCTAATTAGCTGATAGGCGTCTGACTCTTAATTTTACGTCCCGAAGACAAAAAACTTCGTCAAAGTTTTCTCCACCTGTCGTTACTTTGTTCGGTATTATAGCCTGCCAAATTTAGTTTCGTGGTTATTTTCCAATGTCGAAAATCTTTGCGCGACGTCTGATATCAACATAAATCTTACTCCGTCTTTTAATTTTTTTCCGAGTGCTACTCCTGCACAGCTCTCCATTTTTATATACCGTATAAGCTCAACGCTTTGAGTACAATATCATATAATTTTATATGACGATGTGGTTCAGGATGGTAAATGCAATATACCTAAAATGTCCTACCACTTTATTATAGATACCATCGCCTATCGTGAGGCGTCATCGCCTCGAATGCCTATATTATTTTGTGCACAGTCTTATTTGTGAATTTCCATGTTTCGGCATCATATGTTATGGTTGGCAGCATTGTGGAACGCTTATATATACACAATGTATGCATCTATGATGTATTTCTATGGATATATTTTGACTTTAACTTTTATATTTACTGTTGTAGTAAAATTACATAACCATTGAGTAGGTTGCTGGGATTTTTTAAAGCGTAGGTATAGAAATAAATCATAACAAATATTTTAGTACATTTCGAAGAATGTGACTTATACATTATACTTAACTGATTTTGTGTGATTGTTTAAGAGTTAGTATAAAGGTTAACTATATATAAAACAATTTGTCGACATTAGTTTTAAGAAGGATATTGAGAATTACAAATATAGTATTGGATATTACGTGGCTTAGGTTTCATAAAACATAATCAAAAATACAAAAAATAAACAAACCAAAACATTGGCTCATCAGCCCAGCGTCAACTTTAGCACCAAGATTATTTATAGTGGGCTCTCTGTCACCATATCTGTGTGAAAACATCGAGTTAATTACAATAAATATTGAATACATGGTGTTCAGTGTTAGCGGCGGTGTAATTTGTTTCAAAGCTTTTTTCTATTAAATATATACGCGACCGTTTGGGGAAACAAAATCCTTGAATACGCAAAATGTGATTTTTCATGTAAGTGGAACGTACTAAAAGTAATAATTAAATATCTAAAAATGTTAATATTTACTTAGCTGCTAAATGTGGCCACTGTCTGTGCCGGAAGCCGAAGCCAGAGCCGTGCCAAAACCTAACCAACACCCAATTCGATTGCGCCCAAGCCCGATTCTGATACGGACGCATTAATTCCTCGACCATACGCATCTGCCTGTCGGATGTTCAATTGAAACATTAACTTGGATTTAAAACAAGGAATATTACTGTTATTCCTTAGGTAGTTTTTAATACCTGAGGTACCTTTAATATTTTTTTAATATTATAGACTAGCCAAAGACATAGTCTGACAACATTTCTGATAATGTCAATATTAAAAACAATTGGAACCATAAGAACATTGCTTCGTGGAACTAGCTTTATCGCCTGCATCATAATACGTATTCTCTATGTTAATTTGATCACAGTCTCTATTAAATAACAAAACTACATTGATAGATTTATGAAGTCACAACTACACAGATATACATTTAAATTGGTACAAAAACATTTCATAGACGATTGGTGTACTCTTAGCAATAATTGTATCTAGGTCAGTGTCTTCATAATATATAGTTCTTTAAAGAAGATGTAAAGAAGTTTTCTATCAAATTGGTTTAAATTGGAAGGACTATATTAGAAACTTGATACACGACAGTCTTTTTTTTTCGGACTGCACTGTTATCCTCAGATTCTTTGTAGTTGTTTACGTTTGAATACGTGGAAAACCAACAACTTACTGTTTCAAAGGTACTCGTTCTATAGCTCTCATTGTTGCTGGTTGTGTGGCGAACGATGCCAAAGTCTGTACTAGCGATTCTTTTGTACTCGCTAAAACTATACGCTGGTCAGCGAATTCCGCGCACAGAAACGTTGCACACGACACCACTAACTCTTCCCATTCTGCAGAAATTGTAGATTGTTATGTTGTTTTAATGATATTCTAAACTGAACCATCTTTATGGTACGTAGGGTCTCTATCTTTATCGAACTAACATGAATGAAGGATTTCAACATAATCTCTGAATGAGAAAGAATTGAATTTTGTCGTGTGTTAATATGTAACATTGTTCTAGGCGGCAAAATAAAAGGCTTTGATCTGCCGAGAAATCTCTGGTGGCAAGTTTTATAGATCGCGTACAAGCCCTGGGAGGTGCGCTAAATTTAAAAATCGATATGGGTGGATCGATTCACCGCGTTGTGACCGCGGGGCAGAAATCCAATCCGTAAACCATATAGTGGAAGAGTATCCGCTGAGATAATGCAAGGGTTCTCCCGACGATCTTGTCAGTATTACTAAAGACGCTCTAAAGTGTCTAGACAAATTGGATATAGATTTATAAGGACACACTTTTTTTTTTTCTCCCCTCTTTGCCATACGATGAAATAATATATGAACATGCCCTTTTCATAAAATAAAATATCATAACGAAACCATAGCGTTGTATTATGGTATTTTGTTACGCCTATCTGATTATCTATCGCTTTTAAGGGGCCAAATACTGCCAAATTAATTATGTTCCAGCCGCAGCACTTGAAACACAAAGCCAAGCTAAAGCTTACTCCAAGGTTTAGCTTGTATACTATCTTGAGCCACATCGTCACTTGTCATAGGGTCAAATGGTCAAAGCATTAAATCTATAAAATTTTGTGTTAATGAGATTTAAAATGTGTTTTTTTATAAGTTGTAGTAGTTAACATAGGCTAACTTGCTTTTACTAGTGTACATACGTTAACTGCGTTCAATTTTGGCATTGAAAAGTCAGGTAATAACGGAAGTTTTTTTTTTTATTTTTATATACTAATAAAGTGGCAAACAGGCATACATTCCGCGTGATGGTAAGTGGTCACCGTTGCCTGTGGGCGCCTGCAACACCAGAGGTATGACGTGCGCAAATATACTCGTATAATGACGATGTAATTCAAAACGTATACTCATTTCTTTCTAACAACAAAGATGGTAATAATTCCGTATCTATTTTCGCGTGCTGTAAGCAAAACATAGTTTGTATGTTGTGTAGTTTCATTCCGCTGTTTTTTATTGCAATGATGTCATTGAATATAGGTTACCTGGTATTTGCTGTACCGGAATTGTAGGGTGCATGTAAAGGCGCAATGTATTACATAGCTCTAGCATAGTGTCGACGTGGTACTCCGGCACGAAAGCGAATAGTGATTCCGTGAATTCATGATGAATCTCTAAGAGAATATGAGTAGGAATATACTATTATGAGGTACTAACTGTATATCCGCGGCTCCGGAATCCTAATTATTTTCCGAAAAGTGATTTGGTACCAATATAAAGCAAAAATATTTCTCAAAAATTCGAAAAATTTGCATTTCTCTATGGTTTAGGTTTCTTCACGATATTTTCCCACCGGCGCCCGAGAGTTATATTAGTAATTTAGATTAAACGTGCATGTATTTCGATAAATTCGTTAATACAATTGCCATATAATTAATCCGTAACTTTCTTGTTAACGGTAATGGCATCTCTCTCTCTCTCTCTCTCGCTCTCTCTCTCATGAGGCTTAGCTGAGACTACATCCTTCCTTCCATTCGCTATATTCCTGAGACACATCTTTTGTTTCTTTTACTTTCTTGAGCGCTTCATGGTAAATAATAATAATAACATTTAATCAGACTACAGATCTAATACTGTCTAATGATCTATGTGTTAGATATGATGTAAGAGAAATTAGATTTCTAAGCTCACGGCTATCAGACTGGTCCACTTGAATAATAGAATAGTAGAATCGCTGTATCTTGAGCATTACAAATACCTAACGTTTAATTGCATGAAACCCAAAACAGTAAACATTGTGGATAATCCATAAACTTAAGGTTTTTTGTTGTTGTTAAATATGGCTTCTTTCTGTAAATACTTACGATTTGATAATCCGATTTGTGAATTGGATCCGATACAGGGAGTGGGCACTGTTGACGTAGGACTCTGGGGACTGATAAAATAAATTAACGCTGCTTGAAAATTATGGTAATTTCTATTTAGTAGTCGTCAGAAACGAACACATTAAAAAAATCTAGTTCTAAATTTGGCTTCGACATATTATGATGAACTAGGTACAGGTCAGTATTTTCTTCTTCTTCATAGAATGACTTCTACGACTAAAGCAGAAAAACTAAATATTTTTTATTGATATTTATTAACTTAAAATTTTATTTCTTGTTTTTGAAAAACCTCAGAAATTAGGGTGGTAGTGCAGTTAAGATCAATTGGATCGTGACCATTTTGCATATAGGGAAAAATTCATGATAGTGCCTCATTAAAGCGTGTCACGTTCCAGAATCAGCAACTGTAAATTCAGAACTATCTAGAGCAGGGCAAACCCTTGGGATCGATATCGGTTTCGCAGGTTTCGATATATAGGAAAACTAAATTTGGAGGTCGACAGGTCTAAAAATCGACCCGTACTAATTAACATAATATCTTATTAGAAACTTTCAAGATACTGTTTAAGTAGGAAATATCATAGTTCTACTTTTAAGAAACTCAACAAGTCGATAAGCATGCAAAAGTTCGTACAATATTACTCGGCAATAATAACTCGGCAAGTCAATAAACGTGGACAAGTTTTGGCTGACAACAATTTGGCTATGTAGGTCGGAGGTATCAGTTCATTTTGGAAAAGGGGTCTCTTGCCCGAAATAGTTTGGGAATATCTGATCTAGAAGCTAAAGCCGTGGTGGATGTAAACTGGCATGGTGGTGCTAATTGCCTATAGCTTCTCATATATCGACAGTCATCACCATTTTTGAAGTTTACTTTATTGAAACGTCAAGTGCAGTGCATTTAGATCAAAACGAATAAAAAAATTCATTAACTTTAAACCTAATACGTAATCAATACTATCCTTCGATATAGCAATTATGGTGTGGGAATATCATATAAAACATTTCTTAATAATATAATGGTACAAAGTACAGATTGCTAATTGAGTTGTTATGACAATTTTACGTGTAAATATTAGTTGTCGTGGCCTTATCTGATACGAAAGGTTTTTCTTTATGCCACTAAAGTGGCAAACAGGCATACGATCCGCCTGATGATAAGCGGTGACCGTAGTCTATGGACGCTTGCAACACCAGAGGTATCACGTGCGCGTTGTCAACTCTTTAAAACAAGACTTACCGGTTAATTACTTGCTGATAATACCAAAACTAACCTTTGATCTGAACTAGACGTATATTCGAGTTGCAAGGAGGCATAACTTGTACTACCTAGCAAAGAACTTTTCCCCGGAAGAATTTCCTTACTTGCCACCTAAAAGAATTTCAATTGTTTGCATTCAGTCGGTTTTACACGTCCTACACCCTTATCTGTCCAAGGATATATTAAATTGTGATAATATATAGAGAAACCTGAACTTGAGCAGCATATTCTGGGTCTGAAGACAGTCTTAATGAGTGCAGAGTGCCAGAGAATTGTTTGGCTAATTCCGATTGTCTTTGCTTAGTCCATATTGCGCCGATCACCCAACCCATTTGCAACGAACCTGCCTCTAGTTTCTCCTGAAATATTACCTTGCGTCATTATTTATATCAAAACTCATAAGCTTTAACTATTAGATATATTTAGAACTTTATACTTAGTAACTTTATAATCCATATATATTTACTAAATGACAGTGAAGAGTGCAATTAATTGATGATAAAAATGTACGTATAGAGTGTTCTGACTTTGAATTCAGGAATAACTAACGACTTATGACTGATCTACCATAGAATTACTATTTTCTTTGGTCAAGAGTTGCAGTACCTATTTAATAAGTATCAGCTATATTTT
Organism: Samia ricini; assembly: GCA_014132275.2. Taxonomy (NCBI): domain Eukaryota; kingdom Metazoa; phylum Arthropoda; class Insecta; order Lepidoptera; family Saturniidae; genus Samia; species Samia ricini. The sequence continues at coordinate 14,301,309 of AP028158.1, forward strand.
ATGAACAATTTTGCCTACCCAAACAGTCACTGCATTTTTTTTATAGATATGGTATATTGTCATCATCATCATTACTCTGTTTCAAAGTTATTTGGTGTCGGCACAGTATGTTTTATTTTCCGTACATTTCTATCAGTAATTATCTCTTCATTCACCACTTTTGCTTTCGTATCTTCCCTCACACACTTCACCCCCGTCCTCACTCTTTTCATCAATTATTATTTTTTCGGCGTGTCCTATTTTCTCATAACATGGCTATACCAAAATAATCGATTGCCTTTCAGCTTTTCTACCACTGTTGCTACTTTTAAACTCCCTTTAATATACTACTACTACCTTTCCTTGGCACTCTTGTCACGCCACACATTCATGTGAACATTCGTACCTCTGCTGCAAGCAGTCGTTTCTTATTATTTTTCTTACTAACACTCCGACTCATACAATATGACAGGTCTTATAATTATTGCATAAGTCGTATGAGTGACCTTTATATTCTTCCCTTCAGTTCATCATGATAAATTAAATTTGAATACCTCATAAACTTTTTTGGATTTTTGAAGTTCCTGCAATATTTTTTCTAGGAGCAGTTTCTTTGAGTTGTCTTGTTCTAAAAGCTGATTCGTATTTCCAATGTCTGAAAAAAATGTTACTAAAACAGAATTATACCATTTATTATGATTGTTTCTAGGCTCACTTGGACCTGATAGAAATTATAAGCCATCGTAATTCTAACAAAATGCAAATGTGCTTAAATTTGAATGCTGTTGAGTTAATTGGTTTTTAGAATCATCTATTTGAAATAAATCTTTTACCAACTTATATGGTGAATACGATAAAACATATGAATTGGGATAATATAAGACAAAGCTCTAAAAAAATATCTCAAAATTCTTAGGTAGCGCGTGAATATTTGGGATACTTTTCCGACAGTGTTTGTTACTAACCGGAGTGTAGGTTGGTTGTTATTGTATAAATCCTTTGTTCTATATCATAGAGGCAATCTGCCATATCCAACTGGTTATCTCTAAGTTCACACAACTGGGAATAAAGACATTTAGAGATAAATATTGTAAAAAAACTGTCTAAAAAAAATAAACTATAATATATGTGGTGATAAATTGGCAATATAAAGACTATAAAGTTTTTAAATGCAGTGTGTACTTGAAAGCGTTGCTCCCGGAGGAGGTATAGATACTCTCTGCCAAAAAGATCCTATAGTATATCCAGATCGTAGGTCTACGCAGTGAACTTTAGCAAAATAAGGGCGATCACAATAGGTAGCAGTGAAACAGGATTATTTTTAATCTGCACAGCCCTTTTTCGAATAACAATAATACTACTTGAATAACCAAAAGGAACAAACTACTGTTTGAAACTGATACGCAGTAAAAATACCTTTTCAGCATGCTTAATAGCAGCTCCATGATACAAGGCAAGCAGCCCATCGACGAGCCTCAAATGAGTCGTTCTAACGTCGACAGATCCAGCGCCAGGCATCACCGACCTTGTGCCTTTTATAGCCAATGCCGTCTCACCAGTCGGTCTGGTTATATATTAAATATATTAGTGGTAATTCGGCTAAGAATCATCAGAAAAAATGACGCCATTAAAACAAAACTTGAAAAAAAAACTCGGTACTCAGTTCTTCTATCGTTAAAAGTTGTGAGCTGAAAATACCGATTCGGTTACTTTATTAAGTCCCTACTTAAGGGACCTTCTGTCTTAATTTATTATGTAATTAGGTAACCTAACAACATCTTATAGTGACCATATCAACATTAAAAATATTTTACCTTTTAAATAAAATAGATTTTGTATTCTAAATTTGTCTTCTATGTCTGCTAGAGAAGTGCCTTAGAGTTTTGATGATCGGTCGGTCAGTCAGAGAGTGACAAAATTAAGAAATTTTGACTAGTTATAATAATTAAACTACTGGTTCAAATTGAATGAAATTTGAAATATACGGTGTTTATACAATGTCTGCTTGGTTACTGACAATTAAGGCTTCTAGTTTTGTCTACAACGAAGTTATAGGGGATCGAAAGAGTGAGTTATAAAGCGCAAAAGGAAAACTGCAGCTCAGGCTGATTATACCTATGCAAACAGGGAGGAGACATTGGAATACAATGGTACGAAAATAAGGTCGTCTGTATTCCTTATTAAGTATCTGCTTCAATAGATTGTATGTAAATACCTGTTTGGCATCGGTGGCATTGGCTGATGCAGGAACCTGGCCATCGAAGATATAACTTGAGGCAAAGTAGCTAGGCCAGGTGAGCCAGCTGTCATGTCACTGACACCTGCATTTATAATATAGAATTTTTAATGAAATCAATGTTCATCCACAAGGTCGATTATGGCGCAGTTGGTAGTGTGGTCAGATTCCGTGGTATTGCCGTGAATTTAAGCCCACTATATCCACTTCTAAAATCACCGTAAGCTTTCGGTGACGGAATACATCGTGAGGAAATGCATTGTACGTTTTCTAATAAAGCCCGCCTGCTACAACCATCATCAAATTTGAAAACCTGTGTTCCGACAGCGTCACTTGAGAACTAGTACCTCTAGGCTTAGTGTGTTTAGCATAATAAACCACATCGTCACGTAGCATCAGGTGAGATTGTGGTCAATGCACTGAGCCTACGCAGTGTAAAAAAAATCGACCAAAATCATTACTGAATAATTGAGAAAAAAAATGATTGACAGTAATTGACAATACTAAAACTCGCCAGTTCCTAAATAAAGATAATCTCTTCACAGAGAAGAAATGGCATTTGACTGTTTTTTATATAGATATGTATTTTGTATATCCGTTTTCTCTGTGGAATTAAGTTTCTACCTCATTAAAACAGGCTTACAAATGTTTTACATTAACTAAAGTTGACGTAAAACGTATAAAGGAAATTAGAACTTATACTGTAAGGAATAAGAACTTATTTTCAATCTTTGTTCATAAGTACCATACTTAAATTTAAATAATACATAATATTTTCTTTGTGTACTTTTCAAGTAAATTTTTATTACAGTTGCTGCTGCTTGAACGTGTTCAAAGCATAACAATATTAATTTATATAAATATGTGGTGTCCGACTGACTGAACATTAAATGTAAAAATAACTAGACAGCTATGGGGATTGCCGACAGAATTTGCAACTTTGGAAAAACTGTTGTTTTGTTTAAATTTCATAATTTGTTAATTGTTATTATTAACACAACCTAACATTTAACACATAACATTTGTCTGGTTTTTATATCTATTGTTATTTCGACCAATATTTATGTACATTTAGAAAACTAAAGACAAAATATTATTATGTAATTCTTTTATCTACATGTCATTAGCTGAAATTATTTGTTTGTTTATAATTCATTACGGTTTTGAATACATGTTCATTAGGCCTTCTTTTAATATATTTTATTGTACCAATCTTTAATCTCCAACAAAATGGCGGCCATTTGTTAAGCGTTTCAAAGGAGTTGTTGGGAGATTTCAGATTTCACACTCAGTGTTATTATATTCAATAGACTTCAATACAAAAACAAGGAATATAAAATGACAGAACAAAATCGCAACGAGAACTCTTTAGTAAAATTGTGAATAGACACAGGTGCTATTGAGAAAAAAAAAATCAAATGAATTTACCTGTGTCAATGCCACCAGCTCTGTTATAACTGGGCTCGAAGCTCTGTACGAACGGATTATCCTCTCCCAAAACGTTGATTAGGTCTTGTCTGCGGACAACAGAAACTTTCACCAACCGTTTACTGTAAACTAAACTCTAAGTCGTTATAATAAATGCTTAATCACCTCAAAGTTCTTACAAGGAAAGGTAGCACGCCGCCCAGACGATCTACATTATAAAAGTCTAGCTCGCCGTCAATGAACGTCCTTGCTGGTAAATGGGGTGGCAATTGACTGAAATTAGATATCATTTCGACGTGGAAAGGTTGTTAAAGTGAGAGTTTATATATAATACAAGCTTTCATCAGCGACTTTACTTATATAGTATAATTAATTTTTCGGACGTTGTATTTCTAGAAAGCAGTGATTTTGTGATCTTATTTGCCATGCTCATCGCTGCTTATATTTTTGAAGTGAAAACTTTTTTGCCCAGTTATGGTTTGAAACTAGATGAAACGAAAAAGCGGCATTAAAAGCAGACAAAGGCATACATCTTTAGGATTTTACGTGCGAGTGAATGCGATATAATATATTATACAGTGTTTCTTATTTATTAGTGAACGCACTGTATCTTTCCCTGTTGGGAATTTAGATTCACTGTTTATAATTATCATGTACACGTAACAGATAAGGCATATAGAATAAGAAGTAGAAATCGAATTTATATCCTGTTTGGGTTTTATTATAAATATTAAAGCAGTTGTGTTTCATTATAGCTCCATTACTCGGATTTTTAGCTTTTAAATAAATACATGCATTCTTCTATCAACTCCAATATCATTATTTCCTAATTCTGCACAAGACAGTCTCTGTTATCCTTGTAACTTGTAGTGGTGACTACACCTGCATGAACTTTTAAATTGGGTCCAGAGTGAAACTGTATTATTATTGTAAGTCAATCGAGTGAATAGATATATACCATCGCAAAGTTTTGCTCCAGGATTTTTGAAGAACCATAGTTCTCTGCTAATCCGTTTTCACATTCAAGAGATACAAAAGAAAAATGATTTTTTAGCGATCTCGATATTGATTCAGACTAATTACACAAAAGCTTTATTAAAATCCTTATGAACAAAAAACTAATGGAGGCCGTTGTTTAAGAAGAATGTTAATTCTTTTTAACGTTAATGTTTAACCGTTAGGTTAAACAGACAGGTAGACGCGGAAAGTGATTTTGTTTTATTCTATGTATTGACAATACTGTAATGAGAGCCCGTAGCTATTGCCGCTTCCGATCCTGGCAGGTAGCTGGTTTAAATACCCTGCTAACAGATTTGTAAACCATCCATCCATTCAACCAAAACCACTGCTGGATATAGGCCTCCCCCAAAGATCTCCACGTTGACCAGTCTTGCGCCTTCCGCATCCAAAGGATTCCCGCGACCTTCACTAGGTCGTCGGTCCACCTTGTGGGAGGCCTACCTACGCTACGACTTCCGGTGCGTGATAGCCATTTGAAAACCCATTGGCCACATCGGGCATCGGTTCTGCGAGCAATGTGCCCAGCCCACTGCCACTTAAGTTTAGCAATTCTTCGGGAAATATTGCAACAGATTTGCAATATTGCTGATTAAAGTATAAAAATGCCTAAGCCAAGATAATACTGTAAACACTTACGGATTTCCCATGGGGCATTCGTTCCATAGTTTTAAAAGTGCGGTAAGGAGCCGAGCGTGGCAGCACCACGATATCGCCGGCGAATTCCGGGATATGTTAAACAGCCTCTGAAAAAGGTGTTCCTGCCACTCTTTTTTTATTAAGAACTGTTTAGTTTTTATTGTCTCAGCAAAAAATACGACTATAAATAGAGCTGATCACTGAAAACAAAATTTAAAATCTGATCAACAATAAGGAACTCATAAGAATTCACATTTCATCCTAGAGAGAGAGAGACAGAGAGAACATACAACGCTAAATCATGATGACGTCACTCTATATATCTTTCATACAAGTTCTAAATCGCCACCAAAATTATTAAACGCTGGATGTCTTAGAATAGTATTAGTCGAGTGAAATAAATTTTCGCAATACGTATCATTTTAAATTTAAGTCTGTTCTTTATAATAAATTATTTATTTTCATCAATCAAAAGACTGAAGTTAATTAAAACAGTTTGTTCGTGTAATGTAGGTAAGCATTAGTACCAGAAAATTAATAATTGCTGACGTTATCAACATTAAAACTCTCCCATACACCATCTCATCAAAAATAACCAAAAATCACACCTAACACTTAAACGACCCCAAAATGTTTCATTTTTTTTTTCGATCTAACTAACGTTGTTGACCAAAGAGGCAACTACATCGAACTTTGGGGCGAGCGCATAGCCAAAAATAGCAACTTACGCAAAGGCACTAAAGCTGCACGGACCTCGCCTTGAGCTGCTATCAATACTAAATTCAGCGGAATTTGCCCTAGCTAAACCTTACGGTTTAAAAAAATAAAACAAAGGGTCTCTTACAACATGTGTACCTGCGTGTGATGTGTAGGAGTTTAGCTGGAATGTGATGCGTGTAAAGCTAAAGTGCATGCAGTGTCACTGTATCGCACTGGCGGCGGCTGCAAAAGCTTCCCTAGTTCGGGATCGAAACATGTTTTGAGCCGCCATAGGAGGAGGACACAAAATGTGTTTGATTCGTATATTATACGTTTGTGTACGATAAAGAGTTGCAAGTCTAGTAAAATCAAAATTACCATGTCAAGGATGCAATTATCCATGATGTACCTTCGAAACTTCTCGAGGAAGATCTTACGCGTTGAAGGCACCATGTTTGTACCGTCGTTGTTGTCCATTAATATTAACAAAAATTCCAACTGTTTAAAAATAAAGACACTTGAGGCTGAATACATAATTACGGTAAGTTAATTTTTAGAACTCTGTATATTATCATTTTCACGTCACGTTAGTTCAAGCCCATCTACACAATACTAAAATGAACTCGAGCTTTCGGTAAAGTAAACATAGCAAGGGCCTTTTCTAACAATGCAAGCCTGGGTAGCTACCACTGTGAAATTTGAAAAGATGTCGCCAAATACCATTAGGCTAGTTTACTGGATCATATCATCGTTAGGTGAGATAATTTATAAGCCCAGGCTGAAAACCAGCGCTTTTGCGACATTCGTTGCGGGAGCAATTAGCTGAGTCTGGGGTATTTTTTCCAATGTAGTACATCACTTGCAGTTAAAAATTATGGTATATATATAGTAATAAATATATGTGCTGTGTATATGGTGGAAATAAAAACAATTTCTTTCTTTCTAGATTGTGGTCTAAACACTGAACCTATAATCTATCGTAGTTTTGGTATTTGCAGTATTTTTTTAATTCGTATAATTATTTATTTAGGTACCCATATCCAGAGTTATCAAGAGACTTTACCCGTGAAAAGTTATCCCAGCATAATGATGTCAACTGTCAATAGATTTTCATCTATATGCGGTATCATCGTTCTTGGACTGTACTTTATTTAACTCCGGGTAAGAATAGTATCACCCCATATCTTCCCGTGGGTTTCGTAAAAGGCGTCTAAGAGATAAATCAAGGAATGGGCAGCAGCACCCTCTGAGCACCACAAAACGCCTCCTGCGATCGCCAATCCGCCTGCCAAGTGTGGCGATTATTGCAATTCCCCTCTTTTTGGGGAAACCAATGTCCAGCAGTGGACGTCTTTCGGTTAAATCAATTAATTTAAAAGAGATATTTCGAAGACTTTCTTAGCATCATGATTATACAATAAGACAATATTTGATTAAGTATGAACACTTCAGTACATAGTTATGTTATAAAAATAATATTAAAATGCATCATTCTGTAAAATAAAACAGTAGATATACAAAAAGATAGAAAGTAAGATATAGTATTATTAGCGGATGCAAAGGTGATTCTTTTCTGAAATTCCCATCATCTCCAATATAAATATTAGATCACATACTATATGTAATTTATTCTCAAAGTTGAAATGAAGTTGAAAATTTATTCGATATGAAGTTCTCACCACCATTAAATACAGAATTGTACGAAAACTGTTTTTAGCAACACTGTGTGAATCACCTGTATTTGTTCTAATGGCGCTACTGCCTTGGTTATTCTACCACAATCTTCTTTATATTCTAACTCCGTAGCAGAATCATCCTGAGACGATGGTAATAATTTCGTTATCTTATCTGTAATTTTAATTATGTCCACGAAAGTAAAAGTTAATAGTGTAGTAATAAAAAGAAATCTTTCTATTTTATTCCTTAACAATTTTGTTTGTTCTTTAAAGCATGTATCGTATTCAAATTTTAAATATTAACAAATATACCAGACTAACTTACATTTAATGCACCAAAAGTGTTTAGAATGATATCTAAGGGACATTCTTACCAGCTTCTGTTCGTGCAAAATTTTTCATGATTCCTTTCTCAGCTACTTCTGCAATAATATTTTTACTCAATTACTATTGCAATTGCAAATTTTGTTTGCAAATAAAAAATGAGTATGCTGTTTTAATTCTTACTATATCATCCATCCATATATTAAACCGAAAGACGACTATTGCTGGACATAGGGCTTCCGCAAAGATTTTCACGAAGACTGGTCTTGCGCCACCCGCATCCGGCGGATTCCCGCAACCTTCACCAGGTCGTCGGTCCACCTTGTGGGGGGCGCACATCCACGCTGCGTATTCCTGCGCTACGGCAGTCATTCGAGAACTTGTTCGCCTCATAGGGCTAAAGTTCTACGAGGAATGCTCCCAGCCCACTGCCACTTACGTTTAGCAATACTTCGGGCAATATTGGTTAATTTGGTTCTTCTGCGGCATTTCTGATTCATACTATATAGTTAATTAAATTAAAAAAAAAACTTGATTCTTTTTCACTGTCTACCTGATTTATATGTACAGTAATACGCCTCTTTACGCGAGTGATACGTTCCGAAAAAAATCGCGTTAACTGAAATTCGCGAGATCGAGGTTTATGATTAAATATAGTCAAAATTTAATACAAAAAATACAAATCGTTTTAATCAATCACTTTAATTCTAAGAACACTTTATGCAATACCTACTCTTATTTTTTACGGAAAAATACATCCATTGTCTTTACATTATGTTTATACGCACTCTTTCGCGTAAAGCGAGATCTTTGAGCGCGAAATTTGAAATTCGCGTTATAGTGAAACCGCGCGTAACGGGGTCGCGCTAAGCGGGGTATTACTGTACTTGTATTTTTGAATTAGTATAATCAGCACATTTAGTACCAGCTTGAGTTACAACAGTTTTGAGATCAGGTTAATTACAACTTAATTTAGTTTATTTATTAACTATCAAACGTTTTTATATAATTTTACCAATAATTCTTGGGTCTGTTTCCCCATGCACGGATGTAGGTCGTTGCCACCACGGGTTCCTGATAACTGTCCTAAGGACAGTATCGTCTGGACACTTGATATTTAGGAAATTATCAAATCTGGAAAACGAATTAATAATTGATATACCAGAATTAAAAATAAGCTAATTTGAAAAAATACGAGTTTTTTCACGTAGCAACAAAATTGTTTCGAGTATCCATATTAATTAAACAAAAGTTTACATACGAAATTTTGTTGAAGAACACGTATTTAACAAGGTGGTGTCTCGTCTCTCGATGCTGCATCAGACCGCATAGCATATAAACTCCTTCGATTTGTTGCGTAAAATACATATCCTGGAATTTTATTTTCATTGAAAATCTTGAATTCTCCAGTTGCATTTATACGAAATATTAATAAAATTAACCCCTTGAGCACTTACCTGGCGTTTACGCCAGCTTTCCATTGTTTTCCTATTGTCTTATTTTTATGGGTACTCGACACATTAAAATGACATTATTATAAATAATAGTACGTTTAGATATATATGTCTAAAAAAGGCTCTGTCATGATGCAGATTTATTTATATACTTAGTGAATAAATACAATATAATGTCTAATCAAAACTCTTGAAATAACAATGCTGAAATACTTTTCAGTTTCATGAGTTTAAAAAAGTTATTTTTATTTAAGTCGTGGGTTCAAAATTATACCTGCTAGCTTTCGCCTAGTCACCGAAATTCGAATGAAATCATTAGGTATTAAAAAAACAATTCTTCACAATTTTTTTTATGTACAAAATAAATAAGTGTTGAAAAATGGACGAAGTTACTAAAGAATAAAAAATCTGATTTTAAAATACAAAAAAAACAGTAGTATTTTATGTAAATACTACATTTTTTTTAAATTAACTTTAATATACAAATAAAATTCAAAAGAAACCCTTTCAACTAACAGGTCAATTCTGTAGAGTCACAAATCTTAAACATTGAATATCGAATAAAAAAATAATATGTGCAATGTACTAATAATGTAATGTATGTGTACGGGGTTAATATCCCCTAGAAGTACAAACATATTCAATATTTAATAATAATAAATATATAATAATAATAATAATTGTGAAAGAAGATAACTAACTAACTGCATGAAATATTATAGGCAATTTTTTCTGACGCTAGTCGAATTAAACCTACAATATAAAAAAGGTGTGGATCCAGAGTCCGCAGAATATGTTTTATTTTAATAATAAAAAAAAAACATGCTCAATATGAACAAATTTGAAAACCTTATTCTCCATTTCACATGAAATACCCCATTACATATATATATACCCTTGCGATTAATTTCTTAAACGTAATAGTTTTAATTTTTCAATTTGTATTAAATTTACATAAAATTCTAATTTACCTGTGATACCAAGTCGTATAGGAGACATTCCCTCACTATACAATGTTCGATTATATCGCAAAGGGCTGCTTCATCCAAAAAAGTCCATAATAAATCCAAAAGTGTGCACAATTTGGGATTAGGTTGGGTCAGTAATTTCGTAGAGAGTCCATTCTGAAACATAAATATTTTTTTATGTATTCTTTCAATCCGTTTTTTTATATTAGACTTGTTTACGTATTTGCAAGTTTACGTTTATTTTTACACGTAATAGGTCCAGGATGGTAAACACACTGAGCCTAGAGGTATTAGTTCTCAAGTGCTGCCGAAACACACTTATTGGTATTTGGCGCGACAGGTTTTTTCAAACTTAAGGGTGGTAGCTACCCAGGCGGGCATCATTAGAAAATGCCCTACCACCATGGTATGGTTTCCTAACGATGTTTTCCTTCACCGAAAGCTCAGGCCGATTTTAGAGTCGGATAGGTGGGGATCGAACTCGCGTCGATTGATGCGAATCCGGCCACACTACCCGCTGCGCCATCATCGCTTTTTCTGTTTTTCTGGCGTAGAGTTAATGGGCATATAGTTTATCATCATAGAGCAATCTTCCTCGGATTATTTGAGACAGCTTCTCGTTGCCATGGACACTTTTGCATGACTAAGGTCTTAATTTAGACAGTACAGGCAAAGACAGAACCTTCAGAACCACAATTCTCTTTACCTAATCGATAGATCGATACAAGAATGACTAGGCAATACATTGTGGTGTCTGTTGCTAAGACCTAGCTTGAGTCTTAACGATGTATCAATCCTAGTGGTTCGTTCTCTAATTGTAATGGCACTGCAAGCTGAGGTAGATAGATACATTTTATATACATATTCTTGCAATGATTTATCGTCTCAAATATGCATAAGACACAGTAATTGGACTTACAAAATTGTCATCTCTAAATTTTATGAATAGCTCCATAGCGTGTTGATCGACGTGCATACATGTTGTCTTCAAGCCCACGGCTCCTCGAAAACGTGGTAAAAGTTCCGCAACCACCACGTAAGAGAGACGAAGTGTATTACCCAACTCCATAACAACCAGACGCGCAAGAGATATGAGGAATGCCTAGTAAAAGAATTCATAAGTCGGTTTATGAAATCACAATAGAAAAGATTGAATGTTTTCTTTAGTAGCTTTTAATTTAGAGGGCTAAACATATTAATGCAAAGGGTTTCATCCGATAGTCATCTAAAATCAAACGCCGTCACATCCAAGGCAAATATGTTGGTGTAAAATGATCATTTAACCCCTTGAGCACCTTCTTGGCGTTTACGCCAGCTTTCCATTGTCTTTCTATTGTTTCATTTTTATGGGTACTCGACACATTAATAAAGTTTGTAAATAATCATTTGAAAATATTGTTTGTATGGTATTTTTGCTCATAATATTTTATTCACAATTTCATGAGTTTTAATTTTTTTACACGGAACCCTTATTTCTAGCCTAAAATTTTATAATACTAAGAAAAAGAAAAAATATCTCTCACAAATTTATGCACTTCCTGTAAAACTGACCATTGAATCGTTTTTTTTTACCATATCTAGGGTTTTCATTTTTTTACACGGTATCCTAAAACTTTCCTTATTGTTTTTTGGTACTAACAGAAATCAAAGATATTTCTTACAAAATTTTAACACTTGCCAGTAAAACTGTGCATTCAATCGGATTTTATTCACATTTTAGTGAGCCTTAATTTTTTTTGACGCATAACCATAATTATTTTTGAAAAATAAACAGACAAAAGGTTCAAAAATTGTATTTTTAGTATATATGTCGTATATACAATCATTTGTATTTAGTCAAAAAATGTTACTTTAATATTACAAACAGCCACTTTAATTTTATTTATTACTATAGAGTATACATATTTAATCTAATACGAATTACATTAAATTAAGACATAAGTAATAAACTTAAGATTTTTTTGATTAAACCACTAAGTAAATTAACTATATGGAAAATATTATGATACGCGAAAGTTGCCGCGGGCGCAGTTAGATATTAAAGATAAGATTTGGACAAGAACCATGAAAATATCTGAATAAATGAGATACACAAAAGAACATTGTAACAGATTTATAGTTTGTTATATATCGTTGTGAATATATATAAACGGCTGCCAAAATAACCAGTAATTTGTTTCTAGATTTATTTTCATTCTAGCTGTTATCTTCTTCGTTAGTATTAAAAGAAAGATTGATGTAATTCCGAGGTGAATTTATAAAAGGTGCCCTCTATTCTCTTTTATACCAAAATGTTATTTAAGCCGTTTAAAAAGATTGACCATAATCAGGAAACAAATTAATATCCAACATCTATAGTAATAAATAAAATTGAAGTGTTTGTTTGCAATGCCAAAATTAATATTACACCAAAAATTCAATTTTTAAATTTTTTGTTTGTCGGTCTGTCTGTCTGTTTGTTGTGGGTAATCACCGAAAAGGCTGGACGGATTTTGACGAGCCTTTATTTGATAGATAGCTGACGTTACTTCAGGTAACTTAGGGTACTTTTAATTTTCGAAAATAATTAGGGTCAGCGTAAAAAAATTAAAACTTATAAAAAATGAATAAAATCCGATTCGGTGCACAGTTTTACGGGCAAGTGCTTGAATTTATGAGAAATATTTTTACTTTATATTATTAAAAAAAAAATAGGGTTCCGAATAAAATTATTAAAACGCGGTGAAGAATATATGAAACGCGAGCGCAGCCGCGGGAACATAGCTAGTCTATAATATGAAATACAGAAACGAAAAGTTATAAAGTACCTATAATATTTACATCAAAATTATTACTCTCGACTAACATCCATTTTAAATCTCAATATGAACTAGCTGCCCTACTCCGTGTTGCCCGTGGTACATTCTAAAATTCGCAATTTAAAAAATATATTTATGTTAATAGTTGGGATAAGTCTCTATCTTATATACTATCTTCTAATTTTGTTAAGTTACATTTTGGGTATATTCGAGGAGCTTTTTAAAAACCACAAATATAATTACATGTCTTTGCTCTAAGAGACCCATTTTTATTATTAAAATTATATTATATTAATTAATAGGCGAAGCGAGAACTTTCAATCCCTTTTAGAGAGCACTGCGCGCACGGAGTAAAGTGAGATTTGGCACAGTCATAATTTATATGAAGAAGTGCAGAAAGTCAGTTATAGCTAAGTTTGCATTAGAAACACATTTAAAAAAAAAATTACACACTATCATGAGTTTGACATACGCGTCATTATTAGACTTGGCATTTATTCGGTACCAACCGCGTGAACAGAACGTTCACTTTTAAAAAGGTTCTACTGTAAACAATTGACAACTAAAAGCAAACAGTATTAGTTAGCGTTATATTAAAATATTAATAGTTTTACAAAAGAAATGAAATAAATAATTCAATGAATTATGGCCGAAATTCAACCACTGTCCAGCACTAGTTCTGATTAAACTTGATAAGAGTAAGCCTACTCGGCATTTTCGGTTGTCAGAATCGTTACCCTTCTACGGTCATGGGAATACATACTCGTTATTGATGAACTTACTTAAGTGTTATTAATTTTAAAAAAATCATTCAGAAATAGTTTTTTACTGCCTCAAATTTTATATAGTAACTTGCTGTGCCCGTGGCTTTATCCGTTTGGAATTCAGATAATTTGCAACCCAAGGGTTGGTTCTCCCCTTAGATGCAATATATGTCGATAATAACTTTCATCGAATTCGGTTCTGTAGTTTTGCGTGATTGGCGAACAAATTAATAAATAGGCAGACAACATTTTTTTTAAACTACAGAAATGTACAGATTTATTCTCGATATCCTTTTATTATAAGTATAGATTATCGTCAAAAGATCACAGGGCGATAAGATATTGATCAAATGTCCTACGTGATAATCCAAATTACATAAAATGTATTCAACTAAACGGCATAAGCAAAAAAAGTTTAGGCACAATATTTTACGGTAAACCTATTTTTAAAATAAAATATGTTAAAGGAAAATATTAATTCGCGTAGAATATAACCTTTTTTGACATCCTTTTGTTTTCTGTACTCTGCGCATCGATCAAAGAGTGTGGAGACGCTCTGGGACTGTATATAGATCCTGAACTATGAATACGTAGAGCTACCTCTTCCTCTGGAGCTTTAGACGATTCAGATTTGGCCTGAAGTTAGAACTTTTTTTACTCACCTTCTTATATTTTGATTACAATTTTAATCCTAAGCTTATTTGGGCACTGAAAGTAATTTAGTGTCAACCTACGCGATCACCTTTTTAACAAAATTGCAGTTAAACGCTTAGAGCATATTTTTAAATAGTATAGAAAAAAGTAAGTGACTACTGAAATTTATCTGTTTTTTTTGCTTTTTATTAGATATAAATATAATATTAGGTGACATAAAACTATTTTGTATAGCGCTCGTTATTCTGTGATCCTGTGTTTGACATCAAAATTCGTTTTCGATTCATTTGTTTTTGAAAGTTGACGCTGTATTTGTATCAACGTCCAAATAAGACCTAAATCAGTGTCCTAGTTAATAGCAATCTGTGAGTTACGTACACAATTCTGCCAGTGTCATGTGGATAAGGTTTTTTTTTCTGATATTATATCAGTATTCGATGCTTCAAAGCTTTATCAATATGCTGTTAACTTGTTAGAACTTTACAGTATTGTGGCACTTCAGAATAAATATTTCGTGTTACAATACTCTTCACTTGCACATGATTAGCAAAACAATATCACGCAAAAACGCGACCAAAATACGCAAGTTAATGAATTAAAGACAATAACTGTCACATGATAAATTGAGGTCCTGTAAAAATACATAAATCAGTGGTAGATAGCTTATTACTTATCTATTTGAATCGTCTTCTGAATCAGAATATGAGTCGTAAATTATGTTATTGTGAACAATAAACGGTAGCTCAATTATTACTGCAAAGTATCAGATACATCTTTACTATTAGTACCTTTATATACTGAATTAATTATTACATTTATTACCTTACTGCTTTTAGTTGTAACTGGTGGCTTCAGATTAGTAAGCTGAATCATTTCGTCCACTAAAGCGTCCAGCGATTTGAAAAGAATAGATGCATACGAACATTCCCTCAATGGTGCTATTTGAAGCGGCGAAAAACCATCAACTGGAAATCTAACATACATATATTTGCAAAAAGACATATTTTTGTGTTGTAACGTGTTTGAGGTAATAAGTTCCATCGCTGTTTCCGCAATTAGCTTTAGAAACAAAATGTAACAATAATATATGTAGATAGAGCATTACGTGTAATCCCTTTCAATTTAAGTGTGATACTAGACTCCTCCATATTTCGTTCAGATGGCGTTGACCGAGTGGGAGGCTTTGAATTTACAGTCAAGTTTTGAAAGAAGCTATGTGACCTGATGTTAGGTGGCGATGCGGTTTTAAATGATAAGCACGCTATACCTAAGTGATGCTATGGGGGAATACCTATATGTACTTGATAACAGACTCCCAAACTCGATATCCACAGAGAACCATCATCGCTTAATGCGAATATAATAAAATAATTCGTTCTCTCTATTTTCCATGATAAACCGTATATCGAGAAGATGCATGGTTCTAATGCTGTTTGAACACTGAATACATTTTTACTTACACAAACGGCACATGCCCAAAGTTTGCGTATAGGTGTTCTTGCATAGCCAACGACACAGCCGGAAAATATGCCAAACCAGCTCCGTGGCTTACTTTATCGAATGCTATGCCCATCGAGATGCCGTTCCTGTGGTTAACCGTTATACATTTATTTTTAAAATATTGAGAATTTCCACTAATGTGCTATTGGAAATCATCATCATATTTACTAGCCTTATTTCATTTTAATTTACGGTCGGCACAAAATGCCTTCCTCTTGCATTCATCTCTATTTGAAATTATCTCCCCATTCACTCTCTTTCTAAGCATATCATTATTCACACAATCCATTCATCTTTTATTTAGTCTTCCCAATTCATATCATTCACATCTCATACCTTTTTATAAAATCCTCTTCTTCCTGCGCATCACATGCCCATACCAGGACAGACACCTACAGCTTACCTTCTCTATCCTTCCTCTAATGTACTTATTTCTAATCTTGCCCATTCTTGTTACTCGAGACATCCATATCAACATTCGCATCTCGGCTGCATGCGGTCTTCTTTCATCCGTCACCTTTATGGGTCAACATTTTGATCCAGATGTCTTATCAAATGTTCGGACGGTATTTTTAAAATGTATCTTATGACTGTTTGTTTTTGCTTTTATGATTCGCATATGATGTCCTACTGAAAATGTACCTTGATATTTTTATTCTGTTTTATTCGAAGGTACGATGACCCAGGTTGAAATCTTACACTGATCATTATTGCCTAATAAAACATGTATCGTAGCTTGACTTTAATGGACCATATGTATATAAAAATTTATGTGTTGGAATTTTTTAATTTGAGTAAACAAAAGATCCATAGCAAATTATTTATCTAACGATTTCTTTTATTAGTCATGCAAAAGGCTATTTTAAAATGTATCCTATTTTTCGTATATGATTCTCTAATACTAACTGATCATAATAAATAATCTTATTACCTATAAAACTCCAAGGTCCCTTTATCGAGATCGATGCATGATCCGATGACGTCACCAGGCAGCCAACTTTGCCCATAAGGAGAGGTCACTACGTTCCATTTACGGATTCTTCCTCCATCGTAGGCGTATGAATGAGCAGTATCTCCCACGCCTGTATCCATCGAGAATACACACGAAGAGGTGCACCAACCAATCTATACAATTTGATATACCTCGTTTTACGAAGAATTATTAATAATCTATGCAACAGAGAACAGATACAAAACACCAAAGAATTTATTGACATTTGTAATCGTTTTATTAGTATCATCAATAGCTTTCAAATATCTTTGTAAATATCGGTAAGCCATTATTTAGGCGAAAGCTTAGTCGGATTCTACATCAATAGACGTAGGTTCGAACCCATTTATCCAACTCTATAATGAGCCTGAACTTTTGATGAAAAAAAACATCGTAAGAGAACCATACCATTGTGGCAGTGCCTTTTATAATAATACCCAACTGGGTAGCTACCGTCCTCATGTTTGAAAACCAATACGTATGTACCGACAGCTTCACTAAAGTCAGTATCTCTAGGCTTCGAGTGCCATCCTGTACTACATCGTCACTTCACATTAGATGAGATTATGCTCAAAATGCTGACCCTATACAGTATAATATTGGGTTATATCTTTGTCAATATATGCTGTCGTTATCCAATACTTTTGAAAAACTATTTTTTTGATCGATCGAGGAAAAATCTTCATGTTGCAAGGATGCCAAAACGATATCGATTGGCTAAATCACCTTAGTATGTTTCGACCTACGTTTTGCGCCGAAGACTGGGAAAGCTTTTGCATACTTTAAGACAACTTCAGAACGCAGGCTTCGCTGTGGCCGTTTATAGAGCTGTAAATGGTAATGAAACCACACTCCCTCAGCTTTGTTCCCATTTTGATCAAAATTGGATCTTGAGTTACGGAACTACGGAGGGCCGATGTCACTGCGGCACTTAACGATTTCGCGAACTAGCTTGATTTGTATAACATTAAATCTAACGAAAAACATATTAAATCATTAAGTTTACACATTGAAAGAGTGACCTGCATAATTCCCTTCGTACCAAGTTGCACCTCATACATCCATTTGCCTGAATAAACACAAGCCGTCGCCCTTATTGTTGCAAAGCTTGATAGACCTTGAACGCTGACCCTCTCGTCGCCGACAAGGACTAAACGTCCTGTACCTGAAGATGATGATATATTGTATCTTATTATCTAGTTAACAGTAATATTAACCAACTAAAGTCATTAATATTGCCCGAAGACTTTCCAAAATAAAGTGGCAGTGAGCTGGGCATATTGCTCATAGAACCGATGTCCGATGGAGCCAACGGGTTCTCGAATGACTTCCACGTACCAGAAGATACAGCGTGGGTAGGCCCCCAACAAGGTGAACCAACGACTGCTAAAGGTCGCGTGAATCCGCTGGATGCGGATAGCGCAGTACCGGTAGATTTGGATGTCTTGTGGAACGGCCTATGCCCAACAGTGGACGTGACCATGATTACAAATACAGGTGAGAGAACTTACACTGCAAAATAATATATCTGATCTTATTGTTTTTATCTGAAGGTACACAGTCTTATATAAATTAATCCAAATTATTCTTGAAGACTACCTAAAGCCTTTTGATGATTTCGTTTGTGAAATAATAATAAATAAAAAATACTACATAATACTTGCTATTAACGATCGGATATAGACGTGTAATGTGGATCATAAAGAATTGAAGCAGTTACTTTCATAAAGTTTGATGAGAGCAACATATTACCGACCTGTTGAGGCATCAAAAACCACGATCTTTGAACCAATTCGGCCTATTCTGTCATCAGTTACTGCTGTAGTCTGTAAAATAAAATACCATCATGATATAAAACAATTTTATTATATGTTGATTATATTAATATATTCTTCTTTTGTATCAGATCGTATCGCTTTTTTTTAATATATTAAAAAATTATAGTTGCTATAATTTGCTACAGTACTTATACTAGGAACTAAACCTTTAAACTAAAACTATTCAGTTTTTTTTGGTCCAATTATTCTTTTATAAGGAAAAGGCAAAGGTACTAATAGAACATCCAGCAACGTCAATTGTTAGGAACACTATTGTTATAAAACCTTAATTGTTAATCTTAAATGTTCTTTATTTAAAATGTATATATTTATCTATTATTAAAACAACATCTGTCATATTTTTGCACTTCATAATTTGTCCACTATTGTGTAACATGAAATATATTAACTTATAGTTTATAAATGTTTTATTTATAATATTGGCGACGAGAAAAAGAAAAATGGACGAAAAACAAATCAATGAAATATTACGGATGCAACAAATCCAACAAAAACAAATTTCCGAACTATTGATGATAATTCAACAACAGTTGGTTAACGGGGGACAACACAGATCATCTTCATCTAATGACGACTCATCAAGTAAGAGTAACATTATCAATAGTTTTAAATGTGACAGATTTAATCCGGAAACAATAACGATAGAAAATTTTATTGATTACTTTGAACAACGTTGTCAAATTTTGGGAACAGAATATATAAATGTACAAAAAGACTTACTTATAACTGTTCTTACACCTGAAGTATATCATGAATTGAAGACTGCTTTCATAACAGATTTTGAAACAAAACAATATGAGGAAATAAAAAGTAAGTTACTAGATTTACATAGAACAAAGAAAACTAGATTTAAAGCATTATCAGAATTTTGGAATTCTACTCGAGAATTCAATGAATCAATGGAACACTACGCACTTAGATTGAAATCGCTTAGTAAAGATTGCGGCTATGAAGGTTCTTTACTTGAAAGACAGTTACGTGACAGATTTGCAACAGGTATTAATCACCAACAGCTAGAAATTGACCTAAAACAACGATGGCCAGATTTAAAAACAGAGACTGAAGATGGTAAACTGAGAGAAATAACATTTGCTGAAGTTTTTGCAGTTTCACAATCAAGGCAAGTTGCTGAAAAGGATGTTGATGAATTAAAAATGAACGTAAAAAGAATACATCAAACCGATCAAAAGAAACAGTATGTAAACCAAAATAAACCTAACATATACCAACCTCGTAAACTAAATGGACGTCAACAATGTTGTCGTTGCGGAAAGCATGCGAGGCATAATATAAACGACTGTATAGCTAAAAATCACATTTGTGAAAAATGTGGAACGAAAGGTCATTTTGGCAGTTGCTGTATCAAGACAGGCCGAGCTTACATCGTGCACCAAAGATACATCAAAGACAACATAAGAACAACAGTAAAACATCGAACATCACAAAAAGTAAAGAATGTGAATCATGAATTGATTGGGACAGAAGATTGTGAATCTGACAACACTTTTGATAGCGACGAAACAGATAGCAACGTGTACAAAATAAATAAATCTACAAGATGCAAAAAGATAGATTTATCAATCAATAGCGTTAAATGTACGATGGATTGGGATCCAGGGTCCATTTATTCAATTATCACTACAAATTTTTGGAGAAAAATAGGTTCACCAATTTTAAGCAAAGCTCCAAAACTACGAGCATACTGTAACTTTAAATTAAAACCAAAAGGATTAACAGATGTTATCGTAGAAATTCAAGGTATAAAGAAGATACTCCCTGTAGTAGTTATGAAAACAACAGATTCGATGCTTTTGGATTGGATTAGATTGGAGTGAAATGTTCAATATGAAATTTCCAAAACCAGTATATTCTGTAAAAACTTTTACACCGACGTCACTCGAACAAGTCCTCAATACGCATCAAGAGTTATTTAACAGTAAACTAGGAAAGGTTAAAAATTACCACGTCAACATACACATTAAATCAAACACAGAACCCAAACATGTACCCGCAAGACCTATTAAATTTAACATGAAAAAGAATATAGAACTGGAATTAGAACGTCTAGTTAAGGAAGAAATTCTAACGAAAATAGATCCAAACGTAACACCTGTAGAATGGGCAACACCTACTGTGAATGTTGTAAAACCTAATGGACAAATTCGCATCTGTGGTGATTATCGTACTACTATAAACACAGTATTGATTACACACACTCACCCAGTACCATTATTTGACCAATTAAGACAACGATTAGCTAATGGAGAGAAATACAGTAAAATCGACCTAAAAGATGCCTATCTACAATTTGAAATAGCTCCAGACTCAAAAAAATATTTAACTATATCTACACATAAAGGTTATTTTCAGTACAATAGAATGCCTTTTGGTATCGCAACAGCACCATCGATATTTCAACATTACTTGGACACACTCTTAGATGGTATCCCTAACGTAGCCATTTATTTTGACGATATTGCTTTAACCGGAATAAACGATAAGGAACATCTAAAAACGTTAAATACCGTATTTCTAAAACGAAAAGAAGCGGGGTTAAAAGTTAACATTAAAAAATGCACATTCTTGAATAATGAAATTGAATATCTTGGGCACATTATTAACAAACACGGAGTACGCCCTACTAATGCGAAGATAGAAGCTATTTCGAAAGCAACAGTTCCAACAAACGCCAAGGAGTTACGCTCATTTCTTGAATTGGTAAATTTTTATGAAAGATTTATTCCACATCTGCATAGCTTATGCGCTGATCTTCATGCCCTCACTGGTTTTCGACAGCGTTGGAAGTGGACCGATTATGAAAACAATATATTTGAGCAAACAAAAATGCTTATAGTAAATTCAAAACTATTAGTAGCATATGACGAGAATCAAGAACTATTTCTAGCCTGTGATGCATCAGAAAAAGGAATAGGGGCAGTACTTTTACACAAAAAAGGAAACAAAGAATATCCCATAGCATTTGCCTCACGAAAACTAAAACCAGCTGAAAGTAAATACTCAGTTATAGACCGCGAAGCGTTAGCTATTCTTTTTGGAATCAAAAAGTTTGATCAGTATCTTCGTGGAACCAAATTCAATTTAATAACTGATCATAAGCCTTTAATTCATCTACTTGGATCAGAAAGAAACCTACCAAAATTAGTAAACAATCGACTGACACGATGGGCACTACTAATAGGAAGCTATGATTACAACATAATATATAGAAAAGGAGAGAATAACATAATGGCTGATTATTTATCAAGAATGCCTAATCCACATGAGCCACCATCTGAAATTGAAACGAAAATACATAAAATCAACAGCCACATACGATCGAATAAAATAATGGACTTAGCTCTCACTGAAAACTGCATAAGAGAACAAACAAAAACAGACCCTTTACTTAAACAAATACATAAACACATGGGTACTAACTGGAGCACATATAAAAATGAAATTGAATTGAAACCATTTTTTAGAAAACAAAATGAGTTATCTATTGAAAACAAGATAATTATGTGGCAAGGCAGAATAATAGTACCTAGTTCATTACAAAATAAAATTCTTAAATATCTTCACAAGGGACATCCTGGTATATCTGCTATGAAGGCTCTCGCTAGATTTTACGTTTGGTGGTCATCACTTGATGAGGACATTGATAATTTTGTAAAAAGCTGCAAGAGCTGTCAGGAAAATCGTCCTAATATTCCAGAACTACCCATTTACTCATGGTCCATCCCAGAAAAAGTATGGGAAAGAATTCACATCGATTTTGCGGGTCCATTCGAAGGAAAACAATGGCTTGTTATATCTGACGCCTTGTCTAAATGAATCGAAGTAAAACCAATGAATAAAAACCACTACAGCGAATTTATGTGACAAACTGAGTAGCATTTTTACAACTTTTGGACTACCACAAATAATTGTATCTGATAACGGACCTCAATTTACGTCAGACGAATTTAAAACGTTTTGCAAAAAATTAGGAATTCTACACATAAACATCATCACCGTACCATCCTCGTACAAATGGACTTGCTGAACGCTTAGTGAGAACTTTTAAAACAAGATTTTCGGCTAGTACAGCAGATAATAAAACCTTTAAAGAACGACTTCGAGAATTTATATTTACATATAGAATAACTCCACACAACACAACAGGCAAATCACCAGCACAGATGATGTTTGGACTTCAACCATCTTGTGTTTTGGACAATGTGCGACCGAATCACATGAGATCTATAGCTCATCGACAATTAAGGGCGAATATAGAAAATATAACGAAAATACCTAATTATGTGGAAGGGAATAATGTTTATATTAAAACAAAACTCGAAAAGAATTGGCAACCAGCTACTGTATTGGAAAGGAAACAACTATACTCCTACGTTGTACGCACTCCTCAAGGAACACAAAAACGAAGACATGCTGATCACATTAGACCTATGTTCACACCCCAGTGCCAAACAAACAGTACTACACCACATAACCCTGACCAACATCTCGTTACTTCTTCCCCACTGTCATCACAACCTTTACGAACACTACCCATTCAACAAACATCAGCATTACAAACCGAAACTAGTACACCACATTTACCATCTAACAACATTTTAGAAGCTCCACTTAACAATGCACAACATCTACAATCACAACCTGAAATAGAACGAAGACGTCAACAACATCTGTCATATTTTTGCACTTCATAATTTGTCTACTATTGTGTAACATGAAATATATTAACTTGTAGTTTATAAATGTTTTATTTATAATAACTATCAATAAATGGTTGTAACAAAAAGGCGACCTTCTGTTACAACCACAACGGGAATGATTGGGTTATTTCAGAATTCACGCTCAGTATCATTATTTTCACTTCACTACACTACTGCATCCTAAGTACACTATATCACGTATAATGACACCAAAATCACATAATATATAGTTAAATACTGCAATATTAAAAATAAGGACGACTACATGACAAACCAAAATCGCGCCAAGCACCGCCTGCCCATTCATACTTAGGATTTTTTTTTTCCTCTTTATTGAAAAGGCAAAGTTATCTAAACCTTGCAGCCAAGTCAGATGTATTTTTCCAATCTTAAATCAACGCTTTACCAATATGATAGTCATCTTGAAAGAACTTTCTAAAGGGCTTTTGTGCCACTTCAGAATTCATGTTTCGTATCCATTCATCCGTCCATCCATTCAACCGAAAAACGTCCACTGTTGGACATAGGTCTTGCGCCATCCGCATCCAGCGGAGTCCCTTCCCCCGGGACCTTCCCACGTGTTTCGTATAAATATTTCCAATAATACACTTTACTTTTCTGGACCTTAACCAAACTATATTATGCAAATTACCACCAAAAATAACAGCCTAATATTCCGACAAAAACTTTCAAATACCAGACGGTCATACTGTGTCTCTTAACATAACACAGTACAAAGGTAAGGAATGTCTAGGTAATAAATTAATATAGATAATATACGTCATATATTGTAATTATTAAGTATTAATTTACTAAATAGCATATGTTTTCAAAGCGCCTAACTTATGGCTGACTTTTTACATATATTTGAAAAATATATGTAAAAAGGAACCTATAGTTGTTTTTTTATTCATCATCTTAATTATATTATTAAGTTCGATGGCTTTGATGCTGTATTAATTTGTAACCAAAATAAAATTAATTACGTACAGAAATAAAAAAGTAAATAAAAATATTACATCTGTTAAAATAGGCGTCGTACTTTTCTTAGACGATTTGATCTTGTTGTGGCTTGCAATTTTCGTATCCAACATTTTAGGCAAATTCTCCTTGACATGTGTGACATATTTGTTTCGCCTGATTGTGGGGGACCATTAATTTACATGAAACTTTATCTTTAGAATCTACATTAATTAACATCATTTAAAGAAAAACCTGGGCAGCTTCAACGGGATATGTATCCAACGTTTGTGACACTCACTCGAAAAATGATAATGGCCTCAAAAACTTGGGCTGTGATGTTATTGGCATGTAAATTCTTCAGAATTTTGTACAGCTGATGTAAGAGCTTACAAGGGCTGCAAGTTTCTTCAATATGGGATCAGACTACGTCTTGCGGTACTTCCGGAGTGAATCGTCATAATGTAAATTCTTTACAAAATACATTTGTAATGTATATATATATATATATATATATATATATATATATATATATATATATATATATGCGGTGCTCATACCAAAATACAATTTTTTTAAATGTTGTCTGTCTATCTGTTTATTGGATCCGGATAATTTTCTAGAACAGCTGGACCAATATTAACGGGACTTCTTTCGGCAGATAGCTGAAGCTACTCCAAGTAACTTAGACTACTTTTATTTTTGACAAATAATAATAAGGTCTCTGCGTATAAAAATAAAAAGTCATGAAATCGTAAATAAAATCCGATTCAATTGACAACAACATTAAAACATTATTTTCCAATTATTGTTAAAAAACTATATTGATTTATTCAACCGAAAGACGTTCACTGCTGGACATAGGTCTCACCCAAAAAGTAGGGAATTACTATAATCGCCACGCTTAGCAAACGAGTTGGCGATAGTAGTAGGTAATTCTGGTGCCCAGAGGATGCTGCTGCCCATCCCTTGGTTTATCCCTCAATCGCCTTTTACGACACCCGCGGGAAGATATACCTATTCCTAACCGGAACCACACGGCATAAAACTATATTACGCAGTGAAGGATACATGAAACGCTGACGGAGCCGCAGGCACACCGCTAGTAACTTACTGATTATGCTTTTCAGTATTGTCTTTCAAGACCATTTCATTGCCGAAGACTCGCCGGATGATGTCATGAACTTCCCCTTTCTCAGCCGAACCGCTACACACTCCGAACATAGATCGTAGAACGTTCATCATTAGCAAAATCACCTCTCAATGTTACAATTGTAAAGTTGTAAGTCAATTCACTCCGCAATATATCTATTTAGTTTTAAAATATCATTTTAATATTTACAGCGACGTCCTAAAATTGTGTTTTGAAATCAAGTTACGTAGGAAAAGAAATGTCAAAGTTTTATATTGTCTGTGATTGTTACAGTATAGGTAGGTAATGGTTTATAAATAGTTCCTAAATAAACCTCATTAGTCGGTTTTATATGAAAGTACGTAGGAAGTAGAAAAGTAAGTTTTATAGGTTCTAAAGTTACATATAGGGCATTGGAGAGGGTATGCTCGGAGTTTCTCTGCGTGATCGAATCAAAAATGAGAAGATCCGTAGAAGAGCCAAAGTCACCGACATTGCCCGAAGAATTGCCATACTGAAGTGGCAATGCGCTGGGCACATTGCTCGTCGAACAGAACGATGAGCTTTTTTATTAAAGGAGAATTCGTTTGCAATATAAAAAAAAACCAATTGATGTCTTCTTCTTCTTCTTAGATAACGGCAATTTGTGTTCAAACAATTAGTGCCAATGTCATGTAGGTAAGATATATTTTCAATCATGTGTCAGCGTTACCAAGCTCCAGCAAAATTGTGGCTCATCATGCCAGAACTTTTCATGGAGCTTTGTGCGGCACCTCATAATAAATGCTACGCATTATTTTCCATAATAAACTTGACTTGTACACAATAATCAAACTATATCACACAAAACGCCACCAAAATTACATGATATAGAGTCAAATACACAAATTATTGTACATATCTGTGTTATCACTGGTCCAACTTTCGAAGGTCGAACGCTTCAATTTCGTTTTTGTAACCGCGGAAAATAAATGTGAATTGTTGCGCATATTTTAAAATTTATCTAATATTGTGCATTATAATATTTACTTTTGATTTAAACTTGCATACATCCATCCATTTAACCATTCCATTTAACCGAATAACGTCCACTGCTGGGCATAGGTTTTCCCCAATTATCGCCAGGAAGACCAGTTTATCGCACCAGCATCCAGCGGATTCCCGCGACCTTTGCTAGATTGTCAGTCTACTTTGTGTGGGACCTACCCACGCTACGTCTTCCGATACGCGGCAGCCATTCGAGAGCCGGAAAAAGACTTATTACACTTTTTTCGGTCTAACTCCCATCCACACAAAGCGTGCAAAAAAAAACACGCGATAAGGAACTTCGTTACAATTCACGTCCATTTTACAATCGTTTACAGGATTTACCTATAAAGTGATATTTGTTTACAGGAAACGTGTAAACAATTGATACCTGATGTATTCAAAAAAATTTCGCAAGCGTATCTGTGTTTTAACTGGGTGAAGGTCGCGTTGTTTACTATTAATGTTGTTGTTGTTTGTTTATTTATTTTTATTCGGAGGTTTTATTACATATTTCAAAGTTATGGACGTATTCGTTCGTATCTGTCTGGAACAAGTGATTTATAAGTATTTACTAGACGCTTCGTTTTCTGGTGAAAAAACTTGTGCGTGTGACAGAGAATTTATCATAATATCAAATAGTCATCGGCTAACATGCGACAAAGGATTTATCTAGTAGGAAAATGTGAACGATGCAATCAAGATTTTTTACGATTAATCTCATATCTTTGAGGAAAATATCAATTGACAATATCTTCCTGTGTATGGCTAGATTTATGTAAGAATAAATAGTCAGAACAGTTTAAATATCTTTTCCTTTGTTTCTTTTTTTGGAAGCGGTCTAAGAAGTGCTTCGATCGCTAACTTAGGAAGCTCATTGAGATGCCGCCAATGCGATACAGTGGCACTCCAAGCAGTCTATTATTAAACGCATTACACGGCACAGCTTTCATTGAAGGTAAAAATCGTGAGGAAACCATAGCATGGTTCAAAGCATCAAAAATAACTTTAAATAAGTTTCAATTTATAGTTACCCAAAAGGAAATAGAGTGGGTTATGCTCGGTTTTACCTGCGTGATTGAATCAGAAATGAGGAGTTCCGCAGAAGAACCAAAGTAATCGAAATTGTCCGAAGAATTGCCAAACTGAAGTGGCAGTGGGACGGGTACGTTGCTTGTAGAACCGATGTCCGATGGGGCCAACGGGTTCTCGAATGGCTGCCGCGTATCGGAAGACGCAGCGTGGGTAGGTCCCCCCACAAGGTGGACTGACAATCTAGCGAAGGTCGTGGGAATCCGCTGGATGCGGGTGGCGCAAGACTGGTCTTCGTGGCGATAATTGGGGAAAACCTATGCCCAGCAGTGGATGTTATTCGGTTAAAATGGATGGATGTATGCAAGTTTAAATCAAAAAGTAAATATTTTAATGCACAATATTAGATAAATTTTAAAATATGCGCAACAATTCACATTTATTTTCCGCGATTACAAAAACGAGAGATTGAAGCGTTTGACCTTCGAAAGTTGGACCAGTGATAACACAGATATGTACAATAATAAAAAAAACAAAAAACTATAGAGCAGCAATAATTTCGTAGACTACGAGGCAATTGGTAATAAAATTGTTTACGGGAACCCTCGAATTTTTATTAACCCAATTTATTATTACAGCATAACAGTTATTGATATATGGTAGGTTTCTGTTTGTTTCTTGTACAAGGTTAAAAGGGAGATTTGTAATATATCAGGCAACTTTCTACTAACACGTATTTTATTTTCTTATAAAGTTTTGTGGTATTTTTTGAAGTAAAGACTTTTTTAGGGGCGTTGAGTGATTCTCGGTAGGGGAAAAAACTAATAGATTCGCGTTACCAGTGCTATGAAGTCAGCCGTCAACACGCTACAGCATGTCAAATGTAAGATGGCTTTTAAGAATTGGCGCACAGAGATAAATAATCAAATTTATACATAGGTACGCAGTTTATCGTATGTTTTAATTTTTAATAAATTATGAAAATGTATATAATTATTACTTGGAGCGCCAATAAATATGAAAACAAGACAAATGTTGTATTTTAAATGTTAGGTTATGGTAACAATATCTAATTGATAAAAAAAATTACAACATTTTAATTATTCATACAATAATTTGAACATTTAAATCTACTTTTTTGTACAAAATTTCGATTGGGTTTTTTATTTCTACCGGCAGTCCCCATGGCTGCACAGTTTTTTTTTATCGTTGGAAACAATTTTATAAATATTATGTTGGAATTTTGGTATGATTTTGGTTTGCCATAAGTGTCATGTCCTCTTGTGCAATTTATTAATTGGCAGTATTTGATTCTATGTTATGCAATGTTCATGGAATTCAGTTAGAATAACAGTTTTGTTATTGTGCACAAGTGAAGTGAAGAATTTCTAACAAAATCCGCCATTTTGTTGTATCACCGAGGATTGGAAAAGTAATATAAATTTAGTCTCAAAGAACTTGTATTCATGGTTGTAGTATAATATATAAAACCTATTTGTAATATTAGATTTAACCTTATTTGTTTAATAGTCAATAATAGAACATTTATTTTATTTTGACATGCATATACTTCTATCTTTTGTCTTGTCAATAATTTATCTTGAAAATATAAACTTTGTTTGGATATTAATATTTTATTTATAACAATGGTCTTAATAAATTAGTAAAAATATAACTTTGAAATAAACTGCAACCTGCGTCATCTAGTATTATGTCATGTTGTGATTTTCACTTCTTATCAATAAGTTTCCAGTTTGCGATTCTTTTTATATGATATTAGTGGTATTGTACTTGATATAATTTGGTTACAACGTTCAAGTGAAATGCATTAAAAAGCAATCAAAAATGTGGAGTGTTTATTGAGACCTGCCATAAAAACTACTGGGGAAAGTTCTAGCAATATGCCAGTAGAGCATTGAAGGGTTGAAGCCACTCGCAGAGATGTGTACGTAATTAACACTAATTATCATTAGCTAAAAAGAAGAGGGAAAAAATGTAATCTAAATATAACTTATAATTGTACATTTTCATGTTCTCAATCACATAACTCTATATTCAGACCCGAACCATATTTAGAATAATTAAAAAGGTTCTAAAGAAAAATGTCTGAATACCTGGTAAAATAGAATTATTTATTGAATATATAAATATACATAGATAACGTTGAGCGTCGATAATGTTTTTATTAATTCCAATATTCAGTACAGCGATACTGGCTGTGTTCAAATCAACATATTATCTACGAGACTAAATCTGTACATTGAAGAAATTTAAGAAAAAATATACTATGCGGGGCTTCAGAATCGATTACAGAACACATTTCGATAGTTAATATGTCTCTTTATTCATTTTTTCGCCAATCACACAAAAACTACTGAACCGATTTCGATGAAATTTGCTTTGGTAGTAGTTTATAATCTTGTACATATATGTATATTTACATAATGTATGAATAGCGTTTATCTAGATTCATAAAGAATTGAAGAAGAATTGTCTGAATTGCACGCTAGTGAAGTGGCGGGCGCAGCTAGTATTCAATAACTAGCTATGCCGACGGTGATGCTCGCGTAGAATATTTTACAGATGGACCACATCGTTACTTATTGTTAGGCCAATGGTTAAAATGCAACATCTGTATGTATGTCCATTTACTATAGCAATTTCCTGACTGTACCCATCATGTACCATGTACCATTTACACTGTCCGCGCATCAGGGATTTAATGTTGCAAGGAGTAGTTATAGCGTGTTCTAAACATAACCCCGTTATAGTTGACGCTGTTTTAACAGGAATCAATCTGAGCGTTTATAGCTACACTTATATTTGGAACCGTTTGACTTGTTTTATGTGAGATGCAGTGCCGTGGACCGTGACCGGCTCTCGAATTGTTTATTAACATTCCGACTGTATCGTAGCAATAACATAGGTGACTGTACAGAATCATGTTTACCATTCCAGTTTATACAATATTGTAGGTATGTTTAAGTGCATTGTGAAATGAAAATGAATGTTATTGATATGAAACTTCTTTGCAGACGACGGAGGTAAAAAAATACAATGGAATTTACGTCTATATTCCGAAATCTATACTAATAATAATAGTTGTAAATTTCATGAGTCTGTACATTTCATAAATTTCATTTTTTGTGAAAAGAATTATTGTAAAGGACTAAAATAGGAAGTTAAATATATTTCAATCAATTTTAGAAATGTGTATGTCTTTCGGTTTGTTTGAGTAGGCATCAATTAGAAAGTACTAAATATACATTAAAAAAATATAAAGTATATTCTGGAATAACATCAAAATTTTATTTCATTAAAATCTGTCAACTCTATCAAAAGTTATAGTAATTTGAATGTCACGCGGTGACTTAATTTAGCACGAAATGAAACGCAAAAAATACAATATGAAGGTAACTGTGTGTGACCCACCAGCATATCCTATCAGATGAAAGGGTGTCCAGTTCAGCATATGCTGTAGTACTAAGAGATACTAAGCGCTGATTTTCCGTTGGATCCCAGAGCGAGTTGCGGTTTAAGGTGCATTAGATTTCGATACGCATACGCTTCTTCTATTGGTTCGTCAAAAAGACATATGAACGTGGCCTTATTAGGAGGGTTCGAACCCGTTGACAAGTAGATGCAATGCCTAAGCAACGGTCAAATAGTTGATGGCGGATCACTGTGGGATTTTAGGAAGATTTCCCCATGTTCGCCTTTCCCCGTTAGCATTCATGACAATGCTAAAAAAACAAGTTATGTGTTAAAGAAAATTGCTGTAGAATGATTTAAAAAAGTGTGTGGTCGTAGGCGTTTTGTCGTACAACAATTACAATTAAAAATGGAAAACAATATATCTATATATTATTAACTCACTATGACGAGCAACCAGTGCCTATACAGTATAAAAAAGCAACCAGTGCCTATACAGTACAAAAAAGCTATTTGTTATTATAGTTTAATATCGAAATCAACAAACAGAATCACAATCCTTAACACTGAAATATCTACTAAGTTATGTTCTAATACAAGAACTTTTTTAACTCCTTGAGCAGTTACCCGGCGTTTACGCCAGCTTTCCATTGTTTTCCTATTGTCTTATATTTATGGGTACTCGATACATTAAAAAGCATTCTCTCGCGTATATACATAGTTTCAGAGGACATGCGGTTGGAAAAGTATGTATTTCAGAAGTCTATTACTATAGCGTTGCGCCCCAAAGAAAGAATTATAAAACACGGAAGGGACAACTGCAGCTCGGGCTGATTTTACCGTACGCAAAATAGACGAAAACATCACTTCAAGTTCATTCGCCCTGTTTCCTCCTACAAAACTGAACCGATTTTTAATTTGCTTTCAGTTTTAGAATAATAAAGACTTTGACTATGCCTGTATGTTTTGCTTTTTTATAATTTTAACTATCAAATTTGTTTGACGAATATTTGAAAATGACGAGAAAAAATCGATTATTTTTATTCATTTTCGAAGGCTCCTAGTTTCTGCAATAACTACTAATTTATGGAAAAAAATCAAGTAGTAGATATACATTATTTGGTATAAAAATATTAACTATAATGCTATTATCCAAGGAGGAAACAGGGGAATACGTTCGTATGAAATAAATGCCGCTAGGATATCCTCTTAATATCAACACTTTCGACGATCCTACAACACAATTTGTGCAAGTTATTAGATTCACGTCATGAACACAATCTGCGCGATAGTGACACGGTGACAGGTTACCGTATGTTCGTAGATAAATTAGATTCGGACGCTTTGATGCGTGGAAATTTTCAAGCGAACGGTATGAAATAAATCAAAGATTATGTAAATATATTGTATAAGCATTAATGTTGCTATGTTGATAATGTGAATTAATTCCGTGTGATGTGGGCTTATATTTAAATGGAAGGTTTTAATTACTTCGTATGCTTTCGCGAATTTTCTTATGTTTACTATTCCGTATTATAAAAGGCAACGTTACTGTCTGACTTTCCGTTCTTCATCAACTTCAGCTGCTAAACACTTTTGGTAACGGAGACGGCTAGAAAGCTACATTCCTAAAACTCTTTTATAATTAAAAACAAAACCGACTTCAAAAGAATAAACCATATAATAATTCACTACAAAGTAAAACAATAATTACTTTATTGTCTGCTTCTGTTTACTTCATATATATTTTGTTTAATATCATTGATAACTTTTTTTAAAAGTCGCTAATTATATTCGATTTTCAATAATTGTTTTTAAAAATCACCCTAGTCCTATATTCAGCTTCAGATCGGTCCACAATAAACGGAGAAATCGTTTCTTCAATCCTTTTTGTAGTCGGTTGAAAAGGCTTTCATTATCATCGTCGCCATTGGTGTCGCAAGACGTTCACTGCTGGACATTTATCTCTCCAAATGGATTGCACAACGTCTGATGATCCCATATCCAACGGTTCCCACGATTTTTTCCCGGTCGTCGTCAGTCTAACTTGTTGTACTACTGCAGGCATGCATGCAGGCAAGACCTGTTTACTGCCACTTAAAATTCAATTCTTCGGACAATGTTGGTTGCATTGTTTCTCCTCCGGAACTCCTTATTTTTGATGCATTCACGCAGTGAAACTTCGAGCATATTCCTCATATTCCATTGCCCTTTCAGTAACCTTTCTATACTTTATCGCAATAAACGTCCAACCCAACTTTGAGCCGGTCCGTATTGCTTGAGAGTTATTGTAATGAATAGCTGCTGGGGATCGCAACACACGATGTTCCTTCGTTCATCTTTTTGGCTATGGAGTAGGAACTGCTTTTGCATTCTTTGAACTTTCTGGAAGGCGCGAGCTCACTTTTAAGACCCTCCTTTAGCGGTTTGTAATTTTAGATATTGAGAGAGCCACATGCCTCTTCATAACAGAACTAAAAAACTAATTCACACTAACAATAAATAATATAGATATACTAAGATGCTGTGATAGCACAACGTACTTTTATTTCTTAAATGATTGTGTGTTCGCGGCTGCGTCCGCGTTTCATATATTTTTTTACTGTGTAATATTTTTTCTATTTTTTTATATTTCTTACAAATTCTAATACCTCCCAGTAAAACTATGCATTGTATCGGATTGTATTCCTAACTTCAAGAGTTTTCATTTTTTTACGCAGAACCTTAGTTATTTTCAAAAAACAAAAGTACCCTAAGTTACGCAAAGTTTCTTCAGCTTCTTATCAAAAAAATCCCATCCAAATCGGTTCGTTCCGGAGATTACCGGACAAACAGACAGACAAAAATTTTAAAACTTGTATTTTTGGTACAGGTATCGGATATACATTCATATGTATTTAGTAAAAATTGTTATTTTGACATGAAAAACACATGACACATTAATTTCATTCTTTACAATAGATTAAAATAATTTCTTAATTCAAATATTTAAAAAACTGATTTAGAATTGGCATAGTATGTATGTTAGAAACACCCAAAAGGTGAAAAGTATCATTGGTACTTCATCCTATATTCTGTGAACAATAAAAGAATAAGAAAAATAAAACATACGTATAACCACTCAACCTTAAAAACTAAGCAGAAGCTACGTTGCTCTATTGAACGTAGAAGATACTGTAGAATTTAATAGGCTGTGGTCTTCTATGTCGATAGAAAAACATTAAACTCATATCCAACGGGCTACATCAAAGCTGCTTACGATCAAAGATATGTTATTTTAGTATCGCCATCTGTTAAGTACCCAATATAAATATTTTCACTGCAGTTTTTTTTAAATATAATCTTGTAGTTATTACATTTTTTATGACGTGCGATTCTTAAATACTGCTACTGTTTTAAATATTGCATAGGAAGTTTCCAATAATTGTTTTTAAATATATTTCTTAGATATTGTCACGTTGTTTTCAAATAATTAGTGCCAATGTCATGTAGGTAAGATGTATTTTCTATCTTGTATCAGCGTTTCCAAGCTCCAGCGAAACTGTGGCTCATCCTGCTAGAACTTTCCATGGAGCTTTGCGCGGCACCTCAGAATAAATACTACGCGTTATTTTCCGTAATAAACTTGACTTGTACACAAAAACGAAACTATATCACACAAAACGCCACCAAAATTCCATGATATAGAGTCAAATACACAAATTTGATTAATTAAAGAAAACAACAGCTACATGACAGACTGAAATTCCGCAAAAAAACTCTTTAATTTTATTTATTCCTTTCTAAGGAAAATGCAAAGGTACTAGACCATGGAGCCAAGAATGCTAGGAACTTATTTCACAAAATCTTCTAAGAACATATTGTTAAAGCTTTCCTGCCAAGGCGGTTTTTGGGTGATCTTAGAATTCACGCTTCGTGTGATTATTTTAAATACATTCCACTTGTACACTAGAATTATAGTTTATCACGTAAAATTTAAAATTACCTAATATAGAGCCAAATACTGAAAGTTAATCAATTAAAAATAAGAACTACTACAGTGTACTACTATGACAGAACATAATTGCGCTAAGAACTCAACCAACAGTCCTGATTTTGTATTAACAAAAACCAATGCAGTTTTTTTTTTCCGGTAAATACCTAAACGTAAATATGTCTATTTCTACACATCAGTGAAATTGGAAACACAACATCTAAATTCATGATATTTCTGTGCTATATTTGTACATTATCTGAATCAAAGTTAATTATAGTATTATTTGTAACAATTAATTAAAATTTCGGTCTAAATTCGAAGTTTCCAACTTCGAGGACGCAGAATATGCGAATGGTAGAACCTAGACTTGTTAAATTAATTAATTTAGACATTGAAATTAATGTTTAAATCATTTGTAGATTATTTTTTATTTAAAACCTAATAATATTTTTATACGTATGATACGGGAATGAGTATAATGGATTTTTATTTTTAATACGTAGGCAATATTTTCTTTTTACACGATATAGGCTCAGCGCTCTGACCACAATGTCAACTGTTAATTGACGATACGATGCAGGATGGTAAGCACACTATGCTTAGAGTAGTGGTTCTCAAGTGATGCTGCCGGAACACACCTATTGGTATTTGGCGACAGGTTTTCAAACTTTAGAGTGGTAGCTACCCAGCCGGGCAAAATTAAAATATGCCCTAAAATATGGTTTCCTCACGATGTTTCCCTTCACTGAAAGCTCGGGCTGATTTTAGAGTTTGCTAAGTGGGATCGAACCCGTGTCGATTGACACGGAAACCAGTCGCACTACGCCATCATCGCTTCAAAATATAGAGATTGTCTATAATATATTCATAACTTTTGTTTGCTGTGTTAATTTGTTTTGATTCGAAATCCGGTGGAGCTGTCAAGGCACTTCAGGTCAATATCGTTTAGGCAGTAGAAAAATAATTTAAATCTAAACTAACTGCAAGCGTTATGATGGCACGGAAATTTGTTTTTTGATCAGTAACTTTCTGGAGCTTGTTTAGAACAACTCACTAGAGTTTCTTCATAACCGCAAAAATAATTTAGGAGTGCAAAGAGAACAAACATAGATACATTGATTTTTATTAATTATATAAAAGACTAGCTGGTGTCCGCGGCTCCACCCGCGTTTTGTATCTTCTGTGCAATTCACTTATACCGAACCTAAAAAAACAAATGAATGATGTAAAGTGAGAGTCTTTCGTTTTTATTAGCGCGGAAAGAATTTACATACGAACGGTAGTAGTCCCATCCCGAAACGTTCAGTAGTTTTGAGGTGATGGTGCCTCAAAACCCACATTTTTCTTTTATATATACATATATAGAAGAAGATATTATAACAAGGTGAGATAAACATATGTAAATGTTGTTTTTAAATTAAGTTTTGTTTTTTTTTTATTTTTATCTATTTATGTCAATTGTCAATTTTATATAATAGTATATCTTACGCGTGCGCTTTGCGAATCGAACACGAGTTTTTATTGGGCTCATCGAGGAGACCGTTTAAGAAAGAACATTTAAAATTTCAAATTACGAACGTCGAGAAGGAATAGAATTTAGATGTAATTAAGAAAATGAGGTCGAAAGTGAGAGGATGGACGCAATATAAAGGATAAGGGATGTCACTATATTATTTAGTGGTGAAATATTT
Organism: Samia ricini; assembly: GCA_014132275.2. Lineage (NCBI taxonomy): Eukaryota > Metazoa > Arthropoda > Insecta > Lepidoptera > Saturniidae > Samia > Samia ricini. The sequence goes on from AP028158.1 coordinate 14,338,241, forward strand.
ATAATATTTTGTAATTTATATTTTTTTTACAATGAATATAAAAACGATCTTTCAATCAATTTTTAGATTACTATATAAAGTAATGTAATCAGAGACACTATGGGTGATGAAGAATAAGCCACACTCGACGGGCAATTTATTGAATATAGTAAATTGATGGACAATAAAAGATCCGGCAACATTATACCGTTCAGACTTTTGGATGAGGTAAGCGAAGATCATAGACGATCGGGTAATTATTATGACCGATACAGGCGTACTGTTCATCAAATTCGGTTAAAAATATTGCAGTGCTATATAAGACGGGTTTCTATGCTGGCCAGGGAGGACCTTAAGGATCTTCCCGCACCATGATAGAACGTAAGGGAGAATTTTCGGTTTTATATATATTATATCTATTATTTTCATTTAGTTTTATTTATTAGTCCAAATTTAATTCAATTGTCCTCGCAACAGTACTCTCACTGAGTCTATTGAAACTTTATAAAAAAATATCTTTTAACAGATTGATGATATTGATATTTTAATAAAGGTAAGTGGAGTATCTAAATATATTAAATGATTTATTTCTCATTGCTATAAGGAAAACAACGCATTCATTCAAGTGATATATTGTTGTGTAATATACCATTCTACGAGTTTGTTTATATGTACTCGTATATTTGTAGATCGAGTAATCTATCTCCATTAAGTAGATTAAATGAAACAATACAATTTGAAAGAATGTATGAACTATGAAGGTATGATAACTGTGAAGGATATGAATAGACGTTTTTTCGTAAATGATATTAGATTATGTCCAGTATATGATCAAATTGATGCTTCTGCAGTAATACCACGGCTTAAGCGGGCTTTGTGATTGGGCCCGCTTAAAGCAAACAACCGGAAAATGATGACGAGTAGGGCCTTGTAATGGTACCTACTAAATTGGTGCGAAACTCGATTTGGCTACGTCTATTGGAAATTTTACGATATGCAAAAAAGAACCATTTACAGAACTTAAGAGGATATGTGGCCGGCTACAAATTTGAAAAATAGGTATTTCAGAAATCTATAGCTATCGCGTTACGCCTCAGAGAAAGAATTATAAAACATGAAAGGGACAACTGCAGCTCGGGGTGATTTTACCGTATGCAAAATAGACGAAAACATCACTTCGTATTCCTCTGTTTTCTCATCCAAACCTGTGCCGATTTTAATGTTTCTTTCAATTATAGAATAAAAATGACTATAGTTATGTCTCTACGTTTTACTTTTTTGTTTTGTTTATTCATTATATAACGAACGTCTGAAAGTGACGGTAAAAATTGAGCATTTTTTTTCATATTCAAAGAATCCTTTATTTTCTATAATAATTAATTTATAGAAAAAATAGAAACGGACCTGCATGACGGTAGTGAATATATATTATATGACACAATAATATTTACCATAATCCTGGGAGGATACAGGGGAATACGTTTACGTTAGGGGATTACGATCAGAGGAAAAAAACGCCGCTCGCTAATCCTCTTAGTATGGTGTGCAAGTGTGTTTCGTGTTTTAATAGTGTTTGAACTGTCATTGTATTATGCTGGCTGCGTAAGTATAAGCATGAATTAGATCGTTGCTGAAGAGAAGTATGGTTTTAAACTGACTAATACTATTATCCGAAAGAACCTTGATAACTTCACTGACCAATTACCGTGCGCTTAATTAATGGTTTCAATACACAGCGGGGGAGTCGTGACACCATCGTAATCTTAATATAGAAGAGGCCTCGGTTAGCTCGTGTTGACGCGGTGTCTTCTATAGAAACATAGCAATGGCGTCTTCACCCGCCCGTTGTGTGTTGAAATCATAAGAGCGGTATGTCAGCGTTATGTAAACAATTGTAGTGTTGTAGTTTCTATAGAAGACGTCGCACTAGCCTCGCGGATAGGATACGATAACGGAATAACGGACGTAAAATCAAAGAAAGTTATTTCTACTAACTTCAGTGTTCATAGCTTATTATAGATGTGACTTTGTCCTGAAACATCTAGAAAATTTGGAACTAATGAAAGTCCATATGGCAGACACGGTCATATTAACAATAATTCTAAACATCTGTTGTTCGTTTACGTCATTTTTTCGTATTATTCGGAGGACATTTCTAGAAACTTCTAATTCACTACCGGCGTCTGTCTTTCCTTATCCTACAATCTATGAGTCTTTAAACAGAGAGTGAATAGGTACTTGCTAAGTAAGCGCGTTCCACCATAGACCACATCGTCACTTACCAACAGGTGAGATTGTGGTCAAGCGCTTACATGTTCTATATAAAAAAATCAAAGAACAATTTTTGAGAAAAATTTGTAGACTTTATGCATTTTTTTTAGAAACCAGCTTGTGCCTGGGGCTCCTCCTGTTTATTTTTTCTATTCCGTACTGTTCTTCACTACTTAATTTTTAAATAACTCTTTAATGGTGCTGTCCATTGAATCGTATTTTGTGTACAATTTGATGATAATTAATTTTTTAACGTAATTAAAGTATCAAACAAAGTCCCGTCAAAATCGGTCCAGCCGTTCCGGAGATTACCTGGAACAAACAGATTTTCGAAAATAATTAGGGTTCCGCGTAAAAAACTACAGGTCATAAAAAATTGATGAAAATCCCATTCAATGCACAGTTTTACTGGAAAGTGTTTGAATTTATGAGAAATATGTCTACTATATCTTAGTACTAAAAAAATGTTAGGAAAATAATTAGGGTTCCGTATTAAAAAAAATTAAATGCAGTGAAGAATATATGAATCGTGGGCGTAGCCGCGGGCACACAGCTACTAAAAAAATATATTACAACAAAAACTATGTCTGAAATAACATTGATATAGGTATCTGTTACATACAATACTTTAAATTTCAATTTTTATTTACAATACGTAAGCATAAAATGTTGATTCTTAATTAGCCCTAAGGTGAATTTAAAAAAACGATCTTTTTCGGAAAGAATTGGCATCTCTAGGATGTTGATGGATCAGTGACGGTCCAAAATACAACAACATAGCGGCAATGCCGAATTTATTATCTATCAGAATAAATAAATAAACCTAAAACCATATCACCATCAGAGGATCTAAATACGACACGATACCCTATTATAGTTAACAAGAGTAACAGTTGGTTGCCCGTCAAAATTTGTAAATCGTCCGTTTGGGCCGTATGATAAAAAAATTGACCAGCCTTGGGCTAGAGAAAAGATGTACCAAGTGGGAAGAGCAGAGAAAGATATTGGTTGGGGTAGTGGGCAATGACCTCTCACTGCCAAGCATAATTGCTGCCATGATTGGCAGTGAGAGGGCATGGGATGCCGTAAAGGAATATTGTGAGGTGGTAATGGTAGGAGGAAAAGGAGGAAGCCAAAAGTTACGGGAAAGAGACCCAGAGGCTTCGTTATGGAGAAGGAGAAGACTGGGAGGGAGGCGGCGTCAGCGGTACGATAGAGATAACACGATGACTAGTGCTTAATTCCTTCAAGGAGTTAGGATAGGGCTCATAAGAGTCAGCTGTAGGAGGGCCGCGGTCAATGCTAGTTCGGTACCGCGGTCCCCAAACAACACAGTGGTGGAAAAAAAAGAGAAGAAGGCACATCATTATAATCCACCAATCATTCCACAGAGGCATTATTGAGGTTAGTACGTAATATGAATTTGCGATTTCGGAGGTGTAATTTTGTGATATATGCTTATGGCTTGATCATTACAAAACTACACGATAGTGCCTCCGGAATATGTATGAAACATTACACTGCTGAAAAAATACCGTGCGCATTCAATATTAAGTTTTTGAATTAGTCAATTCTGCTTTCAGGACGTATAGATAGTATTTCCGTTTATAAATTGATTTCGTTACGTGACGGAGATTAGATATTTCCGTATCACTTACACACGCTCACAAAATATATTAAGCCAGTTTTTGTATGAAACTATCGCTCTTAGTGTTATTACTCTATGTTTTTTTTTTATATCTTAAACACAAACGCCTATAAAACTTCTGTGTAAAGTAGTAAAAAATGTATAAAACTCTATTTAAAAGTAAACATTATTTATTTAAAACTAATTTGGTCAACCGTATCTAAATGTTCGGCATTTTTATTTATATTTTACAAGGCATTACTGCCTTAACATTAACTTGTGTACTTATTTATTACGAACACTTACCTCAAAAGTCGTCGTGGTTACGTTTAGAATAAACAGCGGAAACGATTATATTTAAAACTAGCTGTGAGCACGTTTCGTATAAATTTTTCACTGCATAGTGCATAATATAGTTTTATATATTTTTAATACGGAACCTTAATTGTTTTCCTAAAATTGTTTTTGACACTAAGAGAAAGGAAATATATTTTTCACAAATTCCAATACCTGCTAGTAAAGCTCTACACTGAATCGGATTTTATTCACAATTTTATGAGTTTTGATTTTTTAGGCGGAATGCAAATTATTTTCGAAAAATAAAAGTAGTCTAAGTCACGCGGGGTAACTTCAGCTATCTTTCACAAAAGGTCCCGTCAAATCTTTTAAGCCGTGTCGGAGATTAGCCGGAACTAACAGACAAAAAATTTGAACTGTCTTTTTTTTTTTGGTATGTTGCGGTTTTATTTGGAGTTGCGGGAACAGCTAGTATGTATATAAACGAGTAACTGTTTTTTTTGTCCGAGCAATTCTTTAAATCCACTGCGAACCAACTTTGAACGCATTTTTGTTGTTTTCAATCTTGCAATATTACATGGGATAATTATTTCGTATAAGAAATTTTATACAATAAAAAATAAATAAATACACGCTACCTGTAATGTAATGTAATTTAATTCTATAATCTAAAATAAATCTATAAATATATTATTGAATATTTTTTTTTTACATAAGCGAATCCCGAGCAACGCCGGGTAGGATAGCTAGTATTAGAGATAACAATAACAATGTTTTGGTAAAAGCCATGTAAAAGGCAATAAATCATGTCAATCATTCTTACCATTATATATTTCCATAAATGTCAGATAAAAACCATAGCGGTCACAGCTGAGAAGCCAAAAATACAAGCTTTTTGGTGCCGTTTATAATTTTTTTTATTGTAATTAATATCTTAATCAATCTTATTGATATTTCATAAGTACATAATTCCACTTATGGTGATATTATAAAAAAAAAATTGACAGGACTTCGCTCTGTCGTCTAGTAATTCTTAATTGTTATTTATTAACTTGCGTTATTTCACTCTATATTATGTTATTCTTGTGGCTTTTTGTGTGATATAATGTGGTTATTGTGCACAAGTAAAATGTACAGGAAAGAATTACACGAATGAGTTTTGCAATCGTCTCAAAACATTTTTGGAAATTATTAGCAAGGTGGCTACCGTTTGGCGTTGTCATAGTAATCATTTCAGAATAGGTAAGTATGGATTCGAACTCTTTCGCATCTCCTATTGGAAAAATATTATTACTACTACTAGTTAGATATTTATATTATAAAACTAGGCGTGTGCCCGCGGCTGCGCCCGCATTTCATGTTTTTCACTGCGTTTTCATTTTTTTGTATACGGAACCCTAATTATTTCCGAAAACCAAAATTTGCCCTAACTTATGGTGGAGTAACTTCAGCTATTTATCAAAAAAAGTCCAGTGAAAATCCGTAAAACCGTTCGGGAGATTAGCCGGAACAAACAGACGGAGAGACAAAGAAATTTAAAGTTTTATTTTTGGTATAGGCATCGTATATATATGTGTATCTTTATTTAGTAACAAAAAAAAATTTACATTACAAACAGACATTTCAATTTTATTCATTAGTATAGATCATTCATTTACCACGTCGTTCATTTTTACTCTTACATTCCGAAATAAAATATTTGTTGATCCACTATAAATGTAGTTTATATAACCTTAACACTTATCACATGTATAATTTAAAAAGACAATCATACAAATAAATCAGCTCAGTGGATCTCGAAATATGAACAGACTTCGAACAACAGACAGAAAGATGTTTTATAATGCAGATACAGACGACGTTTGTTTCACACGGCCGTTTGATTCTATTTTTTCAAATTCGTTATTTGTGAATCATTCTTAAAATGAATCAATTTGATTTTTTTTATCTTTACTAATAATATGATTTGTCATTCTGTTTCATTGATCCATAAAAATGTATACACTAAAATATTGTTATATATCATCACGCCTTTCTCCCGTGGAGGTAGGCAGAGATTACGTCCTTCCATTTACTACGATCTTGACACATCTCTTTCGCTTCCTTTACTTTAATGAGCGCTTTTATACATGCTCATGCATTTACCTGGCCTTTATTAAAGACGTGATCGAAATAGTCTAGATACGTTCGCCTAGGTCGACCCTTACTGACTTGCCCATTCACCCTAGCTTTATAAATTGGTTTCGTTAATTTTCTCTCATTCATCCTCTCTACATGCCCAAACCAACTGAGACGAGCTTTCAATTTTATTAAGGGTACAACATTTTTATGTTTATTAGACGTTTTCTTCTGTATTTTCATTTGTTTGCAATTTGTTGTATCATTGAACCAATGTTGTACCAACTAACGAATAAATTTAAAAAACAATTAGCCTGTACGATGAAATCGTAATAAGGTGGTAAAATCAGTGGTAGGGCATTTTCTAATGATGCCCACCTGGGCATTTACCACCCTCAAGTTTGAAAAACTGTCGCTAAATACCAATAGGTGTGTTCCGGCAGCATCACTTGAGGACCAGTATCTCTAGGCATAGTGTGCTTACCCTCCTGGCCCGCATCGTCACTTAACATCAGGTGAGATTGTGGTACAACAGACAAAACATTAGTTTTATTATTAGTACGGAATCAGCATCGCCCTACAATTATCTCATTTTCCCTTATTAAAATAGAATAAACAAATAAATATAGATAACTAGCTGTGCCCGCAACTTCGTCTGCGTGGAATAGTGGCTTTGGGCAGCATTTTTCGGATTTTGGTTTATTCTGGATTATAATCACCGTCGTTACATCGTATAGCCATCGGGGAACAAAGCATACAGGCTGCTAGAATTATTAACACGTGATAAAGCCACATAAAGCTGACCGTGTGAAAAACAGCTAATACTTAGATCCACATCCACAACTTTTAGCGTCTGACCATAGGCTTTATTAATTGTCATCGCTCACATCGGTCATAAGCTCACTGGAAACTGAACTCGTTTAAAACTAAACGGAAAATTGTTTGGAATGAGAGGAACCCGAGGCATAAAAACACTACCACCTGTTAAAATCTCTGCTTCTATCATTTTTCGTAGAACCAGAAATTTAAAAAAGAAAAAAAAATTACTTTTAATCTAGTATTGTTGCAAAGTTTTGGCGGTCTTAAATTTCTTAGCAGCATTATGGGTACGCCGACTTTAAATTTATTTTATAAGCTAGTAGTCCAGGAGCACTAAGGGATTCTAAAAATTCTACTGGGTAATTGGTAAATTCTTCATCTTTCATAACTCTGTTAATGGAGATATACTCTATATTATCCTCCGAAACAAAGCTCAAAACTTCAGCATTTATTGCTGCTGCTTGGTCGTTTCGTGGACTTAAAATAGCTCTTTCGCAAAGCCATGAATTTTCGCAAGTTGGTATTTGCGTTGCGTTTCCATACACGGATGATATGAGGTCTCGCATTCATGAAACTTCGCAGCATAGGTTTGCGTTCAGAACAAATTTTGCTTGTTCCTGCGGATACACACCGTTACCGATCTGAAGTTACTATAGAGAAAATATAGTAGCAATAGATACAACAATTTCATCTAATTTCTATCTGGTATGAATAAAACTGTAAGGCTGATATTTTTATTATAATTTGTTATGCTAGTGCTTGGATTAACTTGGTAGAGTCTGAAATTGTACCCATCCTAACCATGGAAATATATCAAAGGATATTGCAGGGCATCATATGCTCGGTGTGTTTCATAAATACGTTGTAAGCGATCATTATGAGTGCGCTGCACGATGTCACGTCTATTACATTCCTGATTGACTAATATTACTGCAACTTCGTCTGCAACGGGGACATTGTACTTTTCACGATGTTCTTCCGCAGGACGTCTATCAGCCTTATTTATAACTTTATCATTGTTATTTTGACCTTGTAGGATGGAATCTATTGCGGCTTTGAAACTTCTGACATACGGATTTACTTGATGTAACATATTCTCAAGTTGAAATATAAAGTTGATATTCAGCTGAGGAAAGTTATGATGTCGTATATGGGCCTGTTCATTGTAATTTGATACAAAATAAATTTAAAGAAATTTTGGCTCATTTTGGAGAAGCAAAGATCCAATCAAGTGATAAATTGGCCCTACATCTTAAAAGTTGGATGTGATATGTTTGACCCCAAAAGATGTCATTTGGAATACACTATTATATAAACGGATATAGTCTAAAAATGTTTACACTGAGGATGCTCACTATTTAGTAAAACTTTTATAAATGGGCTCATGATAAGTTTAAATGAGCACTTTGCCACCTGAATAGCATATTCCATTTGGTTCTTTTCTCCATTTTTGAGCATTACAAAACTGACAACATACTACCATACCTACTATAGATGCGAATTCAGAGTAATCAATTCTGGGCGAATACAAATAACCTGTTTTCTTTTTGGTAATCCATGGAAGGATATCAATTTCCTCTCCAGTTTCTGGGTCTTCTATCAAACTTGATAACATTTTATTGAGTATATGCCGAAGTCGATCGGCATTTAGTCGTGACTAACGTTGTTCTGCAGTTTCTTTCTTCTTAACGATCAGCTGTTAATCGAGATTCACGATCTAAGCTACTTTCCAGCTTTCTAGACTGCAAAGTTCGTGCTTTTTGAGAGCTCAGGCGGGTTTCCCTATGAGTAAAGGTCTCAGACTCACGCGATATTGCATGAGCCTTGCGATCGGTGGACAAACGTGCTTCACGCTGGTCCCTGTTCATCCTAACTCAAGTGGCCATCATTCGAGAACGATGTGAAATCAATCGAGATTTTCGCTGAGCTGAAGTTTCTGTAATATGAAACCTGGCCTGACGTTACTGAAATGCAGTGAACTAATGAGAACTAATTGAGATTGATATAAGGATGAGTCCTTATAGCATTTTTGCTGCACCAGGGGAGGTTGGATCTTTTTCGAGGCATTCTTATAAGAAGTAGTAATTATTACTAACTCAGCGTTATTTAGTGAACACATACTCATCATAAACAAAAAAAATTAATATTTACAGATTTTTACACAGTTTAACTTTATTACAGTTTAATATCTATTAAGACATAATAACCTAACCTATTAATTATCGAAAATAAAAGAAATGCCTAATAGATACATTTATGTATTAATTAATCGCAAATTACTAAATTGTTTTTTAAACATAAAAATTAAGAACTTGTATAAACTTGTATTTACAGTTTAACTAATAAGACGTGTTTACCTAATTTGAAAACTAATTAACCTATACTATATACATACAATATGTATTTACAAACCCTAAAATATAAATAAATAAAATAAGCAAACAGTCAGTGTTATCAAATGCAACTGTTATGCCATGCGCCTCCGAAAGCGGCCCGGCTCTCGACGTGCTTTATCTATACATATGTATGTATATAAACAACCTGCAATGCCAGCCTAACCTGAACTCTATTTCATATGAATGATGATATATGTCTGAGGTCAACTTAAATTGGAATATTATTTCCGAAACTGATCATTTTTAACTTCTATTTATTATCATATTATTATTAATATAATATATAATCATACTTTTATATAGACCATTATGGAGTTTAGTAAAGTGTCATACAATACATCTGAACAGAGAAAGAATTTAGATAGAATAAATGTTCAACGTGCTTCTTTAAATTGGCATAACTTTTTTATTTATGTACCGATTGACATGAAACAAACACTAAATGTTAAGTGAAGCTTACTACAATATATTAGTAAAAACTGCATCTAAATTGGATAAGCCGTTTCTGAGATTAGCGTGCACAAACGCACAGACAAACAGACAAAAATTTTAAAAATCATAGTTTTGGGTCCTGTTTGCGTTTATAAAGGTCCTAATAATATTTTTTCTCATATATCTTCCATGTACAGACAGCGATCCGTTACATTTTTATTATATGTATAGATAAATTAAGGATACACCTAGAAAATTAAGAACTTTTCTAACTGTCCATATCGTTACTTTACGCGTTTGTTGCTAACACGAACGATATAAAAAATTCAATAAACATCCCACAGAAAGTTTAAAATACGACCATATTAAAAAATCATTAAGCTACGAGCGGGAGACATATGATTTTTAACCTCCTGAAATGGACCGGTTGAACCGCGCAGATTCACGAGACTCTCCTATTACGCTGCCGAGGAAGAAGTCGTTACTTTTCTACGAGCGAGGTGGTTGTCGAGGTTTTTTAAATTATCCAGGTTAGCCTAGACATCCAGCCCCGCCTTCCAGCGTCAACCCCCGGCTGTTTCATTCATTCGCGGCTCGTCGCCCAAGCGGGGTGCGTGTGTCTATTTCGACATAATTTTCTTTAGCGTATTTTTCCAATAATAAACAATCGTTAACAACAATTGAAACCGAAGTGCTATCGAGGTGTTATATCTGCTATTCGTAAGGTAAGAAGATTTTAGACGTATTATTTTTTTTGCACTGTTTTTGGTAGGTTTTGACAGTATTTTAGCAAGCGTAAAAAGAATATTTTTAAAATCTATATATATATGAATATTTCGTTTACAATTGTTTATCAATATTTATTTAGATGTTATCATTTGTATGCTATTTCTTTGTACTTGTAATAAATTTAAAGATTCGATTTTATTTAGTAAATAAAAAATGCTAACGATCCAAATGAATATGAGTTTTTATGAGCAAAACTATTATGCTTTGCCGATATTATAGTATTTTTAAATAATAATTAAGCTAATTGTATAATGCTATATTTTATAATTTATTACGGCCACATAATACAAGTTCTTTAAGCCAAACTTTTTTTATATAATCTTCGAATAGAACTTGCTCTATCGAAATGGTGCAATTTTGTAAGAATTTCCCAGGGACTTTTGTGACATCTCAGAATACATGTTTCGTGCTATTATTTCTAATACACTTTACTTATGTACAATAACCAAACTGTATCGGGTAAGATTCAACTATAGTTATAATATATAACTAGCTTCACCCCATGACTTCGTTCGCGTTGACTTTTAAATCGGGTCTGGGACTAATGGTGTTATTATCAGTCAATCGTACGAGATAGAGATTCTATAGAGAACATACAACATATACATAGAGAATGTTTCTCCAGAATTTTTAATAAACTACAATTTCTAGAACATATTTTTTATGTATCTCTTAATATATAGCGTATGTTACAACTGACTAAAAGGATATCAAATATTGATTTCTTCTTCTTGTACAAAAGCTTATTTAACCCCTTGAGCACCTTCCCGGCGTTTACGCCAGCTTTCCATTGTCTTTCTATTGTTTCATTTTTATGGGTACTCGACACATTAAGATATATTTTATACATAAAATTCAATTAAAAATCGAATCAAAAACCGTTACGTGGTTTACGATAAGAAGAGAGACGCGTAAAGTGATTTTCTTATATACTTACCATATAGGGATGTAATTTCAATTTTTTCTTACACGGTATAGGCTCAGCAGTCCTTTGACCACAATCTTACCTGATGTTAAGAGACAATGTGGTTCAGGATGGTAAACATTCTAACCCTAGAGGTACTGTTTCTCAAGTGATGCTGCCGAAACATAACTATTGATATATTTTGGTGGCAGGTTTTCAAACTTGAGGGGTGTTGGCTATCCAGGCGCGCATAGTTATAAAATGTCCTACCACAATGCTATGGCTTCCTCACGATGTTTTCCTTCACTGGAAGCTCTGGCTGATTTTCAAATACTGTAAGCTTATAAATAAAATGAGATATTAAGGTTCCGATAAAATTTCTATCAGTATGAAATTTTAATAGCATGTTGCACCATTATAAACGAATATTAAAAAAAAAAAAACAATTATATTTAATACTTCAATTTTACTAATATTTTAATTTTACATTTATTAACGAAATAGTTTATAATTTGTTTTTAAATTCGATAAATTAATTTCAGTGAAAATAATCAAGAAAAAAATATTTTTAATGTATTCCAATTTTCATAAAAAATTTTGAATGTGTTAATCGTTAAATATATGTTAATTGGTGATAGCGATAGGCTATAAAAATTAACAATATCATATTAATAAATAAAAAAACTCAAAACTGAAAAATGACATGGATTTGAATGAAGTTTGTCGTACGGGAAGCGTGTATCGTTCGTTCGTTCGTTTATAGGCTATGAAAAAATAAACGAAACATAATCAGGACATCGCACATTCAATCACGATAAGACACGTGGACGAAGTCGCGGCCGCTCACTAGTGTTCACCGTTTGATGTAGCGGTAAACAAAATAATATAAAATTTCTTAAGCCAAGGATTGTGAGTTACACGCCTCTAGAGAGCGGAGTAACTCGATGTTTGCTCAGGCCTAATGAGTTCTTTTGTGATAACACACATTCATTTTAATGTTAGAGTCGTGACGGCCGAGCCCTACGGCTGTTACTGTCTGCTGTATATTATCTTTATATATCATTCATTCATAAGTCTGTTACAGCTGTTTCGCTCGTCTCTAAATTACTATTTAAACTACAAATTTTATCCACCCTTTTCATTCTTTTGAGGGTTCAATCATTTTCGTATGTTTGTTTGTAGCTATATTTGCCGTATTGTTTATTTTATGATACAATTAGATAGCTCATTTCAGCGAGTTTAATGCATTACGATTATTTATATTAAAACAAATTAAAAAAAGTTGTATTAACATCCAACAATCCCAAAAGGCGTGTTATGAGAAGAGAGGAAGCTTGTGAGGATAAAATATTACTATTTTTGTCGAACGTGGAAGGTTGGAAAAGTAGGCGAAGACCAAAGAAGGTACCAATGGAGGGAGTGTGTAAGGAATATTATGGAATAAAATGGAGTGAATGAAGAGTTGACGGCTGATAGGGATGTTTGAAAGAAGAAAACATAATGCGTCAACCCCAAGTGAGTCGGGAACAGGGCATGAGAATGATGAATCGAAAATCAACATTATTTACCTATACTAATAAATAAAATTAAAGTGTATGTTTGTAATATTAAAATAACAATTTTTGCTAAATACATATGAATGCATATAGGATACCTATAGCTACGAAGCGATGATGGTGCAGCGTGCAGTGCGACCGGATTCCGCGTCAATCGACGCGGGTCGAAACCCACCTATCCGACTCTAAAAATTGGCCAGAGCTTCCGGTGAAGGAAAACATTAATTTATATCCTATGTCACGCATCTTTGTCAAAAAATTATACAACACAATAATAAAAATAAGTTCCCAATAATCGAGACTAAGCAAATCTTTAAACGTAGAAAGAAGCTGGTATGCGTTTCTTAAGACCTTGAACTTCAAAATAATACTTAACCTTAAACGTGAAATTACTTATCAATTTTTATCTCGCGTGCAGTCACGTAAACTTTTTGGAGCTATACTGTATAGGCTCGGCATTTTGTCCACAATCTCACCTGATATTTTACCTAAGGAAAATCGACGAAAACATCACTTCGTAGTCCCATGTTTCCTCTTACAAAACTGAATCGATTTTTTATTTTCTTTCAGTTATAAAATAAGAAGAAATATATTTTGGCTATGCCTCTACGTTTTATTACCTCTACGGTTTTAAGTAAAATAATTAGGGTTCCGTATACTAAAATTAAAAACCTATATTACGCAGTGAAAAAATAAGAAAAGCGGGCACAGCCGCGGGCACACAGTTAGTATTATGAATTATAATCAATGATAGATTTAATAAATAAGCACTGAGATAATTATGTACATATTTAGTTAGATCTAATGTATAAAGTTTTAGCTACAATTATTTTTAGCAAATTTGCAATCATGGCAACAGCCTGAGTCGAGCCCGGTTCGCTTGCTTAATAGTGACCTTGCATTTGTTGGCGCTCTTGACCTTCAACGCTCAACACGCAAGTCCGTTAAAATTTTAAAGGCCTTCAAACCGAATACGTAAACAATTTCAAACGGATGTCACAGTGAAATACAACACTATCAGAACATTACTTGCCAATTATTATTTTAAAAACTATATAACGCAGCCAATAGATAAATATAAAAGAGTTTGGTACCTTTTTGACCTCTGTTTATCAATCGACTTTAATTTTTTTGTTTATAACAAATAACTATGGGCGAGCTTTAGTATTACCAATAAAAAAATGTTTGAAAATACTTAGATCACTTCGATCCAGTGGCGAAATTATAGGATGGCAGGTTGCCGCGAGCTTAGATATGTCCTAACATATTTAACAATATTTTTTTTATGGGGGCAACGTACGTTGAATTTATCACGGGCCTTAGATGTCATAGTTACGTCACTGCTTCAGTCACTAGACTACTTACTATAAATAGATTTCTAAGTTTTAACGTAAACTTGAACATTAATTCGAACGACCCCGTCGTGTTAGCCGATCGATGTTTCTAATAAATATATAATAGGTACGTATCAATAAATACTTTGCCTTCGTTTAATAACACGTTTATATGTCACATAATGACTGGTTTTCTATAAATTAAATTGGTCTTAAGTATAATATATAAATCTATACTAATAAATAAAATTGAAGTTCTGTTTGTAATGTCCAAATTACAATTGTTTATTAAATACATAAAATAAATTTTTTGTCTGTCTGTCTGGCGGCCTGTCTGTGTGTATGTTTGTTCCAGGTAATCTCCGGAATGGCTGCACCTATTTTGAGGGGACTTTTTTTGGTAGCTGAAGTTATTCCACGTAACTTTGGTTACTTTTGATCTCCGAAAATAATATGGGTTTCGTGTAAAAGAATTAAAACTCATAAAAAAATTAATAAAATCCGATCCATTGTTCAGTTTTACGGGCAAGTGTATGAATTTATGAGAAATGTTTTTACTTTATCTCAGTACGAAAATTTTTTTAGGAAAATAATTTGGGTTCCATATAAAAAATTAAAACGCAGTCAACAACATATGAAAAGCGGGCGCAACCGCGGGGACACACTTAGTTATAAATACATTTACTAAATCGATAATGGTTTATTAGAATCGTATGAAGTTTGAGGATGTATTATACTTTTACATTATTCTTAGTGCTTTGACAAAATCTCACTTCACGTTAAAGGTAGGGTGTACCCTTTACTTTTAACATTTCAAGTACAAATATGCTTCAATGGGGGCAAAAAGATTGACTACTGCTTATTACCGTTTCAAATTTGGTTTAGTTGACTAATTGTAATAAAATACAATTTCGCGGTAATTATTATGAACTTATGAGCTCGTGTCTCCGCCTTCGTTTACATGAAAATGCTTTTATCGTTTCGCAAGAATCTGCGTGTTTTATTAAGATGAGAAATATACTTTTGCCTTTTACTACTTTCAGTTCTAACTGCTAAATTTAATCAGATACCTTGTTATTTTATATAGAATTAAATACAACTTTCGCTAATAATCTACAGATACTTAGTGCTTGAAGTTTTAAACTTATTCGAATGATGTGATTGTTCAGGATCAATATCAAGATTGACAAATATCAATTAATAATGGAAGACATTTTCTCTTCTGATTAATAGCTGTTGAACTTAATTTTTTTTTTTTGGACAAATTTCGTTTTTGGTCGACTTTTATAAGCCTACGTGTTGCGCATTCGTTATTTTGACTGGCAACATCGCTCTATAAAAAGAATACGCGTGGTATTTTTTTTTTTGGCAGGATTTTGCTTCGTCATGTAACGTGTTCGTGATATTGTCGTTTTTTTTGTGTTCTAATTTGCAGTATTTAACCCTATATTATGTCATTTTGGTAGCATTTTATGTGATATAGTTTGGTTATTATGCACAAGTTGGGTGTGTATTGAAAAGTAATGACAATCCCTTACGCTACTAACTACCATCTTCGGCTGAGTGCCTTAAGTCTCGGCACAATACTCGGTGAAGTTGTTAAGGCCCTCCAAGTAAACAGGGTTTAGTCAGTTAAAAAAGAGGCAACACACTAAGCCTACTAGGTAGCTCTCAAGTGATACACACTATACTTATAATACCTACCTATAGCGTACCTATAATATAGATCCCTAGCATTAGATTTTGAAACTTGAGGATGGTAGATAGTCAGACGCTATCAATATGCTATGGTTAGTTTAGAATACTATCCTTCTTCCTCATTATAAAACAGGACAGATGGACTCAAACCTACGTACATCGACGCCAATCACAACTACACCATCACTGACCAATCGTCGTTATCAGGAATAACTATTAAACAATACAGTATTTTCCTGACTGAATCACGACCACCATGGAAATTATGTAAAACCCGCCATAGTGTTGTTTCGATGTATCGGTTTTTGGGTTCATCAAGAGTATATTCAAAACTATCCTGAGGCTTTAGCTGTGGCTGCGGAATTCTTACACAAGATACGCACCCTCGTCGGGCAGTGGTTTATATCAGATTCTAAGATTGCTGTATGAACAAAATCCCACATTTATCTATTTTACAAGGTAGCATGAACTGCTTAGCATTAATTCTATTCTCCGACCGTTCCATTATTTTGGGCTGAAGGGTTGGATGTTTTAAGGTATCTCTGACGAACACTAATGTGCTTCAACCCGCCTGTGTATTTATTGCAAGGGTGATGGACGTGCCCGAGAGTGCCTGTATCAACCTGAATATCAGGAAACTATGTAGTTATTACATGCACCCCGGAATCCCAAGCTAGAGTTTCCAGCAGGTAGAATTATATGTTGATTATAATTCCATCTAATCAGGCCTCCTTGCAACCAGACCGAGGATCGCCCTTAAAATGGCGTTTTCCAAGATGGATGAAAATAGATATGTGTAGCGCCACTGCAAGTTCCAGACGACGGATCTCACCAATAACTTGCGTAACCATAACCGTGACCAAAATCACTGCGTCGACGTGGTGTGTCTTACCTCTCGACGTAACCAGAGTGTCGTCAACATACCATATAACACTTGGTCCATGAAAGTGTGCATCTCGTGACACCCAATCACATGTGATGTTCCACATCTATAGGCGATCGTCATCGTTCTTAAGCTGTACCTTACTTGACATTTATAGATTATGCAGACTTTGAATAAAAAATGGTTCACTGAGCCACATCTGAAGGGAAGTGGCAACTTAATCCAGTCAACCGGATAGCAACCGGACGACTGCCGTATCTTACATCCGGATTAAACCGGATGAAGATGTCGTCCTCAGAGATTTATTATTGACTAGCTAAGCTCGCGGCTTCATCCGCTTGAAATTCAGACAATTTGCATCCTATGTTCTCCCCCTGGTTGCAATATATGTCATTAAAAATTGTAAAGGTTTAGACTAATATAGAATACTAAATACTAGATTTCTGAGGCCCCACATTTTCTTAAATATCTTCAATGTACAGATTTCGTTCAGATCGGTTCAGTTTCGTGATGGGCGAACAAATTAATAAACAGACAGACAGACAGAAAATTTTAAAACTATCGAAATGTGTTCTGTAGTTGATTACGAAACTTTACACTGTTCATGAATTTAATTATTGTTATAAAGAGAGATGCAGGCATCCATTAGATTGTTATTAAAATGAAATTTATTTTCGTATTAAACTCTGGAAACTTATCGAGACCTGTCGTAGGTACTCGGGAAAAGTTTTAACGGGAAATTTTGTTATAGTTAAATTGCTTTAGGCGCCAATATATTATTAAAGTTTTGATTTATACCGTCTGTTTTCTATACTGTTTATTGGCTTACTAAATAAAATAACTAATTTGATTCTACCTTTTTTTACACGGTATAGGCTCAGTGCTTTGACCACAATCCCACCTGACGACGATGTGGTCCTGGATGGTAAACACACTAAGCCTAAATACTGGTTCTCAAGTGATGCTGCCGGAACACGCCTATTGATATTTGGCGGCAGGTTTTTCAAACTTGAGAGTGATAGCTACCCCAGCGTGCATCATTAGAAAATACTCTACCACTATGCTATAGTTTCCTTACGATGTTTTTCTTCATCGAAAGCTGAGGCTGATTTTAGAGTTGGATTTTAGAGTTTGGTGAGTTTGAACCCGCGTCCATTGACAAAGTTAAATATTATTCTATATGGTTTAAAATACGATAGCGATGTACTTGGCGTAAATAATAAATTTATTAAACTAGCCAATAATTCCGCTCGTATAAATACTGTATATTCAGTATAACTATTAAAAAAAATAAAATAAAAAAACACAATCTAGTTAAGGTTTTCTTATAATATGATAATAACATTTTTGTAATGACCTCTTATTCTATATTCTTCTTCTATTTCTATTCATTACTAGCTGTGTACACGCGGCTTCGCCCACGTTTCATATGTGCTTCACTGTATAAGTCTTCACATAAACATAACATAAGCTCACGCCTGTTATCCCCGAAGGGTTAGGCAGCGTGAAATAGCGAACTACAGGACCCACATTTCGGCGAGCTTAGTTCCGTCCCAGATGTGACAGGGAGCGAACCTGTCGCCATATCGGGCACTAATTCCAGACTCCGGCATGATACTGAGTAAAAAAACCCGATATCATTTGACCCGACCCGGGGGTCGAACCCGAGACATCAGAACGATAGTCGTATAATATAACTGCGCAACCATTCTTTAATCTTAAATAATAATTGGAAAATAGTGTTTTGATGGTGCTGTCCATTGAATAACAATTGAAAAAATATATTTTTTTAAAATACATATAAATAAAAGTAAAATTGTGCATTGAAATGCAATAATACATTATAATATAATTATAATATATAATTATATTAAATATAATAATATTAACAATTATATGAGTTTTAATAAAAAAAATTACGCGGAACCCAAATTATTATCGAAAAATAAAAGTAGCCGTAGTTACGCGCAGTACCTTCAACTGTCTATCAAAAAAAGTTCTATCACAATCGGTCCATACGTTCCGGAGATTAGTCGGAACAAACAGACAGACACGACACAAATAAAAAAAAACGTATTTTTCGTATAGGTGTCGTATATAAATTCATATATACAGTAATACCCCGCTTAGCGCGACCCCGTTACGCGCGGTTTCACTATAACGCGAATTTCAAATTTCGTGCTCAAATGCCTCGCATTACGCAAAAGAGTGCATATAAACATAATGTAAAGACAATAGATGTTTTTTCCGTAAAAAATAAGAGTATGTATTGCATACAGTGTTCTTAGAAATTGAAGTGATTGATTAAAATGATTTGTATTTTTTTGTATTAAATTTTGACTATGTTCAATCATAAACCTCGATATTCGCGAATTTCAGTTAACGCGATTTTTTTCGGAACGTATGCCTCGCGTAAAGCGGGGTATTACTGTATATATATTCGGAAAAAGTTGTGATTACAAACAGACAGTTCAATTTTATTTATTAGTAACATAACAGATGACTTTTGAACATCTTCCTGTCAAACTAAGATTGCATATATTTTGACAGTAGATTTGACTCTGTTGAAATATGTCCATGCATGTCATTTCAATATTTAATGAGATTCTCCTTCTGGATTGCAACATATGTCATTACCATTGAAATTACCTTTTTTCATCGAATTCGGTACAGTAGTTTTTGCGTGATTTGCGAACAAACTAATAAACAGACCAACATACAGACTAAATTTTTAAAACTATAGAAAATTGTTCTGTATTCTATTCTGATGTCCCGCATAGTGTTTTTCTTAAACAACGTCAATGTACTGATTTCGTCTTGTGTGCCTTTTAGTATAATTATAGATTATAACTTATAAGTATTTAAATTAAATATTTCACAACAAAAGTGAATAGATACAATATTTATTAAAAACAAAAAAAAAATATTATTGTTTCATAATTATTCATAGAATAATTATTATAAAAAAAGAACTAACTATAAATAATGAATGCCGTCCAGCTCGCTGCCAGACGGTGAGGTTCCCAAAAGGCTAGCCGCATTGTCACGTTGGATGGCATTGCATAAGCCAATTAAGTTTACAGTCTATGTTTCTTCAGGGTTTTTATTATAAGTACAAATTAAAACAATTAAAAAAAGAAATAATTAATTGTTTCCCTTCATACAATGCCAATGTCAACATTATAATTCCTGGCGATTATCAATGCATTTTCAATCACACATCATCGTTAAATTTCGCCTTCGTTCACACTATGGACAGAAAGATAGAACAGAACGAAAAAAAATTGCAAGCCGAGGGTATCTGGACACGTCGGCGTGGAAGAATGGCACCTTAACACTTTAAGAACTCTAGGTGTGTGTCCGCGGCTGCGCCCGTATTTCACATATTCTTGACTGCGTTTTATTTTTTTTATACGAAACCCTAATTATTTTCCTAAATATTTTTACTAAGATAAAGTAAAAACATTTCCCATAAATTCAAGCACTTGCCCGTAAAAAAGACGAGTGAATCGGATTTTATTTAAACTTTTAGACTATCCACGTTACTGTAAAATAAAATGAATTGTGTTAATTTTGAAAACTATAATTCTTTGTACCCGCTTCAGCGACCGCGTTTCATATATTCTTCACAGAATTTAATATTATTTTACGCGGAACCCTAATTATTTTAGAATATGAAAAGTACCCTAAGTTACGCGGTGTAACTTCAGCTATGTACCAAATAAAGTCCCGTCAAAATCCGTCAAACCGTTCCGGAGATTACCCCGAACAAACAAACAGACAGACAAAATTTTTATATTTGTATAGGTATCCATTCATATCTATTTAATAAAAAAATATTTTGACATTACAAACAGATACTTCAATTTTATTTATCAGTATAGATTACGAACTGGATGCCGTAGCGTAGAAGTAGTTAACTGAACAGTCGCAGGATTAACTTTAAAATAGCGAGCATGATCAACGGTTATTTGAGTTTGCTTATTTCAAATTCATTAAAATCTGAATAACGGGAGATAAAAAAAAAAACATTCCAGCCGCTGTAACTTTTGAAGTTATAAATTTAGAATTTTAATAGTAACTAACTATAAGTAGTTAGTAACTAACTAACTAACAACATTTATAAATGATAAAGTTTTAAGAGCGCACAAAATAATATTAATAAACAACTGATAATGAATTTTTTAATGAAAACAATATTGGATTATGGTCTTAAGATGGATGTTACTAGAAAAGATAAGTCTCTGAACACGCGCTTTTATAAAAACTTTTTGTTTAAAACTTCAAAAGTGTATTTTTGAAGCGATGGTGGCACAGTGGTTTGTGCGGTCGGATTCCACGTCAATCGACGCGGGTTCGACCCACCTATCTAACTCTAAAATTGGTCTGAGCTTTCGGTGAAGGAATACATCGTGAGGAAACCATAGCATGGTGGTAGGGCATTTTCAATGATGAAAATCTGTCGTCAAATACCAATAGGTGTGTTCCAGCAGCTTCACTTGAGAACCAGTACTTCTAGACTTAGTGTGTTTACTATCCTGGCCAACACCTTCAGTTAACATCAGGCGATATTGTGGTCAAAGCGCTGAACCTATACCGTGTAAAAAAAACCTTGACATATGAAACATGAAACGTCTACGTGGACGTACATTTTTTATTTTACCCCAGCCGTAAGCTGGTAATCTATATATATATAATAAATGGGGTTAATTTGACGGACCATCACTTCAAAACTAATGAACATATTCGAAAGGGACTACTACCATTCGACGAGGAATTTTTCGTAGATGGTTTATAAGCTATTTATTTCATTTTTTTTTCAATATGCTCTTATGTACATTTTTCCCGCTAATAAAAACAAAATGTCTACCTTCATTAATTTTGGTTTTTTAGGTTACTTTTTCACTCACATCTAAACAATATATGAAATACGGGCGGAGCCGCGAGCACACAGCTAGCGAATAATATAAATTATATAAAGCTTTTGGGGTCGAGTCTTCAGCATGTTCGTACATATACGAGGATGTTAAATTCAAAGTTCGATCCGGATAATCTGATTTACTGATCACTTGTAAAACCACTCCGAAGCAGTCAAGTTCCTTTAGATTTACTTGTTTTCTACAGAAAACCTATTTCGAACAAAAACTCTCCTGTGATCTTAATAATTCTCAACTTATTATTTGATTTAGGTACAGCTTTCTATTTCAGCAAGTTTGATTAATATTATACGTGTTCTAGTTTACCCCAGAAATGTGACAGTTTTTTTTGGTTAATAAACATTAAAAGAAAATGAATCACAGTGTATTTAACTGAGGTATTTTCTTTACTCGGCAAAATATGAACATTGGTCGCATCAAGTATATAGAAATCTTTAAAGTTAATAATATGAAATAACATATAACTCTATGGTATAGTCCGGTTACAGTTACTTTACCTCTAGCCGTTAAGTTGTCGTTCTGAATATTGTGTTACCATATGCGATGTGTATTATTCTCCTGGATTTCATTAAATATACAATTGGAGGCTTGAGCTATCTTAGCATAAAGAAGCTACTCGCCACTTAAGTATGTTAGTGGGTCGGATGAACAAGATAATATACACCAGTTATAAGAAAATTAATATAATAGTAAATTTTTTATTTCATTGTGATACAAAACAAGGTTTTTTTATTTATTTTATTATAGACCAAGATGACTTTTTCGATATTAATTCATATAAAATGTAGAAAATTTTAATGCACAGGCAACACTATTTTACGTACGAGTCATGGCGGCAAGTCTTTGATGAATAGAACTTTATTTGATCTTTCTTTTTCAGAGAACGTAGAAAAATATTTGTACCACTACTTTGAATTCATTCTGGCATGTTTTATGAATTAAATGTACTATAAAAAGCAAAAATCTAAAACGATTGACAAAAAATACTTTGACTACGTGACAGCTAGTAATGCCAAAATACCAAAATGAGACTTCAGAGGTAAAGTGACTGTGAACGGACTACAGCTGTCATCATTATCACCATCAATTTGAAGTAAATCAGAAGGAAAGAAATAATATTTCATTGAAAAGACACACCCGGCCACCGGTTATCCGACTCGGATTCGCTCTAATCGACTATAAAGACTTCGGTCCCCTAATAAATTGGGAGCCGTTTGGATTTAATGCCTTTACAAGAGTTCAATTGTTTTAGTAGTTGTTCAGACTTTATTGTCGATACTGACCTGAAGTTGCTCGTTATTGTTTGTTCTTTTTATTTCTTTCTCTTTTTAAGTGACTTTTAGTCGAATATACAAACTCATTTAAATAATTCGATACTATAGGATTTGGTTGGGCCAGTCGAGTGTTTGTTTGCTAGACCGTCCGTCTCGAGAGACGCAGCCATTACCCTTAGATATCGTGTTTTTTCCATATGATGGTACAGACGGTAACCGTGGGGTTTTAATGGGTATTGGTGATTGTTCGTGGTCATAACGTAAGTCCCACATTCCTCTCCGTAACCCCGCACCAGGGGAAAGTGCGTAAATGCATTTCCTCATGAAAAAAAAGGTTGTGTGGATTCTATCTACTAGATACGCTGTATAATTAAATAATAAACGCCTGCCATTAGGATGTTATACCATGAGGTTTAAAAATCCCGCCATCCGACTTCTCAGTGCGCTTTTTGTAAAAACAGAAGAAAGCAAAACATATATAAATTCATTTGTCATTACGCCATAAAAAATCAAATGCATTTTATGCATTATTATTATTGAAATATAATTATTATAAGAATACGCTTTGAAGATAACGTCGAACGCTCTGAGCAGATATTGTTCCATGCACTCTTCGAGTGCCCATCTTCGGCTGCATACTAATGCAGCATTAAATATAATGAAACAGGAAAAAAAAATAGAACTAATGGCATGGCAATAACAGGGGCATGATGAAAACTATAAGGACGGAAACGGAATTAAAATTGGAACGAATCTTTCGAAACCATGCTCTGAAATGACTCAAACATATACGATAACAAATGGAAAAAATGAAACAAGCAAAAATAAATAAGAAATACGAATCAAAAAATTAATTAAAACTCAAAAGAGAGTTTAGAGAATCTTAAACTCGTAATAAAAAGTTCTCTGGCTTGAGTTAGGGGAAACTCGAATTTAATGTAAAAAAAAAAAAAAAAAACCGTCAAAGATCCTTAGAAGAAAGAAAGATAGCATGCGGCAACAGATTACCAGGTTGCTGGTGCTAGGGTGCAGATTGGTAAGTGGATTTGAATATTTAGTGTATCTGGTATTCAGGTAAAGTTATCAATCCTTGTACTTTACTTTATTAATTCTTACACAATATTTTCTTAAACGCTTTTTTTCAAAAGCCTTTAAACTTTTATAGGTTTGGTTATAATATAGTCTGATGTTAATTAACAATATGATCCAGGGTGGTATACACTAAGACTAGAGATATCGGTTCTCAAGTAATGTTGCAGGAATACACTTATTGGTGCTTGGTGATAGAATTTCAAACATGAGAATGACATACTACCGTGCTATGGTTTTAGGCATCACAATAATTTTCTTCACCAATAACACAAGCTCATTATGGATTAGGGTAAGCGGCTTAGATCAAACCCACGTCCAGTGTTCTGGTATTGGACCGATCTATTATTGAGTTTTTTCACAAGTATATTGTTGGATTTCCTCGTGGAAGTGGAAGTTTTAAAAATACTTTAACCCCTCCAGCACTAACCTGGCGTTTACGCCAGCTTTCCGTTGTTTTCCTATTGTCTTATTTTTATGGGTACTCGACACATTAATGACAATTGCGACGGGTGCTGTTACCCGGCCCCCTTTTTTGTATTAAGTTGGTCCGAACCAAGTGTAGGATGAACCTAGTGTAATGTAATAAACAAAATACGATTCAATGGGAATCATCATTAAAACATTATTTTTCAATGATTATTTAAAAACTATATTACGCAGTCAAGAATATATGGACGCAGCTAGTTTATTATAATTGATGCGCAGGGAGAAAGAGAATGTTGTAAGAAAGGTATTGGATATGAATGTGGACGGTTACATGGGAAGGGGAAGACCAAAGAAAAGATGGATGGACTGTGTGATATAAGCATATCATCTATATGCTTAGGAAAGGAGTGAATGCGGAGATGACAACATATAGAGAGGAATGGAAGAGGAAGACATGTTGCGCCGACCCCAAATAAAAATGGGAAAAGGGTAGGGAGATGATGATGAGTATTTTATGCCCTTCTAAGTTGGTGAGTAATTATTTGTAGTCTGCCCTTGTAGGTGTTTATTAGTTTATTTAATTCGACGTAATTACGCATACCTCTTGCCATATCTAATGCGGGAGTGAAGCCTCC
Source organism: Samia ricini (assembly GCA_014132275.2). Classification (NCBI taxonomy): domain Eukaryota; kingdom Metazoa; phylum Arthropoda; class Insecta; order Lepidoptera; family Saturniidae; genus Samia; species Samia ricini. The sequence continues at coordinate 14,363,708 of AP028158.1, forward strand.
GGGATTAGAGATTCCAGAATGGTTTGTGGGACTCGCCTGACGAGGAGCGCCAAGAATACGTACTAAACCCCACGGTATCATCCGCCATATGGAAGGGGCAACACGGGATTGTGTATCATTGCTCCGTAACTGATATTGCAGTAATGTACGACAACCATAACCATCGTAATTTAGTCTGTTAAATATAATTTCAGTAATAAACGTACATATTTTTTTTTTCCGTTGCACATAAAATTCGGACATGTTTGTGCGTCACTCGGTCACAATATAGGTATTATAAGATTGATATACAACACCGCGTAAAATATACACCGGCGACGTTTGTAAAATTTATTATTGACTTTTGGGGGCCAAATGTGATATTAAAAAATATTTTATGTTAGTTTCGCCCGCTAACCTATGTTTAAAATATAATTAACTGTTAGTAATGATTATCGAGATTATAAATTATGTACGTCTGTGATTGGTACGATGGAAAATCGTATACAAAAGTTTACCTTGAGGTAAATTGAATATTTTCTTCAAAAAGTAACTGATAAAGATTTATTCTGTAACTAGAAGTGCCCCCGACTCCGTTCTGGTGGAATGAATGGTTTTTTTCAATAAAACACACATGCGAGGGTCGTTTGGTAAATGTTCGTGCGAAAATAAAAACGACTTATTTTTTGGGATAAACCTTTTTTATTTTTAAACATAGCTTAACCACCTCGTTCAATGCTTCTCTGCTTCTTGTTTTCTTCCGTATGGTAGAACTTCACAAAGTCTTCAAATATTCTTGATGACTACATACTCATTACTGATACATATATATTTTATAACTCACTTTCATAGAAATTTGCATCACGTTTTCACTCGCTTTGGGGTTCGTTTGCAATTATTTTTTTGTTACTCCGTTATATAAACTACCTCTTTAATGATGATGATCTTAAATACAAATTTTTTTATGGCTCTAAATCTGGCTTAACTCCAATACAAAACATTGTCCTTTTTTATTGACTTTGGGGTGAGGCGACTAAGCGCGACTCCAGCCTTAGGGTTAGTAAAAAAAAACTATTTCTATAGAGAATTTCATCATTAATCTGGTAGTTTGTGCGTGATGTATTTGCAGACAGTAAAGTTCACAATTATTTTTTTCAAATATACATATTTAAACAAGCCATGTGGTGCCCGCTTAAGAATAGTACCACCCCATATCTACCCGTGGGTGTCGTAAAAGGCGACTAAGGGATATAAACCAGGGAATAGGCAGCAGCGTCCTCTGAGTATCACAAACACGTACTGCGATCGCCAACCCGCCTGCCAAACGTGGCGATTATGGCAATTTCCACCTTATCTTTGGGGGAGACCAAGTCCAGCAGTGGACGCCAGTGGTTGGATGGATGGATATATTAAAACACTCTCCCTTCATTGTTGTTAAACACTCGTTCTGTTTATTACGTCCAACGTTTCCACTTCATTATATTGGCATATCAGGAACATTCACTTTAACAGATAGAACTCAAGTGTTCGCGTGTAAGCTCTACAGAGACTTATACAGTCCTCCCATATGATCTGACGTTTGACAGGTGAACGAGGTCTTATCGGATAAGACGGATAATATCTTAAGGCACCGCCGGAAGTATGGTGTTTATATTGCTTACATATATTTTATACTACTGTGTGCCCACAGCTGCCCTTGCGTTTCATATATTCTAATTGCGTTTAATTTTTTTTATACGGAACCCTCATTATTTTTCTAAAAAAATTTAGTCCCTAAGATGCAGTAAGAATATTTCTCAAAAATTATATCACTTGCCCGTAAAACTGCATTATTTTCAAAAATTAAAAGTACCCTGAATTATCCGGAGTAACTTCTGCTATCTACCAAAAAAAGTCTCGTCTAAATCGGTCCAGCCGTTCTGGGGATTACCCTATACAAACGGACTGACAAACACCTTTAAAAATTTGTGTTTTCAATATAGATATCGTCGTATATACATTCATATTTATTTAGTAATAAAAATATATTTTGAAATTACAAACAGATACTTCAATTTTTTTTTATTAGTATAGACGTACTGTATAGATTTATTGATCCTATACAGTTTATTATAAGTATGGATATGGTTATCCGTAACTATGTTCATATATATTATCTCTAATGGTTAAATAAGATTTTTTTAAAGTGACAAAAATATAAAGACCCGTAAATCGCGTCGAGCCGCTTTCATTACGGAGGTCAAACATACCTGGAATAGTAAGCCTAAAACGTGAATTATTAGGAGAACGTGCCTATCGATTAAATCAAAAGATTTTGCAAATGCGATTCCTGAGGGATTACAGCCTAAGGACTTATTTCCAATTCTGTTTGAACCTTATCTTCTATTTTTTCTTACCTACATTTTCCTTTGTTGTTTTACTTCGTTCAATATTATGCTGAATATTATCTGAAGCGATGATGGCGCAGTGTATAGTGCGGCCGGATTCCGCGTCAATGGACGCGGGTTCGAGCCAACCTAGCCAACTCTAAAATCAGCCTGAGCTTTTGATGAAGGAAAACATCGTCAGGAAACCATAGCATGGTGTGATGGGGCATTTTAAATAATGCTCACCTGGGTTAGCTACCACCTTCAAGTTTGAAAACCTGTCGCTAAATACCAATAGGTGTGTTCCAGTAGCATCACTTGCGAACCAGTACCTCTGGACTTAGTGTGTTTACCATCCTGGATTACATCGTCACTTAACATAAAGTGGGATTGTGGTCAAAGCACTGAGACTATACCATACATACCTACATACATGTACATTTCATCACGCCTTTCTCCCGTGGGGTTAGGCAGAGATTACGTCCTTCCACTTGCTAAGATCTTGACACAACTTTTTCGCTTCCTCTACTTTCACGAGCGCTTTCATACATGCTCGTCAGATATGAGTACTTGTCACCTGGCCTTTATTTAAGACGTGATCGAAATGGTTTAGATACGTTCGTCTAGGTCGATCATTCTGAGGCGGCCTGGAGGGTTGTGAGGAAGGAAAAGATTATGATGGGGTGGGGCGTGGTCCAGGTACATGCACTTGAGGCGAAGCGGTTGCGGTGCTTCAAGTGCATGGGTCTGGGGCACACGCGTGCGGCTTGCACGGCGGATGTGGATAGGGCGGCCCAGTGCTTCCAGTGCGGGGCACTGGGACACTAGTCGATGGAGTGTGTGGCGGAGCACCCGAAGTGTGCGAGGTGTGCCGATAATGGCAAGGAGGATGGGCACCACATGGGAGGGGGGGGGGGGGGCTTTTTGCTTTCCCTAGGGGGTGTTGGTAGGGTGGGAGTTGTGTGGAGTGGTGTGAGGGGTTGAGATAGAGGGGTGGGGTGTCGTGATGTGGGTGGGTTTGTGAGGGTGATTTCTTGTTTTCTTTAGGTATCCCTCTCCTTACTACGTCTTGTTGTTTAAGCAAGACGAGTACAGGAGAGGGACCTAGCTTTCTTCTATAGCGGAGGCGGGTTTCTTTCCTCTTTCTTCTTGGCCCGCCTCCGCTCTGTCCCTTCTTCCTTTTTCTGTTTATGGAGGGCAGGAAGTATATCCTGCCCCCCATAAGCAGAAAAAAGCTTAATTCAGTCTTTGTATTTATACCTGATAATTTGTGATACAATTTTTTTGTTTTTAATATTTTGAAAATCAATACGAATTGTAGGAATACATATATATGTAATATATAAATATCTCATCCAGTTTCAAATTTTCGTTTATAAATAGTGTGAAATACCGTTGTAAGATTAATTTTCATTACCGTAAAATGCTGCAACTTTGCCTGGATGTAGACGTTTTTTGTTAATATTCCTACGGCTTCTTATCCCCTTATGGATTTTAGGCATAAAACCAATCTTATGCGCTGATCGATAAAATTGTTTAAAAACTTATACTTTCTTCGAATTACAATCACTTAAAGTCGGAGGCAAAGTTGTGGTCAAAATACGCACCTTTGCCTAGAAAGATATCTTAATAAATAAAACGGTTATGATTCTTGTTTCTTTTTCCAGTATGTGCATGATACACGTTGCTTGCTCCTGGTAATCAGGTTATTGCCATTAAAATAATATTTAATTTTTTTCTATAGAGCTATAAGGCTGACTTGTAGCCATGAACTTTTCATACAAAAATATCGTCAACTGTAGGGTTGTGCTAAGAATACTAATAATATACATTATTTAGACAGAATTGAGCATATTTGGCAAAGTTGAGGCATCTTACGGTACCTCAGGATAAAGATATATTAGTTATAATAAAATTATTATTTGATTCAATACCTCACCACGAATCAATAAAAAAATGAGTTTAATGAATGAATGAATTAGAATAAAGTTCTATTGGGGGCAAAACAAAACAGAATAGTATCTGTATTATTAGTTTTCTGTTTGTTTATCCATCCGGAGAAATTTCCGATGTTCCGAGTTAGCTCTGTGTCGACTGACTTTAGAGGCGCGGACTATAATCAAACGGTGAGTTGAAATGAAAGGTATCTTTCGCATATTGTTTGTTTTTTTTTTAATTATGTGGAATAACGGCGACTGGTCTCAGAATATAATTGCTATTTCAAAATTGCACAGATACGCGAAATACGTCGCTTTATTTAATCTATGGAAATTGCTTTACCTATTTGAATGCACGTGATGAAGTTTTTATAAATAATTCAAATTATGTGAAAATGATATTATTTGACACAATATGTATGGTACTTAGACAAGAATGACTGAAGATAGCATCGCCTCTCTAAATAGGATCTTTCCTCATTAGCTCAGTGTCTCAGCGCTCGCGCCTGGTAGACAGCAGTCCAAAACGTGCCTCGATGCGCAACTGAGGTGGCTTTTGCAGCCGCTGCCAGCTCGATACAGTCATACTGCATGCATATTAGCATAATGCATATAGTACACGGGTCATGTTTGAGACCTTTTTCTTTTTTTAATAAAAAATGTAGTGGTTAGCTAAGATCAATTCCGCGGAATTTTTACACAAGTACCGGCCAAGCCGAGGTCCGAACTATTTATATATAAACGTATATATAACTTGACTATGAAGGTGCCCTACCACCATGCTATGGTTTCTACACGATGTTTTCCTTCATCCGAAGCTCAGGCTAATTTTTTCGAGTTGGATAGGTGGGCTCGAACCCGTTTGACATCAGTACTACCAAATGCGCTATCATCGCTTCAAAAATTATCTTATCAGTGTGAAAGTTTTTTGTGTAAACATAGCGAATATTAAAATGCTAACGATGGATTTTAATTGTTCGACGTATAATAACATTTTATTACAACGCTGAGGGCTGGAGTATACATGTATGAGTTTATATGTGTATTTGTGTATATATATGTGTGTTTGTGTTAATATAAATAGGATAGAACGTGATTGCCGGTCCGAAAAGTTTCTATCGATTTTCCAAGCATCTCGCCTAATTGGTCGGCCTTGACTCCACACGGATTTACCCGTATCATTTTGGAGTTTAGAAGAGTTGAATGTTTATGTATTTTGTAATGTATGTATCTATACTAAAAAATAAAAATGAAGAGTAGATTTTTTTTTTAAATTAGCTAATGCTGTTGACAGAAAGGGCCTTAACAGCTTCACCGTAACTTTGGGGGTGAGTTCTGAAGGCACTCGCCGCAATAAGATAACTAGCACAATAACACTATAAGTGGTACGAACCTCGGCTTGGCCGTTACTTGTGTGTAAAAATTCCCTTAGAATTTTAAGCCTCGCTGAAAGCGTAGATTGTTTCAAAATATATATGTATAATGGAAGACAACACAACCATTGCGCGATGTAGAATCGTTCGAAGAAAATCAATTCATGTTGTCGTTAATGTAAAAAAATTGAAGTGTCTGTTCTTTTTTAGTAAAAACGTATGAATGTAAAAACGATACCTATACCAAAAACGCAATTTTTAAATTTTTTGCCTGTTTGTCTGTTTGTAGGCTTACATCGGGAACGGCTTTTTTGTTAGATAGCTGAAGTTGCTCCGCGTAACTTAGGCTACTTTATTTTTTCGAATATAATTAGGGAATTGCCTAAAAAAATTAAAACTCTTAAAAATTGCAATAAAATCCGATTCAAGGCGCAGTTTTACAGGTAGGTATTTGAATTTATGAGAAATTCCTTAGCTTAATGTTAGTAAAATAAATAGTAAAAAAAAAATATGAAAATAAAAAGGGTCCAGTATACAAAAAATAAAAGCTATATTACAAAATATAATATAGTAAAAATACAAGAAATGCAGGTGCAGCCGCGGGCACACAGCTAGTACATGATTATGTATGATACTAAACACTATATAAACATTACATACATACATAAATGATGATAGTTTATGTTTCGAGCACAATGTGGACATATGTAGGATGTTAATCAGTCAATTAAATTCAACTAACTAAATTTTCCATTTTACTCCTCACTTCAGATCGTTTGGGGCACTCTTGGGCATACACTGATGGGTAAAAAAATTATCAACTTATTTCAAAGCGTATAGTTATGACACAACAACACCGCTTTATTTAAATTTTATATCTAATGTTACATCTATATCCAAACGATTCTGCATTAACTTCTTTAAATCTGTACGAGTCGGCAAATATTTAAAAAAAAAACGCCGATTAATGGAATTCAACGCTGGCAGAAGGTCGAGAAATTCGCCAAAACTTCTGGGTCCGTTGGGTTAAAAAGTTAATACAAATTTAAATTGCAAATCAGAGTAATATGGAATAAAAACATATCGTAATTAAATCCCTTACTTATTATCACAAATTATAAAGAATCGTACCGACATTAATATGGAGAACAGCGCACTATTCCTATTCAATCCGCACCAAGTGTGTCTCGAGGAGTTTTCGCAGAAATCTGTTCTCTATTTGACAATGCAAACGAGGAGGCGGAAATCTAATACACACATAATTACACATTAATGTGTAATAAAGAAAGTAATTAGGGTTTCGTATAAAAAAATTAAACCGCAGTGAAGAACATATGAAACTTAGCGGGTACATAGCTAGTAGTATTATGAATTTATACATTAAAAATTAAAGTTTTCCTAATTAACACAGGTGACTTTATTTTACAGTAATTTGCATAATATAAGTGTATTCCTATTTAAGGCATTTAATATGCGTAACGCGTCTGAAGAAGTTTCACTATAGTAAATTGTTTTCTACATTTTGAACTCGTAACAAGAACTAGTACTATACCCGGATAGGTATTACTAAAAAGGGCGCACGTAATATACATAAATAAACCTATTGCCTACTGAACACAATTCCAAAGAAAATGGGCAACCCAGAGACAAGGGCGAAATGTCTATTGCGAGGAACAAAAAAAATTCTAAGAAAAGAATCTTATTGGGAAATTCCGTTTAAGTTACAGCGACGCCGCCACCTGACGACAATAATGCTGGTTGACAAATACGCGTGTAAATAAACTTCTGTTTAGTGGTGTGAGATATCCGGTTATTTGTCGCTATCCGGCATGTTCGGTATTATTTTTTCATATTCCACGAATATATGATCAACAAACACGAAAGAAATAATTTATAACATGTATATTTAATACTTTCGGGTATATTGTTAATCTAGCATTTTAAACAGTATAATCTCGGGGCTTTGACCACAATCACACCTGATGTTAAGTGACGATGGGGTACAAGATGGCAAACACACTAAGCCTAGAGCCTAGTTCTCAAGTTATGGTGCTGGAACACAGCCATTGGTACATTGGTGACAGGTTTTCAAACTTAAGGGTAGTAGATACCCGCGCGGCCATTATTTGAAAATAACCTAATATAAATAAATGCTTACCACCATGCTTTTTTCATGTTTTCCTTCGCCGAAAGCTTAGGTTGATTTTAGAGTTGGATAGGTGAGCTCGAACCCGCGTCCATTGACTCGGAATCCAGCCGCACAACCCACTGCGCGATTATCACTGAGATATTGGATTTATCTACCTTTTATAACTTATCCGTCTAAACGGTCAAAACTATTTCAACCCATCCCTAATGTATAAATTGCTTATCCCTAACTTGCGTGGGGGTGCGCAACCATGTCGGTCTTCATTTAAATAAACGAAAGATGTTTTATTTCTAAAAATACTTGCCAGTATTAATTCATAATTGCTTCTTAATAGATTTTCACAATGTTTTTTTATTGTTCCAGATGACATAAAACCAAACGAAGAAAAGTATAAATAAAGTAAATTTAACTAAACACAATCAAGTTGTTTTGAAAATATATTTATATATATATAACTATTTAAAATAATTAAATAAACCTGACAATAAATCAAGCCAAATTATTATATTCATAATAAATTATAATATTATTATATAAGTATTATTTTGTAATAGCAACATTAAATATTCTCCCATAAAAGAACGGTTCTAATTTTGAATTCAAAATGAGTATCGATTCAATGTCATCAGCCAAACGTTTGAATTTGGAACGAGCCACAAACTTCATGAGACAATTCCGGGATCCAGACTCTAGAGAATTGAAGAAGCTATCAGCGAACCAATTTATGGAAGTGTGGAGTCACTACGACAGAGACGGTAAGCGTTTTCAAATAAAAAAAAAACGATCTTTTAAATAAATTAATTCATATAACTAGTTACTTTACTAACATTAGATATTTGACTATGTAACTTGAATTACAAGGCATCACAAAAACTCCCAAAAAGTTCTAAAGAACCAAGATTTTGTTAAGAACCCTTTTTTTACGTGGGAAATGCATTTACATATATCTCCTACCATCTCTAATCCTGTAGTGGTGCTTTCCAGATTAGAGATGGCAAGGTGGTATGTGGGACTATACCTAAGGTGGTATGTCCGGCGTCCAGAAACCCACGGTACTATCCGCCGCTTAGGAGGGGCGACACGGGATTGAGCAACATGCTCCGCATCGCCCCAGCGAGAGGCCCGACAAAAAGCGTGACAGCCATAACCTGCCATGGGGGGTTGCCTCCCCCTATTTTTCATCCTATATTTCTAAAGAAATTTACACAATAACGTCGTGGTTATGTTGTTTAAAAATAAATAAAAAATCTAGTAAATTCATAATAGGTGTTTAATAAGATTTGGGTATTCCTAATCAACTAAGTCCTCATTATTATTCCATTATTTACCAGAGTGTCAGAACTACCAAAGTACCAAAACATACGCGACAAAGTAGGAATAAAATTTATTCCGTTGAAAGCATCAACGTTCGCTAGTGGAATATTAATACACTTCTCTGAATTCTCCTGGATAAGGATAATATTCATGAGGCGCTTTTGTATCATCTCAACGCCACCGCAACTGTCGTAAGGAATAAATACACCCCTCTTTCATATAACTAGCGATAATAGCCCACGCAAATTCTTCTATTTGTTCTATTTATATATATGTTATTTGGTTGGTATATAATGTTTTTAAAGGGGCTGAATTTCAGTTAAATATATGATATAGCGATGGTCGGTATTGTGGTCTGATACCCCGGCAATGAACGTAAGTTCGAACCCACCTATCCAACTGTATAAAAAGTCTGAGCTGACCATAAAGGAAGACATCGTGAGGAAACCATAGCATTCGTTGTAGGGCATTTTTAACAATGCCCACTTGGGTAATTACTAACCTAAAATAACTGAATAAGTAATTTGAATAAAAATTATAATTTTACTTATTATGTTTTGTAATGTTATTATTTTAATCTTAAATCTTTACTATAATTTACTTCTGGATTGCACTGTGCTTACCATCAGGCAAAATGTCGTCACTATGCCGAGCTACTGTAAAAAAACTATATATTTTTATAATCAAACACTTTTTGATATAATATTTTTATAGGCATGTCTTATATATACGTATAGTTTTATATAATGTAAGTTTATTTTAAGAACGTAAAGGCATATCTATATAATTGAGTAATTAATTTTAAAAAAAAACATACGTCATCTCCCTGCCTTTATCCCATATTTATTTGGGTTCGGCGCAACACGTCTTCCTCTTCCATTCATCTCTATTTGAGATCATACCTACATTCACTCTCTTTCTAGGCATATCATTTTATTAAATAGTCCATCCATAATAAGAAAAGAAAAAAAAACTTACAAAAATTAAAACTATTTAATAAAGTATTAGCAACTTTAATTATACTTTTAATTTAATTTCAAATCCAAGTAATAAATAAAAATCAAGACTAAAGTTCAGACGATCTTAATATTCCAGCATTAAGTACATTTAATTAAAACCTTCTATAACGGAATAAGCATTTTAAAGCAAATTTAACTTAAGTAACACTTAACAAAAACTCTACACGCAGTACATACCTAGTAATAATGGCTAGTTTAGTTTCATTGTCTAGTTCTAACTCGGTCAAGCGTACTGTACTTAGACGTGAAGTGTTCTTGAAAATGACTTAGTTTCTAGGTAAACTAAAATATGATGTATCTAACTAATATTAAACCTTATCACGTAGTTTGGACTTGAAGAAGAATTTGAAATATTTAGGAATCCATTAAGAAGATACGCTAGCGGCATTTATTCCATCCAAACGTAGTCGCCTGTTTCCTCCCTAGATGATATAATTATGGTATTTTTTTAAATTCCAAATAATATATATCCACCACCACCATGCCCGTACGTTTTGATTTTTACCATAAACTAGTTATTGTAGAAACTATAGAGCCTTTGAAAAAGAAAAAAGCGTTTTAAAAAAATGCTCGATATTTTGTCCTTTTCAGACGTTCGTCAAACAAATTTCGTGAATAAAATTAACAAAAACAAAAGGTAGAGGCATAGCCAAAGTTTTTTGAATTCTATAACTGAAAGAAAATTAAAAATCGGTTCCGTTTTGGAGGAGGAAACAGGATACTGCGAAGTGATGTTTTCGTCTACGTCGCATACGGTAAAATCAGCCCGAGCTGCAGTTGTCCCTTTCGTGTTTTATAACTCTTTCTTTGGGGCGCAACGCGATAGCAATAGATTTCTGAAATACCTACTTTTCAAATCTGTCATCGACCGCATGTACTCTTAAAATGTCTTTTTTTAAATTATTTATTTCTTATATAGAGCGGATTTCAAACGTTATTTAATAGTGACCCATCTTTATGTTATCCTTTTTAACGCGGTATAGGCTCAGTGCTTTAACCACAATCTCACCTGATGTTAAGTGACGATGTGGTCCAGGATGCTAAACTTAAGCTTAGATATACTAGGTCTCAAATGGTACTGCCGGAACACACCTATTGGTATTTGGTGACAGGTTTCCAAACTTGAGGGTGGTAGCTACCCAGGCGAGCATTATTAGAAAATGCCCTACCACCATGCTATTATTATTTGGTCACGATGTTTTCCCTCACCGATAGGTCAGACAATTTTAGAGTTGAATACGTGGGATCGAACCTGCGTTTATAAACACTAAAACCCGGCCGCCATCATTGCTATAAAAGGTAACGTCACATTGGTTTATAACTTAAGATTCAGGGAAGAGATTTACAAGACTATTTGGTTTAATTATATATGTATTATGCGGTCAAGTTTTAGTATAAATTTTATTATAGACTAGCTGTGGGCCCGCGGCTGCGCCCGTGTTACATATATTTTTCAAAGCGTAATATAGTTCTTAATTTTTTAATATAGAATCCTAATTATTTACCAAATAAAATTATGCTACTAACATTAAGCAAAGATAATTCTCACAAATTGAAATACCTGCCAGGAAAACTATGCATTGAATCGAATTTTATTCACAATTTCATGAGTTTTTATTTTTTTAAGCGGAAACCTAATTTTTTTCTAAAAAAAAAAACTCTAAGTTACGCGGAGTAACTTCAGCTATCTCCCAAAGATAGTCCCGTCGAAATCGGTCCAGCCCAGTTTTCGCTATGCTCAACAGGCAAACATAATATAGGAGTGAGAAGTCATAATTAACTATATATTGCCTAAGACAAAAAGAGATAGCGAATCGAATCGAAAAGAGAGCGAATCGAATGACACATTGTCAATTTCTATACTTGCTATAACCCGCTAAGACTCTTTTTAAAGAAAAATTAATCGACGTTCGTTAGTCTTAAGTAATGTGTTTTTTCTTTTAAACTTTTGAATCAATTTGAATTTTAAGTATTTGATATTATATCAATAAGTTACGCAAAGAAAAATTGCCCAGAATGTATTCGATTGTTATGTAAGCAGAGTTTTTCTAAGCCAGTATAGATCCAGAAATGAATAAATTTTGTAATAACAAGCGCCTTGATATCTACCACCCTCAAGTTTGAAAACCTGTCGCTTAATAGCAATAGGTGTGTTCCGGCAGCATCACTTGAAAACAGCAGTACCTCTAGGCCTAGTGTGTTTACCATCCTGGACTACATCGTCACTTAACATCAGGTGAGATTATGGTTAAAGCATTGAGCTTATACAGTGTAAAAAAAACATCAGAAGAAGTGCAATTATTTTGGCGTCAAATATTTTAATAAAAACTACTACCGTTACTAGGTCTGTGGTCCAGCCGTTCCGTAGATTACCCGAAACAAACTGATAGGCAAAAAATTAAAAATTGTATTTTTGCTACAGGTATCATATATACATTCATATCTATTTAGTAAAAAAAAAAGTGATATTACAAACAGACACTTCAATTTTATTTATTAGTATAGATTTTGTACTTTTTTGTTCAGTTTCTATTGATGAGATTTCGATTGTCGATTTCTCAAAATTAATAAGCAAACCCATAATATAATATACTTTTAATATAACATATTATAAATTTACATATTTTTTTTATAGGAAGAGTTAGTAATAAAAAGTAATAAAATTTACCTGATAACAAACTGACCGTTTTAACATAATCCTAATAAACTTCAGCTACTGAAGCTCAAACTGAACTCGCTGTTTCGACCCGAGTCTCGGATCGTTTCCTATTCCATTATGTTTCGCCGGCCATTAACACTAAGTGGAATACAATAGATAAGTGTTACGATTTTCTACGGCACCGTGACTTGTTAAGTGCTACGTGTACGGAGGTGAAGTGTTAACTTAAAAAAAAAATGATGATATTATTAAATATCATCAAGAATTTTGTAAGCGATGATGGCGCAGCGGGTAGTGCGGCCAGATTCCGCGTCAACCGACATGGGTTCGATCCCCACCTGTCCGAATCTAAAATCGGTTTGAGCTTTCGGAGATGGAAAACATCGTGAGGAAACCATATCATTTTCTAATGATGTCCGCTTGGGTAACTACCACCCTCCGGTTTGAAAACCTGTCGTCAATTACCAATAGCTGTGTTCCGGCATCATCACTTGAGAACCTGTAACTCTAGGCTTAGTGTGTTTACCATACTAGACCACATCGTCACTTAACGTCAGGTGAGATTGTGGTCAAAGCACTGAGCCCATACCGTTTAAATAAAAATTGTAACTATTGCATTTTATACAATTTGTTTTTCTAATTATTATTATTTATATGTCATCATTATATTTATTAATTTATTTCATTAAGAAAACCCGAAGGATATCTTTTAGTTCGTTCTTGTCAGCTGTCAGTTTTATAGAGTATCTTACGCGTGCTCTCTGCGAATCTAACATGAGTTGTAATGGATTCATTGAGCATGCCGTCTATGAAAGAACGTTTTAAAATTTCATATTTCGAACGTTGAGAATGGAATAGAATTTTATTATATACATAACATCTCGGATGCCAAGGAAGAAACCATGCACCCATGAAACATTATTAAACGATGGCTCCAGCAGTGAGAGGGACTTACGCGCTCTTCCCGATATTCCCTTACCATGATGGAAGTAACAATTTTTTTTATTCTTTCTATATATTAAATGTAAAGAGAACCTTCGGTTCATATGTAGGTATATTAATTTCATTTCGTTCCAATTTATTTATTAAAACCTTAGAGTGTAAATTTAATTTAACTGCCCTCGCGAAATTTTGAAATATCTTGCGGTGCCAGCTAAGAATAGTAAACATCTTGCGGTGGGTGGCATATAAGGCGATCAGAGGATGGACAGCAGCATCCTCTGAGTATCACAAACACCTATTACGATCGACAAGCCGCCTGCCGAGCGTAACGATTATGGCAATGAAAGGGGCCCCTTTTGGAGGAGACCTATGTCCAGCAGAGGACGTCTTACGGTTGAATTAATGAATTATTAAACTGTCTTTTGTCTAATCGAAGTTAGTTTTTAATTGATTGACTCTCTATAGTGCATTTTGTCTTTGAAATACGCATTTTAAGGCTTTCTTTATGTACGATATATTACTTAGGAATTACAGTACTTAGACAGCTTAGATTACAATATCAGCCGGTGTCATTTTTTTTATTTTATCGCGTTCCATAACTACGTAATATTATTTAAAACTAGCTATGTGCCCGCAGCTCTGCCAGTGTTTCATATTCTTCACTGCATAATATAGTTTTTAAATAATCATTGGTAAGTAATGTTTTAATGGTGCTGCGAGTTGTCCGTTCAATCGTATTTAGTTCACAATTTTTTGAGTTTTAATTTGTTTACACGGAACCCTAATTAATTTCCCAAGTAATTATATTTTTGGTCCAAACAGAAAGCAAAGATATATCTCTCTAATACCTTCCAGTGAAACTGCATTGAATCGGATTTTATTCACAATTTTATGAGTTTTCATTTTTTTACGCGATACCCTAATTATTTTCGAAAAATAATAGCAGCCAAAGTTACATGGGGTAACATCAGCTATCTGCCAGAAAATGTCCCGTCAAAATAGGTCCAGCGGTTGCGGAGATTAGCCGGAACATACAAACAGACAGACAGGCAAAAATTTTATAAATTGTGTTTTTCGTATAGTTATCGTTTATACATATGTGTTTAGGTAAATAGTTGTTAATTTGATATTACAAACAAACAGACAATTCAATTATATTTATTAGTATAGATCATGTTTAAAAGGATATTCTAAATGTGATCGCATAAAATGACACTGTATTATTCAGTGTTCATATAAACTAATGTTCGATTAGTAATTTGAGGGAAAAACTGTTGTAATCTGTAACTGTTGTAATACTGTCTTACCGTTATGGGTGTTGTGAACAAGGTGACATTTCACCATTCCATACGAGAGACGATGGGAGAGCTCTCACCCCCTTTTCCTCTCGGCTTTGTTTGTTAAGTGCAAATAGCTATCTGCGCGAGTTAATTTTCTCTTAATTAAAACACACACTCCTAAAAGGGGTCAATCTCAAATTTAATTAATGAGTTATGAAGCGATGATGGTTTAGTGGTAGTATGATTGGATTCCTCATCAATGGATGTAGATTGAAATCCACCTGTCTTATTTTAAAACTATTTTTGACTTTTTTACCGACTTTAACTTGACTTTGTTACCGATAATGAAGCCAAAAATATTTTATTTAGAATTTTTGTCTGTCTGTCTTTCCCTGTGTACACGTATCACTCTGAACGTGCCGAACCAATTTTGACGAAACTTGACACAGTCATAACTAATATTATAGAGTTACATCTAGAATACTTTTCGTCCCATAAAACACAAGCGGTTTTCCAATATAACGGATAAAATTAAAAAAAATATAGTAAATAAAATTCTTGACAGATTTTGATGAAATTTTATTTGTGAAATAGCAAACAAATTAGCTAAAATTTAAGCTATATTTAATATCTTTATTCTTTTTGAAAGAATAAAAATAACTACATCGCTAGGATTTGAATCGACGTCCGTCCGACCGTTGAACGTTACAACTTAACTAAAGCAACTTAGCATTTTATTACGAAATTATCAATCAGTTAAATTAGAAACTTAAAATCCAATAAGTAAACTAAAACCTATTGATGTATATATGAGTACAAAAGGAGTTTTTTTTTTTTTTTTAATATTTTTATTTCTTTCGCCAAAAATTGGCGTTTCGCTAGGGAACATGTAGGGAATCATTACAAAGGTTTTGTAAATCGTCTTTTACCGCTAACAATTAGGAAGAAGATCACCATTAAATATTTTTGAATTTTACTATTTGATAGAAAAGAGTTTTTTTCAAGTATCGATGACACCAACATTAGCATTATTATAACCCAAATAGTGATTATATGTTTTTCTTAATAACAAGTTTAAAATATTGATGACTTATTTCACCTTAATAAGATCTTTTAATAACAACAATACTACGTAACAAAATGTAACTGTATGAGGAGTTCGTCGAAAGATGGTTCAAGTGGACTATGACGCTATTTCAGTAAACGTCAAGGTTACACATACCTACTATCTAAAATCGATAGACTCCACTGTAAGTCTAGATATAGAAATGTCACCACGTACGCGGACTAGAGACGAAAGTTTGATTTATCATAAGAGGAAATGTAAGCGGCGTGTATTCCATACAAACGCATTTCCTTGTATTTTCCGTGGATAATTATTATATTATAGTAAATATTTTATAATATTTAATATTTATATACACACGGTCATGCTCTTAATTTTTGATTTTTCCAATAAATTAAGTAATAAAGAAATGAAGATCCTTCAAAAATGAAAACAGCCTGATCTTTCAGACGTCCGTCAGAAATAAAACGGAGCAAGTGTCTTTCTTATTTCTGAAATACCTAGTCCGCCGCATTTACTGTTATTTCGACGAAGTGTAAATAAAATAAATGTTATTGCCCAAAAACTACAGGACCCAATTCGATAATTTTGAAAATTTTTGTCTTTCTGTTAATTATTTTGATCGCCTATCACGAAAAAAAAAAACAACTGAACCGATTGTGGTGACATTTGGTATGGTAGTAGTTTATACTTCCTTTTACACATATGTGTATTTATATAATGAATAGAATACATGTAGATTTGTATTAAAAAAAAAATAGATATATATAAAAAAAACAATATTTACAATAGATGTAATTGAAGGTTGCCAAAAATGTATAATATGGCGTGTGCTGCCTGAACGGTTTAATCAATGCCACTGCGTTGCTTCAGGTGTTTGGGCCTGAGTCACACTCACCCAGTCTGTTCTTCGAGAGTATACCGAGGAGGCCAACGTGGGGAACATAGTCATAAGGTCGTTGATTGTAAGCTACTCATTTTATAGAAATAAAATAAAAGTGAACTGAACTGAATATATTTATACAAAAGAAATATTGTAAAACGTTATAATTTAAATATTACACAAAGAGACCTTTATAGAGAAAGATAAATAAAATCACAATCCACGCACCTTAATTTTCAAGGAAGGTGAACATTTCGGGGCAACCTTCGGTTTTAATACAAGGACCTCGACAATATTCGTGTACGTTCGCTCACATTATAACGGTAACAAGGTACGAAAGTATTCGTAACGAAACTTCAAATGAAACGTGGCACTTTGATCTTTCAACTGGGACCGTGTTTATGGTTTTGAATTACCAACTAGTTTCTGTTCATGGTTTTGATCGAGGCAAGATTATTATTTTTCGTTTAAATAAAATGTGTGGTGCCGGCTAAGATTATTCTTAGTATCACCTCATATCTCCCCGAAAATATTGTAAAAGGCGACTAAGGAATCAACCAAGGGATGGGTAGCAGCGTCCTTTCAGCATCACAAACACCTACTGTGATCGCCAATCCGCCTACCAAGCATGGCCATTTTTGCAATCCTCCCCCCCCCCCCCTCCCCTTATCTTTGAGGATAACTTCAACTGAGGACGTCTTTTGGTTGAATGGATGGAAAATGTGTGATCACATAGAAATGAAGAAAGTGATCGCCAACTAGCAAAGAGTTACATTAATATCTGTGTTCTGTGTCTGTGTGCTATGGCAAAGTCGTCGATTAATACAAAAATTATAATCGTGAAGGTACCAGTCATTTGTTTTTTATTTTACATACATAACATCACGCCTCCCTTAAGGGTAGGCAGAGACCGCATTCTTCCACTTGCTACGATCCTGACACACGTCTTTCGCTTCTTCTACTTTCATAAGCACTTTCATACATGCGTTTCGATTACGGGTACTTTTGACTTGGCCTTTCTTCAGAACGTTTTCGATCTGGTCGAGAGATAAATTCGGCTAGGCTACCTTAACAGCTTGCCCAGTCACACTCGCGTTGTAAATTTGCTTCGTTAATATTCTCTCATCCATCCTGTCTACATGTCCAAATCAATTAAGCATTCTTTTTTCTATCTTTGTCACTATATCCTCTACCACACCACAAAGTTTCCTTATTATACAATTACTTATCTTAACTGCATTAATCTTGCTTTCATTTTTCCTCTGCCAGATTCAGCATTCACTGCCATACATAAGGGTATGGACTAGCACACCCCAATGCACACCTAAACGTACCTTTTTAGACATACCGGCTGCTGGTGTTAAATAAAGTACACAGTTCAAGAATTATTACTACATCCATTAGATGTAAGTCTATCAACCGTGACTTAAGTCTCTATCGATAGATATATATCTCTTTATGTATACATTTGATCCTTGAAAGCGACGTGCATTAACGTCCTATAATGATAGATTTTTCACCATGTGTATGATGGTTGCGACCCAGTCGGACGCGAAAAGACGACCAGCTAGCAATTAGGCTTTTTTTTACGTGGAGAAATGCATTTATGTATCCCCCTAACAATCTCTCCGGTTACAGTTAGTAGGGGTATGTGGGACTCGCCTGTTATGAAGCACCGGGAATACCCACTTTAACCCAACGGTGCCGCCCGCCGCCTTCCTGGGGCGACACGGAATCGTTCCTGCATAGATCGCAATTTTTTACGTTTAAACATGAAACCGTAATGATTTGTTGATAGCGTTATCAGGTTATTAATCAACTAACATACATACCGACAAAAAGAAAGATTTTCTACGGAAAACATTTCATAAAAAATATAACCTTAAAATTAAATATTTAAGCTTTAGTTAGTTACTCGATGTTCTCGAAAGCGAAACGACTGGATAAAATTAGGCAAGGACAGAGAGTTATGGAAAAGGATGAAGGAGGCCTTTACCCAAACAGGGATACAAATCTCGTAAATAATACTAACATTAATATAAGTAACCTCTCTTAAATTAAAGCAACAACTTACTAACAAACATTATAATAAACACCAAAAATGAGATCTGGATTAAATGGCTTTATTATTACTCGATGAAATTTATTTTATTATAATATTACTAACTTTGCCCGACAAGCGTTGGAAGGCCATGGAAATGATTTTCCTTTGCTTTCAGTCTTCGCGATACTTCACATTAAGATTTATTTCAGTCGGGCTTAGTGATTAGGTGAAAGTGTGTCATGTTCCTGTGCCCAATATGCCGTCTTGTGATAACTATTTGATTTTTTCTAGTCGTATTTGATGTTTATTTATGGTTTTGGTGGTTTTGTATGTTTATCATAAACGGTAACTTGAATATTTGTGACAATATTTTATTTCAAAGTACAAGTAAAGTCCGTTCACAGTTATTTTACCTCTAGCCGTTAAGTTGTCGTTCTGAATATTATTTTACCATGTTGATTGATATGTATTATTCGCCATGTTTTGATGATTAGATAAACGTGCCAGATTCAAAATAGACCGACCGGAAACATTGCATGACATGAGATGTCTTTTTCAATATTTATTCCTATAAAATTTCGACTGCCTCGGTGGCGCAGTTGTATTACAGTACGACTCTCGTTCTGAGGTCTCGGGTTCGATCCCTGTGTCGGGTCAAGTGATATTGGGTTTTTCTACTCAGTATCATCCCGGAGTCTGAAATTTATGCTCTATATAGCAACAGGTTCGCCTCCTGTCACATTTGGGATGGAACTAAGCTCAGCGAAATGTGGGTGGTGTAGTTCGCTATTTCACCTCTGTCTAACCCTTCGGGATAACAGATGTGAGCTTATGTATCTATAAATGTTTATGACAATTTAGAAAAATGTAATATACATACAACACTATTTTACGTACGAGTCATGGCGGCAAATAATTGACGAATGGAATTGACGGAGCTTTATTTGCTCTTTCTCTTTCAGAGAATGTATGTATAGCTAGAAAAATACTTGTAGCACTACTTTGAACATTTTTTGACATGTTTTACTATAAAAAGCAAAAATCCCAAACGATTGACAACATATTTTGTCTACGTGATAGTTAGTAATGCCAACATATCGAAATGAGACAGAGGTAAAATAACAGTGAACGACTTTTACTAAGTATATATAGAGCCGTATATACAGAGTCGCAGTTAAGAATTCAACTAGACCATTTAACTCCTGCTTAAGCTTTAATAATGTAACTTGATATTCTCAGCTTCCCTAAGCCGCTTAAACCTTCGCTTATTTGCGGAGAACTCTGTACGCGGGTACAGTTTTGTTCTTCTCTCGAAAACGACTTGCGACGAGTCGAGCGTCATCTACATAGCTACAAGGTTAGACGTCGTGACAAGATTCTCGACCTTGTGGTTCCGTAGCTTTTATTTATAGGTAGTGGTTTTTTTATAAAAAGCATTACTTTTAAATTCATATTCTTATTTACAACTCTTCTAGAATTTATTCTTTATTACTCCAAGGCACTGGTAACATTATGTATGCCAGTATTATTAATTATACAATGCAGGATGGATACTGATTTATTTATTTATTTAGGTAACACACAGCCAAAACATAAATGTGTTTCTTAAGAAAATAAAATACGAAGGCCTTCAGTACCATAACATAAATGTAATAATGAAAACTTATTATCGAAGGAAAAGCAACGTATAAGTTAAGAAATGCAAGGTGACTTAAAAATAAAAAACAAATAATTATCATGATGCAATTTAAACATATATCTAATATGCTATAATATACTCACCGTGATTATTTTCAAACGAATTAATATTTGACTCGTAAACTTCATTCAAATCCAATATATTCTTATTTCTCTTTACAGTCTGGGTATTATAATTATTATCTAAGACACAATTTATACTATTCAAAAATATTTCTTTATTCATAAGATTTATAACAAAAGCCACGGTAAAAACGCCCCAGTTGAAATGAAAGGGTCGTAAATTTGGGATAATGACGGTGAATTCCGCAAAGTCAATTTCCTCCGAGTGGCTCTCCTCTAGCCTTAAATCTGCGGCCACGAAAACCGCTGATATGTACAAGTTTATAATCCAAGATTATAAACGGGTTACCTATTTAAAAAAGAAATCACTCTACCAATGTTTAAAGTTAGCAGAAAATATAGATTCGCTGCCATTTTAGACGCCCATCGGCGTTTACCTATTAATTATTTTAAATACCCATGCTTTTATTTAATTTAAAATGAATAATTGATAAGATTATATCAGTTGAAGTTGAGAGAAAAAACTGAGCAGCCATGGGGACTGGCGCAAAAGGGAATATTAAAAACATTGATAAAACTGATTTGTAATGTTGAAACTTTTATATAAGTAATTAAAGTTTAATAATTTGTTAGTTGAAATTAAAAAAAATACCCTTAAACGCCATCTTATACTTAACATGTTGACGGCTAACGTCATAGCATTGATAACGCGAATCTACTAGTTTTTTCCTACCGAGAATCGCTCAATGCCACTAAAGAAGATTTTACATCAAAAAATTATTGTTTGAATATTTAAAATCAAGAATACTAGTGGTACAATTATATTGGTCCAATAAGAGAGTCGAAGGGATATATTTATTTATCCATACTGCCAATATTCTGAAGTTTAATCTTGTATCCACACTCTAGAAAAAAGACGGCAATCTTTGCACCTTTAATTATTTTGAATACACTTCACTTGTACACAATAACCAAACTATGTTACGTAAAACGTCACCAAAATCATGAAATATATGATATAGTGATGATGTTGGAATTTAGCGATTTACAAAATACATACTTTGCAAAAATCATTATTATCGCGTTCTTTCTTACATCCTTATCTTTACATTTTATAAAAAGCAACGTCTATCTGTCCGGCAGCTAGCGGAGCCGCGACACACAACTAGTTAATTATCATAACAAATAAATTTGATATTAAAATAATATTTCGAATGTATATTAAGTATTTTCTAAGTGTATACTCAGAAACCGCTGATATCAGTTTTCTTGTTCATAATCAAACAACAAACCAATAGAATTTTTATTCTTATTTTTATGACAAAAGATATACGAGGTCAATCGTAATAATAAACAAATAAATAAAGACGCGAGACGAAGAAGCTCGAGTCTAATTTATTTTTACAGATGAAAATATACGTTAGGATAAAGTAAGGAATAGACAAAGCAGTAGGTAAAAAACGCTAGGTAATATAAAAATATATGTTTCCGTAGCCTCCGGATAGTAAAGTCAGACGTAATCCGGTACGTATTCTGTCCATCTCAGATAGATCGCCGGGGCGGCTGGACGATAAAAATCAAACACTCTTGATTCAATTAGAACTTTTTCTTCTTTTTTATGACCTTTTTACGTCCTTACTACAGGGTGTGTATTTCTTTTGGACCTAGAATAAGTTTAAATAAGTCATAATGCAGACGGAATATGTAAAACGACAGAGGGAAGGTCAAAATGTACAAAATTTTGCTCAAATACTTGGAAACCTGTTTAGATTAAAAAAAAATAAAATCCGAAGCTTTGTAAACTTTTTTTTAAAATGTTTAAATTGAAATTATTAATATATAACATTTGTTTGATTTTAACATCTATTAAAGCTTCGAACAATTATTATGTCCATTTGATATGGTTAATTGTTGGTAAAACATACGGTAGGCTGCGTAATTATAAATTTTATTATTTATATCTGAGCGCTTGGCATGCTGTAGCATGTTAACAGCTTACGTCATAGAATTGGTAACGTGAATCTATATGTTTTTCTCGGCTTTTCAGCGGCACTTCAGTCTGTCATGTAGTAACTATAATCTATAATTAAATGATTTTTGTTATAGGACCCTATATAGTCTGATTTTGATAGAGTTTTACTTAGTATAATTACGTGTATTGTTTACAAGTGAAAGGAATTGAAAATAATGGCACAAACGTTTGTTCTGAGGTGCCACGAGAATCCCATGAAACATTCTAGAGATATCACAATGGTCTTTCTATGGTGTTGATACAAGTTTGAACTTCAGAATAGGCGGTATGGACAAGCGACTTCCAGCCTGTCCTATCGGGTAAATATTTCTACCAAAAAGTTTTTCTCCTACCGAAATCGCTCAAAAATTTGTCACAAAATTTCCTTTGTATTCTGACTAGCTGGTGCCCGCGGCTCCGCCCGCGTTTCATACGTATTAGGTGTGAGTGAAAAACAAATGAATGAAGAAAAATGTGTCTTTTGTTTTTATTATAAAAAAATGAAAAAAGGGTTGATGGAATCCAAAAAAAAAATAGCCTATAACCATCTACTATAAAATTCCGCGTCGAATGGTAGTAGTCCAGAGTTCAGAGTAGTTTTGAGGTGATGGTGCGTCAAACTACCCCTATTTTCCTTTTATAAATATAGAAAAAAATATATATTTATAAATAAAGATAGAAAATAAATTAATCGTCAATATTATGCTTTGGAATAAATGAAAACAGGCGTCAATTAGTACTGTGTGACATAAACATAAAACAATATCGAATCGCGGACGTAAACATAAAACAATAAATTGTGCGTATAAAGAGCGGACAGTTGATGCCGTGACTGTGAATCGAACTAGGTCATATTGGTTATTTATAAGTAATGAACTGCCCAACTTTGCCCAGACATAAATAATATCGGCTATTGTATCCAATCAATAATAGTAATATTATTTAACCACCTTTTATAATTGTTTCGTATTCAATTTAACTTCGATATTCTAAGTTAAATTATAATTATTGCGTAGGTAATAAATATACACTTCGGATAATTGAAATCCCAATTCTGATTCTCATTTAGAATTCAGAAGTTGAAAAATTGTTTGTCATTGTCTTAAAGTTTAATTGATTCTGTTGATTGAGTTTGGTAGTTGATTATTCTAGTTAAATATAATAATGACGGTTGGTATTGCTGTCGGATTTTTTATAGGTATAGGCTCATAGGCTCAGTGTTTTGACCACAATCTCACCTGATGTTAAGTGACGATGTGGTCCAAGATGGTACACACACTAAGCCTAAAGGTACTTGTTCTCAAGTGATGCTGCCAGAACACATCTATTGGTATTTGGCGAGAGGTTTTCAAACGTGAGAGTGGTAGCTACCCTGGCGGGTATTATTAGAAAATTTCCTACCACATGCATATTTCCTACATGTTATGGTTTCCTCACGATGTTTTCCTTCATCGAAAGCTGAGGCTGAATTTAGAGTTGGACAGGTGGGTTCACTTCCATTGACACGAAATCCGGCCGCACTAACCACTGCGCCAACATCACTTTAAGGTGAAGGAAAACATCGTGAGAAAACCATAACATGGTAGTAGGGCATTTTCTAATAATGACCGATTTCTGATAATTATCACCCTCAAGACTGAAGACGTGTATGCAAACACAAATAGGTGTGTTCCGGCAGCATTAATTGAGAGCCGATACCTTTAGGTATATTATCCTGAAACACATTATCACTTAACATCAGGTGAGATTGTGGTCAAAGCACCGAACTTATACAATGTAAAAAAATAAGTAAGAGATATATAAATAAATACTAACCATTTTTTGATACAGAAATTTACAAAGCAATAGGGCAGCTTGACCAGATTGACAATGGCTTCAGTGCATCCATAATAACTATGCCAGTCTCATAGGAGGAGTTGCTATAGGGCATATCTAATTACTAATTACTTACTTCATGCGCACCAAAGAGATCAATTATAGATAATTTTGGTAGCATGTGACAATGCCTTTCCTAAAATTATATTTATCTCTCCATCATCCTGTAGGAATCCGGTTTTTTTGAATCATTTTCTGACGCATTTCTTCGGTTTGGACACATTAGATGTGAATTTTGAGATGAAAAATGACAGATAAGAGTGGAAGAGGATAACATATTGTACTTAGTTAATGTAGGATACGTAAAGATGACGATATTGTTCAACAACATTGAGCTTTGTTTCAGGTAACGGGTACATCGAAGGTACTGAGTTGGACGGATTTCTCAAGGAGTTCGTCTCCAGCGCCAATTTCACAGACATCAGTCCCGATGTGAGTACTACTTATAGGTTCTATTTTAACATATTTGTCTTTTACTTATAGATTCCCGTGAGCAATGTTATGACGTCACCCGTCAACATGTTACAATATGGCAAATATAAGATGGCGTCTTATAAGTGCTGGCGCTCAGGGATAAATAATAAAATGTATATCTACGCAGTCTATCGGTTATTTTCATCTATCTATACTAATAAATAATTTTGAAGTGTCTGTTTGTAACGTCAAATTTTTTTTACTAAGTAGATATGATAACTTTACCAAAAATACCATTTCTAAAATTTTTGTGTCTGTCTGTTTGCTCCGGGTAATCTCCGGTACGGCTGGACAGATTTTGACGGGACTTTTTTTGTAGATAGCTGAAGTTAAGGGTACTTTTAATTTACGAAAATTATTAGTTTCGTGTAAAAAAATTAAAACTCATAAAAAATGGAATAAAATCCGATTCAATGTACAGTTTTATGGGCAAGTGCTTGAATTTATGAGAACTATTTTTAGTGTCTACTATCTTATTATTAAAATAAATATTAGGGTTCCGTATAAGACAAATTAAATGCAGTGAAGAACATATGAAACGCGGGCGTAGCTGCGGGCACACAGCTAGTTATGAGTACAGTATATAATTATTATTTGGAGCGTCAATAGATGTAAAAACAAGACAAAAAAGGGTATATGTGAAATATTAATAACTTTATTTAATAAATTACAAAATTTAAACATCAAAAAACAATATTTCTAAAGTTTCGAGTTGTCACTTCTTTCGGTAGTCCCTTTTAAAGGCTAAGTTCTCTATGGTAGTTCCCATGGCTACCTAGATTTTATTTAAATACTAGCTCTACCCGCGTCTCTGTTTGCGTAATCTATAAAATTTTTATTAAAATATTTGACGGCAAAATAATTGCACTTCTTCTGATGTTTTTTTTTACACTGTATAACCTCAATGCTTTAACCATAATCTCACCTGATGTTAAGTGACGATGTAGTCCAGGATGGTAAACACACTAGGCCTAGAGGTACTGCTGTTTTCAAGTGATGCTGCCGGAAAACACCTATTGCTATTTAGCGACAGGTTTTCAAACTTAAGGGTGATAGATATCAAGGCGCTTGTTATTACAAAATGCTCTACTATCATTTCTGGATCTATACTGGCTTACAAAAACTCTGCTTACGTAACAATCGAATACATTCTGGGCAATTTTGCTTTGCGTAACTTATTGATATAATATCGAATACTTAAAAATCAAATTGATTCAAAAGTTTAAAAAAGAGAACACATTACTTAAGACTAACGAACGTCGATTAATTTTTCTTTAAAAAGCAGCTATCTGTCTGTCCGTTAGTTGGCTAGAACTTAGATACTAGGCAGAGGTGCCTTTACCTATAGTGTAGGGTGTGCAGCGCACTCGGGCGCAAGGTTTTAGAGGGCGCTGAGCGACGCTCGTGACAAACATGCGTCGCTCGGGGCGCCAACGTTCTCAAAGGGCGCCAGGATATTGGTCGCACACGGGCGCTACAATGGTTAGAGACGCTGCTGATTCTGGTTTATTACCGTGGGCGATAACGCCCCTTGTGAGCGTTTGAGACTTTCGGGAGGGCAGTGGAACATCCAGATGAAATTAGGAGTATTGATATAGCGCAGAGGGCGATCGGGCAAATTAAAAAAACAAGGTAAAAATTTTAAGATGAGATACTCTAGACAAAGATATATTCTCAAAGTGACCGTTGAGCAAAATAAGGTTGAGAGGCTGTGGCGTAGATATATTCTCTGGTCTGGTATTAGTTAGTGTATATTTTGTCACGTTAAATAATATGCACGAATATGTATAAATAATAAAATAAAATAAAATAAAAAATCCTTTCATTTCTTATTACATAAACGAATACATATACCCTCGCATGAGAGTTTGTTGGATTTCAAATATTTAAAATTATTTATTTGATGCTATTACTTGGACAAAATTATATTTTTGTTTTTTTATAAGGAATGTGTAATAACTTCACAATAATCACAATTACAGTGTTCCTTATTACATCATTATCTTTAGAATATATAAAAGCCAACGTCTACCTGTCTGTCGGTCCGTAAATATACGCTATCGGAGCCACAGGCATACCGCTAGAATAGATTATCAAATTCCTACATCGTTCTTCTGGCCCGTTTTAATCCTTCCTCACACAACACTAAAGTTATGTTTTTGAGTAATAATTTAGTTCCCGGCGACTAACCTCAATGACGCTGCATGTGGACGCGTCACCAGTCTTTTTAACGAATCAATTGTCTTTCCTGCTTATTCGACACAGTTATGTGCCTGGGCCCATTACCTGTTCCATTCCATTTCCTTTTGTTAAACAAATATTTGAATTTCCATAGAATAAACAACTAAAATTAACCGTAAACCGGTGGACTGTTCTTAATTTTAATCTCAATTTTGCGTCGTTCGCTCTTTGATATTATTGTTAGGAAAAGTTTGAACGTTTTGATTGACTCAAACATTTCTGTTATTATTATTTCTAAAATGGTGTATAATTACAAAAAATTATACACAGAGTTTGCATTGTTAAGTATAGTTTAATAATTTTGTTATTATAATATAGAATCCGTTCAAGTATCACGTATGCGTGAATAGGGGCGAAAGGGTGTTAGAAGCGATGAGTAGTGGACTGTGTGACCGGATTTTTCGTTATTGGTAGCATATTCGAGCCCAGGACCTGTCCAACTAAAATCAGCCTAATAGAAAATGCCACCATGCTATGGCTTCCTCACGATGTTTTCCTGCACCGAAAGCTCAGGCTGATTTTAGAGTTGGATAGGTGGGCTCGAACCCGCGACCATTGACGCGGAATCCGGCCGCAATACCGACTGCACCATCATCGCTTCAATATCGTAGTTAAATTCTTATAACGACATCTTTCATGATTATATAACAGTAATAACCAAAGACGGGAGCTTGAAGAGATTTTCGTTTTAAGTCGTTCTTGATTCGCCCGCTTAACAACTAGCGTGTCATACTCAAGGTAAATGGAATGGAAACAAAAAATTCGTTATGTAACACATCAGAGGCAGTCAGTCTGAAGTTTTATCATAAAAGTAACACTTTTTGACTCGGTGAATTTTTTTTTGCAAGTCCTTTACACAACTTACTACTGACGTAATCTCGTTTCATATTAAACAGTTTTTCGATGTTACAAAGAGTTTTGAAGTGTAACTTTTTTACGTGAGCTATAGAAAAGCTTTTTAGCGGAAATTTATATTAGAACGTAACGTAAATTTTTTAAAATGTATAAAGTTGAAAGATAATCGTAAAATCATAAAAATGTTACTGTATTCGTAAGGGTAAATCCACACATATTGTTTTAAACTAAAACTTATGAATGTTAATTCTCAAAAATTACATGTGTTTGATTGATTCAACCGAAAGACGTCCATTGCTGGACATAGGTCTCCCCCAAAAGAGGGGAATTGCCATAATCGGCACATTTAGCAGGCGGGTTGGTGATCGCAGTCAGGTGTTTGTGATGCTCAGAGGATGCTGCTGCCCACCCCTTGGGTTATTCCTTAGTCACTTTTTACGTCACCCTAAGGAAGATATGGGGTAATAGGTACTATTCTTAGCCGGGCACCACACGTACAGTACACAGTATGTGTTCAATTCTTCATAATTATTTCAAATTTTATTTTCTTTTTGTCTTTCTAAAATCATTAATATAATATCGCCTTATCAATTTAGCTACTGCAGACCGTTCAGTGATTTTGCGTGATTGTCCAAAAAATTAATACATAGATAGAGAGAGAAAAAAAATTAAAACTATCAAAATGTGTTTTCTAATACATTCTGGAATCCCCCATTGTATTTTTTTCACAAATATATTACAGTATGACATACAGTATATTATATAAAATTTGTTATCGAGATACACTTTCTTTGCTTTTTCCGGAATAGAACGCACATTAACTACACTGAACGCGTTTTGTCAAAATTGTACAATGGACACGACTCAGTCTGGCGCAAATATCATAATAAAATAAACGATCAGTTAAAACTGTTTAAAAAAATGAGAAAAAATTTTAAAACTCCTTTACATCGGGAAAATTGTAAGAATTTTATAAATATCAGTTTAAAAATTATCATTAACAACACTTAGTAGTGTTACTATCAGCAAATATTTAATTGGGTATAAAAATTATAAAAAATAGATAACTATTAAATATTTTATTATAATAGACATTGTAAGAATTTTGCACCTTATGAATTTTCTCAATAAGGCATTTAAAAACAGTTTCTCGAGGGTATTGATTTTAAATGAGAGATGATGAGAGAGTGGTTGCCTCGGTGGCGCAGTTGTATTACGGTATGACTCTCGTTCTGAGATGTCGGGTTCTCGATCCCCGGGTCGAGTCAAGTGATATTGGGTTTTTCTACTCAATATCATCCCGGAGTCTGGAATTTGTGCCCGATATGGCGACAGGCTCGCACCCTGTCATATCTAGGACGGGACTAAGCTCGTCGGAATGCGGGTGCTGTAGTTCGCTATTTCACCTCTGCCTAATCCTTCGCGGATAACATGCGTGAGCTTATGTTATGTTATGATATTTCTAATTTATTGCAAACAAAAGCTGTTTTTTTAAAAAGGTTTTTGATTTCTGTATTACATACGTGTATATACGATGTGACCGTGGCTGCGCCCGTGTTTTAAATTTTCTTCATTGTGTTTTAATTTTATACCTAAACTAAAAAAAACAAACGAAGGAACCAAAATGAGAGTATTTTTCTTTTTATTAGTGGAAAAAAACGTACATACGAGTAAATTGAAAAAAAAATGATATAGGGTCGATGGAATTAAAAAAAAAGCCTATAATCATCTACGAAAATTTGCGTCGAATGGTAGTTGTCCCATCCCGATATGTTCAGTAGTATTGAGGAGATGGTGCGTCAAACACTATTTTCCTTATATATATATAGAAGTAAGATGAGAATAAATAGATATCTACTGACCTAATAAATAATCAGCGTGTTGATTATTTTTCAAATAACTTAGCTATAAGCGTAGTCAACCCGAGATGATATAACCGGATTCCTCTTTATTTGATATTTATACGGGTTTTATACATAATTTTTTTTTGTAAGGAGTACTCGGATAAGGTCGTAAGGAGACACAAACAAGCCCGTAAACATCCGAAAGTGATCGTTTGCGCTGCATTATGTGTTATATATTTCACGAAGGGGGTGTTTATTTCAATATAATTTTGCTGATTGAATCAAGTTCTTACGTATTACGTGTGTTGTTGTGTTTTATGTAGAGAAGGCAAATATACTAGACCATGCAGCCAAGTCTGACGTTTGGAACACTTTTCATACAACTCTAATTAAATAACGGCCCTTTTATAGCTTTATTTTAAAGGGAGTAGTTGTGAGTCTCATAATTAACTTTTACGTTTACGTTATATAGTTAAATTATCATAAAAGCTTTTTATAAAATTTATTTTTTCTTCTTATAACTTATTTTAAAGTAAGGTATTTTTGTGAGCTTATAATAACAAAAGTTTAATTAAGTATTTTTCACAAATCCACGTAATAAATACAATCATGAATTCTGACGTATCACAAAAACTCCACGAAACCTTCAAAGAAGATGGTTTCCGTTTGGTAAAGCATTTAAACGTTGATATAAAATTAAAATGTTTGACTTGGTTGATCAGTCTAGGCAACCTTTGCCTTTGTTCTACAACTGAAAAAAAAACAACTAAACCGGGATATGTACCTAAAAATGTATTAAGAGGAAACGATGTCGACAATAAATTTGAAGAATTTGTACTGCAGAAATCTATTGCTATCGCGTTGCGCCCCAATGAACGAGTTGTGAAACACGTAAAGAGGCAACTACATCTCGTACTGATTATATCTATGCAAAATAGTCGAAATCATCACTTTGCCTTCCCTCTTTCTCCTCCAAAATAAGGCCGATTTTAATTTTTCTTTAAATTATAAAATAAGAAACAATTTGACTATGCAGCACGGTAAAAATCGGAAGATTTTTTCTGATTTACGAGGGCTCTTAGATTCTATAATAATTAATTTATAGAAAAATGAAATCGTACGGGCATGGCAGTGGTAGACGTTTGTAATATGCTATACATTAATTACTATGATGTCATTATCAACGAAGGAAAAAAGGGAATACGTTTGACATGATAAAGCACAAAGAAAAGACAAGGTATTGCCACACTCAGTTTATTCCAAAAATGATACACAATTTTATTCAGAAACACTTTGGCTATGTATACAAAATTTTCTACAAACTGAATGTGGTATTTTAAAAAATCCTCAACGTATTTCGCACTCTAGTCTTCTTCAATACATTTACCATCAAATCTTACGAAGCCTGTGGCACAACTTCCGCCGCGAAACGCGGATCGTGACGAAATATCTGGTAAACTCTTGGCCTTCTTGCTTCCTTCCGTTACGTTTGATCGTGCTTTCTTTAATAACATATCTATATCAACGTTGTCTCTTTCAAATATTATCAAATCTTGTACATTAATTTTATGACTGTCAACTGCTGATAAATTTAAAATAACAACCAATAAAATAACTCTTTCAGTCTTCATTTTTCTCTCAATGACTCTTTACTTCTGACTTAAACTTAAATTATTGAAGTATTTTAGTATTATTTTATATAACCTCTCTAATGACCTGTTTAATTAAAGATACATAAAGAATTTATCTACATGTGATTTCGCTATTAACGCTGTGCACTAATTATTCTATGAATTAATTCATTAATGAACAGTCATATAGTAATTGGTAAATTACCAGTCATTCGGAATTAGAAAATGTATTTGATTTATTCGGAATCCATATATAAATAGGCAAAGATAGAAAGGTTCATGACATTAAATGAAAGAATGTTTGGAAACAATTGTTCAAATCTTCCCTAATGATTATTATCGAACCATTAGGCGAAGACTAGTTCAATAATATACGTTTTAATGTACGTTTGCGAAAATTTAAACAAGTTTGCTATAGCAAACGGTGGGCATAATTTTAATACTAGAAGTAATCACAAATTTTATTAATCGTCACATGCTTTCATGCTTTAGGTATAGTAAGTCCAATAAAAGCTTTTTAGGTAATAGTGTTAGGTTGTACAACATGGTTCCAAAGCTGATTTACTTGACAATTAGTTTAGGTACTATATCAAGCAGATTTTAATATTGAAAGTTGTATTTATTTAAGGGTAAAGTCAATTTATTATTATTAGAATCATTACATGAACGAAAGTGATGTCTGGAAATGGCACCCCTCTATGTTTCCACTAAAACAATCTGGAACTATAAATTATATTATTCACACATGAAAACATTAAAAAAAAACAGGTCTGTTTTCCCGAGCGGTGTTTGTATTTTGACGTGCATACGCGCCTTCTCGGGGCCCAAATTGAATAAAGAACTTTTGATTGATTAACGATTTACGGCCGATTTCAGTATGTGATCTCAATCGAGTTTTCCGAAATTTAAATCCTTTTTTTCTCTAAAGTGTCAGATCAGTGTCAATGAGCACTCAGAAAAAAATACATTTTTGGTTTGATCTCTTAACTTTTAAGATTCGATATTGAGGCCCGCCTTCAATGATCAGTAAGAAAAATGTATTTATTTTTGGTTTGATCTCGATCTAAAAGCTCGACATTGCACACGGTCGATTGTCCGACGAATGTCTGAGTACTTCTAATTAAGAGAAGTAAATAACCAAATCCATGATCTAAATTATATTAAATATTTAGTTTTTCCCTGACTACAATGATAATAATTAAACATGTTAATATATTTAATGAATGCGTAAAACACATTTATTCCATACATTGAACAAGTACTTAACAAGGTCAGACTTTTAGAAAGATTAAATTCATGCCATAGGTAAGTTTCGTATCTAGATTTTATTGAAGATTTCAGTCAGCTGACATAGCGGTCAAGTGGGTTATAAAACTTGGCACAATACAGTATTCATATTTTACATCCACAATGGTTGTTCGGCTGCGTAATCTGACTACTTTAAGTAGGGTGTGTCTTAACTAACAATTTATAACTTCAGAAAGTTATATTCCGATATAATTACATTTATAATTCAATAAAGTAAAAGAGGTTATATAAAGATTTACAAAATTCATATAAATTTAAAACAATTCGAATATATGTTTCTTTCTCATACTTTACATCCATAATCCATAATGGCTGGTCGGTTGCGTAATTTCACTTTTTTAAATTAGATTTGTTAACTTACAATTTATAATCCAAAAGCAATTTTGCGATATAATTAAATGAGGAATTAAACAGAGTATGAAAAGATAAATAAATACGTAAATTAAAATATACAAACATTATAGAAATGGAAATAATAATAACGTTTCCTTCGTAACACTGATTACATGCAATTCGCAGATAAACTATGAACAAAAAGATCCACATTCAGTAAAAATACATAACATTATGGAGGAGTAATAAACAAAAAAAAACCAGTAACTTCTCTCATAACTTGTAATAATTTATGTTACCTTCGAATAAAACCTCATAAATAAGGCTCACAAATATTTCTTTATGAGAAAGAAGACAAAAGTGCTTAATCCGATTGTTTTGCCTTTGAAATATCTGAAACTTTTACTTTATTATAGACGTGATAAAGCGTGCTCTATAAATATAGGTTTACTAAGTTTTATTTTATAGGCTAAAGAAGGCTTTTAGAAGTTAAACCTGCAAGGTAAAAGATAGACATTTGACAATTTGGCAGTTCAAACGTTGGCTTGGATCCAAACTGTAGTTTTATAATCTCGTATACTGGTACAAACATTGGATATACCCAGGTCAAATTGCATTGCCATTTTAAAATCATTAAATCAAAATATTCTTAGTTATACGATGTTCAAATATTGTTTATAAGTACACATTACAGTCTGGCTTTATTTATGTTAAAATTTTGTTATCCTTAACTCATTTAACCTGCCTGATAGGTAATTTCTTCAACAGTTTATAATAATCCGTACAGTGTGGTTCCAGAGGAGTTTCCACCCGCGAACTATCCGGATGTGGAATGTGCTCCGAGCGGCCGTGTTTCCTACGGAATACAGTATGGGAGTCTTCAAAAGGAGCGTGAGAAAGTTCTTTAGAGAGTTGGCAACGCGCACGTGATACCTCTGGTGTTGCGGGCGTCCATAGGCTACAGTGATCGCCTACCATCAGGTGGATCGTATGCCTGTTTGCCACTGTAGTGGTATAAACAAAACACAAGCGGCTACACTTGTATGAAATATTATTCACACTGTTTAACACTGTTATTAAAGTATAATAC
This sequence comes from Samia ricini, assembly GCA_014132275.2. Classification (NCBI taxonomy): domain Eukaryota; kingdom Metazoa; phylum Arthropoda; class Insecta; order Lepidoptera; family Saturniidae; genus Samia; species Samia ricini. The sequence goes on from AP028158.1 coordinate 14,398,142, forward strand.
TCAAGAACTCAAATACATTTATAGTTTCTCTTCCCACTTGGTATATATATTTTGACTTCTTCTGACCGGAAGGGCTTTGGCAGCTTTGCTGAATTTTGGTGCGAGTGGTGGAAGCAAAAGCAAACTAGCACAACGACACTAAAGTAGTAACCTCGTATTAGCCGTTACTTGAGTAAAAAAATACGCGAAATTGGCCCTATTTAGTCCCTACGATTTGTCAAAAAATAAAAAAAGGTCCCTTTACAGAATCTATGTTACTTGATTGATTACGACGTAACGCTACGAGAGTGAAACGCTGAACGCGTAATATCCTAACCGATTCTGCCTATAAGCATGCTCACACTCACGCCAGCGAAATCTCGTTCACGCCGACAGGAACAATAGAACTTAGCTCCTGCACAGACTGCGAGTTTCCCGATCCCCAATCCGGGATCCCCAACCAGACCCGGCTTCGAATATAGTGCAGGATGTGCAGCCCACAAAGGCGTAGGGTTTAGGGGGTGTCGAGCGACGCTCGCGACAACCACAAAGATGCTTGGGATGCCAACGCTCTCAAAGTGTGCACACGGGCGCTCCAAAGACTAGAGCCGCCACTGTCTCCAACTGAAGAAGCTCCAGCACTTGCTACCAGCGTAACACAGCGACAGTTCAAGCGCTAACATCACATGTACAACACTGTACAACAGAATATATGTCTGAATTTTAATTTATCTTCTAGTAGTCCTTTTATTTAAATCATTATCTTGCAGTATATTACTCTATATTATGTACATTTTAATTGATCGTTAATGATTTCTCTTGTGCTATATACATGATTTTTTGTAAAATTCCCTTTTTCAAATAAATCTCATCGTAGAGTTATCTGGTTATAAAGATAAATGCTTAATCTTGTTTACTGATAAAAAAATACCGATCGTTTTGGTGGAAGTCGTATCACAATCGATCATGAAATAAAATAATCTGTTCTGCTCCATACGTTGCCTGTGTTCAGCCTGACTTCAGCGAATGCTTATCTTCTGACCAGACTGACGCTGTTGACCTGTAAGAGGACCTACACATATACAGTGTACTATGTGATGAGCGCTTAAAGCACTCAGACGGAAAATGGTAGCTAGCACAGGCAATTCGTCGAACGCTATATAGAGGTTTATATAACCGTAAAAAACTCGACGACAGAAATCTTTTGAAGTGAAAACTTTTGCGGCGTTGAGTGATTCTCGATAGGGGAATACTTATAGATTCACGTTACCAATGCTATGACGTCATTCATCAACATGCTACAGTGTATCAAGTATAAAATGGCGTTCAAGTGTTGACGCTCGGAGATAAATAACATAATTTATACATTGTCGGCCTATCGTATCGTATTATGAATAAACTCTATGAATATTTACATAATTATTGCTCGGGGCGCCAAGAGATGTAAAAACCAGACATAATGTCATATGTCAAATGTTAGGTTATGTTGATAATTTCAATTAAGAAATTATAACGTTTAATCATCTTCTCACATTAATCTTTTCACTTCTGCCTAGTTGCCTAATTTTTTAAATAGATACAATACTAATTTATACCCGTAGCTTATCTCTTAAATAATATTTGTATTCTTTGTATAAATTTCTCTTAAATATTTACGAGGATATGGGAGCGGTGTTCATTCCATATAAACGTATCCCCTGTTTCCACCCTAGATAATAGGAATATATATATATATATATATATATATATATATATATATATATAAATAATATATATCCACCGCCGCCATACCCGTACGTTTCATAAATTAATTATTGTGGAAACTAGGAGCCTTTGAAAAGGAAAAAAAAAAATGCTCGATTTTCGCTGTCATCTTCAGACGTTTGTCAAACAGATTTAATAAATAGAAAATAAAACAAGCAAAACGTAGAGATATAGCCAAATTCTTTCTTAATTTATAGCTGAAAGAAAAAATTAATACCGGTTCAGTTTTGTTTGAGGAAACAGGGTATTACGAAGTGATGTTTTCGTCTATTTTGCATAAGTAAAACCAGCTAGAACGGGAATTTATCCTTTCGTGTTTTATAACTCTTTGAAATACCTACTTTTCAAATTTGTTGCTGACCGCATATCCCCTTAATAGTTTTAGACGAAGTATTCCAAGGGACGGAATTTTTTATTTCATGTAAACATAAAAACCTAGGTCAGAGAGCGACGTAGGTACATATAAAGAGACAAAAAGGAAAGACGTTTGTATTTAGAAAATATAAGGATATCTGCACAATGTTTAACAAAAATATAACCTTAGATAAATTAAGTTAAATTCCGTGCCAAATTGCGGGCCAGATTGCGTCAAAAGTATTTTTAAAGTTTTTTTTTTACTCTTCCATAAATAAAACGCCTATTTGTTAAAAAAAATATATCATTTACGACAAGAATTTTTATTCATATTATTATTATTAAACGTTTAAGTTAAAAAAACATGGTTAGGGATTTAGTAATAAATATTGTGATTCTTCTTCTATGAAATTTCTGATATTCAACCTTTTATCGTCCCCAAACTTCATAGCTGTAGTAATAGCCGTATCCTCTGGCAGATTGAAACCGGGCAGTTACGTTATTCTGTCCGATACCTCCAGACAAAATCCATACAGCGGCAAACTGGGTAGCGCCAACTTCGATGACTCGAATCGCCGTAATCCTATTTGTGTAGTTACCGCGGTAGGCAATATCTTGGTACTGGATAGTGTTGACTCTCGGTGGCTGGTATACGTATGTACTGAAATTAGAAAGAAAAACAATAAAATTCTCATAGACAATGAGCTATGTAAGCAATTGGAAAGTTTGCAGCTAAACTGGTAGCATTGATCCATACACAATTGACATGCACATAATCAAATATTTCGGAATAGGGATGTTCATGTATATACAATATCGATATTTTTGTCGATACGATAAATCGCATTAATAAAGATAAATAAAGATAATCATGGATATCATATTTTTTATTTCTTTCTCGGTCTCTGGTATATGTTCCTTACAAAATAAATTTCACTTGTGACTCGTGTACTCTATACACGTGACATTTTTGTAGTATTCTGGAATTATACCAATAAATAAAAAATAAATTCAGACTTCCAATTATGAGTAAAATAGAAATAGTTAACAAAAAATTTTGTTCGATAAATTATATATCGGATAAAATGTATGGATATAAGATTATTCGAGTTGTGAGTATAGTGTATCGATATTTTACTAAATAATGATTAATCTAGAACACCACTTTTACGAACTTTTTGGCGGGATTTAGTCTCTTATGTAGTAGGTAAAGTTTTTATTTACGATTTTGACTATTCGATTCGAAGGACTGTTCGATTAAATATCGGTCGATAGTAATGTTTATTAAATTTAGTTTAAATATAAGTGTAATTGTAACTCTGAATTAATTAATATCAATTTGAATTAGGGTTTTACGCCTCTCGGGAGCAGCCCACATAATTCACACACGGTTGACATCTGTACTAATAAATAAAATTGAAGCGCCGACTGTTTCTAAAAAAATATGTATAATGAAAGAGAACAGAAGCATATCGAGATGTAGAATCAATCAAAGAAAATAATTTTTTGTTGTCGTTAACATATAAAATTGAAGTCTCTGTGTATAATATGAAAATAATATTTTTTTAGTAAAACACGGGTGAAACCGCTGGAATACAGCTAGTTTATAATAAAAAAGAAAATATTTCTTATACAAGATTGTATTTTATTTGTCGTTTTACAAAATAATAATAAACAAAAATACACAATTAAAAGGCAATCACAGGAACAAGCAACATTATTTATGATATCTATCACCTTTATCAAGGCATTGCATCGTAATGTTAACATGTCCGTTGGCCTCAATCGCTTTTCAGCCTTATAAACATCATGGCATAAGAATCAAAGTTGCACTTCATTGTTACATCTTTATCATTTATCTATTATTTGTTTTGAATTATATTATCGGATATCGTTCTGTTTTATTAACATCTTGTATAGTTTACATTATGTTTTATATAATATTTCGTCCGTTAATAATTCATTTAAGTATATTAAGCTCAAATAAAACTGTTTGAATGCTTCAAAATTATTTATTTAAATATATATCTTGGTAATCAATGGCTAAATAAGGATACAAAAATCAAAATAAAAAAATCTTTATTCAATTTAGGCCCTAAGAAGGCGCTTATAAACGTCTAAAACCACCACCGGTTCGGAAAACAACCCAGTCGAGAAGAGCCGGCAACAAACTCGATCTGGTTCTTTTTTTTATAAATATAATACATATCTTTTTTTTTATATAAAAAAAAAAACTATACATATCGTAGTCTTAACTAATGTTAGCGGAAGCACAGAGATGTGGGTTAATTCCAGACATCACTATCGTTCACATAATGATCCATCCTGTAATAACCTTTTGAGTTTAAGACTTGCTTGACATAATACTTGAACTTATTGTCAGACTTATACTCGAGCTGTTTCCTTTGTATCGTTCTTTTGGATCATAATGTATTCCACTAAAGCCGTATTTTCTTCTTCTTTTTCTAGCTATCTAATGATGTTGACCGGAAGGGCCTTTACAGCTTTGTGGGCGAGTGCTAAAGGCGTTCAGCCGCAAAAAGGTGACTAGCACAAGGGTTACCAAAGTGGTACGAACGTCGGCTTGGCCGTTACCTGAGTGTAAAATATTCCGCGAAATTTTGTACCTAGCTAAGCCCTACACTTTTTATTTAATCATTAAAAAAAGGTTCCTAACAGTACCTATGTACCTGCGTGTTATGTGCAGGAGTGTGTGTGCGGTGTTGTGCGTATAATGTTTAATGAATGTTCAGTGTTACTGAATCGCGCTGGCGGCGTCAAGTGCCTCCCAAGTTGGGGAGTGAAGCATATCTGGGGTTGCCACCTGCGGTTACGCGGGCGTGTTTTTAACTATGAGCTTTATTGTTCGAAAAAAAAAACAGATCGTGTTTCTTGCCAGCTCTTCTCGACTGGGCTTGTTTTCCGAACCGGTGGTAGTTTTTTGAAGTACATAAGCGACTTTTTTATGGACCCGAATTAAATAAAGATTTTTTTATTTTGATCCAATCTGTGGATCACACTACACTTGCGAAAACCTTATATTCACACGTAACTAGTTTCCAGTTTTCTCTGTTATACTTATTTTTAATGTTATTCATTCTAGTTTTTTCACACTGTCTGTTCTTAGAGATTCGTAACGAAAGGTCTTATAAGTTTTCCTTTAAAGCCTATTTACTTTTAATGATACTCTAAATTTAACGTATATTAATACTCTACGTAAATATATTCGTGAATGGTCTTACTAAAATGAGATCTTATCACCTGTCGCTTGTAAGATAAACTAAACTAGTTGTAGGAAATGAGATGACAATAGGTATGCATGACGTGAATATTGCGATAACTTTACAGCGAGTTCTAACGCGATTTTTGATAAAATTAACTCGTTTTACAGAAACATCGAGAACATAAATAAAAAAAAATCCTCTTAAAAAGTCTTATTAAGAGTTGCTTTAAAGATATAATATAGTTAAGTAAGGCTATAATTGGTAAACTTATAACATAGTGATAATTAATATAGACGAAATTTTTTTTGTGTTAATTCAGTTTGTACGAAGTAAAAATTGTTGTTTGAAGTGAAAGCCAGGTGAAACGAAAAAGCGACATTAAAAAGAAACAAAAACATCGATAAGATGTAACGTGCGAGAGAAATAAATAGAACATTTCGAAATAGATTCCGTTCTATGGATCATATACGTATGTAGATGAGATTTTAAACGGGATTTGTGGTAATAAAGATACCTGTATAAAAGTCTATCTCCAGCTACGACATATCCTATGTTCAGGTTGGCCCTGGTACTCGGAGCTCGGACCACGGACGAGCTGACCGCCGCTACGATCACTAACAGCAATAGTAACTGTTTCATCTGTAACATATATGTGCATGTATAGGACTAGTTATAGAAATACTTTTTTTTACACAGTATAGGCTCAGTGCTTTGACCACAATTTCACCTGACACACTAAGCCCAGAGATATTGGTTGTCAAGTGATGAAACCGGAACGATATTTAGTTACGATTTAGTTATTGAGTTACGATATTAACTTATAATAAAATAATATAAAGCCAATGTAATAATTAACGCCCGTGACTAATCGAATACGTTTATCGAACAAATAATAATGGCGTAGCAATCTTTGTTATTAGTCCTGATTGACCATTTCACATAATTATTTGTCCTTGGCTCTTTCAAAAATGCGTATGGGTTGGTAACCTTTAAAAAATTGTTGGGCCAAACTTTAGGCTGTCATTATAATCGTGAAGTGAGTAGTGTCTACCGGAATTTTATTCCTACTCAAGTGAAGTCTGGAATCCTAGCATTATCTATTTGTCTGTCTGTCTGTTAGTTGCCCTATATCTTTTTCTTCTATCTTACATCAGTAGTGAATTATACATAGCAAATCATTGTATTTACATTGCAAAGAATATCAAAACACTCTTTAATGTTGTAAAATATTGGTAACAGATCTTATGACGCCTTCAGCTATGAAAATCTAAACGAAGTCCAGAGAACCTACATTTAATCAAGATAAAACGCGTAGACGAAGTTGCGGTCGCCCGCTAGTTAAATAATACATTCGTAAATAATGGTTTACACATCAACAAGGTCATATTCGTTATTCTTTTCTTCTCTGTTCACCAGTTTTATTATCTTTCTAGTAGCTATTGACGAGATTACCTGTTCATCTTACGATATCAGCCGAGATCATACGAGATCAGTGAGTAAATTTCGGAAACAATTTTCTCCTTCAATTTTCAATAATTCCCATTAGGCGAACACTAGTTCTTATAACGTCTAACTAAATAAGGTAATTAATTCATTGAATATATTATTTAAAGTATACACATCTATAATACATAAATAGGCAAAAGGTTCAGTTTTCTCCTCGATTTATAAACCAATCGTTTTCTAATAATTTATAAGTCTTATTATGATTTATTGTAAAACCAAATTTCTAAATTAGCCATTACTTTTCTCATATTTTTAATAATAATTCTGCTTAATAAATTACTACCTCGTAACGATCACTAATGTTATTTAAAATCTACACACTTGGTTCCTTTGTGAAACACCAAATCAAAGAAAAATAGTTGAAATAAAAACATTTCATCTCTATACTTTTTGCATCTACAATGGTCAAACTCTTCACCGCTCGAAGTGCAAATAGTGTAAAATAAATAAATAAAATACCGAAAAATATTCTCCACTCACCGTTATTATTGAGTTATTATTCGGCACGAATCGAATACAGTTACCAAGTAAATGTGACAACGGTTTACATCTCGTTTACATCATTTATAGTCTGCTGCTGCCTTTCAGCATACAGTAAATACTGATAAGATTACATATTATCTCTGACTCACGGTATTAAAAAACATGGAGCTGTCACTTCTTAGTATTCTTTCTTAGAAAGTAAACTTATCATAACCATATAATCTCGGGTTAAGTTCGATTTACAAATCTATTTAATATGCAATTATCTTTTCATAAGAAAAATACAGGTGACTCTTTTATTTTTTTAATGGCGTTTTGGAGAATATAGTGATAAAGATAGAGAAAGGATGCATAATTATTTTGGGCATATGGAGAATATAAATGAAAGAAGATTGAAGAGACACATTTACAAGTGACTTGGCAGGCGAGTAAAAGTCGACTAAGGCGAACGTATCTTGATCAGATCAAAAACTTTCTACAAAAAGGTTAGGTCAAGACTACCCACAGGGGAGGTGGAGCGCCTGGCCACGGAAGGAGTGTCTCTAGTGATTAGGCGCATCGAGATGCTGGGGCTCAGGGCTGCGGTGGAGAAAACTGAGTCCCTGTTATTTCACGAGCCACTGCGCGGATCACCACCTGGTACCAGCATCTCGATGGGAGGGCACCGGGTCCGGGTGAAGGCCCAGATGATGTATCTGGGCCGGATCTTGGACGGGTAATGGCGGTTCGATGTCAAGTGGTACTTGCATAAGATCGCCATAAGGAAGCCGAAGGCGGACTGGTATCCAGGCAGATCCCCCAAGGAAGGGGACGGTAGGTAAAGTGGGTTTTAGTAGGTATTCCCGGGGCTTCACGCCGGGCGTGTTCCGCATACTTCCCTGGCATCTTTAATCTGGGAGTCTTACTTCCGCAAGGGATTTCCCTTGCGTAAAGGCATTTTAAATTATAAAAAAAAGTCAAGACTACCCGTAACTGAAGAGTGTGTATAAGAGCGTTCATGAAAGTAGAAGAAGTGAAAGACGTGTGTCAGGATCGCAAGGATGTAGACTCTGCTTACCTTAATGGAAAAGAGGCATGATGTTATGTATGTAGTATGTACACTTCGACACGACAGTGTACCTAAGAAATTGTGCCGTCGTGTCGTTATATACCCATTCGGTACACAAAGTTGACATACTTTAGAAAAGAGGTAATAATGCAATTAGAATCGTCGCTCAAAAGCTTCTCCTACGGCTGGAAGCAAGCTAGTTACAGAAAAACCGACATAACTTGGACACTAAGTAGTTCTGGATGTTAACGGAATGCGACGTGCCTTAACTTGTCACAAGTATGCGGTAGTCGCGATTCAGTTGAGTTGAAATGCTCTAATAAAATATATTATCTTTGTAATACCATGCATATTAGTATTTAATGTAACATTTTTAACGGGTGAAGTAAAAACTGAAAATTTATTTTTTTAAGTTTGTCACCAACAATCCCCCTGCAATATCTCCAACAAAAATTTAGTTGGATATAAGAATGCATAATGTTAAGTGTAGTTAAAAAGACATCGTAAAAATATTATTATTATTCTTTCTGATTTTTTCTAGAAGGTAAAAAAATCTTGTCAGGATATTTTTATTTACTGTTAACAAAAGGTGTGCAAAATAAATAATACAAAAGGTATTTGATTATATATATACATATATATAACAAGGTGAGGGTAAATAGGTATCTACTGACGTAATAAAGGATCAGAGTATTGGTTTATGTTTCAAGATGATATAACCTTAATCCTTAATCCTTTTTATTCGATATTTATACGGGTTTTATAAAAGATTTTTTTTTGGAAGGAGTACTCGGACAAGATCGTAAGCAGACACAAACAAGCCAGTAAACATCAGACACAATTTATTCCTTTATAGGGAATAGACAAAGTTACTAGACCAGACCATGCAGCCAAGTCTGGCGTTTAGAAGATTTTTTATATAAATCTCTAACTAAATGGCATCGTTTTGTTATAGCTTTCTTTTCAAGGAAGTGGTTGGGAGATCTCAGAATGCACGCTCCGTGATATTATTTTCAACACACTTCACTTGTAAAAAATAAATGAAACATCTTAAGTAAATCGGCGCCAATATTATATAATATAGAGTCGAAATCAAAAAACAAATGGCGAACCGACAATTATTTCGCTTTGCATTTTTATTTTGATCCTTAATGATTTCTCTTGGACTTTATACAATAATTTTGTAAAATGCACTTTTTAATTAAATCACGTAGTAGATTTATCTAATGATAAATATAATAGCTTAATCTTGTTTACTGATAAAAAATCGGTTCATTCTTTTCTGACTGATGGTTTCGCCAGCACAATGTCTGTATAGAACATATCAAGTTGACGTGAGCCGTGCGCGACCTTTTCTATACTAAAAGCGCCCTGGCGTTTTTAGCCGCCCGATTTGTGGCGAAACCCTAGCACTATTGACCTGTAGGACTTTGACGGTTACACTGTGCTGTGTGAGCGCTTAAAGCACTCAGCCGAAAAATGGTAGCTAGCCCAATCACTTCATCGAATGCTATATACAGGTTAATATAACTGTAAGAAAAGCGTCAACATAAATCTTTTCAATGTACTCGTATACAATACTAGTTGTGACCGTGGCTTATTTCGTAAATAAAATTTATTTGCTTTGTATTAATGTAATTTAAATATGAAATAGTTTAGACGAAGTATTCCAAGATTTTTTTTGCTTATTGTAACAACAGATTTTTTTTTGCTTATTGTAACAAAGTAAATAAAACCGAGGTCAGAGAATAAATAATTCGGTTCCCCAATTTTACAATACTTACATACACAGAGACAAAAAGGAGAGACGTTTGAACTTATAAGATGTAAGGATATCTGCGTTATTCCAAAGAGCTTATCCGGACATTCACTCCGCGCAAATCTGAAGATGGCCCGATGCTCAGTAGGAATTAACTACAAGTATTAGTGAGAGCACTAACTAGGTACTGTTGTTTGACCAAACACATTCACAACATTGGTGTCCAGAACACAAGAGAGTGTAGATCCCGTCAAATTACAGACGAAACCCCAAAGCACATATTGTGCGAATGTGATCCAATAATACCCACGCGTAACAGAATTCTGGGTAAGCATGCGTTGCTCCCAGAAAAGGTACAGACACTGTGCCAAAAAGATCCTACAGTATGTCCAGGTTGTCTAGGCAGTCAAAATATGGGCGATCACAGTAGATCTAAGTAGGTCGCAGGGACTGTTTTAGCCTGCACAGCTCTTTTTCGAATAATACCTAAAGAGAGAAATGTATATCTATCTATTGAGGCTTTATAGTCATGGTACATGTAGGGATGACGATGGCAAGTGTCGATAATATGATCTACTAATACCTACACGCAACCGAATTCTGGGTTATCATGTATTGCTCCCGGAGGAAATACAGATGCTCTCTGCCAAAAAGATTACACAGTATATTCAGACTGTAGGTGTAGGTAGTGAGCTTTAATAATGGGCGATCACAATAGATCTGTTTAGATCGCAGCGATACAGGTCTGTTCTAGCCTGCATAGCCAGAATAATAATAAGGATATCTGCATAATGCTTTACGTACCTATGACCTCAGAGAAATTGCGTTAAACTTTGTGCCGATTATTATTTCCAGTTTTACATAACGACGAATGCCGTATAGTACCGTGTAAGAATAGTAACCTCTCATCTCTTCCCGTGGATGTCTTGTCTTATAAGGCGACTAAGGGATACACCAGGGGATGGGCAGCAACATCCTCTGAGTACCACCAACACCTACTGCGATCGTCAAACCGCCTGCCAAGCGTGCCGATTACGGCAATCCCCCCCCCCCCCCCCATTCACACTTCTCATCTCCCGTTTCCCACTCCCCGACCCTAATTATTTAGGGGAGACCTGTGTTCAGTAGTAGACGTCTTTCGGTTCAATGGATGGATGACGACTTGTAGATTGCATCAAAAGTAATTTAACGTTTTTCTTTTGGATTTTTCATAAACAAAACACTTTATATTGCATTATTCCAAATCGTTTTATTATTTTGACAAAAAATTTAATTCATGTTAATAATATATTGAACATCTAAACTTTTTTAAAGGTATATAAAATATTACGTGAAAACTTTGGTCTATGGAACTTCGGGTACTTTATCGCCCCCAAATTTCATATCTGTAGTTATAACCATATCCTCTGGCCGATTGGAACCGTACAGTTACGTTATTCTGTCCGATACCTCCAGAGAGTATCCATGCAGAGGCAAACTGGGTAGCGCCAACTTCGATAGCTCGGATTGCAGTGATCCTAGTTCTGTAGTTTCCGCGGTAGACAACATCTTGGTACTGGATAGTGTTGACCCTCGGTGGCTGATATACGTTTCTACTGTAATTAGAAGAAAAAAAACAATGCAGTTCAATTACCTATAAGAAAGTGATTCGTATACAACTGATATATAGGTAATAAAATATTTCGGAGTGGCCATGTTCATGTAGGTACATAAGATATTAATATTTTTGTCTATACGATAAATCGCAACGTTCTATCGATACTATGCGATTTATCGAATAAATTTATCTATATTTTTTATACATCGTATGTGATTTATATTCAACTAGCCAATATTAAAAATATTTTTAAACAGTTTATTACGACTAGATATGTCAAGGTTACCATATTTTTTATTTCTTTGTCGGTCTTATATCTTACAAAATAATTTTCACTTCTGACACGTGTACACTAAACACGTGCTCTTTTTTAATTCCACATAGTAATCCGGGAATTATACTAATGAATAAAAAATAAATTCAGAACTTCAGTTATTATGTATTACACATGTGTGATTTTAAACGGGATTTGTGGTAATGCAGATAGATACCTGCTTAAAAGTCTATCTCCGTTTACGACATTTCCAATGATCAGACTGGCCCTGGTGCTCGGAGCTCTGACCACGGACGCGCTGACGGCAGCAACGATCACTAGCATCAACAATAGCTGCTTCATCTGTAATATAATGACATTTATAGCGTTAAAATATAGTTTCGAGAATTTACTTTACACACACAAGTCCCTTCCGGCAATTGCCCAGTACGTACTCCGATCATAAACTGGGAAGGATCCTGTACCCGCCGCCAGAGCGATACAGTTTTATCTCATGCATTAACATAACTCACATTACCTCGCTACTTTGATATACCCTTAACTACCGTAGGTCTAGCGTGGGGTAAATTCCGCAGAATTTACGTCTCAGATAGCCTAAGCCCAAGGTCCGCACCGTTTAAATGTCCTTATGTTAGCAACCATTTTCGCAGTTGCGCGCTTTAAGTTCTAATCCCATAAGTTCGATGAAGCTTTCAAAGCTCTTCTAGTCAACAAGTCAGTTCGAAAAAGAAAGAGCATCCTCTTTGGATTAGCTTTCAAGCCATTGCTCTCCCTATGCCATTGAATATTTAGAAATTAAAACAGCTTTTAATTTTTAGCATCAAAACAATTTACAAAATGACCTCTCAAAGAATCCTATGCGCTCGAGTATCTTATAGAATCGGGTTGTTATTATATAAAATTAGTATAGATATTTCCTTTGATTATATTGTTGTTTCTTACTTCGAGGTTTCAAGTTACATAATTGACTTTTACGGCATGTAGAAAGGACATACTAACTTTGAACAATGATCGAATAGATAGGAATAGAACTATGTAATTACGTGTGAAATTGAATAATATTTATTATCTTTGTCTCTGTCTACGCCCTGTATTAATAACAAAAATAGACTAATTAGTCATTATGTAAATAAATAATATTAATAAGTAATAGAATATCGCTGGATGCGGGTGGTGAAGGACCGGTCGTCGTGGAGATCTTTGGGCGAGACCTATGTCCAGCAGTGGACGTCTTTGAAAGGATGGATGGATGGATGGAATAGAATACTGGTTTAAAATAATTCTACGCTACAACAGCAATAACGTGATAAATAAAATAAAATGATCTTTATTTAAATGTTTTTTTTTCAACTAATAAATAAGTTTGAATTGTCTGTTTGTACTATCATAATAACAACTTTTTCTAATTTGCTTATCTATACCAAAAATATAATTATTATAATTTTTGTCTATCTGTGTGTTTGTTCCAGCTAATACCTAGAAGTGCTGGAGCAGTTTTGACGATTTAACTTCAAAGCTTTCACTTCACTAGTAGACACCAATCTGTTTATAAACCAAAGGAAAAAATTAACTGTTTCATCCTTGCCTTTATTTATATGTAGCCTAGTGTGTGCCTGCGTTTCAATAATCATTGGAAAATAATGTTTTGATGGTCCATTGAATCGTATTTTTTTCAGAATTGCATAAGACTTAGTTTTTATACAAAACCCTAAATACTTTCCAAAAAACATTTTGGTACAAAGAGAAAGCAAAGATATTGGTCATAAATTCAAGCACTTGCCAATAAAATTAACCATTGAATCCATTTTTTTCACAATTTATTAAATATTTTAACAGACGGGTACAATAGTGTAAAAATTATTTTTTTAGTCTAGGTACCGTATATACATTAATATGTATTTAGTAAAAAATGTTGTTATTTTGGTATTACAGACACTTTAATATACATATTGTGAAAAATAATTTAAATTTTAAAATCATTTAACTCTACACTTTTTCGGACATCTACACATTTTCAATCTACTTACAACTTGAAGGTTGATTGGGAGAAAATAAGGCATTAGACATTAAGTCCGCCATTGTGCCCACGTATGTGTATAAAGTGTAAAATAAATAAACAAAATACCAAATAATATTCTCCACTCACCGTTATTGTTGAGTAATTATCGGGTGCGAATCGAAACACAGTTGCCAAGTAAATGTGACAACGGTCTACATCTCTTGGGCATTATTTATAGTTTGCTGCCTTTCAGCATACAGTACCTACTGATAAAATTACATATTATTATCTGTGATTAACTTTATTAAAAACATGCAGCTCGTTACTTCTTAGTATTCTTTCCTAGAAAGTATACTTATCATAGCTATACAATCGGATTAAGTTCGATTATTTAAAGACCCCAATTAATACGCTATTATCTTTTCGCAAGAAATAGACAAGACACAGGGAGTGACTCGTCTGTTTTGTCTTTTTTTTACGTACTAAACAAGATAAGATAGTTATCTTGACATCTATCTATTTGTTAACGTTCTATGTTGGGAATTTCCAAAAATATTATTTAAGTGTCATTATATTGTTTGGAGTTGCACAATCGAAGGGCTATTTCACTTATTATTCATTATTAGTGCATATCGTGCACTTATATTTTAAGTCTACCAGCGTTCCACAGTGCCTGAAGACTCGTCTCTACAATCAATATGTCATGCCCACCATACGCGGTGCCGAGATATGCACGCACAATGATGAGGCTGTTCACAAAATACAAGTGGCACAGAGATCCATGGAGCGTGTCATGCTTGATTATTAGATTACAAAGTCGAGTGAGAAATGTCGCACTAAGGTCCGCAACCTTGGTAAGATAATCATGAAACCGAATTGGGGTTGGGCATTCAATATTGCTAGACGAGTGGTGGTAGGTGGACTAAATCGTTGACAAAATGGTGGCTACGTGGCTATAAAAGGGGAATCGGGTGGTCACCAGCTCTTTGGGTGGACAATATAGTAAAAACCACGGGTCAAACCTGGATAAGGTTAGCTCAGAACCAAATCGAGTAGCATACAAGAAGAGATGCTTATGCTCAACAGTGGGCGATGATCAGCTGATGAAGATGATGATAAATATCATGTACATTTGTACCTTCTAGTAAAACCTGTATTATTATAAGAAACCGTTCCTAACCGTCGAAGTGACAACACAGTCCGCTCCTAACCATTGTAGCGACACCACAGTTCGCTTCTTTAACTCAACTCCACAGCACGCTATCGACCATTACCATCTGACCATTGTAGCCTTTTGTAACCATTGTAATCTATTTAACCATTGTAAACCATTTACGAACCAAAACAATTTATCTGTCCATAAGTAACCGTAGAGGTTATTTTCATTGGCGATATTAGTTTTTTTAAATATATATAATATCAATGTTCGAGGGAATTTATCCTTTTCCGCAAAGTATCCCCTTCATCAAACGAATATCAATGTATTACAAAAATTTTCAAATTCCTTGAATAGCAATTCCAAGTACTCTATTAATATCATAAAAGTAGTAGATATGTCAGATGGTACATTGCCACTACCAATAAAAAAAAAATGCAAAGGTTGAATGGAATAGTCCACTAGAATGGTGGAAATACCATTATCACGTTTATCGACTTTGGTATAAGAACTTGGTTTACTATATATAAAAAAACTGCAATATAGTCGCAACATCATCATTATTATTATTCCACCTCCCAGTCCTAAGCCAGGAGATGTACGAAGGGTTGGAGCAATCGACTGATAAACAACAACTGTTTTATCAACGATGTTTAAACTAGTTGAAAATTAGACTGTTTCTAAACTAGTTTACCGTCGATGATAAACTGTCTCGTTTCGTCGACGTCAATAATGTTAACGGCCCACCTCTACTTCAAAGCAAAATCTTTATACTTTTATTTCGTTTGCATTTACAACTTGGGGATTATAGGGAATATTGAATAACTTTGCAGGTATCCGAACCGACCTTAATTACTAAAATGTTTTATAAATAACGAAGAAATTCAAATAACCATGTCATTCAAATAAAGGTGCTCAATCGCAACAACATATTTTAAAGATATTCCATGCCATAATGACATACCAGCGACCATAATGCACTCCATCGAAATAAATTTTGTTAACTATGTATGAAAACTTAATAATACTTTGTGTATAAAATATAATTATTACAAAAAATTATGTTGTAACAAGTTTTCTGCAATGGCGGGTCACTATTATTTTATTCTAAAATTTTGTTTTAAAACTCAATTTCAAATTTAAATAACGAACGACATAGTTTAAAATTGCTTCCTATTCAACGCCCCGCGGTGACAATAGCGCAGTGAGGCATTTCCTGCCAACTTTAAAATGGAAACAAAAAAATTTTTTTTAGGAAACGTGAGGTTTTTTTTACATTCGCATTTCTATAATTTTAATGGTGTGTGTTTCATACCTTCTTTATTCGAATAAAGAGAAAATTATTTTTTTCAGGCCGTATCCGATGAAATGCTGGTGGAATTGAAAGCGTGTTTCATGGAAGCTTACGATGACAATCAGGATGGAAAAATCGATATCAGAGAGGTAAAAGTATTTATTCATTTGAAAACGTAATTTATTTACAAATTATTCTCATCAAGAACATATGTATATCAATTTCGAACACTTTAGTAGGTAATAATAATAAAGGTAAATTATTGTCAATCGATATTCGTTTAAACAGATTTTGACTGTAGCTTCAATACCTAATATAATTATTTGCTAGCACACTACAACTAGGAATATCATTTATATTCTGTAATCAATCTTTATAGTTGATAGGTTCTCGTTTGTCGTGACATGGACATGTTATGAGAAGAGAGGAAGCACATGTGGGTAAAATAGTAATGAATATGAATGTGGTAGGATGGAAAAGTAGAGGAAGGCCAAAGAAAGTGTGGATGGAGTGTGTAAGAAATGATATGAAAGAAAAAGGAGTGAATGAAGAGATGACGGCTGATAGGGACGTATGGAAGAAGAAAACATACTGCGCCGACTCCAAGTGAGTTGGGAAAAGGCAGGAGAACGATGAATCAATCTAATCTAATTTAGTACGTTAAAATTTTCGAACATTTTTTTTCGGGCATTTAGGGGATAATATTTTATATGTGGCAACACAAAATAGAAATCTGCCATCATATATACCATTCCTTTTCGTCAGAGATAAATAATAAAACATTCCATGTCGCTGACAGCAAGTTGACAGCTAATGTCACATTCCATTAGTAACGCGAATCTATAAGTTTTTTCCCTACCGTGAATTGCTCAACGACGCTAAAGAAGTTTACACTTCAAAAATGCTTTGAGCATCATCGTTTCACTAGTGTCTCTAAAGTGCAGGATTTTTACATTTTTTTTACAGCTGGCACAACTATTGCCGATGGAAGAGAACTTTCTACTACTTTTTAGGTTCGACAATCCGCTGGAATCGAGCGTCGAATTTATGAAGGTAAGTCTACAGTACGATACCAGTTAATGGTATCAATACACAACGGGTGGGTAGAGACGCCAGCGCAATTTTACTATAGATGAGGTAGAACTACACGGGGACTGGTAGAATAGCTTTGAAAATAACATCAGTTCCAGAAATACAGAATTGTGAAAAAGACGCTCAAAACCTCATTAATGCAAAAGATAACTTTCTGATGAAATGTTTTCTATTAAAATAATAATGTTAATTAAATTGAGCTTTAAAAATATCTGTATTTAGAATAACTGCTTTAGTTAATTTTTCTTATTTATCGGGGTCCCTAATATCAATAAAGAAATCAAAATGGTCAAGAAAAAGTTGGGAACGACTGGTTCAAAATATGTCAAATCTCCAATGCTATAAACAATTTCAAAATTTGCAAGTCGAGTAGAATATCTTGCACAATGAATATATTATAGCCATAATCTATATTATGTATATATGTATGTATGCATATATGTTTAACTATTCAAACATAATAATATCCTTGTTCTTTACGATAAATAAATAACAGTAATGATAATAGTTCTAAGAAATATATCTTCACTGGAAACGATAAAGCCCGATAAAAGTTTATCCAACTAACTCTTTTTTTAATATAAAATTATTTACACAGATTTGGCGAGAATACGACACTGATGGCAGTGGGTACATCGAAGCCGATGAATTGAAGGTATTATATTTGATGTATCGTATCGAGTTCGCTGGAGGAATTAAATGGTATTGTGGCCTCGTGTTTGGGAGGATTTCGCCTAGCTTGGCAACACTACCCTTCTTCTTTTTTCCTATCCCGTTCTTTTGTCCACGTAACATCATAGCTTATAGAAGAAATCTCAATTTTAATCTCACAACCACGTCGACACTGGGAGAGAGAGGCCGAATTCCAGGTACTGTGCATTTTGTTACATCACCGAAATCGGCTAAATATTTATTCCAACCAACTGGATTACATTACCAGGATGGCTTAGTTGATAGTGCGGTCGGATTCCGTGTCAGTGGACGCGGATTCGAGCCCATGTATCCTACTCTAAAATCAGCCTGAGCTTTCGGTGAAGAAAAAACATCGTGAGGAAACCATAGCATGGTGGTAGGACATTTTTTAATAATGCCCACCTGGGTAACCACCACCCTTAAGTTTGAAAATCTGTATCCAAATACCAATGGTGTGTTCGGCAGTATCACTTGAGAATCAGTGCCTCTAGACTTAGTGCGTTTACTATGCTGGAGTACATAGTCACTTGACATCAATAAGATTGTTTTCAGAACACTAAAAAAAATACAGTGTAAAAAATTAAGAAAATTCGTAGCTACTCAAAATCAAAAACATCTTTATTCAATTTAGACCCTAAGAAGGCGCTTATGAACGTCTAAAACACTACCAACGGTTCGGAAAACAACCCAGCCGAGAAGAGCCGGCAAGAAACTCGATCTGGTTCTTTTTTTTTAATAAGTATAATACATTTCATTTTTTTTCATATAAAATACTATGCAAATCATAGTCTAATGTTAGCGGAAGCACAGAGATGTGGGTTAATTCCAGACATCACTATCGTTCACGTAATGATCCGCTCTGTAATAACCTTTTGAGATTAAAACTTGCTTGACATAATACTTGAACTTATTGTCAGGTAAATCGGTAATGTTACTTGGGATCTTATTGTAAAACCGAATACTATTACCTATAAAGCTTTTATTAGACTTACTTAGCCTAAAGCGTGGGACTGGATGGACAAGCCGGTTGGACATGATATACCTACATGTGTGAGATAAGATGTTTCGATAAAAACTTACAGCTATATATGAAAAAACAAAATTGATTCGTGTATTTTATTTCTGATTGCATTTCAATCAAAATCCTCTTTTTTGGATACTTATTTTTCTTGATGTACTTAGTATTGAGACATAGAAGCTGCAACTCCTTTGCGGAAAATGTAATATATTATTTATTTATTTATTATGATTATGATACAAATCAAGACTTTTAAATTTATTTTACAATAAACGGAGATGACTTTATCGACATTTATTCCTATGAATACACAGTCTACAATATTATACGTACGAGTCATAGCGGCTAATTGACAAATGAAACTAACGGAGCTGTGTTTGATCTTTCTCTTACAAAGAATGTACGTATAGATAGAAAAAATATTTGTAGCACTACTTTGAAATAGTTTTGACATGTTTTATGATTTAAATGTACTTTAAAAAAGCAAAAATCCAAAACGATTGACAAAATATTTTGACTACGTCACAGCTAGTAATGCCAACATACTAAAATGAGACTTCAGAGGTAAAACACATCACATAACATTCCTGTATCATGTTGTTGACAGCGGCTGTCACATAGCATTGGTGACGCAAATCTATAAGTTTTTCTCCTGTCGAAATTCGCTCAACGCCGCTACAGAAGTATTCACTTCAAAAAACGAAAATTAACAAGTTAATATTCCTTACGTAATCAGAGCCCCACATCCACAATATCATCAAAAATAAACAAAGCGTAGATAATTAAAGCTTACGTAATTGTTGAACGGCCCGATTTTTATCATGCGGACAAATAGAACGCTAAGTTTTGGAGAGCATGCGATCTGAGGTGTCAACGGGGTTTTGGTGACAAATATATTTGAATGCGATCAGGAGATTAGTATAAAATGAATTCTAGCCATACATTATTATTAATTATTATATATATTTAATTAAGGACTTGAGTTTACCAAGAACATGTCAGTCCCATCATAAACTAAACTTAAAGTTAACAATCTATAACTTAATGAAACCCCGCAAAACATTAGTTTCAACGCAGGTAAAGTCAAAATTTCATGAAAGGTTCCTAAATTTAACAGGTTAAGATTAGTATAATGTTTCATTCAATTTTGTTACGGCCACATTCCAAAAACAAGTGGTTGTACATCTTTAGCAATTGCTTGTTGATAAGCATATGTTCAGAACGTTCTCTGAGAGCCGTAACAATGAGGGGGTTACCTACTGAAATAACTATTATCAAACCAAGGTATGCAAGGCGACTGTTTTTTTCGATGTTTTATACCAAATTAATTTGAAATTTAATTCTAGAATAGTTGAGAGTTTATTTCTTTCTAGAAACTTTCTCCGTGACCTATTGAAGGAGGCGAAGAAGATCAACGACGTATCAGAAGATAAACTCATCGAATACACAGACACAATGGTAGGCTTAAAATAATTACACTCTTGAGAGAGAAATAAACAAGATGATCTAAACTCAAATTATTAATACGTGATCTTAAACAATATCTGTTCAAATTGTTATTATTGTCATTATAAAATCTAAGTACTAGGTTATACAGTTTTGAGACCTAACGAGATCCATTTTGATTATTTTAAACTGCTGTACCTTACCGGCATCTTTGCCTTGTATCTCCTTCGAGAACAGCACATGCTTGCCCCAGATATGATTGCGTTTAAATTATTTATTGTCGCAAAATCTAATCTCTTTTGTGCTCTAGACCCTCGCATGTTGTTCACGTATTTATTCAGACAAGAGTGTCTATTGAATGCTCTTAATAATAATTGTAGCTGAATTCTACTGAGAATCTAGACGTCTGTAGCTTTTTGCTGATTAATTGCCTTGATGTGCTCTTCCGAAGAAATCTATAAAGGCAGTTTGTTCCAGAAATCTATAGTTTAATGACTGTTTTGGTCTCCGGCCACCAATTGAGCTAAACTTTTAGGGATGTCATAAAATGATTCAGTGTACGATTTTTGTAAGTGAAAGCCCTTTAACTACCTTTAAATCTAATTTCCAGTTGCAAGTATTCGATGCGAACAAAGATGGAAGACTGCAACTGTCTGAAATGGCAAAGTGAGTATTGTTTAATCAATAGTGCGTATTCTTTTATAAATTTTTACTTATACACTTCATTTTTTTGCCCTCTCTCTAATTATGTAAAGTATCATAAAATTATAAAGGATTATATTAATAAACTAGCTGACGCCCGCGTTTCATATACTCTTCACCGCGTACCTAAAAATAAACTAATTAAGAAAAATGAGACTCTTTTGTTTTTATTATCGGAAAAAATGTACTTAAGAATAAATTAAATAAAAATGTATGGATGTATGTAATCCAAAAAAATAATAGAATAGCGTATAACTTTTTACGAGAAATTACCCCATACCGATATGTTCAGTAGTTTTGAGGAAATGGTGCGTCAAATTAACCCCATTTTCCTTATATAAATATATATTATAGATATACATATATAGAAGAGAGATAATAATACCTATTGTATTAATAAATATAAAATACTTAAGTATACATAAGTGCCTTAACACTTGCGTCTATCGGGTTGATGCCTATTGATAATCTATATCTACACTAATTATAAATTTGTAGACTTTGGCTTTAGATTTTTATTTTTATTTTATATCATTTGTATATTGAAGCCGTTCGAATCTGACATTAAAAATTGTCTGTTTGTATATGTTTAGATTGAACTCTTAACCAGGTTGACCGATTTTTATAAATCTTTGTGTGCATGAAGTATATGTGAAGAGGACATGCGGTCGGCGACAGATTTGAAAAAAGTAGATTATTCAGAAAACTATTGCTATCGCGTTGCGCCCTAAAAAAGACTTATAAAACACGAAAGGGACAACTACAATTCGGTCTGATTTGACCGTATGCAAAATAGACAAAAACATCACTTCGTAGTACCCTGTTTTCCTCCTCCAAAACTGAACCGGTATTTATTTTTTTTTGAAGTTATAGAATAAGAAAAATTTATTAATTACATTTGTTTAGCGTACGACTGAAAATAACTATAAAATGCTAGCATTTTTTTTTCATTTTCAAAGTCTCCTAATTTGTAAAATAACTAATTTATGGAAAAAGTCAAAACGTACGGTGGTAGATATATATTATTTGGTCTAAAAATATTTACTATAATGCTATTGTCCAGGAAGGAAACAGGGGACTACGTTTGTATGAAATAAATGCCGATCGCATATCCTCGTTTGATAGGCTCTAAAACTCAAACCGGGCTTGATCGATTAGAATGAAATTTGGTATACGGGATCATGTGTCTTTCTATAAATGATAGGCTGTGACAAAAACAAGACAAAACCAGGACATCCTACATTTATTTAAAATAAGATAAATCGATAGTCAGAAGAGGATTTGTTAAAATACGATACCAAAATAAATGTTTTTTTTTTAATATATCTATTTACTTACCTAAATAATACTATATTATTCCTTACAAAAAATAGTAGTTAATAATACTAGTAACCATGTTTTTACATTTAATTGTAAGATATTTCACAATACATTGAGTTTTCCCACTTCTCTAAACCGCTTTACCACATAATAAGTAAGTACGTCATTCTATATTAAATCCACATGAAATCAGTATTTTTTACGTCGCAACATTTTATATTTAACATGTCACGTTGATTCAGTGTTGTCTACTGCACTGTAATTACAGTAGATTTATTGTAATTTTACTTAAATTATAGCGTTTACTGTTTCCTGTATTAGAAAAATACAGTACATGAAAACTACGGGATTAAAATATTAGTTAAAAGTGAAATATGCTTTGAGATATCTAAGACTTTACGCTCCGTTTAATACTTATATATTTATAACATATTTCGTTTCTATTAAAAGTTGTTTTATCTTAGTAAATACATGTCCAATATGAAAGGATTGCTTACAATGTACATATTTTAAATACAAATCCAAAGGATTCTTAGAAATAGATATTTTCTGTAAAATCACCGTGTTTACATATAAAATATACTGTATTTTTTGTTCGCATTTACTGCAATATTTTAATGTAAAAACTTGACTCCGACGTGGCAACACTGCGTTGACTCGAAAGTCTAATTCTTCATGTCGTTCTAAATCATTCATATTTTATACGTAAAAGGTCAGATTATTATAGAATATCCCATTTTAACATCGCAAAATCCGACCTACGGGGTTAATTTAATTAAGATATTTATTTTCGTAATTTGAACACTCGTTTATAAAATTTCGTGGAAAATTTTATACCTGAAAAATTGTATTGGTTAGGAAATTAAAAAGTTGCAATTGGAAACATCATGGAATGCTAATTTATGGTTGTTTTAAAATTATTTCATGGAATGTTGTATGTTTTTGACTACCTCATTATTTTAAGCTATATAACTATTGTTCGGGAACGGGTGTATTGATTTTGTTGAAATTTAGTATTTGAAGCGATGATGGTGCAGTGGGCCGTGCGGCCGGAATTCACGTCGATGGATACGGGTTCGAGCCTACCTACCTAACTCTAAAATCAGCTTGAACTTTCTGTGAAGGAAAACATCGTGAGGAAACCATAGGATGGTGGTAGGGCATTTTTTGTTAATGCTCGCCTGGGTACCACCCTCAAGTTTGAAAAACTGTCGCCAAATACCAATAGGTGTGTTCCGGCAGCATCACTTGAGCACCAGTACTTCTAGGCTTAGTGTGCTTAACACCCTGAATAACATCGTCAAATTACATTAGATGAGATTGTGGTCAAGGCGCTAAGCCTATATACCGTGTAAAAAAAAACAAAAAATGTAGATAGTGTTAATTTCTAAATTTATCTGAATTAGTGATTTTTTTCTAGCGATCAGAGGATGCATTGCGCTAGAATATTTTTTTTTTTGTTTTTGCAAACTAACATTAGTATTTAAATTGTATTTAAATTCAGGTGAAGTTACACATTAGCAGCACTTTAATTCATCTAGATTCTAACCTTTTCTGGTCTGGTCTGGTCGCCCAAGTACTGTTGTATTATGAACAGAAAATAATAAACATTATTAGACAATAAACGAATATTAAAAAAAAATAATTTTGAAGCTTCCCTGTATTCCATTACTAGCTGTGTGCCTGCGGCTCTGTCCGCGTTTCATATGTTCTGTGCATATAGCATTTCATTTATAGCAAACCTAAAAAAACAAATGAATGAAGAAAAATGAGTCTTTTGTTTTTATTAGCGGAAAAAATGTACATAAAGATAAATGGAAAAAAAAAGGAGAAAGGGTCGATTTGGGTCCAAAAAATAAACAAATAGCCTATAACCATCTACGAAAAATTCAGCGTCGAATGGTAGTAGCCCCATCCCGATATGTTCAGTAGTTTTGAGGTGATGGTGCCTCAAAGAAACCCCATTTTCCTTATAATATGTATATATCTATCTTCCCTATATACTAACTTAGCCCGCCGCTCCGCCTGGGTGCAATATATGTATATCTCAATAGCTACTTTCATCGAATGTGGTTCAGTAGTTTTTCCGTGATTGGCGAACAAATTAATAAACAGACATGCAGACATAAATAATTTTAAAACTATCAAAACGTTTTCTGTACTCGATTCTGAAGCCACGTATAGTGTTTTTACTTAAATATCTTCAATACACAGACTTCGTCTCGTTAGCGTAAGTATAGATTTTAATCTTATTCATTGCATTTGTTTTATGATCTCTTTCAGACTTCTTCCAGTTAAGGAAAACTTTCTCTGTCGTCAAGTATTTAAGGTTAGTTTATTATAAAAGACTTCTACAATATCGTTGTATTTTTTAATAAAAATGGAAGCCATTAACGTGACATTTATTATATCCTATCACAACACAATGTTTCGTTGCATTTCCTTAATTAAACATTATAAACCTTAATTAATCTTAAAGTATGTTAGGTAATAATAATAATCGAATAATTATTCGATATAAATTTACTTTTATTTCGACCCATATAGTATTTTTATAACATGAAAAATATTTAGCATGATTATTAGAATGTTGGTAGCGAAATAAAATTAATTATAAAATATGGTTTTTTCCTTTTTACTTCTTACATCTTATAAACCCCTATATTAATTAGTAATCTAAATAAGTTATATTCGAATGATATTGTTTAATTAAAAACAAACAACTAGATGCGCCTTTATTAGTTTTGTTAACTATATTAAATCCAATCAAAATTGTGAAAATGATTGTCCAGTTTTTATAAAGTGATTTTAACTTTTGAAATAAAAACGCCCTAAGCACTAGTTTCTGCTTAGTTATTATTATTAATATTTTTTCAAATAAATTATTCATTTAACACAAAACCACGCTTGCATGACCACATCATTTATTAATTTCTTCACTTCCTTTTCATGTTGATTTTGCTTATGTGAATATTCGACATTGATGTGACGTTCTTATAATTAAGAAAGATATCATTATAATACAAAGGTTAGAATTATAAAGACATGTTACTAATTATGGTTGCTATAAGATTTAAAAGTAAAAATTTTAATAATGTTAATATTGATTTAATACGTAAAAGGGTTATGTAGTTCAGTAGAAATAACTCAAAAGTTTCTTCATTGTAAACTTTTAGTATAAGGATTACTTAATTATATTAGCGTGTCAGGCATAACACCTGAAATATCAAGTTGAAATCTTGTTAAAGTTGGATAACAAGTTAGCGCTTAAGCACCCACCAATAGAGGATTGCAAAACTTGAAATTTCCTCAATAAAATAGTTTTAAACAAATTTAGGGCTTTTGAACACTTGGCAATATCTCAAAGCATTGTAAACTTGTAAACTCTTGTAATTAATTTCGCTTGGTAAGACGTTACCGAGGGAGTTGTTACTTGTATTTGAGAGAGACTTTAGTTAGGATTCTTTACTAAATGAAAAAAAAACTATAATATTAAAATGAATCATTTATATTAAGGTTAAATTACATAGTTTTGTTTGATTTCAAAAGGATTTTAATAGACATATCACAAACTCAGGTTTTTGAAAACGTTTTTAATACTTTGTTTCTCATTATGATTCTAAACTGAATTAGCTTATTATTATTATCTCATATGTAGTTATTGTTTCGTTAAATAACAAAGAATAAAACTATGAATATTTTAGGAAATAAAGTATTATAAATAATTATAAATGAAGCGTAGAGTTAGAAATGCAAAAACATTTGATAATCTATGCAAATGTAATTGAGCTTTATAGAGAAGAATAAACTTAATGTACTTAATTTTTTTTTTTCATTAATAATTATGAATGTAAATTTAGTCAACTTGTTAGCATGTCGTCTCCTGTCATTTATTTGCCTGTCAGTTCTTGTCTGTCCTAACACTGACGCTTATGTTCTGCACTCCGCACGCATAGGAAGGCATAGAGGTAAGTTTTTATTTTATTGTAACAATAGTACAATGTGTTGACTATTATTTTACATATTAATAAAGGGCCCTTCAAACACCAAAAAAAAACAGAAACCATGACTACCTACATGGGGACTACCGACAGAAGTGAAAACTTCAAACTACGGAATAACAGTTAAAAGAATTTTTAAATCCACGAAAAAAATACTATCAAACAACCAGAAACCTATTTACCACGCTGGTAAGATAACTTCGAAGCCACAATGAAATATTCATTGCAGTGATGAAATATTAGAAAACTAAATAATATCAAAATTCCAAGCATATATTGATACCAATATTGAAAATATTCCAAATTAAATGCTAGTTTTTTTATTATTCATTTTTCTGCATAACCAGTTTGACGTAACGCGCCACCTTATGTCGCGCGTATGTCGGTGACACGAACTCATAAGTTTTGGCCCTAGCAAATATCGCTTAACGTGGCTAAAGAATTTTGAACACTAGCCGATCAAGTAGTTTTGATATGTGTAGTGTAAATATTTTTGTTTTATTTTTGCCATAGAACTAAACACTCAGAACGGCACTAGTTGCACGCGAAATTAAACTATTTCATATTGCCCTTAAAAGGCTACGTTGAATGCCGATGATTACATAATTACGTTTCGGTTACACACAGATAAAAAGAAATTGTGTTCAATGTTACACGCTTTTTTGTATGAAACTACAGCTCTTAGAGATATCTTATTACTCTATGTTTTAGTAATACATTACACGTGTTTATTGTTAATAAAATTGTTGAAAAACGTATGTACATTAAATTTCAAAGTATAAACACATGTGGTTATTTAAACTGTATAGATTGTGATGTTTGATTAAAATCTCTCCTGATGATAAATGTCAATTGAACCTAAACAGATAAACTTAAACGAGCAATCTTCCAATGGTGCTTCCAAAAGACACTTTATAAATAATATGAACAGGTTAAAAATAATGTTAACGATTTTCATCTGAACAGGGAGCCACAAAATTGACAAAGGACGACATCGAAAGAGTTTTCTCTCTATACGATAGGGTAAGTAAATAGTTTATTATATATTGAATTTATTGTTAATGGAAAGCTCTGTATGAAAGAGTATGTAGTGAAAAAGATAAAGAAATTAATGCTTAGTTCGTCCGGGTACATGAAGAGGATGGTTGACAGAAAAATTACAAAACAAATCTATAAGGAGGAATTAATAGCCCATATTTATCTATGTGATGTGAAGATTAATTAATATAGCTAAATGTGAATATAGTTGAAGTGGTAATCTAAGAGTAGTTGATAAAACACGCAGCTTCATTCATTTAAACTACAAGAAATACCTTTTGTATTAAATATTAATTACTGTCATGTATTTTACAGTCATTTCTATAGATTTAGATCAGCGGTCATCCCTTGGACGGTATTTGAGCGGCTCGCGACGTCACACAAAATTTTTGGTTCAAAACAAACTTTACATATAATTAGCGAGTTAGGTTGTTATTGCCACACAAAATCTGTGGGGAATTCGTATTTGAGAACTCATAAAAATGTGTCAATAAAAAATAGTATCAACTACCATGGTATCTATAAAAGTACGGAAAAGTGTGACGAACGCTGATTTCGTTTTTTAAAAAAGGGTCGATACAACCGGTTTCTTTGAAAAGTATTGTTCTCCGTCCAAGAATTAGGCACCTTCTGGTAACAGCACAGATCCACAACTGAAAAGGCTTCTGTACCGACCGCCAACGCGATTCTTTGACACCCGCATGCACAAGCATAACATGTATAACAGTGCACCCCACACTCCTGCACATGACACGCAGGTACACGGGCTCTGTAAGGTACCTTGAAATCCCTAGTTTTCTTTAACCAGCATAGGCTTAAGCACTGGGCAAATTCCGGGGAATTATGTCATAAATAGCAACCCCAGCCGAGGTCCCACCACTTCGGAGTCCATGCGCTAGCTCCAAAAATTCAGTAAAGCTGTCAAAGCTCTTTATTTAACATTTGCGTTCATCAAACCATGTGGGTGATTTATTGTACAATAATAAAAAGATATAATTCAGTTCCTTCTTTGATATAGGTTGGTTGTTTGGTTTCAGGACAACAACGGCTCGATCGAGAACGAAGAGTTACGCGGTTTCCTCAAAGACTTATTAGAACTGGTCAAAAAAGTAAGTTTGTATTTTTTTACATTTATCGAAATACTAGGTTTCAATTAGTTAGATATTTAGCCCATTGTTCTTTCCCATTGTGAAATCTGTTACAAAGTGTTTGTTACAAATCTATTTATGTTATTTTCGGTAGCCAAATTTTCACACAATTTTCTTGATACCTTAACAAGGAACCGTCAATTATCATAAATATTTATTATCAGTGAAAATTAGATGAAATTGTTATGAAAAAATAAATTATATTTAGAAAGTGGAAAGTAAATAGAAGCTGTGATGGCACAGTTGTTAGTGCAGTCGAATTTAAAATTTAGTCCATGGACGCGGATTCGAGCCTACCTATCCAATTCTAAAATTAGTCTGAATTTTCGGTGAAGGAAAATATCGTGAGGAAACCATAGCATGGAAGTAGGGTCTTTTCTATTAACACTCGCCTGGGTAGTTACCACTTTCTAGTTAGAAAAAGCTGTCGCCAAATACCATTGGTATTTGTTTCGGTAATAGGTTTGTTCGGACAGGAGCACATGAGAACCAGTACATGTAGGGTTAGTGTGTTTACCATTCTGGACCACATCGTCACTTAACATCAGGTGAGATTGTGAGCCTATAACGTGTACAAAAAAAGATAGATACAATGAAATAAAAAATGTTAAGGTATGTAATATTATACTAATAAGAAATGTGTTTGATTGGAAACTGGTTTTAACCTTTTTGAAATGAAACTTCTTGTGGGACGGTGTGCATTGAATTTTATGAAACGTAAATGTGTAACGAAAAAGAGTTACTAGATAAACAACACAATAGATGTCACTAAATAATATGCCTTTTTTTTTTTCTTTTTTTTTTTTTTGACGGGGGGAAATGCATTTACGCACTACCCTTACCTATTGTATTAGTGAGACCGAAGTCCCCCAATACAATAGGTAAGGGGCACGGAGTGACGAGTTCCGTGCCAGTGTGGGACTCACCCGGGCGTGAAGCGCCCGGAAATACCGACTAAAACCCCCCGGGGCCGTCCGCTGCATTTGGGATGGGGGCGACACGGGGTGGCTTTCGCAAGCACCGCGTCGCACTAAATAATATGCCTAACAGCTGCAACACGTTTATTTGTTAGTACAAAATAAACAAACTAGATGTCACTTAAACGAAGTTTCACTTCTACCGCGTGTATACTCACAATCAATTATTACTCATATTTTTTTAAATAGAAACATTACACTAAGTATATCACACAACACTATTTTATAAAACTGATCGTACAGAGTCAAATAACTCAAGTTATTGAATAAAATGTAGCAACTACTACATGACAGCTTAAGATTCCGCAAAAAACAGGACTTCAAAGCTCTTGGTTCATGTAAACATTAAAGCAATCCTCTCATTCCAGGATTACGACGCTCAAGACCTACTGGAATTCGAAGAGACTATCCTTCAAGGCCTCGAATATAGTAGCGAGGGTAAAATCAGCCGGAAACAACTGACCATGATACTCTTGGCGCTCGCGAAACACAACCAGGAGGAGGAACCAGTGACGCCGTAAATATATCCGAACAGAATCGCCACTCCGTCCCAATATCCGAACGAATTTGTAAACGCGACCTCAGGGCATTAGGTGTTTTCAAATGAAACACGCGAACGCGATTAATCTCTTTTGTATTTTATTGTGTTTTAATCATTGTCATAATATTATGTGAGTGTGTTTGAATGTCATTTGACATTTCATCACACCAGAAGCTTATTAAACAGCATTCAAATATTACAACAACAAGTATTATCAAAGGGGAAGGAGGGAGTCATCAAATTATTATTCATTTTTATGACAGGGGGAAAGGATGATTTTAAATGTGAATTTTTATTAGGTTACTTTAAGGTCAGTCATTCAATATCTACTTGCATGACCCCTTTTTAACGGATTCGAATACGAAATGTAATCATGACAAACATCCAACAAATTTTTGGGTTCGTTCACACCCGAACGAGATTGATCAATTAGTTTGTTCACACCGATTCGCAAGGTTAACTCCATGAACCCTGACCGATGGGTTTGATGGCATCTAATAATTAGAATGAAATAAAATATAGTAAAATTTTTGTTGTGATATTTTGAGGGGAGTAAATTTAAAATTCCTTTTATAAATGTTATATTTTTTTTGTTGTTATATATTTTCTTAACTATATGTATTTTGCTTTATAATACGAAAGGAGTCACAGTAAAATTTAAAACAAATTTAGTATTTTTAATATTAACAATACGCGCGATGTCCCAAGCTTTATTATAAAAAATTTGAATATTTAAAAAAATATGTTAACCATAGGTTTATTTTGTTACGTACTTATTTCAATTAAAAGTAATGTGATATGAAAAATAAAATATTCATATTCATAATAGTAGATACGTAAAATATTTAAATATACACAAAATTGTTGTTATTTTAGAATTTTACATTTTTAAAATATCACATGTCATAAAATTATAATCATATGATGCTTAATTTTTTTTTAAACACACTACATATTTTTTTATCCTCACTCAATTTTTTTTACCATTTTATTGCAATGGTCTTTATTAACAATAGAAATATGTATTTGGTTAGCTATTTATATTAAATATTTCAAAAGAAAGATATTTTAAAACTTCCTTATCAACTTCCACGTGATATAAAATAAAAAAAATCACAAATTTGTTTCTTTTTATTTAATTAAAAAGTATAATGTCAATGCATCTTTTGAAAAACATTCCAATAATAACGAATATTTTTATTAAACAAAAACCTTAAACAAAATCTCACGTTATATACAACTCGAAGTCTATTATGAAAAATAGAAAAAAAATTTGAACATAGACTTAAGACAGTGAGTATATTGATAGCCAAAGCGAATGCCAAATATTTGAAAATAATATTAATAACACAATTCACGTATTTCGTAAAAATTGAATGAATGAGATGAAACACTTAAGTAAGATTTAAAAGTAATCTTAAATAGCAAACCTCCATAGAGTTTTATTTTTATTAAAAAAACAATAGTTATAATTATATGTTATTTATTCTTATTTATTAAAACATATTAAATATTTATTTACTTAATAGTGATATTACTATAGCTTTATACATGTTTCGTTTTCTGGTAAAAATTAAAATGGAGTTCACTTCGATGTAATCAATTTGACAGATTTAACAAATCTCAATTTTAATAAAGAATAATTTTAATGATGATTAATTTTCGTATTCATTTTGTATTATATTTTTCAATGAATATATATTTTTCTAAGTAATATATATTTTTTAAAATTATAATAACATATCATTTAGCATCTTAAAGCATTCAGGTTCTAAACTATTATTTATTATACTGAAATCCCTAATCTAAATTGTCAACAATCAGTTCATATTTATGTGTATAATTTTTGTCTATGTCATAATTCAATAATAATTACTAATAATTAATAAATTATTAAGTTTAATATTGTCGTTTAGATTTGTGCTTAGATCTCGTTGTTCAAAATTGTGTCTAACCCGTAACCTTAGTGTTTGCCTGTTGTCGATATAAAAATAATAAGTGTTGTGATGAAATTAAACGTTAGCTTTAATGAAATTATGTTAAAACGTAAATGGTACGATGAATCTATGATAACACCCTAATATGGGGTTAATGTTAATTATTCATAAAAAAAAATTCTAGAAATAATGTTTTAATCTTCCATTAAATACTTCTTATTTAACCACTCCTTTTTTATTTTATCATTTTGGCGTTTTTTGAAGGAACGTCTTATCTATTACACTAATGGGCTGTTGTTCACACGTAAAAAGTCATTTTGTTAATGTTAACTAAAAATTTTGTTATTAATTTTAAGTACACACGCTTTCTTCATTTTAGTTTTATAATTATTAACTTGACCCCATACGGATTTACACGAATGTTGTCCAGTTAAATAAAATCTCAGTAAAATAATAAATAATGTACTGTAATATTATCTATGTATTAAATTAGACATGTAAGAATGACTGTGCTTAGATTTTCAGAATAGATGTAGGTACCTATTCAAATGTAATTATCACCGTAAATCCTGTAACTCGCTCGTATGGACTCTGGGATTAAGTATTTTTTTAAATATGCAGCTGGAAGTTACATTTGTATGGTGTAAGTATCAGCTTGAGTTCAGTGGGAAGTTCCAACTAGTAAAATTTGTGAGGAAATCGAGACCATGTGCAGTGGCGTAACTATACCATCTGAGGCCCATGGCAAATTCATTTTATGAGCCCCAGTAAAAATTGTCACGTTGTAATTTGATTTTACTTAATTTGAAATCACTAAAGTATTGAAATATTTAGTCGGGTCTAACTTTAATTGTATTTGTAATTTTTACTAAATTTTGTTAAAAATGTTAGAGTAGTGAGCTCGTGGCCCGGGCCCCATAGGATCAAGGTACATGGCATGTTGCCAGCTCTATTGTTTCGCCACTGATCATACGGTATCCCCTCTTTTCAAGCGAGCACTTATTCCGACTACCATGAAATCAGTCTTTATATAAATACGATACAAATAAAATGTTGATCACCATAATCTTAATAAACTCATTGCATAATTGCATTGCATCAAGAGAATAATAGCCGCCAAGTGATTAATGTATTTTCACCAAGTATTTTCTGTATCCGCTATACGTTTACGATACCTTGATGATTTTTCCTGCTCTCAGTACTACACTTCATTCCGTTCACAACTGCTTAGAACTTACTAACCTGGACACTTTTTGCAACTAATCCCTAAAAAGGTGATTTTTAACTATTGTCACACCAACGTACAAATTAATTACTATAAACTGATTAATCAACTTGATTTTATTTACTCATGATATTATTATAGGTAACTAAACTTAAAATCATCATGGAGTCCATATCAGCATAAGTTGATCCGAGAATAATATTTATTTAAGTATTTAACATCTGGCACTGTGTTAAACTGTTTAGGGTGTAAAATGATCTGTGTTGAATACGATGTTTGTTATAAAATGTTTATATTTGTATAATGTGTTTTTATTTCGACCGTAACATAGCGAAGGTAGCCCTACGAAAAAAAGTTTTAATCAATGGTTTTGACTATCTCTGTTTTTGACGTAATATTTCTATTTTTTATTCTTTGCCACAACATCATTATATTGTATGAATTAATCAACTCTGAAAGTTACCGAGATTTTTAGTACTTATATAGTTACAGATAGAGATCAGCATAAATTGGTTATTTTATTACACTTATAATAATAATAAAAACAGTGTTCTATTTCAATTCATATCACAATATTATATGAAATAAATCAGTTTTTTTTATTGTTTTAAAATGCTATTGGTATTTTCGTGTTCTAGTGAAAAAAATGTGTATCAACTGATAATAATGTCTAGTAGTTTTTATCTAATATGTAGTTTTTGCAAGATTTTGGTTTGTCATCGTAGTTTATAGATGTAATTCATAAAATTGCAGTACTTAACCCTATATTATGTAGTATTATGTAATAACATTTTACATTATATAGGTCTGGTTATTGTGCACAAGTAAAGTGTATTAATAACACGACGTGTGAATTATAAAATATTACAAAAACTTCCTGGAAAGTACTAATATAAGGCCACGCTTATGTTAGAACATTGAAGATTAGAAAAATAATACAAAGTCGAGCCTAAAGAACTGATGGTTATACAATAAAAAAAAGTGTTTATCTATGATTTTAGTATTTTACCATTTTCATTGTCAGTAACACTCTAAACTAGAGGTGTAAAAGGAACGAAAAATAGC
The DNA here is from genome assembly GCA_014132275.2 of Samia ricini. NCBI lineage: Eukaryota > Metazoa > Arthropoda > Insecta > Lepidoptera > Saturniidae > Samia > Samia ricini. The sequence continues at coordinate 14,432,782 of AP028158.1, forward strand.
GTACCAGTATGGATTCGTTACTATAACAATCATTATCCGTTACTTTCGTACCTTTACGTTACTCGTTACTTTTATCGTGATACCTAATACGAAGAGCACTGACCGCATCGATTCGTATTCCGTGCTGTATGACGTTAACGTCGCGTTGTTCGTACTTTGTAGAAAACTTACTTGTACTTTATATCCCTATCTGTGTAAGGTACATTTTTAACCTTACTGTATTTTGAACCACACTTGTTTTTAGACCTTTTTTTAAATTTTATAAATCAAGCATTGTTTTATTTTATTTTATATTGTTTTCATGAAAATACCTTATTCACGCATCAACAGTACTTGCTGAACTCAAACAGTTGCATTTGTTTGTATAACGAATCAATGAAACTAACATCGGTACAAAAATACGAAACATGCGAATATCGAATGCATTCGAGAGTAACATTCGGTACTACATAGCGTAGCCGTTACTCGGTAACGAAAACATACGGTTTGCTACAGCTCTACTCTAAACTTATCGTTACTCGAGTTACTCGACATCCGTTGGTGAATAAACCTCGTTGCGATAGATTAGATTCTTCAAAAGTGTTTTGTGCCTATAAATACGTTATAAAATCATGGGTGTTACAGTGGAAACGATTTCTCCTGGAGATGGTAAATAAATATTTAGGATTTTTATTTGTTCCTTAGAATATACGATATTATAAATTTCTTCAATTCTAATTTGTACATTGATATTTTATTATATTCATACAATTTCTATGTTTTACAAATATATATATATATAACCTTGAGAATCAAAAATCCTTTACACGTATAGGGAATTTTCCATCACCCAGAAAATTTGACGGACGCCTTTACGCAACGCTGTCCCAAAAGGGTTATAACTTATTAACCACGCTAGACGCTGTGTGGCTTTTGTAGTACACAATTAACAAAATATCAAAAAACATTGTAATTTTAACCTTCAAAAGGGTTTGTTTTTCATTTGGATCCCCAATTTCTACGTATGAGTAAATTGCTCGGGATTTTATCGAATCGATAATCAAAAGAAAAAGACGATTTTTATTTTCTATTGTTGAGTGGCTTTATGCAGATATCTAAATAAACGATATTGCATACCATTTTTTGTTAGGTATAATATAAATCATTTGTGTATGACATACCTATGAAAATAATTTTATTACAAAAATAAGTCTTATAATGCTAAAATAAATAATTAAGACCATTGTCTATTATTATGATAATTGTCATAAGAATAAAATACTACCTTACATGATACATTATGGGCTTAATTAAGTAATCCTCATGATCTTTATCCTATAGTTTTTGTACATAAATTTCATGTTTATAATATCGATTACTTGATTGTCTGAATGATTCAATTTCTCTATTTTGTTTCAGAATCTACTTATCCTAAGTCTGGGCAAACTGTAGTTGTACATTACACTGGTACATTAACAAATGGGAAGAAGTTTGATTCATCGCGTGACCGTGGTAAACCATTCAAGTTCAAGATTGGCAAGTCTGAAGTCATTAGAGGCTGGGATGAGGGTGTTGCAAAAGTAAGTAGTCAAATCTGTATATATAAAGATTGATGTTTGTGAATGCTTGCTAAAATTCAACACCGTTTGTCCAATCACTGTAGAAATTGGCATATATATGTATTTATTAATTAATGTTTTTATCCCTTTTGTTATAACTCATTACCAGACAGTCCTGTAGATTTTTTTGTAGAGTTCAAAAAGATATTCAGGCATGTAAAATATTTTAGATACATTGGTAGGACAATCTCTGCCTCTGCAGGGGGCGACGCGGTGCTTGCAAAAGCCATCCCGTGTCGCCCCCATCCCAAATGCAGCGGATGGCCCCGGGGGGTTTTAGTGGGTATTTCCGGGCGACTCTCGCCCGGGTGAGTCCCACACTGGCACGGAGCTCGTCACTCCGTGCCCCCTTATCTATTGTATTGGGGGACTTCGATCCCCTAAATACAATAGATAAGGGTAGTGCGTAAATGCATTTCCCCCCGTCAAAAAAAAAAAAAAAAAAAGGACAATCTCTGCCAGGTTCTGCTAGATTGTACTAAAATTCTATGAAAAAATACACAAAATATTTTCCCTTTTAATGTTTAACAGGAAGTGAATCTTGTTTGTTTGCCTATTTTTTCTTCATAGACACTATCCTCATGATGTCATTATGAGATCATATAAATTGGTAAATACATAATATTACATAATTAGATATGTAATTTAGTTGGATTAGATATATAATTTAGTAATAGACCTAAGGAAAATGACTAAAATTATTCAGTGAAATAAATAAATATAAAATAATTACTGTGATACTAACAACATCATACTGAAGAATCCTCCAATTATCTTATTTTATCATATGCAGAAATGAATTACTCAGGTAACACCCAAGTCGAGGTCTGTAATACCACTTTGGTAACACTTGTGCTAGTTACTTTTCTGCATCTGTGTGCCTTCAGCACTTGCCCCAAAATCACGGTGAAGCTTTCAAGGTCCTTCCAGTCAACTGCGTTAGCTAATTAGAAAAAAAATCTATGTGAGAGGTTTTTTTATATTGTTTGTTGAGTTGTTAGGTTCCTAAAATAGTGTCAGCAAACCCAGTAAGTAAAAGTCAGACAGTTTAAGGTTTAACATGTTACTGAATGTGGGTTGTGCAAAGCTGGTAGTTGTGGAAATCCTTCGGAAGACCAAGGTCAGACAGTGAATATCTTTTGGTCAATATGATGATGATGTTACAGTTTTCAATCATTATCCTCACTTTAATATTTCGTTATTTGTTCAGATGTCAGTGGGAGAAAGAGCCAAGCTGACCTGCACTCCGGATTATGCATACGGTCAACAGGGTCATCCTGGTGTCATTCCGCCTAATTCTACACTCATATTTGATGTGGAATTACTTCGTCTTGAATAAGATTTGATTGTCAGTCTCACCTTATTTACCTAAACTATAGAGCTAATTATAAATATAAAAGTGTGGGAAATAAGTTGTCAAACTTCTTTTATTATTTGTTCTGGGATTTTATTTTGCAATTATTAATAGAAATAAATCTTTAGGGGCATTTTAATAACACAATCAAAATTAACAAAGAATTTACCATAAACACTAAAAATACTACATACATCTGTGAAATTAGATTCACATTTATTGTGTTTGCAATACTGGAAACACACATCACATTCCGTTAAAAGCATTTTTACAAGTTACGGCTTAAAAATATCACATTAACTTTTTTGAGAACTGAACACCTGTAAATAAACCTCTTTTACCAAAACTTGTCATTTTTATGTGAAGGTAAAATGTATCGAAAGCTTTATTTTAATTAAAATATATAAAAATGAAAATTGTTTTATTTTAACATACTCAATCATAATACGTAACGTAATCTTCATGAAAATCCAAAAACTTGTTTTGTATAGTAAGGAAAGTAATTAATTTCTGAACCTATAATTGACCGATTGAGCCGTTTTAAGGACTTTGCTCACTAGAACGTATCATACCATGACCGTACCGGTACATGCAAACAAATATAGTTTGTGTGAGTTACTGAGACTGCACATTAGACCGTTCCGTCACCGAACTGGACCGTAGAGTGCCACGACCTTATCGGAACCGAATTCCCAACGAGAATATTTTGCATGTGCCGGTACGGTCCGTTTCCGCGTACATGGCGACCATACATTTTAAGGACCCCCTAAACTTATAAATATCTCAAATCCATTTTTTTCCTTCCCTAAAATGTATATGCTTTATGCAAAATACACAATTTTGTACTTCACTTACGCTTTTGTACACAGGCTGAACTTATTTTAATATTCGATACTATGGATATATGGAATTTCTATTAACAGTTAATTTAAAAAGAGAAAGCGTCTGGACGAGACTGCAAAGAGTGGGCTAATCTTTTTCTTGTTGCTGGTTCTGGGTTTCGACTTATACTTACCAATAAATGCTAAGTACTTCCATATCGATGAGTATTAGTGTTATTATTATGTATCTGGTCTCACATTTCTCATCCTGCGCCGCCACTCCCCCAGCTACGCGCCTCTACCACCATACACACAGTGAAAAGCCCGCCAGTGACTTTCATTACGTCGCGTGCTAGTTACCTTTTGTGGCTGAGTACCTTCAGCACTCGCCCCTAAAGTCACGGTGAAGCTGTAAAGGACCTTCCTGTCAACAGCATTAGCTAGGTTAAAAAAATATCATTACGTCGCGTTCAGGAATCCGCAAGTGATCCAGACCTATCTTTAGTCGTGGCTGAAGCCCGGCATAATAATGCAAAAAGACAATAAATTATCATTATTGGGCAAATGTCATCGTTCAAAAGATAAAGTGGAATCATTTTGACAAGCTGTCCGATATACCCGGGAACGATAATAGAGTAGATATATATTCTAATAAATAAAATTGAAGTGTCTGTTTGTAATTAAAATTCTCAAAATTAAATATTTTTACTCAATACATATGAATATACGTTACCTATACCAAAAATTCAATTTTTTAAAAATATTGTCTGTCTGTTTGTTCCGGGTAACGGAACGGCTGGAAGGATTTTAATGGAACTTTTTTGGTAGATAGCTGAATTTACTCCGGGTACTTGTAATTTTCAAAAATAATTAGGGTTTCGCGTAAATAAAATAAAACTCATTATTTTTTTAATAAAATCGGATTCAATGCACAGTTTTACGAGCAAGTGCTAGTTTATTTTAGTACAAAAATATTTATCGGGAAATAATTAGGGTTCCGTATAAAAAATTAAAACATGAAACCCGGGCGCAGCCGCGGGAACAGAGCTAGTGTATATCTCAATTTCAACCGGGCTTCCGTATGCTAGGCGCTTTGTATAGTAGTTTATTTTTAATCAATTATGTTATGATTTTTGGCGTCCCCTGAAACTGTAACCTTTTTTTTTCGAGGGGAATGCATTTACGCACTTGCTGTCCAGCCTAACCCAAAGGGGCGTACCCCTCAGGAAAGGACTGGATCCGAAGGTGTGTGACAGTCTCTCACACGCAAGTGTGAGGGACTGTAACACATCAGTATTAGTGTGGGACTCGCGACGAGAAGCGCCGTTAAACACTACCCACTAAACCCTCCTTCCTCCCGCCACCTTGTTGGAGCAACACGGGGTCGCAACGCATTCTACCGCGTTGCCCCCTGAAACTGTCACCTGGGGCGAGGTCCCCTTGCTCTAGATCTTCTCCGGGTGTATAGACCCGGGCTGACTTCTATTTTTTTTTTCACTGGACAGCAGGAAGGCTGGTCACTTGCGCAAATGTAAAAATGAGATATGTACCTCGAAAAGAGCTATTTGCCCGAGACATAGCTAAAAGAATCTACGGTTCTCAAGGTACAGTACAATTACAGAACTCAAAGTTCCTGCGTGTTGTGTGCAAGGGTGTGGGGTAGTGTAATTGTGTTATGTTAGTGCATGAAAGTGTCACTATCGCCCTGGCGACGGGTACAGAGGATACTCCAGTTGTGAGGATCTTAAGAGTACGTCCTGGGTCACTGTAATATGGAGGGCTACGGTGTTACATAGTATCATAAAAAACCTTTAATTATTTCAATTAGAATAGGTATGTTTCTAATTAATACCAGTACAAAAATAAAATAGCAAATATACATTTTTTAAATCTTTAATGTTAAATTTTCGACCTCGTGTCTCGCATCTTTTCATAATAAACGTTCTTTCTTTTATTAAATAATAAACTCAGATACAAAACTACACTAGATATAGGTATCTTCACTCTTAGAAATTAAACTTAAAAATATTTTATTCTTATGTTTAGTTCTATATAATAATAACCGAAGTACTCCTTTGTGAAATATTAAATATAAGTTTTTTTTTTACAAATCAGCTTCCTTTCAATGCTGTTCTTGACATTCATAATTAATATTTTGCGGAAGGCATTATATTACAAACAAAATATAAATTTATAACTTTAGTAAATATGTACAATCCGGTCGAGTTAAGTTTGCACCTTGTGTCGATTGCGTCACACTACCGTACCGTACCGTACTACGCGAAATGACAATCTCGGAGGTGAGCGGGGTACCGGGAGGAGCGCCACTTTCCAGCGAAGCGCAATCTTAGCTCGACCGAGTTGTATCTAAAAAGTACGAAACGCAGAGTATTTGAAACCAATGTTTACTGGCTAATGTTTGCACTCGCCCCCTGAAATATTTTATACATTTGCAGTAATTAAATCGGTAGATATGCATAATTATAAACGATATTATATAATAAACAACGACGTACTCTATCAATAGATATTATTTAATAATATACTGTATCAATTAAACTCTTACGTACACTTACAAATATCTCAAAATAACATATCAGTCACGCAATGAAATATGTCTAATATTTTTAGAGGAACTAAAGAGATAATTCTATGCTTATTTACATTAAAAATATAGAATCAAAAACATAGCATTTAATTTTTTAACTAATAATATAATAATGGTCACGACTTTTAAGACCTGAGAAATAATTTGCTTTACTACATATAAAAAAGTTTTGCATTTTACATGGAAAAATCTCGAGCCTTTGACGAAAGTTTGACCTGACCAACCGCATTGAAAAACTCTACAACACAAATAATTATATAGAAAAATAGCATAAGCTTTTTATTGAGTTTTGAAAATGCGATAGGGACATACATTATGGACAACTTTGGGCTTTGAAATAATTCCACAAAAAAAATGTATCCTGAAAATGGACAAAGACGTTGAAAGCTGCTCAAAAAATATATCAAAGATAAGGGGCGATACAAATATGAAGATGTAAAGATTATGTACCAAAATAGAGAGTAGTTTATGTTTTATTTGTATTATTAATTGTTTTAAGGGAAGATTTAATTAATTATCCTAGTTTCATAACACAGGTATTATGAATTGATGTGGTATTAAGAACTCTGCCCACATAATAACCGAAGCATAACATGACCGTGCTGTGAACGTATCAAGCACGTAAAAAGACACGACATGCATAACCATACCCAGTGCAACGGATCGTCTGCGTTCTATATCCGTATCATACCAGTATGTAACGGGTATTACGCCCGTTTACTACGCGTGTTACGCCCGTTCAGAATGTATTCAATAACGTGATATGTTGTTTTCATATGCGTAAAACATTATGCATTGTGTGGACGCCTTGAAGCTTTCTGATCTATACTACTAATAAATAAAATTTGTCTGTTTGTAATGTCAAAATAACATTTTTCACTAAATACACATGAATTATACACTTATCCCTTTTTTTGTGTCGGTCTGTCTATTTATTGTTACTTTATTGTTGTTATTCAACGCAGTTTCACCGGCAAATGTTTGAATTTGTAAGAAATAGTTTCATTTTATCTTTGTACCGAAAAACAGTTAAGGATAATATAATATATTTAGGGTTCCGCATAAAAAATTAAAACCCATTGGAGAACATATGAAACGCGGGCACAGCCACATTAAAATAAACGATAATTTAAAAACATTTCATTTGTTCCGAAATTTACTTGGTTGATCCAATTAACTTGTTATTATTATATTTCTTTATTGTTGATCAAGTTTAACATAATTAATATTTTTCTATTTCTGCTTCTTTTAAATTCTAATATCATTACCCTTATTATGTGTTTACGTATTCCGTGGGAAACGGAGCTGATTGCACGCACGATAAGTATTTAAATATGTTGTTAAATTTATTTACATGTTGGTGTAATTGTTTATTGATTGCTGTTTAATAAATTTAAAAAAAATCTTTCCAATACTTTTCTTTTTTCCGTAAATCCACATATTTTGGGTATTGAAAATTTTATCACACTTCGTATTTACAAACACACTATCAGTTTTTCATCTTCCATATTAATTACGCATGTGAATTTTATAGACTTTCGAAATTTAAAAAACAAATATTCTTTCTATTGTCTTGCGTCGGGCAGGGACATAAGATGCACGCTATAACCCGTTGTGTACGCGGCAATGGACCATACCGGCACATGCAAAATATTCACATCAGGAATTCGCTGCCGATACGGTCATGGCACGCTACGGTCCTGTGCAGTGACATAACGGTCTAGTAGGCATAGTTTCATATTAACTTATACAAGGTATATTTTTGTATGTGCCGGTACGGTTAAGGTTATGGTATGACACGGTCTAGTGGGCAGAGTCCTTAAACCTAAATGTCCTAAGATAGACCTAGTGAAATACCTGATACTAAATATTACGGATAATTTAATATCATCAAAAATTCCTAATATTAGTAACACAGAAAAGTTTATAAAATAATACAAAATATTCTTAGAACTCGGGTAGGCCAATTGCATGAACTAAAACATATTTGAGTGAGAAATGAACCGATATTTTTTCTGTGTAAAGCAAAGGATCTCATAGTGGAGAACAACAGAAATATACCTGCAAAAATAGTAAGGAAGGAACTCGTACATTATTATAAATAACTGATACTTGTTGGGCATTGCTTAAATAATAAAAATGTATGAAAGCAAAAATACAACTGTCCATATTTCACATATATGTAATTGATATTACCATCCGATAGACCAGTGGTCGTCAATCTGCGACCCGCAAGACTATTTTGGTAAATAATGACTAAAATGGTGATTTAGATTGTCAAAAATAACTTCATAGCATAGATATGATATATATAATAGGTTCTTGATATTGCCATACATAGCCTATAGAGAATTCGAGAATAAAAATATGTCAACAGATCGTATCATTTACCTAATCCATAAAAGTGCGGCCCGCATTAATATCTCACATTGACCTTTGTAGCCCTTGGCCAGAAAAGTGTGACGACCACTGCGATAGATCTTTTTAAAATATTTAATATCTTACCTATCTATCTAGCTATCAGTGGCGAAACGCACATATAATCAGATTCTTTGTAGCCTTACTAAAAGTTCACAAAACACGGATATTTCTTAGTATGTTTTTTAGTCTGCCCACACAAGCCGGTAAAAAACGTCGGAACTAAAATCAAACATCCATCCACATTTCACTATAAGTAACACGCACACAATGTAAGCATTAGTGTATCAGTTCTGTAAACGTAGCGCGCGTGTATGCAGCAAATAACTGAAATAACTCACTTCGTCTTGGTTTATTACATTTAATTTTCAATATTATTGTTATGTGTTTACGGTTTTTTTGAAGACATTTAATTGCTAAATTTTGTCACTATCTTAACGACGGCGCTGCCAGATATGTGTATAAATTGAATAATCGCAATTAATGACAGTAAATATACATTACAATTATTATTACGTGATTTGAAATCAATTTTATTTGTAAGATAAAATATTCGATCTCATATATTTGAAGAAAGCGTCATCTAGTAAAATACGTAACAAATCTTGACATACGTAGCAAATTTACAAAAGTCCTAATAGAGTAAATGCTAAGTAGTTTCCCCAGGAAACTTTTTAACAGTTTGGCTATAAATATTTTCGCTTCTCTGAATTTTATTTTACTTTCAATTGTATTGTAGTATTTTGTAAATGGAAATATATGAGGTATTGTGATTGGTTGATTTTGAAGTTCGTAAACGAAAACATTTAAGTATTTCATTGGTTAAAACTTGGTTGGTATTTATTTTTATAACCCGATTTCTTTTATATATTCGCATTTAAAAAGGAAAGTTTTCATAGAAATTTATAAAATAAGTACAGACATTTTTAACTTCGTATTAAAGTATGAAAAAAAAATTTATATCAGTATTACTTTATGTATCATACAGTTAATCGTTATCTGTCGTTTCGCGTAAGCCGCCATTTATTATCTCGCGTCGTTGTTATTAATAAAATAATTAAAAGCTACTATCACGAAAATTAAAATATTTCACGATTTATTACATTATATTTTACTTATGGACATATTTTTTGCTTATCAAGCTTATTAGCTTGTCAAGCAAATATAGCAATAACTCTGATCTTTCAACAATGAGCAAACGGCTGTTTTCAAAGCCATTTTTCGAGTGTCAAAGTCAAGTATGGTGTAGGTAGTTAACGCTAATTGCATCTAGATAGCTTCCAGGTAGATTTGTTTTATGCTTTACCAATGATTTTTTCACGCTACGTCACTGCTAGCTTATCTTAGTTTACGTGAAATTTTAAAAACTGTCTCACAAGAAAAAAAAACAGTGTTAAAACTACCTTTAAATGCAGAAATGCTACTCATTTGCTACTAACAAAACCATGTCCTCATTATTTTAATTCGACTTTTCTACTTACAATTTACAAAATAGAACAATTTGCTGCCAGGTTAGATATCAAAATCATTTAACAATATCAACCTAATCCAATTAATAATTAGTAAACATGAAGAAGAACTAAATATCTTTCGATTGGTCCATTCCTATTCCATGGACAGTGTCGTTTTTGCTTTTATACACTTTAATCGTGAGCAACATCACTCTTTAAAAATCATCAAGATTTTAAAAAAATTATACATTTGGATGGAACGATGTGTAAACATAAAAAACAATAAACGTTTATAGAAATTGACAAAATAAACTAAGGACCATTTTATATTACCATATTACATACAAATTAGATTGAAATATCTTCATTATTTACATTAAGTAAGATAACTTTTCATATTATCAGCTGCAAAACCAATGAATCTGGTAAGTTTATTCAATATGGACACAATTTAAGTAACGTTTCAATTATTATAATGATATGAACGTTTCTCTTTGACATTTAGAAAATTTTGCTAGAAGTCTTTTTGACTATTAAAAATTCATCAATCCAGAAGAAAATATTGTATTGTAGTATGGCTGATACACAATTAAATATAATTAGCTGTTCATTTATTTATTTTAAATACACATAATAAGTCTTCATATAAAATTCTTAATACATTTTCAATGCTTATATCCTAATATACTAATGCAACTAGTTTGGTAAAGGTTTTTTAATGGTCCTAAGCTTAACAAACCATCAGCTCCAAGAGCCTGTAAACCATTAGTTAAACCATTTTGCATGTTATGTACTGAGATTACCGGAATGCCGAAGCAACCACCTGCTTGCTCCCTATTAGCTAATGGGATGAAACTATAAATACCTAAAGAACCTAAACGTTTAAGATTATCTTCTTGTGATAAATCAACCACTGGTAAACCTAATTCTTTGTTGGGGCCCGTTACGTTATGGAATACTCTTTTATGATGCTGAAGTTGTAATGACTTCGGATATGCGGCGGGACACTCATCACATTTGTATGATGACATCTCAACGTGCGGATGAGCATTTGACATGTGAACTGCTAAAGAGTTGTGGTTCATGAACATCTTTTTACATACTTTACATGACAACATGCCACCGCCAATTTTCGCTTCAGGTATAGAAAAGCTGCTAGTTTTCGATGTATGTTTAATACTGACTCCAGCTCCAAGGTTGGGTATATGTGGCACCGGTCTTTCGGGTGTCGGTGATCTGCTTTTTTGCTTTTGTTTGATGCTTATTCCTCGAGATGCTAGCACATTTGCCATCGCATTAGCTTCTTTATTCACTGTTTTTTCTTCGTTATTGATATCTGACTACCAAGATTAATTTTGTCTTTAGCACCTTGCACACTATGTATCATTGGTAAACCTTCCCGCTGTTTCTGCATCGCCATCACCTGGCAATCTTCGTTATCGTGTTTGTCTGGTAATAGCATATTTGGTCTCTTCTTCACCATGCCTCCTCCTCCCATTACATTTGCTGGTCTTTTCATAGGCATACGAATCCCTGGTTTAGATCCTCGTATTTGGCCATGTACTTGTATACCAGGTCTTATTGAAGGCCTTTGTCCCCGGACCCCTGGCATTCTTGGCCGAGGGCTGTTAATTGCAGTATTTGCCATTCTAATTTGACTAGGTGGCGGCATTTGACCTCCTACCATTTGACCGGGAGTAGTTAACTGTGTATGAAGTTCTGGGCTTCCAGGTACAAGCTGTCCCGGTGGGAAAGTTTGGACATTTTGTATTCTTATACCACTGTTTGGTAAGGGTTTCATAGAATTACCAGGGCTTGATGAAGGGACAAATGGTACTCCTGGAGGACCCATTTGGCCTGGTGGATTGCTAATTCCATTAGAAGATTGTCCATAGACCGCTTGCTGCATACTCTGGAGTGGAGATGATGTAGTATACAGAGAATTCGCAACAGAAAATGGGCTCGTTCCCGGATAACTCGCATTAGGTATATTTGACTGGAACTGTCCAAATCCCTGCTCACCCATATAACCTTGTTGTCCACTATATGGTCCTGAAGCTGGTTGTCCTGGTGCTGAATGAAACATATTGTTTGATTCCTGCTGATAGTTTGAAGGCATAGTTTGTCCAGGTGGATAATTATAAAGTGGAGGTGGTGGTATAACTCCACTAGCGCCCGGATATGCTTGGATGTTAATCATCACATTTTGTTGATGAGTGAATCCCGGTCCGCTACTTCCAATACTTGATAACTTTCCGACTTGATCAGCTAATTGCTTCACCGGTAGCAAACTTGACAATATATTTGAAGTTGGATTGTAAGGCATTAATGATGATGCTGCTGATGATGGAACTATACTTCTTGAATGACCTGTCATCCTTCTATGATCTTCCAGTAAAGATATATCAGTAAATCTTACATTGCATACATCACAAGAATGTTGTGGACCTAATGTGTCAAGTGATATATATTCAGAAGCTTCAGATAACGAAACGCCTTCTTTTTTTGTTGAATTTGAAAGTAAGCTCTCAAATATATCATCTGCACTTTTATCCAGCATGTCTAATGTAGGTTTCGAATCGGGAGCATTCCAATTAAAGTTATGCTGTTTGGCTAATGATGGTGCTGTTGTCAGACGAGAAGACAAGACATTTGACGCGCTGGATGTAAAACTAGATTGTGATATAGGATATAGTGGTGGAGGGTATGATGTAGAAACACTCTCGGTTTTTGGAACAATTGGTTTTATATCTGGTGCAGGAGTAGCAGACACAACACAACAATCATCATCTTCATCATTAGAATCACCATTTATTTCTATTATTGTTGGCCCGGTATCTTCTGTCTTTGTTACTGGTAGTAATGAAGTGGTAGATGTAGGAGTTCTTGAATTAGAAAAAATCGGTTGCGATACCTCAGAAGTGTTATTTGCATCAGGATCTGATTTAACTTTAGCTATTATAGGAGTAGAAATGGTCTCTTTTGAAGGTGACAACCTTTCGGACTTAATCTGCCCCGAAAACAAAGGAATATTTGATTGATTTTGCTCATTTGTAACCACTTCCTGCTTGACGGTTACATTTTCAACACTTGACTGGCTTGATTGTCGTGATGACCGTCGATCAGGAGTAGGGGTTGGAGCTTTCACAGGTGTTTGGGCTTTAATAGGAGGGTGCTCTACAGTTTGAGGGAAATCTTTAGAAACAACAGATTCATTAATACCACGTTTCGGAGTCTGTTTTATTGCAGGTCTATTAGGAACCTTAGGAGTATCTTTTACTGGTGATTTACTAGGCTTAATTTTAATAGGCGTCACAGCCTCAACTTTTGTCACGACTTTACCTTGCAAATTTTTGAGGGCATTTGAAATTTGGGATGACACTTCACGAGTTTTTACGTCCTCATTGATATGCTTTTGATCACCAGATTCCTCGTCACCTGAATCATTCTCTGCCGCTGATCCTTCTTCTTCACCCTTTTCATCACTTTCCCCATATCGTTCTTCTTTGTTATCTTCATTACCGCTACCTTCTTCATCTGAAGCCTGAAAATCTTTTAGTCCATTGATTACTTTGAAAGAGTTACTATTCCCGGCAGATTTTAGGGTCATTTTTAAACCTCCAAGGTTGCCAATTTTTTGAATGATACTATTTTTTGGTGGATCTTCTGGTTCCTTTTTTATTGGGGTAGTATTTTTTTTTATTGTAAAACCTAAACCACTAAGCTTACTTAATGCCGAATTAGAAGAATTCTCTGATTCAACGTTCTGTTTCTTTATTGATATACCAGTTTTTTTAAGTATTTGAGATATATCAATTTTTTGTGGCGTACTTTGCGCCGGTGTTGCTGGCTCTTCTTCATCAGACCAGTTCTCATCTCCGGACGGAGCAAAATCTTCGTCTTCGGACTGCAGTTTTTCGAGTAGAACAATTGGCTGGGAGATGTGCTGAATGAGATGGTTCTCTAACTCCTCCCAATCTTCAAAATCTTCGTCACAAGTGTAACAATGATATTCTTGCTTAGGCTTTTTTATTAGAGCACCTGTAGACTGAAGTCTCTTTAATATATGTTCAACATTATTATTTGATGGTGCTGCATTATTTGTATACTGATGTCTTGGGCCTGCTGAATCTGGATCTTCCCCATCTGCAAAAATAAATACAATACATTACAACATGTTTTTTAATCCCTTTCATTCGCTATGAAAAAATAATATGTTCTTTAACCGAAAACATTAATTACTAGCTGCTGTTCCCGCGATTCCCTAGCGTGGAATTAAGATTATACTCTCTCCTCCCGTCCCGTCAAACAGACAGAAAGACACAGATTTTTTTTTTTTTTTTTTTAAACTGTCATAGTATCTCTGAAGTCATACATACATTTTTTTCTCAAATATCTTCAATGTACAGATTTCGTTCCGTTAGCCTTTGATTATATGTATAGCTTATCTATGTCCTTGTAATGTTTCAGAACAGTCCAAATTATTTTAAAAAAAAACAAGTATAGCGCCATCTATGAATAACCGTCAGAAAAACATAAACAATTTGCTTACGTAATAATCTTTCATAACACTTCGTCCCATGTCATCAAAAATATAATAAACAAAACAAGAACCGTTCAATAGTATAATAGTAGAAATAATATAATGTTCCGCGTCATATATAAACTTATGGATATTATAATTTAAGTTTACTTCACTACTTCCATAAAATTACCCCTTAATACAACGTCTAAAATGTTTGTGTGACAATTGAATATCAAAATATTGTTTTCTCGTCTATCATATCTTAAATATTTATTATTTATACTACACCTATACATATATTTTATATTAGATTATTTTGTTCAATTGCAATCAATCTATCAATTTTTTGTTCACGAATAAGACTAAAACGTATTTACTTACAAACTCTTGTTACATACTAAAATCGCCGGGTGCATTCAAATGACTATAACTTTTTATAGAGTGAACCAATTTTAATGGAATAAAGTTTTGATGTTACTCCAGGATATGTTTTATAATTATGTATTTTTGAAATATACTTAGTACTTTTTAATTGATGCCTGCACAAACAAACAGACAGATAGACAAATATTTCTAAAAATGATAGAAATGTGTTTAAGGGGCACACCTAGTGTGACAGCCTAAAAAAAAGGCAATTTTGGGAATTAAAAAAAATTAGTGAATCAATCGTTTTAAAATTTTGAGGGTATATTTATACATTTTTTGAGAATACACAGTAAAATTTTTGAAATAAAATATTAAATATTTTTGAAATGACACGCGATCTCCGGCGGCGCCAAAAAAAGGTCCTCCACTGGTGGAGTGATTGTAGCCTTCTCCGTTGATAAAAAACAAAAAAAATCTCGTTAAACTAAAACATATTGTCTGCACGATGACCCTCGGGCGAACAAAAAAATAAAAAATTGACAAAAGGGCGGCATGTTAAAATAAAAAGTTAAATTTTGGTCGTTTTTGGCCTGCCGAAATTCGATTTTTCACCAGATCAAAAAACTGGAGGGTCATCGTATGGAGAACTATATAGAGAAGATGCAAAAAAAAATTGATAGCGATCGGATCATTTGTCTCCGAGTAATCACTCCAGCAAATTCGAAAAATGCTGTTTCGAGAAAGACGCTTTTAAAGATTCACCACATTCACAAATTACAACTATTTTAAACCCCAGGCCTCTTGGACTTGTGAATTTCCTTGTGACAAGTTTTGCACACCACCACTAAATTGCTGATTGCACTAAAAACTGAGACAAACTGTAGAATACAATATGCATGGAATGGGACAATCACAATATTCTCGACATTATTATGCAATCGTTTCTCTGCGGACGTACTTGTATTCGCTGTAGATTGCCCAAATGTATGTTGGTTTCCAGTAAATTTTCGTTTTTTTGTTCTTGATCGGTATCTAGGAACATCGTGAGTGCCTTTTTTATCTAAATAGGAAGATTGTTCACTCATGTTAGATTATATAAAACGCGCTAACTTACGAAGTACTCTATACAACGGTCACAATAAAACTAAATGTATCTGGCTCCGAAAATACATGACATGCCAGTAAACGAAAAATATACCGAAATAATTATACTTATATATTTCTGTATACCTAGAAGCTCACAATAGAAACCGGAATCGTATTACAAAGGTACGAGACGGCAGACTCCGAACAATAGCTTCTTTTTTTTTCGAATCTAGCTAACGCTGTTGACCGGAAAGGCCTTTACAGCTTCACTGTGACTTTGGGGGCGAGTGCTGAAGGCACTCAGCCGCATCTCCGAACAATAGCTCAGGTATGTCCCGTAGCCAATGCAACTATCTAACTGCCGAGCGGCTTACTCTTTTAAATGGCTGTAACTCAAAAACTATTTAAGATATCGATTTAAAATTTTAGTGTGTTATTTTTAAATATATAACCTAATGAAATATGAAACATCGATTTTTTGAAAATTTCACACTAGGTGTGCCCCTTAATTACCTATTTTTAGTCCCTTACAGTAATTATTTTCACAAAAATCGAAAATGCACAGGCACGTAAAATTTACAATTTTATTATTAGTATAGATAATATTGCAACGTTCTATACAAATGTATTGGGTGCAGAAAAAAGACCAAGACAAGAGATTACATTATAATCCGAAATAAAATAAGATATAAAATAAAATATATTGATCTTTTCGAAAGCAAGGTGCACATTAATACTTTTAAATACTTAGGAAATATAATAAAAAAAGTACTTTAATTTTATCTTGATAATGATATGACAACACAAAAAAAAAAAATTCACAGAATCGGATCCATTTTACACCCGAAAATCGCATTACAAGATGTATTATGGTGTTAACACACGTACGGACCGGACCGCGGACATAGTACGGCGGGCGGCCGATTTTATTAGTCCTCTAAATAGAGATGACAATCCTTTACAAAAAAGATCGATTTGTGAATCAATTCGAATCTAAATTGATGAATCGATTCGATGAATTGATCTTTCAAACTTATAAAGTAACGATTATTAGAATGTCCTTTTTGTTTTCTATGATATGATGACATCTGTAAATAGGCAAAAATAAAACAGTTCAGTGTCATTTTTCCATAGTATGTTAGGCATTCTTCTTTTTTTGTTTAGAGAGCGTTCGTATTACGTAACGCAATTTTTGGAGATTTTAGACCCCGCCCCCCTGCCTCCACGTAACGCGCCGTGACGTTTTTCTTTACCCCCACCCCTCCCCTTTAGTAAAACATTACGTAACCACCACCAAGTGCCCATTTTTACCTGAAAGTGGCAATTATGTGGCGTTATGCCTGTGTTATTGATTTAATCGCGTTAACAATATTTATCAACATTTGAAATGTCTTGTTTTTAAAAGCAAGAGGTTTCTAATTTTTTACTCTTATTTTGTCCCAATTAATGTTTACTGCTAATCATACATTTAATAATGTCGTGTTCCTGACTTGGCCCTGTCCTTAACACATTTTTACTTTATCCGCATTTGTTTTTAACATGCATGAGAACAAAGTATAACGAAGCCATCCAAAGTGCGGTATTTTTTGTTACTTACTTTACTGGAGAGATGAGAAAAAAAACTATCACATCGGTTGAAAATTTTTTTTTTTTATTACATGTCGAGTTAAACAAAAATTATTCACTATCCTGTAATCCTGTATTTGACAATAATGTCAAAATATTTTTTTTACTAAATAGATATTAATGTATATACGATACCTATACCAAACATACAATTTTTAAATGTTTGTAACAGACAGACAGTGTCCGTTTGTTTGTTCCGGGTAATCTCCGGAACAGCTTGACCTACTTTGACGGGACTTTTATTGGTAGATAGCTGAAGTTACTCCTCGTAACTTAGGGTACTTTAATTTCTTGATAACAATTAGGCTAGCGCATAAAAAAAAATTCATGAAATTGTGAATAAAATCCGGCGAATAATGCAGTTTTACTAGCAGGTATTTGAAGTTTAAGAAATATCTTTGTTTTAAGTAGCAAATTTTTTTTTGGAAAATAAATAAATAGTTTTGTATAAATGTTAAAAAGTATATTACGCAATGAAAAATATAAGAAACGCGGACGCAGCCGCAGGCACACAACTAATCAATTATAATATTGGTAACAAATGGGTTGGTATAATTTGACTTATATCAATGTCTTTTGTTGTGGTTAATTAAACTTTCATTGTAATATTATGTAGATAGTAAATAACTATAAGCAACGTTATATGTATAAAAAACAGTTACTACAAATTAACAATGCGCTAAGCCACCACGATTTTACCCTCATATCCCCTTTACGCGACGCTACGCTCCGTTTCACCCCGGAGGGAGGCATCCAAGCCCCTCCATGCGAACGGAGGCAAGTCCGGTATAAAGCTACCCCCACACGACCTCCCTAGTGGAATGGATAGCCAGACCCCTATCCCTTCTACCATTGGCTCGACAAAATGGTCACTCAGACGGCGCTATATTGTGCCACCCGTACGTCTACACAAAGATCCCTTAACTAAGTATGAAAGCAATACTGTACAGCCTAACCGGTCAAACAAACCAACGCTAACCATATCATGCTACAGACTGCATTGCCTTTTCCGGAAACGATACCGTTTGCGCGGCATCTACGACCATCACTGACGAACATGAGTGAAAAAACACATAATTACATATGACGACCTACACTATTCTAACTAGTTTTTACTTGTGTTCGAAGGTTCGACTAGAATTTATTTAGAAGTATACAGTTTCTTTTATAAAAGAGTTATAATTATTTTGAAAAATTCTAAAACATTTTTGTTTGCCTTTCGCTGTGAATTGTTCAAACTAAATATTCTGTCTACGCGGTCAATAAATGTCAAGTGTCATAATGACACGTGATTGATAATGATAGGTGCGTGCGTGTGTGTGTAAAAACGCATGGTATTGTGTCTACTGATTTTTTTCATGAATTTACAACCGTTTTTACCAAATGAGATCCAAAACTTCAGTAAGTAATCCTTTTTATCTCTGATGTGCCAGATCGGTGTCAGTGGTCAGTTATAAAAGCCAATTTATTTTCGGTTTAATCTCAATTTAAAAGTAAAAATTTTATATTAATACCGACCGTTGGTATATTTCTAATGCACATTATAAAAATATTAACTTCCCGCAATACTCCATATAAACTTGAAATGTGTGAAAGTCTCCTCCGTCCACATCACAAAATCACAGTGATATTTCAATGCAATTATTGGATACCAGTTTCAATATCAGTTTAACCATTCACCGGCCAAAAAATTATTTCACCCAAATATTATGGTATCATTTACTTGAAACCAGATTACTACAAATAAAAATATTTGGGTTATCCTTTTTTTACGTGGATAATTCTTATAAGACTTTCATGCTCGTAGAGCAGTAGTAAAAAGTTAGTATTGTCGGATTTTTATACTAAAACTGGTAGGAAAGGGACTATTTAAGCAATTCTTCTACTACCCGACATATGCGACTCCCTTTTGCGGTCTAAAGGGTTAGGTGTTGCAGACCCCTCCGACAAACTGATGGAGGCGCAAACACTAATCCTCCTCAAGCCCGACTTTGTACTAATGGCAAGCACTACGGACGCGGGTTCGTTCCTCCCCCCAGGCCCGTCCTACGTCAGCCATGGATCGTCCCCACACGACCATAAGCCCCCGTTCATCGCGGAAAGGGAGGAAGAAGGGTCGTCCGTTCCCTCTCCCTCTCCTTATAGCCTCCTCTTTTACAAGCATAACTTGTTCACCGAATAAAGTGAATTGCCGATATACCTTCATATTAAATAGTGTTCACCCAGTAGTTGAAATTCGACTATGATCAATATTGAAAATGTACAGAGAAAAACACTTATAATTTTTTTTAGTGAATAAAACTAATTGTTATGAATAAGTATTATAAAAAAAACATAGGACATAAATATTGCTTGAACTGTTTTATCTTTGACTATTTTACATAAACAATATACAGATAGAAAATATGTATTTATAACATTAACAATAAATTAAAGCAAGCTCCGTTCTACAAAGCCATCCTTTGCCAAAAAGCTACCAATATCGGAAACTAATGGTTTCCACACACATCGAGCAGGTTAGGAAGCCAGCGCGTTTTTACTACAGAAGAGATTGCTCTTGGCTCATGTCGACGTACTGTTTTCTATAGACATCGCGCTGGTGTCCGACCCGCGCACTATGTGTCGCAATCATTAGTGATTTTTTAACTCATGTCAAAAAATTAAACAAACACAAGCTATAAAAGTAGTTCTTCAGTCAGACGAAAATGCATTACTTATATAAATTAAGAAAAAAAAATTAAATAATTATACAATAGAACCTCTTTAAGTCGAGAACCTACAAACAATGTTTTGTTTCATTCCCTTCAAGTCCCAAAACCGCCACTACTCGAGATTTCTTTATAAATTAACCTTTATAAATTCTAATAATCAGTGAGTAGCCCCATTTTGGTAAATATTTTCCCTTCATACCATCGAAAAAATTTATTAGACCTCTGTCGTCTGAAAGTCGAATATTTCCTTACAAAATCCGTGTAACAGAGGGTCAATACTGTTGTTTTAACCACAGAGTAATAACGCTAAAAGGTATCGACCTTCATATAATATTCGCTTAACATTGAAAAAAAAAAAAAATATATATATGTGTGCGTGTAAGCAACACGGAATTACATAATCACCGGCACGTAGCGAAAAACCTATATGGTATTTTAGGGGAAACTTGAAACAGCTTCTCTCCGCCTGCGAATACTGTCGTTCTGCGTGTTTTAATTCTATGGATTTAGCTATACCACGAAAGTACACTTAAAAAAAATTACTAATACTAATAAAAGAATTATTTTTTCTTATCAGGCCCATGTTTTCATTTAGAAAATACTACAATTGATAATTCGAAATGTCAGCGCAGCGTAAATATTTATTGCTAAAAAAAAGTGAATCTATGGAAACGAATAAATCCTAATCAGAACTCTTGGAAATTTGGTTACATTCGTTACGTAGATGACGCTTTCTTCAAAAATTCAATCAAATCAAATCTCATCTCAGATCGATTATACAATATTTTATCTTTCAAAAAAAAATTAATTGTAAATAACTATTATCACTATTAATTGTGATCACACAATTTGTATACATATGTGGCAACGCCGTCGTTTTCAAAAAAACTCGGTAGCTATATAATAATAACTTTCAAAATTAAATAGGATAAGCCGAGAGACGAAGCGGGTTATTTGCTGCATAAACACGCGCTACGTTTTCAGACTAGGTACAATAATGTTCATCGAACATCATTGGAGTATGAATTTAATGCTGACGGTTTCCTATCGGATGGTACGGGGAGGTTCTTAGTCTGGGGTGTTTTGTATTTACGAGTGTGTTGTTATTATCAAAATCAAAAATCAAAATGTAAAAAATCTTTATTCAATTTAGGCCCTAAGAAGGCGCTCATGAACGTCTAAAACCCTACCACTGGTTAGGAAAACAACCCAGTCGAGAAGAGCGCAGGCAAGAAACTCGATCTGGTTCTTTTTTTTTAATAAATATAATATATATCATTTTTTCATATAAAAAACTATACAAATCATAGTCTTAGTTAATGTTAGCACAGATGATTATGATAGTATATTTGGTGAATGTAAAGTGTTTTGGGATTTTTTTTTTTAGTAAGGCTATAAGGAATCGAGTTATATGAGCGCTCCGTCACTGCAACGCAATGATACCGAACTATAATTATCTTCACAAATCATTATTACCCTCGGTATTTACAGTTAAAACAAAGTAGTTACATAAGCTAGTCCATCACTAAATTGACGAGTTTTATTTTATCGTTAAGAATCATGTCGTAAAAGGTGATTAAGGGCCAGGGGATGGGGGCAGCAGCATCCTCTGAGTACCAGAAAACACCTTACTACGATCCCCAAACCGCCTGTCAAGCGTGGCGATTATGGCAATCCCCTCCATTATTGGGGAGACCTATGTCCAGCAGTGGAATGGTTAAGAAACTTAAGAAAGTAAGCAATGTTATATGCTATAGCTAGCATTCTATAGATTAGTCAATAGTCTAGTCAACAAGTTCAAAAACGTGATAAAGGTCCTAAAAATATGAGCGATAGCTCATTCGATTCGGAATCACCTCTAGAAAAATGTTTTTGGAGGATTTTGGGGCAGGTAAAAAATTGCAATTGTTATTAACAAAATAAGATGAAAAAAAATGATATTTAGTTTTTCGTTAATAACTCAAAAAATATTAACATTTAAGCAATTTTTTAAGAAAAAGTTCATAAAGAGGAGGAAATTTCCGATAAAAAGTCTCGACTCCCGAAACTCTATCTCCACTATTTATAATTTTAATTTGACGTTGAAAATAGGGCTCCGCGCTACTGTTACGGCATGCGCGCGCTGCCGCTAAAGAGAGTTTATCAAAAGAAATATTTTTTTTGTAACATAAAATGTCATTTTAAAAATTATATAAAAATCTAGTAGCTTCTGAATACTTGAATGAATCGAGCCCCGTAAAAAAAAATATCACCATTTTTCAAAAAGTTGTTCAATTGAAAATTAACAAATTTTTTCCCAATCTCCGTTGGCATAAATAATGGGATAAAAGGTATAAATAATTGGCCTATAAATTTTAAACTTCGTGGAGCCCTTGCGGTATATATATTGAATTTCTCTATTTGTTTAAAACAATTTTATAAATTTTATGAATTTATGGTTGTTAGCACCATTATTTAATAACAATGAAACCAAAATATATAAAAAAATGTTAATTCTAATTTGTTATAAACTTCCTACATATTTTCAAAACTGTTTTCGAAAAGACATTTTCCCTCAATTATCACAACAAAATATGATTTCGAGCAAATCTCTAGGTCGTGAGCTTTTATGAATTGTCAGTTGTTTACTACCACTCCTGTGAGTGTGGATTTTTCGAGTAGTGATTTTTTTATACCAAACCTCTCAAGTACGGTTCAGTCGAGTGAAGTGCAGCGAAATCTCGAGTTACGTATGAGAATACAGGTATTATAATAGAATGATCCTTATAATATAACCCCTTTCTGTGTTTCTCGACTGGGTTATTTTCCGAACCGGTGGTAGTGTTTTAACGTTCACAAGCGCCTAAATTGAATAAAGAATAATTTAATTGATTTTAATTTGATCATTCGTATGAGTCCGTACAATTTCAGTCATTCTTGACTACCCCTTCCCCTCATCAGCAATAGTAAGTAAGCATTGGTATCTTTTTTTGGCAAAATCTGCTTAAGTAATAAAAGTAAGCATTGCTTTATCATCATCATCAGCTAACCGATAGACGTCCACTGTTGGGCTTAGGTCTCCTCCAATAAAGGAAGGATTACCATTATCGGCACTCTTGGTAGCCGGGCTGGGGATCGTAGTAATGTGTTTGTGGTGCTTACACGATGCTGCTGCCCATCACCTGGTTTATTCCTTAGTCGCCTTTTACGACACCCACGGGATAATACCGGGTTGTAATATTTTTAGCCGGCACCACATGGCGTTTGCAGACAACATTTGCAATAAACATTGTAGACACAGCTGTCTCAACATTCCATCAAATATAAGCAAAACCTAGACCAACATTGGTGCTTACGTAATGATAACTGAGTAATGATATACGTGATAATTACTTGATGGGCCCCTATCCTATATTTTTATACAATTCTTAAAAACTCATATCACATCTACCATTGCATGTTATAACTAGTTGTGTACCCGCGTTTCATATGTTTTCACTGCGTAATAGTTTTTATTTTTACGCGGAGTCCCATCCAAATCGGTCCAGCCGTTTCGGAGATTACCCAGAAGAAACAGACAGACAAAAGAATTAAAAATTATATATTTGGTATAGGTATCGTATATTCATTCTACTTACATCCATACCTATTAAGTAAAAAAAATTGACATTACAAACAGACACTTCCAATTCTATTTATTAGTATAGATGATGATGATGATGAGAAAAGTTCCATTAAAATTTAAATAAAATTAGCTAGCTGTTATTATTAATTTTCAGAGTGATTGTGAAGAACTTAACAAAAAATTATGTCATTTCCAGCGAGTCTACTTTTTGATTGCTATTGTAACGCCAACAAGCTCCAAAAAGGTGCCAACTCTTGATAGATAAAATATCATATAATTGATCTCAGATAAAATAAATATTTGAAGAAACTTGAAAGCTTCCCTCAGCAGCACAAGCGTCCATCATCATTCATTACTGTACTCATTTTCAAGAGGAAGTAGTATGAGGACCAGGTATATTTTAATGCTCCGGCTTTACCGACGATTTTTTTTTCACGCTTCGCCACTGTTGTACTCAGAGGATGCTGCTGCCCATCCCGTGGTTTATCTCTTAGTCGCCTTTTACGACACCAAGGGAAGATTTGGGGTATTCCTATTCTTAGCCGGCACCACACGATGTTTAATAATATAAAAAAACTTTTTAGTGTATGATTTTTGACAATGACCATCTTTTATTCATGTAAAATTTGACTAAACTAGATGTCTATTTGATGAGATACCCACGCCCTTTTTTGTACCTTCCTTTTGGTACACCGAAAAAATTGCGTAAAATTTATTTACAAACAAAAAAACACATTGCATTACCCTATGAGTTTTCATAGATGCTTGATAAGAATGAAATAGTGACCCATGTTATCATGTTTTTTAAGTAATCACAAAATACTACTACAACCTCTATGAAAAAAACAATGTTACTTAATGTGTCGAGTACCCATAAAAATAAGACAATAGGAGAACAATGGAAAGCTAATGTTAAAACGCCAGGAAAGTGCTCAAGGGGTTATTACAAGGTGATTTTACAGTAAATAAAAGAATTTCTAATAATCACTTGGAAATGGTATATTTTTACAAATTTGTACGTTGTAAGCTATTTTTTTATAGTGGATACCTAATATATATTCGACTAAAATAAAGCAACTTTTAACAGAAACAAAACATATTATAATTAAATCAAGTATTACACGAAGCCTACAATTTTAGATATCTCAAAGAATCCTTAATTTGTAACATTTATTTTATTCCCGTAGTTTTTTTGCATTGCATTGTATATAAACGCTACA
Organism: Samia ricini; assembly: GCA_014132275.2. Taxonomy (NCBI): domain Eukaryota; kingdom Metazoa; phylum Arthropoda; class Insecta; order Lepidoptera; family Saturniidae; genus Samia; species Samia ricini. The sequence continues at coordinate 14,458,170 of AP028158.1, forward strand.
ATTTAAGTAAAATTACTGTAATTACAGTGCAGTAGGCATCACTAGGCAGGACTACCGTACAACAGTATAAAAATTCTGTATCTTTATATTGTGACCGTACGTATTCCAAGTTAAATCTTTTGGGACGCGTGCCAAAGTTACGGTGAAGCTGTAAAGGCCCTTCCGTTCAACAGCATCAGCTAGGTAAAAAAAAATCCCAGAATTTCGAGATAAATGTCATTTTCAAAACAATAAGCCGCAACTCACCGGCATAACAAGCAGCAAAAAACGCGCTACTTTTATAGAATTTAAACACAAACACTTTCATTGTGTGGTTGATAATTATAGTTAAATGAGCAAGTATATGTGAATTTGATTCCGTCGTTTCTTGTCGGCTTGTATGGCAGGTTCTTAGAATGCGTATTTTGTGTTTAACAGTGTGTGGTTGTTATAACACCGTGTAATAATAGTATATTTGTTGTTTGTGAAGTGAGTGCTGTGCGATTTTTTTTAGTAAGGCTGTAAGGAATCGGGTTATCAGAGCGCTTCACAACTGTACCATATACACCTACTGCGATTACCAACCCGTTTGTCAAGCGTGACGATTATGGCAATTTCCCCCATTTTGGAGGAGATCTATGTCAAGCAGCGGACCCCTTTCGGTTGAATCAAACAAGTCAAAAAATATCATAATTTTATGAAACATTTTCTTGCAATAAAATATACAATCAAAACGTACAAAAAATGTTACCAGTTAAAAATACTTTATTTTGTAATCCAGTGAATTTAGGATCAGCAAAATAAAAAAATTGAAAATTATATATCCAGTTTTAATAAGTAGAGATACATTTAGATATTTCATTTTAGTTATGTGTGTTTAAAAAGTAACTTAAGAAAATACATGAAGGGTTAGTTAAGCCCTACTAACTACCCCTAAGCCAGATTGGTACTTTTGCCGAGTGTGGCCGGTTTAGCGACATCGTTTCTAGAAAAAGTCGTCAGACTTGTTTATGTCTTAGTGCGATATTAGTGCGAAGACATCGTGTCACGCGTGTCTTGTGCGACCTCTTCTTCAGTAAAAACGCGCTAGCGTCTCATCCCGCCCGCTGTGTGACGAAACCATTAAGGTTAAATATATGATTAATATTAGCTTAACAACACGAAACTAGTGACCAGGCCGTGATCAAAGTTATTGTAATCGTATTCGCCAAAGAAAACTTCTGACATAGTTACGATTGTAAATAAGATATAAATACAAAATACAGTTATAAAGCAGGTAGAGCGCAGCGCTATTTTAAAATTTTCTTACGGAATGTTCGGTGAACAAGTTGGCGATCTGTTTTTTATAGCCGTTGTGAAACACGTTATTGACCGAATGAAAGTTGATAATATTCTCTAACACTTAAAGTTCGAGAACGAGTAAGTAAAATCGCGCTAGCGTCCCGTCCCCCGCCCGCTTTGTGTTGAAACCATTAGACCGATCAAATTTAGACAAGTGAAACACGCACGTCAAGGGTAGTTCCTCTACATCGCGTTATTACTCACTTAATATAAAACAGTGCACGGATGCGAGTAAGCAATAATGAATTATTTCGAAAAATTCTTTTCGAGCATTGGGGAGCGTTCATGTAACACGTAACGCAATTTTTGGAGAGATTTTTGACCCCCCCCCCCCCATCCCCATCTCACGCACCGTAACGTTTTTCTTTACACCCACCCCTCCCTCCTAGTAAAACGCTACTTTCTTTTTTGCTTTTATTTGGAGTTCAAAAAAATATTATTACAAATTATTCAGTGTCCTGTAAAGCAAGCAAAACATTTTGTAAGGAAAAAATATTTTCAAATGGTCATTTTATTTGAAATTAAGAAAAAAGTTTTAAAAAAATACGTGAGAAGAAAAAATGTCTGTGCAACCGTTTTGAAGTGATACAATGTTATGCAACGCGTAGTTCAATCAATCCCCAAATTCGTTTCGTAATACTTGAACGCTCCCTTGAGAACTAAGATTGCCGTTTGTTTAAATCTGAAACTATAAAATTACGACAATAGAGTAAATAAGTAAACATTGCTTTTATTATATTCAATATTCAGACCGCCCCATCCTCCACGAAATCAAAAATAAACAAAGCGTTAACCTCAATCTGTGATGTCCTAAGGCATTACTTTTCGATTTCCTATAAGAACACATTGATAAGTATTTTATTTTTGCTCAACATATTTGTTTTATAAACATACCCACCATTTAAATGACTAATATTTTATGTATCAAAACAAACTATTTATACTATGGTAAATGTATTTATTATTTGGCAACATCAATCAAGCAGGTCATAGAAAACATTATTAATTATATAATTAAATTAATATTTAATATATATTTCATGAAATGAAAATATTTACATAATCTATGGCCTATGGCCTGGATAAATATCTGAGCTAAAAAATATGTCATTCACTATTACAAAAAAACAGCGTCCATGAACTGTTGCATTTTTTTGTCCATGGTTGCCTCTAATAATTATAGTTCTTCATAGGCAAGCTTACGTCAAAAATAAAATAAATGATTGGAAAAATAAAGAATTACTTGAGCGCAAACAATGAGTGAAACAAGACTGAACAGTCATATTTGAATTATAGAACATGCATTAATAACACAAAATATAAATTCTTACTGCATATAATTTCTTAGTTTGCATTTGTTTAGAGCTAGAAAGAGAAGATTTTTAATGTCTTTGGTAATTAATTAATATGAGGGTTTAATTATATCATATCAAACTACTCTTTATTATTTTTCACATGAGTAATTTCGCATGAACAATGGCAATGTACAAGTAAAATAATAATACCAAGTAATATAAATAAAAAAATTAATTGTAATTACAGATATTTCATAATCCACCCATCCTAGCTTAAGTATACTTACTGTAGTATAAGAAATAGTTTACGAGAATGAATGTAATAGAACTAGCTTAGTTTGATTACTAGATGTGTCTGTCTAATTGGACTTGGTTTGTAAAACTGATTTAAATAAATTATACTCGGATACATATTCTAGGCTTCAATATTAAACTAAACATATGTACATATGACTTTTTCTCATACAAATACGCATCTCCTTTTTACATAATTTCAAAACTCATACTAATGTTGAGAATACATTATTAATTCAAAAGCCCTAAAGTGGTTTTTTCTTATATCTTATCTATACTAATAAATAAAATTGGAGTGTCTGATACCTATACCAAAAATAAAACTTCAAAATTTTTTGTCTGTCTGTATCTGTTTGTTCCGAGTAATTTCTAGAACGGCTGGACGGATCTTGACGGGACTTATTTTGGTAAGTAGCTAAAGTTACCTAGGTAACTTTTAATTTTCAAAAATAATAAGAGTATGGTTAAAAAAAATAAAACTCATAAAAATTGAATAAAATCCGATTCAATGCAGTTTTATGGGCAAGTACTTGAATTTATGTAATTTTTCTTAGTACTAAAAAAATTTTGAGAAAATATTTAGGGTTCTGTATATAAAAATAAAACACATTGAAGAACATACAAAACGTGGGCGCAGCCGCGGGCACACACCTAGTCTACTTATATGTCTTCTCGTCTTATATTGAATATATAGATCTTGTTTCTTTTAACTACGAACTTACATACAAAGTATATATAATACATAACTACTCAAACTTTAAAACTGACTAAATTCAAAACAAACCTGATTCACCATTTGTTGGTGATGATGGATAATCAGATTCAAGCTTTGTGGCCATTATATGAAACCTGTAAACAATATAATTTCTTTTAATTGTTGACCTTAGTACAGAATTAATATTATATTAATTGAAAGTCAACAACTATTTCTAATATTATTTTATTATGAAATATTTTTGCAGTACTATAATCTGGCATGTAGTCTTTTTTATGTGTTTTATTATCATCAACTAGCATTATAGTTTGGTTATGTGCGAGCGAAATGTATAAGATATTATGGAATTTATAAAACTATATTAGAAATAATAGAACATTAATTGTGAAAAGCCATAAAAACTCACTAGATAGTTAGTCATAATTTTACTAACAATGTGACATTGTCAGAATTGTGTATACAAATATTCACAAGTATATTAATAATAAGAAGAAAATCTATTATTTATTGAATTAGCTTCAGAAGATATTGACTATAATTAAAATGATATACTTTTATAATAATAATAACAAGTTCACTTTGCAAAATATAGATTGAATTTTCAATATTTGCTTAACTTTATATATTACTTACAGGGTCCATATAAAACTCATTGGAAAATATTGCTTTCAAATTCAGAAATTTTATGCTATAGAAAGTTATGACGATATTCAAGCAAATATTATTTAAAGTAAAAACTACTCACATATCATTTTCAGATATAATATCTTTATAAGTAAATCAAGTTATTTTTTTTTCATTTTTACTTTCAATTTTAATTACTCTTGTTTTTGTTGTAGTTTTTCCAGTGATATAAGAAAAATAAAATAAGATATAACTTGGATAAACATAATTTTTTTGTTTATATCATTTTATACAGCATCAAGAGAACTCCCTTCTACTACCTACCTACTCAATATATGTAATTTTGAAATAAAAACGAAGGTGGGCATCCTAAATCAGTAATTATTTTTTTTTCAGCATATAAGATTGGGGAAGCAATATAAATTTTTAAATAAAAATCCAGTTATAACTTTTTCAATTATATTACACTAGACACTTATTATAATTTTATTATTACAATTAATCCAAACATGTGTATGTTTTCTTTGTTTACTATAAAAAATAAATAAAATTAATTGTTACCTACATCAATTACGAATGACACCGGTGTAAAACAAACAAGATTTTCCATGCGAGTTTTAGTTTTTTTGGTATTCTTTCTAATATGGAAATACTAAAGTAAGAAAAGGGTATTAAAACTAACAGTGAACATTTCTACTACTGCATACAAAAGACCAATGCAACCTTGCAACTAAAATTTCAAATCATGCATGACAGAATTTCTAAATCAAAATAAACTATTGTTGTTTACTCACAAACATAATACGAGGAGCGGTAAAAAATCAGATCTTCTGTATACACGCTTACGAAAAGTTCTATGAATGATATTATGAAATATATTTCACCATTATTCTTGATCCGAAAGTACACCGAACACAAAGTATTCCAAAACAAATCTATTTAAATGAGCAATAACACATAATATCAAAGACAAAGTTCATTTTTCACATTATTCTTATAATAATCACTTTACAATAGATTACTTATTTTAGATTATAATAGAAAAATTGTTATTTTCCGCGAACTTCTGCACTGAATACAAAATGGCGGGCCAAATAAACTGTAACTAACGCTGTCACAGCGCTGCGACAGCGGGCGGTACCAGTTCAGTCACTCAACTTCTAAAACAATTGTTGAAGGTCATTAGTCCGAGGATATTAAAATTACAATTGATATCAAGTTATGCAAATTACAATTGCAATAATGATAAATAGGATTCATATATTCAACAATTGAAAATTGTATTCGATTGCAACACAACACAGTCTGTGACGCAACTGAAGGAGACTAGACGCGACGCAGCGCCCGAACGCGCCGAGACCGGTAGAAATAAGAACAAATTTGTTTCTTTCCCTCTCAAGCAGCCAACACGGTGATGCCAGTGCTAGTTGGCGGAATGCCAGTATTGGTCGGCTGGCAGATACCAAAGCGTTAATGACGTTAACATTAGCTCTCTCACTTGCGCAGAGTGATTACGGAATGATGCCATTTCATTTACTGTAACAATAAGCATAGGTAAGCATAAAGTCGGGTTGCACATTATTGTCGGAACGCTCGCCCCCATTCGAATGAAATGACCTCGCCGCTCGCTATAGGTAACCTGCTCGAGTTAATAATAATACTCGATCCGCTCGATCGGAATGTACAGATTGTTTACAGATCCACGAATTCTTCTGTGTTTAATATTCTGATTCTGTTATGTGTTGCGTTGAATTACTAATTAATTATGTACTACAATAACTCTATGATATTAATGACGTGATAAAGCGATATTAAATTAACATTTAAGCACACATGACACAACTTAAGAATATGTTCTTTTGTATTTACTTTGATTTAATATATACAATGTACCCATAAGTAGATAATTAGTTTTACTTTTGTGATTTTCAATACGGCATAAATATTTTCTATGTGTTTTATAGAATATGATATTAACTATTAAACTAGACTTTATCCAAAAGGTAAATCGGTAATAAAATTCAGTGATTATTTTATGCGAAACGATTTTTTTAAATAAAAAATTCGACAATATATATTTACCTAAGACTTTTGAACAAAAAAAAGTACAGTGAAACCTAGCATCACGTGTAAAGAATAAATGTCATTCACTAGTACAACCGGGGTGACGAAATCGTAAAACTTCTGTATAAGGCACACCAAAATCCGTAACCGTGGTACACAATTCGTTATCGACCGATGCCTGTCGCAACGTCTCCATTATGTCTATCTCTGTTTCGCATGCATGTATTAGCGGCTCGTCTATTTCTTTCTCGCATGCATGAATACGTGGCATGTATCACCGCATATCTCAGACGTTGCCGCTGTGAATAACGACTGCGATATAAATACGTAGCTACTGTAATTGATGTGTTGGCTATATATGTATTTTATAATTTTGCTCATTTTACTATTGCGTTCAATTTAAACAACAAACTTTGTTTTCTTTTTATTTTTACAAGTTGATGAGTGTATTATTACGCAAATTTTTCAACTTTGTATTTAATGTGTAAGTAGATAATAAGCATACAACTATTATTACCTTTGTTAGCTTCTTTAAAATTCATATGTTCATTTTAGGTCAATATTGGCCGTTGCCCAGATATTTTCAGTACTGATTATAAATAATTTAGCAATAGTATAATATAATTGCTAACTTGTTAATTGTATGAAATATGCAAAAGTATCAAAAAATTGATTGTGCATTTAATAAATAATTGGCACCCTGTCACAAAATAAGATTAAATTTAAATTATATTTTTATAATAAGTTTTGATTTTTAGTAATTCATTTTGTTAATTTAAATATGTACGTAGCTCAAACTCGATTTCTGAGAATGTGAGAAAAAAATTGTTTCAGAACACGTTGATTATATCAAATAAAATAAATAATTTGCACCCTGTCATAAAATATGATTAATTTTAAATTGTATTTTTATAATATGTTTGGATTTTTTAGTAATTATTAACAATATTTTCGCCACACATCCGGCGACGCCTTAAGATAAACAGCCTACATTCGGTGGGGTACTCTCTTACCTGCTAAATATCAGATCGCATGGAATGACTATATAAGGTTCTGTAGAGCCGACACATACGTTTTGGTAAGCCCCGTAGCGAACAGACGTGTCTGTTTGCTACGCTCGCTTGCATAAATATGATTACGCAATCAGACTTCGTTGCCTTTAGTGTTCGTACAATTGAGTTTGCACCGGTCGTTATATTACTAGGATTGCTATGTGATTAAATCTTTAAATATAACTGTGTGTGTGTTAAGTATTGATCATAACATAAAAAAGGGTACTTTGATTATATTGGAGTACCCGCGAGAATTGACGTATAGTTCCCATTTGGTAAAACGTTTTTATATGTGAAAATTGTTCCTTCTTAGCCTTCCTAGCTATTATTACTCAGTTCATACATTTACATTATACATTGGTTACTACACACTGGCTACGGAAGGTGCAACAGGATACCGGCGTAACTCGAGAGGTAAGTGCTAATTTATAAGTAATTATTTCGGTCTACTGCAAATCGCAGTTCGGCCAGGGTTGATCACGACCCCGACACGAACAGTGTGCGTGTAATCAAATTAATAAATATTACTACGATTGCTGTGTGAACAAATTCATAAATATAACAAGGGTGGCTGTGTGACCAAACCCATAGGGACATCTTGGGTAGCTGAATGACTATAAAAGTTTCAAATTAATTTCTTATACAATTAATATCCACAATGAATGGCTAGCGCGCTCACCAAAATTACAGTCATTTAGTGCTAGAAAAATAAATTGCAGATTTATGAAATTGTTTAATTGCACTGCAAGTCAAAGGTTCTGTAAGATATAGTGACTGCTTTTATGAACGTGAACTTGAGAAAATTGTATTTATTGGGGGTCGAAAAGAGACTAACTTTACCCCGAAATTGTGTATGAGATCACAGGACCTGTAAAAGACTAAAATGAGCACCGTGGGACACGGTTTATCCAGGATGGCCGAGTGTTAACAATATTTTAGGCACACATCCGGCGGCGCCTTAAGATATTATCCGCCTACATCCAGTAGGATCGTATCTTACCTGCCACATGTTACATTGCATGGAATGACTATATAAGGCTCTGTAGAGCTAACACGGGGACAATTGAGTTCTATCTGCTAAAGTAAATGTTCCTGATATAATAAAGTGGTGACGTGATAAAACATAGTGAGAGTGTTTAATAAAAATATAGCGACAGTATTTAACAGAATATTGAAAACCATATACTGATCAACACCGCACTGGACCTGATGGTAAGGTACAATCCAAAACAGCGGCGACTGACACTGAATAGAATTCACTGCCAGTCACCGCCGTCATGCTGCTGACCTGTTTAAATACCTCTTCACGCCTCTTTTGAAAGACCCAATATCATACGAAAGATGAAACACGCTGACAGGAAGACTGTTTCATAACCTCACTATACTAATGACAGTGCATATACTTGGGGTGTAAAATTTGAAGAAAGAAAGAAGTGTTAACAATATTTATCAACACATCCGGCGGTGCCTTAAGATATTATTTGTCTACATCCGGTGGGACCTTCTCTCACCTGCCACATTTTAGATCGCATTGAATGACTATATAAGGCTCTGTAGAGCACAGACACAATTGAGTTCTATCTGCTAAAGTGAATGTTCCTGATATTGCAATATAATAAAGTGGTGACGTGAAATAATACATAGTGAGAGTGTTTAATAATATAGCGAGTGTTTTAACATTTCCGAAGTGGGAGTACTTAAAATGCCTGACCCGGACCTGTATTTAATGGCTTAAAAACTCTAACTATATCAAAACGAGACTACCTGTGATGAAATCTATAAATATAACTAGGATTGCCGTGTGATCAAATGCACAAATATAACTAGTGTTAAAATACGGTCTCTATATTATTATTAAACACTCTCACTATGTATTATTTCCACGTCACCACTTTGTTTTATCAGGAACATTCACTTTAGCAGATAGGAATCAATTGTCTGTGCTCTACAGAGCCTTAACTAGTCATTCAATGCGATCTAAAATGTGGCAGGTGAGAGAAGGCCCCACCGGATGTAGACGGATAATATCTTAAGGTGCCGCCGGATGTGTGGCGAAAATATTGTTAACACTAGGTTTGCTGTGTGATCAAATGCACAAATATTAACTAGGGGTGCTGTGATCAAAGCCACAAATATAACAAGGGGGATGGCTGTGTGACAAAACCCATAGGTACATCAAGGGTGGCTATATGACTAAACCCATAGGTACATCAAAGGTTCGTCCTTTTTTTTTTTTTTTTTTTTTTTTGACGGGGGGAAATGCATTTAAGCACTACCCTTATCTATTGTACTTAGGGGATCTAAGTCCCCCAGTACACTAGATAAGGGGCACGGAGTGACGAGCTCCGTGCAGTGTGGGACTCACCCGGGCGAGAATCGCCCGGAAATACCCACTAAAACCCCCCGGGGCCGTCCGCTGCATTTGGGATGGGGGCGACACGGGGTGGATCAAAGGTTCGTCCTAGAAGGGTGGGAAAGGTGCTTGGGGAATCCCGGCGCCGGGGTCGCCACAGTGGAGGCCGTGCGGCCCCACCTTAGGAACTGGTTAGGAAGGACTCACGGAGTTTTGAGTTACCGCCTTACGCAGGTGTTGACGAGGCACAGGTGCTACGGCAGCTTGTTTTGTTTTTGTTTTGTCTGTCCTTTTCTTCTTCTCGTTCCTTCCTTCGTTCTTCCAGGTGAAAGGTGCTTGGGGAATCCCGGCGCCGGGGTCGCCACAGTGGAGGCCGTGCGGCCCCACCTTAGGAACTGGTTAGGAAGGACTCACGGAGTTTTGAGGTTACCGCCTTACGCAGGTGTTGACGAGGCACAGGTGCTACAGCAGCTTGTTTTGTTTTTGTTTTGTCTGTCCTTTTCTTCTTCTCGTTCCTTCCTTCGTTCTTCCAGGTATCCCTCTCCTTCCTACGTCTTGTCGACTAAGACAAGACGAGTGAAGGAGATGGACCTAAATTCCCTTTGAAAGCAGTGGCGGGCTACTTCATCTTTTCCTTTGCCCGCCACTGTTCTGTCCACTCTTCTTTCTTCCTTTTTATGGGGGGCAGGAAGTATATCCTGCCCCCCGGACTGACGACCAGACGGTCATGCCCCTTTTCAAGAGGCGGGCTAAAAGGTGGAGAGGAAGTATTCTCCTCCATCCCTACCGGGCCATTGCACGGACGAGGCCTGGTGGGTTCGCTGCAGGGGGCGACACGGTGCTTGCGAAAGCCACCCCGTTTCGCCCCCATCCCAAATGCAGCGGACGGCCCCGGGGGGTTTTAGTGGGTATTTCCGGGCGCTTCACGCCTGGGTGAGTCCCACACTGGCACGGAGCTCGTCCCTCCGTGCCCCCTTACCTATTGCATTGGGAGACCCCGGTCTCACTAATGCAATAGGTAAGGATAGTGCGTAAATGCGTTTCCCCCCGTTTTAAGGTGCTCCGGCAGCTACCTGAATCGTATAGGGAGGGAACATCACTGTGCCGGCGGAGTCGTCGACGAAGTCGAGCACACGTTGGTCGTCTGTCCCGCGTGGAGGGAGTCCTTTAGGGACTTGGCGTCCGACGTGGGTAAGGACCTCTCCGTACCATCGCTCGTCAGAGCTCGTCAGAGATCAAGGGTGGCTATGTGGCCAAACCCATAGGTACATAAGGGTGCCTATGTGACCAAACCCATAGGTATATAGGATGGCAATGTGACCAAACTAATAGGTACATCAACAGTGGCTGTGTTACTAAACTTATAGGTACATCTAGGTGGATGTGACTAAACTCGTACGTACATCTAGTCGGAAGTGTGCCTAAACTCATAGGTACATTAACGGTGGCTGTGTTGTTACTAAACTCATAAAATATATCAACGGTGTCTGACTAAACCCATAAATATGTCAACGGTGTCAAGCATAGCAATTTAAAATTATAATGTGTCGAGTACCCATAAAACTGAGACAATAGGAATCAATGGATAGCTGGCGTAAACGCCAGGTTAGTGCTCAACGTGCCCCCTTACCTATTGCATTGGGGGACTTCGGTCTCACTAATGCAATAGGTAAGGGTAGTGCGTAAATGCATTTCACCCAGCAAAAACAAAAAAAGTTAGTGCTCAAGGGGTTAACAGAAGGAAAATGGATGGAAAAAATGGCAGACAGAGTTTATTAGGAGAATTCGACATAGGCTTTCAGAGAGATTCAGTGCTGCAGAAGTTGCCGGGAGTGATGCTGCCTAATGACTCCATGACGTGACCAGAGTATCTACTTGAGTGAACATTATATTTTGGACATGCGACGATAATTTAAAATATGTGTACTTAAATTTAAATACTCGAATGTTTATGGTTGCTTGACACGGGTGCTTCGTTATCGGCTATTCGCAGTAATAACTTAACGGAACATATACCGATGCATAGATACCCTAATAGTTATAAACGGCATTGGTGGTAAGACCTATTCAGAAGGTTATGTTTATTTAACTTTACAGGCATCAGACGGTACTACGTATGAACACAAGTTTTACTTGTTCGAGAACTTGCCTTGTAAATCATATTGAATAATTGGGTAAGGTTTTCTAAATGATTTCAATTTAACTATAAATTTAAAGAAGAAAATCTTTAACAAATGAAAAACAATGTGAGATACCGTTATGTACTTCGCCTAACGCCTAAACTATGTACTGAATATATCACAATACCGGCACGATGTGAAAATATTATTAAATTAGATTCAGATGTGAAAGAAGACTGTGACTTTACAGAAAGAATTACAAAGTAATTTATTTTTGGCTGGTTTAATAGGAAAACCTAAAAATAACATTAGCCTATCATATTAATGAATATCAGTGAAAAAAAAAAATCTGTTAACAATATTTTCGCCACACATCCGGCGGCGCCTTTAGATATTATCCGCCTACATCCGGCAGGACCGTCTTTCACCGGCCACATATCACATTGCATAGAATGACTATATAATGCTCTGTAGAGCCAATACAGGGACAATTGAGTTCTATCTGCTAAAGTGAATGTTCCTGATATAATAAAGTGGTGACATGGAAATAATACATAGTGAGAGTGTTTAATAAATAAAGCGAGAGTATTTAACAATTCTTTTCAACCACAGTTATTAAGCCAGTCCGACGCGCCGGCTGCAAGCGGCGACGTATAAAAAACATATTTAGATAATTGTGTTATTTTTGGACGAAATCTTGAATTGCATAATAAAAACCTAATAGAAATTTTTGAATGAACGCCTACGTAAAGTTAAAATTAAATCCGAGTAAATGCCAATTCTGACTGTATTGAGGCCATACTGTATTTTCTGAAGGAATTCAACCAGATCCAGAGAAAATCAAAACTATTCAAAATTATTCAAACGTTGATGAAGTTAGACGTTTTGTCGCGATGTATAACTACTATAGAAAGATTATTAAGAATTTTGCTGATGTAACCAATTGTTTGAATAAACTTTGTAGGAAACATGTAAAATATGAATGGACTGAGCAATGTGAAAAATCATCCATTTTTTTTAAACGTTTTAACAACTCTGCTCAATCTACAATACCCTGATTTTTATGAAAGAATTTATATTAAAAACCGATGCTTCGGGAACAGTTATAGGTGCAGTACTTTGTAATAATGACATAAGGGCCGTAGCCTATACTAGTAGACCATTAAATAAGGCAGAATTAAATTATCCAACAATACAGCAATAACTACTTGCTACAGTTTAAAGTGTATACTTTAAACCATATTTGTATGGGCGTACTTTTACAATTATAACAGATCATAAACCGTTAATATACTTATATGGGATGAAGGGTTCGTCTAGTAAGTAGATTTTTAAAATTTCGTTTAGCACTAAAAGAATACGATTCTAAAATAGTTCACGTGAGAGGAAAACTAAATGTGATAGCAGACGTATTATCGCGAATAAGCATAACGACGCAAGATTTGAAGTATATGAATGAAGAGTTGTTAGCAGTAGCAACAAGAGCGCAAGTTAGGAGAATAAAAGAGGATGAAAGTGGAAATGGTAAAGTGATAGACGATATTCCAAGTATTGACTAACGATTGGCCTGATCAACCAAAAGTTGTGTAAGCACATTATACGTGAGACGTTTTTGTGAAAAAGAATTGAAAAATTAAAGAAATATGTATTTTAAAAAAGGAAGATATCTTGTAGAAGAAATAAAAAGCATAAACAACTGGTCCGGACCATGCATTTGTATTTTGAGAGGTATAAAAAGAATAGATATTGACGAGGAGAAGAAGTTTATTATGAATGACTATCATTTGCTACTTCATGTAGAAAAACTAAGTTCTACTCCATACCATCATCAAACTATTGGTTCACTTGAAAATGCACATAAACACCTAGGCTCATTTTTGCACATCCAGTGCAATAATCATCCAGAAACTTGTAGCCAATGGCTACCATTTTGGTGCTTTACATACAATCATAAAATTTATTCAAGTACAAATTATGCACCATACGAGATAGTTTTCGGAAGATCATGTGAAATGCCTACTAGAATTTCTGCTGACATAGGCGAACCATTGTACAATCCAGATGATTATACTTTAGAATTAAAATATTGGTTAAAGGTAAACAGAGATACAAAAGAAAACATTATTAAAATGTAAAGAAAAAAGGAAACAGTAGTACAATAAAAATGTAAATCAAATAAAATATAATTCAAACGATAAAATATAATTCAAACGATATGTTACTAGTAAAAAATGAAACAGGAAGTAAACTAGATACCTTGTATAATGGCCCGTATGTAAAGTTGTAGAACAAGAACCGAATGTAAAGATTAAAAAAAAGGTTAAAATAGAAATTATTCATAAAAATAGAACAAAACCCTATGTAAAAGATTACATACATAATTCACTTAAATGTAATAAAATCTGTTGTATAGATAATTATAATATAATTATTTTAAGTAGGTACCTACTGCTATGGGCCATTGCACGGACGAGGCCCGGTGGGTTCGCCGCAGGGGGCGACGCGGTGGCATGCATTGCAATCCCGTATCGCCCCATCCCAAATACGGCGGACGGTCCCGGGGGGTTTTAGTGTGTATTTCCGGGCGGCTCTCGCCCGGGTGAGTCCCACACTGGCACGGAGTTCGTCCCTCCGTGCCCCCTTACCTATTGCATTGGAGGACTCCGGTCTCACTAATTATTTATTTTTTTACCCCGGAGGTGAAGTGGGGAACATGTATAAGGGAACATGTATAAAATAGATGAATCAGAATAAATTTGAGCGTTATCCAGTCTGTCATGTTTCTATTGAATGGCCCCGCACACCTCACCCCACGCCTCGTACGCACGCACGCACGCACGTGATCTGCGTCGCTTACCTCGTGTGGGTATCGTGGTATTTTTTGCGAGCGTTGGATATTCGGTATTATAAATTTTATTTGTAACATCGAGTATTTTCGAAAACCGTACTTTTTAATGCGCGCTCGAGTCACGTTTATTCACCCTTAATGTGAAGATACATTGTTAATTTAAAAATTATATTAATTATTTATTTATTATTAATTAATTAAATAATTTTTCAGATATTTAATTTTCTCATCCAGATCAGGCAAATCATGCTGTTGCAATTTATTGCAAAGATAATATAACCCTGTCACTAATTTTACACCAGAGGTACCTAAAACAAAACGAAGTATGATAAGTTCTCAATATATGTGTACTAAACTATTTTTATATCTATAGCATTTAGTACTAGGCTAGACAAGGCGATAATATAACAAAATGGCATTTAAAATTGGGCGATCGGGAGACTCCTGTCAGGAACAAAGGAACGAAGTTCTTAGTTAAAACAGAAATAATGAGTTTTTACTAGATTTAATGAGTAGGCCGTCTATGAAGGAACATTTAAAATTTGATTTTTATCATATAACTTCAACACACGTTTGTACAGACACGTGTAAAATTCGTGAAAACGTAAACAAATACGTATGTTGAAGTTATACAATAAAAATAATTTTTAAATTTAAATTTTAAGAAAACTTTAAGAGCTAGTACCACTAAATGCCTGGTGACTTTGGGTTCGTCGTTTGTGTCGAAATGAAACGTTCAATCAGAAGGCTGAATATAGAGTATATATTTCTTAATAAATGTACTTGATGACTACTTTTATACCCGAAAATGTGGATCTGTGCAACTGAGATCCAATCGCTTGATCTTCTCTTGCATTGCGTCAATGTGGATAATCGTCAACAGATGTTGTGTGGGGTCGGCGCAATCCCCTTGGCGCCGCCCGGTTGGCAAGGTTCATCTGCTAGAGATATTTTTATTCTGCGCTACGATCCCTAATGTTATTGACTGCAGGCAGCGATGATGAGGCGCCGGTGCCTCTGCCACGTCGCGTCCTGTGGAGAGTTTCCGCTCTTTTTTGTTTGTGCCTATTTGTTTGTATACAATCTTGGTAATGGTATTTACGTAATTATTAGCTACAAAATGTTCCTTCATGGCGGTCTCCTCAATGAATCTATTAAAAACTTGTTAGATTAGCAGAGCGCACGCTTAAGATATTCTATAAAACTGACAGTTGACATGAATAAACTAATATACTATTAAAACACTCTCGCTATATTATTAAACACTCTCACTATGTATTATTCCACGTCACCACTTTATATTGCGATATCAGGAACGTTCACTTTAGCAGATAGAACTCAAATGTGTCTGTGTTGGCTTTACAGAGCCTTATATAGTCATTCCGTGCATTCTGACATGTGGCAAGTGAGAGTCCCACCGGATTTAGGCGGATAATATGTTAAGGCGCCGCAGGATGTGTGACGAAAATATTGATAACACTCTGCCATCCTGGATAAATGGTGGTCATTGCTTTCTTTAGTCATTGACATTAGGTCCTGTGATCTCATACACAACTTCGGGGTACAGTAATTAGTCTCTTGTCGCCCCCAATGAATACCATGTACTAGATGTTGTGAAGTACATATTTCCTCAAGTTAACGTTCATAAAAGTAGTCACGACTATATCTTACAAAAACAAGTACGCAGAGTACAGTTCCTTTTTTAATTCTCAGTAATCGATGTATTTGCGACGTTTAAGTGGACCCTTTTGTGCTGCCTCGTTAAAAATGTTTTCCCATAAATTACGGAATAAAATCGGTTACTGCTAACTTATTCCGTTGTAGGTCTAAATAATGTTATGAGTAATCAGATTAAGAACTGTATTAAAAATAAGTTTTTTCAAAGTTTTCACTTCTGTCGGCAGTCTCCATGGCTGCCAAGTATTATTTTAACCCCTTGAGCTCTAACCTGGCGTTTACACCAGCTTTCCAGTGTTTTCCTATTGTCTCATTTTTATGGGTAATCGACATATTAATATAAAATAGTTATGTGTTAGCAAATATATATGGTTGTTAAATTCTCATATGTAGTGCGGTACCTTTAATGTAAAAATCAGTTATAATATTAAATCTCACGGTGTTCATATACAATGTCCGAAATCTGTTTAAGCAAACAGTGATACGGCGTATTCTCTTTTCCCTTGACGTCAACTAGTCGAGTGGGACGGATGGAATTCCAGCAATAGTGCTAAAAAAATGTGCTTCTGAGTTGGCTCCCGTATTCATGTCCTTGTTTGAGATTTACTACACATCAGGGCAAGTTCCATGTTTCTGGTAGATAGCCAACACCCTATATAAAAAAGGGTGATTTAACGAACCCGGTTTTTAAGCAACTTGTATTCATAGCCGTAAAAAAAAACAAGCAAGATTGACTCCCATGCCCAAATAAATCGCGATCATCATGCACATGGTGAGAAACCCAGTATAGTGACTCGCTCTGACTTTGTATTTCTAATTTGCTTTCCAATAGTTAATTGTCTTGGGAAAGCGTCGGTCTGCCAGACGGAGAACCTGTAGAAACAGCCAAAAAAAATATGAATGTTCAAGATAATACCCACAATTGTAATAAACTTTTATTTTAGATCTCACATAACACTTGATCTGCTCCTAGTTGTAAATAGAAAAATAAGTGTATATGTCTATTAAAGAAGTTAGTGGGGACCTTAGAAGTGAAACTTGACTTGACCCGACCCGGGACCGAACCCGAGACCGAGACCTCAGAGCGATAGTCGTACCATAATTCAACTGCGCCACCGAGGCAGAAATCCGATTCAATGCAGTCTAAAACGCTCACGTTTCGACTTGGTTACACAAGTCGTGGTCACGAGACGACTGAGGTGTTAATATGTCAGCGAGGTAATTATGAGAAACTACTCTCGTCTGATTATGGTTATTAATTCTTTATCTTAGTACTAAAAAAAAGATAGGGTTACGTATAAAAACATTAAAATGCAGTGAAGAATACAAAAAATGCGGGCGCAGCCGTGGGAACTCAACTAGTTTAGGAATATTGAGAATCTTGTTATCTACACTAACGGTGTAAAGCATTATATGATAGCGTCGCTGTTGACCGATGTATTTGGTTATGGTGACCGTCGTTCGATCAACATCAAATGACGGTTCTGACCATCGTCAGAGAATATCAATTTATAATGGCGAACTACCCACGTCTATAATTAGCGGTGAGAGTGTATCGTTGCTAGTATGAGTGACTGTGACCATCCTTAGAGTACATCAAATGATAATGCTGACCGTTGATATATTTATATCCATTGATACTGGTGATCG
Organism: Samia ricini; assembly: GCA_014132275.2. Classification (NCBI taxonomy): domain Eukaryota; kingdom Metazoa; phylum Arthropoda; class Insecta; order Lepidoptera; family Saturniidae; genus Samia; species Samia ricini. Next base: position 14,476,182 of record AP028158.1, read on the forward strand.
TTGGAAATGACACTCACCATAACCAAATTTAAGTCCAGTTAGTCTGTTGACAGTCACGACCATCAGGTGGTAGGAATCGATCGACTCACTATTATCCCATAGATGTGGTTACAAGGTATCAGTTACTTCTTGACTGCCTGTCTTTTTCACGTTTACCGCCAATACAGATTTCGGAGCGGGGTTACCAATGTCGATTAAAAAAACTACGCAACCATAGGTGTGGGGGGAGAGGGCTTGGAAATTTGTTAATTGAAATTATTAACATAGCTTAATATTTGTCTGGTTATTACATCAATGGGCGTGCCGATCAATAAATTATGAACATTTTCATATAGTTTATTCATTATCAAAACATACGATAGTCTGTGTACGTATAAATTTGTATTATTTATCTGTGAGCGCCAGCACTTTTTACTTGTTGGTGGGCTCCTGTTTCCGCACTTAGACACATTGGCGGTCCGTTGTGCGTGCAGGATCAGCCAGCTACTCGAGCCAGCCCAGCTCCTTCCAGGAGCGCAGAAGCCTCCTGGGGCGATCACAGGCTTCCTGGAGCGACCTCATTTGCTTGAGGGTTTTTGCCCGTTGGTTGACTACTCCCGTGCATTCCAGGATCACGTGGGTAGTAGTCTCTTCTTTTTCCAGATATCCCCTACACATGGGGCTATCTGTCAGGCCTATTGTAATAAATGTTTATTAAGTGAGCAATATCTCGTCATCACACCCACCACTAGACGAAGATCAGTGCGAGATAAGCTGAGCAATCTCCGTGATATTTCCGGAACAGCTTGTTTCTCTCACTGTGAGTGCTGTGGGTGTATTGACGCAACCATGATCTAAAAGTACTGTAAGCAAGAGGAAGATATGGCACAGGGCCTGCCACTGTTGTTGTCGATCCTCTTCTTGCCAGTTCATCTGTGGCGTCGCGCCAGCACTTAAACGCCATTTTATACTTGAGATACTGTAGCATGTTGACGGCTGACGTCATAATATTGGTAATGCGAATCTTATAAGTTTCTCCCCTAACGAGAACCGCTCTACGCCGCTAGTATTCATTTCAATAAAGTTTGACGAGAATGACTACTGTCAAAATGATTAATCATGATAAAGGTTTGATTGCAATAAAACATAATAAAATACTTTACATTTAGAATTTTATTTGAGACTCCTATATGAAAACTAGTCATTCTACAGATTGTGAAATAAAACTACGAAAAAAAAATCTTTCTATTCGTTATATTTACAAGCTTTACTGTTATATTTGTATTTATATGTTGTCCGTTGTTCAGACGACGCGTGTACATCATTATTCATGTACCACCATCACTATTAGAGTATGACGTGGTCTTGATGACAGCTGTCATTCTAATCAACTATATTCTGAGAGCTGTCTGACATCTGTCAGTTAGCCTAATTTCATCAGGCATTGAGTAAGTAACGGTCTTAACTTTATTTGTATATTCAAACGATCACAACTTCAAACTGTATATATAAAGAGCTTCGTAATCTTTGTATGTTTTTCCGTCTATCGTTCGGTTGGAACTGATGTATTGTTTCATAGCATTCGAGTTCCAGAACTCAATGTTCTCAGCGCCGAGGTCCAAGGTTCGATTCACCTTCTCCAAACTTAACAGGTTCTCGTTCAAGCGTTTCTTTATTTTATCAACCATTTCGTTCTCTTCTGTAGTTTTCGATGTTATATCTGAGGAAAATATATTTCAATATTAATCTTTATATAATACAAGATAATCTTTGTATCTGTCTGTTACTTGGGTTATAAACCAAAAACCACAGATTATGTTTACATGACTTAAAAAAAATTCAAATATATGTATTCATCTGTCAACTTTTACTTTATTAAATTAAGTAATATATTGATCAAGTTATAAACATAATAAAGAGTCATATTGACAAGATACAAAACTTTTGCACGAGTTTTTTTGTTAAATTGACCAATTTGTTCTCAGATTATGGAAACAAAATCTTTACAATAAAGTCTTATAGTTATTTTCATGTTAAGTTTAATATTGCTTTGAAAAAATATATACTAGTTATATGGTCCATTCAAGTATTACGTACGCACAATTTTGGTAATTTTTGGAGACCCTCAAACCATCCTTGTCTGCATAATTTGAGTAAATCTTGTTTCCATAATCACTGTCCCATGTTATCAAAAGTATGCGAAACATATACACCCCGACCACCATTGGTGCTCGCGTAACACTTGAATGTCCCCTTAATGTACGAATTAAATTTAGTATATAAACTTTAATTTTCTTGCTTATTCAAATGTTTTGTAAACCAAACGGCACAAGGCAATGCCATTATAGTAGAATAAATGAGGGGGCGTCCAAGTATTACGTAAGCATAAATAAGGCGAGCAATTTATGCCTTGCATTTAATTTCGATGACATGGAGGAAGGATGGTCTGAATAGTAATTATGTGAGAATTGTTTCCTTATGGATTTTCCAAATTTTGATTAAGTAATTCTTGATCCCCCCTTATAACTATTCTTAAAACTATTTATAAGTAACACATACCAATAGTAATATAATTCTCTTTGGCAGAACAGTCTAAGATCTGCGTGATAGCTTCTAATTCATCTCTCCGTTGGATATCATTGGTAAGCATTAACAAGTTCTTGGCAAGAGTGACAGAAGGACAGAGAAGAGAACAAGGCAGTTCATCAGTTTGCCAACTCGCGAGTATTCGTTGTAACGAAGACTGCAGTGTTTCATAAACCCATATCTTCGCACCACTGTACAATTAATTATGGTTGGTTTTAACATAATTTGCTTTTGTAAATATTAATTAATTAAATTAATTAAGAAAACCCGTAGGTTTTCTATTAGTTTATTGATGGCAACTGTAAGTTTTATAGGATATATTAAGCGTGCGCTCTGCGAATCGAAAATGAGTTTTAATGGATTCATTGAGGAGGCCGTATATTTAGAGAGAACATTTTAAAATTTGAACTTACATTACTAGACAGATTACTTCCGAGATATAGATATCCCGGATAATAATATAATAAACAAACAAAACCCGAGGAAAATTACCTAAAGAAAGGCTTCCCAGGACTGTGACCAGCAACGTGTGGGACGTTCCCACTCTCAGACAAGCACCTGGCCAGGGAGGATCACAAGGGGGTGCGGTGTCAGACAACCTCCTCGTGGTGCACCCTGGGCAACGGCAGTCCTTCTGACTGCCGGCTAATAGTCTGACTGGGCGGCTGGGCGAAAGCCCACTTTTTTTTTGGGGGGGGGGGGGGAGAGAGAGAGGTGATTACTGCGGTCGCAATGATCACTCCTCTTCCCTCCGGAAGGTAATACCTCTTTCAGAGGCGGGCGAAGAGGTGGGGTAGAGAAGTTCTCCCCCACCCCCGCTGGGCCATTGCACAGACGGGCCTGGTGGGTTTGCCGCAGGGGGGCGACGCGGCGACATGCCTTGCAACCCCGTATCGCCCCCTATCTCAAATGCGGCGGACGGTCCCGGGGGGTTTTAGTGGGTATTCTCGGGCGCTTCTTGCCCGGATTTGAGTCCCACACTGGCACGGAACTCGTCACTCCGTGCCCCCTTACCTATTGTAATGGAGTGACTCAGGTCCCACTAATACAATAGGTAAGGTGAGTGCGTAAATGCATTTCCCCCCGTCAAAAAAAAAAAAAAGGGAGGATCACAAGGATCTTACCGAGATTGATAATAGCAGGTTTTTTTATATTTTGTAATTTTTATATATAAACTAGTTGTGCGCCCACGGCTGCGCCCGCATTTCATATATTCTATATAACCCAATTTTTTTTTTTGTATTAAGATAAAGTAAATAAATTCCTCATAAACTCAAACACTTGCCCGTAAAAGTGTGCATTTAAATGGGTGTTGTTATTTTTTTGATGCTTTTTTTTTATTTATTTTTTTTACTTTTTTAAGGAAGTTTCCACTTCAAAAATTGCAACCACTTAGAAGGCGTTAACAGATATAACTTAATGTCGTACATAACTCTATAATTCAAAGACAATAACTATCACAGAGAGACAAGTTTCATAGACAATTATTATTTAAAGTTATTTCGATGTGATAAATCGATCGAAATAATAATAAATTATACAAACACTTACTTATCCAAGACGAGTTTTCTATTTCTCTCCAAACTGAATGTCTGTAAATACATTCGTAGCTCGTCTACGAATCTCGGATTTGGGTTTTCTGTAAATATATATTTTTTTAACTATGAAACATGTCCACTGGAGGACTTAGTCTCCCTCAACAAGGAAGGGGGGTACCATAATCACCACACTAGGCAGGGGGGTTACGATCTGTATTTGTGGTACTCAGGGGATGGGGCTGTCCATCCTCTGTTTTACCCCATAGTCGCCTTTTACAACACCCACGGGAACGACATGGTACAATTCTTGACAGCTGTCATCGAAAACCTACGTACAAGTTTTTTTTAAATCGTAAAACTCAGGAGAGTTAACATCATAGTTTATGGGTGAAATAGTGTTCTCACGTCGTCTTCAATTATTACGTAAGCATCAGTGGATCTATGTTTTGCGTATATTTGATGACATGGGGGACAGTAACCGATATTTATTTCTTTTTTTTTTTCAAGGCCCAAATAAAATACAAAAAAAACCTATTTTTTGATTTTTTAATAAACCTAAAGCTATAAAAAACAAACCCAAGCCAGCCATTGGGAACTGGTGACACAAATGAAAAAATGAAACTTTGGAAAAAACTTTGTTTTTAAAGTTTAAATTTCATAATTTGTTAATTTAAATTATTAAGATAACCTAACATTTTACGTAATAACATTTGTCTATTTTTGAGATCTATTGGCGCTCCGAACAATAATTATGTACATTTTCGTACAGTTCATTCATAATCAAAACATACGATTTAACGATAGAAAAAAATTGTTATTTATCTCAGTGTGTCAACACTTTAACGCCATCTTATACTTGACATACTGTAGCATGTTGACGGTTGACGTCATAGGTAACGCGAGTCTATAAGTTTTTCCCCTATCGAGAATCGCTTAATGCAGCTAAAGTATCCACTTAATACAATAGATTACCTGTATTATTGAAGGAAGAGTTATTTAAAGACAGATCTAAATCGAGGCTAATGTCAATTTTTTTCTCCTTAATGTGGTTCTCTTTGTAGAACTGTTGTATAGTCCCTATTGAGTCTTGTGGGAGTGACATTATATCTGCGGGTATAACATGACAATAAAGAAGTACTGGAAGGTTATTGTTATTGCCATTACTGGAGTTTCTGACGGGATCACAGTCTATTATATTGGCAGTTATTGCCTTTAATATATTAACTGCATATTTGGACATTTTTTGCAATTTTTTGGTGGTATTTTGTATAACATAGTTTGTATACGCGAAACGTTTATTCTGAGGTGCCACAAAAACTCCTTTTTTTAGTAAGACGTGAGGTCCTCTTTTTAATGGAGCTTAGAAACATTGCCACATGTTTAAAACCATAAGTTATCACGTGACGCTGGCAGAATTGTGTCTGTAAATCGCAGATTGCCAAGAAGTGCATTCAATCAAAAAAGTATAGGGAATGGATGATTTGTTTATGGTTCCTAAATACATGTTTGGGGGTTTGTTTTAGTTGTTAGCCTTTTTTTATCACCTTCCTACGCTAATGATGTATAAATCTATACATAAATAAATAAAATTGAAGTGTCTTTTTGTAATATCAAGAATTTTTTTTTACAAAATAGATTAGAATGTATACACGATACCTATACCAAAAATACAATTTTTTTAAATAATTTCTGTCTGTCTGTCTGTTTGTTTTGAGTAATCTCCGGAACGGCTTGACGCATTTTGACGGGACATTTTTTTGGTATATAGCTGAAGTTACTCCGGGTAACTTGTACAACTCATAAAAAATTGAATAAAATCCGATTCCATGCGCAGTTTTACGAATAAGTGCTTGAATTTGAGAAGTATTTTTACTTTATCTTAGTCTTCAAAAAAGTATTAGGGTATAAAAGTATAAAGAAAAATGACAACGCAGTGAAAAATATATAGAACGCGGGCGCAGCCGCGGGCATACAGCTAGCTATAAATCAAAATAAAACAAATTATTTCCATGAAAAAATACATATAATTTACAATAATAATTATACGGTGTTGGGAGTTTAATATGTCGATTACCCATAAAAATGAGACAATAGGAAAACAATGAAAAGCTGGCGTAAACGCCAGGTTAGTGCTCAAGGGGTTAACAAATCTCACATAGATTAGTTTTTGACATTATAGACATAACATACGTTTTTGTATAAATATAGATAATGGTTACTCACCTTTGAATCTAGTGATATCGTTCATGAGTGCGCCGCCATTTTTAAAACAGCCGAATACAGTTTCGAGACATTGCTTTATGTTAATTATCTTTCTTTCTGTAACCGCTAAGGATTGTATAAGTTTTTTTAATTCTTCTTTTTTGCTTATCTGTGAGGGAAAAAAAAAATTTCTTACACTCAACATACAATACTACAGCAGCAAAATAGCCAAAACATATTATACAGTATTATTTATATTCATTTACATTTGACATTTAATACAGAAAACGTTTCTCATTTTGCATATATGTAGGACTAGCTGGTGCCCGCGGCTCCGCCCGCGTTTCATATGTTCTGTGCATATGACGTTTCATTTATAGCTAATTTAAAAAAAATAAATGACTGAATAAAAGTAAGAGTATTTTGTGTTTTATTAGCGGAAAAAATGTATATAAGCGTAAATTGAAGTGGAAAATACAAAAAGAGTAAATCGAAAAAAAATGAGAGAGGATCGGTGGAATCCAAAAAATACTTGTCTACGAAAATTACTGCGTTGAAAGGTATTAGTCCTATCCCGATATCTTCAGTAGTTTTGAGGTGATGGTACGTCAAAGGAACTCCATTTTCCTTTTATTTATTACAAGGATAAATGCTTGTCTTTTATTTTATGGGAGCAAATAAATTAATAAACAAACAAATTGAGAAAACATGGCAAAGGGCTCATATAATTTGAAAAATATATAGCCTATAACCCTCTACGATTAATTCCGCGTCGAATAGTTGTGGTTTCATGCTGATCGGTCCAGTAGTTTTCGAGTTTACCTCGGACAAAGAAAACAAACTTTGCTTATATATATATAGAAGATAGATTTATTGGCAAATGAAAGGTTAGCTTGACTCTCATAAGTTTATTTTATTTGTTACAATCGGCATTCTTTGATACAACACACTACTCTCGAGCGACATGACACAACACCACAGACCTTCTCTCACTCTACATTATTTTTAATCAAAAAAAACTTAGGGCACATATGCTCCTCGTTATTTAATCCTACATATATTTGACAATCAACAGGTACAAGGTACCTTATTATGTCTCATCATCATCATCATCATCATGCTACTCCCAATTTGCTCTTCTTATCCACAATATCTTCATTCAACCCCTTTTACCTTCATATTTTTTTATACCTCACACGCTTCATCCGTCTTTTCTTTAAGCGTCCCCTTCTATCCCTCGTCCCCCATAATTATTTTTTTGTTCGTCAAATGCGTTCAGGCTCTTTTCAAAACATGTCCATATCAATACAAACTATTGCCTTTCATCTTTTCTTTTACTGGAGCCATTTTCAAGCTTCCAATTCTTGATCCATTCTGGTTGTGCCACACGTCCATTCGCTTCTCTGCTCATCATCATCATCATGCAGTCGTTTCTCATCCATCTTCTTACCCAACCGACATTCCAAAACATACAGTATGAAATATCTTTGAAGTGTCTGTAATGTCAAAATTATTTATTTTTACTGAATAGATATGAATGTATGTACGATACCTATGCCAAAAGTACAATTTTGATTTTTTTTTCTGTCTGTTTTCCCTAATAGTTTGTTAAATATATAATTACCCTAAGTTACGCGGTTTAAATTCAAATCTGTCAAAAAAGTCCCGTCAAAATCGGTCCAGCCGTCCCGGAGATAAGCCGGAACAAACAGACAGACAGACAGACCGTGTATACATTAATATGTATTTAGTAAAAAAATATTATTTTGGTATAACAGGACAGACGAATAAATTTTATTTATTAGTATAGATTAATATAACCTGCCTTTACGGCAATAACGGTACTTACAATAGCGTTGTTAACTGTAGAGATTTGCTGGCGAGCCCAGTTCTTGTCCCCGGTATATCGAGAATCACATTCGAAAAATCCTCCCCGGGACTCGATCTCCTCTAAAATACCCTTCAGAGTATTGACTCGCGATTGCGCACCGGTTCGCTCGCAATTCAACACTAAATACTCGCAGGCGTCCCCGCTTAAATAATCCTGTATATTAATCATGATATGTATATAGTAAATATATGAATAAAAGTTTCACTTTTAAAATATGATTCAATTTTTTTTGTCCATCTATCGCATGTCGCATTATACAACAAACAAACAAAAAAAATAGAGGAATTGAGCAGTGATGTAACTATGCCATCTGAGGCCCGTGGCAAAGTCATTGTATAGGGCCCAGTAAAAATCGTCACGTTCTAATTTGATATTATTAAATCATTAAGAGGCATACGGTCGGATAAGTAGGTATTTCAGAAATCTATTGTTATCGCGTTGCGCCACAAAGAAAGAATAGAGACAACTGCAGCTCGGGCTGATTTTACCGTTTGTAAATTAGACGAAAACATCACTTCGTAGTATTCTATTTCCTTCTACAAAACTGAACCGATTTTTAATTTTCTTTCAGTTTTCCTTATTTTTTTATCCATCATATTTGTTTCACGAACGTGTGAAAATGACGGTAAAAATCTAAATTTTTATTCATTTTCAAAGACTCCTAGTTTCTGCAAGAACTAATTTATGGAAAAAAATCAAAACGTGGCAAGGCGGTGGTGTATATATATTATTTGTTATACAAATATTTACAATAATGCTATTATCCAGGGAGGAAACAGGGAACTAGGTTTGTATGGAATGATAGCCGCTAGGATATCCTCTTAAAGTTAGCACTAAATTGTTAGTCGTGGCTAACTTTAAATGTATTTATTAATTTTACTAAATTGTGTTAAAAATGTTAGGATACTTCTGAGTTCGCGGCTTTACGGTCCGGGCCTGTGGCATTTTGCCAGCTCTGCTACCTTATAGTTTCTCCACTGGAATTGAGAACATACCCCTTTTTTAAGTCGGTTAAAAAAATAAAGGAGAAGTATTTACATTTAGCCCAGCGATGCTTTCCGCGAGCATTTTCTGTGTTTTCCTTATGTGTGCTCTGTTCTTTATCGCCTCGAGAGCAATTAAACAATGCAACGCCGCCGTCTGCGCTAACGCCGACTTAGGTGTTATCCTTTAAAAAAAAAATTACCCATCCTAATCTCTAATTCTCTAGTTATAATCGTCACAAATAATAAGCCAGTTTTGTATGTATTGTACTAAGAATAATTTAATATAACTAACAATAGCAATAAACAACATACACAGTTGATGTGCCGGCTAGGAATTGTACCACTCCGTATCGTTACCCGTGGGTGTCTTTAAAGGTGACTAAGGGTTAAACCAGGGGATGACCAATTTGCCTCCCAAGCGTACCGATTAATGCATTCCCCCTTATTTTGTGGAGAACTATGTCCAGCAGTGACATCTTTCGGTTTAATCAATCAATATACATTTTATTTTAATTGAATTCCCTCCGAAAATCAATATATGTATTCTGTTTGTTTTAAGGGGAAGTTCTATTATTTGCCTTACTCTCAACGCTGACGTAAACATTGGTATAATTTTAGAAAAAAAAGAAGTAAATATTACTTAGATCCCCGCTTCCTCGACGCTTACATAGTAGCTTAACGACCCGTAATAAAACCAGTTTATTTATTTTATATAGGAATAGAGACCGCAACCTCACCTGATGTTAAATGACAATGTGGTCTAGGATGGTAAACACACGAAGCCTAGAGGTACTGGTACTCAAGTGATGCTGCCGGAACACACCTATTGGTATTTGGCGACAGGTTTTCAAACTTGAGGGTGGTAGCTATTAGAAAATGCCCTACCACTATGCTATAGCTTCTTTACGATGTTTTCCTTCACAACATACTAGATGTAGACTGGATTAATAATGGCGATTGTCATCGTTATTGGCCTGTGTACTTTATTTAACATTCAATTTAAATGTAGATTCCCTTAAAATTCCTTTATTGCATAGGAAAATGTAAAAGCATGATCTGCTTCCTCTTGGTTAATAGCAATCTGCGATTCACATACACGATTCTACCACTGTTATGTGATAAGTTATGCATTCAATCTTGTGGCAACCTTTTTAAACAGGTGGCACATCTTGCAAGAACTTTCCTTGTCCTTTTCCTGACACCTCCGAATAAACGTTTCGCATAATTATTTGACACACCTGCGCTCAATAACTAAACTATACAGGGTGCGTGGCGCGATTTTGGTCTGTCATGTTGTCGTCCTTGTTTCCAATTCATTATTTAGCAGTATTTTACTATATGTTATGTAATTTTGGTGGCATTTTACGTGATATAGTGTAGTTATGATACACAAGTGTAGTGAAGTGAAATTAACGAGAAGGAGCGTGAATTTGGAAATGTTTTCAATCATTCCCGTTGTGGTCGTAACAGAAAGCCGACGTTTTGTTACCACCACTCATTTATTGATAGTGTTCCTAACGTCTGACTTGGCTGCATGGTCTACTAGTGCCTTTACCTTTTCCTTAAAAAGTAAAAAATGGAACCAAAAAAAAATTAAACTATACGGTAATTATTGGATTAAACTGCTACATGAGAGACTGGAGATCCCGCCAAAATAACCTATATATGAAATGATATCATACTTATCCGTGTTAGTGGCAGATTGTTGTGCGCAGGCTTGTGAGAGCGCGACGCAGAGTTCCGCCCGTCGCTCGTACAACTGCGGCCAGAGAGCGTCGCCGCGGCATTTCACTAGCGACGCGATATTATTTTCTATAACAACAATGCACATTAACATTTATTACTGCGGTATTCAATACTGTAACACTCTGTAAAGAACGGAAATAAATACCAAGTCAATTAATTACATAATCGAAATTCATAAACACATTTCTGGAGCTTTTGGCGGGATCTCAGTCTGACATGTGGCAGTTATTTCTTTGATTTATTAAACTTGTGTATTTGAATCTATGTCATGTAATCTTGGAGGCGTTTGGTGTGATACAGTTTGGTTACTGTGTTCAAGTTAAATGTATTATAGAAAATAACGTGTAACATTTATTCTGAGATGACGATAAAGCTCAATGGAAAGTTCGAGCAGGATGGGCCGTTTTACTGGAATTTAGTAACGCTGATGCAAGATTAAAAATACATCTTACCTAAATGACACTGGCACTAATTGAGTGTATACAGATTGCCATTATCTAAGAACACAATTCTAAAGATAAATCAATAACCTTTGAACTTTCTAGGCTGTTCTGGGATTCCTTTATTTTGTTATAAAAGAGGGACTGTGGATCAGTCCAGACAGTTCAGTTTGAAATGGATATTCAAGTGAAAACCAAGATGAGAAATGGAATAAATCTACAAGTTAACAAATGAATAGTGCTGTGAATTATAAAGACTACCGTTGGAAATAAGTTATTTTAAAAAATTAAATCTATGACGTGTTTATCTGTCTGTATCTGTTAAGAATATATAAATTCTTTTATCCTGTTAACGACAATACATTATAATATTAAATATTCAATTTATTATTTTCTAATGTTTTCGATAAAGGATGCTTTAACCCCTTGAGCACTAACCTGGCGTTTACGCCAACTTTCCATTGTCTTCTTATTGTCGTCCTATTGTCTAATTTTTATGGGTAATCGACATATTAATATGGTTTCCTTGTATCGGTCTTCTGGGTTATATGGATCGAAATGCGATCATTGAGCATAGATTAAAACGTTTTATAAAATAATCAATACGAGTATATAGCAATCATAGGTGTAATGAAAAAACAGGAGATGCGGGGCACTCTAATATCACGTAAATATAGTTAGACCAGAAACAACTACACGCAAAAACGCGCACACAATCAAGTTTTTAACAATGTGTTTAGTAGATACCTATTTAAATTATAATATTACACAAGATTGTGGTTAGGTTAGGTTAGGCTGGGATACACGAGTCCTTCAGAGACTTGGCGTCCGACGTGGGTAGGGTCCTCTCCTTGCCGTCGCTCGTGAGGGCGATGGTCGGGAGCTCTAGGGCTTGGGCGGTTGTCTCTTCCTGTTGCGAAGCCGTCATGCTCGCAAAGGAGGAGGCAGAGCGGGAGAGGGAGCGGGCAGCGCACCCCAACCGAGCGAGGCGTGTCTCACGCCGGGGCACCGGACGCAGCCGTCCGGGCGCCCGTCGAGGTCGCCAAGCCTCGTAAAATAATTTGACGTCGGACCTCCCGTGAGGTATGGCGTTGCCAGGGCCTCTGCAGAATACACGTATAATGTGCCTCCGGAGGCCCTGGCATCTTTGCGCCGGTTAGGGACGTGGAGTGTTTAGTCAGTCGGTTGCGGCCAACCTGACACACGGACACCTAAAGTCGCCTCTCGCAAGGGGGTTGTGACTCGGTGTCTATGGTCTGTCGCGAGGATCACACGTGTGCGAAAAACTGGGTTTTTCGGCGCACGTCCGAGCGTTCAACGAGCAGATTTAAACCACGTAAAAAAAAAAAAAGGCTGGGATACACGAATGAAAAGTTATTTATTTATCACGTTAAGTATTATTTATCTATTGTAATATTTTATGCAAAAAATATTTTTTGTTGACTGTACTTCATGCCACGCCGCGCTTGAGTTGCGCTTGTCGCATTCTCACTAATCGTATATTTCTATCTCTGTCTGCAATTGGCGTTCAAAGAGCGATGTAAATAGGAAAAAATTTAAAGAAATAAATCGATTTGTTAGTACTTAGGAATGAAAAGTAATGCCGTGGAACTTTTTAGTTTTTGAACTATTAGTGCACATTTTAAATACACATGAAGGCATTGTTGCTGTTTTTTTTACATAGATTTATGGTGATTTTATGTGAAGTGGTACGCAATTGCTTGTTCGATTGCAACTAACGTCAATTGTGTTCCTGTTGCCTAATTTGTCTAGTCCAGGTCAAATATTGTGTCCCTTATCTCTCGTTTTTTTAATTATATCTTTGATAGCGATGCAGAAATAAACACTAATTTACCATAATCAATTTCACTGTTAGTTGACGTAATTGACGAACTTGCGATGGATTGATTCCCCGTGTACAGTATTGACTGTGAAGTAGTTGTGAGACGTGAACTCTGACGACGTGAACCTGATAAGCACTTGTCCAATTTGTTCTGAATTAATAAAAAAAAAAACTTAACATATTGACAAAATAACTACTGTTAAAATCAATTGCAAACCAGAATTATATGTGTCTCTTAGGTAACATTTTAATATGAAATTTTTATTCATTTTTACTATAAGATTATAGTATATAAGTAATCGCTATGAGATTGCAAATTTGTACAAAAAAAAAGAAAAGAAATTGAGGAATTAGCCTGTATTAAACATCCATCAGTTCTGAATAAAAGAGGATTTTCTAGAAAGGAAGTTATGAAGAAAACACAGTTAAACAAGTACTAACATAACATTTAAATAGACAAGCTGTGTGCCCGCGGCCGCGCCTGCGTTTCATATATTCTTCACAGCGTTTTATTTACTTTTATGGAACCCTAATTATAATCGCAAAATGTTTTTGGTTCTAAGATAAAGTAAAAATATTTCTCATAAATTCAAGCACTTGCCCGTAAAACAGTGCATTGAATCGGATTTTATTCAATTTATTTTTTTACACGAAACCCTAATTATTTTCAAAAATTAAAAGTAACCTTTTTAAGTTACCCTTTTCAGCTATCTACCAAAAAAAGTCTCGTCATAATCCATCCAGCCGTTCCGGAGATGATCCGGAACAAACAGACAGACAAAAATTGTATTTTTGGTATAGGTATCGTATATACACTCATACCTATTTAATAAAAAAAAAAAATCATTTTGACATTACAAACAGACACTCCAATTTTATTTATTAGTATAGAGTATAGATAAAATATATACAAAACAATGAATATTACAATTATGTGTTGATTGAATTTTGAAAAGATGATAAACGATTTGTTAAATGTGCCGTGAATTATTTCATATATCACTGCACTGCACGCCCATCTGCAAGGTTAATTGGGGCTCTGGAGTGTCTTAGAGCAATAATATTAGACCTAGGACTACTGAACCTGTGATGAAGAAGCAAGCTCGTAAAACACATTAATTCAAAGAACAATTTTCTAGCAAAAATGTTTTTATTGAAGTAATAAACATATTTTTCTTTGTTTATTTTTCTAGTTCACCTATTAATTGAAATCAACAAAAAAAAATCTAAGTGGTCCCTCATCAAGAAAAGGTTTCGAACCACTGGATTCAATGAAAGATCATAATTATGTTTATTATTTAAATGTAAATCATCATCCTCCGCATTCCTTCACAAAAAGACTCTCTATCACTAATTTTATTATTACTCTATATAACATAAATTACCTCAATTTCAATATTCTTCTCCGTATATGATAATAAGTTAGCAATTTTAATTGTTTCTTTAAGATCAGCCTTCTTTGCTTCAAGATTCTCAGTAATTCTTTGAAGTAGAAAAACTCGTCTCTCTATATCATAGGTGTTTTGTCTAGATATGTTCCGACTCGACACTATATTGAAATAAATAATATGGTTATGACTTCTTAAAGCTATGATATAAAGGATATTAGAACTATTACAGGCTGGTACTACAATTGAATAACATAACATAAGCTCACGCCTGTTATCCCCGAAGGGTTAGGCAGAGGTGAAATAGTGAACTACACCACCCGCATTTCGCCGAGTTTAGTTCCGTCCCAGATGTGACAGGGAGCGAGCCTGTCACAATATCCGGCACAAATTCCAGACTCCGGCATCATACTGAGGATCAAACCTGAGACCTTAGAATGAGTTGTGTGTAATACTACTGCACCAACGCGGCAGTTCTACTACAATTGACACATAGAAATCTGTCATGAAGCATATTAATAGATGCTCAAAAACACTAATATGGTTTGAATTAACTGTGTCAACCATCATAAGAAATTGTTTTAAATTTATGCATCCTGTTTAAAAACATGACCTGATGTTTAGCTTATAAATTTTTACTCAAGTACATACTTCCTATCATATGGTGAAGGTGCACTTCAGATGTTTGTATGTACTTACATTTACTAGAAACTTTATCAATTAAATGATCCAGATCCTCTTTTCCATGTTTAATTTGAGATTCAGCATTTACCACTTTCTCTTTGAGATCAGTTTCTTCACGCCATAGTGTTAATTCATTGGGCTCTATTAAGTCCTTTTTATACTGAAATATTACTATTTTACTACTTATTGTATATTTAGAGCAAATATTAACTAACACAATTAAAAATTTGAACTATCTTTTGTGCCCACTCAATTAAAGAACATGGTAATCAAAATCAACTAAGATACTATATTCTGATAAATGTAAAACAGTCAGAACCCCGTTTATGGTAACATCATTTAGATTTAGTACAACCGGTTATATTGACCCAGAACAAAGGTCCCGGCTGAATGCGATATGACCGCCTAATCAAAAACATTTTATGGCATTACTTTATTACTACATACCTCATTAAAAGACTACATTTCACTAACATTTTTGGAGAATTAGATGTGTTAGAATGACCAGCTAAGCTGTATTGTAAACAATTTGAATAGGTATCTACATCTGTTACAGTATAATGGTCAATGGCTATTAAAATTGCAAAAGTAAACAAATAAGTTGTGAGTGTAGGGTTTTTTGTAATTTTTAGAAACAAAACACATGCACGCAGTAAAGTCAAAGCCCGCTTCTTCATATCTCTTCAGTTAGTTTCTTACATATCTGTACACAAGACGCACCAAAACATATTGTGAAATTTTTATCATTACATAAAGAAAATGGAAAAAGAATAATATGAAAGAAAAATCACATATTTTATCAGATCGCTCTAGATAGGAATTCCAAACAAAGACATAGCAAAAGAAAATGGTATATTATGTAAAAATGGAATGATGTAGGAATTTAATAAATAATGAATTGTTTTTTTATTTTATATGTTTTATGTGAAATAAAAAAAATGTAGTTTAAGTTTATACATAAATTTATTTATCCAATAATAACCTATGGAATTGTATTATGTACTTACACAATACACATTCAATAATACCACTTCATAAAAAATAGGACTTCTTATCTTGAAAACATCACAGGTTGTCACAACTATCAGTTTTTAAGACTAACTATGGGTAGTCCCTTCAATGTCATTATAACAGATTTTGACTATATGTGTGAAATATAATAATTGTTATAGTATAGTAATAAAAACAATAAAGAGACTAAGATTAATTTATAAGAAAAAAAAATCATACCTTATTATATTCATTCTTATCATTTATTTTACTTAGATCATCAGAGAACACTGTCAGTCTTTTATGTCTGATCAAGTCTTTAGATTTTACTTCTCCCATTAGACTCCGCCACACTATATAATACTGTCCTCTACACATTCTACAAGATAATAGTGTTCACTTAAATAAAGTAGTTCATTGTTTTTAAAAATTAATTATTTCTAATGATTATTAGCAGTTAATTTAAATAATAACACTAAAACAAACTACTATCAGCTCTTAAATAAGATACTCAATACACCCAATATAATGAAAATATATATATATTTTTTCTTTTCTTTTAAAAATATAAGGGTTGAATACATAAAATACATAATTATACAACACAAGTACATTAAATAATAAAGTATCTTAATTTTCTTACTGTTTCGCGCTATCTAAATTGGGAACTTTTTCGACTGGGCATCCCATTTCCAATAACCACTCAGTAAATCTGCCTGGAACTTCATCGGCGTTGAGTTTCTCCTTTTCAGTACTCATTGCTTGAATTTATACTTTATGATGATTATTTCGATAATATGAGTACTTTATCCAAACTAACGCCAAATATTTAATTTATAAATGATTCAAATGTAGTAACTGACAAATTGTGGCACTGGCAGACTGACTACCAACATTACTAACTTAGAAAAATATTTGTTCCTAAAATAGAGATAAAAAATTACCCTAATGCTAAAATAAAAAACACCCAAAAACAAGAAAAAATTGCGTCATGAAATGATATTATTTGTTTACAAATTACCATTTTCCAAGTGATTTCGTTTTCGGCTGATTCTAACTTTTTAAAATTATATTAAGTATTTCAAAAGGAACTTTATAGTTAGTAAGTAAAGATTATAAATAACTGAAAATTTTGTTGCAATGCTTATTAGATTTTAATAATTTGTCAGCTTCTTATAGCAGTTTCTCAAATGTAGTCTTTTTTTTAAATATCACTGGACAGCGAACAGGCAGACGGCCTATCTGATAATAAATTGTTACCGTCGCCTATGGGCAACTGCAACACCAAGAGTATTACCGATGCGTTACCGACCTTGGAGTGCGAAGAGCTTTTGCTTTAACTAATTATTATAATCGTGAATGTTATACTTCTTTTTCACTTTCTGAAAATTTACGAATAATATTTTTACAATCTGAGAAATCATCAACAAGCAGTAGCAGATTATTAACTGGCCTACTTGCAATATACACTTTAAATGTGCTCTTTTCATGGATATTTAACTATGTTGATCTGAGGAAGCTTCACAGCTGAGGCGCCAGACTTTATTATTTGCTAATATTTAACTGGTTAAACTGAGACCGTTTTGGTGGAATACAAATGCTTCTTGTGAAATTGGAGTTTTTTTTTCTCAAACATTGTTTTAAGAATTTTTTTTAAGCTATTGATTAACAATCCAAATAATAAATAAATCAAATTCAAAATACTAATTTGTCCTTGAAAAATAGACTTCACATAAAATAACGATTTTGCAACATCAAAAACTCGCACAGATGAACATGTTTGTTTTTATTTAATATCTACGCTATACAATTCCAATAATCAGGATGATGCAGAAATTAAAAAAACCCGGAGATATAACACGATTATTTAAATTGATGGTCAAATCACGAACAAGATATTCTGGAGAATATAACTTTTCAATATAGCTAAATGAAAATTGATAAAAAAAACATTTGAACTTGGATTTTCATTATGATTTGTAACAAAAAATATTGGTTAATTATCGTTAATATAATTTATTACCTACCTAAACTTACTAGCTAAAGTAAGGAACTTATTGTGAAAAAACTAGTTTCTGTACAAGAAGTCCATCCATCCATCCATCCATTCAACAGAAAGACGTTCACAGCTGGACATAGGTTCTTCTGTGGATCTCTTAATTTCTGATTCGATCAAAAGTGAAAATTCAAGCATAGCCCTCTCCATTAGCCTTTGAGTAACTTTGAGCTTTTTTATTAGGCCAAGCCCTTTTCAATCCAAAACCTTGAAGAAATCCTCCGAGCACAGCGGTAAACAAATTCGGAGAAATAACATCTCCCTGTCTAAAACCACGCCGCAAAGGTTTCGAGGTCTGGTCCTGTAATCGGACTGACATGGTGGTGTTTTCGTACAAATCTTTCAACTCTTTGATATACTGATAGTCTACTTGGCATCGCTAGAGACACTGCAGTACAGCCCAGGTCTCAATCGAATCGAAGGCTTTTTCGTACTCCACAAACGCTACACAAAGGGGTAGATTATACTCCTCTGTCTTCTGTATAACCTGCCCCAGCGTATGAATTTGGTTTACTGTGCTAAAGCTTTTTCGGGAGGCTGGAAGATATGGAGCCTGTGCGCTAATCGGTTCGTGAGGACTCTCGAAAACAGCTTATTGACATGACTCAGAAGTGAGACGGGTCTATAATTTTTCAAAAGAGTGTTATTACCTTTTTTGAAAAAGAGAACCACCACCTCTATGCCACGCCACGCCTGTGGCGTTTCACATTGGAGTGAAGTAGGCAAAAATAAATGTAGAGTTGCCATAATAAAAATTAAAAAGAAATGGTATGTTTTTATTTTGATGGATATGTTAAATATCAAATGAAAAATATCAATTTATATATAGATAACACAGAATCGATTATACAATTAGAGACGATTATTCCGGCTTATAAATCGATAGTTATCTAAATATCAATACATATTGAACACCACTAGTAACAGATTATGGGATAGATAAAACAGTACAATTGAAAGATTATGGCACAGAGTATTTTATAATGGTAAGGGGTGCTTGGCGCAATTTTGGTCTATCATGTTGTGGTTCTTCTTTTTAATTCATTATTTTTCAGTATATGACTATATATTACGTAATTTTGGTGACATTTTACGTGATATAGTGTAGTTACGATACGCAAGTGTAGAGTAAAGTGAAAATAATGACATTGAGCGTGAATTTTGAAATGTACTATTATTCCCGTTGTGGTCGTATTAATAGTGTTCGTAACGTCTGACTTGGCTGCATGGAGGACTAGTGCTTTTGCCTTTTCCTTAAAAAAGGACTAAATGGAGCCAAAAAAAAAAAAATTATTGCTCCGGTAGGAGTAATAGTATTCTGTAATGGTAACAATTGTAACAACTGTCAAAACAAAGATTCCAATTTGTTTTCAGCTGGGATTGTTTTTAGTTTTCATTTATAATTTTCAACGTTATCGTAAAATTATAAAACATGTTAGGAAATTTAAAAGAATTAATATCAGTTGTCCAAGATGGATTAACTTCAAACAATAATTTGCGTCAAACACTACAAGAAGTTCAAAAAGTTACCAATATATTCAAAGAAAAACAAAAAGTTGCTACTGAGAATAAAGTAAATTATGGAGCTGGTGGTATCTTATTGGAAAAATATCAAGAAGATTGGGCGGAATTACATAGAAATACCGATATAAATGCTAGAGCTGCTGATGAAGTCGATATTCTTGTTCTAAAGTTACACGAGGATACCAAAAAACGACTAAAGAGTGCGCAGGATTTGGCAATAAATTTGACTTACATTCCGCATCTTACTGCGACTGTGGCGCAGTGTATGGATAGTATAAAGAATGTTCAAAGTTTATTGAGAATTGTTGAAGAAGAGTTGGTAGAGTTTGAAGATATTGTAGAGAGAAGTAAAATGGAGAATTGGAAAATGGATCATAAGTATCATTTAACTTTATACAAAGAGAAAAAGATGGGTAAGATTATATACTATTTAAGTAAGGAATAACTGTCTACTATTCATTTGATAACATTGCCTTTTGTTTTTGCTTAATTGTTAAGTTAAAGTTTTTGTTTAATTTTTCATAGTGAATTTTGTTATAAAACAAACCACTACATAGAATTATACATAGTTTTATGTAAATAAATCAATAGTTGAGAATATTTAACATTCCCTTAGTTTTATCATGTAGGTAATTTATTTATGTAAGTAGCCATAACTATGATAACTTATAAATATAATTGTAAAAAGTTGTAGGGACACATATATGTGTGGTATATTAAATATGATGTTACTTAATTAATAAATCAGTTGTCACGGAGTTCCCGGCTGTTTCATTTCTCCTCTACAAAGTAAATACAATTTGACATTTCTTTTAATATCCTAGAAAGAGATAGATTGAAACTTTTGCTGTCAAGATTAATTACTCAAATACCAAGAAAAAATTGACAATAGGAAAACAATTGGAAGCTGGCATAAATGCCAGGTTTGTGCTTTACCAGTTAAAGAACAAACAGTCACAAAAGTTGCATACAAACTTACTGACCAATGTTAACTATATTAATTGTAGATTTTATTAATTTCATATATAAAACTTAAGGAAGCATCTTTAGAGCAATAATATGTAATTTGTAAATTACATTACAGTGATATATTGCACATTCAGCTTAGTTATAAGTGTAATTAATTGTTACATTTGTAATAAATTACTTTTGTATTACAGTTGGTTTGGAAGATGTAAGAAACCAGTTAGCTAAAGAAAGCACAGAGCATAAATATGAAAGAGAAAAGAGAGAGTTAGCTGAACTTCAAGCAAAGAGAGAGAATAGTTCTATTGCATTTCAACAAGATGTGGCCAAGTACTTAACAAGTGGGAGTGTACCTTCAGGTAAATTAATAACTCACATATAAATTCCTAGTTTAAATATTAAAATCTTATCCATCCATCCAAAGACAAAAAGGACATAGGTCTCCTCAAAGATCTCCACAACAACCAGTCTTGCACCACCTGCTTCCAGCGGATTTCTGCAACCTTCACCAGGTTGTCTCATGCAAAAACCATCCAGTTGGAACAATTTTGTTTTTTTTTGTCTTTGGATTTGGTATGTAAAGTTTAATTGTGTCTTTATTTTTTCATTTGATCATTTCAATATTTACTTTCTTATTCATGTATTTAAATTACTTATAATTTTCTTCTTGAATAGATCTTCTAGATAAGTTCTAAGGTCAAATCAAATCGACATTATTTATATTAATTTTAAATCTTCAAATATTTGGAATACTGTTGATTATTTATTATACAGTATATTTCTCAATGGACAGTTTTGCCGTTTTACTATTTTGACATGTTATTTAAAAATAATTCAACATTGTTACTCTGTTGATTAGTTTGTGATTTTATGAGAATGCAATAAAAATATTGATATTACTAGGTGTGTGCCTGTGGCTGTGTCCGTGTTAAATATATTCTTCACTGCATTTTTTTGTTTTAGTATAATACTAAGATAAAGTAAAAATATATCTCATAAATTGAAGCACTTGCACATATTTAGTAAAAAAAAATGTTGACTTTACTAACAGACACTTCAATTTTATTTATTAGTATAGATCAAGGCTGCTCAACTCTATGCCCGCGGACAATAATGTGGCCCACTTACGACTTTTAAATGGGCCACGCGATCACAGTTTAAGAAAAACTCGGCTTAGATCTTAGTTGTGTAAACAATAAATGCTGCACATCAGTAACTGAACAACATATTTGTGACCTATTGTTGCTTTCAACACCTAATTTAATGCCTAACATAAACAATATATTACAACAAAAACTACATTTCAAATTACATTGATTATAGTTATTAGTTACATAGCAGTTTGCATTTAGATTTTTTTTTGTACAAGGCGAATTAAATAAAAATTGATCTTTTTCGTAAAAAATCGATATACCTAGGATGTTGATGATCAGTGACGTCACGAACTAATGCAACAAGGAGGCTAGCGTTTTTGCGCGGGAATTTACAATTTAAATTACTTTTTAGGACACTTAACGCTATCTAAAAAAATGTGGAATTATATTATTAACGAAAGATCAAAATAAAGAACAATATATAGTTAACGACAGCTACAGTTAGTTGCTCGCCAAAAAAATTCTGACCCGTCCGTTTGGACCGACTGATAAAAATGTTGAACAGCCTTAGTGTAGATATTATAGATTGCTGAAACATCTTCGGAAAATTGTTTTTTTGTTTATTTTCTGCTACTTAAATTATCATAGTATGCTCTAAAAATCACCACCTTTCTCTTTACGTGATTATAATCTCTGATTTTAATTTTTTTATCACTTCAGGCCCGACAAAATCTCCAAAAATAACTCTGGAGCAAGTACAGTTGGATCAAGATCATTCTGATTTGGAGAAATTCCTCGAAAGTTGATGGATCATGTGATAACTTTAATGCACTAAGTGTTTTGTTTATTGTGAACATACTATTATATAACAAACAAAGAGCTTGTTCTAATATTTAAGGAGCTTGTTATAGTTATGAATTCTATATTTTCTATTCCAAAGTTATAATATATTGTTGATTTTAAATAGAGTAGCAAGTAATGTTTTATTGAAATGATTGGTAACGCCATCTATAGGCGGTTTGTGAGGGATTGCTGGTGATTTGCTGTGCCTTAGCTATACTACTGGACCGACGGTCGAGTCTTCAGAGAGCCGTGACAGTTGGATTGCATACTCGAGTTCGAACGCCTCCGCTACAAATATTGTTTTATACCGCAAATCCGCGCGATTGCGCTTTTTTATAATAATAATACATACGCTTTAACATGGAAGTGAGTTCGAGTAAACCGTCCTGGACACTATACACTGGCAGAAGGAATGGTCGCCACCACCATCGGTGAGTAGATTACTGCAACTCCTTTCACAACTGCATCACTTAGACTAGATTGCTCCCCAAAACCGCTCCTGGGGCAATTTACACGCCCTAGGATACTCCCATACAATGATGACTATAGTTCACAGTTTGTCCAACCTTATTTTGCTCACCCATTGAGAATATGTTTTTTATAATCTCCCATCTTAGTTTTTTTGCCCTTGGTAAAAACATTGGAATATGAATCCTATCCTAGCGTACATCAACGAATTATTCAAGTTACACTAAAGTATACTAACACAAATTCAGTGAACTAGACTAAAGAAGTTTCTGAACTTGATAGTTGCGTGTCTTCGAGCTCCGAAAAAAAAACACGAACATCCCTAGTAGGGCTTGGGGGTTCGTGGTGCAGTGAGATATCCACATGTATTTATTTTTCGTTGATCATGCAATGTGTAAATCGAAAAGCTTTGACTCGCCGTTACCAGGAAACGATATCCCAAGATTGCCTAGAATTAAATTTGGTTATACATATACTTGTATATAATATTTTGATTTTTTTTTATGATTCTTTGTTCCATAAAAAAAGTACTCGTGTTTTTTTGGTAAGTTAGGTTAGTCTAAAACCTGACCACGAGGGATAGGGATCACATATCTGCAAAGAAATATTCCGTGATTTGTCGACGAGCGAAATTGAAGCGTTGATGGCGCAGCGGGTAGTGAGGCCGGATTCCGCGTCAATTGACGCGGGTTCGATCCCCACTAAAAATCGGGCTGAGCTTTTGGTGAAGGGAAACATCGTGAGGAAACCATAGCATAGTGGTAGGGCATTTTCTAATGGTGCCCGCCTGGGTAGCTACCGCCCTCAAGTTTGAAAATCTGTCGCTAAATACCAATAGTTGTGTTCTGGCAGCATCACTTGAGAACCAGTACCTCTAGGCTTAATGGACCACATCATCACTTAACATCGGGTGAGATTGTGGTCAAAGCACCGAATATTCCGCGTAAAAAAAAATTGTGAGAAAGTCTGTACCACAAAACATAAGATAATGTTTAATTATCCTTTTGCCTTATTTGACCATCGCTATGTATGTATATATTTTTGAGCGAATATCTATCAAATGACGTGAATTGGTAACGATACCTGTTATCTGTATGAATCTATAGCTTTGTAGTTGAAAATTTCTAGGTCTATATAATATATAATATTTTTTTTTTTACGGAATAGGGGGCAAACGAGCAACCGGGTCACCTGATGGTAAGTTTTTTTTTACACTGAATAGGCTCAGTACTTTGACCACAATCTCACCTGATGTTAAGTGACGATGTGGTCCAGGATGGTAAACACACTGAGCCTAGAGATACTGGTTCTCAAGTGATGCTGCCGGAACACACCTATTTGTATTTGGCGACAGGTTTTTGAACTTGAGGCGAGCATTATTAGGAAATGCCCTACCACCATGCTATGGTTTCCTCACGATGGTTTCCTTTACTGAAAGATCAGGCTGATTTTAGAGTTATATTGGTGGGCTCGAATCCGCGTCTGTTGACGCGGAATCCGTCAGCACTATCCACTACACTATCATCGCTTCAAAACTAATCGCATGATTAGTGTTCCTATATACACGTGCATACTATTTGCTATATAATAACAAATTGTATACACTAAAGCCTGACCAGATAATATATCTACGATTTTAAAAAAGAATCTTATATATCGGTTTAGACGTTGCTTTTTATATAATATATGAAAAGGATGATTATGTGTGAAACTGTATGACAAAATCTATTACAAGTTTTTTAAGTTT
Organism: Samia ricini; assembly: GCA_014132275.2. NCBI lineage: Eukaryota > Metazoa > Arthropoda > Insecta > Lepidoptera > Saturniidae > Samia > Samia ricini. The sequence continues at coordinate 14,501,153 of AP028158.1, forward strand.
AAGAGCTCATTTTTTATATTTATGTATGTATTAAATTAAATAAACTTCTCAAAAATCTTATTATTTGTCATATTTTTACATCAGATATATACTTAACATTTTATTTTCTATAAAACTTTGATTAGATTTCCTGTTAGTTGTATCAGTCCAAACATCACTACCTTAGGCTGACACGACGTTATTTGATGAGCCATAACTCAAAGCCAAGTCATTATTAACGTGGTATAAATGGAAAATACGTTACTATGAATTCTTTTCGCCCTATTACAATAAATACAATACTTTGAATCATTAGAACGATTTCTAATTTTTCATTCGACTTTATGGTTTTCCTTAATGTTATTGCTCGTCAAATAATGTCGTGTGAACGTTCCATTACATAGATTACGACCGTGATCATGGAATGGACGAATTGCGAATAGGAGAAGCTACAAATGGAACTTTTTTTCACCGAAAGCTCAGGCCGATTTTAGAGTCTGATAGGTGGGGATCGAACCCGCGTTGATTGATGCGGAATCCGGCCGCATTACCCGCTACGCTATTACCGCCGTCCATGGACACATACAACACCAGAGGAATCGCAGCTGTGTTGCCGGCGTTTAAGGTATGAGTAAGCTCCCTTCTTGAAGGTTTCCAAGTCGTATCGGTTCGGAAATACTGCCGACGTTCCACAAGATAGTTTTACATCTTTACTTTTTTAAAAATTAACATAGCTTTCTGATGGTCACTTGGATGATTTATTTTGGCCTTATGACTTGTATTTATAAAAAAAATTGCTAGGAATTATTTGAAATATTTCGCAGACTTTAAATCCCAAAAAAACCTGCCTTTCGAGTACTCTATAATATACTGTTCGTATTTTGCTACAAGTCTCTCAAGACGTAAGTCACAGCAACGCATATAGTTCAAATTAATATATGCAATAACTAACCTAAAATAACAACCTGATAGATTTAACAATTCATAAGAAAATTTATTTTTATCAAATTGATATTTAAATTCAAATGTACCGAATGCAATTTTTTATATGAACTGAATTCGTGAGAACTTAATGACGTAATCACAGATACAATAATATATGTACAAAGTATTTATGACTAGTAAAATTAAGCACATTGCTGTAATAGCTTCATCGGGATATGGTACATGCCACTTCACTTCACATTTCAATACATGTCTGTAAAGAACATCATCACAACAACACCTTTCACCACAATAATGGTGTAAAAAAAAACTTTCTCTGCCCACTGGACTTTGACCCGTTATTGTAATTTTAAAGAACGAACCGCTTTTTTTTTACTTTCTAAGAAAGTTCAGTGGGCAGAGTATGTGTAAAATAAAAAAAATCAAGTTAATGCTAAGTTTTTCTCATTATCGGATGGAGGTCTCCACCTCCGTGCGCTGACGTTTTTAAGTTTCCCACGTGATTTTTGACTCGGGGACCAGCGTCTTTGATGAGACCACCGCCATTTTCTATTCCCTCGTCAGACGAATAGTCAGAAACGCATAAGGTTAAATGTCTCTTTTTTGGTGGAACGACATGCACGGTCCAGCGCATTGGTCCTTTATGGTTTTTTTAAATTTGATTTACGACCCTCATTGTCGGTGTCTGAAGCCGCCCGTTGCCTATCATTTTTCAGACGCGACCCTTTCGATCTATAATCCTTTTTTTTTCCCCCCTCTGGGGGGCTCGGAAGTTTTTTTTAAATTCATAACATTCGTCCCCTTTGCGTTTAAATCTGGAAATTTTTGTGAATAAATTACTACACTATCCACTAGTTTTTTCTTTATTTTTTTGTTTGTTTTTTGTATCATTTTTTTGTTTGTTTTCTTTAAAATAGAATTCCCACTACTGCAGCTGGTGTTACTGTTGGTCGTGCTGTATTGTTCGACAGCCTGTTTCTCTAGTTCTTGAAATTTTGAATCGATGCTCTCGTCAGAAGCTTTATATTGTTCGAGAGCCTCCTTTTCTAGCTCCTCAAATTTATGCTCTATGTTCGGTTGACGTATCCTTTCACTTGGAAGAATTATTTTGGGATTCAGCTTTAAAATTCCAGGCGAAACGAGTTTTTGTGCTAACCTGACAACTGGAGTCAGATTAATTGGAGAAGGTGCACTCATACTCAATACCGTACTATATAAACGTTTTTTTTCCTTAACCCTGTATCAACAGCTGCTGCACTTGTTGACGGTAATTGATTATCTTCTATATAGCTTTTTCTTTTGGACTTTCTAATTTCTCCGTCTCAGGTATTTCAAATTCCTGAACCGGAGTTTTGTTTGACTCGTCAATATCACCGTTTTGCGTCTCCTCTGATGTATCTTCTTGTTTTTTAATTTCTTCTGGTTCTGTTTTAGTAAATATTTTATTTCCAATAGTTTTCGATTTATGAGTAAGCTTCGGTGTTGGATGGTTTCGTGGCCATGAGTTTCCGTTTCTTCTTTCAGGGTACCGGGCAGGTCTTTGTCCTGTCGGTGCATATCGGCTTACATTGGTTCCACGGTACGGAGGACAACGATTAAGTGATGCACGCATTGCCGCTTGCACGCTCAATGATAGGTGACCCATGACTTTTTGATTATGGGTTAATTGGCATAGTCGAGGGGAGTCGAACTGGAACTAAAAAGACAGTGATTAGCGCAGTGAATTATTGTCTAAAAACAATGTATCACTCGAAAACTATTGTTAATATTGGTGTTTTCTGTCAATCGTTATAACATTATTTTTAGAATAAAATTATTCCAGAAAAAAGTTTTAATGCCAGTGAGGATGTGCATTCAAATAAAACTACAGTACCTCCCTATCCAGGAAAGATTTTGTTAGCTGTATTCGAAATATACTACAAAAATGAATACTGCATCATGTTAATCTTATAACTCGATCTGTTACCACATTTGGTGGATGGTCTATTTATTCTAGTGTTTTTTCATGACCTACTTGAAGTATTTTAGACTGTTTGACTTCTCAATCTCCTTTACCAGTAGCAGTCACTATAGCTCTTAAACCCCTCTTACCATGATAACGTAATTATGGACATAATTTTGATTAAAAAAAAAACTAATAGTAATCACTACGTAAGCACGATTTAGACCCCCATCCTCCTATTGATAAATATTTATCTAATACTTTCACGGCCTGTTTAAATGTAGATTTTATGAAAACTCGAAGCGATGATGGCGCAGTTGGTAGTACTGCCGGGTTCCGCGTAAATGGACGAAGGTTCGAGTCCATATTGTAAAATCAGCGTGAGCTTTCGGTGAGAGAAAATATCGCAAGTAAACCATAGCATGGTGGTAGGGGATTTTCTAATAATGTTCGCCCAGGTAGTTCAATTTCAAAACTTGTCGACAAATACCAATAGATGTATTCCACCACTATCACTTGAGAACTAGTACCTCTAGGCTTTGTGTGTGTTGTTGTTTAACATCAGGTGAGATTATAACCAAAACCGATTAAGTGTAAAAAAAAAACTCACATTACAAGAGGGATCACAGAACAAGTGCGTTGGTACTTCGAGGCAGTACGCAGGAGGCGGCGGTGCTAGAGCTGTCGAGCGTCGCGGCTGCCGTCGTCTAGCTCTCATTTTCCTCGAAACTTGGAGAGGACTGGGAACTCGCGGCAGAGTTGGTGACGGTCGTACCGAATGCGAGTCCCATAATGCTTTGACGCTCTGCACTTTTGCAGCTAAGACAGCTTCCGCGCCCTCAGCTCGCGCTCCGTTCGGGCTCCAGCGCTCGCTAGCTGCCGATATGTGCCCATTAACCTCACTACACACGATTTTTAAATGATTAATTTGGAAATGTTGCTAAAATTCAATTTTCAAGTTGTGTCAACATTATTATTGCTGAATGCAAAGAATGCTTCGCATTATAAAGCGAAATGAGTAGACATCGTCAAAAAAATTCAACAAGCCAACATCCGACTCTACCAGTATGCTGGCTTTTAAATTTAGTTTGTAGTTTACAGACATTTATTTATATTAGTACATATTATAGTTTTTTTTTATTTTATATTTAAACTACTTGAGATTATATATAGATTTGTTACGATGAATCTGGCATATATGATAAGACAAAAGTTCCTAAAAAATAGGGAGAAAAAATTTCAAGACTTTGGGTTAATTTTGCACTGGAAAAAAACGTTCATCTATCCTTCGAAATTGGTTCTAGTGCATAATTTATTTTGTTGAATTATTATAAAACCTTATAATATGTTTTTAGTAACAATATTTTATATCTATAGTTTTTTTTTTATATTAAGCAAAAGTCCCTTGACCTCAACAGCCTGGTCGTAGCGTCCTACTTTTCCAATTACCTTAACCTCTAACTGACCTTGAGACCAGTAGATACTTGAATAAGTAAAAAAATATGTAAACGCACAAATCTTCGTCCGGTAGGGCTCTGTACTGACGACGACGTCGCGGAATCATGCTGCGATCAGTGTCGTCTAATAACTTGCGAAACCAAAATTCGACCTGAAAGAAATTGTGCGTTTTTAAAGGGCATATTATTAATTACTAGTCATGTGCCCGCGGCTGCGCCCGCATTTCATATTTTGTCCACTGCGTTTTAATTTTTTTTTACGGAACCGTAACTATTTTCCTAAATGTATTTTAAAACTAAAATAACATTAAAATATTTCACATCAATTATAGCACTTGCCCGTAAAACTGACTATTTAATCAGGTTTTATTCAATTTTTAATGAGTTTTAGTTTATTTACGCGGAACCCTAATTATTTTTAAAAATAAAGTTACCCGTTACCCTGAGTAACTTCAGCTCTCTACCAAAAAAAAAAATCCGTTAATATCAGTCCAGCCGTTTCGGAGATTACCTATTACAAACAGACAGACAGATACAAAATTTGTATTTTTGTTATAGGTACCGTGTATACATTCATATATATTTATTAAAAAAAAATAATTACGACATTACAAATAGACACTTCAATTTTAATTTATTAGTGTAGATAACGTATAATTTTACTACGGCTGTGAAAATAACGAGAGTAACACTTTATTTTAGGGGTCGTTCATGTTACGTAATCAGCAGTTTGGTAATTTTTGTCTCCTCCACCATAGTTACGTAAGCATTAGCATAATTTTGAGCAAAAAAAAACGCAGATTAATAAGTTAATATTGCTTACGTAATCACCCGTATTCAGACCCATCCGCTATCTCATCAAAAATGAGCTAACCATAAACTATATGCTATATCTATCTATATATAAATCTTCTGTGCGTGTTTATGTGACTAAACTCCTCCCAAACGGCTGAACAGATTTTAATGAAATTTTTTATGTCTATTCCTGAGTATTCGGAAATGGTTTAAATTCACAATTTGGTCCAATGGATAAAGTTTATTTAATTAATTTTTTATACGCGAACGAAGACGCGCTCACAGCTAATTTACTATATAAGGGTAGATCGCGGATCGATCCATTCAGTTGAATTTGTGTTGAATATCAGAGTGAAGCACAAAAAGACACCTGAAAGCGATCCACAAGTGCTACGAATAAATAGTAAATAAATAGTGCTGTGTATTCAAAGACTAGTGTTTGTATATTTGTGTCTGTGACGAATTAATTCTTTAATCATGTTGTGGATAGCATTTCAGTTAACCACATGCGTATTCCAAAAAATAAAAACCTATGTAATCTCTCAGAGGACAAGGAAGATATTAGAGAAAGTAAATCACCTCAGGAAGCATCCAACATTCCGTGAGGTCGGAATTCTCGCAGCCTTTCTCGTTATACCCACACGATATAGATCTATCATTGGCATTTGTGTAACATTTCTCTCTGCCATAAAAAATATTAAAATGATTAGTACCGAGTTCAATAGAAATAATTATATATTTTCAATTTTAATGTAACGCTTTGTGACATTATTATTGGATGGTAAGGTATTTTATAACAATGTCCGCCTGGGTAGCTACCACACTTAAGTTCGAAAACCTGTCGTCAAATACCAATAGGTGTGTTCCGGCAGCATCACTTGAGAATAAGTATCTAGGCATAGTGTGTTTATCATCACATCATCAACTAACATCAGGTGAAATTCTGGTCAAAGTACTGAGCCTATACAGTTTAAAAAAATATTAATATAATGTAATTTAAATAATGTAATTTACTAAGTAATATATGATACTAACCTAAGTTCGTCGTAAAAGAAATTTCCATAATACTGAGCAAGCTTCGACTCAGGAATTACATCTTTTTAACACTTCTGCTGCAACTGTTGCAATTATCTTGAGTCTGGCATTGTACTGTTCGCTTATTATCTGTAAATATTAAAACCATTTTGAAATATTTAATCTTTACTTGCATTATAATTTTATTTTTAATAATTAGAAATTTATTTTGTCGTATTATCAGTGTTACAATTTTGTGTTGCTAGCATTTGATTCCATTCTTATAGCGCCTTAATTGTAACTCGTTCCATTTTGAAAATAGTTCCATTTGCAGCTTCTCCTATTCGCAATTCATTCACATGATCACGGTCGTAATATATTTTTAATGGAACGTTCACACGACATCATTTGACGAGTAATAACATTAAGGAAAACCATAAAGTCGAATGAAAAATTAGAAATCGTTCTAATGATTCAAAGTATTGTATTTATTGTAATAGGGCGAAAAGAATCCATAGTAACGTATTTTCGATTTATACCACGTTAATAATGACTTGGCTTTGAGTTATGGCTCATCAAATAACGTCGTGTCAGCCTAAGGTAGTGATGTTTGGACTGATACAACTAACAGGAAATCTAATCAAAGTTTTATAGAAAATAAAATGTTAAATATATATCTGATGTAAAAATATGACAAACAATAAGAATTTTAAATACTTTATTAATTTAATACATACATAAATACAAAAAATGAATTCTTGAATAGTAATAGATTTTGTCATACAGTTTCACACATAACAATCGTCCTTTCCATACATTATATAAAAAGCAACGTCTAAACCGATTTATAAGATTCTTCTTTTAAATCCTAAATATATTATCTGGTCAGGTTTTAGTGTATACAATTTGTTATTATATAGTAAATATTCTGCATGAGTATATAGGTACACTAATCATGCGATTAGTTTTGAAGTGATAATGGTGCAGTGGATAGTGCGGACTGATTCCGCGTCAACAGCCGCGGGTTCGAGCCCACCAATGTAACTCATAAATCAGCCTGAGCTTTCAGTAAAGGAAACCATCGTAGAGAAAACCATAGCATGGTAGTAGGGCATTTCCTAATAATGCTCGCCTTAAATTTGAAAACCTGCCACCAAATAACAATAACTGTATTCCGGCAGCATTACTTAAGAACCAGTACCTCCAGGCGTAATGTGTTTACTATTCTGGACCACATCGTCACTTGACATCAGGTATGATTTTGGTCAAAGCACTGAGCCTATACCGTTTAAAAAAACTTATTCAAATTAATAGAAAAAAGACCTTCACAAAAATGACAATTATCGTGTTCTCTTTGACATCCTTATCCTTTATCCTTATGTTATGTAAAAGTCAACGTCTATCTGTCTGTTCGTTACTGTACGCATATACAACTAGTAAGTACTATGTATTAATAATAAACAAACCAGTTTTTGAAATATAGGTACCTGACTCGCTATGATTTATTTGCAGACTTTGCGACTCTAATGCCGTGTCTTGTAGAACTCGGGACACACGACAGTGTTGTGCCCATAGGCGCTGAAAAAAACACAAGAAATATTATGCCTATATACACATTTATTACTTAAGGAAGTTTTGTCGCAAACTATTGGTGTAAACGGGATCGATAGTTTAACTTGAATAATTAATGACATACTATGTTCTAAGTTGCATATACACTTCCCCTGACTAAGAAATAAAATAAAAGTGTCTGTTTGTAATATGAAAATAACAATTTTATACTCAATACATATGAATGTATATACGATACCTATACCAATTTTTTTTTGTATATCTATTTGTTCCGGTTAATCTCCGAAACGACTGGACCGATTTTGACGAGACTTTTTATTATAGATAACTGAAGTTACTCCGCGTAACTTAGCCTAATTTTATATTTGGAAAATAGTTAGGATTTCGCGGAAAAATATAAAATACAATAAATTGTGAAAAAAAAACATTCAATGGACAGCAATATCAAAATATTTTTACTAATGATTATTTAAAAACTGTATTACGCAGTGATGAAGAATATATGAAACGCGGGTGGAGCCGCGGGCACACAGCTAGTATTATATAATACAGCAAGGTAATTTACCACATTTATGACTCAAGAACGGACAACGAATTTTATGATCTTTGATTTGTTGAATTTGTCTTCACCTCGAAATGACAGAATAACTTTTAAGTAGACTTCTTACATGCCTATTATTAATTACTGGGAGCTACTGCAACCAGTGCCGAAACTATAGGGTGGCAGAACGATGTGAGCCCTCGACTCGAGCGTCCGCGAGTTCAGAAGAATCTCTAACATTTTTAACAAATTTTAGTAAAAATTATAAATACGATTAAGGTTAGATTCAAACTCAACTAAAGATTAAAACGCTTTGGTAATTTATTAAAATTAAATTACAACATGACAATTTTTACTGGGGCCTCATCCAACAAATTTGCCACGGGCCTCAGATGCCATAGTTACGCCACTGTCTGCGAGACTCTTCAAATAAATGTATTTTCCCCTAAATCTAGTTCACATTCGATCTGATCGGCCCTCGATACTCCCACACGCCTCGCTTACACATAAAACCGCTGACCAAACATCTCTTTCATGCATACAAAGTTCCTACAAACTGTTCAAAACAAAGGAAATAATAATGACGAAAAATATTTTTTTCGTTCTGATTGTATGAAACGGCTATGTTTAGAATTTTAAAAGATATCTCGAAAACGGATTGACTGGTTTCCATGAGTGTTTTATCTGTTCATCTTTCGGTCTTTAGAAGTTTCCTGACGCGTTGGAAAAAAATCTGTTCAGCTAATATTGATTGATCCTGAGGCGGTACGAAGTTCGTCAGTGTAGCCATTCTCGTGTATGTATATAAGTCATTGTCTCACTATCGCACGCGGTCCAGTGTAAGCACTCGAGTGTCCAGACATCTTTTTTTTTTAACATAGTTAATGCTGTTGACCGGAAGGGCCTTTACAACTTCATCGTAACTTTGAGGGCGAGTGCTGAAGGTACTCGGCCGCAAAAAGGTAACTAACACACAAGGGCACCAAAGTGGTACGAACCTGGGCTTGGCCGTTACCTGTGAAAGAAAATTTCCCACGGAATTTTGAACCTAGCTAATCCCTACATTTTTTATTTAATATATTACAAAAAAGATTCTTTACAAGACCTATGTACCTGCGTGTTATGTGCAGGAGTGTTAGTGCAGTGTTGTTGTGCATGTAATGCTTTATGCATGTTCAGTGTCACTGTATCGCGCTGGTAGCGGCGTCAAGAGCCACCCCAATTGAGAAACGGCCCACGTTTTGGGCCGCTACCCGAGTGGGGGCGGAAGCAAAGTTAGCCGCCTGTGCCGGCCGTGTGTGTGGGCCGGCGGTAACGGCGGTTTCGCGGGCCTGGGCGCTGGCACACAATTAAACGCGGTTGATGCGGGAAGATCCTATTCATGCGAGTGTAATTATGGTTGCGGTAGATCAAGATGTTATACGATCTTCGCATCTAGAAGATGGCCCTCGGGACTGGTGAGTACGAGACGGCTTGTACTATGAGGGGGTTCGGGTGTGTCTCAGCGCGCTCAAAGAAGGCGCGGGGTTTTAATAACGGACTTGATGGTGGGCAGATTCAGATCCTTGTGTATATCCACATGTCTCTGATACCATCAGGCGCTTACGGCTTTCCTTACAAAACGATTCTGAATCTTTTGTAAGGTGTACATTTGGGAACTCTTAATATGAGCGAACACAGATGTGCACTACGTGATGATGGGTCTAGTCTTGTGGCTTTGATATGTTAAAGATTTTTCTTGTACATGGTAACTTTAAGGCGGAGTGCCATTGTACTATTAGAGTTATAGAGACGGCCTAGCACTATGGCGATCTGGACTGTCCAGACAAGCTCAGTGTCGAACTCGCCCACTATATACACTCACCCCACTACACTAACCGACAGCGCATTGGTCGCCGAGTATGCGTGAGTTAATACACAATCGTATGTATACTTCGTAGATACACAAACACTACAGTCAGCAACAGCTGATATATAATAAATAAACTTTACGTTGTGTCAACTTGATTAATGATCACCTGGTTAGCTATAATGAAACCATCGGGAGATTCCGTAGTCCATGTCAGGTCCGCATATAGGGCGATATGTGCCCACGCTGATGAGTAGATATCCGCTTGGAAGCTCATTCAATGTGTCATCACAATCAAACAAAAAATTACTTTTTTTTTATAGAATAAGAAACGATATAATATATGTCAATAATCACTAAACTATAAGAGATAAATTAAAGGTAAAACTGTTAATAAAAATGACCACAATTTGAAAGACATTGACGGTTAAATTTATAGTAACAAATTTTTTTACTTTTTTTGATAGATAGATACATTGATATATATATTTATTTTTTTCTTTTAATTTCGAATAACTATTCAAATATGGTACCAATTGTCATCACGTTGGCTAGGGCAGTTTACTTGAGTAAATTAGCTAACTTTATGGTAATATAAAAAAGGTGCAAACTACCATAATGTAAAGTGTGTCATGGAACTAATTTTGTATCAAAAGTAGGTGTTCATTGTGATTAGGACCTATTTAGTAATAGTGTTAGATTTATAATATGGTTCTAAAGCACATTACCGATTTGCCGGATAATAAGTTCAAGTACCATGCCAAGCAAATTTTAATTGGTAAAGCGATGATGATATCTCGAAGTGACACTGCCAGTGATGACTTATTGCACTGAGACGTGATCGCTTACAATAGGCTAAATTAGAAAACTCAAAGTTACCCAAAAACCAAGGAAGAGGGCTATGCTCGGAGTTTTCCCATGTGTCAGAAATAAGGAGATCCGCAGAAGAACCAAAGTACCCGACATTGCCCGAAGAATTGCTGAACCTACGTGCTAGTGGGTTAGGCACATTGCTCGTAGAACCGATGCCCGACAGGGCCAACGGGATCTTGAATGGCTACCACGCACTGGAAGACGTAGCTTGGGTAGGCTCCCCACAAGGTGAACCGATGACCTGGTGAAGGTCGCGGGAATCCACTGGATGCGGGTGGTGCAAGACCGGTCGTCGTAGACATATGTCGGGGAGACCTATGTCCAGGAGTGGACGTCTTTCGGTTGAATGTTTAGATCAATGAGAATATAAGTAGGTAATAGAACAGACATTTACATTTTAATATTCAGTTTTATTGAAAACACGAAAATAAACCCAAAAGATTCATAGAACTTTCCTTTCTGCTATATTGTCCAAGGTGTTATAAATCCATCCTTTTCGTCATTCTTTGTGAGGCACTCGAAGAATTTAGCAGTAAGCGTCTAGAGTCACCAATAAACTTCATAATATCAGTATCTACATAGTAATAATAACAGATAATAATTTACAAATTTATCGTTTTGGATAGTTTTTTTTAACATAATTTTGAATAGCTTTTATTTTCTACATCATTTCATATTTTCGGATACATACTTATTAACCAAATCTAATTAATTTGGGTAGCGGTTTAAATTAAAAATGTACACTTGCATAGTTTTATTTGCTGCTAATTTCATTACCTAAGAGTACTGATACTAGGTGCATACTATAAACGGAATTAAGTTTTATGGTAGAATTTTAAATTTAATACTGGTATGTCTGTTCTGGTTTTTCTGTTATAGCAACATTTTACTGTCTTGGCCGCCCGTTACCCGTACGCCCGCAATCCCACACCAGTCAGTTTAGCTTGCGCGATCATATTGCCATGTTCTTGCATAAATTAACTGCACCTTACGTGCACAGCTGTGAGGTGATTGAATGAAAATTGACAGTTCACACATTCAAATCATTTAAAAATAATAAATACATAAAAACAAGCTTAGTATTTTTTAATATACAAGTGCATTTAAGTATGACGAACGGTAACATATCATATACGAAGTGTAAGTGTAATAAAGAGAAAAAAATCGATTCGACACGAATGTGATGTATTTTCTTTGATTTTCTTGTTGTTTTTCGGATTACCATTAGTTTTGCAACGAGTACTGGGCTCGCTAGCCGTGTGTGGTGTGTCCCGAACAGGTTTTCAAAGACCGTTGCGTTTTTTTTTTATGTTTACCTATAGTAAGTTAGTATTTTGCGAGTGATTGTGCAGTGTGGTGGTCCGTTAGTGATGCTGTTATTTGTTGGACGTAACCAGTGCTGAATAGCCAGTCATCTTTACTCGGTAAGTGATCTAAGTTTTATCATGCTGTCACCAATGCATAATGGTTATGCAAGTACTTAAATGGTATAAATAACTTTAGAAAGTGCATGGAATTCTATAACGTTTATTTCAAAGATTGAGATAATGTTTTTTTTGCAAATCTTAACGAAATCGTCCAATTCATTTATCATCGATGTCGTAGGTCTGTTAATTTTTTTTGCACATTTTTTACATATAAGTATTTGAGAGAATATTATCCTTATATATTGTAAAATATTTAAATGTAGATATTACAATACTGAATTATTTGTATTTTTTTTTTTGTTATTTGATGAAATTTACTAATGTCTACGTTGTGGTTGCTTTACTTATTGATTTAATGCAATTTTAATCGGAGCAAGAACAAGAATATTTTCTGCTTACATAAAAAAATCGACTTCTAATTCAAATGGATACTAGAATGTGTGTAAGAAATAGGTGGTTGTTTAGCTCAGGTTCTTTTAAAACGAAACCGGCTTTTAATAGTCCGTAAATTTTGTCTTATTTTCTTTTATAGTTTTAGCATGCAATAGTATTATAACAATAACTATTATGAATGAATATGAAAACCAAATTTAAATCGATTTAATAGTTTTCCAATGATGCATGTGCGAATAAGAACAAAACTATTTAATTATACATACATATCACATAAATATAATTTACGGCCCCTGTGACGAGAGATGGTCGAAACCACAGACACAATAAGAATATGGAGCCACCATTGCCACCTGTAGTAATTGGTATTCAGATTTTATTCAGATTCATCGTTTACAGAAAAAGAGTACCTATAAAAGATAATAACTATACTACACTATAGTTGGACTCACGATTGACTGTATCTTGACTTTAACCAGTAATATATAGTTCTCTACTGCGTCACTATGAAGTTATAATATTACTCCAATATTTCAGAAGAATATTCAATATTATTTTGCGATCGGCTGTGTAATTATATGGATATTGTTCGCATCTGACCAAAAATTTGGCTAGAAGGACCACTTTCACAATGGATCATTCGACGTCTTATCATGTTTAAATAAACTCTTCTATAAAATTACTTAATGAATTTTCAATACGTCCTAACAATTGACAAACTAGGCTATCAGGTTATCTTGATATTATTCTGATATGTAAAACTGTAAACAATGCATGTGGTTTGAATGAAACAATAGTTGTTTTTTATCTACACCACAAGTTTGTACATTTCGCAATATATTTAGGATGTTCCAAATTAAACATGGGATCTAGGTTCTACAAATACATATATGTAGACGATTTTATCATTTATTTCATCTGTCATCATTTACACGCATTTTAATTTATGCTTTTAAATATACTAGTCGTAAATATTATATAAGACAAATGAATATATGAATGTTTTGTGTTACACTTATGCAGAATATTTGCACTAGATTTGATATTTCCGGTATAATTCCTTCTTTTTTAAAATATTATCTCAATCTTTAAACATTTTTTTATATAACTTCTCACAATTTTATTCTCATCTTCAGGTGATGTGATGGAACGAATGCAGCTACCGAATTAACATATGCATGAATAAATAACAAATGTGGTAATGAACAACTAATTACTTAGCTAACATTAACTAATTATGCACAATGCTAAAAGTATTTGTATAGCTTTTTTCTAGTCTGATTTACATGACAATTGTATTATTCTTGTAACCGAGTTAATTTTTCCAATATTTATCGATGTAGTTAGTGAAAATTAGAGATTAGTTAATTAAGTACATATGTATTTATTTGCACTTCTGTTTGTTTTCAAGGCCTTCTGGACAATAACATTAGCTAATTTAGACTAGAAAAGACAGAACGTGATTTGTGTACTACAAATCGCAGTATCACTTATCGTATAATAATGGTCTCATAGAAACATGTGAATGAATAAGCGAGAACAGCCGATTTATTCCAAATATCATTGTTCAATAATTATTTCTCGGAATAAAGGCCAAAATATAAGTTACCTTTCTAGTTGAAAATCCGTGAATATTATTCAGTGTAGACTATCGTCATTTCCTGAATTTTATTATTGTAATATTCTAAATTGTAAATCAGACTATTCATTGTCATTGAATAGCTTTTTGTTTACATATTAATATTAACGGCTTATTGCTTGAATTCATGTATCTACTATCTAATCCTATTTGTAAATGTTTATTTTTGTGTGATTTGTGTTTTAGAATAAAATTTACTGTCCAAACTGTTTTTGTTTTGCTTTTTGTGTCTACAAATAATTTGTTGTTGAATGTGTAACTCTTTTACTTAATAGTTTATGACATAAGATGAAAAGAAAAATAAGCACCAAGTTTAATATTCTCGCATTATTAGATGTTGTTTAAATAGTTTCATGTTTATTACACCTCTTATTACCGTAATAAACGATGTTGGTAATGTAACGTGTATCGTCATAATAAGTAATTGTTGCACCCGAAATTCACGGGACGTTATGGCCTTGGCCTGCTTTCTTGAATTCAGGTTATCCTTAAGGAAATGCTTCCTTTCGGATTTTACTTCCTTTGGGTAAGGTAACTTATTTATTTCGTAACAAATATTGGAAATACCTATTTGGACGATAACAATTTTGTTCAAATATTGACTTATAGATTGTTAGGTTACTGAAATTAAAGTTACAAACTTTAATTTGGTGCTTTTTTTTCTTCTTTATTTGTTATCCGTTTTTCTTCCATTTTGTTTAGTAGTTGTTGATGAACTTTAGTGTTATGAATGTAAAAAAAAACGAAACCTTTTGTATTTTTTAAATTTCCAGTAATTGCTTGAATTTCAACCTCTAGGCCCATTTCAAACTCTACTATACGACCATTAGTATAAATAATATTGTGAATAATTAAATTGGTGTAAATATTATAAGCCCCTTACCACAATTTACGATTATCTTCTGATTCTTCTTTAGTAGAATTTTAAAATAAACAAATTCCTATTTAGAACAAATAATTTGTAATCCGCAAGGGCTTTATAAAACTAATCGTTCCGTTTTCTATCCACCATTTCTCAAAATAGATATGTTAACAAAAAAAAAGTTGTAAGGGATACCTAGTTTCGGGTGTATTTACATTGGTGACAAGCAACTTTCCCTATCACAAGCGTATGTTTACCGAATACATGCCTAAACAAATATTAACCAAACAACATCAGAAGAGATCTTGTACATTTTTCACATCACTTTTTATTGGTTTAATTTTTATGGTTCCGTGTAGGGAAATATTTACATACGTAAATATTTAATCATTATTTAAATTAATATAATTTATGAATCTTTACTTAAATAATGTCCATAGTAAGATATGTTTTTTTATGACATCATTTTTTATATACTGTATAGTGTATTAGGGCAGCTTTGACGATGTGGTTCAAGATAATAATTTAAGGTTACTTCTGCTGGAAATATCTATACCTTGCTTGGGGGTCACATTTCATAAATTTAAGGATGAAAGTTAGCCAGGCGGTTATTACAATATATTATATAACTATCAGGCTATGGCTTCCACACGATGCTTTACTTTATCGAATTTCAGGCTAAGTATAGAATAAAGTAAGTAGATGTTAAATCTTCATCGCTTGGTTATTTTTCTCAAAGAAGCATAATAAAGTTTGTTCTATTATTCTGAGTACTTTCCCAATACATATTATTTAAAGTAAAATATATCTACGATATAAAAAACGAATATTGTAAATCGGTATAGTGGTTCTCGAGTTTTAAGCCAAGTACCGGAATGGCAGACAGACAGACGTTGGCTTTTATATAATGTAAAGACTAGGATGTATGTTTACAAATGAATATAAATTGATTGCTTTGTGAAACAATATCGGTTCCTTCAAAAGAGGTTTTTCGGTAAGCTGTCATGACTACTATGATTGCTGGTGACAAATCTCATCGACGGTCTCCGTTATTATTTAATTTTACCACACTCACCATCATGTGATGTATAGACACTTTAGCAAGCTTTCAAATTCATACATACTTTATCCAATTTAGGCCCTGATAAAGCGCTTATGAACGTCAAAATTCGGTTCGGAAAACAACTGAATCATCGAGAAGAAGCGGTAAAAACTCGATCTGGTTGTTTTCATATGTTTTTTTTGGGACTATGCAACTAATAGTTACAAAGCTTATTAGTGCATGCACTCATAAGGCTCTCATTTTCGGACATTACCATCGTTCACATAATAATCCAACTTTCCTTTGCAAATTAAGACTGGCTTGATCCTAAACTTATTCCCCGATAAATCGGCAATGTGCTTTTAGAACTTTATTGTAAAATCTAACACTATTACCAAGATACTCTTATTAGTTTTACTAAGTCTGAAACATGGAAATGTTAATTTATGTTTAGTCCTGTATTAAAATTATACTGATCGTTTACAAGGTCTAGGTTGTATACATTTTTGTGGACATACATTAAGTTATCAAGAATATATTGAGTGGAAAAATTTAACATACGATATTCCGGAAACTTGTTTATAAGTGATTATCGAGATCCCATATTATAAATGATCGAAAGAAAAACATAGAGGGGAAAAGGTAAATTCCCACTACCGTCCAATTATTCTAGTCAACTCCATAAAATATAGCTAAGTATTTATTTATATAAACTCTATTTTAACTAAAAGAATCTTTGTATTCCACGCGTATCGTAATTTACCTTTTTTTTTTTTTTCATATTGTAATATGAGGAGCCCAGCCGTTCGTTGGGCCGGGTCGGAGACCTTGCCCTAAATTCGGTGAACACCCTTTGTAGCCACCCCCGCATGGATCCTCATACCGTATGTCATTTAGATAAATTATATTCTAGATGAGTTGTGTGGTTTTGGGTTTGTGTTGTGATATTATATTTAGGTTTTATTATATTTAGACTCCGATGAAGGTAATTGCAATTAAGGACTCTACCTTAATAAAATGGTGTTTGGAGAAATATCCAAAACAGTCATACCCGTACGTATATTTAATAAAAAAATAAAGTGATATATTTATCGCTTTTAAAGCGATGATGGCTTAATGGTAGTGCGATTGGGTTCTGTGTCGATGGATGCAAGTTCGAACTTCGTACGTACACGTATACAATCTATACTAACAAATAAAATTGAAGTATCTGTTTGTAATCTCAAAACTATTTTTTTTTTACAATATGAATATGAATGTATACACGATACCTATAACAAAAAAGCAATATTTAAAATTTTTGTCTGTCTTTCTGTTTGTTCCGGGTAATCTTCGGAACCGCTGGACGGATTTTGACAAGACTTTTTTTGCTAGATAGCTGAAGTTACTCCGGGTATTTTAAGGTACTTTCAATTTTCGACAATAATTAAGGTGTCTGCGTAAAAAAATTAAAACTCATAAAAGGTTGATAAAACCCGATTCACTGGACAGATTTATGGGCAAGTGCTTGAATTTATGAGAAATATTTTTACTTTATCTTAGTACTAAAAAAAAAAGTAGGGTTCCGTAGAAAAAAAAATTAAAACGAAGTAATGAATATATGAAACGCGGGCGCACAGCTAGTCTAATATATATATATATATAGTCTGACATTGCGGTGAATGAAATCATCGTGAGGAAACCATAGAACATTCATGGTGGTAGGGCATCTTGAATAATTACATCTGGGTTCTCAACTAATCTCAAGTTTTAAAACCTATTGTCAAACATGTGTAGGTGTATTCCAGCAGTATCACTTGAGAACCAGTACCTCTGGGCTTAGTGTTAACCATCGTGGACACTTCGTCACTTAATATCAGGTGAGAATGTGGTTAAAGCGATGAGGCTAGGGTTTATAATAAGTAAATACCTCCTAACATATTATTCAAAGAATGAAGTAATTGTATTGTTTTTAAATAACCGCTTTGATATTATTTGTTAACGCGATGATGGGGAGCAGGGTGCGGACGGCTTGCTAATACATTAATTACCCCGGTCACCCGCACCCTGCAGGCCTACACTTCGACGCCGACGCGCGGTTTTCTTGGTCTGTGCAATTGCATTCGTCATCACTGATGGTACATAGGTCCTTGGAACTTTTTTTTTATTGTTAAATAAAAAAATGTAAGGCTTAGCTAGGTTCAAAATTCCGCGGATTTTTTATACTCAGGCCAAACCGAGGTCCCTATACCACAAAGTTCCACAAAGATGCGGTGAGGCTATAAAGGCCCTACCGGTCAGCGTTAACTAGTTATAAAAAAAGCAATTTCAATTTGTATATTTCTTTACAACAAGTAATTGATCTAAAACTGCATTTTTATTGCGTTCTGGATCTATCGAATCACATCACCTAACAATTATCTATCGTTTTTTTACACGGTATAAAGGTTCAGTGCTTTGACCACAATCTCACCTGATGTTAAATGACGATGTAATCTAGGATGGTAAACACACTAAGCCTAGAGGTACTGGTTCTCAAGTGATGCTACAGGAACACACCTATTGGTATTTGGTGACAGGTTTCCAAACTTAAGGGTGGTAGCTACCCAGGCGGGCGTTATTAGAAAATGTCCTACCACCATGCTATGGTTTCCTCACGATGTTTTCCTTCACCGAAAGCTCAGGCCGATTTTAGAGTTGGATAGATGGGCTCGAACCCACGTCCATTGACGCGGAATCCGGCCTCATTGGTCACTGCGCCATCATCGCTTAAAATTGAAAACTTGCTTTTACGATTTGTAAGATTATCGCCAGACACTAAATTACATGAGAATTAAAAAAATAATATTAACAAGTGACAGTCTTAGTCATCGATATACGTATTTCGATGTTACTGAGTTGTTAAATGACCAAGTAAAAGTTACAGAAATCTGTCATTTTCGCTTTAAAAGTTTAACTGAAAAGACAAGGTAATATTATTGCCGAGGGTCATTAAAAAACTTACGTCGTGTATGTACTTAAACGTACTTAGTGACTATGTACGCAAGTGTCCGGAACAAATATATAAACTTATTAAAAAAAAGTACAATTGTAAATCTGTAAAAATACAAAACAACAATCATAAATCCATCCACGATTCCATAAATAAATACAGTTACGAAAAACTAAATAACCCATATTTAAATATCGACGTAAAATGTTAATGATGATATTTTATAAGATAATTCGTGTGTACACAAAAACTATGTTTACTTTCGAGACCTGGTTTTAATTTTATTATGTTTATTAATCGTAAACAGAGCGTAAAGATTGGCAATGTGCGATAAACTTTGTGAAGGTATGTTATGTATTATTAAAATATTTTTTCATATATTACACAGAGCGGAAAGATAATGTAAATTCTTGTAATATTATGAACGACTGCAAGGTAAATACTGCACTACTTTTTGTATACTGTGTTGCCAGGGGAAAAACCGTTATATACTTGAAAAATCTTTCTAGATACGCATGTAGCTTGTTAACGACAATCCATACTAATAAATAAAATTGAAGTGTCAGTTTGTAGTATCATAATTACTGTTTTTTTTTTACTAAATACATACGTATATACGGTACATATACAAAAAATACAATTTTTAAAATTGTCTACTGTCTTACGGCTAGACCGATTTCGACGGGACTTTTTTTGTTAGCTGAAGTTACTACGCGTAACTTAGGGTACTTTTTTGAAAATAATTAGTGTTCCGTGTAAAACGATTAAAGCTCATAAAAATGTGAATTAAATCTGATTCAATGCATAGTTTCACGGGCAAATGCTTGAATTTACGAGAAATATTTTTACTTTATCTTAGTATTACAAAAATATTAGGGTTCCGTATAAAAAGAAAAACTAAATTCAAGTAAAGAATATATGAAACTCCGGCGCAGCCGCGGGCATACAGCTAGTAGTGAATAGGTTCGACTCTACGACCATTGACATGGCCGATACTTTCAAGTTATTTACAATATTATAAATTGATTCCTACGAATACTAATACATAATAATATTTAAATAGTTTAACAAAATACTGTGTATTATTATTGTAACAGTTACATTTTTATGTCAAGATAATTAATTATCATTGATAATTGTAAATAGTCATTAGGTATATATGTACGTTACTACTAATGGTGAACTAATTATGTCGCTAATTGAATCAAAGAATTGAATAAAAGGCTAACGAGACGAAATCTGTACTAAGAAACAAACACTATGCGGAGCTTTAGAATCAATTATAGAGCACAATACGATAATTTTGAAATTTTTGTCTGTCTGTCGGTCTGTCTGTTTATTAATTTGTTCGCCAATCACGCAAAAACTACATAACCGACTTCGATGAAATATGGTATGGTAATAGTTTATACTCTATAGTAACATATATTTACACATATATGTATTTAGTATAATGAATAGCATGTATCTATATCTAGATTCATTAAATTTACATTTTTTAAATATATATTTAATAATTAATCGCAATAGATGTAATTGAAGTCGGCAAACATTCTATAATATGGTGTGCGCTGCCTGAACGGTTTGATCAATGTCCCAGCGTTGCTTCCGGTGTTTGGGCCTGGGTCACACTCGCCCAGTCTGTCTTACGGGAGTAGACCAGGGAGGACATAAGGCCGTTGATTGTAGGGCTGAGGCGGGAGGTGACATCACCACATGGGTAGTATACTTCGCAGGCCTATTAGAACGAAGGTTAAGCGCAGACGGCGACTCAGTCCGGACACCGCACCGGTGGGGATCTGGACTCTACCACATTGTCAAACCAAAAGAATAAGGAGCGGGGACCATTGCAGTAGGAAGGTTGTCTGGGAGGTGGACTGGTTAAGCCGGGTTGACCTCCTCCGGGAACGGGACGAGACATAAATAAAGATAAACATAGATAGATACAAAAATATATTGGTAGAGATAGATTGCATCTAGAAGGAGAATATAGGCTGTCTATTATAATATAATTCTCTGAATTACACGCGAGTGAAGTCGCGGGTACAGCTAGTCAAAAAATTAAGAATTTTCTAAAAATATTTTTAAAACAATAAACTTCATAACACGGCTACCGGCAAATCAAAATCAAAATTTATTTATTCAATTTAGGCCCTAAGAAGGCGCTTATGAACGTCTAAAACACTACCACCGGTTCGGAATACAACCAAGTCGAGAAGAGCCGGCAAGAAACTCGATCTGGTTCTTTTTTTTATAAATATAATATACATAATTTTTTTTGTCATATAAAAAACTATACAAATCAAACGATAACCATTATGCAGTAGTGTTGTTTATTTTCAAACTCGTTAATCTTATGGTTGTTCAAGATGAACTTTTAATGGTTCCTACTTATTTTAGAATATCGTATATACATATAAATAACCGTAAAGCTGTTGGCGAGAGCATTTACATAAAACTAATAATAGAAATTGTGAAGTTCCCTTTTAGTCGCACGCTTGAGGTTTGATGATGATATTGTCTGGCAATAATAAGGCGGAGCTTGAACAAAAATGTATTTTTATAAAAGCTTATAAGATGTCTTGCCGTATATTTCATTTATAAAAATGTTATTTAAAACTTTTTTTTTTCCCGGAATAGTGTGCGATGTTAAGTGACGATGTCGTCCAGAACACACTAAGCCTAGGATATTAGTTCTCAAGTGATGCTTCCGGAATACACCTATTGGTATTTAACGACATATTTTGAAACTTGAGGGTGGTAGCTACCCAGGCGGGCATCATTAGAAAATACCCTACCACCATGTATTAAGTTCATTTATGATTTATGTTTATTTGTTATAATATTTACGTTGATAAAAGTTATTAAATTATTTGGAAAGATGCATATGGTGTCATTTAGTGAATGGACATTTATCCATCAAATTTATTTGTATTTAACATCAAAGTTATTTGTACCTAGATATTTGTCGTTTGGCGTATTGTATTGGTTATGTATATTTTAAGTTATAACTTAAGAACCAATAAATACATTCCGTGTATAAAAATGTGGCTGGACTGACATATATATTGTTACACGTAATTTACTTGTTTTCACAATAAAATTACTGTAAGATGATATTTTGCTTAACATCCCATGCAAGTGCAAATCATATACTTGCATAGTACATGCATTATTCCTTTCTAAAGAAAAGACAAAGGTAGTTAATGCAGCCTGCACACTCCCTTCATATTTGTTTAAGCTAAGTTTTGTTTAAGTTTGATCGCCTTACGCTATGGCTATGGCGACGCTGACTATGCACGATAATGTTTTTAAGGACAGTATGGCGAAATACATCCGCGGTCCATTAGATAAGAACTTAGTTCTAAGATTTATAGATTTATATTAATATAGTCACTTTTAGCGACTTTTAAATTCAAGCGATTTAAAACGCTCCTGGTACTTTACTAGGTACTAAACCATGCAGCCAAATCTGATGTTGTCATTTTCATATAATTCAGCTCTAAAAAATGGCGGGCCTTTGTTAGCAGAACTTTTCAGCGAGTATTTGAGACATCTCGGAATTCACACTCCTTGTTATCATTTACAAAAGACTTTATTTTCAACTTTCAAGTTAAGTCACGTATAAAACCACCAAACTTATATAATACTAGCCTTGTGCCCGCGACTGCGCTTCTCATATATTCTTCACTGCATTTTTTTTTATACGGAACCCTAATTTTTTTTTGTACTAAGATAAAGTAAAATATATCTCATAAATTCAAGCACTTGCTCGTAAAATTGTGAATTGAATTGGATTTTATTCAATTTTGATGAGTTTTATTTTTTTACGTGGAACCCTAATTATTTTCGAATATGAATATTACCCTAAGTTACCCGTAGTTACTTCAGCTATCTACCAAATCCCGTGTAATACTAATCCCGTGAAAATCCGTCCAGCCGATGCGGAGATTACCCGGAACAAACAGACGGACATTTTTTTTTTAATTGCATTTTTGGTTTATGTTTCGAGTACATATTCATACCTATTTAGTAAAAAAAAATGACATTACAAATAGACACTTCCACGTTATTTATTAGTGTATATAATAGGGTCAAATTCTGCAAGTTAATGAATTTGAAAAAGGATTACTACATGTCAGGCCAAGATGGCTCTGAAAAGTCCAAATATTATTTAAATAAGCTTTTTGTTTTTATCTAATGCTCAATTAGTACGTTTTCTATTACGACGATGTGTTTATGTCTATATATGGTTTACCGTTTTTCATTACACTCATCGCACGTACCTACTCTCTCGAATCAACCGTTCCATTCACATAACCTACAAATGATACAATACGCTGTAACCGATAGCTGTTTATAGATAAATTCTAAATGCATTCTTTATCTTGTAGGTACATTAACTACATTCGAATAACAGATCTCGTGGCACAGTCATACAAAACCCTACAATATTGTCAAAAGGTCGCGGATAAAATCTCCAACGGATGGTTTCTTGTGATGAATATAATAAAATCGTTGAAAGTACTGAACCGATTATGGGCTCTACTATACCTAATTTATCCAATCTTCGTTTGGAAGAAGGAACACGTGAGAACCAATTGCCGCTGATATTCTTGCTTACAATTAATCGTGTCCGACTTTGCATTCCTTGATACAATATTGGAAAGATATTCTATCTACATTTCGATAGCAGAATTTCGTATGTAGCTTGAACAAGAAATTAGTATATTCATGTGTCAAAATAATTTTTAAAACGAATAGTGGATGCCACACAATAAATAGCCTCAAAGAGACGTTCCCAAAAGGCTACCGGCATTGCCATGGTGTGTGACAAACCCTTAGTCTTTAACCAAAGTATTAGCCAACCCTCTTTTTTATGGGGGAAATCTTGCATAAGATACTCACTCCTTCGTCGTAACGAAGGGTAAACTATGTCAGATTCTTACTGTATATAATCCTACTGTGTTCTTTCAATACGTGTTTGGCCAGAGAGTAAAAACTGTATACCATCGCCTTGGTGATGGACGGAAGCGAGAGATCTAGGCTATTGTTGCGATTAAGTCACAGTATGGTGAATTATATGTCAGACTGATGGCAACCCTGTGGTGCCAAGTATCTTTCACGTAACGTGACATAGCATAACATAGGTACTTCTTGTAACAGCCCTGCCTGAAAGTACCTGTGTCAGCCTGAAGGTCAGTGTCTCGCCAACCAACCCTTTGGTCACGTTACGAATCGAATAATAAACTAATTTTCAACACAATTATAAATTAAATTTACTGTAATTCTATCAAATGTGTTACTAGAAAATGTGTCGCAAACATATTGATACGCCTTTTTTATGATCTTATTCAGAGCATAAAATATGTTTAGCATATGTTGTCTTCATTACACATCTGGACTAGATTACTGACAATTGCAAAAGTAACATGTGTGTTGTGGAATTTTTAATTCAATTCCCAAGACTGTCTTTTTCTCTATTTGTGAGTTTTTTTTTGTTTTCATTTGAGCTAAGCAAATTGACTGTTCTATATCGAAGGTTCATTGATATAGTCTAAGTTTGGTTGAATACCTTATACCTTTTTGTTCATTTTCTCTATTGGGATCTCTTAAATATTTTACAAACACAGTTTTACTTGCGTTAATATTCATGAGATGTCATGTTTAAAAGAAAAATGTGAATGTGAAATTTATAAAATAGTTTATGAAAATTATAATAACTACTGTCTGACTAAGGATTACTTGTCTAAAGAAACGTATATAAAATACAATTTCATTATAAGGTAAATAAAAGTATGCAACTGAATTAACAAATGATGCAATTTTAACGCTTACACCGATGAAATCGGATTACTTCGCCTATAATTTCTTGTGAATCAAACGGAAGCGATGACATCAGTGAAATAATATCTTTGTTTAATATCTAATTCGTTTCTTTGAAATGTAGCATATTTTACAAACTATCTATTTCGAAGATTTTCTTACACGATACCTACTGAATATGAACATTGACTTTGCCTATGTGCCGCCATCTTTATCCAAGTTTCTTTTATAATAATTCTACGAATAATATTAAGAAGACATGCTAGCAGCATTTATTTCATATAAACGTAGTCCCCTGTTTCCTCCCTGGATAATAGCATTATGGAAAATATTTGTATACCAAATAATATATATCCACCACCGCCATGCCCGTGCGTTTTGATTTTTTCCATAAATTAGTTATTGTAGAAACTAGGAGCCTTTGAAAATGAAACATTCTCTATTTTTATAATCATTTTCAGATGTTCGTCAAACAAATTTGATGAATAAAATAACAAAGCAAAACATAGAGGCATAGCCAAAGTTTTTTAAATTCTATAACTTAAAGAAAATTAAAAATCGGTTCAGTTTTGGAGGAGGAAACAGTATTGTGAAGTGATGGTTTCGTCTACTTTGCATACGGTAAAATCAGCCCGAGCTGCAGTTGTCCCTATCGTGTTTTATAACTATTTCTTTGGGGCGCAACGCGATAGCAATAGATTTCTGAAATACCTACTTTTTAAATCTATCTCCGACCGCATGTCTCTTAAGATGCGTCCTTATTTAAGTAAATAACAAGATTATGTAAATTATATATGATTTCATAATCATCCACCTTCCAATTTTTGGTTATTTAGGGCCTCCTTCCTCGACCATGTCTTTGTTGATCCTTTTGCTTTCATATCTTCCCTCGTACACTACATCCATCTATTCTTTGGTCGTCCTTTCACCCTTCATCCACCAAACTTCACAATCTGCACTTTTTTACTATAAATAATTTTATAAATATAATTATTACAGTCCGATGTGTGAGAGTCTGTCTCACTGAGATACTCTATATAAATTCTATAAATAAGTAAAAAGGGCCACAATTTTACATTCGTCAGTTATCACACAATCCGCTGATATTTATGTACTTATTTGTAGTACTAGGCGACAGCTTGTTATCATGACTTCCTATCTCAACAGCTGGGTTTACTACCAAAACATCACATGGTGCGTCTACTGAGTCTAATACCTTCGCGTTAGAATGTAATGCTTCTTTACCTCGGTATTTTATCAAAATTCCATCTAATTTTCTTTTAACATAGTCGTTAATCTTTATCCTCAATACAATTTTCAGCACTCGCCTAATTGAATCAGGAATGAGGAGTTCCGCAAAAGTATCAAAGCAACTGACATCCCTCGAAAAAATGCCAAATTTAAGTGTCAGTGGGTGGATACATTGCCTGAAAAACCGATGGCCGATGGGGACAAGAATTCTCAAATAGCGATCACATACCGAAAGCTCTAATTTAGACAGGCTCCCAACAAGGTGGACTCACAAACTGTTGAATGTCGCGAGAATCTGCTGGATGCGGATCGCGTAAGACCGGTCGTTGCGGAATTATTTGCGGAAGGCTTATAGTATGCCCAGCAGTGAACGTGTTTCGGTTGCAGGAACTATCCAAATGTTGTTGTCATTAATATATCATTTTGAGACCCTATTTTCTCGTGTTGGTCAGATAACATTGAATTCAAACTTTAAGGGTGTCTTTTTAGTAATCTTTATAAACATTTTTTTACGACATAACTGTAAGTTCAATTTTTTTTTCTCTATACATGCATTTTGAGATTTTGTGTTATTTATGATTTTCAGTCTCGTTAGTTCTTTATTTATATATCAGGTTGCATTGTAGTTAAACGTTAGCCTGTATAAGAATAATAAAACTGATTAACATAAACCGTGTTAACGAAAAAGTCGACAAAGAGAGTACGTGCAACGAGTACCTAACTATGATATTTTATTTTGCAATCACGCAACCTAGTTTACGTACGTTGTTTAACAGTCGATAACAGCTGCATGCAAAATGCATCCGTATAGACTTTTTTTTATTGTATCAACAAATCGAATGACGAGTTGCTCTGATTCATATTTTATTACTATTATTATTATGTAGATAGTTAATGATTACATTGTTTGTAGGTAGAGTCTGTTATAATTTCGATCTCTTGATATGGTCGTTATTCTACTAAATTTATTTACAGAATTCAGGGCTTTAAAGCCATAAAAGAATTTTGCTAGCATTACCAATGTTATGTTATTAATATGATTAATCATATGTAATAACGAATTTTTCATTTACGTTAACATACATAAATGTACTCTAGGCAGTAGATTAAATATAGATTAACTATTTGTTTCGCTCTAATGCCTAGAATAACGATATGATATTTTTTTTGTAATCTTCCACTACATTATACAAAAATAAATATGTTTGTATTAAATTAATAGAAAATTAAAATCCTTGCGAAAAAACTATGAAGAGTCATATTTTAGTCATCAACGAGGAATAATTCCAAACACGATGAAAACAGAACACATAACTGACAAACCGCTCCGTTCCAATATCCATGAAACATAAATTAGCCGTGCGGCTACTAATGGCGTGTGCGCAGCGCGCCATTGGGTGTAATTTGTGCGTCGAAATAACTTTTACAACGGCAGGCTATATGGAACGGTTTCTTCAACTCCCACAGTAACTATAGAAGATTATATAGTATTAGATTATGCTAGAAGCTTTGAAATATACAAAATATATTTTATTTACTGTATTTAAATTGCCACATTGTTTGTTTACTTTAACTAAGAGTATTGTTGCGTACAAAAATATTTTACGAATGAATTCCCGAGACAAAATATTAAGTACTTCATTTCAATCAAACTAATCGTTTAAACTGCTAAACTTAAGTGGCAGTGGGCTGGGCACATTGCTCGCAGAACCGATGCCAGATGGGGCCAACGGGTTTTCGAATGGGTATCACGCACTGGAAGATGTAGAGTGGGTAGCCCCCAACAAGTTGGACCGATGATCTAGTGAAGGTTGAAGAAATCAGCTGGATGCGGGTGGCGCAATACCGGTCGTCGTGGAGATCTTTTGGGGGGAGACCTATGTGCAGTAGTGGGACGTCTTTCGGTTGAATGGATGGATGGATAGAATCGTTTGAACGTCCATGCGGTGTCGGATAAGACCTTCCCATATCTTACCGTGCTTGCTGTAAAAGAAGACTAAAGTATGACAAGGAGATAGGCAGCAGCGTCCTCTGAGTATCATAAACACCTACTGCTATCGCCAACCCGCCTGCAAAGTGTGTCGACTATTAGATTCCGCGTTAAAAAATTAAAACACAGGAAATTGTGAACAAAATCGATTCAATTGACAGCATCATCAACACATTATTTACATTCCAATAATCATTTAAAAATTATATTACGCAGTTAAGAATATATGAAACGCAGGCGAAGCCGCGTACACACGGCTAGTTATTAAATATACTTACAAACTTTGATGTTTATAGTACTGTACATATAAATGAATTAAGAGACGCATTTTGACAATGTTACGCATTTTTGATTATTTGATTACACAAACGTATGTAGCAAAAGTTAAATAAATAACGTATAATGTTTATATAGATTTAGTAAATTATATTATTTTTAAGTATTTAGTAAGATAACATTAATGATAATTATTTCTTAATCATAAATAGCAATCAATTTTAAATCTATAGGTCACTAGGAATGTTACAGTGATACATGAATATCCGAGCAATATACAATGTGTTATTTAATTATAATCTTTGCATTGTAAAGCGATGACGGCTAAGTAGCAGAGTAGTTGAGTACCCCGTAGAATAGCGTCTGCCTGGTCAACCGCAGTACTACAAAAACAGTGCAATACAGTACTACATTACAAAAACATAGTAAGAAAATATCCTAATGAAAGTACAGCATAATGGTTATATTATATTATATCGGCCTGGTTAACTACCCATCCTCATGTTTCGTAATCTGTCGACAAGCAATCTACATGTCTATTCCGGCTGCATTATACAGTCTTAGTTAGTTGCTAATTTAGATTAGATTAAAAATGAGTTCAGGGGAACATACTCCCATTACACTTGTACAGCGGACGGGAGAGTCAGCTGGAGTGTACCTAGCTGACTCCCTATTGGGTGAGCCATGTACAGGGGCGAGCCGCCGCGCCGGGGCGAAGCGGTCAATGCAAGTTCGACTTCTCATCGCACCCCTGCCCTGGCGGTGGTAGGTACAATGTGGAGTTTTAGTGAGTAGGAGTTTCACATAACCCTACTGTTCCACCGGAAAGTCGATTAGCCATAAGGGTTTCTCCACGTTAAAAAATGTTAAAAATTGGAATAAAACAAACCAAGATCGTATCGCCATTTTCCCTGTTTAACCGGTCAAACACTAACCTGGCGTTTAAATCAGCTTTCAATTGTTTTCCTATTGTCAAATTTAACAGTGTATTTGAGGGATTAAACACTTATTTTATTGTCTGCATAAATACAATTAGGTACGTATAATAAATAAAACAATAAGTAGTAAATTTTGCTTACTACAATTACGGATTTTAAAATTATCATTGTATTGTGTAATTATTTCCTTTAAAGTAATTCCATACCGTTTGAAGGTAGTCGTGTCGACGTATAATAGCCACGCGACGGACTGCCGAGGTATCAGACCGTGTGCTGTTCGTGGTGAATATGGTTTTTTGTATAGATTAAAGATTATTTTTTACATAATGACACATACTTTAGATTACCTAGTTTTTGGGCGCCATCTTTTTCTGTTAAGTAGTTTGTTTGTTATCCATAAGCTTGTAGTAATTGATTTTATATTTTGAAACGTTAGTGGCATTTTAGCATATCATTTGGTTATTGCACTCGAATGATATGCATTAGAAATAATAATATGGACCGTGAATTCTTAGGTACCATAAAATATCCCTGAAATTTCTAGAAGGTGACCACCATTTTGCTAATTTGTGCAGTCAATTACAACTAAGTACTGTACTGTTGAAGCGTTGAAAGGGATATACGAATTGGATACATATCTAAGTGTCCAATGTACCATTGCCTTTTCCTTTACCAATAATATTGTTCCGTACAAAATTTGATTCTTGGTAACCATACAGATTTAAGAGTGTTTGGCCCGATTTTGATATTTATGTAGTCTTCCTTATTTTTTTATAATTCATTAACTAAGAGTATTTGGCTAGTATATATTATGTAATTTTGGTGGTACGTTACTTGATATAGTTTAGTTGTAGTGCACAAGTGAAGTAAATTAGAAATAATGACATGGAGTGTAAATTTTTAGATCTCCCATTGAAATATCTGTAACTAGTTAACGCGTTTATGATTAGTGTTTCCAACGTCTGTCTTAGCTGCATGATCTAGTGCCTTCTTTACTTTTTCCTCAAAAAGGAATCAATTAAGCCAAAAAAAAAGTATTCTTGAAAGCTATACAAAATTAAATTTAGAAAACAATTAGTTTTTAGATGAATCATTTGTAGTTTGAAATCTTTATTTAGCACGAAATTATCATTAACAATTATTTTTAAAACAATGTAAAAAACAATTAATATTCTTTCTTTTATGCTATGAAGTTATCGTAAATGAAACTAGATAGTTTCCACAAATCAGTTGTCTTGTACCCATGATTATCCTGTTGCAGTCTTCCGGGGCATAGTAATTTTTATTTAAATAAAAGCATATAATTTGGCCACCCTAACTCGTACAACTAGCCAGACGTTGCGCCAAAAGTTCACGGTATGGTGAACACAAATACAAAGACGGACATTTATATGTGTGATATACTGTACGTAATACTGCATTCGTTGCAAGGAAAGTTAAATTAACGATGTGCTATTGTGTTCATAGTTAAAATTAATGGAGAGGCCTTATATCATGTTAATTTGATTACAATTGTATTACTTGAAATTATGATGATAACGTGTTAGCCATCGAGAGCTTGGAAACCCGTATAATCAACTTCAGCTTTTTCGTCGAAGGAAATCATCGTAATGAAACCACAGAACAGGCGCGGCCACAGCTATTGACTAGGAATGGGTTGACATTTTCAAAATTATTTTGAATACCTGTCTATTTTTGGTGTCACAGTTTAGATGTTTTATGTAGGAGGCTAGTAATTTATTGCAAGCTTTAGTAAATTGGGGGGGGGGGGGGGCGTAGTATAGTATTTTTTAGAATTATTTTTGGAAATTAATGTTTTGATTGTAACACTTGCCAGTAAAATTTTGCATTGAATCTGATTCTGTTCACAATTTTAGGAGTTTTAAGGTTTTTTTTAAGAAGTTTTTTTTTTAGAAGTATAATAGTTTTAAAAGTAACCTAAGAAACGCCGGGAGACTTCAGCTGTCAGAAAGTCCTGTCACTTCTATCAAAATCAGCCGTGTCTGGAGATTAGTCGGGACAAACAGAGAGGCATACAAAAATTTAAACAAAAAGTGTTTTGTGTATATGTATCGTATATATATTCATATGTATTAAGTAAAAAATAGTTATTTTGATGATATTACAAACAGACACTTTACAAATTATATAGAAGGCTATCTGTCTGTCTATTACTTTGTAAACACGCAATTACTTTATAAACAAACTAGCTGCTCTCTGCGGGTTTACCCGCGTAGTTCCCGTTCCCGTGGGATTTTCGGAATAAAAATGTCGCTCCCTGGATTTCAAACTATCTCCATACCAAATTTAATCTAAATCGGTCCCGTAGTTTTTAACTTTATTGGTTACATACAAAAATATAAATCTTTCCTCTTTATAATATTAGTATAGAGTATATATAATCAATTTTATTAGATACGTACGTACTCTTTAGTCAGCTGTTACTACAATAGACAATCTCGCTCCAAAATAAAACATTAATATCAGACTATTTAGTATCCATTTTGGTCATTTGTTGTGAGAGTTAGATCATAACGATGACTGTTAACTATTTCGACTACAGAGGCATAATCAAATTATTATTATTATACGGACCAATTACAAAATTTGCTACGGCGTAACAAAAATTCTTTATTTCCGTGTGTACTAATTGAAAATTGTCGGTATGCCACGGCCGCTAACGGCCGTGATAGATTCGTATCCAAGTCACTTGTATAATTGCTTTAATTTCTTTCTGTTACACTAACATGATGATTAACCGATGATGGCGCAGGGGATAGTGCGGCCGGATTCCGCTTCAATGGACGCGGGTTCGAGCCTACCTATCCAAATCTAAAATCAGTCTTAGCTTTCGGTGAAGGAAAACATCGTGAGGAAATCATACCATGGTGGTAGAGCATTTTCTAATAATGCCCGCCTGAGTAGCCACCATCCTCAAGTTTGAAAACCTATTGCCAAATACCAATAGGTGTGTTCCGGCAGCATCACTTGAGAAGTAGTACTTATAGGCTTAGTGTTTACTATCCTGGATTACATCGTCACTTAACACCTGGTGAGATTGTAATCAAAGCATTGAGGGTATAACGTAAAATATCAAGTTTTTTTTTTTTATTTATATTACTTTCACGCCTTACATGTATTATGTAACCATGGGCATAATTTGTGAATAAAAGTAAATAAGTTAACATAGTTTACGAAATAACCCTTGAACCTACGCCTGTCTATAATATATGTATGTACACTATACATGTAAAGTAATAAATTTAATTAGGTTATCATTTAAATTAAATTAAATTTTCAACAATTTTTTTTAAATAACTCTACAACGCTTGTATCTAGCTAGTAACTAGTTATTTAGTTGTAAATTACTTATATGGACTTAAGTAATATATTTACATTACAATTAATTGTATATTAATAAGAAATATTAATTTGAAGGAGCACCTTATAAATTATTACGGGATATTATTTATGTACCTATCTACTCATTACCTATTATAATTGGATCCCATTCTTAGTAGCGGAACAGGAAAGCGAATGTCAATTAACGCTTTATCAAATAAGATAAACACATTAACTCTGTAGCCTCGAAGTTGGGAAGTATCGAGAGATGAGTCCGTTTCTGCCGGGGAGACGTCAATGGTTCCTTTGTTTGTCGATTCTACCATAGTCTATTTTAATACTAGCGACGCACCCTGGCTTGGCGCGGTTATATGTAGAATAATCTAGTTTAAAAAAATGTAGCCTATGGTGCTGTGCTGATTTCAGTATGTGACATAAATAATAATCAAATAAATGAAGTCGTTTTTGAGTTTTTCAATTCCTTTAAAATTGGAGTTAAAGATTCATTTTTATATTATTAAAATAGTATAAAAATTATTAAAAGCTGAATTAATTCGATAATCGTAGACACCTCTTTTCTTTTAAATTTTGTTTCCGAGTTAATGTTTTATTTTATTTGGTTTAGTTTGAACGATTTCATTCGCAAAAACTATAAATCGTGCGAAGGCCAAAAAATTTGTTTGATCAAATTGATTCCAAACTTTTGGATCCAAGACAGATTATTCAAAGAAATCACCAATTTAGTATACTACTTAAGCACTACACTATAACTTCAGACTGATTCATCGCATGTACTAATCTCGACACCGAGTGGCTGGCCACGTCTCGCCATCTTTGATTACTAACTACAGAAAACGTTCCAAGTTACACATTATAGTGATTTATATGACGTTTGAATTCACACTACGCGTTACTTTAGGTGCATCATAATATTTGTCATATGTCAGCGAGATTTTTTAAATATTTCTATAATGTAATTAAATTATTCAATACATAACAATTTAAGAATTAACTACCTTTGTCTCCGAGGTTCCGCTTGCGTACTAAAACGTGACTTAAACGTAAGTACTTTTAATGTTCGAAAATAATCATGGATCCGCGTAACAATATTAAAACTCATAAAACATTTAATGAAATCCGATTCAATGTACAGTTTTACGAGCAAGTGATTGATGAGAAATACTTTTACTTTATTTTTTTTTTAGGAAAATAATTAGTATTCCGTATAGAAAAACTTATAACGCATTGATGAATATAAGAAACGCGGGCGCAGCCGCGGGCGGCGCACAGCTAGTATTTGTTAAATATACTCGTAGATACTATTATTATATGTAATGTTAATTGCAGATAATTATTTTTAAAATATATACTAAAGCCTCATCAGATAATATATCCGATTTAAAAAAACCCATGTAATCGATTCAGTCATTTTTGAGTTATAAAATAAGGCAGACAAATCTAACAGGCAGACAAATATACTTTGCCTTTTATATAAAGATAATGAATTTTATATAAGGATGCACATTTCGAATTATGAACAAATTACACATACAAAGTATAAGTGTATTGATAGCAATCAATTAACTGTATTTTTTTACTAAACGATCGTTTTGCAGAATTTGTTTTTATATTTTGGTTATATACTAAACTTTTATAATGGTTTTACTTAGAAATTTTACTGCCCGTTGACATGCGAATGTTCTACATGTTTCGGTATTTCAATGTCGTTTCGCACGCGAACTATAATTTCAGTTTAGGACATAAAATAATATTATTCTAACGTGCAAGCCGTTACTGCGACGATCGGCTTCTCATATGTGCATTATCAAATGGCTTCCGTTACAGCAGTTTCAACAGTACATGAATACGCTAGCCTTTAGTAGAGTTGGATATCTACAGGTGATTTCAATTATTACTATATTTACTTTGTGATATTTCGCTGAATTAATAAATAAGTTCCTCGTGCAGTCATACCATATAGAATCACGCCCCTCTTCCGTGGGGGTAGGTAAGAACTACTTCCTTCCACATGCTACAACAAGAGTTTTGTTAACTATTACTGAAAAGGTGAGGTTAAAAAAAATTGACCAAAATCTTCCTTGCGTAATACTTGGTCATTTCCGTCATTATTTGGCCTAATATTCGAGAACTACAAAACATGATTGTTTTTGTAAATCATAGATGTATTTCCTGGTAAGGTTTGAGTTCATATTTTATTATTTAATGCAAATCATAAGGATAATGGAGAATTTAGTCGATAAAAAATGAAAACCACACAGTTCTCTTGAAATACGTTACCTAGACTATTAAATATTGAAGGTAAATTATGCAGTTTATAATTACTATATGCGAACATAACTGCGGACAGTTAGTGACCTATAAAACGGTATTAGCCATATAAGGTAAGTAAAATAATAAAACAGTTTGGTTTTGTTCGATTTTGTTCTAAGGAAAAAGCAAAGTAACTAGACCATACAGCCAAGTCGGACGTTAGGAACCATTCAAAAACAACGCTCTAACAAAATGTCGGAAATTTGTTAGAATGTTTAATAACATATACTCCCTGTATTTTGAGTATCTCAGAATATACGCCTCTATTTCTATATTTTCAAAAGATTTAACAACAAAACTGGATCACGTAAAGGCCACTAAAATTACATAATCTAGACTCAAATACTGCAAGTCGATGAATTAATATAACCCAAGGACTACTGTTTAACATAACATAAGCTCACGCCTGTTATCCCAAAAATGTTAGTCAGAGGTGAAATAGCGAAATACACCACCAACATTTCGCCGAGATTAGTTCCGTCCCAGATGTGACAGGGGGGCGAGCCTGTCGCATTTTCGAGCACAAATTCTAGACTCCGGAATGATACTGAGTAGAAAAACCCTATATCACTTAACCCAACATGGGGATTGAAAACTCGAGACCTCAGAACGACAGTCGTACCGTAATACAACTACGCCACTGAGGCAGTCATCGTCTGTGTATCTCACGCAATTTGTTCTTCTATAATTCTAAACTCTGTTGCGTACATTAAAGCTATAATTATCATCAACGTTGTTTTAATCAGTTAATATATCAATGCCACTCATCATGTCCGTAAACTTATAACATTCAGGGTCGGTGCGATATGTCTTCTTCTTCCATTCCTTGTAGTCATCTACGCATTCACTCCCTTTCTAAAGATACATATATTCTTACACACAATCCATCATCTTTTCTTTGGTCCTACTCTTCCCATATAACCGTCCAAATTTATACCCAATACCTTTTTTACAATATCCTTTTCCTCTCTGTGCATCATATGCCCATGTCAGGACAGACGATTGCTCCTTAACTTCTCTGTTACTCGCGCTACTTTCAAATTTCCTCTAATGTGCTCTAAGTTTTCAAGTAGTAAGGATTTCCTGCAGACCGGATCTTGATTACCATGCCCATGGTGAAACGTCCGTCATAGTGACTCGTTAACTCTTGTCCGGTAGATGTAGCCAAGTAAAATGATTGTAACTGTCCAAATCGGCCTTTTTTTAGTTTGTATTTAACATCAGATGAAGGGCACGTGATTTAGAATTAAAAAACAAAACAAGTCTAGTGCTTATATAATAAAATACAATCGTAATAATTATAATAGAACATTTACCGTAATAATAATGAAGTGGAATCAATTTTTAGAAATGAAATGAACCATGCCAAAAGCGACAGTGGCAGAGTTCGTGCGTTTAAATCGATCACGGGATGGCTGGTTTTGGTTTACATTATTTTCTCTCTTGTGTCCGCTATTTTTCTAAACGAAGTTGTGCCTTCTGAGTTCATTGGCACTGTCTGTTGTGATTTTATTATTATAAGCAGTGATTATGTGACGTTTTATTAACTTTTATAAATATTAATTTATATTTTGGCCTTTAACAACACGTCTAGACATTTTATATATTATTATACTTTATATAAATCTATTAAACGAACTAAATACATATAAATCTATGATATTAAGCATATATTTTCGTGGCACTACATAATTATTTAA
This sequence comes from Samia ricini, assembly GCA_014132275.2. Classification (NCBI taxonomy): domain Eukaryota; kingdom Metazoa; phylum Arthropoda; class Insecta; order Lepidoptera; family Saturniidae; genus Samia; species Samia ricini. The sequence continues at coordinate 14,538,108 of AP028158.1, forward strand.
TATTCAATAATTAAATATAGTAATAATTTGCTCATTTTTGCAACTATTAAATCATTTTTCAAAGTATTCGGGCCCTTTGGGGGGCAGCAAGCCGGCATTCGCCCGGAGCACCAAAATTCTAGGGCGCTGCTGTGGCCGTTTACTTGTAAAAATTGAGTAATTTATACGAATAAAAAGAAAATGCCGCATGTCATTCCTTTCGTTCGCTTAAAATTTTCATAATTATCATAAACAAATTATCTCTCAATTTACCTCTTTATAAGCGAAATTTCCAGAAATCCTTTCTTAGTCAATATGAAACGTATCTATTGCCTAAACAAAAAAAAACAAAAAAAATTTGAATAAAATCCGATTTAATGCACAGTTTTACGGGCAAGTGCTATAATTCGTGACAAATATTTTTACTTTATCTTAATACTAAATTCTTTTCGGAAAATAATTACGGTTCTGTATAAAAAAAAATGATACGCAGTGAAGAATATATGACACGCAGACGCAGCCGCGTGCAGACAGCTAGTTTACAAAAAACTCTATAGAGTAATTTAGCCCAACTTGAATTAAATCAAAACTAAGGTGTCATGGGGGCTGCAGACAGAAACGAAACTCGAAATTTTGGAAAAACTATCTTTTAAATACTTAAAGTATATTATGAATAATATAACTTAAAATATTTGTTAATTGAAATTATTAACATAACCCAACATTTATAACATTAGTCTGGTTTTGACATCTATTGGTGCTCCGAGCAATAATTGTGTACATTTTCGTGTAGTTTATTTATAATCAAAACATACGATAGGCTGCGTACGTATAAATGTAGCATGTAGCAACACACTGTAGCATGTAGACAGCTGACGTCATAACGTAGATGATGCAAATCTATAACTTTTTCTCCTACCGGGAATCGCCAAAAGCTCAAAATTTCATAATAAACATTTTTTAAATCCTATATAATTATTTAACATAATGTAAATATGTTTAACAAACCGGTTCGGACAGAGACCCCGATAGGCCGTTAAAAACATAATTTTAAAGCAACTTAATTTCATTTCAAAAGATCTTGTTATTGATGTAACGATTACTCTAAAAAAAAACATAATCTAGCACGATATTACTGCTGTTTCGAGTTGTAGAATCAAGAAATAAATTAAAAACAACCTAAGTTAATCTCTAAACGCGATGTTTGAATTAAATAACGTAATTAATATAAAATAAAATAATCGAAATTAAAAAAAATCTTTATTTAATTCAGGTCCTAATAACGCGCTTATGAACGTTAAAAAACTACCACCGGTTCGGAAAATAACATAGTCGAGAAGAGTGCAGGCAAGAAACTCGATCTGGTTCCTTTTTTTTATAAATTTGAAATATAAATATATACATATTATTTTATAAAACGGTGGCCCATCCTGCTCGAACTATCCATGGAGCTTTGTCGGCACCTCAGAATAAATGTTAAGCGTTATTTATCTGTAATAAACTAAACTACTCGTATATCACACAAAACGCCACGAAGATTACATGATATAGAGTCAAATATACAAGTTTAATGAATTAAAGAAAACAACTGCTACATGACAGACTGAGATCCAGACAAAAACTCCAACACTACATAGCAGTGGTCTGGTGAAAGTTCTCACTCACATTCTGGTAGGGATAGCGGATATCTGTAAAGTTTATTAGTTCCCAGTAGCATTTCCTATGAAGAATTCACTTTAACGATCAAATATAAATCGTCTTGACGGCTATTACGTTGTTTTTATTAGGTATTCGCTCGGTTTAATGTTAGAGAAAGGTTTTATGTTTAGAGTTGAATAAATCTCGTCAAGGATTACAACGAGACACTATTTTCATCATCTAAAGGTATCATTAATTTCAATTTAATACTGTTTCTTATATGATTCTTTCTTATTAGAAAGGATCAGTAAGAATTATACTCTACGTTCGGAATTAACTAACTGTGAGAGTGTTTGGCGCCATCTTGGCTTGTACTTAATTTTAATTCAATTAACTTGCAGTATTTCACTCCATACTATGTAATTTTGATGGCGTTTTACGCGATATAATTCAGTGTTAAAATAGTGATACCCAACGTGAATTCTAAGATGTATTGAATACTTTCTGAAAATCTCTGATAAAGGGCAATTTTTATTGTAGTTTTATGAAAAGTGTTCCTAACGTCAGACTGGGTTGGATGGTTAAGTACTCTTGCCTTTTCTTTATAAGGGAGAAAAGTGAATAAATTTTTTTTTTTTCCTAAATTTACAATTTGACTAGTTTTTTTTTTTGCTTTGGTTTGGTTTTTATTTTCTTTAATTCATTGAACTTGTGTATTTGATTCTATATCATGTAATCTTGGTGTTTTGTGTTTTGTGTAGTATGGATATTGTGTACAAGTTGAGTTTATTACGCAAAATAACGCGTATAATTTATTCTGAGGTGTCAACAACCAGGACCAGGATGGGCCACCGTTTTGCTGAAGTTTGGTAACGCTGATACAGGATTGAAAGTACATTTTACCCACATGACACTGGCACAAATTGTGTGCAAACAAATTGCCCTTGCAAAGAAGAATAAGGAGAACACTAATGCTGTCAACTTGTAGTGTCTGTACAGTTCTGTGGTACTCAATAATAATATTACGTATGATATAGACAATGTAATGTACAAATGTAGGTATAAAAGTAAACAATATATGTAGACAAAAAAAGGAAACGTATCTCTCAGGTTGACGGTTAAGCCATTTACAAACGGTTAGTTTCATCTAGGCGTACTAAATCGTTCTAGGTCTATTGCTCCGGTAACGATGTCAAGAACTCTCTATATCGATGTTCACTAATTTAGGTGTCTCCTTGTCGCCAATCAGTCGACACTTGGTAGCACAATTGCGTACAATAAATAGTTTGACCAATTTCATCTTCCTTGTTCTTTTCACGTATTAGTACATTTCTTTTATGACTACGTTTTTGAGGCGATTAAAAGATTAAAAATTCTGTATTCTGTCGTCTCTTGTTTGTTTGCATTAACATTTTTAAATTGGCTAGGCTAAGAGCTCAAAATTCAGTGAAGCCTTCCGGTCAACAGCGTTGGTCAAATAAGAAAACAATTTAGAAGTTGTTGCAGTTACAAATATCGCGAAATAAAAATGTAGGTAGGAGGAAATATAAAAGGACTGGTGCGGGTTACGATAACCGCTCGCGTGCACCGTTCAAATACCACTGGCATGCGTCGCTTACTGAAGTATTGTTGAATGTATTCTTTTAAATGACATTACCTGTAAATTACATTTTAATTTCACTCTAATTTCGTAATTTTTATAATGCTGAAAATACTAAACATAAAATGATACAAATATATTTATTTCGTATGGGTGTAGTTTGTAGAGAGCCATAGTAAAAACATTGGTATTTTAAACAACATAATTATTTTATAAAGTAATGGCGTGTTGCAGCGGTCTCACTTAATGAGCATTACGGACTGACACCTGTCATCCTTTATTCTTGCGTCCCACTTATAGAGAGATCTTGTTTGCTGTCTATTGTCTTCTGACTAAGCATTGAGCAGGTATACGCTATTCTATTTATACGTTTCTGTTATAGAAATTCATTCTGAACTACATTTACTATTTTTATTTACTTTCCGTTGTTTTTATTTATCTAATAGGGAAGTTGAGTGATAAATATTTGTATCATCAAAGTCCAGCAGAGGATTTACTATTTTCTCGAACTAGCCCAGAGACTTGATAGTGGGTACTCCAGTGTTTGAGATAAATTACTTTAAAAAACTCACAAATGTATAATGGTTGGCATATGTACATCTGAATTTTGAATTCTGAATTTTGAGCCTTCCGTATACTAGGCGCTGTGTGGAGCAAGTGTATTATGAAGGTCGCAGGAATCCGCCGGATGCGGGTGGCGTAAGACCGATCGTCGTGGAGATCTTTGGGGGAGACTTATGTCCAGCACTGGACGTCTTTCGGTTGAATGGATGGATTGACTTATAGAATGATTTTGGCGCGCGGGATTGGTGTACGGCGTCAATCCCTCCCCCCCTGAATCCTGGCCTTGAAAACAAATATAATAGGCCTGGTCACTGAAAACAAGATTTTAAAAAAGGTTAAAAAATAAGGAACTTAAAAGCATTTTAAATTTTTATATAAGAGAGAGTAATAGAGCTTACTATACTTTAGTATGACGTAACACTAACGTGTTTCGTATAAACTTTACACTAACATTCGTTTGGCGGGAAAAGTATGGAGCATCGTCTTTCAATTCTCAAACAAAAACATTAAACGCTTCTATCTCAGAATTTTTTTAATGGAATATTTTTTTTTTCAGAATAAGTAGGTACATATTATGTTTACTCGTACTCTAATTATTCACTTAAATTGTTATTCGATTGCTAAAGGCGTGTTACTTTGCGAAAATTGAATGTCTGTTCGAATTGAAAATTATTTACATCGGAATTACCATAGTAACATCAACCATATTATTATTACTCTCGCCTTCATGATGTGTGTTGTTCTTGTGATTATTTGTTACTAACTTGTAACTTTCTCTCTACGCACGAAAGGATACAATTTACTTTACAAACGGTTAAATTATATCACCTTGATGGTATTAGTTCACAAATGGAAATTCTACACGGTAAAAGAGTAATTCGGTTTTATAAAAAACAAACAGGTACGTACTTAGATATTGTTTATTATAAACGTCGTAAAATATATATTTTTATCTATAATTTATGTCATCTCTTTCAAAATTATGTAGATAAATATTCTATAGTTTGTCAATTTAATTGCGGCGCCAGCGGTCAGTGTAGGATGAGTGTGCAGTGTTTTTTATTAAGTAGTTTTAGATAATAACATTACAGAAATAATGAGTGACTGTCAGAATATTCCATTCAACCGAAAGACGTCCACTGTTGAATATCGGTCTCCTCCAAGGATTTCCACGACGACCGGTCTTGCGAATTTCACTAGGTTGTCTGTCCACCTTGTTGTTTGATAATGATTCGTAGCGTAGATTAGCGTTGTAGTTAACATGATATCAAGTGACGGTACAATCGAAGGTCGTGTCACACGGCGCGTAAAAAGAGAAAGGGTTCTGAATCACAACCCCCGGATTACACCGATTTGTGTTTGTTGAAAGATTTTGACAGTGACAGTAAAAGTAACGAGTTTTAGACAATATTATATTACCAGCAGAATCGGCTCGTGAAAAACTTTCATGTGTGCTCACTAAAAAAGAGAAAATGAATAAAAAACTAGACAGTCATTGGGACAGCCAGCAGAAGTGAAAACACGAAACTTTGGAAAAAAACTGTTTTCATATGTTTAGATTTCATAATTTGTTAATTTAATTTATTAACATGACATTTAACGTATATTTCTCTAATTTTTACATCTATTAGCGTTCCGACCAATAATTATTTACATTATCATATTATTATTCATAATCAAAACATATCATAAAAGTATACATCTTATTATTTATGTCCGAGTATCAAGGACTTGAACGCCATCTTATACTTGACATACTGTAGCATGTTGATGGCTGACGTCATAGCGTTGCTAATATGAATCTATAAATTTTTCCCTACCGAGAATCGTTCAACGCCGCTAAGGAAGATTTTACTTCAACAACAGCATTCATTTTCTACTTAGGTCATAGGAATAGTACATACCACTGTATGCAGTGGTTCATACTTTTACCAAATATGATATCTATAAAATATTTCAGTAAGGCCAGGGCGCCGTCTGTCTTGTAAAACACGTTCGACAATACCACTGTCACTTGGTCACCGCAATCTCACAATATGCCGCAGGAGAAGTGCCGCACCAAATTTGCCTAATCTCTCATACGAAATCTTTCGTTTTATCTTCACCTATTTATATATAGATTACCCTTAAGCCCGCATCTGGTTTTATTTAATAAAAAATGTAAAGCTCATCACAGTAACGTGATCGAAAGGAAGAAAAAAAAACGTGGAATAGACATGGTTATTAAGGTAATGGAAGCACGCCTGCGAAAAATCGATTTCGAAATAAGTTTTTATCTATTTGTGAATAATGCAAATTTCTGTCGTGATAAACGTGGACAAATCTCGTCGTGAGATATTTAGGTTTTTGTAAACAAGTGGTTTTTCTTATGAACTGTCTACGCTATTGACCTGGAAGGCCTTGACAGCTTCACCCTGGTTTATGTTGCCAGCTCTAAGGCACTAAACTGAAAACTACATTCAGCCATCCATCAATGGTACAAACCTCGGCGTGTGTTTATTTGTTTGTAATGTTTTTTGTTTTTTTTTTTATTTATGCTGTTTTGTTGTTACGGGTTGCGCAAGACTGGTCGTCGTGGAGATCTTTGGGGAAACCTATGTCCAGCGTCTTTCGTTGAATGGATGGATGAATACTGTTTTTGAAAATGTTTTCAGTGTGACCGATTGTGAATATATTATAATCGAAGAACAAATCGTGATGGTGAGCATCACGAGAATGGTTATCCATTTGTTTTTCGAACTGACTAACGCTGTTGACCTGAAGTATTTTTGACAGCGTCACCCGGACTTTATGCCAGGCAGACAGCGGGAAAATCGTATCAAGCACGAGGTTACCACAATGGGACAACCTCAGCTTGAGCTTCCTCTATATGTCTTGTATTTTTATATCATAATTACAATATAATCCAAGCACCACCACTACATTACTAATCGATCTTCGGAATGCCTTCAAGTTTTATGGTAAACCCTAATAAAAACTTGGTCTAATCTAGTAGATGTTAAAATGCAGAGCGCCGTACTAAGGTTTGTGTATAGTCTTTCTGTATTCATTTATTTTGAATTGTAGTATTCAGTAAGAAAGAAAGAAAATCTTTATTCACAAATGAGACACAAAACACATACTGAAAAAATTAGAAAAATAATAATAACAGTGAAAAAATGATACTAAAAAAAAAAAGTCACATAATAGGGTAATTATGTGTCACCCACCAACGCATCTCATTAGATGAAAGGGTCTCCAGCTCAGCATATGATGAAGTACCAAGAGATACTCAGCGCTAATATTAAGCTGAAGCCCAGAGCGAGTCACGGAACGTCAGTATGTAAAAAAAAACTTTGCAAAAATTACAAATTACAATAAAAGTAAATTGTAAAATTTATCTCATACTTAGTCTATATATATCATTAACACATATACACATTGTTATAGATCTAATATATAAGGGTATATAAATAAATAAAATAATTAATTATAAAACATAAAGGATCCTTTTGTTAGTAGAAGGAAAGTCTTACACAGATTGAGCTGTTAATAAGATTTTTTTTAAATTATTTTTAAATGTTGATAAATTACTAAGACTACGTAATGGAGGAGGCAAATCGTTCCAGCATCTAGTGGCAGTAAATTTAAAGCTACCCCGACATCTTGTGGTGGCATGTCGGTGATGATAGTTTAACTTCCAAGTACTAGGGGTAGTTATATTATTTCGTAAGTGTGGGGGAGGGGGATTCCCATGATTTGGCTATTTCTGATGACATGAGGGACGGAGCAGTTGAGTGGTGATTATTGGTAATGAGGATTTGTAAAAATAATTCTGATGAGAACTTTCCATATTATTAGCGACAAGATAGATCATTTATAATATTTCGTGGTATCTAATATGTTTTTCGTAAATCTTCGTCGAATCATGTATTCCGAATAAACAAATCACTTGTTTTAAAATGTATGCAACTCGTATGTGACGTCATCTTTGCGGTTATTCAGCTGAACAACCAATATTTTTTTTTATAAAACTTTTCCTTGTTTCATATATAAATATGTCCTAATATAACAAAATATTTAAAAGCTTCTTTTGTTTATATAATATTGAATGACTGATATAAAGTATTCAAAAGATTTAAAGTGAAATACTTTTTGCGACTTCATTCGAGAATTTACTGTAAAAGACACTTTTGGCATCTGTTTGTTTATCCGCTAACTCTTTTCGATTTCGAAGTGACTTTTACCCTCAGTTAGATATTTTTACGAATGGTTCTTAATTAAATGAACACAATATTTTATATTTCTAATTAAGTGTGTAAGTAGAACATTTTCATAGCTTATAAAGGTAACCCCTTGATCACTAACCTGGCGTTTACGCCAGCTTTCCACTGCTTTCCTATTGTCTTCCTAATTTAATGAGGATGTGCTACAGTATTGTCCTTCTTCAAAAATCCTAAAGAGCACTTCATGATGGCCTTTCTCTGTCTCCTATAATTTACTAGAAATTACACATTTTCTGTCTAGACCTAGTAATTACTCGTCGTAATACATTATATATGATTTAAAAAAGAAACTCGTAAATGAGATCAGTTATTTTTGGAATTTATAAGCCTAGTATCGAAGAGACATTCGGAGAAAGACTACCAACATCAGGGGTCTTTATACTTTTCTAGTGAAGGGCCACATGGGACAATGCGAGGTACCACCGCGGGCCACACTTTTATGGATTGGGTAGTTAATACCATCTATTAATTGTCATATTTCTATGAGCTATCAAACGCAAATGCCACATATAGCTTTTGTATGGAAATAACAATCTATAAAACTCGGTTCAGAGTCATTGTCTACCAAAATGGTTTGCGACGTTGCGGGTCGCACAAATACCATCCAAAGGCCGTATGTGGCTCACGGGCCGCAGTTTGACGACCACTGTTCTAAATGTTATGTAAAAATAATAAAAAATTATTGTATATTTGCTTACTAACTACTAAAAAAATGAGGATACTTTATTGGTTTTCGATAAATAAAGTGGATTTATTTGTAATAACAGAATGCGGTAATGTGACGTCGCGTCGGTCACTGACCTATCGCATCGCTCTAATGACCGTTGTAATTTGAACTGAAACTATTTTAGTATCAATCAATTGGACTGTTACGATCACATATATTGCTACTAAACAATAAAAGATAATCGGTTGGTTGAAAGAAAGGGAATAAGAGAAAAATATACTAAATAGTTTTATCATCTATGTACATCATTATTAATATCAGCTTTTCTCATATTTCGATCTATTTCAACATTTAACCACTTGAGCACTAACCTGGCGTTTACGCCAGCTTTCCATTGTTATCCAATTGTCTTCCTATTGTCTCATTTTTATGGGTAATCGACATATTAATAATTGGATTATCAAAAATAACGAAATGTTCAAACTGACGAACCTTTAATAGAAATGTTCGCACTATTTTCTATATACAAATAAATACAGGTAATAAATTTCTAAGTAACTCCTAAAGAAAGTTTAGCGTTTACAATCATCATGTTCCTGTCCTTATCCCATTTTTACTTGGGATCGCGGCGTTACATGTCTTCCTCTTCTATTCATCTCTATTTGAGATCATACTTACAATCACTCTCTTTCTAAGCATGTCATCTTTCACAGTCAATCCATCGATTCTTTGCTCTTCCTCTTTGCCTGTACCCGTCCACATTCATATCCAGTACCTTTTTTAGAACATTCTCTTCATCTCTGCGCATTACATGGCCATACCAAGACAGACGGTATTGTGTTTATTTATTATTCCATTATTACTAGTACTTGTTCTTTTATATATAAAGACATGTCCAAATAATCATGATTAGTTAATATGTTACAGAACAAAAGTATAGTAAGCTCATAGATATCAGATCTCGACGGTTGCTATTGACAACCGGCATCAGGCGATCGATAACACAGCTCTGGTAGCTACACCTTCATTATGTTTAGCATGACGGCTATATGTAAATACATTATCTGTTTATAATTAGGTAAATATAAAACAATTCTGTATATTTTATAAGGAATTCAAAGGGTTCTTTCTAACACTAGTTCTATAATATAAGAAGCCATGATGCGGTTTCTCCGTGTCCCCTATTAGTTCGTAAGTTAGTAGTAGTGTAGCTTGTAAGTTATCAACTGTGTTTATTTTTAAGATTATTGTAATTTTTTTAATCAATAAAGATCAGTTAGGAAGCACACGCTGCGCTGCTGCTAAACTGCTCGAGCTGATAGAGGTTGCACGAGAAGATTGCTCATCAGTTCTATAATATTCGTATAGTTATCCGTCGCGTACCCGTAAAAATAAGACAATAGGAAAACAATGGAAAGCTGGCGTAAACGCCAGGTAAGTGCTCAAGGGGTTAAGGGTTATCAAAAGTAGTTGTAGCAGCGACCACTAAATATAAAATTTTAAGATCACTGCTACTGGGAATGGGAACTATGTCCCTTATGGCACAATGGGCCAGGCAGCTAACAACCGGGGACAAATTGGGCTTACACCACTGAATCCTCCCTCACCAACACCAGAAAACGGGAAAATCTCCACTGACCTGTAGGTGACTTGGGTTCCAGACCTGGAAGCCGCGTGTCCTGTATCCAGCGCAGCGCCATCCACCGATACACATAAATTTTACACACACAAAAAGTTTAACGCAACGTTCACAAACACACAGTGTAGTTATGCGTCCGCGGCGGCGGATCTCGAATAGCAGTTATTTATGGTGAATATTAATGGACGTTATTAACAATCACATTTATTTGGTACGATGTTCAAAACGCAAAACTATAATTGTAATGTGCGCTATACCGCGCGGTAAAATCCTTTTTTTCATTGCGATGAGGCGATTGGTCGAGATCCTTTTGCTTTTCATTGGTCAAAAAGCGCGCGCGTTCCAAATGAGAGAATTCCCGTCCCCGATATTGGTAAGACAAGGAATTCAGCAGTGATCGGCCCAAACAGTAGTAACATCTTGACTTCAAAATTTATTTTTTTAATACCGCATTTGAAAGTATGGCTCAATAAAACAGTCAAACGTTAATAAATCTATAAGAACTAATTAATAAATAAAATTGGTGTCTGTTTGTGATATCAAGATAACAACTTTTTACTAAATGCATTTGATTGTATATCCGGTAACTATACCAGAAACATATTTTTTTAAATTTATGTCTGTCGGTTTGTTCCTGGTAATCTCTGGAACGGTGGGACGGATTCTGACGGGACTTTTTTGGTAAATAGTTGAAGTTACTCCGGGGTAACTTGGGGTACTTTTATTTTTCGAACATAATCAGGGATCCGCTTAAAAAAATAATCAAACTCATGAAATTGTGAATAAAATACGATTCAATGGACAACATATGAAACGCGGCCGCAGGCACGACCACACTGGTAGTAAAAGATAAATGTGAGACCTATTCTTTAAAAAAAACCTTTCGTATCTTAAGTTTAAGTGCGCTAGTAATAAGTGAACGGTTTGGTCTCTGATATTTGTATGAGAGGAAATGACATAATTTGTAATACCAAATCGGTTTTTTATTTACTTCTCATTATATAGAGAAATTTCATACGCTTTCTCTTTAGACGTTTATGTATGAATGTCCAAAAATCTCAGTCGTTTATCAATTCACGTTCGGACAGTAAGCATACTTGCAGTGATGTTACGTCATAATATAAAAATATGAACACTGCATTGCAAGTTCTAGATCAAATCGAAATACAATTTCGACACAGAGCTATTAGGGTGGGTGTAAGTAGGCGATCTTGTTTACCTTTAAGATATCTTGTTTATTACGAAATGGTATTTTGGTTTATCAGGAGTAGCAGGTAACTTACAAACCGATCACGGATGTAGAAAGCTTTCTACGCATAAAAATTTAAATAAATTTGCTAAAATTTATTGCTTTATTTATAAAGTAGACTGTCCTAACATTATAAAAAAGGTAGAATTTAATTACATAATAACACCCGACGCTTTTATGAACAAATTAAGGCAACAATTTTGAATATATTTTATTGGTAATTAAAAAAAAACAAAAAAGTTTTGTTTACTATGAGGAAATCCGAAAATCACAATTATCATAAAGCACTAAACAGAAGGTTTGCCGAACATGCTAAACAAATGGGTCCACAAAATTATAAACAACTACATTTCTGGACATAAACTATTCAGTATTTAAAGTTGAGTCATTTACATTTTTTATCGCAAGATTTTAATATTCTTTTTTATATTATAATTTTCTTAAAAATAATTTCTTTATACTAGTTAATTAAAACGATTATCAAACACTATTAATCTGCTAAATAATTAAACTAAGCATAAGATATCTCAAAAATTCATTTATAAACTAATTTTTGTCCCAGATTGTCATATTGTTTTTAGGTTATGTTGTAGGTTTTAAATCTCATTTAAGATATTTATTGCGTGATATGGATTTCCATTTATCCATCCATTCAACCGAAAGACGTACACTGCTGGATATAGGTTTCCCACAAAGACGTTCACGAGGACCGGTCTCGCGCCATTCGTATCTAGCGGATTCCCCGCGACCTTCACCTGGCCGTCGGTCCACCTTGTGGGAACCCATTATTGTGTCAACGATTGGTGGTGAGGGGGGGGGATTGCCATAATCGTCTCGCTTGGCAGGCGGATTGGCGATCGCAGTTTATATTATTTAACAAGATAAGGTGTTTATACCACAACAATGTTTGTCTTAGAGAGAATCTTTGTAATGTTATATAAACATTACATGAATGTGGCAAATATGTTTAACAAATTATTTTGTTTACTAAATATACTATCTATATATTATTATGTCCTTAATCTTCTTATGTGAAGCCGTAAAGTTTAATAATCAGGTTAATAAGCATCATGTCGTGTTATTTACAAACTATTAAAATTGTTATTTGTAACAGTAATTAGGTAAAGATTTTGCCTATAGTTAATTATCTGATAGTCTTGAACGTTTAATCATCCATTCTTTTCTATTTCGTTCTGAAATAAAATTTGTTGTGGAGTTTACATAATTTGAAAAATAATATTCTAAAATAAACAAAACATACTTCACTGGTATTTTAAATTATTCATTATCAAACATTGATCATTATATAATCGTTTAGGCAATTCTAAAAGTTACAACTGGAATATTATGCGGACAGATAAAGGTTTTGTTATAATTTATATACTTGCAGGAAATTTGACCTTTTTTTTTAATATAAAACTTTAAAATAGTATAATCTATTATACTTTTTACTAAATTACATGATATTGATTAATAATGTTATAAAACATGGTAAATCTATAGTGACTGGTTCTCAAAATCAGTCAAAGCACATCTAGGTTTTTTTTTCACCTAAAGCATAGGCTTAAGCTCAAGTCAATAATAAGAACTTGTTCAGTCGATATGGCAGGTATAATTCTACCACTGAACTATCATCGCTACGAACAAAACCTACTTACTATATAGTAAAACGGAAGTATTACATAAGTAAGCTTTTAGATAATTTTGACTCCCACCTTCCTCTCGTTCATAATGGTAAACAACACTCTCTTTGCCTCTTTCTCATGATAACGTAAAATTTAAAACAAAACAAAAAGTAAACATTCCGTACATAGGACAAAATTGTCGTATTGTCATCAAAAATAAGTAACGCATCTTACTAGGGATGTAGGGATCAAAAAATGTCGATTTTTTTCCGATATTATATATCGTAACGTTGTATCGATACTATGCGATATATCGTATGCTCAACTCAAGTCCACCCCCATTGCAAAAAAAAAAATATAATTATAGTCCGTTCACAGTTATTTTACCTCTAGCCGTTAAGTTGTTTTTCTCAATATTGTGTTACCATGTTTGATATGTATTATTCGCCATGGTTTGATTTAATATACAATTTGAATGAGGTTTGTAAAACGTTTTAGATTCAAAATAGATTGACCGTAAACATAAGTTATTCACAGCAAAAGAAACCCCGTAACTACAGGGCACTGTGGTATGCAGATGAGCCGGGTATACATCAGTTGTAAGATATATGTTTCGCTAACGTAAAAACGTACAGCTGTATATCGATAAAAACAATATAGTTTACATGTTTTTTATTTCTGATCATATATCAATCAAAATCTTTTTGAATGGATACGTATTATTCTTGGAGTATTGAAGCATAGAAGCTTCTTTTTCTTAGCGGAAAAAATAATATAATATTTATTTATTTAATTGTGTTACAAATAAATGCTTTTTTTTATTTATTTTATTATTATAATAATAATAAAAATGTAACGGATCGCTGTTTGTACATGGAAGATATATGAGAAAAAAAATATTATTAGGACCTTTATAAACGCAAATAGGACCCAAAACTATGATTTTTAAAATTTTTGTCTGTTTGTCTCTTTGTCTGTGCGTTTTGTGCACGCTAATCTCAGAAACGGCTTATCCGATTTAGATGCAGTTTTTACTAATATATTGTAGTAAGCTTCACTTAACATTTAGTGTTTGTTTCATGTCAATCGGTACAAAAATAAAAAAGTTATGCCAATTTAAAGAATCACGTTGAACATTTATTCTAGCTAAATTCTTTTCTCTGTTCAGATGCATTGTATGAAACTTTACTAAACTCCATAATGGTCTATATAAAAGTATGATTATATATTTTATTAATAATAATATGATAATAAATAGAAGTTAAAAATGATCAGTTTCGGAAATGTTATAATTCCAATTTAAGTTGACCTCAGACATATATCATCATTCATATGAAATAGGGTTTAGGTTAGTCTGGAAATTCAGGTTGTTTATATATGTAAGTTAAACTGTGTAATAATCTGTAAGTATTTAATTTTTTTGTTTATGATGAGTATATGTTCACTAAATAACGTTGAGTTAGTAATAATTACTACTTCTTATAAGAATGCCTTGAAAAAGATCCAACCTCCCCCGGTGCAGCAGAAATGCTATATTGCTATGTCGATGAGATTAGTTCTCATTAGTTCACTGCATTTCAGTAACGTCAGGCCAGGTTTCATATTACAGAAACTTCAGCTCAGCGAAAATCTCGATTGAGTTCACATCGTTCTCGAATGATGGCCACTTGAGTTAGGAAGAACAGGGACCAGCGTGAAGCACGTCTGTCCACCGATCGCAAGGCTCATGCAATATCGCGTGAATCTGAGACCTTTACTGATAGGGAAACCCGCCTGAGCTCTCAAAAAGCACGAACTTTGCAGTCTAGAAAGCTGGAAAGTAGCTTAGATCGTGAATCTCGATTAACAGCTGATCGTTAAGAAGAAAGAAACTGCAGAACAACGTCAGTCACGACTAAATGCTGATCGACTTCGGCATATACTCAATAAAATGTTATCAAGTTTGATAGAAGACCCAGAAACTGGAGAGGAAATTGATATCCTTCCATGGATTACCAAAGAAAAAACAGGTTATTTGTATTCGCCCAGAATTGATTACTCTGAATTCGCATCTATAGTAGGTATGGTGGTATGTCGTCAGTTTTGTAATGCTCAAAAATGGAGAAAAGAACCAAATGGAATATGCTATTCAGGTGGAAAAATGTTCATTTAAACTTATCATGAGCCTCTTTATAAAAGTTTTCACTAAATAGTGAGCATCCTCAGTGTAAACATTTTTAGACTATATCCGTTTATATAATAGTGTATTTATTCCAAATGACATCTTTTGGGGTCAAACATATCACATCCAACTTTTAAGATGTAGGGCCAATTTATCACTTGATTGGATCTTTGATTCTCCAAAATGAGCCAAAATTTCTTTAAATTTATTTTGTATCAAATAACAATGAACAGGCCCCATATACGACATCATAACTTTCCTCAGCTGAACATCAACTTTATATTTCAACTTGAGAATATGTTACATCAAGTAAATCCGTATGTCAGAAGTTTCAAAGCCGCAATAGATTCCATCCTACAAGGCCAAAATAACAATGATAAAGTTATAAATAAGGCTGATAGACGTCCTGCGGAAGAACATCGTGAAAAGTACAATGTCCCCGTTGCAGACGAAGTTGCAGTAATATAATATTAGTCAATCAGGAATGTAATAGACGTGACATCGTGCAGCGCGCTCATGATGATCGCTTACAACGTATTTATGAAACACACCGAGCATATGATGCCCTGCAATATCCTTTGATATATTTCCATGGTTAGGATGGGTACAATTTCAGACTCTACCAAGTTAATCCAAGCACTAGCATAACAAATTATAATAAAAAATATCAGCCTTACAGTTTTTTATTCATACCAGATACAAATTAGATGAAATTATTGTATCTATTGCTACTATATTTTCTCTATAGTAACTTGAGATCGGTAACGGTGTGTATCCGCAGGAACAAGGAAAATTTGTTCTAAACGCAAACCTATGCTGCGAAGTTTCGTGAATGCGAGATCTCATATTATCCGTGTATGGAAACGCAACGCAAATACCAACTTGCGAAAATTCATGGCTTTGCAAAAGAGCTATTTTAAGTCCACGAAACGATCAAGCAGCAGCAATAAATGCTGAAGTTTTGAGCTTTGTTTCGGAGGATAATGTAGAGTATATCTCCATTAACAGAGTTATGAAAGATGAAGAATTTACCAATTACCCAGTAGAATTTTTATAATCCCTCAGTGCTCCTGGACTACCAGCTCATAAAATAAATTTAAAGTCGGCGTACCCATAATGCTGCTAAGAAATTTAAGACCGTCAAAACTTTGCAATAATACTAGATTAAAAGTGAATTTTTCTCTTTTAAATTTCTGGTTCTGCGAAACCTGATAGAAGCAGAGATTTTAACAGGTGGTAGTGTTTTTATGCCTCGGGTTCCTCTCATCCCAAACAATTTTCCGTTTAGTTTTAAACAAGTTCAGTTTCCAGTGAGCTTATGACCAGTTTCGCGATGACAATTAATAAAGCCTATGGTCAGACGCTAAAAGTTGTGGATGTGGATCTAAGTATTAGCTGTTTTTCGCACGGTCAGCTTTATGTGGCTTTATCACGTGTTAATAATTCTAGCAGATTCAGCAATTCCTGTATGCTTTGTTCCCCGATGGCTATACGATTTAACGACGGTGATTATAATCCAGAATAAACCAAAATCCGAAAAATGCTGCCCAAAGTCACTATTCCACGCAGACGAAGTTGCGGGCACAGCTAGTTTTATAATAAATCTATATGCGTTTTTCGATATAAATTCCTAAGAAATTTAATACACAGGCAACACTATTTTACGTACTAGCCATGGCGGTAAATCGTTGAATGTAGAGAATGTGCGTTTAACTGTATGAATTAGTATCAAGTATTATGAATTCATTTTGGCATGTTTTACGATTTAAATGTAAAATAAAAATCCAAAACGATTGACAAAATATTTTGACTACGAGACACCTAGTAATGTCAACATACCAAAATGTGACTTCAGAAGTAAAATAACTGTGAACGGACTCTATAGAGCAACAAACTTTTCTGACCCGGCAGACAAAAGGGGAACTAGCGAACGCTATCTTTTAATTTCCATACATTGCCACGTTGAATAATCTCCTATTGGATCACAGCAGCGTGCGTTTATTGTTTTTCTAAGTTTTTTTTTAATATCATGACTTATCATTTAAATTAAAAATCTCCAAGCACAATAATATATATAATGTCTATAACCAATTTTATTCTTAAAAGTATTTACTGGCAACACTAAAAGCGATCATAGCGACGCTACCACCGGGCCAGATAAATTTGTAGGACCATACATATTATTGAAATATACTTCTGTTTTTCCTATAATGGCCACCTGTGTGAATACACAATTCTGCCAATGTCACGTAGTTGCAAAAAGAATAGACCAGTGACGAAGTAAAGAAAGTGAGGGCGGATTAATATTAGCATGTAAATTGTTGACACTCGGTGCGGAATAAAAAATACATTCAGAGTAGCCAACATCAAAATAAAGTAGAAATAATGTAGTTTTAGAAATAATTTTGTTTGATATGTTTAAAAATCGGATGAAATATATCGATATAAGATAATGCGATAAAGTCGGGTTGATTCGACTTATCAAGAGTATGTATCGATATTTTATTGCATATCGGTATATATCGAATACCTCTAACAATGGTTACGTAATCCATGAACAATCCCAGAGTGTTAAGTTATTTGTAACTCGAAGCTAAACTCTTGTTATTTACGCAAACGTTGCATCGTCGATATAGTAATGTGCAATCCACAGGATTAGTTCTTGCGACCGGTTCCCACGGTTTTGTAGGAACATAATATCTTGTCGGTTAGGACCCGTTTGCGACCTACGCCGTGCCATGCCCTATGCCGGTATTCACTTGTTTTAACAGGTTTCAACACCCAAGTTGCGGTAAATGCTTTTTTTTTGTAAATAAATCCCCTTGTCTACATTAATATATTATGTTTATTCCACTGCCGCCTCACCTAGATCAAGGACTTTAGAGCGGTTGGGTTCGTAGAAACTTATTTTCTTAAGTGCCTACATAATTCAATTAATTTCTCACATAGAAATTTAATAATATCCTAGTTTTTAACAATCAAATGAATAAAGCAATGAAAAAATAAAGTAAGAATAATAAATTAGGATGATTTACAACTGTAAGCCAACATTATAGTTCAATTTTATACCGTAAAATCTTTTCGAGTCTTCATAAAAATAGTATAAATAGGACGGTCTATCTAAGTCTGACATGTAGTCATTCTTATTTGTTATTTATTATGTGCGTTTTATTGCTTATATATTTTTTGTAGCATTTTACGTGATATGGTTTTGTTAAGTGAAGAAGTGTATTGGAAATAATGACACGGAGTTTTAATTTTGCCTCAAAATTCCTTGAACAGTTCTAATAAAATAGCCGCCATATTGCTGGAACGTTATATATCAAAACTAGACAAATATGTTGAAATTCGATTAAATATGAGATTGACAGAAATGTGTACACTCACAGCTCCTAATTACGTATTCACTTAAATAATTATTAACATATATGACCAAACCTGGGTTCGAACCCACCTGCACAATTCTATAATGAGCTTTCGGTGAAGGAAAACGTCATGAGGAGACTATAGTATGGTGGTAAGGCATTCTCTAATAATCCTCACCTAGCTAGCTACCACACGTCCACTCTCAAATTTGTAAACCTGTCACCATATACCAACAGGTGTGTTCAGGCAGCATCATTTAAAAGCCAGTGCCTCTAGGATTAGTACAACACTTTTTTAATTTTCGCGTTTTGTACTGATTTGTGGTCATTAATAAATTAAAGGTAGTTTCCAATAATTATCCCGCTGACGAAGACACCGCAACACCTCAGTCGTCTCGTGACCATGGCCTGTGTAACCAGGACGAAACGTCGAAAAATAACAAAGTGAATGCGCGTTTTAGACCCGAAATATTAATAAAATAAAATAGGTTTAGTATACTTACCATCGTGGAAAACATCGTCGCTTAACATCACATGTGATTGTGTTCAAAACGCTATATCTATTCTGTATAAAAGTTATGTAGCTAAATCATAATATAATATTTGTTATGTCAAAGACACATTTAACGAAAGGAAGTGGTCGAATTCAATCAGTTATCATTGTGATTTTTATAAGGACAAAGCAGAACGGATGCTTATACCTTTTACGCAAAGGGAATGGCTGGCCATTGTGTGCTCAAAGAGCTCTGACACCTTCTTCAAATTGTTCCTTTAAAAGTATGTATTATTATTTATCTGTTGTTCAATAGAATTCCGACGAATATACTACTTTTAAATAGTATTTCTAATCTGGAAAAATCTATTTTTGAATCTATACATAAATAGGTAAATATAAAATAATTTAGTACATTCTTTTCCTTTGTCAGTCGATTATTTTTTTATCTGTACTGTTATTAATGCCATTTGACATATCATAGTAACAATTAATTTTATTTTCTTTAACCTGTCATTTAGATTAGACTGTCGATTTAAGAATATTTAAACAAATTAAATTTAATTTATGTCGCCCTTCGATTACTCATTACCGAAGAATTGGATTGGTTCACGAGTCGAGTCCAATAAATTGAATTAAATACGGTTTCAGTTGTTTTGTTTTAATACAAAACTTTTCACTTTAACGAGACCGCAGTGAGTAGTAAGCAGTACTCTTACTCCCACCTCCCATTGGTAATGTTTTTACAAAATCTGCTGGAATAATTAAAAATAAATTTATAAACATTGCTTACGTAATCATCATTCGAATGCCCCAAGTCATCAAAAATAAACAAAGCGTATATCCATTTGTCCCCATTGATGCTTATCTATTTAAATGGGCAATTATTGTTACTAAATAGCTGAAACCATGTCTCTTTATTAAAACTATAATAATACTATATGCAATGAAGATATCGTCATAATTGTTCTTTTAGATAAGGACTAAATTAAGGTTAAGAAGTAAATAAAAGTAAAAAACGAATAATCGAAATCTGTCTAAAAAGTAAATTATAAGTTTAGACTTTGGTAGTACATATTATGAAATATTATTGATAAAATAAGTAAATATTACCACCAATTGCCAATACGATACAGTGATTGCTCATAAACTGAATTCACGCGCACTAAACTGTATAATATATGTATACACTTGCATAGTATATGAGCTTTTTTGACAAACATTAGCTACGGTCAATTCTAGGGCAATTTCTTGGAGGTATATACCAAAATAAAATAAAACTAATTTAAATTGTTACAAAATAGTGTTGGGAAAAAATTTTTCTTTAGCTACAAAAGAATCTATTATAATTATTCCGCATCCCTAACCGGATCATGTAAATAGTAACAAAGTACACATGTTAGTCTCGCGATGTGAACGCACCTCATATTACACCGCGCCGCGTCGCGTCGTGCCTTGAATAAATAATACACAAAGCACACATACACAATAATGCACGACTGATGCCGAAAGAGTCGCTCTTATCGCGATCCCCCACACGCGCTACTTATGTCAATATTTTTTCGTCAATACTATAATACTAAATCTTGTATTTATCAATTCTTCGTGATAACTTAAAAAAAAACCGATGTCAGTAAAATGAATAAATTATCGACTTAAATATTTAATCAAAAATACAGAATATCGTAAAAGATGTATTAAAATTTAAAAAAATCGACAAAATACTATATGTTTGATTTTGAATTTATTTATAACTTGAATCCATATATAGTATTTTAAAAGTGTAATACAAAAGAGTCTGTAATAGACAAGCGTCCTGCCGGTCGTTCGTCCGGCCTAAAACATGGCGCGCCATAGCTTACGTGTACACTTCATTCATTGCACCCTAGGGAGAAACAACTTTGCGTATAGTCTATGAGAGTACCGCAAGTGACCCCAGACTATTTAAAAGCGTCGCAAGCGTCTTCTAAATTTTACACTTGTGTGTGTAACACTACCACAACTTACACTATAGGTAAACCCTGTCGGTTTTACAACACGGAATGTTTTAAAACGTACTAAATTTGTAACTGGAGCGTAAACAAATCCTTGTACTGCATATCTTCAAGTAACTTGATTGGTTTCAATACTAAGAAAACTCAGGCACGTTTACAAGAAGAAAATCCCCGTTTTCCTCGCCTCCTCATACTTCAATCGTTTTGTTTGCAATGTGGGACAGCTCCAGTACTCAGGCCAAGCCGAAGTCCGTACCACTTTGGTAACCCTTGTGCTAGTTACCTTTATGCGGCTAAGTGCCTTCAACACTTGTCCCGCTTCCGATCAACAGCGTTAGCTAGTTAGAAAAAAAAAAACAGCCCCAATATCTTATGCACGGATATTCGCAGTTCAAACAATCTACAATATAGTATTCTACTAAACCTTACTACTGCCAATTAAAAATTACATAGCACTAGTGATAGCTAAAGGACAAATACATTTGCTTTATTGAAACATGTTTTTGAACACAGTTAGTTAAAAGAATGCACGTTTCAAGGTATTTTATTGACTGTTGTCCTATATTGGAACCCTTAGAAGTAGTTGCGCGCACGACTGTACAAACGATGACTCGCAGGACCGTTTCTCACTACTAAGTTTGAAGTAGGGTTGTCGAGCAAAACAAATTACATTTCGATTTTTATACATGTTTTGATTTATTTATGTGAAACATGTATGGCCGTATCATATGCCGTTATTGAGTCCTATTTGGCATCTATACAAATAAATAAAATTGAAGTGTCTGTTTATAACCTTAAAATAATGTTTTTTACTAAATAAATAGTGTCATGTGGTGCCGGCTGTGCCCTGTGGTGCGGGCTTAAGAATAGTACGAACCCATATCTACCCGTGGGTGTCGTAAAAAGCGACTAAGGGGTATAAACCAGAGGCTGGGCAGAATCATCCTCTAATTGCCATAAAAACACCTGCTGCGTTCGCCAACCCGCCTGCCAAGGGTGACGATTATGGCAATTCCTCCCTTTTCTTTGGGGGTGACCTATGTCCAGCAGTGGATGCCATTACGGTTGGATGGATGGACTAAATAAATAAATGGTACTAATATTTTAGTCTTTTGCTTATTTGTGAGACATACTATAAAACACATGGGTTAAAATATAACATAAAAAAGTGAGTTTATAGTCTTCACGGCTGATAAAGACTTGAAAGAGGTTCCTGGAAATAAACTATATGGTATGCCATTACATAGGATTTCTAAATTTAAATATCTCGGTCACATTGTCACAAGTGACTTAAATGATAATGAAGATATTGAAAGGGAACACAGGACGCTCGCAGTAAGAGGGAACATGTTGGCCCATAGGTTTGCTCGCTGGAGTGATAATGTAAAGCTGCCTGTTCACATCATACCGCTAATACTTCTACGGTAGCAGCCTATGGGTTGCCTACAATCAAAACACTTTTAATGCCTTGCACTTAAAATACAATAACGGTTTCAGAGCACTATTGGGACTACCGCGATTTTGTAACGCATCTGAGATGTTTACCTTTGCCCGTGTTTTTTACTTCTATGCTATCATACGCAAAAGATTGGCATCAACCTAAAGTAGGCTTCGTAATAGTAAAAGCTCGATCCTGAAGACACTTATTGACATGAACGACAGTCCTAAAAGCACTGCATGTCGGTGGTTGTTCGATGATATTATTTCACGTTTGTCCCTCATAATATTATTCGTAAAAGTATTTTATTTTATTTTAGGATAGTTTTAATTTGCTATTATTTTATTGGTTTAAGTTTTGGACTCTCGTTGTCTTCAATTCAAAATAAATAATATCAAAAACATTTTTTTTAAATTATCATCTGTCTGTCTATTTGTTCCGGGCTAATCTCTGGAACGGCCTGACCGATTATGACGAGACTTTTGCTGGTAGAAGCTAAAGTTATAAGGTGTAACTTAAGCTACTTTTATATTTGGAAAATAATTAGCGTTGCGCTAAAAAAAAACAGGAA
The DNA here is from genome assembly GCA_014132275.2 of Samia ricini. Lineage (NCBI taxonomy): Eukaryota > Metazoa > Arthropoda > Insecta > Lepidoptera > Saturniidae > Samia > Samia ricini. The sequence continues at coordinate 14,561,356 of AP028158.1, forward strand.
ATTGTTAACAAAATCCATATGTTACCCGTAAATTGTATGTCTGCAAAAAAATTTGGATAAGCTTGACCTTGTACACAATCAGCATAATTTGAATACAAGCAATAAACATAACTTAACAGTTCCTTTGTTTCAGATTTAGTAAAATTAATAAAAGTTTTCTATGTAATAGTGATAGATTTTACAATAAAGTCCCAAAGCACATTGCCGATTTACTGGACTTAAAGTTCAGGCACCATGTCAAGCAAGTTTTAATTTGCAAAGGTTAATATAGGCTGAATCATTATGTGAACGATGGTGATGTCTGGAAAAACACCTTTCTCTGTGCATCTATTAATAAATAATAATCATAGTTCTATGAGATGTATACTTCGATAAAAAGATGTGAAAAAAAAGACCAGATCGGGTTTCTTGCCGGTTTCTGTCCATGACTGGGCTATTGTCCGAACCGGTGGTAGTATTTTGACGTTTTTTTTTTTATTTTATTATTGACAATAAAAAAAATTGTAACAACCCTGATTCACTCTAAACTTATCTGTATTTCGTTTACCATCGGTTTCGGTGTGCTCTTTGTTCGTGCATCTGTTATTTTTGCTTTTAAAAAGTGAATTAATGAGACTCGAACGTTGACCCTCGGTCGTAAGTCTTCGGCTTGTCAAAAGTTTAGCCAACGGGATTTCTATTTACATATTTTACATACATAAGTAAGTACCAATAACACTTTTATATAAACTTTTTTTACTTTGTATTTATGGGATTTTGTTTATTTTCGTTATCTGACAACACTCTTTAAAATACCTACTTGGTGGGAGTTTTGGCGCAGTTTTGGTTTGTCAAGTAGTAGTTATACTTTTTAATCAATTAACTTGCAGTTTATGTCTTGCAATTAACATGTAGATTATTTAATTTCGGTGGCATTTTACTTTATGTAGTAAGGTTTACTGTACACTAGTGAAATCTATTGAAAATAATGAATAATGAATCCTGAGAACCCTCAGAAACACTCTGGGAATACTGTAACAAAGGGTCGCCATTTTGTTGGAGTACTGGAGATTAGGAAAATAATACAAAGTTGGGCTAGTGCTATCTGCCAGAAAAAGTACTGTCGAACAAACAGACAGACAGATAAAACTTATGATTTTTGGTATAAGTATCGTATGTGCATTCAGGTACGTATAGGTATTGTATTTATTTACTAAAACGTTGTTATTTTGAAATTATAAACATACACTGCAAATTTATTTATTAATATAGAAATAGAGTATATATGTCGTAAAATGATAGTAATCATTATAATATTAATACAAGAAGTAAAAACTTTGCTTTTGTACCAAAATTGCGCGGATGGAGAAGTATGAAATTTCGCACACTTATAGTTTATATAGAGAAAGAGTGCAGAATGTTATTTTTTTTTAATCATGCGTATAAAATACATTAAATTAATAAAACAATACAGTTTACACACTACCATTAATTTGACACGGACACACATCTATCATTATCCTTTACGATTAGCAACGTATTATCAATCACATATCAATGTCAGACTTAACATTTTTTTACCGTGTAGAGAGAATATTGACTTTTGAGAAGGTTTTACTTTAAGTAATTGACAATGAAAAAACAACAAAATTGTTAGCGTTTTTATGAATTATGATCAAATTTCGATCGCAGACGAGCACTAGTTTACTTAATTATGTTGAAAAAAATAAGCTCAAACCATTTTTTTATGAATATCGTAATGAAAATGTTTTTGACGAATAAATGCAAAAATGCAAACTATTAAAACATTTTAGGTACCTTAAAATTTCATTTTTCAGTTAGGTCACTCTTATTGTAAAGGAGCAATATGTTAAAGGCCTTGCTAATGTTTGTTGCTAAATTGCATATGAACATAATATTATTAGCATGTGTTACACGAGACAGACGCCTTGTCGGTTTCGAGCAAGTCAAGCTGACGTTACAATAACTGTACATTGCGAAACTGGAATGTCCACGCATCCAGTGTCAGTTCTAGCTCACATAGTCACTTTATCTATACTAATAAATAAAATTGAAGCGTCTGTTTCTAATGTCAAAATAATTTCCTTTTTTACGAAACAGATTTTAATATACACACGGATACCTATCCAAAAATACATTTTTTGAAATTTTTATCTGTCTGTTTGTTCTGGCTAATCTTCCGTACGGCTGGACGGATTTTGATGGAACATTCTTTGGTAAATAGTTCAAGTTACTCCGCGTAACTTTTAATTTAACGAAAAAAAAAACCTAAAAATAAAGCCTATTAAAGCGTAAAAATATTAAACCGCATAAAAATCCCTTTTTATGCATAGTTTTACGGGCATGTGCTATAATTTATGAGATTTTTTATTTTATCTTAGTAGGTTTCGTATAAAAAATTAACACGCAGTGAAGAATATATGAAAACGCTGGCGTAGCCGCGGGCACACGGCTATTATCACATATACAGCGTACATTATGTAATGTAATCATTTCATTCGTAATCACCTGTTTATTTTTTTTAATTATTCTTTCAAAATCAAAATCAAAATCAAAATTTATTTATTCAATTTAGGCCCTAAGAAGGCGCTTATGAACGTCTAAAACACTACCACCGGTTCGGAAAACAACCCAGTCGAGAAGAGCCGGCAAGAAACTCGATCTGGGTTCTTTTTTTTTTTTTCATAAATATAATATATATAATTTTTTTATGTCATAAAAAAACTATACAAATCGTAGTTTTTAGTGGAAGCACAGAGATGTGGGTTATTTCCAGACATCACTATCGTTCACGTAATGATCCACCCCGTAATAACCTTTTGAGATTAAAACTTGCTTGACATAATACTTGAACTTATTTTCAGGTAAATCGGTAATTTTACTTGGGATCTTATTGTAAAACCGAATACTATTACCTATAAAGCTTTTATTACACTTACTTAACCTAAAGCGTGGGACGGCCAACTTGTCTTTACTTCTAGTATTAAAATTATGACGATCATTCACTAGATCTAGCTTGTCTAAATTTTTACGAATATGCATTAAGTTATCGAAGATGTATTGGGAGGGCAAAGTTAAGATATCATATTCTTGAAACTTGTTCTTTAGAGATTCGCGAGGTCCCATATTATATATTGCTCGAACAGCTCTCTTTTGTAACGTAAAAATGGTGTCTACCTCTGCTGCTGTACCCCACAGCAAAATACCGTAAGACATTAAGCTGTGAAAGTAAGCAAAGTAGACTAACCTAGCAGTAGCAATATCCGTCAACTGGCGAATTTTCCGAACCGCAAAAGCAGCGGAACTAGGCCTTCCTGCCAAAGTTTTAATATGCGGACCCCATTGTAACTTATTATCAAGTGTGATACCTAAAAACAGAGTTTTGTCAACTAAGCCTACTAAATTCCCTTCTATCTCTAACTTACAATCAATATGTTGCACTTTACCGTTCATAGACTTTTAAAAACACGTTTGAAGTGTACACATTTTTTAACCCCTTGAGCACTTACCTGGCGTTTACGCCAGCTTTCCATTGTTTTTCTATTGTCTTCCTATTATCTTATTTTTCTGGGTACTCGACACATTAATCTATTAATTCTAGTGACGACTGTAAAGTTTAGCCTTATTTGTGCTATTTGATTATCAGTGCATTATACTATATTTAGTTAGCACTTTAAATTAGCAGCTATTAGGACCTAACTAATTTAAAAAAAAAAATATTACAATAGCCAAATTAACAAAAGCTTACTAGAAATGATAATACCTTCAATGGAAACTAAATAGGAATTTGCCATACATATAATAGGTATAAAAATTCTCTTTTCGAAATATAGACAATAATATTTAAAAGAAAAAAAATTCTTATATAATTTTTGGGTTTAGAAAAAAAAGAAAAGTAGTTCACTTTTCTTCCATAAAAAATCATTAATATGAAGAATTTAAAGTCGAGTAATGATTAAATAAAATATTCAAATTGTATTAATGTTTATTAAAACAATCATATTATTGTAAAAAAAAAAGATTTGAGATTCAAATTAAATTCATACTGTCTTATATAGGTCACTGTTTACTAATCTATGCTAAAAAAAATTGATATTTTAGATTTATTGTGCAGGCAAACCGCCCCCGTAGATACGACCGTCAGCTCTATATATAAAAGTACATAATATAAGACAGTATGATGTGATTATTCAGTTATTGTATCGTTCAATTGATTACTAATATTGATATTTCCCACGTACTTTAAACGATAAGTATATCAAATGGCTATCGCAAAGCCGATGTCCGTTTGAGTGTTGCATAAGGCTTGAAACATTTACATTATGCCCTAATCGGCTTTTGCATTGTAGTGGTGTATTTTATAGCTGATTTTATTTGTAAATATTCCGAACGTTTGAGGACGTGGTAAGAAAAATATTCAATATTAAATTATGAAAAATACAATTTCGTGTTTTCTTTCAACAGATCTACTTGTAGAAAATTCATTAACAAAATTTTCATAACTTACTTTATAAGCATTAGTTACTTACACAGCGTTCTGACCACAATCTCACCAGATTGTTAAGTGATAATGTGGTACACGATACTAAACATGCTAAGCCTACTAACTAAGAGGTACTCAAATGACGTTGCCGGAACAATAGGTGCTCTGCGACAGATTTTCAAATTTGAATGATTAAATAAAATAATTTTATGCACGGAAGCCAAATTATCTGGCCCTTTTTCAATAGAAAAGAACTGGTGATAACTGTTCCGGAAGGATTTATAACAAGAAAAACATTGTTATGAGCAATCGCCTTTCAGAGTAAATAGTTTGTTAGCTTAGAGTGATAACAGACGATCATTTATCAGTAACACAGGACTCAACTGAACGTATTTAAAACTTAACATATGAATGATTTTAGTCTCTTATCGTGATTGTGAAACGGGATTATCATCTAAACTTATAATAAAAGCCTAACGATAAGAAATTTGTACATTGAATATATTAAAAAAAAAATGCTTTGAAAAAAGTCGACAACAGAACACATTTCGATAGTTTTGAAATTTTTTGTCTGTCTGTTCCTGTTTATTCATTTGTTCGCCATTCACACAAACTACTGAAACAAATTCGATGAAAGTTGGTAATGCCATATATATTGCATCCATGGAGAGAACCATAGGCTGTAAATTTTCTGAATTCCAAGCAGGTAAAGCCTCGGGCTCAGCTAAATTACATATTTGCAAATAATCATTTGAGCAAAATTTGAAGCGATGATGGCGCAGTTGGTATCACAGCCGGATTCCGCGTCAATAGACGCGGGTTCAAACCCACCTATCCAATTGTAAAAATCAGCCTGAGCTTTCGGTGAGGAAAAACATCGCGAGGAAACCATAGCATGATGATAGAGCATTTTCTAATAATACTCATCTGGGTTAACCCGCCCTAAAGTTTGAAAACATGTCGCCAAGTACCAATTGGTGTGTTCCCGCAATATCACTTGAGAACCAACTTTTAGGCTTAACGTGTTTATCATCCTGGACCACATCATCATTTAACATCGGATGAGATTGTGGTCAAAGCAGTAAGCCTAAACAGTGTAAAAATACTTTTATGTGAAGAAAATCGCAACATTCTTACCTCCATTTTTCTTTATAATGTTGTATACCTCCCTTTTTAGTATTTAAATTAATATATTTGTAATGATTGTAAAAAAAAATCGAGCATTGAAGATTAGTAAAATAATACAAAGTTAGGTCTGAAGAACTTGTATTCACAACCGTAATTAATTATATTACAAAAGGTAAACGTGCAAAATAACAACGGGACCGGGATTTTTGGCGGGACCTCATTCTGTCATGTAGCAGTTATTATCTTTAATCCATGGTATTGGATCCTATATTGTGTAATTTTGGTGGCGTTTTATATGATGCCGTTTGGTTATTGTGCACAGATGTAGTGTATTATAAATAATGTCGTAAAACGTTTCTTCTGAAGTGTCACGTAAACCTCATGGAAAGTTCTAGCAATACGAATCACTTGTTTCACTGGAGCTTAGAAACGTTGACACAAGATTGAAGACGTAACTTATCGTATGACACTAGCAGAATTGTGTATGTATTTATTTATTTACATTAAAAATTCACAGCTCATAAAATAGACATAAACTAAACAGATACATAAAACAAAGATCCGAAATTGAATTTATCATTATTTAAAAACTAATTATAAGACTATGTTTACATGTGTGTCTGTGTGTATGTAATCGGAGATTGCCATTAACCATGTAAAACACCAGGAGCAAATAAGAACCCTGATAATGTTAGGGAACAGTGGAATAAAACCTAATATCATTTGATAGTTTTCTTAGAAATATGATTAGAAAATGTTGAACGGTCTAAGTGAGTAGTTTTACAATAAATATTTATAAACGTGGTATCGCGTGTTACATTGTGCTGGATGCGGTTATCGCTTCTAACAGCTGAGTGATTGTATATATACAAGAGATAAAGAATATAAACATATGCTTTAGCTTTTATGATAACTTTTACTAATATTTTATTTTGGGACTATCGTTATTTTCGAAGTATTTGAGGGGTGTCATGTAGTAGTTGTTAAAACACTCTCGCTATATTATTAAACACTCACTATGTATTATTCCCACGTCACCACTTTATTATATTGCAATATCATGAACGTTCACTTTAGCAGAGATAGAATTCAAGTGTGTCCGTGTCGGCTCTACAGAGCCTTATATAGTAATTCCATGCGATCTGGCATTTAGCAGGTGAGAGACGGTCCCACTGGATGTAGGCGGATAATATCTTAAGGCGCCGCCGGATGTTTGGCTAAATTTTGCTAACATAGTCTTATTTTATAACTAGCCGTGTGCCCGCAGCTCAGCCCGCGTTTCATATATTATTCACGGCGTAGTACAGTTTTAAAATAATCATTAGAAAATAATGTTTTGATGGTGCTGCCCGTTGAATTGATTTTTTCATAAATTCTTGTGGTTTTTTTTATGCGGATACATAATCATTTACCTGAAATTATTTTTGCTACTAACAGAAAGTGAAAATATTTCTTACAAATCCAACCTGCCCGTAAAACTGCATTAAATTGGATTTTATTCACAAATTCATGAGTTTTAATTATAGGCGGGAGCCCAATTATTTCCAAAAAATACAAGTTACAGAGAATCACTTCAGCTATCTACCATAAAAAGCCCCGTCAAAATCAGTCCAGCCGTTCGGGAGATTAGTCGGAACAAAGAAACAGATAGACACAAAAAAAAATTGATATAGGTTTCATATATACATATTCTTATGTATTTAGTAATAAGTTATTATTTTGATATTAGAAAAAGACACTTGACAAGTATATTGAAAACAATAATACGAAACATGAAGCATGAGGTGTTACAAAAATTCCTTGGACAATCCTAACAAAATGGCCGCTATTTTGTACGAAAACTAGAAAGATATGATTTAATTCTATAATTATGTGACATTTAAAACATCATTATTCTGAATATAGTATGCTAACGTATGTAGGTGAAGGTAGAGCTTCGTAAAGCTATTAGGTAGCGTTATCAGTTACTAACAGTGGCTAACGTAACTTGCTTATCATTATCAGCTTTTAGCGTTCATTAACGTATTACCGTAAACAATTATCTTTAAAAATGTCTATCATCGGCGTCATAATGGATTATTTCTTTATAGCGCTAAAACACACGATCACGATCGCATCCTGTTATGGAAAACGAGTTCTACAACATCTAAAGATGGTAACACTATAACCAGACTATATTATTTCAAGCCATATCTTTTGGACTACAGGATGAATGGAAATTGCTTCACCACATGACATGGAGTAAGGGTTTCCCGACATCTTAGGCTTCATTCTGTAGTGTTTTTGAAGTGAACACTTCTATAGCGGTCTCTAGCAATCCTTGGTAAGGGAAACACTTATAGATTTGCGTTGCCAATGCTATGACGTCAGTCGTGAACATGCTACACCATATCAAGTATAAGATGTCAATTAAGAGGGCATGCGGTCGGAAAAGTAGGTATTTTAGAAATCTATTGCTAAGCGCCCTAAAGAAAGAATAGGAACAACTGCAGCTCGGACTGATTTTACCTACGCAAAATAGACGAAAACATCACTTCGTAGTACCGACCCTGTTTCCTCCTCCAAAACTCAACCTATTTTTAACTTTCTTTCAGTTTTTTACTTTACGGCATTTTTTAATTGTATCTATCAAATTTGTTGGACGAACATCCGAAAATGACGGTAAAAATCGAGCATTTTTTTATTTTCAAAGTTTGTGCAATAACTAATTTATGAAAAAAATCAATGGCATGGCGGTGGTGAATAAATATTATTTGGTATAAAAATATTTACCTTGGTGCTTTTATGCAGGGAGGAAACAGGGGACTACGTTTTTATGGAATAAATGCCGCTAGGATATCTTTTTAAATGCTGAGGCTCAGAGATAAAGAATTAATACTTACGTAGCCTATCGAGTGTTTTCATTTCATAATCTTGACTATATGAAAACTTACATATTTATTGGATATAAAAATCAGACAAGTGTTGTTAATTAAATATAAGACTATGTTAATAGTAAAAAGTAAAATTAACTTTTTTTTCCAAAGTTTCATGTTTTTACTTCTGTCCTCATGGCTGCCTAATTTAATTTTTTTTTAATAATTAATTTGGATATCAATTATTTGAAATCTATGTCTTAATATACCGGTCCATTGAATAATTGTTAGTCTGTGGTATATTTACCTAATGTTAGTACGGTGCGCGCGGTCATAATTTGACAACAAATTTAAACAGGCCAGGTTAACTAATAAACATAGAGAAATATAATATCTCAATCGGAAAACGATCCGCCGAAATGTGAATTTGTGTATGTATTTTATCTTTAGCTAAATATCGGATGTTTTAATGATTATGTTTTTAACTTAATAAGGGAAACCGTTATGTGACTTCAAAAATGTATAAAAAATATATTTTGAAAAAACTAAAATAAACATTCACTTTCAAGAAAAACTCGCGTATATTTTTAAAACATATATTTACTGGCTTAATGTACATTACCGCCATGTCTAAATATTGATATTCCATTACAGACAAAAAAATGTGTTCATGTTTAATCTGTTACAAAGTTCCCATATTAAGCATACGCAGATATTTTTTTATTTTTTTAAATGTATTTAGAGCATTACTGTTAATGGAATCTGTATAAGATCTATACCGTTATTCTCATGTATATATTGTTATGATCGTCTTTTATTATAATTTACTAATAATATACCAAAAATAGTTAATAAGAATAGTCATATAGGTATATAATTCCAAACGTATTTTCTTCGAGATCGGTTTTTTTTCATTAATTTTTGTATAATATATATTTATATATTTTTTTATATTTTTTTTGTATAATAATATTAAGATAAAGTAAATATATTTCTCATAAATTCAAGCACTTGCCCGTAAACTGACCATTGAACAGAATTGAATTTTACTAATTTTTTTAGTAGTTTTAATATTAATACGCGGAACCCTAATTATTTTCGAAAATTAAAAGTATCCTAAGTTACGCGGAGTAACTTCAGCTATCTACCAAAAAATGCCCCGTCAAAATCCGTTCAGCCGTTTCGGGGATAACCCGGAATAAACAAACAGACATACAAAAATTTTAAAAATTATATTTATGGTATAGGTATAGTATGTACATTCACGTGTATTTATTAAAAAAATGTTACATATTTTGATATTACAAACAGACACTTCAATTTTATTTCCATATGATATCCATCCATCCATTCAACCGAAAGACGTCCACCGGGTCGTCGTTCATGCTGGATTTACTTTCTGCATATGAACCAAATAGTAAAGATGGAAGAGTATAATATAATCTGTGGAAAACACTAGAAAGCTAGCATTCGCAGGAAAATGAAAGTGCTCGCGGTAAACTAGTTTTTTCTATATAACGTTGGATTATAATTTAATTGAGCACGGCCTGCATGGGAAACCGCTTTAAAACAATAGCTTTATTGAATTAAATCCGCAAACACACGTGGTGTTAGACTATACACCTAAGGAGTCTCAACATATTATTGAATGGTTTAAACTACAAATTAATGCTTCATTCAAATTTAAATAGCACTTAAAATCAGGTAGAATACATGAATATTCCTTTTATACTGGTACGGGAATATGGCTGCACTTCATTTGATGTAATGGTTTTGACACAGCGAGCGGGATGGGACGCCAATCCAATTTACTATAGAATAGGTGGCGACGCATCGACGTCTCGATCTGTCCGCTGTATGGCGAAACCATTAAATACAGTCCAAGAACAATGACGACCACCGACAGATAAGACTTCATCGAATGTTAAATCATCATACCGACATGTACCACGGCCTCTAGGTAGCTCTGGATATACACTATCATAATATCAAAAATAATAAACACTACTTGGTCTATTGGTAAATTTTAGTACTACAAGAAGACACAACACTAATAGCGTGCCGCCATGACTATTTGTTCGTCAATAAAACTTCTCTCTTTCACTAATATTACCATAATCAATACAACTCATGTTTATATTGATTACCTAATAAGTACAAAAATAATAAAAATATATAATTATTACTTAATTAAATTACAACATTATATATTATTTAATTTTTTTTATTAGTTATCACAATTGTCTGCTATTGTATAATAAAAAAGAACTACATAATATCATAACTACAGATTTTCTAAAGTTAATCGAGATCAATAAACCGATTAATTCTCTGACCCATTTGTCCATAATTAATAAGACATTATAACCTCATCACGGGGCATAGACCGGTCGGCGTATTGTAGGTTTAATTTATTCGCGGAAATAGCTTGTTATGGTCTGTGTCCAAATTACTGAACAAATGCGCGCCAAATTTTTTCCGCCGCGTTCCAGATTGTCAGTTGACTCGGGAAACAGTACAGAATTATAAAGTAACTATTATTTTCGTATTTAAACCAATTTTAAATACGACATATTTTATATGTAGAATCTTTTTTTTAAAGAGTTTTTTAAAATTTGCTTATAGTCAGATGTAATAAATAATAGCTAAAAAAAAAAAACACGGTTTATAGTAATTTCAACTAAAAAAATGTATTTTTTTAATAATTAGAATAATTAATGAATGTGAATTAAGAATAGTGTAAGTAAGAGATCAAAATGAATTTTATTGTAAAAAAAAAAGCGTTTTGAAGATATCAAAATGATAATCCTTCTTTCTATCAATATAATAATATTTTATAATTATTGACACCATGCCCCCACGTTTTTTTACAATAAATTTCATTTTTTTTTTTTCATTTATTTACACTATTCTTAATTTATATTTATTAATATTTTTTTTTTTTTTTGTCAGTGGGATTTTCTATTAAAGCGTGTTTTTTTACTATTATTTATTTTTCATTTTATATTTGGATAAAGCCTTTTTTTTGTTTTTTTTATTTAAACTATTACTTTTTTTTCATTTTTTTTTAGTTTGATTTTCTATAAAAGCGTGTTTTTTTAGTTTTCGGATATAGGATACTGAAAAAGTCACTAATCCTGAAAATCCTAGGAAGAATAACGTTGCTAACTGTTAAAAATATTGAATTGTCATCGGTCCTTGATTAGTATACCAAATTTCGAGTTATTTCAACGTGTTAAAAAGAGAACAAAACACTGTAAATCGCTTTATACAGTTTTATAGAGAAAATACACAAACATAATATTTTCATACTTGTACTTAATGTGTATACTTAAATATAGAGATACATATAAATATTTTACTGGGCATATAAATAAAATCGATGAGATGGGAAAATTAGTTTGAAATTTTATATCATGCAAAATATAAAAATTACATAATATATTAAAACAATTTCAATCATAACTATCTCGCATTCGAAATATAGATACTTGATGTGAGAACGATTCTATAACCTTCTATTCTATTCTATAACCGCACAATTATGCATCGTCGATTGCTTCGAATTTTACGATGGCACTCACTCAGCGCTATTGCAGTGCGATCGGGTATTTATACCTATTATTATCCTTATAACCGTAGTTTTAAATCAGATTACATTGCCCGACGTAAATCTTAAGCCGACCACCCGATGGTACTAGAGAATAGTTGTCAAGCATTTTTCAAAGCTTTTCTATACTGTACCATACTAGGTTCTGCCCGCATTCTAGTCTGCGTTGACTTTAGAAATTGGTCCAGTGATATGCAACTGTGAAGTTTTCTTAAGGATTTTTGAAAAACCACAATTTATCTGTATTAATTTAGTATATCTCTTAAGATTTAGTCTACGCAAGCCATGACAATTGATTTTTTGGGTATACTTTTACGAAATATAGGTTGGTTCTACTTGCACAAAAGCTTAATTCGGTAATATTTTTACTTCCGAATCCAATTCGGCTGGGTCGCATTTGGGAAGCTACGTAGAATCTTCTCGTCCAAAATACCGCAGTGTTGCAAGACAAAAGTCTTCGACCAACGTGTGTTGCCAGTCATGACTGAGATGTGGTTGTTTACAATGGGCCTAATTAGAAAGGTCAAAGTTACTCAAGGGGCAACAGAGAGTGCTAAGCTCGGAGAATCAGAAATGAGAAGATCCGCAAAAGAACCAATGTAACCGACATTGCCCGAGAAATTGCCAAACTTATGTGGCAATGGGCTGGACACATAGCTCGTAGAACTGATGCCCGATGAGGACAACGGGTTCTCAAATGGCTGCCGCGTACCGCTAGACATACCTACTGACACCAGAAATAAAAATAAAACTTGACACTAGCGTGTTGTAAGAAAAAGAAAGGTTTTAATACCATACATTATATAATATTCGAGTAAATATTGGTCAAGTAAATAAGCAGTCATTGTGAAAGTGTATCTTTTTATGTTGTACAAATTGACAGTCATGCCTTCATTGTTGAACATAGAAGCGATGGTTGCGCAGTTCGTAGTACGGTCGGATTTTGCGTCGGACGTGGTTTCGAACACATCTATCTAACTCCTATCTTAACACCTATCTATCTAGCCTGAGCTTTTGGCGAAGGAAAACATCCTAAAAATGACATATCAGGGGCGCCTTTACCTATAGTGCAGGGTGTGCATCGCAGACGGGGGTAGGGTTTTAGGGGACGCCGAGCGACTCGAGAAACACATACATAGATGCGTAGAGCCGCCTATGTTACATATACAAAATTGTTTTAGAAAAATATATTTTAATTTATTTTTTCTTCTTTAGAGATTACAGAGAGTAGTCAAGGTGGTGGTCAGAAGTCGGTACTGGTCTGCGAATGATGAATGCGGCTAGAGGCCGCACTAGCGACCGGCATTCCCGGCGATATGGCCGCGCTTTCCTGCTACCAACCCTGCAGGCCGCATCTCGCGCAGCCCGCTAGGTAACTAACTGAACGAACACTTATATCGACCAATTTAAGTACTTAATACTATTGACAATTACGTCTAATTAATTATACTAATGTTCATCAGTATTATTTTAATACAAAGAAGCTGTTTCTAAAGTTTTTTTATTGATAAACACTAATAGCGTCGATGGCTATTAAATATTCATTTATCTCTGCTTATTTGTAGTGACATAGCTAGCATGGGTTTCACATGGTACGAAAATTGTGGTGTTACCCAAAGAAACAAAACTCAACTTAAGTCTACCCCTAAAATGGTTATAATTGTCTAATAGTGAGATATCATTTTTTATGTATTTTTCTCTTATGTTTATTAAGATTTCAAACAGGACTGACTTATATGAAGGTTATTTGCACGCCTTTATTTGGCCTATGATGGGTAACACATTAAGTCTATAATAACTAACTCTCAAGTAGGTACTTATATTTGCCAGAAGATGTTGGTAGTACATTTTTAATTTCAAGTCAGTTGCTAGACTAGCGATCATTAGAAAAAGCCCCATCAACACACAAAGTCGCTTTTTTTACGTGGGGAAATGCATTTACGCATCCAGCTCTAATGCGGGAGAGATGCATGGTAGGAACATAAAAAGTAAGTACCATAATGCATTTATTTTACTATCAACCAGATCCCCGTGTTTGCAATCACAGGACAAATAAAATTAAAATAATGATATGTAATACCTTATCTATGGTAATACTTGATAGGCGGTAGAGCTTCCATGCCTGATTGGGCTGCAACCACTGTACAGTTTCGAATAACTCGTCATAATGACACATTAAGCCGTCTTGCATTTCGGCATTATTAGCAAGATCATATCCCGACTTCCATAAAGGTTTTAACCGTGGTAAGTTTAGCCTATTGTTTTTCCCTTTACTTGATGACGCAGTGGTGCTAAAAGCTTGGTACTCCAGGTGTTTGGACGAGAACGAAGAGTGCCACGCGACCCTAACTCTACGCAGGCAGCAGTTCATTGAAAGATGCCACGAAGCCCGCGGTTTGAGGAACCACAATACAATCCCTGAGGTGTCAGTGAAACGGACAAGGGAAGAGTTGACGAAACATGCGTCACAAACGATCCCGCTGACCCGCCGGCTCAATGTAGAGTCCGGCTGGTCTAAAGTCGAGGAGGTCCGGAAGAAGTTTGAAGGTGCTGCCGCTTCTGCGTCATATTCGAGGTCTTTCGAATCCCCGCCAAGGTTCGATGAATCTTTTATAATTTATAATTACCTGATAGAATTATTTGATAATTAAAAAAAATTGACGTTATAGAGTTTACCTTTTCTATATTTATTGACACACTATCTTAAAGATCACCGCGTCCAGAGCGTAGATTGTGTTTTCTGCAACCAAGAGTTTTGATTAATATTTGTCCGTCAAGATACCCTAAACCTAGATACTTAGTGCTGTATACGCCGTTTAGCCCAACATATGTATTTGGAAAACAGCATTTCATAAACGGAAATAAAAATACTTCGTTCTAGATCGAGTGAACACCGTAGGGAAATTTTCGCAAAAATTATTTTAAAAAAAGAAGGTAATTTCTCGCATTATCTATGTTATTGTTACTAGGTATTTCAATATATTTGTTCAGCCTTTGAATTAAGCGTCACTTAGGTGGAAGCAGTGACCTCCTCGCGCAGTGGTAAGAAGCTTTACTCTTGAGTCAGCTCACAAGTTCGATTTTGGCACAAAACGGATTTTTTCAGTTTTAGTGTTATGTTTCAGAGGCTTACATGTTTAAGTACAGCACCTGAAATTATACTAAATAGAACTGAATACAGGTGTATAAATAGATTTAGTAACACGTGAAAGAAGTTGCTACCATGTGTTTATTGTTATTAAAAAGCTGTTATTTCACATTTCGAAGTAACGATGATGTTACCATCTATTACATTTTAATAATGTAACTAATTGAAAAAACAAAAAAAAAATCATAAAAAAAAAATTAATTAACACAGGCGTCGCCTAGCCGATTCTTTGTTCGCGAGCTTCAAACTCCCTCGGAGAAAAGACAATATGGCGACTCCAAGGTCTCTTATGCCGCAGCCGCAACAGAAAAGAAAATCTGCAGTGGAACTGTTAGCGGAAACCAAGGCCTTTTACGTAAAGTCTGAAACAGTTCTGGATAGGAAACAGGAGCTTCCACTTAGGGTAAATATAACTTAGGGATTTTTTATTCACATAATAACGTCTACGGTTGACCTGCACAATCAAAGATTATGAAATTAAATTAGTGCCATAAACATAGACGACTAAGGGTAAAGTCAAATGTGCGTCATTTGCGTCAGGCATATTGCTCAGCGTAATTTACGTTCGGCTGAAATTCAATTAGATCGCCAAACGGGCGTAATAAAAAAAACGTGTTGACTCTTACGCATTGAAGGTAAATTTGCTCGCTTCCTTCAAATTCCAATCCAAATTCAGTTGCATTTACATGTAAAAACAAAACACACTTTAAACGAACACAGAGTAAATTCCACGGGTCACGACTAACAAAATTACTCTCGTCGGGTGTCATCCTAATATGTCGCCGCTTATTTTCTTATTGTACCTTTAATTCTTATCAGCTTCCTTTCATGATCATTTTGCATTACAAATGTAAGGTACGTGAGGTTGAATTGATTTATACAGATTTACCGTTGTAATCAATTAAAGTCGAGCATTGTTGATATCACAATAATAATGGTTGCAGATGAGCAGCGGATTGGGACAGGCGATAGCAGCTGGTGGATGCCACCTCGTCAGCTCAGGAACTCTCAATAACGATGCATGTTGTAATCCTTGTAAGTCTTTAATAGTATAAATATTACGGCAAATATAATGTGCTTTAAATACTGAATTAAAAATTAAAGCTGCTATAATTTCATGATATTTATACTTTAAATGCACCGTTCGGGTTACTAGCTGCTTAAATGTATTATAGATGTTATGTTATGGAAATATGTACTGAAATATTCAACACACGACGCTTCAGGTTTCAAAATAAGGCCCTCATGGGAGGGCTCACATCAACCGAGAAATAGAAGTAATGCTAAAGCAGTTTTTGCTCACCGGCCAAATAGGTGAACGAAATAACACGAGGAGTATTTAGTCGGGAATTTGATATTATTGTGTCTAAAACAAATTGCAAGTAGCAACTAGAAACAAATTGACCCTTTTTTTTAAAATACTTGCTTAAGTGACCTTTGCTTCCTTTTGCAAAAATCAAGCCCCCTACCTCCTTAAAGTTGCCATAAAAAATTCTAGACGCAACGACAAGAAGTGTGGGAGGAACACGAAGGGCTGTAAGTGCGGGGGAGGGTTTACAGAACACCCTGCGGCGACTGCTGGAACATGCGGACAGTAGGGAAAATGTTTATTCCCCCGCTTATGGCGTTTGTAAGTATTTATTCTATTGCTTTACGTCCCAAAACGTGAAATGTGTCATTATCATGAGTTTTATATTTGAAAAATCAAATGAAACTCCACTGGTACAGTAGTATTTATAACAAATCTTAACCTCTCCTATAAGGGTAGGAAGACGCTACATCCGTCCAGCTGCTACGATCCTGGCACACATATCTTTCGCGTCTTTTATTGTCAAGTGCAGTTTCATATATACGCGTTCTTCGATTACGAGTACTTCTGCTCGCGGTCTGTATTTGAACTGTTATCGATCTGCTCGAGATACGTTCGCTTAGTACGTCCTTTATCTACGTGCCCAGTCAGCTTTGTGTGATAAATTTGTTTCTTCAATCTTCTTTCATTCATCCTCTCCACGTACCAAAACAAAATAGGCATTCTTTTCTCGTTGTTTGTCACTACAACCTTTCTCTATCCTATCTCAAGCCAGCTAATGTAGTTCTTACACTTCTCATCTCTATAGCATTATTCTTGCATTACTTCTCTACTCTATAGCACTAACCTACATAAGTGTATGTAATTTTAGCTGCATTTTACGTCACATAATTTAATTATTTTGCACAAATATATTGAAAACAATGACACAATGACCGTGAATTCTGAGATGTCACTAAAGTTCTAACAAGGAGCATATATTTTCTTGGAATACTGAGGATAAGAAAAATCTTGTAAAGTTAGGCTTAAAAAACTTGTATTCATAGTCGTAATCAAATATAAACAAACAAGTTCAACCTTCTTTCTCTGTTGCATTATTTCTTTAATATGAATATTGTATTTCAGCGCATAAAGTTTACGCTGAGCCGAGACGAATAAAAGACCCGTATTCTGAGCGGGAAGCGATGCCTCGCTCTCATCACAACTCCGGGACATTCTCGGGCACATTTTCAGGCACTTCTTCGTCGGGCACCTCGGGGTCTAAAGCCCAGAAATCAGACCCTGACAAGCTGAATAGACCGTTAAGCTATGGCGACGCGAGAGTTTTCTTTCCCGAATCCTTTGTCATACCCCGTCAGAGGGCAAGCGAAGTAGTGATCAAGAGAGCTTATTCTATACGTAAGTTAATTTTAAAATTTTTCCGGTCGTGAAAATAACTTTTTATTAAATACATATGGAATGTATATCCGATAAGTCTACCAGTAACAGAATGAAATTATATAGAAAAAAAGACATAATTTCATTGCAAAAACACAATGTCAAGCATTTTTATCTGTCTGTTTATTCCGGCTAATCTTCGAAACAGCTGGACTGATTTTAACGGGACTTTTTCTGGCAGATAGCTGAAGTTAAAAGGTGTAACTAAGGTTACTTATATTTCAGAAAATAATTAGGCTGCCGCATTAAAAAATTAAATCTCATTAAATATTGGACAAAATAAAAATTTTACTTGCAAATGTTTGAATTTGTGAGAAATACATATCTTTGCTATCGCTAGTTTTGTTAACAATAAAAAAATGCATAGAATTCTGATTGCGTAATATATCAACAGCCCCTTTATTGGACGATTATAAAAAATACCAATACGTTTTGTTTACTATAGCAAGTTCACACTCGAGTCCTGAGAATATGGAGCTCCCGGAGCCAGTGCTGAGTGGTGAAGGATCACCGCAGGAGCAGATGGGTGCTATCAGCCCTCCAGCGCAATATGCACATTCCGCACCACGATATATCAGGTTCGTATTATTCCTTCCCAATATCCGATTTTTCCCCCAAAAAGTAGATATAAAGTAACGAGCATGTAAAGTTAATTTTTTTACCGAAATTTTCCTCATTATCGAAGGCTATAAGCCTATCATCACACAACCCCAAATAATCATATTTAATAGGTGGTTTAAACGTATATAAAATATGATGAAATCAAATTTCCCTCGAAAAAATAAAAAAAAAAACACATGTCTATTTTACCATCGACTTTGACGTACGATATAAACTGGAAGTCACGTGACGGCTAAGTTTTTTTTAAAAGTAGAAAGTTATTTACCGGCGTTGAGCGATTTTCGGTAGGGGAAAACTTGCGTTACCAATGCTATGACCTCAGCCGTCAACATGCTACAATATGTCAAGTGTAAAATGGCGCTTAAGTGCCAAGTGCTCAATGATAAATAATAAAATTTATATGTACGTTTTAATTATGAATAAACTATATGAAAATATACATAATTATTGTTCGAAGCGTCAAATTTAGACAAATGTTAGGTTATGTCAATAATTCCAATTAAGAAATTATGGTATTTAAATATTAAAATCAGTTTTTCCAAAGTTTCTAATTTCACTTCTGTTAGTAGTTTCCATGGCCGCTTAGTTTTTTTTTTAATTGAACGGGAATCCTCTTATGTTGTTTGTAGATCGAATTCCCACTCGCAGCCGAGCATGAGAGAAGACGACTCCAATACGAACATCAACAGTCATAAGTCTCTACCGGATCTGCATACGCAAGCTCGATGCTATACCGAACAGTATGTATATTATACAATACAGTGTTTAGTATCGTTTAACACCTAGGTTCTCAAAGTGTTCGTAACGCCCCCTCGTGGAAGTAGAAGACCCAGAAATCGAGATTGAGATGAATATTGAGATAGCGTTTAGGGAGTGTGGGCAAATTAAAACTATCGTGTAAAAAGGCAAATAAATAAACATCTCTTGAAAAAAAAAAAATATTTTCAAAGTGTGTTCAAAGCGGTGAGCATACAGTTGTAACTCACTCTATATATTCCTGAGATTTTCAGCCGGATATGGTCGCAACATATAAATATTCCCGCGTAAACGGTAATCCAAAACTCGCTATCCTTAAAAAATTACATTAGTTTTAGACCTACGACATATCGACGTAAAGTATCGATAGCCGCCACCGCTTCCGTCCTCCATACGTTTTGATTTTTGCCATTTATTCATCTCGGAATTCCAAGTATGTATTAACTAAGCAGAATTTTAGACTTATGACTCCAGATTCCTTAGCAATAGGAAGCAAAGACAAAACCCTTCCCATAGTAAGTGTCGTCATTTGTTTGTATTTTTGCTTGAGTAATTATAATTAAAAAACAATAATTGCTTACGTCATCACCATTCGGAAACCCTGTCTCCTATGCTATCAAAACTAAGCAAAGCTTAGGTTGTTTATTACGAAAATGTGCGCTAAGTTTTTGATATTTTTAAGGTACAGGGAAAAGTATTCATTTAGTAGCCATTTGATTGGAAACTGTGATATTATTCCCAACTATGATATAAGTAATTAGGGCAGAGTTTCAACGAAGAACTGTTTCATTTTGGAAAAACAAAACATGCATACAACAATTTTCAGTACGAACGAGGGACGTACTGACACTTTAGGACGGTCACCACGACGCCGTAGACATTCCACTCATCAGAGAACAGCATCCTGCTCATCGAAAGGAACCAGGTAATTATTTCTTATTACCTTTTTTTGTTTCATTTATTCCTTTATAGGGAAAGGCGAAGGTACTAAACCATACAACCGAGTCTGACGTTTCGAACGCTCTTCATACAATGCTCCAACATAATGGCGACCCTTTGTTAAAGTTTTTCTTTGGGAATTTATTTTTTTCAGCCCGTGTTAGTCCACTGCTGGGCTTAGATCTCTCCCAAGTCACGTCACTTAAGTCGATCCTCGGCCGAACGCATCCAATCGCTCCCAGCCAATTTTCCAATCGCCAATTTGAACTCGTTGAGCCACTCTTAGTTTATAAGCGAGTCGTAGCGCAGTGTCCACGTTTCAGCGCCGTATGTCATTACTGGTAGGACGCATTGATTAAAATTCATGCTTCATGTCAATAATTTCAATATATTTCACTTATGCACAATAACCAAAATATATCAGATAAAATGACACCAAAATTACATAATATAGAGTAAAATACTGCAAGCTGAAGAATTCAAAGGCAAGCATTCGTGCACCCTCGCTCACAATCGGGCTATAGTTAGCCAGACGAGCGTTAGAAAATTATCTATCAACATGCTTTTTTTTTTAAATTAAGTCCTTTATTTATATTTCTAGATCAAATCACTCCTCGTTGATATCTTCATGCGAAGCATTCTCCGAGCATCCTTCACCGGGCGAAGACAATTATCAGTCTTACAACAGGTTGGTGATTTATAAGAATTCTTGTTACATTACAATGTTTAATTTAAAGTTATTCTTTAAGTTGTCTTATATTTCTTTTTTATTGTACACAAAGTATAGAATATTTGCAAAAAAGGGGTCATTTCAATGATGGCTAATCGAGAAATCGAAGGTGACATAAAAGCCAATAGATAATAGAAGGCTATTTTAGCCGTTGCGGTTCGTCGTTCGCCCGCGACTCGGGCGGCTCCAGCGGGCACTATACGCAGCGCAGCGCTCCGCCCCACGCGCAGCATCCGCATCCCCACCCCCACCGTACTGACTCCGGTTCCTCTACGCAGCACGACCACGAACACGTCAGGTATAATATTAAGGGGAAGGATGATATAAGTCCATTATAAGACTTGTCATATTGTATGGATCAAAATGTTGGATGGAATGTTGAGATGAATCTATGCTGTGACAAGAATGGATAAAGTCAGGAATGAATAAATTAGAGGGAGTTTGGAAACGGCGCCAGTGGTAGAAAAGTTAAAAGGGAATCATGTTTCGTATTATGAGAAGAGAGGAATCGCATTTGTATAAAATAGTAATGAATATGGATGTGGAAGGATGGTGTGCAGGAGAAGGATGATGTTTAGAATTTAGCAATTTAGAATGACGACCGTTAAATGTACCTACCAAGGACACAATAATTATATGATCACAATAATCGATTACACAATAAACATTACATAGAGTAAATAAAGTAGAAGCGCCAAATACATTTGAAGTATAATGATAATAACAACTTCGAGCACGTTGATTTTTATTAACCTCTTGAGCACTAATCTGGTGTTTACGCCAGCTTTCCATTATTTTCCTATTGTCTCATTCTTATGGGTAATCGACATATTAAGGTACAATAATTATAATAAATTGTACATATAATAAATACATTAATTTTAATATTATATAACACACCTCGATCCTTTTCCAAAAATTAATTCTATGACCATCTGTCTATCTGTCAAGAAAAGCTTTTGCTGGCCATTAATAACCACTGAGTTCTAAACCAATGCGTTCTGTATAAAATTGAACGCCACACATTTACATTCGCCATAGATCACATAATGCAATTGTTGTTGGAGTTATGTGCCTACGGAACAATGGAACAGTAGAGGAAGGCCAAAAAAAAGTATGGATTGAGTGGAGTGTGTGCGGAATGATGGAAAAGAAAAAAAAGTGAATGAAAAGATGAAGCCTAATAGAGGTGTATGGTGTATATTCTCATTTACCGAAAGTGATGTTGGCGCAGTGGTAGTGCGACTGGATACCGCGTCACTGGACGCGGGTTCGAACACACCTATCCAACTCTAAAAAATTAACCTAAGCTTTCGGTGAAGGAAACCATAACATGGAGGTAGGGCGTTTCGCAATAATGCCCGCCTGGGTAGCTACCACCCCCAAGTTTGAAAACCTGTCGTCAAATACCAATAAGTGTGTTCCGGCAGCATCACTTAAGAATCAGTACCTCTAGACTTAGTGTGTTAACCATCCTGAACCACATCGTTTTTTAACATCAGATGAGATTATTGTCAAAACACTAAGCCATATAAAAAAATAAAAAGCTCAAGCTGAGTGTATAGTTAGATAGGTAGGCAGGCTCGAACCCGCGTCCATTGTGACGCGGAATCCGCCCGCAGTACCAACTGCGCCGTGATCGCTATTTCATGTGATTGCAGCCGGTATAATCCTTATTACCCCGACTACGGTCACGGTGAACTCGAGTGCTACGTGTCGGCGCCGCCGCAGTTCCAGGACGGTGCTCCGTCCCCGCCGACCCCACCGCCCGTGCACCTGCCACACCCCCCCGCACAGTACCCCGTACAACCACGAGTCGGCATACACTTCCAAGTATATGTTCCAACCTCTACATTTAAACTTTGAGCATAATTGTCAGCGGCGGCTCTAGGCTTTGTAGCGTCCGTGTGCAACCAATATGCCGCCTTCTACTATGCGCGTAATCAAGATGGAATACTTACAATTATATTTTCAAACGACAATTCGGATGTAATTTATGATTTCGGGAAACAATATTAACTATTACCGCGCTCGGTTTCGGCCATAACACGCAGGGTCTTTGAGAGTTTTGGCGCCTCCTAAAGCCCTGCGACCGAGTACGCTGCACATCCTGCACTATAGGGTAAAGACGGCTCTTTAATTATTAGCGGTCGTGGAAGTATCCGTGTATCCAGGGGGTACACCTTATATTTTCCCGTGGGTGTTGTAAAAGGCGAGTAAAGAATGAACTTATTGGGGTAGACCGCTGTCCAGCAGTGGACGGCTTTCTGTCGAATGGAAGGATGGATGTTTTAAGTATTATATGAGTCGTATAGAAACAAAAGTGGCTATCTATACTTCTTTAGCGTCGTTATGATTTGAAAGTCGATGAAACGAAAAAGCGACAGTACGTTTCTGACGGAGGTCGGATTTGCTCATCAAATTTTGGAGAGTGTGGTTAGCCCGGTGGTCTAATCCGTGTGTCTCATAGACGGTACGACTGAAAGGTGGGAGGTTCGAACCCAGGGTAGGTAACACGTTTCTTTTTTCTAAAGCACAGCAGTGATGATTGATGTATTTATAAACTTTATTTTAATCTATAGGTAGTTCACTTATATGGCAATATGTAGTTAGTTAACAAAAAAAAACAATATTAAAGGCATGACAGATTGACGCGTTTTAGTTACGAAATGTCAAAATATTTATAAAATTGCTACATAAAATATGTGACTATTGTTTTTTTACCGAAATATTAATATTTTAGATAAAGTAGACCATAATGCAAATTATAAACTTATTTCTGAAAAATCGTCAACTAACCTATTGTAGATAGCTAAATTGTAGATAGCCGCCGATGATTCTATACGACTTATTTAAGTAAAATTTTGGTCATTATTACCAAACAAGTAAGTAAAGCTCTTAAACCAATGATTAAGTAGTTTTGAAAGAAAAAAAAATCCCTCGTCCCCCTATGTCATCAAAAAATAAGCAAGGCATAGATAGTCACCCATTTAACTTAAGGAAGACATGAACGGCCCCTTACTGAAAATTGCTAGCTTTTTGTTTTGAAGGGGCGTCAAAATAAAACAAATAAATATACACTTTCTGTATTGGCCATAGTAAAATTATTTATACTTTGTTTTATTATAGGTATAATAGATTTTTTGTTTCTTAGTTTGTTTGTTTGTTGAGCTTCTTTTTTACACGATATAGGCTTAATGCTTTGAACACAATTTTACCTGGTGTTTAATGATGATGTAGTCAGGATGTTAAACACACTAAGCCTAGAGGTACTGGTTCTCAACTAATGCTGCCGGAACACACCTATTGATGTTTGGCGACAGGTTTTCAAAAAGCTAACTTAAGTTAGCTACCCAGGCAGACATTATTAGAAAATGCCCTACCACCATGCTATTGTTTCCTCACGATGTTTTCCTTCACCGAAAGCTCAGGCTGATTTTAGAGCTGGATTCAGGATCCACTATATTAGAACCCGCGTCTATTGACGCACTATCCACTGCGTCATCATCGCTTTAAATATTTTTAAATTACAGATTTCTATATACCCATGCGAAGTCGGGGTGGGTGGCTAGTAATATAAATACATACCTAATTTGTATTTACAGGCGAGCGCACCTCCACCACAATTCCAGGACGAACCGCCCGTCTATAATACGGCGATTACGAATGTGCCTATAAATTACCCGTAAAATGTCTCAACGTAAGCAGAAAGGATTACAGTAGCAATAGAGATTATGGAAGGTAATCTACAATATGTTTTTTTTATTCGCTAGGCAGAGGAATTAATCCATACTGCCAATCTTATAATGTTATCGCTCGCCATATTGTTAGAACTTCCAGGTTATTTTTGTGGCATCTCAGATAAAACGTTCTTTGTTAATATTACTCCCAATACACATGGTACTTTTACTCAGCGTAAACAAAACATGAGTTATCTCATTGGTTTATGATTTAGTTATTCTGTCTCTGAAAATATTATTAAAACATCTGAATACTTTCCTTCTAAATATAATTTTGCTTATGCTCACTTACTGTAGATGGAAATGTCTATTTTAATCATTTCCCGTCTTAAAAACATAAGCAAAGGGATCGTTCAAATATACGTAAGCATCAATGAGGCGGGAGTCTAAACTTTGCTTATATTTCATCACAAGTAAGGGGGGGGGTGGCGGGTTTAAATGGCGAATTCGTAATGAATATTATTTATTAATCTTTGTTAAACTGAAAACTTCTTTAGCGGTGTTGAGCGATTCTCGCTTGGGGAAAACTTATAAATTCGCTTTACCAATGCTATGACGTCAGTCGTCAACATGCTACAGTATGTAAAATACAAGATGGCGTTTAAATGCTCGCGTTCAGAGATTAGTAAAATGTATGCTTACGCAACCTTTGGTATGTTTGGATTATGAATATACCATATGAACATAGACATTATTATTGCTCTGAGCGGCAATCGATTCAAAACCAAACAAATGTTAGGTTATGTTAATAACTGTAATTAACAAATTATAAAATTGAACAATTAAAAAAAAAACAGTTTTTCAATGTTTCGACATTTCACTTCTGTCGGCAGTCACCATGGCTGCCTAGTTTTTTTCTTAGAATGTGTATGAATGTCGATTACGTCATCAACAAGCTATCTCTTTCCCATCGTTTATAGGGTGTTTACAGTATGTTTTTATTTAGGGTTTACGTATTTTTAGGTATCACGAACCGAACCCTGAACTCATAAGTAAACAGCCTCAATACCAAGAAATGCGATTGCGCCCGCGTATGGACGAGAAACAAGACTATGTGAACGCTGCACAGGTATGTCAAATCATTATTCGTCATCATAGTAGACCACAGTTTCTCAATCTTATTTTGCTCACCACAGCCCCGGATCTAGGGAGGAGGTGGGGAGTCGCCCAAGCCGGGGCACCACAATCCTAATATAATATGATTAAAAATACAAAATTTACTCCAAAACGCCTAGCATACAGAAGCCTGGTTGAAAATTTATATGTACATTGAGCCTACTCTGAATGTAGGCTTAATTTCATATTGTTATATATGAGGTACGAGTGAAACGGCAGCTAGTTGATTACGCACTGACGTTTATTCAAAAAGAACAGTGAGCACAGTCACTGTATATACATATATAAATTTAGCTAACTATACATAACACATATCACACTCAAAAAGTTGCTGGGTACATACATAATAAAGAGTAGAAATTTAATAAATGGTTCTTCATTATCCCATTTATGAAAAATGCCAACCATTATATATTTGTGAGTGTTTTATAAAGTAATTTATCTCATTTAGGGGCGCCACTATCAAGTTTTTGCCTTGGCTTGAAAAAATCGTCGGTTCGGGACTGATTCATGGCCCACTTTGGGAGTATGTTTTTTTTCTAGAGTTCTAATTTTTTTTTGCCTTAGACTATTTTTTAAAAAGGTTGTTTCGCACAGAAGATCCGCAGAGCGTACCGCACGGTCTCTCTTACTGCCACGTGGGCTTTGGCAGACTTGTTCCCGCTGGTCCTCCGGGTAAACGAGGTGCATAGACTATACCGTATAAAGCGAGGGGAGCTGCAGGAGGAGGTAATGGTTGGGTGTGAGTTGGAGCTCCCCGTTCGCTACAATGAGTATCCGCATCCCACACAGTGCGAGGGTGAAGTGTTCGAATGCCTGGAAGACATTCTTGAACTAAACTTAGGCGGCTCTAGGATCTACACCGACGGTTCAAAGATTGCTGGCGGTGTAGGAGCCGCTCTGGTGGAAGGAAGGGCGTGAATACAGGTACTCGAGTTTTCTTCTGGAACCCTTCTGCTGGATGTACCAAGCAGAACTGCTGGCACTGCAGAGGACGATACAGGCGGTTCAGAAAGCGGGATACTCGGATGTTAGCATCTACAGCGATTCAAGATCTTCGCTGGGGATGCTGGCAAACCCGGCCCCGACACACCGCCTGGCCCTAGCAGCTCAGCAGTCTCTCAGGGAGATCCGGGCGAAGGGGGGCATCGTCCGCCTAAACTGGGTGCGGGCTCACGTCGGTACGGCCGGAAACGAGCGTGCTGACAAACTAGCGAAGCAGGCCGCACATACGAATACCGCAGCCGATTACGATCGGTATCCCATATCATACGCAAAACGGAGCATACGCGAAGTCACAGTGAGGACCTGGCAGGAACGCTACGAGACCTCCGTCACGGGGGAGGTGACGCGGGCATTCTTTCCGACGGTTCAGGTTGCTCACCGTATCCTCAAAAAGACTCGTCTCGCGCCCTCCCATGTGCAAGTGTTAACCGGCCACGGAGGTTTCGCGGCGTGCCTGCACAGGTTCAAGCTGAAAGACAGTCCCGCGTGTGTTTGCGACCCGGATACCGCCGAGACTGTCTACCATCTTTTTATATACTGTCCCAGATTCGGCTCGTCCCGCAGTGAGCTGTAGGTAAGGACCGGCTTCATGATGACCATCCAAAATTTTACCGTCCTAATTAATAATAACGACACCCGCGAGGCTACCCTCAAGTTTATGGCAGCGGTGGCGAAAATCGCAGGAGCCCGAAATAAATAAATAAAAATAAAATAAAGGACAACTGCAATACAACAAATATAAATTAACAAACTAGGCAGAAGATAAATAAAGATTAAAAGCGACAGCATAAATAGTGACACAAAAAAAAACAGAATAAATATTTGTATTCAATGTAATGAACATTATATTTAATGAGACTTAAAAAAAAAGCTAGAATAAGAATTAGAAATAAAATTAAGCTAGCTATAAGGAACGCAAACAAGATCTCGGATCTATGTCTGAGGATAGGGTCTTATAAAAAAAAAAATTAGAACATTTATTATTACTTAATCGTATGTGACATGTTATCTATATATAAACAAATAAGTTTGAAGTGTCTATTTGTAATATCAAAATAACAAAATTTAAATAAACGTATATCCAAGAAGTTATAAGGAGTAATTTAGGCTACTTTTATGTTACTTACGTTATTTTCGCACGGCCGCTAATAAATTGTTAATTTTAATTTAATACATTTTTTTCTTTATAATGTCCTACTTTTGTGTAGACAGAGAAAAGTTTATATCTCAAAATATTACCAATAAAAAAAGTCGTCATTTCTAGCGTGAACGTCGCTAAATAGGCAACACGGCTTTTTGCACCACTGTATCGACATCTACGTGCATGAGTTGACAGATAACTTCGTTGCGTTGCGATAACAACATTGCGTTGTCGTGTGAAACAAAACACACTTTTATACGAAATAAACGGAATGCAGCGTAAATTGCACGACTCACAGCACACAATATTACGCTCGTTTGGCCTCAACCTAATATATAAAATAATATATACCTTCCAGATATGTCAAACTGAAGAGATCACTTCACCACTAGGTACTTTCAAACGACAAAGGTGTCTTCGATACAAACAACGAAAACCGAGGCCTATATTACGATCCAAATCCGACATCTCAGATAGGTAGGTTCTAAATAATACGAGTATATTGTTAGTTCTTAATAACTTTGAAGCAATCCTACCTACTTTTGTTACAAACTAGTTTTACCTCCGGTTTCGCTCGCAAGTAACGTTATTATGTTGATTGCAATTAATTTTTTTGTTTGCTTGCAGTGATTACGGAATTAATATCTGATCATAATGAGAGAAAATTATAAGCGCGTTTTAAATTTATTCTTTGACGTACTGTGACGTACGTACGACATACTGAGCTATGACGTCACACTTTACATATTTCGTACAAGCTGTATAATATAATTTGTTTTGCGAGCAAAGACACAGTTCTATTGCAACCAAAAACTTTAAATAAATTCAGTGTACGTTTTTTCACATATCGACGGGTTAGTACCTCTACCTTCTATCTGACATTTTCTGAGAAATTCACTTTTTTATTGTTTTGAATATAATGGTAAATATTATAGTAAAACTTCTGAACTGTATTTTAAAAAATTAGATTATTTTTATACATATACATTTGATGTAAATAGTTTAGTTAATTTTAATTTGAACAAGAATTGAAACATTTTGTACATTTTCTGTAAAGTTTTAATCTTGTTAGTTCGAAGATATTGGTGCTTCGCTGTCGACATATCAATTAAAAGCCACTATGTATTCTTACCTACTTCAGCAAGAAGGTATGACCAAAGAACCAAAAACGGAGGGAGTCTATTATTTGCTTATTTTTGATGACATTGAGGACGGAATGGTCTAAAAGTTTTGTTTTTGTAAGCGATGATTAGTTTTGTCTTTTTTATTTTTAATAATTAGGCAAATGCTTATTTATCCTTTCAAGAAGTCATAGTAAAGGGAGTGGGTAAAAGCTTACTACTGGTGATAATAAAAAAGTAATAAATGTGGGAATAATAAAAAAAAACCTGGGACGGTTTTCAATGATGATTATTACGTAAGTTTTAATAGTAAAGAAAAAAAAAACAAGCTTATTAGGATTGTGTACGTAATAATTATATCAATGAAATCATGGAGAGGTTACGTGCTTTGGTAACAAGAGGGAGGGGTGAAGTCCTCTGCTTCTGTAAGGATTGTTCAAATATTATGTGGTTTTTAATGCTTATTTGTAATGATATGCGATGTCACGGGATCTGTATAGTAGTTATGTAAGCAATAATTACATAATAATTTTATTTTTATTTTTTAAATGATGTCAATGTTTACGTGATACCTGGGTTTGATAAAATGACCATTTGGCCAGAATTTAGCTTAGTAATACTAGAACGGGCCCTAATAATTATCCTCAAACTTCGAATATAAATTAAAGGTGGAACATTATCAATAATGCGATGCGGGAGGGTTCTATGGTTCGCTTATTGTTGATGACATGGGAAACAGTGGGGCCCAAATGGTTAGCACATTACGTAAAAATGTCAATGCTTACGTAATCATCACGAGGGGGTGAGAGCTATGCTTTCTATTGTTGATAGGGGGAGGGGTAAGAAATGACCAACATTTTGCTTACGTCATTCTTGAACGGGCCCTAATACTTGAACGGGCCCATACCATTGAAAAGAATATATGATATTGTTAATGTGAGCAGAGTTGCATAGCCTAATTAGTGAATCACTATTGCGACTCTTAAGATACAGACGTACCGATGGCCGCAGTCCGGCCTCGGCTCCATGTGAAGATGTGAACTCGCCTGACAGTCCCACTGAGGATTCCACCAGGTTGCAGCAGTTCTTCGAGCGTTTAGGGCTCGAGCCGAGGCAGTACGATGCGCTTGTAAGAGACGGCCCACCGGATAGTCCAGTGTTCTTCTCATCAGCGTCCACTGTTGACTCCAATCAGCTCGCAGCCGCCGCTGATTACACGGTGAGTGTAGATTTCTTTTTGAAGCGAAAAGTCCTTCAGCGTTGTTGAGTTATTCTCGGTAGGGGAAAAATTCGCGTTACCAATGTTACGTAGTGCGTCAAGTATAAGGTGGCGTTTAACTGCTGGCCCTCAGAAATAAATAAGAAAATTTGTAATTAATACGCATAATTACTCCATCGATGCTAAGATGAGTGAGATAGCATATTTACCTCGGTACTCGTTTTTGTTCGCAGGTCCAAGGACCGGGCGTACAAAAACAGATCAACCGCAATACAGAACCACCCAGTGTGGTCGAGCGCAACGCTCGCATCATAAAATGGCTGTGCCAATGCCGTAAGACTCAGCTGCCACCGCCTCAATGATGCGTAACACGAATCGACCAATTATAACCAAATTTGTTTTGTCTTTTTTCCATCATACGAAGTGAACCTATTTACCTTTGACATTTAATCTCATATTAAAGTTCCACTAACTAAAAGACTTAGCTTAAATTAATCTAATCTAATTAAGATTAATCGAAATTTCATTGGTTTTCTCGCTTCTATATTTAACAGATTTATTTTAAACATTACTTATTTAAACATTAGGATACGGTGATCTATAACGAGATACATCCAAACGTGGTCTCCAAAGATGGCCTAATTGTTAGAAAAAAATATTTTCGACTTTCTATACTGGATCTGATAGGAAACTAGCCTAATCATAAAGTTATAAATATACCTATTTAAATTTTTACTTCTATACGGCAAGTGACACATAAAAACTTTCCATTACTTCATGCCTGTATTACATTAATACCACTTTTTAATTATCTGTTAAGAATTGACAGCAGTTAATTTACAAATATCTATATATAATATGATTGAGAAGTTAGATAATTAGGTTATAAAAAGCAAACCTATTAGACATTTTTCAAATTTTTATTGTACTTAAACGTTATATTATTAAAAAGAATGATGAACTATAAGGATTAGAATTAACTAGTGGAATACTAGAACGTTATAAAAATATGGTAGACAAAGTTTTGAGGCTCTATGATATCTAATTTCATCAAAATACGCGATAACGAATCGTTTTATAAGGATATTATTATTCTAATATCGTTATAATTAATTAATAAAGACGAGAGAACCAAACTTTGCTCAGATTATATATCTAATGACAATTTAAGTACATATATTCTTACTTCGTAAAATTAAGCTAGTTTGTAATATGGTTACAAATATTTTTGGTCTTAGTTCATATATAATCCTATAAACTAATCTGGCCCTGTGGTGGCATCGCTGTGATAGCTTATAGCGTTGCCTGTAAATACTTTTTAGAATAAAATTGGGTATAGACAATATACATATTATTGTGTTTTAACATTTATAATTTAAATGATAAGTCATGATATTTAAAAAAAAACTAAGAAAAACAATTAACACAGGCTGCTGTGATCCAACAATAATTATTCAACATGGCAATTAAAAGATGGCGTTCGCTAGTTTTCCTGTTGTCCGCCGGGTCAGATAAGTTTGTCGCTCTATATATACGCTTTATTATCTGTGTTGAAAATGGCGGTCTATAAATTTTGAAAGCTTGTCAAAAGGTCCACAAAAGAATATAAATGTTGTGTATAAGTGATTTTCTATGCGAAAATATACACTATCCGAAAATCTTTAAAAAAATCTATTGGTATCAAATTATCAATCACTTTCACGTCAGACAAGTATTTATGATAATAATAAATCAAACGGCGTGGTCGCCATCGACTGCTTCTACAATGACCCTTAACGATACTAGTTCATTAGTTACTATTTTACTGTTCAATCTGAAATAAGTAGGTACTAAGACCATCGATATTGTACAGTCGATATGTGAACAAATGGAACTATTACAGAGAGTATAACAGAACGTTGGTCGTCATTGTGTGATGTCCTAAAACAGTCAGTCAGCCCGTGACCACGGTTGGTGAAACCCAGCCGAAACGTCGGGATAGAAAAAAGCAAAGGTAACGCGTGAAAACCCGTTAAAATTAACTGAATTTAAATATGGAACGCGAAAACTTAAAAAAATACATTATTGTAACCACTATGTGGATTGCACAATATCGTATGGCATAATTATGAGATTAAATAATACAGTAGAAATTCGGCGTCATATATCTAATTCAGTACACAACCTAAATAATTCGGCATGTCATTTTTTAAGGGGTTGAAACATATGTGGTTGCAATGATGGCCTAAATATTTATTACTTAACTAAAATATTTCAGTAAATTAAAAACTAACATTTTTTTGTAGATTTAAAGAAGTATATTTTCTTACTATTTTATCTAATCTTTGTATCTCAAATTTTAAAATAAATTCTCTCTTATTCCTTGTTCTTGTGTCAATATCTATATCTGTCAAATTACATATATAAACTTCTGGAATAATGTATATTGCTTTTTGATATTGGGAACTTAGTTTTACAAGCAAAATTGCTTCAGTTCATCAAACATTCTACTGTATTATTTAATCTTATTTTAAATTTAGATGTAATTTAAATAATACTTCTTGGTCGAGTAAGGCGTAAAATTTGTGAAGTGTCTATACTTCCTCAAACTTTCTAAGGTACCTTACTTTAGAGATATAAGGTATATAATAATAATTACAAAATTATTTATTTCTTGAAAAAATAATATGTACAAGTCACGAGCTTAGACATACAATGGTGGTTATATTTTTGAATCTATGAGAATATGTAAGATAGTATAACTATCAGTGTGGTCTCTACTGTGATTTATAAAGTTATTAATTTGAATATAAAAACTAATAAGTACTTATATGTTTTATATTATTCAAGTGTTGAGTTTATATTAAAGTACTAGCTGTGCCTGTGTCATCTTTCGCGTTTTATATATAAATTGCATCAAATTGTGAATCTAAACCGTTCTCGAATTCTCAGGAATAGAAACAAAAAATGTCATTATTATTAGTTTAGCCGTTTAGGAGGAGTTTAGTCATACACACACGCACAGAAGATTTATACAAAGAAAACTAGGCTGCTTCTTAAATCAAATATTGCTACTTTAATCTTTGCTTATTTTTGATGACATAGATGTCGGTGGTCTGAGTGGTGATGAAGTAGTAATATTTATGCACAAATTTTCATCTTTTTTTTTAAATTTTGTTAGTGATTGATTGTCTTATCATGAGAGAAGTAAGAGGGGCTCTAAAATAGATACGCAAAGTTTTGCTTACGTCATACTTGAACCACCTTTGAGTGACAGTAAAGGATATTTGTGTTAAAATTATCATTATCATAAATATTTATTTCAATGATTTCAAAATGTGTAGTAGATAAATTCTCCCGACTGTTCTCAAACATCAAAGTTGATGGTAGTATGGTTATAGTATATCCACACTCAAACACATGGGTGATCTCTGTATGTGTTGTCTGATCTCCGGAACGGATGAACCTATTTTGATGAAACTTTTCTGGTGTTACATTAAATTAAAACCCATGAAATTGTGGAAAAAAAACATTCAATTGTCAGTTTTAATGTTAAATATTTAAATTTGTGTGAAATATTTTTGTTTTCTCTTAGTAGCAAAAAGTAAAGTGGGCGGAGCCATGAGCATACAGGTAGTATCTAAATACATTATTGAAAAAAAACATTTAAAATATATTGATTTTTATAATTTACACAGTTAAACGATTTTTAACACATCTAATTATGGTTGATTTATTCACAATAGAGACCACATATAATTGAATTGAAAATTATGTAAAAAATGTTCCTGTGATTACGGATTTGTCATTATTGTTCATATAAACGCTATTATTATATACCACATATAATTGAATTGAAAATTATGTAAAAAATGTTCCTGTGATTACGGATTTGTCATTATTGTTCATATAAACGCTATTATTATATTATCAGTCTGTATTCATATAATATCATAATTCATATAGTTATTCGATTAATAGATGTTAAGTAATAAAGTACACAATTATAATGGTCTTGTGATTTGGGAGCACAAAATGGATCAAATTTGTATGATTAACCATAATAATTTTGTGCCAAATATTTTTTTTATAGATATAGATCACTATTAATAAAATGTACTATATTTACAGGATAATAAGGTGAGAAAACAAATTCTATAGTCTCACTATTACAACTTCATATTTGATAAAAGGAATTGTCAAAACAATTTTATTACCAAATCATCATTTATTCCCTGTGTACAAATTTGTAAAATTAATACAAGTTGTTTCTTCAAACACAAATACTTGTAACTTTAAGAGTTACAACAAACAAACAATACACGACACTATATATCAAGTAATTCTATACTTTTAACTTGAGTACGCACATACGAGAGGTACTCTTAGTAGATAGTATAAAATAAAATACGAAAAATTAAAGACAATATCTATGTATAATAATCTATAGCTTTTGTGACGTTATTATTTATTTTATTGTAAAATCCGTTAATTTTTATATGTTCCAATAAATAATGATCAAAATAATAATTATCATTTAAATCCGAAGGGGGGGGGGGGGGTGCGGGGGGTGTTTTTACTACAACAGAAAAAAATTGTGCTATTAAAACATTTTTGTCTGAACGCTTTTAATGTGCGTTTTTAAATATCCGTAGGTACTAAAAACAAGCATTTATGTCATTATTCGATTAATATATGTTCTGTGATAAAATATTGTTTGAAAAAATTATTGTAGTATAAATTGTTATAAAATTCATTAATTCATAAATTATGTCATAATTTTTTAAATAAAAAAATTTGACGTCATGTTTTTTTTTAATATACTTACCGTTATTAATTACCAATTAGTTAATATATGTAATGTATAATAACAATACACAACAGTTACAAATAACATAACTGTTGTTAACCATGTAATAATTATTGTCTCTTTTACAATTGAGATATATGAATTTTCGATTTTTTCTTCTCTTACAAGTTATGTATGTTTGTAAATTTAATGTTAAAATGGTTTATAGCGTTTACAGTATTAGATCGTTTTAGCATTCGATGCTTCGGTTTCTTAATGTGTAAATAAGATTTACGTGAATTGTTAGTTTACCGTGGTGAAAAATTATATTGTGGTCTGACATTAATTATGTTTTATTTTCTATTCCTAATAGTGTATATCTGCTAGAACCTTAAAGAGTACGTTACAATTATCCCGAAATCTCATAAAAGATTTTAAACACAGAAGACGATGAAGCGATGATGGCGCAGTGGGAAGTGCAGCCGGATCCTGAGTTAACCGACGAGGGTTCCATTTCCACCTATCCGACTGTAAAATTAGCCTGAGCTTTTGGTAAAGGAAAACATCGTGAGGAAACCATAGCACGGTGGTAGGGCATTTTCTAATAATGACCGCTTGGGTAGCGACCACCCTCAAGTTTGAAAACCTGTCGCCAAATACCAATAGGTGTGTTCTGGCATCATCACTTGAGAACTAGTACCTCTATGCCTAGTGTGTTTACCATACTGGACTACATATATACATACTGGACTTGTGGACTACATCATCAGGTGAGATTGTGGTCATAGCACTGAGCCTATTCCATGTAAAAAAAAAATTTTATCACACCACGTAACCCAATATAATGTGAAACGTGTTGACAAATAAAAAGATTTAAGACAAAAATGATTTAGCGACTTATCTAACGACTTTTAGGTAAGAAATCGACGCAGTTTGAGACGCATTTTTATAAATTTTAATTATAATATCACTAATAGCCACTTGTAACCCCCCGCCATAAGTGAATTCAGGACTCTGCTCCTGGTAGAATTAGTTTTAGCGACTCAAATTTATAGAATGGCAACACTGGCCTTAATATCACAATGAGTTACTATAGGCTCAAAAAGGCTTGAACCCAAGGCCGTTAAACAAGTAAATAAAAATTGTCACAATGACAACGTCATATTTGACATAAGTTCATAACTTCAAATTATAAAAAATCAAAACCTGTTTTTAGTTTTGGTATTTATTAAAACTTC
This sequence comes from Samia ricini, assembly GCA_014132275.2. Taxonomy (NCBI): domain Eukaryota; kingdom Metazoa; phylum Arthropoda; class Insecta; order Lepidoptera; family Saturniidae; genus Samia; species Samia ricini. Next base: position 14,597,720 of record AP028158.1, read on the forward strand.
TCCTATAATTATTTTAGTATATTATCTATTTTATAATAATAAAAATAATTGTGTTGCCACACATGAAGTTATTAAATATTTTTTTTATTCGTAACAAAAATTACGTCAGATTGTTGTGATCATCTTATTGAAGTGATTGCGTCATAATTTCGTTGTTTGATACAATAAATTAACCGTTTCGTGAGTTCTGTGGTCATTTCTAATTTTGATTGGTTTACGACCAGTGTTTTTATTCGTTTTTAGTGACTGTTGACACTTTACCGCAGAAAATAACTCGCTTTACAAGTTGACGAAATAGTATTAAAAAAGTAGTGTATAAAAATAGCATATAACTGAATAAAAGTCCGTTTCTACGTAGGTGTTAAAGGTTACTTTCACTGGTAAGTAATTAATACTTTATAAAACAACCACACAGTTCTTTGTAAATGTTTCATTCTTATATTTATGACATTTTATGTTCGCTTCTTCATATCTCAATAAATAAAATTACAATGCTTTTGAATTTAACTCCTATAGGGTAAACTAAATAAGATAATTAAATTGTTCAGGCATTATTATCCTGTATGTGTAACACAAAGGATATTTTTTGATAATATTTTGTTATTTATGTTCATATGATTGTTTATAATGTGAAATACTAAAAAACTCTGTTTCGGCAAAATGTGCATATCTAAGTATCTTCATATAAAAAAGGAGGGCCATAAGACAACCAAAAATATAAAAAGGTCAGGTAATGGTAGTGGTATTAGTAGTGTTGAAAGTATTGAAATGTTGCTTGCTTTATATAAAGGTTAAATAGATTATGGATAGCACAATGATGTCCTTACCCAGGCTGTAACATTTTTCTTGGCTGATCTTGGCTAGGTAATTTGTTTTGCATATAAATTGTAGACTCGATTGAAGCTATAAATTGTAGAAACCACTTAATATCAAGTGTGCAGTAGGGTAAACTTCTACTTAAAATCTATTTGCAATGAAATATTTTATTGCCCAACCATATTCTTACTTTGTAGATGAGATGCTGGTACACCTAATACAATTTGATTATGTTTACAGAAAACAGTTTCAAATTTATTGCACCATCTAACACAAATGTGTCATCTGTAATTAGTATTGAGCAATATCAGTAGATCACAGTATATATGCATGATATATTAATTCTCATATGTTGTAGACTTTGATAAAATATTATTAGAAAATTATTACAATAGTTTTCTAGTAATATTATACTATATAACAAACTACAGTATATTGCAATATATTAATAAGATGTGATCTTCTTTTGCAACTCAAAGTTTATAAACTGTATTTCTGAACATAATTTTTAAACAATGAGGGCCCAGTGGTATTTGTGGCCAGTGGCACTTATCGAAGCGCTTCTGGTCAACATTTAGTAAATTCATAAAAAAAAAGTAATTTAACATCAAGGGTGATTGATGTCAAAAACTAAAATCTATAAAAAAACTTAATACTTTAGGTATTTTTAACAGAACTCCAAAATAAAAATGGGCAGGTCACGATTTCAGCTAGTAAAATTTGCACTGGTGTGCTGACTCACCCACTGTATGTTGACACCATAAATAAATCTGCAATTACTAATGATCTTACATGTTTGTCCTTTTCAGCTATAAAATACAATAAAGAATACACCAATTCTTACTTGGTTTACATGCCAGAGATCTAAATCATTTTGATGATATTAGACAACAGTTTTTACGACATGCCTCCTGTTAAACGCGGGAGACGTGGAGTCAGCGATGCTGATGACGAAGACGATGACGACTATCGACGCCGAAGGGATCGAAATAATGAAGTAGAACTATATATAATATATTGTTGGGCATTATTAAGCTTGCAAAACTGATGCCCGATGGGGCCAACATGTTCTCGAATGGTTGTCACGTACCTGTAGACGCAACACAGGTAGGCCCCCACAAGGTTGACCGACATCCTGATGATTTAGGGGAGACCTATGTCTAGCAGTGGACATCTTTAGATTGAATGGATGGAAATATGTAATATTTTGATATTTTCATTATTTATATCTTCCTGTCAAGGAAATGAAGGAAACTAAAAACTTTCCCTTTTTTAGAAAAAAAGTGTGTAAAACTTTGGCTGAAATAATTAATTAGTTGTACAAAAACAACTTGTGTGAAAATAAAGATAAGCATTGTGGGGAAATAATTTGCTTGGCCATTGCTTGGAATTTATAATTATTTTATTCTATTATTATTTTACAGGCAGTGAAGAAAAGTAGGTTCAAATCGAAACAGCGTACACAAGAGACATTTACTAGAGTGAGTAAATTAAAAGCAGAAAACCAAATGCTAGAAGAGAAAGTGAAAACTCTCACAAAAGAACTGGAGTTCCTTAAAGAATTATTCTTAGCGCACGCGTCAAACTCGCAGAATCCTAAGTTCGAAGGTATCGACTTAAATAAATTGCTAGCTGATGTCCCAGAAGAGAAAGAAAGTAAAAAGAAGAAATAGGTAAACTATACTAATAAATAAAATTGAAGTGTCTGTTTGTAATGTCAAAATTATTTTCTTTTACTAAATAGATATGAATGTATATACTATACGATACCTATACCAAAAATACAATTTTTACATTTTTTGTATGTCCGACTGTCTGTTTGTAAGGGGTGGGTAATCTCCTGAATGGGTACTTTTAATTATCAATCTGCATTAATTATTAGGGTTCCAGGTAAAAAAATTAAAACTCATATAAATTTTGAAAAAAGATCGGATTCAATGCACAATTTTACTGGCAGGTATTTGAATTTGTGAAAAATGTCTTTTTTATACCTAACATTAAGTTAGTAGCAAAAAGAAATTTAGGGAAATAATTAGGGTTCCCTATAAAAAATATTAAATGCTGTGAAAGTTTATATAAAACATGGGTGCAGCCTAGGGTATACAGCTAGTTATGTTAAATAAGTTTAAATGTATTAGTTAAGTTTTAGTTCAATTATGTTATATGAATTGTGAATAAAGTCAAGGATGTATAAATGCAATTTGATGATGTATTTTAGAAAATAAAGGATATATTTTTGTATTTTGTAGCCTTCGAAATCTTAATGATAGGATAAATTAATACTGGATAAATATGTTGATGGACAAAATTTATTATGTTTATTAAAAAATTATACTGTTTAATTATTAACAAATCTCATATCATTAATTCAATATTTATTATAAGTAATGAAGTAAATTAACCAAAAGAATTTGTCTGACCTTGTTAGTTGATGTTGGCTTACAACGATACATTCTATATTATAATAATTAAGTATAACAACAACATGAAGAAACCATAGAATGATAGAACGTCATGTTCTAATGCCTGCCTGACTAACTACAACCTTTACGTAGGGAAATCTGTTGCCTATTGGTGTGTTTGGGAAGCATCACCTGGGAACCTCTATATTTCGCGTGTAAACACTTCAGTCCACATCTCCATCAAAAATCTATACATAAATTATAAAATAATGAAATTTGCTACCTTCACTGAAGTTGTTGGAAATTTTATTCAAAATTTTTCACTTGCAAACTTTCAATCTTAAGCATTTTTATTTTTTAGGCAGATAATAAAATAAAAGCGTAAGTTAAATTTATCAAAATCCGTGCAAAACCGCCATTTGGTGACAATATGACAAACTGATTTTTGTTGGCAATTTTGTACATATATGAATGTAGCTATCGGAAATGATTTTAATATAAATAAATAAAATAGATTTTATCATGTTGATAAATTAATTGAAAAGGTGCCTGATGTGGCAAAACTCATATTTGTTGTATAAAATGGTCAATTTCTAGATTTTAAGAGCATGTATAGAAAATTATTGATTTTTTTCTTAAGTGTTTTATATCATTGAGACTGCTTCACCGCATTTTAATAAGAATTGTCAAGATTTTACTAAAACAAGAGTTATTTACTGTGGTTTAATTACATTTATGGTACCATATAACTATAGTAAGATAAACTATAGTTAGTTATCACGCTATCTTATTTCTAGGTGATAAATCTTACACAGGTATTTAAATGATTTTTTTTATTTATACATTAGAAACTGGTAATAAGATGTAAATAAAGAATACTTTTTAAAAATCTTGTTTATTTATTGCTGTCCAATATACATACCTTTTTTTTTGACGGAGGGAAATGCATTTACGCACTACCCTTACCTATTGCATTAGTGAGACCGAAGTCCCCCAATGCAATAGGTAAGGGGGCACGGAGGGACGACTCCGTGCCAGTGTGGGACTCACCCGGACGTGAAGCGTCCGGAAATACCCACTAAAACCCCCGGAGCCGTCCGCTGCAATTGGGATGGCGGCGACACGGGGTGGCTTTCGCAAGCACCGCGTCGCCCCCTGCAACCAATATACATACCTACTTATCTACAATACCCTACAAACTTTGACATGAAAATAAACTTTGTAGTAATGTACGAGCTATTCATTCGTTGATAAATTTATAGTATGCACCAAAATGTAAAATTAAATTTATGTAAATTATCAATGACATATGTTCAATTATTTTTGTTTTTGTTACAATCACAACGATAGAGTAACAAAGTCGTTGCGATAGTTCATAATTATATGGTCACAATTCCTTGATTTATTATTAAACTCAAATTAATGCGCTGGAACCTTGTCACATTAAGTCCACCTGATAACATCCGCAACTAAAAAGTAATTATTATTGTAAATAAGATATTGTATGTGTAATGTGTAATATTATGAATAAATTTCTTGTTAAAATGTCTATAGGAGTAACTGTAGTGAATACACATTCAAGTCACGAGATTATGTTATTAAAGCAGTGGCGGATTAAGACTATAATTTGATATGGGTGAAGCACATATCGCGAGCCCCCGCCCCACCACGCTGCAGAAATATAAATGCAATGTGTACAACGGGGACGGAGCCTCGGGAACTCAGCTAGTAATATATTTCGGTCCTGGCGCGAGGCCGTAGGCGGTCGCCCACGCGTTACGCCGCCTCTCCCTTTGTATTAACATTTCTGACCGTTAAAAGTAACTTATCTTTATAATTTAATTTTTTTCCAAAGTATAATAATTTATCTATGGTTGTACTGGTAGTTAAAATTGTAAATAACACGTACCTACATATATTTACTGAAACATAATATAGGAAAACAAATAAACCTTACCTGTATATAAGTATGGGAATAATTATTTGGGTTAGGGATTTTAATATAAAAAAATATATGTGTTACGCCAATTTTATTTATTATATTTGCCAGAAATATAAATATAATTAGAAAAGATTCTTTTTAATCCAAATTTTTGTAATCTTTCCCTTTTCAAGGATATAACAAATAGCAAAATATACAAAAAAAGAAACATTTAATTAACACTAAAAATAAAGTCTGAATACTAAAAGTGACAACTGAGAAATTCTAAATGTTAATTTACCCTATTAATCGCCATATTTGTGCGTGAAAAAGTGACAATTGTGAATTGGAACAAAATCACTTTTCGACAATAAGGTCGAAATTGCTACTAACTAATCAGAATTTTTGAGTTGTATCACTTTTCTATTATTAGACTGCGAGCTTTTTTTTTAAACTGAATTATTCAAGTAAACAAGTACGCATTAGCGCGTTTGTTACAGCGTAGGGGTCACAATTCGAAGCCGGACGACGATCCTCCAAATAACCACACTTGTTCTCTGATACCTGCCGTGGTATTCTGATGCTGCTGCTGCGGCTCGCCACCCCTATAACAGAGTATTTATTACAGCCATTGTATTGAAAGATCAAACAGCAAGCGACTAACGATATTGGAAATAATAAAACTGATGTCATCTAAAGAATTCAGCATTCGAAAATCCGTTGGCTGCGTCTGAAATCGGTTCTACGATAAATGTGCCGAGGCCATTACTAGTTTAGAAGACGGAAGACGCAGCGTAGGTAGGCTGTCAACAAGGTGGACGGTTCGACGGCCTGGTGAAGGCCGCGGGAATTCGCTGTATGAGGGTAGCGCAAGATCGGTCTTTCAGGAGGATGTTTGAGGTAGACCTATGCATGCCCAGCTGTGGGTTTCTTTCAATTGACATGATGATAATGGAGGCGGTGATATTATTATCATAATACCCTAACAACGAGGTAAAAGTTATTCCATCTATGAGGCTTTTTTAAGAACAGACAGAAATTTTTAGGCATTTTTCACCAAGACATCAAAACAAAAGTAAAGCATAGCCCATATTGACCATAATACCTGAAAGGGCCCTTTGCTACGTTGATAGTATGATTTAGAATATAACGCATCACGAGAACTGAATAATTCTAAATGAAATCAGCGGCTACCGGAAATGGAAATAAATCTTCAACTTAAAGGGGCGAGACGACTTGCAAAATATATTATCATTTGTGACTTATTTTTTCATTTATGTAAAAACGTATGAGTCAGTAAAAACCTAAATAGACTTGAATGATTCCAGAAAATTCGAATCCAGGTAACTTAACCGCTTAATGTCACTCGATCTTTCTTACTTCGTTCCGTTTCCCGGAGTGAACCATGTGCTGGTTGAGCTTTCGTGCCCGACTTGGTTGCGATGTGGTTCAAAAACCTACCACAGCGAAACGTTCAGGAGCTTTAACCACAGGTAGATGCAACCTACCATGGTCATGGCGACTATCTAAATATTCTAACATTTAACATTAAATCTAAAAAACAACTACATCACTTTATCTAACTCGAACTCGTATATTAAAACCAGCCAGTATGATTGTCTCTGTCTTTGACTCCCTAATATCAAATATCGTTAACTCACCAGCGCTAAAATCGTTGATACTAGCTGTCTCATGCAAGCCTGTCAGTCTTCTTTCGTTGTCTTTCCCACCGCGCGGATCGTACACCATGATATGTTGCATGTGGGCACGGGATAACTTATCTATAGCCTTCTCTATTTCACTGCAAAATTTTATTTAAATATAAAAGAAGTAACAAATGGATATATAAATACTACCTATGTTTTCTTTTTGAAAGAAAAGGAGTTTTTATTTGGAAATAATAAATATCAATTTTAAAAGGTTTGCATTTTTCTATAGGAGATTCGCCTATGCACTTACTGGTACACACACACACACACACACACAAACATATCATAAAGACACATACACAAGCATAAATCATTCTGGTCACTTATAAAATAATTCATTAGCTTCATACTTACATGATACCGTTCGATTCTCTCATCTTTTTAGTTGAGAAATTAGTGTGAGCTCCCGAACCGTTCCAATCGTTGACAGGCTTCGGGTCAAATGTAACGATGACACCGAATTCCTCCGCCAACCTGTGTAGGATGAACCGGGCGGCCCAGAGGTCATCGCCTGCAGCGACTCCTACGGATGGACCGACCTGGAACTCCCATTGAGATGGCATCGCTTCTGCGTTTGTCCCTGCTATTGGAACTCCAGCATAAAGGCAGCACCTAAACAAAGAATCACAGTAATTTGTCATTATTTTTTTTGTAACTAGATAATGCTGTTGACCTGAAGGGAATTTACATTTTCACCGTGACTTTGGGGGCGAGTACTGAAGGCACGAAGCCGCAAAGAGTTACCTAGCGCAAGGGTTACCAAAGTGGTACGAACTCAGCTTGGCCGTTATCTGAGTGTATTTGTCATTTTAATTATGACGAATAAAGAGACCATAGAAAAGAAATTTTATTGCAAAATTTGATTTCACTTTCAACAATATATCCGGCTCAACTCACTGGTATAACAAAATTGCACGTCTCACTCTGTTTAAATATTCGCAAAATACTGCAATTATGCACCCATATCCTATCCTATACATAAACATATTCAATAAAATGTGATCAATACTTATAAGTTTAACAGCTATAAAAATGGCTAAAATATTAATGGCACATATTTTTCTATCGTGGCAATTTAGTGGATGAGTAATTCTAACATTCATGCAAGATATACGCGATATAAGCTAGGCCTAAAATTCAATGTTGGTATCAGCTTGATTATTAAATTTAGTGATAAATAAATGTTGTCGTGAACATCGTATGGGCGCTATAAGAAAAATAGACTTATAAAGGTGCATCTGTACACGCCCGGCTTTGATTGCGGCAGCCGCCGGCGGCAATGTGCTAACAGCTTTGGGTAAGAATTCTAGTGTTGTTCTATGTACATGTTTTCCGCACGTAAATATAAGAGCTACATTAAGACACTAAAACTGAAACAGCCATAACGATTTACGATATTGATAAATTCGATTGTGAATAAAGATATTCACATTTCTCACCATAAATAATACATAGTAATAATTAACATGAACGATAGTTACAACTATACTGCGTGCGCTTAGTGTCTGGTTCTACGGCTTAAAGCGATATAAACATGAAAATAAGCGACCTATTGTTATTTATTTGTGGGTATACTTTATATTAAGATATATATTCTCCAGATCACGAAAGCTGTGTGTGCAATGTTAATTAACTATCTTTATGCTTGATTTAAGACCATTAACCCCCTAAAAAGAGAGGCACCAAAATACATACGCGTAAAAATAGCACTTATTTTTATCGTTTTATGTTTTTTATTTTTGTTTTGTTATTTATGTTTAAAAAACGGGAGGTTTACTTGTAATGCGCCTCCACGAGGTCTCTAGCGAAGACTTTATTAGCTCCCACACCGCAGTAATAAGGGCCTTGCGGTGGTGGACAACCACCTGGAGGCCAACCAAAAGGACGTAGATCTGAGTCCAGCAGAATGTACTCTTGCTCTATTCCGAACCAAGGTATCTGATCTGTACACTTGTCATGCGCCTCTTGACATTTGATACGGTGGTTACTTTCTACAATTAAATTTGTAATATTTTAAATTACTATCTCAAATCAGATTTGAATAAACCTTAGAAAAACATTAACATTTAAATACATGATTATATTTTGTTTAGCTTATAGACATTATATGTTTGAGAAAAATGACCGTTTATTAGTAAAACAAACAAAAAAACAAAACAAACACTGGCGAATCAGGTTAATTTATTTAAAAACAAAACAGGAAAAACACAAGCACAATTGTGCGTTTATATTTTAAAGTATTAACTCTAATATCACTTTTAAGACATGGCTGTAAACCAGAATAGGGGCATTCGTAAATGACATGTAAAATAGGGTTAAAAAGTACGAAATTATGTGACTTGATTTATTGACGACTGACCTGTAGGTTGCATATTAGATTTATAAGTATCACAGATTACGAGAATGTGATTGCCACGTCGAAAGGGATCTTTATAGATCGCCTGCGGTTTTAGGAACACGTCAGAGTCCCTGTGAGTAGCTTGACCCGTGGAAAACTGCCATCGAAATTCCAAATCGGTAAGTCTAAAATGATATTGCTCTCTTTAGACAAATGAACATTGAATTAAACAAATGAAACACATAAACATTTCTCATAATATTTGAAACAAATCTATACTAATAAATAATATACCCGAAAATTAAATTTTTTGTCTGTCTGTCTGTTTGTTCCGAGTAATCTCCGAAACGGCTGGACCGATTTTGACGGAACTCTTTTTGGTAGATAGCTAAAGTTACTCCGCGTAACTTAAGGTAATTTAATTTACGAAAAATATTAGGGTTCCGTATATAATAAAGTTAAAATTTGCCGATTAAATGGACACTTTTACTGGCAAGTGCTTGAATTTATGAGAAATATTTTTTTTTATACTAAAACATTTTTAGGAAAATAATTGTGATTCCGTATAAAAAAAACACAGTGAAGAATATATAAAACGCTGGCGCAGCCGCGGGAACATACCTAGTTTTCAATAAAAGTAAGCTTGAGATATAATGTCTTAATAAAACCACGTATACTCGTAGATAACTTGTTTTATATTCTGTGTGTTTAAGTACATGTATGTACCTTACTACAGTACATTCTGTGAGCGTTCTTGTGTAAATATCGGGAGCATGATTGAGAGAATCACATAAAGTTCGAAGTGAACTAAGAAACCTTTCAAAGTTTAATTTGTTTATAAAACATTTAATTTCATTAAACTCTGAAAAAAGAAAAATTACAACACAAAACAAAATATACTGAACCTATGTAAGTCTAAACGGTCATTTACATGATTTGGTATAATTTTATTTACATAATACGAGGTAGTAAAGGTCGCTTAAACGTAAAATATAAATAAAATTAATATGATTTTTTATTTATCTTCCTAAATTATTTTATTTCCAATTTTCACCATATAAATACAACCATTAATTGTATTAAATAATTCGTATCAGTAGTCAGAATATAGTTTTTAAAGTAGGTACGCAAAAGTTTAAATTAAATTAAAGGTTATTTCATTAAATTACAAGTTAAATAAACAAGCATATTTATTCCTACAAATATTTCTAAAATATAACGTACGTTTTATAATTAAATACTAAACATTATTGCTTAATTGTTTACATTTGTATTGACATGTTGCCTTGATCCAATTTATAATATTAACTTAGTTAATACTGTCGTTGAAGTAAATATTCAAGGATTTTAAACTTTATTCTTACGTTTTATAGGAGACAAAAGGCGAGAAATAATTTAAAGATTATAGATTGCTTCTCCCCCTTTACACGGAACCCTAATTATTTTCCTGTTTTTTAAGATATTTCTCACAAATTCAAACACCTGCCAGTAAAACTGTACAGTTCAATTTTTGTTACGTGGAGACCTAACTATCTCCGATAATTAAAAGTAGCCTAAGTAACACCGCATGACTTTAGCTATCTGCTAGAAAAAGTCCAGTCAAAATCGGTCGAGCCGTTTCGGATATTAGCTGGAACAAACAGACAGACAGACAAAAACTATAAAGATTATGTTTTTCGTATACGAGTAGGTACCGTTTATACATTCATATGTATTTAGTAAAAAGTTATTGTTCTACATACAGACACTTCAATTTTATTTACTTGTATATATTAACGCGGCGGGATTCAATATCGAAAGTTGAGATCAAACCCAAAAATATTTCGGTTTTCTCACTGATCACTCAAAGAAAAAAAAATCATTATGTGAAACAGATTGAGATCGCATATTGTAATCGGCCGTAAAATAAACAAGTTCGGATATGCGAATGAAGTAGTAAAAATAAGTAATAAACCATTATGTTACCTTTAGGCACCTTTGGTATGAAATCTAAAGTGCGGTCTTTACATCTCAAATGCTCTCCTGTACCATCGACCCATATATAAGTAGCCAGAACCTTGTTCGGAGGTATCGGTAGATCATTGTATCTACCCAGGAGCGATTTTGATAAGAAGGCATTCGGCGAATTAGTCAGCACGGGCCCCGAGAGAATCTTGGGATTATCTGGTTAACAAGATAACTTATAAAGAAAATGTAGTAAAGAAGAAAGAAAGAAAGAAAAAAAGTATTTATTTGCACCACACAACACAGTCAACACAACACAATAAAGAAACATTATATAATATCCCTACATAATCTTTTAAAAGAAATATACACAAAATACAAAATATTGTGCGGAAACAAACAGGCTCAGCTACAGCATTATCGCAGCACTTAAACCATGGGCTTACAGCGCAGCGCTGGTATTCTGGCTGTACCTCCTAACCCGACGTCACGGACAAAACAAAAAATAATCTATATTTATAATATACATTCCAATTATATATACGTTATATACGTAACCATATGTCCACATACTTATATATATATATATACTAACATGTTCATTTTTACGTTGCTAAGTCGGGTAATATTACTTTAAACAGCTCCGGAACTACGATTTTTTCGAAACTTGATAGTGGCCCTCTCTTTAGCGTTAAGATAAATTACTTTAAAAAATACACACAAATATATAATTGGTAAGCGTTTTTCATGGATGAGAAAATAAGAACTCCTTTAATAATCTTATTATTTTATTATCTATTACCTAATAATTACTTCATTTGTGTGACATGAAATTACATATCCGGGGAAAAATAGAGTAGGTAGATATAAATTTAGTATATTTATGTAGGTACATCTAAATTTTCAACCAGCCTTCCGTACGCTAGGCACTTTGTGGAGCAAGTTATTATTTATTTTTAATCATATTGTAGTATGATTTTTGTGCCCCATGAACCTGGGGCTGGTGCCTCGTTTTGCCCACTCCCCTAGATACGGATCTGGCAGTAAATAAATTAATCAATCTATTTATTATCTACATATTAATCAAATATATTATTTAACAATTCATTTAAAATATTGTCAAGATAACGAGCTACAAATAAAAATGAATATTATCGCGAAAAAACCCTCTGAAAAACAGTTTGGTTCGTTTTGGTAAGCCACAAACAGTTTGAACAGTTTGAAGTCGCGTCGCTCGGTGAGTGTAGTGGTGGGTGTGACTGGTCCGACAAATATAGCCAATTGTTTTAAGCAGCATTTCAGACTTAACTCGCCAATCAGTAATTCGGTCCAGATGTCCGATGCGGAGAAGAGTGTGCTTGGCGATATAGCCGTCAGATTTAGCGTTAAAGATGTAAGGTCGTTAATAGCGGGAATGCGAAGAGGTAAGTCGCCCGGCCACGACAATCTTAGCATCGAGCATCTCAAATATGCAGGAGTACATCTGCCACGAGTTCTAGCTTTGTTTTTTAATCTTTGTCTGAGTCACAGTTACCTACCTGATGAACTCATGTTTACAACCGTAGTCCCCATTGTGAAAAATAAAACCGGGGATGCCTCCGACATATCCAATTACAGGCCGATATCTTTGGCGACTGTCGTAGCCAAGGTGCTGGACGGTTTGCTTGACGCACAATTAGCTAAACATGTAAAATTACATGACAGTCAGTTCGGATTCAGGCCGGGTCTGTCCACTGATTGTGCTGTGTTGTGCCTCAAGCAAAACTGTGCAATATTACACTGACAGAAAAAAACCTAAAATAGCCTGTTTCTTGGATTTGTCGAGGGCTTTTGATCTTGTTAATTATAATGTCTTGTGGCGAAAGCTACAACAAGAAACCACCTTGCCACATAATAACCAATTTAACAACGTAAAGTGGGCGGGGTCGTGCTCGCAAGCATATAGCTTGGAGTGCAGGGTAAGGCAAGGGAATTTGAGCTCACCCCGACTATTCAACTTGTACATAAATGAACTGATCATTGAGCTCGGCAACACCAATGTCGGATGCTATATTGATGGTGTATGTATGAAACAACATTAGCTATGTTGATGACATGGTATTGCTGGGCCCATCGATTGGTGCTATGAGAACACTAGTCTCAGTGTGTGAAAGATATACGGTGGCCCAGGGTCTTAGGTATAACACGAAGAAGAGTGAACTTATTGTTTTTAAGGCAAATGCCCAGAGGTACCAATGTGTGCCTGATGTAACACTCTGCGGATCACCTCTTAACAGAGTAACTAGTTTTAAGTACCTAGGTCACTGGGTCACCGATGAGCTGAAAGACGAATTGGACATAGACAGGGAACGTAGGTCGCTGGCTATACGGTGTAATATGCTGGCTCGCAGATTTGCGCGATGTACTGAATCAGTCAAAATTACTTTATTTAAGGCATATTGTCAGCCTTTTTAGACGTGCCATCTGTGGGCCAGGTATAGCGCCCGTGCATACAGCGATCTACGTGTTTAGTACAACAATGCATTCAGGATATTGTTGGGGCTGCCGTGGCGATGTAGTACCTCCAGTATGTTTACCGCGCGACGTATAGATGGGTTTGCCGCTATAATTCGTAAAAGATATGCCTCATTAATGACACGCCTACGCGCCTGTATTAACAATAACTTGAATGTATTCCCGGATAGATGGGAGTCCCCAATGCTGCGTCATTGGATTAAACTCCACACGACGTAACTTCACTCAATTAATCTAAACTATGTATATTATATATGGGCTTGCCTGTAATAAACTGTATAATAACAAGAGCTCGGTTAAGTATTACGTAAACAGAACTTTAGTCATTTTTTATTTCCTCCGCCTCCCTTGCCCTCATGGTAACATAAGTGTTGGCATACTTTTTTCTACAAAGTCTACTTAAGTAACTAAATTACTTAAAGTACTGACGTAATTAAGAAACCTCGACTTCATGTCATTATTTAAATTATAGACCAACCATGCTTACGTACTGTAACGACCCTTAGTTAAATGATGACAATACAAATAATTCCATTCGAAATAACTTTCGTTAAATATAGTGGGGTATTTATAAGTGGTAACGTTTTGATGTACTACATAAGCGATTTTTCAACCCCTAACATGAATATATTTTATTATTGATTTCGATTCTAATCATCGAATCCCGTCCCTTTACAAATAGCCTTAAAAAATAATAATCATTTACAAATTACATATTTGAATATAAATCACAACCCATTCTATTCTACTGCAAAGAAAGGCTTATCTATTATTTAAAAAAAATATTATATAAACAATGCACCGCTGTCTCTCTATCTATCAGTTGGTCCATAACTCAAGAATAAATGAACCAATTGACATGTAAGATATCTAATGATAGATTTATATTCTACGGTCAGATTTCAGTGTTGATACATATATTTTGTAACAATAGATAACATAATTGTGTAACAAGTCGTGGAGATAAATCAGAAAAGACAATGACCACAAGCTCTTTTACCCTTGTATAAACTTATCTAATATGCCATAAATAGAGAACAGATGTTATATTTCCGATCGAAGCTGTGTGTACAGTTAGTATTTATACTATAATTATAGACTAACATGATGCATCATAGAAGTACGTAATTACCTTGTACTTTATTCTGTGCTTCTGGCATCTTTGCGACACAATAACCTGTAATGAAATATATCCATTTTATTGTATCTTTATATCTAATTATCTATACTAATAAATACAATTGAAGTATCTGCTAGTAAAATCAAAATAACAACTTTTTACTAAATAGATATGAATGTATATACGGGATACCTATACCAAAAATAAAGGCTAGACCGATTTTGACGGGACTTTTTTTGGTAGATAGTGGAAGTTACTCCACTTTTAGTTACTTAAGTTACTTTTGATTTTCGTAAATAGTTAGGGTTCTACTCATGAAACTGAACAAAATATAATTCAACGGACAGCACT
The DNA here is from genome assembly GCA_014132275.2 of Samia ricini. Lineage (NCBI taxonomy): Eukaryota > Metazoa > Arthropoda > Insecta > Lepidoptera > Saturniidae > Samia > Samia ricini. The sequence goes on from AP028158.1 coordinate 14,612,835, forward strand.
ATCAAAACATTGTTTTCCAATTATTATTTTAAAACAAAATTAGATAGTGAAAAATATTAGAAACGCGGGAGTAGCCGCGGTACACAGCTTGTGATAAATATATTTACTAGAGATGTCACGAAGACTCGGCATCTATTCGGTATTCTGCCGAATATTTGAACTATTCGGCTGAATACCGAATAGTAAAACTCGAAAAAAAGTGCATAATGTTACTCACAAAGTTATTTATTTTACCAATAACTTAGCATGTGCATAGCATGTTTAATATGTGCTTAAAATCTAGCAGTGGTAAGTTATGATGTAAATTTTTTTTAAAAGTATTTATTACATTTCAAACAATTGCACTTTCCTCATAAATTATATCGGCTTTAAAAAATAGCTACTCACTGTATACACTGCTACCGGGAGATGATAAATAGATCTCAGAAAATTCATGAACAATCACGAATGAAAAAGAAGCGCCCACGGCGCGTCGTCATCACACGTCTTTTGTGATGCTGGTGTATTATAGTTGTCACCCGCGAAAAGTACTAAATGTTGCCAAATATTCGGCTGCCGAATATTAGGAGCTTCGGCCAAGAGCCTCGCCGAATATTCGTTATTCGGTCAAATCACTATTCATGTCATTTCTAATATTTACTTTTACTTAGTATAAAAAAAATTAGGAAAATAATTAGGGTTTTGTGTAAATAAAACTTAAACTCATGGAATTGTGAACAAAATACCATTCAATGGGGCAGAACCAACTAAACATTATTTTCCAAAGATTATTTATAAACTGTATGTTACAGTGAAGTATACAGTGAAGAATATATGAAACATGGGCTCACCGCTAGTTTACACTTTGACGAATGTACGAAAAGCGAGCGCAGCCGCAGGCACGCAGCTAGTACAGTACAAAAAAATTGTTTATTAACTCACCCAATTGATTGATCGGTATAAACCCACTACAGATGATTAAAAACAACTACGTCAAGCTATTACGTTATTAATGTATATAATTATTTATATAATAATCTAAAAATACAATTTCCGAGACGGTTCAATTAACATTGTTATTTTTCTTATTGTTGTTCTTATTTCTTAACATAGTTACAGATATCGCGTTGGTTATCGCTTGTTGTGAAAATTTCCTACAGTTTTTTTTTAGCGTAGCTCCCCCGCAATTATTGAAATTGTGTCATCATTTATTTATTTACATACGTAGATACTAGTTATTACCCGCACGGTATCCGATTCAATTTTAATGGATAATACAAATTAAATCAAAAATAATTTATTCAATTTAGGCTCTGAGAGGTGGTTGTGCAGTGGCGGATTTATGCTTGCTGCCGCCTTAGGGCCCGATTGATATACTAACCTTTTTGATTATTACAAAAGTGGTCATCAATATTAAATAAACAAATAATAAATGTTTAAATTAGTACTAAATTTCAAATGAAAATTATCATAAAAATCACTATAAAGATATTGAGATTATTACCACATTTTAGATTTCGGATAAGAATTTTGTTTTATATTTTTTTATTCAAATTATTTTAGTCCCATAGAAGTTGGAGAAGTGTCATTATTAATTTAAAATTTGGTTTTTGTAAATGAACAAGTTATGACTTTTGAATGATTACTTACTAAAAACATTTTTTTTATGTATATATGGGATAAATACATATTATTGATACATAGAAAAAATAAACTACAAATTTAAGAATGAATTAAAAATCTCTTTTTGAATTGTCTTTACATTTTTTCACCTTTAAAATGTTACCCCAAGCTTGGGACTCACGGCCCTAGGCCTAAATCCAGCACTGCGCTTACAAACGTCGAAAAACAAACAACGGTTCGCAAAACAACCCAGTCGTCGAGAAGATCAGGCAAGAAACTTGATCTGGTTTATCTTTTTTGAATATATACCATTTGATTTTGATTAATTAAACCGATAGACGTTGGACATAGGTTTCCCCAAAATAGGGGGGAATTCCACGCTTGGCAGGCGGGATGGCGATCGCAGACAGGTGTTTGTAGTTCTCAGAGGATGCTGTTGGCCAACTTTTAGTTTATCCCTTAGTCGCCTTTTACGACACCTACGGGAAGATATGGGGTGGTACTTTCTTACTCGGCACCACACTGTCGATATATATTCCATACATGTATATTTTTATATAAAACTATATAGTTCGTAGTTAACACATCAGTGTGGTTTATAAAGTGATCCACTGTATAACAAAATTCTGAGATCAATTCTATGTGACACCTATTAGGTATACAGTAATAAATCTAACAATGTAAGAACCGACTAATCCATTTCTATGGAAAACTTCATTAAGCTCTAATTACTAAACAGATATAATGTCATTATTAGATACAACTATTATTGGTTCATAATGTATTGTTATTAATAGGAAATCTATTGATTATAATTAAATCAGTAAAGGACCAGATCTAAAAAGTTTAAAAAAAGGCCAGGTCGAAACTACCCATAATCGTCAAGTGCCAAGTCTCTGCCTACACTCATAGGAAAGAAGCACAATTTTATATGTATTAGTTGTGCGCAAGCGGCTGCGCCCGCGTTTTTTTTTTTTTCTAAAATGTTTTTATTACTGAGATAAAGTATAAATATTTCTAATACTTTCAAGCACTTGCCTGTAAAACTGTGCATTTCATCGGATTTTATTCATTTTTTTATGAGTATTATTTTTTTTACGCGGAACCCTGTTTATTTTCGAAAATTAACAGTACCCTAAGTTACCCGGAGTAACTTCAGATATCTACCAAGAAAGTCCCGTCAAAATCCGTCCAGCCGTTGCGGAGATTACCCGGAACAAACAGACAGACAAAATTTAAAAAAAAAAATTTTGCCATAGTATATACATTCATATCTGTTTAGTAAAAAAAATAATTTTGACATTACATACAGACACTCCAATTTTATTTATTAGTATAGATATATATTTATTTTTTATTTATGTTATATGTATGTATGATTAAATAATGTACTTAAATAAAATTTAATAAAACTATTAAAAACCACAAATATATCTTTAATAATTAACTACTGTTTGCCATACATTTTCATGATCTTGTAAAACAAAAAGTTTATTTCCAGTTTAGTAAATATTGATTACATAACTTACGTACTTATAAATCTGATATGAGAAACTACAGAATTACAGAACTACATTTTCAAATCCAATTAACAATTCTAATAACTAGTAAATCCATCATAAAATAGAAATAATGATTCATTAAATAACCAGTTAATTTGATTCTACATTATTTTACAAATAATACATATTGTGTTTAAAACATGTTATTTTTACTTAGATATCATTTATAATTATAATTTTAGAAACATAATTTTCGAGAAATATTTTAAAAATGACTAAAGGTATTGTCGAGGACCATTTGAGAGCAATCACCTTAATCATAATGAGGCCTGTTAAGAAGGACACAGTAAACGTCGGTTAAGAAAACGTAGGCACGTATTTTTATCGTAATAAAAACCGGTAAAGAACTCGTTTGCACTTATTAATATTTATTGTATATATATACGTATTTGTCAATACAAGGTAAAGTCCTTTGTGTAGTTTTTATCTCTTCTTGATATCGTTTAGCAAAACATCAATATAACAAGTCAATAATAAATAGGAAAACGAGACGCAAACCACTCCAAACGTAATTAATTTCATTAACTGTTAGAACAAATTAGATAGTGATGTTCCCTCTGCTCAGTATTAATCGATGTTAAACAGAAACGATTCGATTTTGAGTGTATTGATGGCGGTTTAAAATGTATATATCGATATAAACATTATACTTTTTTCAATCAGTCTGGCATCCGTCCGCCTGTTTTAATTCAATGCAGGATATAAGCTGCTTCAAAACTGTCTAAAATAATTCAAGTGTCCCCAAATCACGGCCACAAACTTATACATATTTTTACATCTGTAGGCGATCTGAGAAATAATTATGTACGTAATAATCAAATGTGTATTAATAATCAAAATATACGATAGGCTGCGGAAATTTAAATTTTAACATTTATATCTGAGCGCCAGTACTTTAACGCCATCTTGTACTTGACATACTGTAGCATGTTGGCGGCTGACGTCATAGCATTGGTAACGCGAATCTACAAGTTCTTCCCCTACCGAGTATCGCTCAACGCCTCTAAAGAAGTTTTCTCTTTTTATCGAAAGATCGAGTCTGCTAGCGGTAAGAATACTTGAAAATGCCCAGTATAGAGCGTATAGAGATACGAAACATTTTAGCATTCCATGGATTCTCCGTGCCGATAGGGGAACCTAGTGCAGTGCCCGGGACTTGCGACTCAGGTGTAGGTTTGAGGGGCCCCTTTACAATTCGCATCAACGGTCACATTCACTACCCGTGTCCCCCTCTCTGCCTAGCTAGGTTTAGTAAGATCTTACTAGTGCTTCTTTGGATATTCTTTGTATTAAAGAACTTATAATTGCTCTTGGCAGGCCGAGATCTTTTAGTAGGTTATAAAGAGATTTTCCTGGTAAGCCTCTCGCTAACACTTCTACTGCATATAAATTAACCATAAAACCATTTGTAGTCAATTCATTTGTTAGGTCGTAGTATTTGTTTATTTTCACCATGTGGTCCTTAGGGATGTTTGTTTTTCTACGGTACTGTAAGCTCTATCTATACGTTTAAGTTTTCTAGAAAGAAACAGTAGGTCTGGTCTAGATGATGAGGCAGCCAATTCCAATGTTTTTCACACGTATCCATAATAAGGAATTAGTAATCATTAGAATTAATTTATAATATTTGTAAAACATTTGAAATGATATTACGCTATATACTCGTGTTAACATTAATATAGAATTACTATCGATTTTTTTTTCATAAACATTTGCATTCGTACATCCCTATAACGAATGCAATCATCATTTATCAACTGTGTTTACCATAGCTAACCTATATAATGTTTTCGTGGGGAATTGCGTCACCTTCGGTTAGTATTGCGAGTGACCGAAAATAAACCCACAAACCGAGAGCAAATGTGTGTGTCAAGGGCCACGGTTCTATTGCACGTTATAATTGTATTGTATACTAGTTGTGTGCCCGCGGCTGGGCCCCGCGTTTCATATATTCTTCACTGCATTTTAATTTTTTTTACACGGAACCCTAATTATTTTTCTACATTTTATTGGTACTCAGATAAAATAAAAATATTTCTCACAAATTCAAGCACTTGCACGTAAAACTGACCATTGAATCGTTTACATTTTTTTAAATGCAGAACTCTAAAAATTTTTCTGAAATTTTTTGCTACTAAAAAAAGCATAGGTATTTCTCACTAACTCAAACACCTGCCAGTAAAACTGCGTTGAATCGGATTTTATTCGAAATTTCATGAGTTTTGATTTTTATATGCGGAACCCTCAAAATTTTCGAAAAATATAAGCCTTAATTAGGCGGAGTAACTTCAGCTATCTACCAAAAAAAAGTGCCGTCAAAATCGATCCAACCGTTCCGTAGACACCTCAAATTTATTTATTTTCCTTCGAATGTTCAAAGCATACAGGAAAGATAATTTAATATAAAGAAGATTCACGTATAAGTAATTAGGTCGTCTAATTATTTAGATTAAATTTGCAAAAAATCATCTTTTACAAAAGCCATACTCAGTAACATGCGTATTTCTTGTTGAAACATCAAATTTAATATCTATATCTACATTAAAATTGGTAAATAATCGAATGAGATTTTAACTCTCCTTTATTTTAGTATACAGATTTCACATAAATAAAATGTCAAAAGAATAGGTACGTAAAAGTCGGTTATAAAAACATAGTTACTTCGCCATGCAAACGGATTTATTTAAAACTAGCTATATGCCCGCGGCTGCGCCCGCGTTTTACATGTTCTTTACTGCAATTTAAATTTTTACCAGGAACACTAATATATTTTTTTTTGTAAAAAGATAAAGTAAAAATATTTCTAATAACTTCAAGCACTTGCCCGTAAAACTGTACATTGAATCGGATTTAATTTAATTTTTTATAACACTTTTTAAACTTTCGCGTTTTGTACTCATACTTATTAATATTTCGGGTCTAAAACGCATACTTATTTTGTTATTTTCTCGACGTTTCGTCCTGGTTACACAGGCCGCGGTCACGAGACGACCGGAGTGTTGCGGTGTCTTTTTTTTCGAACTTAGCTAACGCTGCTGAACGAAAGGGCCTTTAAAGCTTTACCGTGACTTTGGGGGGCGAGTGATGAAGGCACTCAGCCGCAAAAGGTGACTAGCACAAGGGTTACCAAAATGGTACGAACCTCGGCTTGACAGTCACCTGAGTATTCAAACTCTCTCGCGAATTAAATCCTATCTAAACCCTACATTTTTTATTTAGCATAAAAAAGGTTCCTTACAGGACGTATGTACCAGCATGTTATGTGCAGGAGTGTGTGTGCAGTGTTGCGCGTGTAATGCTCAATGCATGGGCAGTGTCACCGTCAGCGGGGCAATTAAGAGAAACTACCCTTGTCTGTTTGTGATCATTAATCCCGAAAACACGTCGATTAAAACGTAGAGAAAATAACAAATTGAGTTCGCGTTTTAGACCCAAAATATTAATTAAAAAAAACTTATTTATTTTTGATTTTTTTACGCGTAAAGTTATTTGTTTTCGAAAATTAAAAGTACTCTAAGTTACGCGTAGTAACTTCAGTTATCTACCAAAAAAAGTCCCGTCAAAATCCGTCCAGCCGTTCCGTAAAATACCCGGAACAAACAGACATGCAAAAATTTTAAAAATTGTATTTTTGGTTATCGTATGAATGTATCACATCTATTTAGTAAAAAAATGTAATTTTAACATTACAAACAGACACTCCAAATTTATTTATTAGTATAGATAACGTGAACTACACCTTTTGGTGCTTGTCGATGTTCGACTTGTTAGTAAAGTGGCTTACTTAGAATAGCGGGTGCGCTAAAATGCCCCACCACGACATCAGATTTTAAACTTGAAGCTGGTTGCTAGCCAAGCGGACATTAGGAAAGACTCTGCCACCGTGGAACAGGTATTTAGTATATCAATTCAATAACATACAATTTATTTCAGCAACAAATTAGTAACTTAAATAACCATCAGACCAAAAAATGATAGAAATCATTAAAGTTGTAAAATTTTCATGGGTTGAATTTCCGTTTTACGTTTTTCTAATTGCCCGATAGCTACAGTTAATAAGTTATTTCGTATATTTGAATTAAAAAAAAAGATCAAAAGCTAAAGATAAAAGTCGATCATACTTCTAGTGTATGGTAAACACGCGACCACGTCAAAGCATTCAGGCCAGACGTTTATATTCTCTTAATGCGTCATTTCCAAGTATTGATAACAAAATTGCAAGGTATGCGTTTATGATGAAATAAAAAACATAAATATTTTTTATTGTACATTTCGAATGTAGTAACTTACCACAAGGGAATTGGCAAATGCAATTTTGAAACTCGCTGTTAGGTATTTGGAGATAAATTGAAGTTAGTGGTAGACTACCAACAAGTACAAAATATTATGATGTACTTACTTTAATCGAAAATAGTTTTAAACTTTATCATTTAAATATAATATCATAATTAATTCATCATTTATTCTTTTTAAGAAATAATCGTTCTTCAATATAGCAGACGTGCGGAACCAATGACCTATCAGCATATCAGAAATTTGGATGTTATTTTCAATGTAAATTTAAGATTGCATTTTTTTTTTTCAAAACTTTATAGTTTATTATTTTGCTAAACTCATTCATCATCATCATCTCTCTACCCTTTTATTTGAGGTAGGTGCAATATGTCTTCCTCTTCCATTCATCTCTATTTGTAATCATTTCCGCATTCACTCCCTTTCTAAGCATATCATTTTACACACAATCCGTCCATCTTTCATTTGGTCTTCCCCTTCCCATAAAAACGTCCACATTTATATCCAAGTACCTCTCTCACAATATTCCTTCTTGCGCATAACATGCCCATACTAGGATAGACGAATGCTCCTTAACTTAATGTCACAAGCGCCATTTTGCTAATTTCTAATCAAGTCTATTCTTGTTACTTCATACATTCATCTCAAAATTCACATCTCGACTGCATTCTCCTTTAATCTGTCACCTAAACCTAACTAAATTCATTGATTTTCTAAAATATTATTCTGATAAACAGCAACAGATAAACAGATCTTTTGAAAATTAAAGTCATAATTGATTGGCATCGTAACATAATTTTAAATGTTTTGAAATAATTCCATGGCCACCTTATTATTTGTTTATAAATAGGAAATAAATAATACACGTAGGTATGATCTATAAAAAGTTAAATATGCTTTGTTTCATCATTGTTATAGTTAATAGATCAAGGTTAAATTAGTTATCTACAACAAGGCCCTTTGTTATCATAATTAGTAATAGACAAAAAAAAAACAAACAAATATTAGTGGCTACAAATAAATAATTTTCAGTGAATATGTAGGCTAAAACGATAATTTTTAATAACTCTAGTAACTGTAAAAATATAAAATTGGGCAAAAAAAAATATAATAAATAATAATTTATATTATATTTGGATTTAAGAGAGACAAATAACAATAATTATATTTTACGTAATGACAATAACATACGAGTATATATGAAAATATTAATATCCATTTAAAAATCAATAGTTATCTGTGATTTGTTAATTCAAATATACGTCCAATGTAATTTCATATTTGTAAATGTACAAACCAATTGTATTGTATTTTCATTAGTGTCAATAAAAACTTGTGGTTATATTTCTATTTTTTAAATATGGTATTTTTTAAATACAAATGCCTAATTTTCAAAATAATTTAATAAGTACGAAAATAAATATGATTTAAATCATTTGAACTTACCTCGTAAGATTGTTTACTGTTTGTTGTTTCTTTTTTCAACTGTGCGCCACGACGTCTGGTGCTAAACTGGTTGCAATACGTACATGTAGGTAAGTCTGACTTTAGATATATTGGCTGTTATTCTTGTTAATAAGATTCGAATACTTCTCACGACGCGACGCTGTGTCGATATGAACGGGCCTATGTACTTTATACGCAATAACTGTAACATTGTATACGATTACTGCAAGTTTTATCAAGAGGAAATGCGAGCGACGTTTATTACATACAAGCGAATTCCCCTGTTTCCTCGCTGGATAATAACATTATAGTAAATATTTTTATGATGATTTCGATTCATGATTCACGGCCATGATTTTTTTCCCATAAATTAACTACTATAGAAATTAGGGGTCACTTCAAATGAGAGAAAAAATGCTTGGTTTCAACGTCATTTTCAAATGTCCGTTGAACAAATATGACGAATATAAACAAAAAAAACTTAGAGGTTGACCAGTTAGAGTTAGAGTTAGAGGTTGACCAGTCTTTCTTGTTTTATAATTGGAAGAAAAAAAAGTGTTTTTAATTATATGTCGACTACCAATAAAAATGAGATAATAGGAAAACAACGGAAAGCTGGCGTGAACGCCAGTTTAGTGCTGAAGTGGTTAAATTGTTTTGGAGAATGAAACCGGAATATGAAACGATTTCGTCTATTTTGCATAGATAAATTGAGCCTTCGTTGTAGTTGTCCCTTTCGCGATTTATAACTCTTTTATAGGGACTTTTTAGATTTTTGAATTACCTGAACCATTAAAAATTGTAACATAATTGTCGAGAGTTTTAGCGGGATCTCAGTCTGTCATGTAGCAATTATTTTCTTTAAATATTAAACTAGTGTATTTAAATGTAATTTTGGTTGTGTTTTGTGTGATATAGTTTGTTTATTGTGTACAAGTTAAGTTTATTATAGAAAATAACGCGTTACATTTATTCTGAGGTGCCGACAAAGCTCCATGGAAAGTTCGAGCAGGATGGGCCACCGTTTTGCTGGAGCTTGGTCATGCTGATATAAGATTGAAAATACTTCTTACCCACATGACCCAGATGACAGCTATTATCCAAAAAGAATATAATTGTCATCAGCGCGTTACTAAAGCCACTTATAAGACTTATGTGCTAAAGAAAGTAGTAATAAACGCTTTAATATGTCTTTACCCACTGGTATGTATATGCAAAATGTATTGTATAGATAGATAGATAAAAAATTTATTGGGCATAAAATTTGTACATAGGCGAGCTTAATGCCATTTGGGATCTTCTTTAAGCTAACCTGCGGTAGTGATGTCGATACAAAAAGCTGGTAGTGCGTTTTAATGTAATCATATCTATTTTGTAGGTACTAAAAAGTCAAAACTGAATAATATTATCATATAAATGAACAGAAGCAATATACATAAATAGCTATGTTATAGATAAAATATAGATAACGATTCACGAGTTTTGGGCGATACTTATACAGTTTCTTGTTCCTGTTTATTAAAGTAAAATTGATGGAGTTTGGATTTCAAATTGGTGATTGTCTTAGCATGTTGTAGGTCAAGCGGTAAATAGTACCACAATCGTGTAGTTGCTATAGTATATGAGTTAGAATATAATATGATACTGTGTTTAGGGATACAAAGTGTTTTGCTATAGGTAGGACGAAGGGTGCAGCCACTGGTACTCAGTTACCTAAAACGTTCCTGTAGATACAGTGGAGATCGTGGGTCAAATAATATACCATAAATATAATTCAATACATGAGCCTTTCTACGAAATCTTATACGTATAATCATAATTTGGAACGGAATTGAAAGGCATGTAAAATTATTTACAAAAAAATACTAAATTTAACGCCGCTTCGATTATCATTGGAGCTGATTTCATTTATTTTTAAACTGTTTTGATCTGAGTAATTGGTCTCTAGCATATATTTATTCGATTACCTGATAACAGGTTACAAGTGTCTACGTAACCGTGACTATATGTTAATACGTAAAGCAAAAACTTGAATCTTTTTCTAAAATTTGGCATAGTTAAAGGTTTATTATATGGGGATGTGTGTAAAGATAAAATCATAGATTTTAAATTACTAGGTATGTAGTAAATAAATAAAAAAATGAAATGATGTTCGTCGATATGCGTATCACTTGAGAACTGTTGGGCCGATTTGAATACTCAAACAATTGGAAGAATTGCCATGAAAATTTGAGAAAAACTGAAATCGCTTCTTCTATGCAATTTACTTTATTTTTGTTTGTTCTTTGTGACACTCAAGAAGTTATAGACACTGAGAAATTTATTGAAACCTATACAGGAATCTTATCAGGTCGGCGGCTAGTATGTATACACTACGTAGGTAAATATAGATGTATGCATCATGTTTATACTTCAGTGTTTTAGTTTGTCAGGCCACCTTTAAAAAAATGCAAATAATACAAGTTTCACCGGTTTGAGAGGATTGTTATTAGTAGTAGGTTTGTTCAGTTTCTTTATCGTTAGAAATCTTATATACTTACGATAGTTTTGGTTTGACATTTAAGAGAGTAGGTAACACTTTCGATGTAAACTTCATTAATAATCAATGCTTATAGTAATGTAAAGTTTTTAGTGACTTTTAACCCATCTTCTGATATTTGGTGAAGGTTTAGACCCTTACCCAAAATCACGTGTAGTTTTATTTTTTGATACAAATTGGGTTTTATAAAAAAAATGTTATCATTATTATTATTATTCGAGAAAGGGACTATGTAGGCTATGACAGTTCTGTATCGTATCTGTAAAACAGATCTATTGTGGTCGCCCCTATATTGCTAAAAAGCTCATTGGCAGAACTACAACCTGGATATACTGTAGGATCTTTTTAACAGAGAGTATGTACCTCCTCCGGGAGCAACACATGCTTACCCAGAATTCGGTTACGTATGGATATTAATGGATCACATTCACACAACATGTGCTATGGTGTTTCATCTGCATATTTGCAGAACCTGCACTGTGTTCTGGATACCGATGTTGTGCATTTGCTTGCACATAAAACAGTGCTCAGTTAGTGCACTCACTAATACTCGCAGCTGATTCCTACTGAGCATCGGAGCTTCTTCAGCTTTGCGCTGTATGAATACCCTGACAAACTCTTTGGAATTAACTTGTCTAGGTAATTTATTCCAGAATTCTATAGCCTTATCGGTGTATAGGCCCCTTAATATCAATCGAGCTAGGCTTTTTTGAATACCATAAAACGGTTCAGGCCTAATTTGTGTTTCATTGCCGGAAACTTCTGCATAGGACCCATCTTAAATCAGTCTGTTGTTCTAATCCAGACTTTTTAGCATTGCCACACAATTGGCAACTAGCTTCGATTCAATTATGGCCGAATTCGAAGCCAAAAGCGGCTTGATTATGAGAGGCGTTAAACGAGTTAATATAAAAACCAATTGAGTTAAGTGAGAGGCCTAATAAACCCATTACAGTCTTAGTATAGCTTACCTGAACGCGTTTGTCTGGAATTTTACAGCGAGTAAAAACATATTATTTAAATCGTCAAGTCATAAAAGGATAATAAAATATAAGAGAATGAATGAACATAGGTTTTTTAATAAAAAAAAATATCATACAATTATATTTACAGGAATAAAAAAATATATATACATTCGTATATTAGAAAAAAGACACAAAACATTCAGTCAATTATCGATAACTATCATATTATTTATTAAAAACGTATCTATTGTTTCGAATTGAATACTCAACGTATATAAGCTTAGCGTTCACTAGAAGCGCCGAATCAAACCGAACCGAATCACATATTTAAAATAAAAAATCCTTGTTTATTATACTGACTTGGTGTACAACGAATTATCCATACAGTTACATATATATAGTTGAAGAATTAATACAATTCGGCTTAGACGGTCTCGTCGCTCCTATTGAACCCCAACTTTTATAAATCACAGACCTATTAAAAATAATTTTATTGGGATATAATATAAAATAATTCGTTAATAATTAACGATACTACCAACTTTTTTTAGTAATCTTTAAAAAGGTAAAATGAAGAAAAACAAGAGTATTGAGCGAGGCCTTCGATTTCTGACATTTAAATTTGAATTCGAGTGAACAAATTCAACAAAATAAATTGCAATAAACGTTACGTGTATGATTGGTATTGAAAGTTAATATAAAGAAATCTCCCGATTATTGGGTTATAATACCGGCTTATTACCCTACTGCTGGGTGAAGATTTCGTTTATCGAGAAACATTACTTTAATTATGCTATCAGAGATACTGTAGATATGTCATTGACTACTTTTCAAACCAAACATTGATAATTCTGACTTTTTCATAGTATATGGGAATATTTCCCAAGTATTTCCCATATATTATACCAAAGTTAGTAAAAAGTAAAGTCATTTATCGATATTACAATGGCCTTAACCGATCATATCGATATCGAATATTAAGCTAGCTTGTAAAAATTATACTGATATAAAGAAATAAGCTGGCGTATAAAATTATATCGATAATGGGAATTAAGCTGGCTTGTAAATTATATCGATATCGAGAATTAACCTGGCATGTGAAATTATATCGATAACGTGAATTAAGCTGGCTTGTAAAATTATATCGATATCGAGAATTAAGCTGGCTTGTAAAATTATATCGATAACGAAAATTAACCTGGCATGCAAAAATCTACTCCTTCTGTTCCAAACTTTATCCATTTCACTTCCAGACATTAATTACTCCATCCGCAGCGGAACTGACTAGATAGGGCTTCGGTCCATCGACGATTGTCAAGTCAGTGATGGGCGCCGTGTGGTAGAAAGTACGTGACTCTACCGAACGGTACACGTTGTCCTCTATTATAGAGGGGGGAGTACTGGGGTCTAGCTTGCAGCACTCTTGGATTACTGTCGTACCGTCGATTATACGGCTCCTGGATTTACGATTGACAATTATGTTTCATAGACTTGTGTCTTGAAGAATATCGTTGAATTTTCCATTATAACGGCTCTATTATTAGCGTGGTATTATTCAATTCTATTTTATGAGGTGCCCTAACATCCTAGTTTTCTGCATCGTACTGGGTCTTGTTGCGTTCGGGGATCAGTCAGTGTAGATTAATCAGTTAGCGGATTTATGGAATAATTGAGGCCAACTGGATCACGATTACGGTACACGAAGTTTCAGCCGTGAAAAATGCAGCCCGGCATAATGATACCGATAGATACACATATATCTTTATTTCACTTTTTACCGAGCTCGCATAAAAAAACAATCGAGAGCTTAAGGTGGTGGAAAACATCATGAAGAAGCCATAGCATGGTGGTAGCACCTGGCCACCACCCACAAGTCTGAAAATCTGTCGATAAGCGACTTATAGGTACCATTCTGGCCTATTCATCCATTCAACCATATGTAGTCCACTGCTGGACATATGTCTCCTCCAATAAAGGAGAGATTGCCATTGTGGTCAAAACAATGAGTTTATACATTGAAAGGAAAAACTTGCCGATAAGTGTTTTTCAGGCTAGTGTCTAATACTAATTTATTAAACAATACTGTAAACAGATATTTCATTACAATATGGTTCAAGATGTTTTTGTTGACGATGACGAATAAATTGTTTAACGTTTGTTATTTGGAGGATTAAATCTCAAAGAGAATGGTATTAACACGATGCTTTTCTCTATCGAAAGCAGAAGTTTTCGTTAAGTAGAAACTTATCCGTCATAGGTTGTAATCAATTGTTGAATGCTTACAATATTTTATGATTCCAGATACAATTGTAAAAATCATCTTCACTTTAAACTGATTTCGGATTACAATTTTTACAAATAATTGCTTTAAATCCATTTGACTAGAGATAACTTAATATACAAACATATAAGTTATTACAAAATTAAATATATTTTCCTGATATCTACAACTCCTCGGATTAAACAATTGTATAAGCCACTTGATATAGATTTTAGTGGCACTTACAATTTTTGTTATGGTTATAAATACAATTGTACAACATGAAACAGGAATAACGCAAATGCTCAAACAACACATTTAGAACAATTAGTTATTTTTTATTAATTATTTTTATTAATTTAATATTTTTTAAATATTTTAAGGGAAATTTAACTAGGCAGCCATGAGGACTACAGATAGAAGAGAAAACTTTGAAAAAGCTGTTTTAAAAAAAAAGTGTAATTAATAATACACGGATTACGGTCCTGAGTCTGATTGATTACTCGCGTTGATTTTTTTCTATAAATTAATTATTGTAAAAACTAGTTGCCTTTGAAAATGCAAAAAAATCTCTATTTATACCGTCATTTTCGTCAAACAAATTTGATTGATAAAATTTTAAAAAAAAGCAAAAATTATTCTAAAACTGAAAGAATATTAAAAATAGGTTCAGTTTTGGAGGAGAAAACTACTAGGTACTACGAAGTGATGTTTTCGTCTATTTTCCATAGTTAAAATCAGCCCGAGCTGCAGGTTGTCCCTTTCGTGTTTTATAATACTTTTCTTGTGGCGCAACGCGATAGCAATAGATTTCTGAAATACCTACTTTTCCGACCGCATGTCCTCTTAACAAACTGGATACTTTAACAGTGTGCATTTATTATATTACATGTTTATAGATAATCTTATCAATAATTAATTAAGTACTGACCTATACTTGACAGCATCTGGGGAATGACGTAGGTGGTCAGCGGGCGCGTGCACCAGTATGTGCGAGTCAGCTGGATGTTCCAAGTCCCAGTAGCGCAAACGTAGATCGGAACCACCCGTGATGAGGAAACGGGATCCTTCCCGAGTACCGCAGTACGCAGCGCTCAAGTAATGAGACGCCTGGTAAAATATATTATTAGAAATTTCCCCGTGGCACATTTTTTATTAAACTTATTCTTTACTTTTAATTTGTAACAAAAACAAATATACATATTATCGCAAAGAAAGAAATTACACGGAAATGAATTAACGAGTTTTCAATAGAAAATATGATATGATATATATATGTGTGCAATTCACACGTGGTATTTGAAATCTTTAAAAAAGTGTTACCCACCCTGGGTTCTAACCTCCGACCTTTCACTCGTACCATTTATGAGACACGCTCTCAAAAATTTGATGAACAAATCAGACCTCCGTCAGAAACATACTGTCGCTTTTTCGTTTCATCAACTTTCAAATCACAACGATGCTATACAAAATTTCACTTCAAAAAGTGAAAACTAGAAACTTTCGAAAAACTGTTTTAATGCTTAAATTTCATTATTTGTTAATTAACATTATTAACATAACCTAACATTTTACATATAACATTTCTCTCTGGTTTTCACATCTATTGTCGCTCCGGGCAATAATTATGTAACAATTTTCATAAGTAGTTTATTCATAATCAAAACATACGATAGAACTTATACTTGACATACTGTAGCATATTGACGGCTGACGTCATAGCATTGGTAACGCGAACCTATAAGTTTATCCCCTACCGAAAATCGTTCAACGCCGCTAAAGAAGTTTCCACTTCAATAAATAAAAGTTACAATTGGTACGTCGTATATGTTTAAATAAAAAAAATTAAAAGTTTTTTTTATCGGATAACTTCAAGTAATTAGATAGCGAAATAATCATTTAATAATTTCCAATACCACAAATATATGCGTCGTTCAATATTAACATAGGGAAATAACATTCTTTTGAAATTCTCACTTAATTTCACTGTGTATTTAACAATATCATTTCCCTTTAGTAAACTTTTACAATGCACGACACGGAAACAAACACGATGTTAGTGTAAAACACAATTGTATGTTAGTGATTTAGTGTATAGTGACGTCACTAACAGCGGGCGTGTAGTGCAGCGGTTGTGGCGAGTTCGTACAAGGCCAGAGCGCGTGCGTGCGCTGCGTCGACTCTAGGCACCACCCGGCCGCGTCCCTACACCCAATTGCCCACACGCGGGACGTGCTTTCACCGAATCCCACTATCCGTCTCACTCTCTCCACTGACACCATACAATAATAATATAATATAATTAAAAAAAAAACAAAGCGAAAAAGACTTCTAAGGTAATATCCAATTTTCGAGTTACTTTCACAAAAGGGTATTTCAATGTCGCTTTTTTTACATTTTATAGGCTCAGTGCTTTGATTACAATCTCACGTGATGTGCTCTAAGATGGTAAACATACTAAGCCTAGAGGTAATGGTTCTCAAGTGATGATGCCGGAACACACCTATTGGTATTTGGTGAGAGGTTTTCAAACTTGAGGGTGGTAGCTACCCAGGCGCTACCACTATGCTATGGTTTCCTCACGATGTTTTACTTCACCGAAAGCTCAGGCCGATTTTAGAATTGTGTAGGTGGGCTCGAACCTGCGTCCATTGACGCGGAATCCGGCTGCACTATACACTGCGCCATCATCACATTTTGTTTAGCATCTAGAAAGGACGCTCGACCCCTTTTCCGCTAAAACTAATATTAGTATCGAAGCGCGTAACATGTAAAGTGTGACGTCATAGCGTAAATTGTTCATACTGTCTTTATTTTTCATCGGATATTTCATGACGAAATGTTCTTTTATTGAAATCTCAGGATCACCAAGTATATAGAATCCATGTTGATCGGTGATATACCCGACAACGTCATCATCCATTCAACCGAAAGATGTCCACTGCTGGACATATGTCTCTCCTAAAGATCTCAACCGACGAGCGGTCTTGCGCCATCCGCATCCAGCGGAATCCCTCGGCCTTCACCAGTTCGTCGGTGCAACGTATGGAGGGCCAACTCACGCTGCGTCTTCAGGCACATGAGCGTAGCCATTCGAGAACCCATTGGCCTCGTCATCACCACTGGGACATAATCGCTTAACAAAGAAATCATAAAAAGAATTCGAGCAATTCAAAATTCATACACCGAGCAGTCATTTAGAATTATCTTTCATTTGTACACAATAAGTAAACTGTATCATTAAACTTATAATAAAACCATAAAACTGACTGTTAGGATGGCGGACCGAAGTAATCGGCAACTGAAACCGAAGGTCCCACACGCAGACCGAACCGCTGGACGTCCCTACGGCTATGTACCCGCAACTGTTCGCGTATAGACACGTGTAGACGCCTTGTTTCAGATCACCCTGTAACTTCCACGCGTTGCCTGCTCTCACAGATAACAAATATTTATACTTTTTAGCATTGATTTTGCTCCATTGGAAAACCACTAACCCCTTGAGCACTAACCTGGCGTTTACGCCAGCTTTTCGTTCATTTTCCTATTGTCTCATTTTTATGGGTAATCGACATATTAATAAGGATAGAGTAGAGAATTATAGATTATAGGTACGGTTTTTTGAACACAAATATATAAATGTACTAGCTGTGCTCGCGACTTTTTTAGCGTTTCATATATAAAAATTTTAATTAAACAAACTCATTGGACCAAATTGTGAATCGAAACTATTCTCTAATCATCAGAAAGACGCAAAAAATTTCTATATATATATAAAGATGTAAATGAATATTGTAAGTATTAGTTGTATAATTAAAAAAAAACATGAAAAACCCAATCATTTTTCTTGGCGGTTCTTGTCGATGATTGATTGACATGATTGTTTTCCGAACCGATGGTAGTATTTTGACATTTATAAGACACTCATTAGGGCTTAAATTGATTAAGTATTTTGAATTTTGAATAGGAATAAACTACTGACACATCACACGTCTTAATGCAGTACGAGTAATATACATTTACACTATAGACAGACATCCGCTTGTAAACAAGCTATAAGATTCAGGAGAACTCAGCGGCAAATGCGCGTTTTTACACTTCCTCTCTCGCTCTTTCTAATACATTACACGGATATTCTATTCCATTCTATTCAACCATTAGATGTCCACTGCTGGACATAGGTCTCTTTCAGTAATCATAATCGTGACGCTTGGCAGGCGGGTTGGCGATCGCATTAGGTTTTTGTGGTAATCAGAAGATGCTGCTGTCCATCCCCTGGTTTATATCCATTAGTCGCCTTTTACAACATCCAAGGGATCGATATGGGGTGGAGGGGGGGCTACTATTCTTAACCGGCACCACACAATCTTAGTAGCGCAGAATACCAAAATACGAGACATTTGGAAAAATCAAACAAACCTAATTTGGAATCTTCAAGAAATGGATCTAATATAAAAATTTAGCGGTTAAGTAATAGCAAAAAACGTGTTTAGCGTGTCGCAAAACCCACGACTCCGGGCCGATATGCTAATCAGTAGCAAAAAAAAAAAAACAGTCGATCAGGCGGTTTTTCCGTGCATGTGTCCCATCCGCCTAGCCATAAGGAATTTAATTCCAAAATGCACTAAGTTGACCTCTGCATTTTCTTACTTTTCCGTATCACTATAATTTGTGTGAAAATTAAAACGCACTTCTTAAGAGGAAACGCGGCTGGCAACATATTTCAATAATAGATATTCCAGAATTCTATTTCTCTCGCGTTACGCTCCAATGAAGGAGTCATAAAGCGAAAGGGACAACTGCAGACCGGGCTGATTATATCTATGCAAAATTAACTAAATTATCATTTCGCATACCTCTCTTCCCTCCTATAAAGCATAAATGATTTTGATTTTTTTTTTTAATTATAAAATAAGAAAACTTTATCTACGTTTACGTCTGAAAACACCCGTAAAAATCGGACTCTTTTTCTCATTTTTGAAGGTATTTATCTAGTTTCTAAAATAATTAAATTATGGAAAAAAATTCGGACTAAATATTAACGAAATATTTAAAGAGGATAATACATTTGTTTGGAATAAACATCGGCCACATTTCCTCTTCACGCGAAACTAAATCGGTTAACAATAAAGCGAGGTGCTACCTGGGGCTCGTAAGTCCCAGCCTACGATGGCGGCGCGTAGAGTCGCATAGGATATGACCCCGGCGTGCACTCCCCCCCGCGCACGCCAGCGCACACCACTCCCCCTCCCCGCTCTCTAGCTGCCTGCACTGCGACAGAGTCATCCTCGACGAACCACTCTCTATCCTAAAAAGTACATCCCCACTTCGCTATCGATACTATTCTTATCGATATCGATGCGCATCACTGAAAACGTTGGGCATCGAAATCGGATCTCGTTTTTTAGTTATTGTTAAAAATATATCATAATATCCTCATTTAATATATTGTTAAGGTAATGGGGGCAATCCCTCTCAAATCGACCAATAGTTGGAATTTTCAAAACTTGGAAAGGAAAAAAATTTCAAGATTTTTTTTCATTAGTTATGAATTGTGGTTCATTTCTGTAACTATTGAGATATTCAAAAAATAATAATATTGAAAAACTTACTATTGAAATTTTGAATTTAGAATAATTTTTGAAAAAAAAAAAAGTTTTGATTTTTTTGATGATAAAAGATAACTTCTGACCAAAATATGTACAAAACGAAAAGGGTCGATTTCAACTATTGGTCGATTTGAGGTGGAACTACCCAATAATCAACTCAGTTTACGGTAATATAACATTTTATCGATTCACCATGAGATACCATAATTTAAAAAAACATTACGTATAAAGATTTGGGCTTGAATTGTAGAATGTGATTTAAATAACGATGAAGGAGTATTGGCTTAGCTCGAATCCACCTACCCTATGCTATAATAAATCTAAGTTTTTAGTGAAGGAAAATATCACGATAAAACCATAACTATGTGGCAATTCCTAACTAGTTACCATCCTCAAAGTGACTATTTGGAGGCTAAATCGCCATTTAACATCAAGAGAAAACATGGTGCAGTTAGTAGTGCGGCCGGATTTCGCCCACATGTCCAACTCTCTAAAATAAGTTTTTTTTTTTTTGTGAAGGAAAACATCGTGATGTAACCATAGCATAGTGGTAGGACATATTCAAATTTCACTATCTACGCTTAGTATGTTTACCATCCTGGACCACATCGTCACTTAACATCAGGTGAGACTGTTTTAAAAGCACTGATCCTATACAGTATTTAAAAAAATCATCATACAAGAAATTAGAACTTATATTGTAAGATAGATAAAGAACACCAGCTGCAAAAAGTATCGATATCGATAAACAAATCAAAATTGAGAACAACAATTTATATTACAAATAAAGTGCAATTTATAGTAGTTTTATACCTGAGAACGAATATTGAACCTTCCTGTGTAGCAGCTACCAGGGACTGCCCGCCTTCACAGGACGCTAGAGATATCACAGGCCCGGCGCTTCTATTATATATCGACTTAGATCTAAAACATAATTATTAATTCAATAATTTTACAAAACACCTCAAGACCGGACAAGACACTCATCAAAAATTAGATTTAAAGATGTAAAAGTTTTCGAAAACGTCTCTCTTAAAAGTTTCCGCAAAGAAAATTTTACTAACCCTAAAATTCCAGAACCCCCCGGGGCCGTCCGCTGCATTTGGGATGGGGGCGACACGGGGTGGCTTTCGCAAGCACCGCGTCGCCCCCTGCAGCGAACCCACCGGGCCTCGTCGTGCAATGGCCCAGCGGGGATGGGGGAGTGTACACACTTCTCAACCCCACCTCTTCGCCCGCCTCCCGTAGGAGGCATGACCTAGATAGGTCGGTCAGCCGGGGGGGCAGAAAAACTGCCTCCCCATAAAGAAGAAAAATTGGGATACTTCAGTGGCGGGCACAGAGAAAGGGGAAGAAGCCCGCCACTGAAGAAGAAAGTTCTGGGTCCCTCTTCTTCTCTCATCTTGTCTCCAACGACAAGACGTAGAGAGGAGAGGGATGCCCAGAAGAAGAAAGAAAGGGGGACAGACGAGAAGAAACACAAACACAACACCACAACACACGAACACACACAAACAACCACGGACACACGTCCACAACAACCCCCCAGGGGGGCCCTACAAACGCAGGAACCCCCTGACATAACGGGCCCACCGCCCCCTAGGCCTCCTCCTGCGGCGAGGATCCGCCCTCGGGTCATCCTCCCTGACCCTCTCGTCAGCCTCCTTCTGCATAAGGACGTTCTCGCAGAAGGAGGCGACAACCCTCCAAACCTCCTCGCTGCCGACCATGGCTCTAACAACGGTCGGCAGCGAGCGAGAGGTCCTCCCCTACCACCGCCACCACTTCGCGGCGCGGCACCTCCCACGCGGCGCACTCAACAAAGGTGTGATGCGCCGTGTCCTCCGCCGCACCACAGTGGTGGCACCTCGGCGACGGCTCCCTCCTGGCTATTTTATGCAGGTACCATCCGAAACACCCATGTCCGGACAGTACCTGCACCAGCCTAAAACTGAGGGAGCCGTGCCCCCTCCCAATCCACTCCCGGAGGACCGGGCGGATGGCGTCTATGGTTGGTCGCCCATAGCGCGTATCCACCAGGTCCTCCTCCCAACCCACAACCTGTTCCTCCCTAAACTCTAGCCTCAAATTCCTAATTTCCCCCGGGTATGTTAAGCCCCCTACCGTTCAGGCCTTTAGGTGTACTTAAGTTGTCTCAAAAACCTATCAAAATAAAATGTGTATCAGCACTCTGCATATTTAGAAAAATGGTGGTTATACTTCAGTCAAAATCGTGATTTTTTTTTATATCCCGCTATGTCCCTTTTTTTTTTTTTTTTTTTTTCGAGGGGAAATTCATTTACGCACTACCCCCCGCTATGTCCCCTGGCATAACCAGAGATTTTGTTACTACTAGTAATTTTTTTTTTAATCATAAAAACACCAAAAGAGCACAACCATAAATAAAAAAAAACATTCGTGATTGGGTTAATAAAATGTGGGGATAGCGTCTAGGTTTCTCTCTCTAGCACACCTATAACCCTAATGGAAGACGTAGTGACGCGCTAGTGTAGTGTCGATATTAATACCATGAAAATGTAATTAATAATAATTACATCTATTAAAAATACATTTGTTTATTCAATACTAGCTGCTCTCCGCGGTATTACCCACGTAGTTCCCGTTCTCGTGGGATTTTCGGAATAAAAACTCATGTCAAACTCAACGGAATAAAAACTCAACCCATGTCACTCCCGGGATTTCAAACTATCTTCATACCAAATTTCATCCAAATCTGTCCAGTAGATTTTAAGTTTATTCGTTACATACAAAAATACAAATCTTTCCTCTTTATAATATT
The DNA here is from genome assembly GCA_014132275.2 of Samia ricini. Lineage (NCBI taxonomy): Eukaryota > Metazoa > Arthropoda > Insecta > Lepidoptera > Saturniidae > Samia > Samia ricini. Next base: position 14,635,911 of record AP028158.1, read on the forward strand.
ATTAGTAAGTATAGATTGATTTATTATCGTCAAACTTCTCCCACTTTCTGATGTCAAATAAAGCACACTCAAAAAAGTATTCATACCATTAACAAGTAATTAATAAATTACCCCATCGGAATTGATTATCATATGTCGGCGCGCACAAGAGTTCTTTAAGCGGTTATCGATAAGTAACGCACCGCAAGTGTCCTATCCCTAGTGTATCGATGTTTTATTGCTTCGCGATACTGACCTGTTGACGTGCGCGTGTCCGTGCAAACGCGCCGCGTCCCACAAACGTACGGTACCGTCGTGCGAACAAGACGCGAACATGTTGCGATGCGCGGGCAAACGCACCATTTGATTCACTCGCCCTCTGCCACAAACCATTCAAATTCAAAAACTTTTATAATTAAAAACAAAACCAACTTCAAAAGAATAAATTATAAAAGTGCACTAAAATGTCAATAAATAATTTCTTTATTAATCTGCTTCGTTAATTTTGAAATCGGAGCCAGCTTATACGTCGCTAATTATATTCAATTTTGATTAATTGTTCTTTAAAATCACCCGAATCCTTTATTTAGCTTATGTGTAATTGTGACAAAGTTTAGGCAGTTATTTCCATTTGTTAATGAGTACATTGACATTGGTTAACTCTAGCTGGCACAACCGACTCCAAAATTAACAAAGCATATTAATAAAGTAATAATTTATTGAGTTTTAGTGCATTTTTATAGTTTATTATTTTGAAGTCGGTTTTGTATTTAATTTAATAAGATGATCCTGATCTGGTGGAAATGTAACCACCTCGGAATTGTACTCCTTCGATTAAAAAATATATTTGCAAATCGGTTCACAAATGACGGAGAAATCGAGTAACAAACACACAGACGAATTGATAACCTCCTCCTTTTTGAAGTCGGTTAAAAATACTTTATTCAATTTAGGCGCCCTGATAAGGTGCTTATAAATAAAGCGAAAGGTACAATTGCAGATCGGGCTGATTATATCTATGCAAAATTGACTAAATTATCATTTCGTATTCCTCTATTTCCTCCCCCAAAACTTGACCGATTTTAAGTTTTCTTTCAATTATAAAAAAATAATCTTATTTACGTTTGCGATTTTTTGTTTTTATTCGAGAAATTTATTTGAGGGACGTCTTCTCATTACTGTAAAAACCGGGATACTTTCTCTTTTTAGAAGGCATTTAGTTTGATAGATAGTAGATGACTGGGCAGTCATCGAGAAGAACCGGCAATGAACTCCGTCTGGGTTTTTTTAGTAGATGCACAGAGAAAGCAGTCACTTCCCGATATCACCATCGTTCACATAATGATCCACCCCATAATAACCTTTGCAAATCAAAACCTGTTCGACATGGTACCTGAACTTATTATCCGGTAAATCGGTAATGTGCTTTAGGATTAGGACTTTATTGTAAAACCTAGCATTATAACCTAGAAACTCTTATTAGTGTTACTAAGTCTGAAGCATGGAACTGTTAACTTAATTATGTTATTCTTTGAATTACAACATACAGTACCCTTACTCGAATTATTTTTCTTTACAATAAAAAATCTATCGAATCACACGAGTAATTTAATTTTTAAATAGGTGTCATTCTTTACTAACCTATTAGTGTGTATATTAATCTAAGTGCAATGTGCATCTTAGTGCGTCTTTTCTGTGTGTCTATTGTCTAAACTTTGGATAGTTATATAGTTTTGTAATCTGCATGGTTCATCTATTCTGGTAACTTAGGCTTCCGAGTTACAGACTATATTATTTTGTAAAAGTTTTAAGGAAATAAAAATATTTGCATGAAAAAGAACATAAAAATATATCGAGTCTCTTACCTGCCCTTCTCGACATTATATAACTATATACTAGCCGTGTTCCCGCGGCTTCACCCGCGTATCATGTTCTTTATTCTACGTAATATATAGTTTTTTAAACAGTAATCGGAAAATAATCCCTCTAAAATAATGCCTAAATATATCTCACAAATTCATACACCGCCACTAAAACTATCCACTGAATCGTGTTCTGTTCACAATTTTATGAGTTTTAATTTTTTTAAAACGGAACCCTAATTATATTCGAAAACTAAAAATAGTCTAATTTACGCGGAGTGACTTAAGCTATCTGCCAGAACTTTTTCATTAAAATTAGTCCCGCCGTTCCAGAGGTAAGGCGGAAAAAGAAGGCAGACAAAAAAAATTGAAAAATTATGGCTTTAGTGTTGATATGTATTTAGTAAAAAGTTGATATTTTGATTTTGAACTTACCTATGTTCATGTAAATAAGCCAGTAACTGGTTCCCGGGTCTCCATGAAGCCGGTGTTATTACATCTTCAGTACTATCCGCCGTAGTGTCTTGACCTCTGAAAGAAACTACAACTTTTGTAACACGTTTTTTTTTTAAAGCATCATACCCTAAAAGGTATGATACAATTTTTTTTGTTACCATAAGCCTAGATACTGGTTCTCAAGTGATGGTCAAGTGAGGGTGGTAGCTACCCAGACGGGTACTATTAGAAAATGTCCTACCACCATGCTATGGTTTCCTCACGATGTTTTTTTCCTTCACCGGGAGCTCAGGCTGATTTTAGAGTCGGATAGGCGGGATCGAACCCGAGTCCATTAACGCGGAATCCAGCCGGAGTAACACTGCGCCACCATCGCTTTTATATTTATTATACTACTAGCCGCTTGCCCGGGACCTTGCTCCGCCCGCTTCACACGGAACCCTAATTACATTCTAATTTTTTTGTTGTTATCTTAGCAAAGATATTTTTTTTACGCGGAGTAACTTTAGCTATCTACCAAAAAAACGTCCCGTCAAAATCCGTGCAGCCGTTCCGGAGATTACCCGGAACAAATAGATAGACAGACAGAAATTTTAAAATTGCATTTTTGGTATAGGTATCGTGTATACATTCATATCTATGTAGTAAAAAAAATAATTTTGATATTACAAACAGACAATTTTTTTTATTAGTATAGATAGCGTGGCGACGCGTCACCATGCAAACAGTCGATCTGATCTACCGCTATATACAAATTACATAGATATATCCTCACCTTAAAGATTTTTGAAATTTTTGTTGCATACGAGCCGTCAAGTCCCTTAGCTCGACACGGCACGGCGCCATACTGTCTGCGCATAAATATTTCATTAACTACCCACAATATGGTATTTCGCTAGCACTTAATTGATTTAAAACCACAGACTCAGCAGATATTATAATTAGATATAATATTTCGTTCGGCTAATTACATTGCGAAATATAAGACTTTTATAGTTTTCGGTGCGATTGAGCAAAAGGGGATTTCCCGCAAAACGAATATTAGTATAGAACTTGTACGAATTACGCAAGGTGTGACGTCATAGCTCAGTGCAGTGCGCTATAGGAGAAAATTAAAATTCGTAATCTACAGTCAATTAATTTTGACTGGACTGGTCTATTTTATGAGACAAAAAATATAATTAAAGGAAAGACATTTCGGTGTTCCTCGATATGTTTTTGGAAATGGATTGATACTTCCCTCACCCTTATGGCTGCATACTTACATTGCACATAGCTAGCGCTGTGCCCCATTTGGGAATGGTGCTGGAGGGTGGATGGCTGGGTGGTTGGGGCCACACTGATAACACTAGATACCCCCACTCCGGTAACCGACTCGGTTACTGTAATAATAGACAATCTTTTATACCAAACAATCTATACCCGTGGTCGTTACAGATTTCTAGTCAAGGGCCACATAGGCAAATGTAAGGCCACATTATGGGCCAGTTAGTTAATACCATCTATTAATTAACATATTTTTTATGAGCTGTCAAACGCGAATTTCCCACAGATTTATTGTATGGCAATAACAACCTATGAAGTCATTTTTTAACAAATCCAATTCAACTCCATTTGGAGTAATTGTCTAGCAAAATGGTTTGTGAGATTGCGGGGCGCTCATATACCAACCGATGGCCGCAGTTTGATAACCACTGGTTTAGCTTATACGCGCAGTTCCGCTCGTGTATAATATTCAAATATGAAAAAAACTATTCAGTACAACATATATTTTTCAAATATGCAATGGTTTAGTTAATATATTGCCTTTTATTATCATAACTTTACTAAGTTTAACAATATAATTATATAGATCGGTTTAGTGTTTTTCGAACTATAATAAGACAGTTGTTGCCTTTTCAAATAATGTAAAGAAAAGAAGAGCTTTTTTTTTGTGTTTTTTGATATGAATTATTTTATTTGATTTACTACTGAAGATAATGACTTATTTCGGTTTCAATTTTTAGTTATTTGGTGTCGGCGCAATATGTCTTTTTTCCATAAATCTCTATCAGCCACCGTATCTTCATTCACCCCTTTTGCCTTCATATATACCCTCACAAACTCTATCCATCCATCCATTTCTTTGGGCGTTCTCTCCCCTTACATCCATCAAGATTCATAGTCGTAACTTTTTTATCACTTGCTTTTCGTCTTTTCTCAAACCACATCCATAGACAAAAGATTCCCTTTCAGTTTATGTATCTCTGGTGCAACTTTCAAACTTCCTCTAACATACTCCATCCTGACCTGTCCGCACTGGTCACTTCACACATCCATCTTAATATTTGCATCTTTGCAGACTGCAGACGTTTCTCATCCATCTTCTTACTAGCCCAACACTACTACAAATAAATACATGCATTTATATTAAAATAATAATGAATCTAATAAAGAGTCTAAAAAGTATAGCTGGATTAAGAATAATAGATAAAGTAAGTAAGAGAAAGGGATGCTTAATTGGTTAGGACATGTAGAGAGCATGGTAGAAAATTAACAAGAAGAGTTTACAAGACGAATGTGATTGGAAGAGCTGGTAAGAGTCATCCTAGGCGAACGTATCTAGGTCAGATCTAGCACATTCTGGAGAAAGGCTTCGGTCAAAAGTACCCGTAACCGAAGGGCATGTATGAAGGTGCTTATGTATGAAGTGAAAGTCAGGATCGTTGCAGGTGGAAGGGTGTGGTCCTACTTTTATGGGAGAGAGATGTGATGTTATGTATGTATTAAGTTGATCCCAAGTACCTCGAGAATGCTGTTCCTGTGACTGTCCGAACATGTGTTGCCACTCCGTGTTCATGTGTGCTTCGTGGGCCACAGTACTTTTAGTAGTCCTTCTAGAACAAAGTTTATATTTAATTCACGTCATTAATGTTCGCCTATTGGTTGAACTTAGACCATAATTATTTTCAGAAAAATAACTGTTTCCAAATTGTTTTATTGATAACACTTAAAGCTCGGACATAAAAATAATGAAGATCACTTTTTTCTTCTACTTGTCAACAGATTTACCTTTTTTTGGTAGCTATTGACAAACATTAATGTTAAAAAAAAACAAGCACCCATAGGGATAGTTTGTTAAATGAAATTATTAACATAACCTAAAAATTGTCTGGTTTTACATACATTTTTATATCTCTGAGTGCCAGCACTTAAATACTATATTATACTTGACATACTACCGCAGCATGTTGACGGATGACGTCTTAGCATTGGTAACGCGAATCTATGAGATTTGCCTATTGAGAATCGCTCAAAGCGAAATGCTCCGTAATGAAGGGAGGATAAAGGTTCAAAATCAAATGAATCCTTCAAGTACCTATTCTGCGTAGACTGGTACATTTTGGTGATATTGTGATGCAAGGCCTCTCCACTATTCGCGTCCAGCTGAACAGACCTGGATAACGCGCTGTTATGGATCACTATCCGACCTGGAACGTCTGTTATGTGCTGGAATATAATGAATACGCGTAGGTAAGTCACGGATAAATTAAACAATTTCCTACATTTCTGTTGTTTTTGATGTGATAACTTCATTTGGGAGGGTGAACCGCTTTCTTATGTAACGCGTTACAGCGTACCGCCAGTCTGTCTGGCTTCCCTCTCTCTCACGCATACGGTAGGCAGGCTCCTCCTCTCTCACTCTAACCCACAGCGCTAGCCGTATTCCGGACAGACGCTTCCCTCTCTCTCTACTAAGTGTTTAGTTTGCGATAGACATACAATGTTGATTCAATAATCATACTAATGATGTCCATACAAAAAATTCTAATGTACATATTCAAGAATTGTAACTAAGAATAAAATATATTTTATAATCAATAAAAGATTTTATTGATAAACAAATCTTTCCTTACATTATCATATTAATACACATAAAATGTAAGTAATAACCTAAGCTTTTCTGAATATATATTCAATATTAAATAATTCAACTTAGATTAGTTTAAGTTATCACTTCTATCGGGCGTCCCGAGACGTACAATTTTCTTTTGTTTTGGTAAGTCGGAAGTATTTAAGTAATATTCAATATTTTTGATGGAGTTTTTGTCTGGATCTCAGTCTGTCATGTAGCAGTTGTTTTCTTTAATTAATTAACCTCGTGTATTTGACTCTATATCATGTAATATTGGTGGCGTTTTTGTGTGATATAATTGGGTTATTGTGTACAATTTAAGTTTATCATAGAGACTAACGCGTAACATATTTTATTCCGAGGTGCCGACAAAACTCCATGGAAAGTTCAACCAGAGTGGGTCACTGTTTTACTGGAACTTGGTAACGCTAATACCAGATTGAAAATACATCTTACCCACATGACACTGGCACAAATTGTGTTTTCATAGATTGTCATTAACTAAGAAGAAGATATTTTTGGCACGTAGTAGTTCTTGTTTTTACTTTTATAAGGTATTCATTGCTGTAATATATTATAGAATAATATGAATTCAATTAACCCCTTGAGCACTTAACTGGCGTTTATGCCAGCTTTCCATTGTTTTCCTATTGTCTTATTTTTACGGGTACTCGACACATTAACAAACGACTGAAGAACCAATAAATTACGAGTAATATTTAAGATACGGTGCGGGTAGTTCAGAAGTATCGTATCCAGGAGCAAATTTCGCCCCGTCGCTGTCATTCTTTGTAGATCGGTCGAACGGTGCGCACGTGTCGCGATTATCACGGATGCTAATAAACTGATTTTTTTATGTGAATTTCTTGTGTCTATTAAATAAATTGGGGTTATTATCAGAACGATTGCTTCTTATTTTTGAGATTTTCACATTCACATAGTATGTATGAATAATAATAGCAATTTAAACTGACCTGTGTAGAGGAGCTCTGTATTTTGATCAGATGAGCGCTCATAGCCAATAATTGATTCTCGACATGCTCCGTCATACCTAAATATCATAAATACTCTGTGTATAATTTCTTTTTTGTCCATTTATAATCTATTAATTTTTTGCACTATATAATAAACTAGCGGGTACACCCAACTTCGAGTACGTGTCTTGATTAAATATAGATAATTTTGATTCTCTTTTGTTTTACATAGCCTATCAGCTACGAAACCACAAAACATTCTTTTACACCAAGTTTGATTCAAATCGATCAAGCCATTTAAAAAATTATTTATCATTAATTATTAATTATTAATTATTAATCATTTTTTGTAGCGCATATTAATATATCGTGATAAAGACAGAGTTTTATAAAAAATAGTCAACCCGTTTTTAAATTTAAAAAGAGAAGAGTATTTTTTCCTAATATTTTTTTTTACTATTTTTACAAATAATTTTCCATTATATATAATTCCCGTGTTATATCAAGATCAGCCAAAAACAGTTCAATGATTTTTCTCTTCTATTTATCGAACGATTTTCAGACTTTTTAGTAGTTTTTGATGACATTTAGTGTTATAACAACAACATATGGATTTTTTTAAATTTTTGAAAATGACTGGAAACATTAAAATAACAATTTCAATTAATACACAAATAAACATTTAGAACGTAAAATACCATCGGAAGCCAATCTTCTAAAGAGATTCCTCAGCTGTTGTCCCATTTCGGAGTACTGAGGCATTGTGCCTTGTTTAACCTGGGAATTGAAATCAGGTTATCAGTTTTCAAGATCACTAGGCTGCCGCTAACGATATAAGAGGTGTGCTACTTAAGTCCTCTTGACTAAGAAACCTATTATCGACTGGCGTTAGAATTACAGCCTTTTGAAGTTTATTTATTTACTAGCTGTATGCCCGCGGCTGCGCTCGTGTTTTACATATTTTTCATTGCGTTCTATTTTCTTTATACTGAACCCTAAATATTTTCTTTAAAAAATTTACTAAGATAAAGCAACTTTATTTCTCATATATTCAAGCACTTGCCCGTAAAACTGTGCATTAAATCGGATTTTTTTACGCGCGGTACCCTAATTATTTTCAAAAATTAAAAGTACCCTTAGTTAACCGGAGTAACTTCAGCTATCTACCAAAAAAGTCCCTACAAAATCCGTCCAGCAGTTCCGGAGATTACACGGAACAAACATACAGACAGACAGACAAACAAAAATTTAAAAAAATGTATTTTTGGTATAGGAATCGAATATACATTCATAACCTATTTAGTAAAAAGATAATAATTTGGACATTACAAACAGACACTCCAATTTTATTAGTATACATTTATGTATTTGGCACACAAACAGAGAACATACATAGATTCACATGATAATAAATTTCTAGTTTAATTTGAGATAATATAGTTAGTAGTCTAATTATAGGCGAGCACAACATGCGATAATTTATCAATAAAAAATTACAAAAACTAAGTATAAAAAAGCGACATATAAACATAAGATTTATAATAATATTTCGAAATTTCTAAAAATAGAAGATTTAAAAGAGGCCGAAGAACAACAAAATAAATCATAAACAAGTTAATCATAAATAACTAAACGCCTCATGTATACTATAATTAATTCAAATTTCAATCATTTCGTTTGCGGTCCAATTAGTCCAAAGATCCAATAAAAAAAGCAACTATCCGGTTAAAAGTCGAATTTTCTATTTTTTTTCTTTCCGTCAAAATCTCTCTCGGATTATTTATGAATACAAATTATCTTTTTTATCAAAACTGATTCAGCCGTTTTCAAGTGACGCGTTTACTAACAAACCACGTTTAATTTTTGCTTGAAAATAATTATTTAACACACCGAGATTTAACTTATAAAATACGAGAATATATCTTTATCATCATCCTATGGCAAAGCAAAGTTCATAATAATCGAACCTATGCATTTCGAAATAATGTCCAAAATTGCAACAATTCAACGACTCTCATTTCACCTCGTCTCGCGACCGCACTAACAAAGATATACGCTCACCTTCAATCTAGTATTTCTCCTTTCTCTCAGCGTTTGGACTAGTCTATCGACATCGCCGTGCCTTAGAACTGCATCTAGAACTTTCCGTGGTATCGGATCCGCAAGGCTTTCCAGCAGTAATTCCGGTCTTTCTACCTGGAAACCATTTCTTTTACACTAATGCGGTAAAATGGGAGCACTTCATCTGATGTTAAATAAAATACAAGCCAGGAACAATGACAGCCAATAGATGAGAATGACCGGCCAAAATCTACCACGTTTCAAGAAGGTACCTCTAGATATAAACTTTGTTATCCTAAACAACTGAAACGTTTTAACGGGGTTTCGATAATGGGTTTTTTTATCATATTAATGAAACAATGACTTAATAAGAAAGCTCAAAGTTGCTCAAAGGGCAACGGAGAGGGCTATGCTCGGAGTTTCACTGCGTAATCGAACCAGGAATGAAAAGATCCGCAGAAGAACCAAAGTAACCGACATTGCCTGAATAATTGCTAAACTTAAGTGGCAATGGGCTGGGAACATTGCTCGTAGAACCGATGCCCGATGGGGCCAACCAGTTCTCGAATGGCTACCACAAACTGGAAAACGTGGCGTAAGTAGGCCCTCCACAAGGTGGACCGACGACCTGGTGAAGGTCACGGGAATCCGCTGGATGCGGATGTCGCAAGACCGGTCGTTGTGGAGATCTTTGGCGGAACTTTTATTCAGCATTGAACGTCTTTCAGTCAAACTTGAGATCTCTACCTCTCCGCTTTAAGAGAATACGCGGTCGGCAATCAATTTAAAAAATAGATATCTATCACTATCTCATTCCACCCCAATGAAACGATATAGTACCCTAAGCAAATTAGACGAAATCATCACTTCATATACTCCTGTTTCCTCCAACAAACTAACTAAACTAAAACAAACTAAAAAAGACTAGATATTCATTTTTTGACGGACGTCAGAAAACAACACTAAAAATCGAATATTTTTCTCATTTTTGAAGGCTCCTCATTTCTACAATAATTTATAAAAATAAAAAAATAAACATAATGTATAGGCATGGCGGTGTAAAAATATTTACTATAACGCTATCACACAAGGAGCGACATTACATTTGTATGGAATAAATACCGCCCGCATTTCGTCTTATGTAATAATTTAAACAAATTCTTAATTTTATTTTTAGTGTTTGTCAGCCTTATTCACGACCTGTTTTTTTTTATGAGATAACAAAAAAATAATCTATCAACATTCCTATTTTTAAGTAATATATGATCTTTGAGAAAACGTATATATATGTAACGTACCTGGATAAGTTTGTGTTTGAGATGAGGCCAAACCAGAGGTAATATCTTGCAGTTAACGTCGATTGGATTGAGCAGACTCGCTACGCAAGATACCAACCCGCAAACCTCGTGCCTTATCTGTAATACATTTATCCTGCTGGATTGTATGCCCTATATTCAAAGACATTTCCGTATACCCATCTCTTTCCTACGTGTACACTGATTAGCGCGAGCTATCTCTCTCGCGTATTTAAGGCGAAGTGCGTTAGTCTGAACTTCATGTGGTTGATAACTGTGCTTTACATATGCGCAACGAGCGCATGTACACAGAGCATCGCGTGTTCTCTCTCTCACGTCATTTAAGACGAAATGTCTAACTAATTATCGTTTTCATAAAGTTGAGTATTTTTGAAGTGAAAACTTCTCTAGCTTCGTTGTCATTTGAAAGTCGATGAAACGTAAAAGCGACAGTACGTTTCTGACGCAGGTCGGATTTATTCATAAAATTTTGGAGAGCGTGGTTAGCCCGGTTGACTATTCCGCGTGTCACATAGACGGTACGACTGAAAGGTCGGAGGTTTGAAACCAGAGTAGGTAACACATTTTTGCACTTATACGTTTTTTGAAGGTTTCACTTCTACCGCGTGTGAATTGCACACATTTTTTTTTCTTTTTTAATAATATATTTTCAATACATATACCTTATTATAAAGTTATATTATAAACCAGGAAAGAAAATAATAGTAAATCTGCACTCCAAATATCAGCCGCTTTCCATTTTCCATTATATATAAGTTTTTTTTTAAACGAATAAGCGCCCCCTAAAGTTTATTTTTATTCAATATAAGTATGGAAATCTCAATATTTCGTGGGTGTTCATTTCGTGGCTGTTAATAATATATATGTGTTCGTATGAGTATGTGTGTGTGTGTGTGTGTGTGTGTCAGTTTTTATGTATATTCATGATAAATTGATAAAGTTCAAAGACATACCCATAAGTTAGGATGCGCCAGACATACAGCACTTTCCGCTACTAAATCACATAAGGCTTGTTTCGGTAGCAAGCCCAGCTCAGCCAAGCTGGTTGTTGCTCGGAGAGCCTTCGATATTATCCACTCAGACTGGTCTGTTAGACCCTAGATATCAGAAATTGGAATAAGTATTATTACCAAATTACATTTGGAATTAATTTCGAACTGATATACAGTTACGACAAATCACACAAAAAAAACGTTAGAAAAACATTCGAACATGAAAACAATTCAATAATAACCACTATTGAAAATTAGAAAAATCTTTTATATTTTTTTTTTATTTACAACACTAAAACTCATTAATAGCTCTTAAACAAAAAAATATACGTAAAGATAATTGATAGATAATCAGAGGTTAAAAAAGGTCTTAAGCTGTTTTATCTTTGTCATTATGTGTATTGGCTAACGTAATTTCCGTAACGTGACGAAACTTCCGTGAAATTTTTTTTTCACCACGTCCAAAGAGGTTTTACTTCCAAAAAGTATATTGTAGGCTGTAAAAAAAGTACTGCCGATGATAAATAAGACATAGAATACAACTCGCAAATGACGTCATCACTTACTTGCTGCAGAAGCGGTACAAGTATGGGTGCGGCATGCTGTCCCACATATGAGGCCACGCCCACTACCCTCTCGAAGAAACAACCCCTCAGCGCCACTTCCTCTTTATCATTTAAAAAATGTCACCATATGCGATAGAATTACGTCGTTTGCTGTCAAATAAATAAATAATAGGGTTTTCACTGTTAATTAATAATAAATGATATGAAAAATAATGTGAAAAATACAAATTAAAAAAAAAAAACGATTTCATGCGGCTAATAACATTTTGAAATAAAAGAAGTTGAAGGTTTCGGTGGGATGCTCTATCCCTTTCCCGCAAAGCGAGTGTTATATAGAATAGTAACGCGTTAGTGTGACGTCATATTGAAGTATAAACAGTGACGTATTGTGGGGTGACGGCCGCCCGGGGCAGAAGACAATTTTACCGCAATTTTATTTAAATTTTTTATTTCAATCGGTCCAAATTGTGAAAATTTGCCGCCCCCTAAAAAGTGCCCCCCTCGCTACGCTACGCCACTGAGTATAATCTCTTACTCTTTCTCTCTCTCTAGTATATAGATGAAAATGTTTATAAGTTCTCTATTTCCGATCAGGTTTTAATTCTGTTTTCAACGATGAGCCCTATTATGGGTATGTTTTTTGATGAAACAATATAAAGTAGTCGATAAATCATGTCACTATTTTATATAAAAACGTCAATTTAAAACAATTCAATACATTCACACTCACTAACATTATTTTCGATACACTTTTTCAACAATAAATAAAATATATATATAAAGTGAGACCAAAATAACTTATCTACTTGTATGTTAAGGTAAAATCTATAGTGTTAACAATATTGTCGCCACACATCCGGCGGCGCCTTAAGATGTTATCCGCCTACATCCGGTGAGGTCGTCTCTCACCTGCCACATATCACATTGCAAGGAATGACTATATATAAGGCTCTATAGAGCCGACACAGGGACAGCCCTCAGGCGGCGACCTAAGACGTGCCTCGTTCCCCAACTGGGGAGGCTTTTGACGTCGACAATGATACTGCCCACGCATTGAGCATTACACGCACAACACTATACACACACACTCCTGCACATAACACGCAGGTACATAGCTCCTGTAAGGAACTTCTTTTTTTTATATAGGGATTAACTAGGATCAAAATTCTGCGTGAGTTTTTACACTCAGGTAGCGGCTAAGCCGATATTCGAACCCTTGTGCTAGTTACGTTTTGCGGCTGAGTGCCTTCAGCACTCGCCCCCAAAGTTCGGTGAAGCTGTAAATGCCCTCCCGGTCAACAACATTAGCTAGGTAAGGAAAAAAAAGACACGGGGACAGTTGAGATTCTATCTACTAAAATGAACGTTCCTGATATTGCAATATAATAAAGTGGTGACGTGGGAATAATATATAGTAGGTGTATTAATAATAGATTAAAATTTATTACCTTTTTGTTTTCCGAAGAATATACACAATTTCGTAATACCGTTTTCAACTAAAGCTCTTTTGACGACTGCTTGAGAATCTGTTAGGAGATAAGAAACCGTCGATCTTACCTGAAAAATAAAAAAAAAAACAAGAAAATATATATTACAATATTACAGTGTCATTTAAATCGAAAGCCGTAAGTTCGAATCAAAGCTTAATGCAAAAAGTACTATTGATAATTCATGGGATAAATTAAGTATTCAATCATGTGGTAACGTTTCTAAGCTCCAGCAAAACAGTTGGTTCATCCTGCTAGAACTTTCCATGGGGTTTTTGTGGCACCTCAAAATAAACGTTTCGCATCATTATTTCTAATACACTTTACCTGAACGCAATAACCAAATTTTATGATAGAAAATACGCAAGTTAATGCATTAAAGACAATAACCGCTACATGACAGACTGAGATCCCGCTAAAAATCAGTATTATTGCTAATGTAAAACCTCCATTGCGCTACTCGCGAAGTTGTTCAGGCGTAATTATGTTCGAAATCGAAAGAAGTTCGAACTATGTAACTATACTTATGCGACCTCGTGAGCAGCTTATCCAACTATTCGTTATGCATCATAACGTTCAAGTAACAGGTGCTATTGCTATGTGAAGTCTCACGTCTTATAACTTGCGTATTTCGTACACTTCGACGCGAATCGAAGAGAATCAAGTAGTATGGTGAGTCGCTTTGTATTGAAATTCGGGAAAGTTTGAGTCCTTTGAGTCGGGCGCATAAACCGACAACTTTTAGATGTCGCCCGAGGTAAGGCGAGGTTGCACGAAGATTACTAAAGCGCTCCTCTATACTATCGTATTCGTTTAACTTCGCGAGTAGTGTAGTGCAAGTATTATGAAATATAAAATAACAAATTTGGACAACAAAACTATAGTTACACAAAGATTTGCCCAATCCGAAGCTGTTTATAAGTAACATCATAATTATTTCCCCTTGTGTTAATTATAAAAAAAAAAGAGTAAATAGTTTATTCCTCAAACTTTGAAACAACAATTATGATCAAATTGCATACATTAAGCGAACACTAGTTTTATCTAAAAATGTACACTTTGTGACTAATTTTAACTTCATAAAAAAAATGTTTTGTAAAATGTTTACCATTTCGTGTAACGCCGATAGTTCAGTTTCGTAGTTAATATTTGCAGCTTCCTTGTCAACCATATTTTGTGTTTGGTCCAGGAACCGAACGGCAGTTTCGGCTAATTTAGCTGAAAATTTAATTGTATATTGTACCCCGTGATCCGATCCTCAACTGGGGAGGCTCCTGTACCCTCCACCACCGTGATACAGTGACACTTTAATGCACTAGCATCGTTAGGCACATGTGGACCTTGAGATTCATACTTTCCTTTAACTTAGATATCCATCCATCCATCAATGCAACCATAAGACGTCCACTGCTTGACATAGGTCTCCCCTAATAGAGGGTGCTACAATCATCACGCTTGGCGATCGCAGCAGGCGTTTGTGATCCTCAGAGGATGCTGCTGCCGATCTTTTGGTTTATCCCTTGGCCGCCATTTACGACACCCGCGGGTAGATAGAGGGGGGGGGGGGTATAACTATGGCAAATTAGAATTTACTTCTAAGGCAAGCAGTCTAACCCAAGGTTGGTACCATTTTGATGCACTCCAATCTAACAATTCGATAAAGCTCTCAAGGTCCAATCAATTCGAGAAAAAAAACTTAGTAAACATTTCTCTTTTGCTTAAGTTTTGAAGTGAAACTTTTTATGGGACGGTGTGAATTGGATTTTATGAAACGAAAATGTGTAACGAAAAAGAGTTCCATCATTAACCAATAGATGTCACTAAATAATATGCCGCTGCAGCACGTTCGTCTGTTAGTACAAAATAAACAAACTAGATGACTATATAGAACTCACACTTAAGTTTTTTTTTTAAATCTAAGACAGAAGTATTCCTAAGTCTTTCACAAAGACAAAACCTATCACTATGTGTACTATGTAGTACAAAACTTACCAATATTGTTCGCATACGCTATCCTTACTGGAACCGCCGGGTCTGTAGCCAACGGTGCCAACTCAGGCAGAATGTATTCTGGGAAAACGTTACAGTCCGACTTTGGTAACTTGTCGACTGTGGCAACACATCGCGTCGCCGTCGACACAGCCGCCGCACGCACTCTAGCTACTGAGTCGTGCGATAAGTGAATCTGAAGGAATCAATTACTTGTAATCTATATATAAGGAAAATGGGGTTTCTTTGACGCATTATCACCCCGTAATTTACTCAACATATCAGGATTTTTTTTGTTTGGGTATGACTTATTTAAAAACTATATTACGCAGTGAAGAATATATGAAACGCAGGTGGAGTTCTAGATATTTTTCCGCTTCATTTATTAACCGATTTTACTTTTATTGAGGTGACAACTTGTTTAGCGGCGTTAAGAGATTCTCGGTAGACGCGAAATACCAATTCTATGACATCAGCCGTCAACATGCTACAGTCTATCAAGTATAAGATGGCGCTCAGAGATAAATAAGAATATTTATACTTACGCAACCTATCGTATGTTTTGATTAGGAATAAATTATATGTAAATGTGAATAATTATTGCTCGAAACGCCAATAGATGTAAAAACCAGAAAAATGTTACATGTTAAATGTTAGGTTATGTTAATAATTTCAATAATCAAATTATAAAATGTAACCATTAAAACAACAGTATTGTCAAAATTTCGAGTTTTCTCTCTTGTCTGCAGTCCCCATGGCTGCCTAGTTTTTTTAACCACTCCTGCATATCACATGCAGGTGCATGGGTTCTATAGAGACCTTTTACTTATTTATAAATGGTAGGGATGGTGAATGGCGAATTGCACAATTTTTACTCAGGTAATGGTCAAGCCGAGGTTCTTATTCATTTTGATACCTTTGTGCCAAAATCCTCTCTTCAATATTCCATTTAATTATATCCAAAATTTAAATAGGTTCTTTTAAAATATGTACATCCATCTATACCAACTATATAAAATGAAATTATTAATAAAATTCAATTCAATAAAAAGGACAAGAATAAATTCATCTTGTAACTTCACTATTTCTTTATTTCATAAAAATATTATTTAAATATAACCATTTCTTTATACATTAACCATGATAATAGTTTAATTTCATAAATTAATAACTACCGTGTTTATTAATCAGAAACAATAAATAAATAAAAAATATAATAGTACATAAAAAAATATAACAATAAATACTTACGATATAAGGCAAGATTCGATCCAGGATTGTCTCAGAACTCGAATTCTCGCATAGCAACTGTAATATTTCTAAAGTGTACAGCTTCGACGTGCAATGGTGCAGGCCCCTTATGCATGACGTCACCAATGACGTAATCAATATCAACCCTTCACCATCCGGCCCCATGTCCTTCTTCTCTAGATTATTGTCTATACATTCTTCCTCACAATCCGGTAAATTGACGTTGAGTACTTTGAAACCGTCTTTCAAATTGTCTATATTATCCACGTTCGAATGGTCGGTAGTTTCATCCACCAAGTCTTGATAGTTTTTAGAGTCAGATGGCTGAGTGAATATCTTAATTATGTTCTTTATGTCCTGATATATTCGAAGGATTTTCTCGTCGGCCGGTAGATCGGTTGCGCGGAAAATATTAACATGTACGATTGGAGGAACGAGTAGAAATACTCAGGAAATAAACTGTAAAAACGGAATATCACATTTTTTTTATAGTTTAGAAGACCCTTTAGAACAGTGGTCGTCAAGCTGCGGCCCTCGGACGGTATTTGTGCGGCCCGCGATTTCACAAACATTTCTAGTTCAAAATCGAGTTTGCATATAAGTTAGTGAATTCAAGTTGTTATAAAATGACTTTAGAGGTTGTTATTACCACACGTAATCTATTGGAAGTTCGCATTTAAGAACTCATAAAAAGGTGTCAATAAAAATAGTATCAATTACTAAGGTATCGATAAAAGTGTGGCCCGCAATGGTACCTCACATTGATCTGTGTGGCCCTTCACCGGGAAAGTGTAACAACCACTGTTTTAGAAGCTTACAAAAGAATGATAGTTTTTTAAACTGGTAGTTATTCTATGTGTGGACTAAGCGTTAAGTAGTCCGAATACCAAGATTTTAAAATATTACATAAGCATCTTTGCTTATTATTGACTAGCTGTGTGCCCGCGGCTGCGCCCGCATTTCATATATTCTTCACTACGTTTTATTTTTTTTATAGGGAACCCTCATTATTTTTGGGAATAAGATAAAGTAAACATATTTCTCATAAATTCAAGCACTTGTCCGTAAAACTGTACATTGAATTAGATTTTATTCAATTTTTTAGGAGTTTTATTTAAGTCCCGTCAAAATCCATACAGCCGTTCCGGAGATTCGCCGGAACAAACAGACGAGAGACAGACAAACAAAAATTTTAAACATTGTGTTTTTGTTATAGGTATCGTGTATACCTTCATACCTATTTAGTTAAAAAAAATAATTTTGACATTACAAACAGACACTTCAATTTTATTTATTAATATAGAGGACATGGGGAACGAGAGGAATTTATGTAAGCAATATTTACTTATTGTTTAATTTTTTTAAATTATGCTAATGCTTATTATTGCTGAAAAGTCAAAAACAATTATTTGTTTTTGTTTTTTTTTTTTACTTTATAATTAATGTGCGGCGTTTGCAATGAAATGACAACGATAATGAGAAAATGATATCATATATGATCTCAGTCTGTCATGTAGCAGTTGCGTATTTGACTCTATATTGTGTAATTTTGGTTGCGTTTTTTATAATATACCTTGGTTATTGTGCACAGATGAAGTATAATGGAAATAATGATGCGAAACCTTTATTCTGAAGTGCCACTAAAATCTTATAGAAAGTTCTAGCGATAGAGCCAGCAGTTTTGCTGGAGCTTAGAAATGTTGCGACAAGATCGTATACGTATACGTATCACATGACACTGGCAAAATTATGTATGTAGATTATAGGCTGTCAATAATCAAGAAGAACAACATATGACAAGAATTTTAAAAAAGAACCATGTATAAACCTCCCGATGGAGATACAAAGACGGGGAGAGAGAAATATTACCATATATAAATATATATGTGTATAATAATAATCTTTTCTTTTTTTACATGATACAGGCTCAGTGTTTTGACCACAATCTCACCTGATGTTAAGTGATGACGTGGGCCAGGATGGTAAACGCATTAAACCTAGGTACTGGTTCTCAAGTGGTATACATCTATTGGTATTTGATGACAGGTTTTTAAACTTAAGGGTGGTAGCTATCATGCTATGGTTTCCTCACTATGTTTTCCTTCACCAAAAGCTCATGCTGATTTAAGAATCGGATAGGCGGGATCGAACTCGCGTCGATTGACGAGGATTCTGGCCGCACTACGCGCTGCGCCATCATCACTTTTTCTATATAACACTTAGTTAACATCTTGTAAACTTTCCTTAGTCACATGTTTAAGATTTATTTTGAGGATTTGAAGAGTGACCTTAAAATAAACGCTCACCTTCCACGAGCTTCATCCAGATAGATTTCAGCACTACGTCTATCTTTAGGGCTCCGCTCGGTCATGGAGTGAAGGAGTTTGCAAAGAGCCGGCTCACTACCTTCTCCTAGTGTCATAGTAGGAGGCCTGTCCTCTCCATTCCGATACGCGAGAAGCCCTGACAAATCTAACGCCGGAGTCCCGTCATTCCACAGTTCATAAAGTGCACATCTGCCAATAAATTATTTACATCAATAAATAATAAGTCAGTATTATGCTGTTAATACACGTACGGACCGGACCGCGGACATTGTGTGTCAATCGGTTGAGGTCATCAGTCGCCTAAGTAGGGTTGGTGAATAAGGTTTTTCAAAAACAATGATTCACAAAACATCGAGGTCCAAGAGATCAATATTTTCTCTATTTGTTTTATATGACTTTTTATTCGTAAATACTATTCTTCCATTGGTTAAAATTAAACTATAATCATCATTTATTGCAAAAAAATGTTTCCAATTATTTTTAATGAACAGTACTAAAGGTCATCTATAACAACTAATCAAAAAAAAGAAGAATGCCTAACATACTAAGGAAAAATGACACTGAACTGTTTTATATAAAATCATATTATAGAAATCAAAAAGGACACTAATAATCGATTATTTATTAGTTCGAAAGAACGATTTTTTTTGTGAATTGATTCATCAAACTTTGATTCGTATCGATTCAAAAATCGATCTTTTTCGGAAAGAATCCCATCTATACTTAGAGAACTGATAACATCAGCAGCCCGCCGTACTATGTCCGCCGTCCGATCCGTACGTGTGTTAACACCATTACCAGCAAGCGCTTGAATAAATTTATGAGTATTTAAGTACTGAATTTTTTTTAGTAAAATAATTAGGTTCTGTATATGAAAAAAAAAAAAAACGCTGTGAAGAATATATGAAAAAAGCACAGCCGCGATCACAAAGCTAATGTTAATATAATAATTACCCAGCTGAAAATATGTCCATGCTTGGTACCAGTTCGCCCACTTTACAGGGAGACTCGCTTAGAAGTAAGCCACCGCTTCTGTCATCCCCCTAAAATGACAAATTATTTCACAATGACAATCTAATATTGCGAGATATAGATTTGAATATACTTACTTGATTATTTAATATTAATTTTGTCATTATAAAACTATCAAATAAGTAGTAGTGAAGTGAAGGTGCAGTTGCTAGTGCAGTTGCAAAAGAATCTTTCGGTAAAGGAACACATCCTGAAGAAACCTTAGCATGGTTATAGTACATTTACTAATTGAAAACCTGCCGCCAAATACCAATAGGTGTGTTCCTGCACCTTCACTTGAGGACAAGTACCTCTAGGTGAAGACAGTTTACCATTCTGGACCACATCATCACTTAACACCAGGTGAGATCGTGGTCTCAACACTGAGCACATACAGTGTAAAAAAAATGTATTATCCCTTAGCAAAATAATATTAAATATGCATAAATTGTCAGCAGTGGAATAGTTTATTTTTAAATTGTAACTTATTTGGTGGTTATTTTGTAACTTACAATATAAACAATTTTAAAATATGTCTATGTGAAAATATTGAAGCATACCATATTATTAAGAACATTTATTTAATAGAAACTAGTTTTGCACACATACCCCAGATCTATTATGAGGGTCTGGCGCGCTGACGAATCTCTCAGGAGCTACATAACAAAGTCGACGCCGAGACGTATCGAAGAAATAGCTAAAGTCTGCAGGATTATCATCAGGTAGAAAGGTCGGCTTAAAAGATGCTATATCAGTGAGGAGGACCCAAAGCCATGATGTTACCATTATATTTTCCAGCTGAAAACAAAAAACATCATCAGAGGTCACCAACTCGATTGTACAGCATTTATTGTCCTCAGAATTCAGATCAACTCTCATTGGATTTTAATTGATAGTCAACTGTTTTAGCCTGCATAGCCCATTTTCAAATAATAATTATCATGGTCAAGTATGCATGAGAAACTACTATATCTATTATATACACTTTATATTATACTAGCTGTCCACCTGCGGTTGCGCCCGCGTTTCATATATTCTTCACTATGTTTTATTTTTTATACACGGGACCCTAATTATTTTCGAAAATCAAAAGTATCTACCAAATAAAGTCCTGTCCAAATTGGTCCAGCCGTTCTGGAGATTACCCATTACAAACAGACAGACAAAATTTTTAAAAATTGTATTTTTGTTATAGGTATCGTATATGAATATATCTATTTAGTAAAAAATTTAATTGAATAGTTTAAAATATTTTTTCTCCACAATAACAATTTTTGGGATGGTTGAAATTCAAGCATCAGGCTAACACTACTAGTAAATCTAACTAACTCTACTACTCTAAACTCTACTAAATCTGTACTAGTAAAAATTAAATAGTAATGTTACATAAATCAAGTTGTGGGTACCAAGAAGCATAGTATTCAGTAATAGTTGTAAGAATGAATAAATAAAAATAGAAAATACCCCAGTATATTAGTTCTTTCTTTTCTCTAGTTAAGCAGATTTTAATTCTAATATACTTCAACTATAATTTAAGGCAAATGGTATCAAAAGTTTTTTCTTCAGTTTAATTTAAAATTATATACTTTTTTTGTTGTCAATATTTATTATTCACCTTGGTAGTTTAATACTCTATGGAGTGACAGGAAAAGCATTACCTCATTAGTATGTTAGATAATTGAAATTTATGAAACATCCTATTACAACCCACTTTTCTACTCAAGTGCATTCATCATCATCAGCCAACTGATATATGTCCACTGTTGGACATAGGTCTCTCTCATTAAGGAGGCAATTACCATAATCACCACACTTGGCAGGCGTTTGTGCTACTCAGAATATGCTCCTGCCCATCCTCTGGTTATAGCTTAGTCATCTTTTACGACACCCACGGGAATATACGGGGTTGTACTATTCTTAGCCAACTACACACGGCATTGTAAAATTATTATACCTTAATGTCTCCATGACAAATGCCGAGTTTATGCATCCTGTGTAGTGCATATAAAACTTGAAATGTGATCCATTTTTTTTCAAGGGTTGTGAGAAAAGGCCTTGTGGACATACGATCATAAACACTGCACTTACAATATTCTCTCATCAAAAGACCAGCTTTATCTGTAAGCTGGAAAAATAATAAATTTCATTATAAAACTAAATTTTTTATTTATTTTATACATAACTAATGTGTGATTTGTAGTATAAAACTAATATATACTTTTACATACTCTACAGCTTTCATAGTTTCTTTTTATCAAGCCAGTTTATCAAGCCATAGTTGTCTTCTATGTTTTTTTATAAAAATTAATTTTTGGAAAAAATAATAACTTTAAACATAAATGTAATTATATCACTAGATGGGCAAAACAATTAGTGCTATTATTAATAAATGCAAGAATACTTTTAAAAAAAACCATATTTTTGTAATGAGCTAATATAATATGCTACCTTTATCAAATATTGAACATTAAATTTTTAATGCTGTTTTAATGTGTTGAGTACCCATAAAAATAAGACAATAGAAAGACAATAGGAAAACAATGGAAAGCTGGCGTAATCGCCAGGTAAGTGCCCAAGGGGTTAAGCACCTTATTATTTAATATAAAAATTCAAATACTCACAATAACCCTCTGGAATGGCAAACAATTAAATGCTGAAGCTAATTGTTCTTTAATCTTTAATATCCTTTCCTTATGCTCCGCTAGTGGTAGAGATGGATCATGCACAGCAAATACTTTCACTACAACAAGACCTTCACGGGAACGACCCCTGGCCACTTTCAAAAACCTTGTTGAACCAAGACTAGAATTTCATAAAAGACAATTATTTCTTTCCATATTGTTACTTCTCTTATACTTAATACTGTCAATATTTAAATAACTTTTTGAGGGATGTATTACTCCATTCTTGTTATCACTAAACATCTATCAAGTTTCCATTTGAAACAACTTGCCATTACAGATGTACTATATTTCAAAACAGTATGTTACTAAGCAACATATTTTAAAGTATAATTGAATAATCGCAGCAATCAACTATTACCATAAAATGTCTTACCTCTGATCAAAAGTTAAATCGACGTGATCGTTAAGATAGTGCTCAACAGGGTATATTTGGGAAGGAGCAACACCCACAAGTTGATTGCCCATTTTGATAAAGACAATTTTTTAAATTATCCAAGAATTCGTTCCAAAATTACAACACATAGCACTATCTTCTTTACACTTAAAATTTTAAAGAATATTTTTAGGTTTTATTAATAGTAGAAGCATAAACGTTTATCACTTCTTAGAATAAAGTAAATCGTGTAATGGTGTCAATTGTACAAAAAGAAAAAATAGAAAAATCTTATTCAAAACAAAGCAAGATTATGATTTTGCAAACTGCAGATAGCGTTATTGATAGATGTCAGTTGTATACGTCTGTGTCAGTGTCAGCTGGAATGAGTTGACCACAGAATAGTAATACTGAGTTGCCACAGATATTTTTTTGGTTACATTTATTCCTTTTTAATGAAAAGGCAAAGGTACCAGTAGACCATGCAGCCAAATAGACGTTAGAAACACTATCAATAAGTGAATGGCGGTAACAAAATGGTAGCCGTCCGTTACGTCCACAACGGAAATGATTGGGACATTTCAAAATTCACGCTCCGTGTCATTATTTTCACTTCACTACACTTGTGTATCATAACTACACTATATCACGTAAAATGCCACCAAAATTTATTAATATATTTATATATATTATATATATATATTTATATATATAATATATTTATTTATATATATTGTCTAATACTTTTTTTTTATAATGGACAGCACAGTGACTGCACTGGACCTGATGGTAAGCACAGTGCAATCCAAAACAGCGATGACACTGAACAGAGTTCACTGCCAGTCACCGCTGTCATGCTGGCCTGCTTAAATACCTCTTTACGCCTCTTTTGAAGGACCCAATATCATATGAAGGAGGGAACACGCTGACAGGAAGACGGTTCCATAACCTCACAGTGCGACAAAAGTAGGAGTCAGCAAACTTTTTGGTTCTGCAATATAATGAATTAAAAAACAAGGACGACAACATGACAGACCAAAATTGCGCCAAGCATCCCTATCAGAGATAAATAATAAAAAAATGAGTTGGCAAAAGCATAGACTCTCAACAATTTTAATATTTATCTCTGCTCTCAACTTTAAAGTGAGATCAGCTAAGCTAAGCAAAGTTCTTACCTCCCCCATGATTACATTGGCATTGGCATAATTTTGAACAAAAGGACGAAGATTAATAAGTAAATATTGCTTACTCTTGTGATCACCATTCAGACTCCCCCGTCCTCTATGTCAGCAAAACATTAACCCCTCATTCCTCATGGATGATTACAGACCCTAATTAGCCTACAGGTTATAGTAGTACAAAGTTTAAGTGTTTCTATAAGAAGTATAAGTAGGTTGAGGACTCCAACATAGATTTTCAAATTATATTTTTACTAACCAAATTAATGTCTTTAACTGTATACAATGAGACGTCGTTTATATAGTGAAAACTAGCGTCCTACCGAAACCGAAAACGCGCAATCGAAATTTCAAATAATTAACCATCAAACTATCCAGTGGCGTAACTATAGAGCGGCAAAGCTGGCAAAATGCCACGAGCCCCTGTTCGATGGGGCCCCGGTCCGCGAAGCCGCGAGCTCAGAAGAATCCTAACATTTTTAACAAAATTCAGTAATCATTATAAATACAACTGAAGTTCGCCACTACGAAATATTAAAACGATTTAGTGATAACTTTAGTAATTTATTAAAATCAAATTGCAACATGACAAATTTTACTGAGGTCCCATCCAATGAATTTGCCATGGGCCTCAAATGGTATGGTTACGCCACTAAAACTATCCTTAGATTAATTAATGGAGAAATGTTTAAATTACAATAATCAGACGTATATGAGAAAAAAATAGGGTTTTTTTTACATGTCATGTATTTCGCTCGAGGCTGCAATAAATGTCACGTTTATACATAGAAATAATACGAAGTCATAATCTTAGTTTTTTTAAACCAAGTACAATAACTAATTTAATAAATCTAATTTTTCCTTATAATTAATTAAAAAATATTCTCCAATCTCTTGCATTTTTCTTATTACATGTAGCAAACTGCTCAAATACACCTCATCAATCGCTGTCACTTTTGCTCTATGGTTTCTCTATCTTCTTCAACAAACAAGCATTCCACCCATTTTCATTATATTTCGTTACGGATAATAAATATAGTTCACAGAGATGACTTCGAAAAGTGAAAAAGATCGAGCTAAACAAATCCAGGATCGATGTCAGAACATACTGTTGCAGATGCTTAAAGACGAGGACAATAAATATTGTGTTGATTGTGATGCAAAAGGTGGGTAATTTGTTATTTTTTATCATAATCATATTTATGCATTCCCTTGAAAATAGAAAGTAGAGTCATTTTAATTTATATAATTTATATACTCTTATCTATACTTTAG
Organism: Samia ricini; assembly: GCA_014132275.2. Lineage (NCBI taxonomy): Eukaryota > Metazoa > Arthropoda > Insecta > Lepidoptera > Saturniidae > Samia > Samia ricini. The sequence goes on from AP028158.1 coordinate 14,661,587, forward strand.
AAGTAACCAAAATGTTTAACACTATAACTAGGGGATGTTATTTTGTGAGTCACTTTATAATAAAAAAATAACTGTTTTAGTAAAACTATTTTCTATACACCTGCTATTATTTAAAAAGTATGTGTTAAGTTACAAATACACATACTTATAAAAATAAAATTATTTAAAATGAAATAAGATTGATTAGTTTATTAAGAGAGAATGTTTATATACATTTTTTTTATTTGTATGTAATTTGAATTGCCTAGTACTGAAATGTACTATGCTAAGGCCTTATTTGCAAAACCATTTTTATAAATTATGTTTAAAAAATTATGCAGGATATCTCATTAAAAAAAAATTTGACACATAAAGGTCAAAAGATCTTTAAAGATGAAGGCCCCATTTCTTATATTGGAATACTTATTTCAATAAATATTATTTTGGAATATTCAAAACAGCACTAGCCTGAATGGATCTAATTTCTAGGCTCTGAATTATGCAATCAATACAGGAAACATCTTAAATGCCTTATCATTTTTGCTTGACATTTTAACTATAGATGTTGAAGAGAATGTAGTATAACTTTCTCTCTATGATCTTTAAACTTCCTGCATACAGGTTTATTAATAAAGTTAATGCATCATTGCTGGTTTTTAGTTCTGTTTTCTTTGTTACAATAGTATTATTCAGTTCATTTTATTAAATATTTGATGATTGTATATTTATTGAAAGTCATTGTAGATATCTTTAAAATATGTCCACCAAATATTTGAAGAATGGACTAGAATCTTAAATAGTAGCTGCTTGATTGAAATTTAGTTCTGATTTAAATAAAAGTTATAAGTACTTAAATCTAATTTTAGTTGTTAAATTTCACTACTTATTTATTTCATAATTAAATTTTTTGATTGGTGAAGCATCAACTTGGCGTTTACGCCAGCTTCCAATTGTTTTCCTATTGTGAAATTTTTATTGGTATTTGACAGATTAATACATAATTATGTGTAACTAATTGTATTTTATTTTAATTAGATTATTTGATATTAATTAACATATAAAAAAGTAAGTAATAGTAGAAAATGTTATACTGCATGTTATGTACTTTGATATCCTTATATAGGTAAGGATTATAATAATAATTATATAATAATAAAGTAATATTATCTTTTTTTAATATAAATGAAAAAAACAATTTTGAAAGATATATCAGAATTTATGTATGAAGGTCAAAAGTTTTCATTTAGTAAGTTTTTAAGGAACAATTGAATGGAGAAAATAACAATATTATTATCTAAGTAATTAGCGCTTATCAGTTTGACTTTATATTCCACTCTTTATATTCCATTACAAAATTATTATCTACTACATTTGTATTGTAAAACTTTCAATGATTGATAATTTGAAATATTAATGTAATAATTAGTTAGGCGACATTAACTTTTTAACATGTTTTATAAGTATCAAAATACATTTTCAGTTTCAACATGATCATATAATATTTATTGGTTATGTTAATTCTGAGATTCAGAGAACACATTGGAAAGCTGTATCATTTGTTTTATAAAATTTTGTTTGAACCAAAATAATTCTGAGTGAACATGAAATTCATAACCATTCATTTTGTACAAGATAAAGTACACATAGTTGCATATTTTACAGTTAGGCTTAAGAATTATCAGTCTATCTATCTAATCAGCATGTGGTCCGCTCACTGCTGGACATAATATTTTTTTTATATTTTCCAGAGGCTATGATCAAATACCATCTTTATCAAGAACCTTCCCGCTCTTCTCATGAATTTATTTAACTGTCAAATTGATGGCCACATATAGCTTTATATGCCATTTGGATAATCCTTTGATATATTACTTTTTTTACATTACCTGATGATATATTATTTTTACTTCTTTTATCATAGGGATGCAATGCTTCGATCCCACTCTAACTTGATGTTAAATGATGACGTGACCCAAAATTATAAACATGTTGAAATGTGTGCTTTTCGATGGATTTTCAAACTTTATTGGTAGTTTGCCATACCATCGGATCTCATGTGAATAATTAGTTAGTTAGTTCTAATTTTTTCTATGCATGCAGAACCCTAATTGTTTTCGAAAACCAAAAGTGCCCTAAGTTGGTACTCCATCAACTTCCACTATTTAAAAAACAAGTCCCGTCAAAATCTACCGTTACCAAATCTAATCTAAAATTACCTAAAACAAACAGACAGACAAAATTTAAAAATGTTTTTGGTATAAGTATCGTATATACCAAGGGTGCTCAACCCTATGCTTGTGGGCCATTATGTGGCCCGCTAACGATTTTTAAATGGCCCGCGGGATCACAGTTTATTTCCACCAAGTTGAGAGCCTTGCGTAAGGGTTCACTAAGAGAAGATGTTTATGAAAAACTCTACTTAGATCTTAATTGTGTTAAAAATAAATATCGCATATCATTAACTAAAAACATATTTGTGACCTATAGTTACTATCAACACCTAATTTAACTCCTGGCTTAAACAATAAATTACAACAGAAATAAAAAAAAACAAAACTAAGATCACATTGATTATCGATTTTTATTTAAGGTACAGAAACACAATTCTGATTCTTAATTTAATCTAAGGTGAATTGAAAACGATCTTTTTCGGAAAGAATCAACGTCCTAGGGATGTCACACAATAAAGTGAAATGGCGGTTAGCGCGGAAATGTATTATTTAAATTACTTTTTGAGGCCCTTACGTTACCTTAAAAAATTAAATAAAAAATCTAAAACATTACTATCATCGAAAAATCAAAATAAGGAATTTACCCTATTATAGTTAACAACAATAATAATTAGTTGCCCGCCTAAAATATCTAAATCGTGTGTTTGGCCCTACTGTTAAAAAAAATTGAGCAGCCTTTGTATATATTATACATTAATATGTATTTAGTTCAAAATTGTTACTTTGACATTACAAACAGACACTTCAATTTTATTTATTAGCATACAATGTGTAATCGAAGTAAAGGCTTCAAATGGCAAATCTTATGCCATGCGAGAAAAAGAGGCGAATTCTTTCGCAGGTAAAATATGCATAGCATATCGACTACAGGAAACAATAGACAGATAATTAAGGCCAGATTTGGGTTGGAACGAAATCAAATTTTGGCGGGCCTATAGGAAAACAGTGGAAAATCAAACAAATCGTATATGTTTAGGTATTGAGGAATATTAATTGAAATAACAAGCCATGGCCTTCATTCGCCTCGTGAATCAGTTAGCACTATAGAATTACTTATAAATATTGCAGAAAAAATATATTTGCAATTTATTTTAATATTTGACATTTAATATTCAATTAATTTTAATAATAGTAACAACTTAACTCCTACATGAAATTCGCTATTAGAGTTGCGTAATTTATGATATGTTTAATCAAAGTAATTTGCTCTATAAAAATATATGGCAAGGGTGTAGTTTTTACAAACATTACATTGTGAAACATTACACCAGTAAAGTGAAGGGAGATTGTATCGAACCTTCCGTTAGATACAAACGAAGCATGTTACCCACATTATACAAAATATGTATGATAAAATAACTTGACCGTTCAAATCATAATGTGATTATCATATAGACACGAAAATTATGAGTCACACATACTCAGATACAGAATTTACTGACACATAATATAAAATGGTAAATATGCCAAAAAATGAATACAACACACTATGAATTCGTATACAGCTTAAACATACAATTTTTGGACTACGTCCACACGATGTATCGTTTTCATAATAAAATTGAATTATGTTTTTTTTTTCAAACTGACTAAGACACTGTTGACCTAATACAACCTTGGGAGATTAGCTATATTCATGGGACGAGCGCGCTTAATGCACTCAGCCTAGATAGTGGTAGTGCATCAAAGTGGCACGGACCTCATCTTGAGCTGTTACCTGAGAAGTAAAGACCTAATAGCTGGTATCCAGATCTACGTAGAATTCGTATCAGATGCGCGGTTCTGACCGCGTGCATGTATGGTAGTCGACCAAAGTTATCAATCGCCTTGTACGCACTGTCAAGTACGAATATTATTATAGAAGTGCGAAAAAATTATTCCTGTATCACCAAAGTTAATGTATCTGTTTGTTTGTCGTTGCATAAATAGCAATTCCGTTTTTTTTCGAACTTCTAATTATATTATATAGTTGACTGTATTATACTTACAGTAATTAACTGTGAGTAAAAGTAACAAGGCGACTGATAACTTTGGTCAGTTCGGCCGTCCGCAGTAACATGTATGCGGTCCGGTTCGCGCGTCACTTACGTGTATACCGACTGCTTATGTAATAAGTTGTTATTCTTTAGGAATAACATTTAAGTAACATTTATATCTCATAAATATTCAATAGTTTAGGTAAAATACCGAAAAAGAACGTACACGATGATGAAGAAGCGACGATAGCGCAGCGGGTAGTGCGGCCGGATTCTGCATCAATCGACGCAGGTTCGATCCCCACTTATCCGACTCTAAAATCGGCTTGAGCTTTCGGTGAAGGAAACATAGCATGGTGGTAGGGAATTTTCTAATGATGCCCGCTTGGGCACCACCCTCAAGTTTGAAAAATTATCGCCAAATACCAATAGGTGTGTTCCGGCAGCATCACTTGAGAACCAGTACCTCTAGGCTTAGTGTGTTTACCATCCTGGACCACATCGTCACTTAATATCAGGTGAGATTGTGGTCAAAGTACTGAGCCTATTCCGTGGAAAAATCCTATTTAGGTAATGGGATGGGACGCTACCTTTTTTACGAATTAATCAGTAACAGGAAGACAGACTTCAAGAAGCTGACAGGATTGTCGTCATCAATTAAAGCATTTTTAAATCTAAAATTTATAGTAAAGTAGCGGCCTTCGTTATGAATCACTCTGTCTATTAGTGATAAACCGTATGAAAATCCATTCAGTATTCCTTGTTCAGTTTAAAGCTTTCAGACAGACAAACGCTGCAAGGTACTTTATTTTATAACATGTACCTATAGATTCATTCGTAATAATTCTTAACAACAAGAATATAATTTTAAAGTTCTAATAAATAACTTTTATCTTTTTGGGTTTATGTGTATTGGATATTATAATGGGTTACTTTTTTGTTTAAGTTTCCACACTTTTAACTTTAACTGAACCGACTTGAGAAACTGATCACTATTAAAATGGAAGGGATACTAGTCGTTGATTAGCAATGGCGTAGCTTACCCCATAGACGGGCCATGTATCAAAAGAAATTTCGGCCCTTTTATGACGAAGTTCAAATGGAGGATAAAGATTTGGCATAACATTTAAAGAATTTTTGTTTGCCACATACCGTTGTTACGGCGGTAGCTACACGTCTCTTGAAAGGGTTCTTGTATTATTTAGTAAAACTATTAAATAATATAATTCTGAGCAAAATATGCTTTACAGATAAAGTCGAGAACAAATGAAAGCGAAAATTAGTAGGTACTCTGAAATTTAATTTACTTAAAAGGCCGCCTGTAAGCGAATTAAAGAGATCATAAAGAAATCTCATGTTGTTTCCAGTTCGACGATGTTTTTATGGTAATAATAATGTTTTAGCGCTTTTAATTACTACTTGTGCTCGCCGTTATCGAAATTCTATTATAAAACAATCATTAATTTACAAAAATGCCTTCTCAAATGTGAACTGTCCACGCGGTAAATAAATATCAAATGATGTAGGTAACAATGAATTATAATGTCATGTCTGTCTTGTTAATGCATTGGTAATCGTAAACGATGATAATAGATATGTGTTTGTGTGTCAAACGCATGATAGTGTGTGTAATGTTTTGTTTTATTCATTTAATGTATTTCTAATGCATAGGTATTATATAAAATATTAACATTCTGCACTCCTTCCCCATATAAACTTTACCTACGTCAAATCTCAATCCTGCGAGCGCAGTGTTCTTACTTTTAAAATTCTTTACCTACCTCTTGTTTTTGTCTAATAAAAGCTAATGAAATTAAATGCATGCTTATTCGATTTATACTTCGAATAGCTCTATTACAAAATGCTAACAGATTTTAATCAAAAACGTGAAACTTTGAATTTGTTTGAATATCCTAGATCTAAAACTGTTATAAGATTTTATATGGAAATTATTCGATGTATCTCTGTGATTTAGACTTGAAAACAATCGAATGACGATAGACGAGCCAAGACAAGGTTTTAATAAAGATTTCTTTGTACACATAAAAAAAAATAAACCCCAATGTGGCGATGACCTTTTTATGTAATGCTTCGGATAGCATAGATAATAAGTTGAAATCCATATTTTATTATAAGTGTTTTGACTTCACATGAAAATATTACTTAAGATTCTTATTTAGTATGATATTAATAAAATGCAGTTATCATTCGGATTTACTTTAAATATGACTAGATTGGAATGATTGTAAAATCAACTGTGTAAATAAATATTTGACAAAATTCTACGATAACATTTTTCGAGAGAATGATCTTTACTAAACTTCCTGTGTAATAAATTTGAATATTGTTACGAAGCCGTCGTTCATCCTTAATTTCTTTGTTATATGATAACAATGCTTTGAAAAACTAATTTCCGACAGGTTTTAATGGTACTTTGCCTATTGGCAAATCATATTTTCTAAGGTACATTAGTATAATTAAAATAATTTTTGTTTGCTTTGTAGAAAGAAGACTTCAAAGTTTTTTTTTTCGAACCTAGCTAACGCTGTTTACCGGTAGGGCCTTTACAGCTTCACCGTGACTTTGGGGGTCACTAAGGGAGTGGGGGGGAGTGCTAAAGGCACTCAGCCGCAAAAGGTGACTAGCACAAGGGTTACCAAAATGGTACGAACCTCGGCTTGGCCCGTTACCTGAGTGTAAAACTCTCTTGCGAGATTGAACCTAGCTAATCCCTACATTTTTTTATTTAACATAAAAAAAAGGTTCCTTACAGGACCTATCTACCTGCGTGTTATGTGCAGGAGTGTGTATGCAGTCTTGTTGTGCATGTAATGCTCAATGCATGGGCAGAGTCACTATATTGCGCTGGCGACGACGTCAAGAGCCTCCCCAGTTGGGGAAAGAGACACGTCTTGGGTCGCCGCCTGAGGGGGACCAAGATTTCAAAGTCTACATGTTAACGATCTTTCATTAATATTAACATATTTTAAGACGTACCTACTGTAATATTATAATCCTAGATAACTCCCATGTTTTTGTAGACATGAATTTCTACACTTATCGCCTAATGACAACGCATTGGACGCAGTTTTTCTAATTATTATATTTTATTCCTCTATTTTATTTGGGGATGTTTATCCATATGGACTTACTAGTGCCGTCGTTCCTTGCATCTACTTACGAGAAAGAAGTAAAATATGAAATAAAAATAAGGATTATATAGGTAATAAATATTAAAACAAAGTTGTCATAACGATGTTTCTTTAAATCTCTAAACAAACAGTCATAAAATGATGAAATTATACTGTTCATTCTAGTAACTGCCGCTCATTCTCTTTAACTTTAATTTAATTTTATTAATTAGTATGTACCCATGAATAAAAACTTTAAGTCTGAATTAACTGAATGATTAATTATAAGTAAATTATTTTACCAGGTCCTCGATGGGCATCATGGAATTTGGGCATATTCTTGTGCATCAGATGCGCTGGCATCCACCGGAACCTTGGCGTCCACATATCTAAAGTTAAGAGCGTCAATCTAGACTCGTGGACACCGGAACAAGTTGTAAGTAGTTGTATCCAATGCACGTTTTGATATGGGGTAAATAATAAGTGTATTAAAAGCCTACACGTAAGAGACGCACGGATCGAACCACGTACATAGTACGACAGACGACCGAAGTTGTCGTTATGTGGGCACAGTCAATCCATACATATTATTAAAGGCAACATCTATGTCTGTTACTTGCATAAATAGCAATTTATATTATTTTAACGCTTCGATAAATATGTTCGCGCCTGACTGTGTCCACAAGGCGACTGATAACATCGGCCAGTTTAGTCGTCAGTCATACAAAATCGCGGTCCGGTCCATCCGGATATATGTCTAAAAAGGATTCTTCAGTAGTCCACAAGAACTTCTAGATTCATTTCGTTTAAAAATTAAAAAAAAAAATATTATAATTTATTAACTTTTATTATATTTACCTATTAACAATAAAGTGAGAACCATGACTGTGAATTTGTTGACTTGTGCCAAAACTTAACCTAATGTCAGATTCTTCTGTCTCGCGAAACAGACAATTTTAGTAGTGAGATAAAGAAACTTGCGAGACGGTAATATTACTGGCTACTTTAAATTTAAATAAATGTTTGTAAAAGTAATATACAATATATAATAAACAATATACAGATAATATATTTTGGCTATTTTGCTGCTGTTAATATTTTATGTTGTTTGTAAGAAATAATTATTTTATATTTCGAAATATTAGAACTTTACAGAGTCATAGGCGTATAATAAAATCAAAAACCAATATGAATTAAAATATGTATGTATTTGAATGTATTTGCAGTAACATAAAACGAAACAACATCATATGAGTAAATTTTAATAAAATGGTTAAATCGTCCAGGTCGTAGGTTAATTATACGTATCGTCTTCGAATTTAGCTTAATGCGGACTAGTATTTGATCATTCAAGAAATTACCCATCCAATGCCCTTATGAGATGTACATGTTTAAAAGAATCTATCTGGAATTAAATAAATATTAGTACATACCTGTAAATATATCTATTACACTAGTAAATACTTTTTGTTACACTAATGTATATTTTTCTAATTTTTTCAAAACTTTAGTTACACGCTAGAGCTAAATATTGTAAAAAAATTTACTAATGCCAGTAATATTATTCGGATTCGGATTATGCAATTTACCATATTATTGATTTATAAATACGGCTTACTAGCATCACAGTTGGAGCAATTTTTGAATTTTCTAAATAATTATTGTTAGTTTTTTTACAGCCTTTGCTATATGAAGAATTGGCTGTTTTATTTCATATAAATGAATTCGTTATCATTATTGTTTGTACTAACTCGAAAGAGTTCAATATGTTGAAGGTTTCATTGCAACAAATGGGTAACTCCCGAGCACGGGCTGTATACGAAGCGAATTTACCCGATTCGTTCAGGCGACCCCAGAACGATTCATCTCTCGAAGCGTTCATTCGGGCCAAATATGAACAGAAGAAGTATATTGCTAAGGAATGGGTACCGCCTCCCCTACCTAAAGTCAACTGGTTAGTATTTTTTCTCAGTTTCCAGTTTTGTCAGCGTCCTGTTTTTATTTCGCTTGTCAGTCCATCCGTGTGGTTCCGGCCAAGAATAGTACCACCTCATATCTTCCCGTGGGTGTCGTAAAAGGATATAATGTAGAGAATGGGCAGCAGTATCCACTAAGTACTACAAACACCTACTGCGATCGCCAACCCGCCTGCCGAACGTGGCGATTATGGCAATTCCCCCCCCCCCCCCCCCCCCCCTTATTGGGGGAGACCTATGCCCAACAGTGGACGTCGTATAGTTGAATAGATGGAAGGATGTATGTCCTATCCAATCAATATCATCCTCATTAAGTTATTCGTAGTCAGGCACAGTATAATTTCTTCTATTTATCAGCCACCATCTCTTTGTCCACTGCATTTGCTTTCGTATCTTCCCTTATTTAATTCATCCATCTTTTCTTTATCCATTTTCTCTCCCTTTTCATACATAAATACATAACATGTCCATACCTTATAACATGTTTTGAAATTAGAAGGTAGACGATCGATTCCCTTTCAGCTTTTCAATGACTTGTACCCGTTTGAACTGTTAAAGCACTAACCTGGTTGTCAACGCCATCTATTATCACATATATGTTCTTCTTATTCTAATTTATATCTTATCTATATTGTCTATACGCCCCCGCTCTATTTAGTCTATGTATGCATTATTCCTTCCTCTTTCTCTTACTATTATAAAACGGAACGGCAACACGCAACCGCCGCTGTCTCTCGTAGTAACATTCAAAAGTACACATTAATTATCCTATTATATTACTAAATTACAAGAATATAGAACAATAATAAAGTGAAGTGAGGTAGAAAGTTAATTCTGAAATAAAATTATCGAAAATCACAAATAATGGTAAGTTCCGTTTACTCCTTTCAAAATCACCCTTCTAGAAATTTTCACCACTGGTTGTTACGCCATCTTCCAATTGTTTTCCTATTGGTATCTGAGCGATTAAATACTTTCTAATATTATAATAATACTTATTTCTGACATTGTCCATTTTTGCCATACATCCATTCCAGCATTCGCATCATTCCATTTCCATCCATTCACATCCATCCCAAAATTCTATTTATTTCTATACAAAATAATTAAAACTCGGTTTTAGTCATTCGTCTATGTATTTTATCTTTAAATGAATAATAAACATATTTAAAAGTACATACGCACTTTTTGAAGTGATATCGTGCGTGTGCAGATTTTTTTCATAGCGCATTTGTGACTCTCCTATTTCTTACATTGAGAAATTAGTGGGAATATTGCCATGATCATAGGGACTTTTATACAGTATTACAGGGGAATATCTATTGAGCTTAATCTATAACCTGAAGTCATTGTACTTGGTTTTAGATTATATCGACATATGTAAGTCCCGTACCTTTATTTTCTCAAACAAAGGGCTCCGAATTAGGTAAAGAATTTTTTATCGTTAGCAATGATCAACTATCCTCTTACAACCCAGCCCCCCCCCCCCACCCCCCCCCCCCCCCCCGCCTATGTCATTAAAAATAAGCAAAGTATAAACCCATTCATGCTTACGTTTTTTTTTTTTTTTTTTTTTTTTTTTTTTTTTTTTTTTTTTTTTTTTTTTTTTTTTTTTTTTATTTAAATTAAACTATCTGCAGACTCTGGGTCCGCACCTTTTTTTAGATTGGAGATTTAAATCGACTTGCGTCGGAAAAAATTGCCTATAATAGCAATTCAAGCAGCTATGCAGTTAGTAATCTTCTTTTGCATATGTGAGCTTAAATCTACTTCTATTAAATTTTTTAATCTATATATTCAATTATTTTGTAAACACTTATTTTGTTATTATTAATTACATAATTTTTAATTACTTTTTTTTTTTATTAACGGTCGTAACAAGCCAAGCAGAACTAGGTCCGTGTCCGCATAATTACCTCATAGTTTGGGTTTGGGCAATTATTGCTTGTATGACCTTTTGGTCTCCATGTTTTATGGCCATCTTGAAATTATAATCCGCTATGTCCTTCGCCGGTGCGCTCACCGCTCGGTGGATGAAGCGGCCTATTGCGTCGTCGGCCACGTCGGTATAATAGACACAGGTCTCCGTGTGCCTCGAGATGGCCACAACAGCGTGGGATACACTATCGTGGACCTGTAGCTTTCTCCCCTTGGTCTGGAGAATCACCACCGATTTGAATGTCAACCCCTGCGACTCGTGGATCGTCAGGACTCGCGACCCCTCCCCTGTTCCGTAGCCCTTGTTTATAAGGGCTTTCTTCTCTACCTGAGTATGTACTAGGTAGAGAGTATCGGTGGAGTGTGGGGGTATCTGCGCTCCCGAGTAAACCCCGAGTCTCAGGGACCTCACTATCGGTTTGGATGAGTATATACCGTCATAGATCTCGCTGAATGCATAGGCCACGTCCATCGGGTTCCTGTGAGTGCAGAGAAGTTGTTTTGTGATACCGGCGACTGCAGTTGGTCGGCAGTAAGACATCTCGAAGAGGTTCTCTCGGTCGATGTAGGGCAGCTGATTGAAGTCCCCAATGAGGAGGATTTCGTTTGCTCCCGCCAGCCGGGCGGCGGTCAGGATAGCCCCGAAATGATTCATAAGAGCCTCGTCCACGATTAATCGCGGACGTTTCTCGGACTCTTTAAAACCATTTACGAGGATCGAGGCCATGGTGCGCGCTCTCTTTTCGGCCTTGCTGCCGTGCGTCTGCACCAGTTTTTCCTGTAGATCTTTAGCCGCCTCGGTTGTGGTGGTCGCGACTGCGTCTCTCTCCACATCAAAGTTTTTCACCAGCCACGTTGTCTTCCCACAGCCTGGGACCCCATTGGTCCACTCAATCGTGGGTATTGCTTCGGTGCATTCCACTGCCGTAGTGTTGAGGACCCTCGATACGGTTTCCACCTTTTCGATGATCCTCTCATCTAGCATGATCTTAGTGCACCGGGCCACCACGACGATGGGGTCAACCAAAGGTGTCCTGAACCTGAGCTGGGGGCTAGGCTCCTGCGACTCCTCCTCCTCCCTGAGCACGAAACCGCTGGTGGAACTGAAAGCGGCCATATAACTACCCGACATACTCCCTGCGATGACCTGGGCAGTATCGTTATTGTAGATGGCCGCTTCTGCTTCCTCGAGTCTTGCCTTCAAGGAGCCCACGATACCCAGACGATGGTCTTCTAGGATCTTAGTACATGTCAATTTATTGACTTTTATCGTGGCCTCCAAGACTGCTTTTAAACTCCAGGATCGCATTCTCCATATGGTCCAGCGGTCCCACTACTGGCGTTTGGAGGGGTGCGTTCACCTGCCCCATGTCAGCTCTGGTCCTTTTCCGCTGTGGGTCCAGTCTCGGGATCCGAACTCTTCTTTGAAGACGGTCTATAGCGGTCTGCTGTGGGTCATAAAAGGTCGTGTGTGTTTGGGTTGTTAAAGTTTGTGTTATGGCCCAAGATGGTCCTCTCTCTGGACTGCCGCCTACAGATTTTTTTGCGGCTTCCTTTTCGGCTGCTACCTTTAATTGCAGTCGTTCGGCTCCACTTAGCTCGACGTTGGGGTCGGAAAGGGCAGGCTCCCTTGTTGGTTTGTCGCGCACCAAAAAACCGAGGTCTGCACCCCTGTCCTCGTACACGACTACCTCATGCTTACGTTATACTTGAACGGCTCTTAAGATAAAAGTAGTCGCTGTAAGTCTGTAATAAAGGGATTTTATTTAATACTCCAGGGATAAAGAGATTGACGAAGAAATGGAGAGGCAGAAACGGAAAAAGAAGACAACTACGTCTGCGCTAGGACCTCTGCCTGCTCCGACCGCGCCAGCGATAAAAAATATAATGTGAGTTGTCAAGTCATACATAGTTATTATTATAAGTGACAACGTCTTCCTGTATACGTGCCCTAAGAACTTCTGAATAGAACCACGCGCATGGTACAGCGAGTGACCCGACTGTCCGAAGCTATCAGTTAGCTTGTGAGCAAAGTCAGGTAGAGAACTCTGTAATTATCCAAGGCTGAAAAAAATACAAATTGATATTTACGGAAATAACGGACATACAAAGGGATGGATATTTTCTTTCATTATCTGTACTAATAAATAAAATTGAAGTTTTTGAATAAAATTGACCGATTTGGACGGGACTTTTTTTTTGTAGATAGCTGAAGTTACTCCAGGTAACTTAGGGTACTTTTAATTTTCGAAATTAATTAGGGTTCCGCGTAAAAAAAATTAGAACTCAAAAAAATCAATGAAATCCGATTCAATGCACAGTTTTACGGGCAAGTGCTTGAATTTATGAGAAATATATTTACTTTATATTAGTACTAAAAAATATATGGTATAAAAAAAAATGAAACGCGGAAGCAGCCGCGGGCACACAGCTAGTACATAATATGTATGGCTTTTTATGGTGGCGTTACAGTTGCCGCTACAGCAGTAGCAATTTCTTTGCGCTCCGACAATGACGTCAGATGACTGATAACTTGGGTTGTCTGTTAAGACTTTTATAAGGGTGTTTACTGATTTTTTTCAATTGTTTCATCAAAGAATATACCATAAATAAGGGAGTTCTAGTCATACATTTTTTTTTTTCAATCTAATCCAAAATAAGAAAATTATAAGGTGCATAATAATGTAGGCCTTTATTTAATCAGGCTATTTTTAATTTTATCCTAAAAAGAGAGTGCACTGTACTGAAATATGAAGTCACAGTTTACATGCTTCGTATAAGTTGTATGCCAGAATACCATTTACGGAAAAATGAGATCCCTCGATCACTATAAAAAACTTTAAACGTATGTGTCTCAGATTTTTTTTATCCGAATTAAATATTTTCAGTAAATGTGTGTATATTATATGTATGTATTAATTAAATACCTGAATTAGTTCTTAATATAGGTACTAAATACTGAGTGGTGAATTGAATGGTTCTGAAAAAACTGACACTTAAGAATGGAACTTAAGAACTTAAGAATAATAACATAAACTGTATAAAATTGTATGCGGGATTTTTTTTTAAGTCATCCTAATACTTATGTAGGACTAAGGGGATGTGAAAAATATTGAAAGTTATGCCTACGTAATATGTACTTGATTAGCAAAAACGATTTATAATTTTAATTTCACAGAAGTCAGACGTCATTCCCAGCTTACCGAAACCTAAGTCGTCAGTCAGCCCGAAACTCGGCAGAAACACTCCACCCACCAACCAATCGGACACGAGCAAAACGTCAAACGGCTCCACAGATCTCCTAGGTTTAGAAACGATCAAATCAGAAACGAAACCCGCCAACGACGACATATTCTCTAGTTTCTTCTCAGCGCGCCGCAGGAGAAACCCGCAGAGATCGCAAAACCGGAAGAAGCTAAATCCGACCTGAAGGCAGAAGAGGAGAACTTCTTCAAACAGGCCGCACCGACGGAGAAGGAAAAGTCTAAACTCACGAAAGACAGTATATTAGCGTTGTATAGCCAGTCCCCGTCTTTAGGTAGTCAGTTCCAGCCGCAACCAGTCGGGTTCCAATATGGTGGTTTCCAGTCACAGCCAGTGTCTTACAGTGGTGCCTCGGTTCAAAACGGTATGCAACAGTATAATCAATTTCCAGGTCAGTTTCAACAACCCTCCTCGGCAGCGCCGTTACATCAACAGTTGCCGCAACCGTTACATCAACAGTCGCAGCAACCGTTACATCAACAGTCACAGCAACCGTTACTTCAACAGTTTCAGCAACCATTACAGCAACCGTTTGCGAACAATCAATTTTTCAACCAACAACAGCAAACGCAACAATTACAGCAACAGTTCGGTAGTCTTAACCTACTAGGACAGAGTTTCCCGAACGCGAATGTTGCTAGCAATACGACATGGCAGTGAATCGTACAATTTTCGAGTTCCATATTTAATTACTTTCTGATGTTTTTTTTTTTACACAAATTATACGTGTACCTATATTTGTGTGTGATCGAAAACGCATCATTGTAGAATTGTTAAATAAGTAAATATACGATGGATGTAAAAAAATATATTAATTTTATGATTGCGCAAACCTTTTTTTTTGTTTTGGATATTTGGATGAATTAATTCTGAAAAAAAATATATGACGCGTAGTAAATTTATTGGGGTTCGTCAGTACGGTTTCTCCTATATTATTGGATACTACGGGTTGTTGTAAATGTAGGGTATAATCAAAGATTAAATTCCTGTCGCCCAGTGAAGTTTTTCAATATATTTTGGAGTTGTGCACCATTATTAAAAGTACATACATACGATTTTGTGAAAATTTATCTGTTTTTTTTTTTCAGTGGCGTAACTATACCACCTGAAGCCCGTGGCAAATTCATTGAATGGGGCAATGGTAAAAATTATCACGTATTTTGATTTTAATAAATCACTAATACGTTTAAATATTTAGTAGTGGCTAACTTTAATTGTATTTATAATCTTTACTGAATTTTGTTAAAAGTGTTTGGATTCTTCCGAGCTCGCGTCTTCGCGGGCCGGGGCCCTTGGCATTTTCCCCAGCTCTGTCACCCTATAGTTGCGCCACTGCTTTATATACATGACTTTGAAATCAATGGCAATAATTAATTGGGAGCTTATAATTATGATTCTGAATAAGTACAATGCAAAAAATAATATAGTATTATAAAAAAAATGATTAAACTAAAAATATATAATTAAAGTATCAAAACCGTGCGATGCGTATTCGGCGGACGGCGAACCCACTCGCGCTCGCGCATATCAGCTGATAAATTTACCTTCATGGTTACCGGGTCGTCGACCTCTGCAAAACGGTTACCCATTTTTGATATTTAAATTGAACTTATAATGCATGTTTTTTAGCCATGCCTTGGTGGCGCAGTTGTATTACGGAGCGACTACTGTTCTGAGGGCTCGGGTTCGATCCCCGTGTCGGGTCAAGTGGGTTTTTCTACTCAGTATCATCTCGGAGTTTGGAATTTGTGCCCGATATGGCGACAGGCTCGCCCCCTGTCACATCTGGGACGGAACTAAACTCGGCGAAATGTGGGTGGTGTAGTTCGCTATTTCACCTCTGCTAACCTAACCCTTCGGGGATAACAGGCGTGAGCTTATGTTATTATATGTGTTATGTTTTATAGTTTCATTTTAATATTTTTCCCAGTAAGCGTATTTTAAAATATTCCTGAATATAATTACAAGCTCCCATTTAATTATTGCCATTAATTTCGATTGTACGCTGTATAGATCTCAAAGATAACCGCATACAATGGGAATTAAATTTTTTATTATATATTAAATATTGTTCGTATTTGCATAGGTAATTTTATCAATTTAATGGTAATGCCCAGAAAAATAGCTAGAAATTGTTTTTTCGGCTTGTCACTTCTGTTTTAGATGTGTGAAAGGCGACCGACCATTTAGTTAAATACCTATATTTTTCACGACTAACTGCATTATATTACTAATTTTGTAAATAATTATTTTTTTAAAACAATATTTTACGTTACATGATCTAAGTGAAGTAGCTTCAAGTTAATGGAATTAAACGTGTCTAGTTGATGATGAATCTGTTCGAGATAGAAGTCTCTAGACATTTAGGTACTATGTATTTACGTGAAATTGTTTTAAAAATTGTGGATTTACTTAATATTTCAAGTATTAGTGAATAATATCCTTTATTGTTTCAAGTATTCGTGCACTTTTGATGTATAATTTTTCAGTACTTATTACTTATGGGTTAATAATATATTTCGTATTCGATAATAAGTGGCATTATCATACGTAAGAATTTTATTTCGGTCCTTATTAGGTCGGGTTATAGTTGGTATGGAAATGAACAAAAAAACACTCTTAAATATTTAGGAAAAATTGTTTAATTTTCAAAAACTTGGAGCATTTTCGTCTCTAGTTTCGAGCAAAAAGAAGAAAAAAAATCCGAAACTATATTTAAAAAAAGTTCTTACGTATGTTGTTTATAAATCTTTAATATTTAATTTACATATCATTTATATAAATATTTCGTTATGGTTGATTTTGTGTACTATTGTCTTTGAAGAAGGTTTAAAATAAATAGTTGTTACTTATATCCGTTTCATAATCGAAGATAAAAAGATACAAATATTAGATATGTTATCAAATTATTTTTTTCTTATGTTAGCTTACCTTTTAGCTGCCATGATTATTTGTCGCCAGGAGTATCTTAAATATATTCTATGGCACGTTATACCTTTCCGCTTATTAAAAAGTTTGACTCTGACATCTAAAGTTACAAGATATTACCTCATTTCAAATATTAAACTTGGTAGTCGTGCAATTTCAACTTAATGTACCCCTGACGCTGGCAATATTTATAGTTTTAATAGATAACCGTGGCGATTTATAACTTATTATATTATATCTGTTACTTTAAATATCCCTTTAAACTTTGGAAATACAGTGTAAACTCTATATAACGACACTGAAGGGTCTGTGCATTTTATGGCGTTATAGAGAGTTGTCGTTAATAGAGAGAAGAAAAATCAGAATTATAAAAAGATAACAGTTTATTTCAGACTAGTGTTAGTAGTTATGTACATAAAAACCAATCTTATTTGCACGCTATTGCGTATAGTCTGTTATTTTTGTCTGACGTCTTCTGCTGCACCAGTAATTTTGTTGTATTTTTTACTTATTTTATTATTATTATTATTCATATTTCGCGATGTTGAGGCATCTTGGTCATAAAGGAAGTACTTTTCCTATAATTTAGCTGCTTCCAGAGCTTTTTTAATGCTTGGCGGAGGCTCAGGCTCATCCGTCTCATCTTAATATCCTTGTTCTTGATCCTCAGTTTTTCTCACTGAATTCAAAATTTCTTGAACCCAAGCTTCGTATTTAGATTTCATTAATTTTCTGGAAGATATCCCCTCGTTCTCTGCTTGGAGAAACCAAGCAGTTTTTTCTTCTTTTTTCCATATTGTGGACACTGTAGGCGGCGACTCAACCCAAAACGTCTGCCAACATCACTTATCTTCTCTCCCGTTTCTATTGCAGGTATCAGTAAAAAAATTTCGTCGATACACAGTGATTTTCTTTTGCTAGCCATGTTTATGTACTTACAGTTTGAAAGTTTGTGAGCCACTAAGAATATGATAAAGTATAGATACATCCATGACTCCTACTTATTAGTCATGGTCAACAACATCGTACACGTGTAAGCAATCCCAATTTGTAAACCAAACAACGAATTTTAAGTTAGGTATGCATGATGCCGACAGTAGAGTTTATTACGGGCTAGGATAATAAAGCGACAATAGAACGCACACAGTAGCTCAGTTTTATTAATTTCGGTAACTCTTATTACATAATTGTTGTCGTTATTGAGAGTGGGTGTAATGCTATTTACAGTTTATCATTGTATGGAAGGCAAGCTAAAACAACCAAAACCAAGTGATTCGAGTGACGTTACATGGAGTTTACACTGAATTTAACAGCATTAAGGTTTTATGGGAGGTACTTGTTTGTTCCTAATTAATATTAGAGAATACATATCTTATTTCACAATAATTGTTTACTGTGTAACTAATAGGGTATTTTATACTTTACTATGTGCGAAAAAAAAACAATACACAAGATACTTATTACCGTAAACAATCGAAATATGTTAATTGTATTTGATAAAAAATAGAACTGACTTTTATATTTTATTTAAACAGATTCTAATGTTTTAACTATTCTACAAATATGTAAAACGATGGCCGCCATATTTAAAGCTTGCTGACTATCTACAGACGTCATGAACCAAGCAACATGTGGCGGAAAGCGTTTTCGCTCGGAAATTAAAATGTGAAATTGTAATTTATTAGTGCATATCGACGATCAAAAAATTAAATATATATATCCCATCTGTTTAGGTAATTAAATGATTGTAAACAAACAAGTGAAACATGGCGTAAAGGTTATTACCACTATAAGAAAGACATCGTCATTATTATTATTCGAAAAAGGGTTATGCAGTCCTTTACCTCTGCGACTTAGATATACTGTGATCGCTCCTATATTGCTAAAGCTTACTGTCTAGACATACAACCTGGAGATACTGCAGGATATTTTCGGTATAGAGTGTTTATACCTGCTCCGGTAGCAACTCGTGCTTACCCAGAATGGTATTGTGGGTATTAATGGATCACATTAACCCAAGATGTGTTTGGGCGTTTTGTCTGCATATTTGCAGAACCTGCACTCTCTCGTGTTCTGGACACCAATGTTGTGCATATGTTTTCTCAAACAACAGTGCCCACACTAATATTCGCAACTCTGTGAAGCCCTGATGAGCTCTTTAGAATGAACTTGTCCTGATAATTTATTTCAGAATTCTATAGCCTTATAGTTATAGTATTGGTCCCTTATGGTCACTCGAATTAGGCTTTTTGGAATACCCAGGCCTAATTTGTGTTTCCATACTCCTGTTCTTGCAAGCTCATTCGCAGCTTCATTGCCGGGAATTCCTGCATGTCCTGGAATCCAACTTAAAATCAGGCTGTTATTATTATCCGGACTGTTTAGCATTGCCACACAATTGGCAATTAGTTTCGACTTAATTACGCCCGAAGCCAGCGCCAAGAGAGCGGATTGACGCTTGACTATCTGAATGGATATACATTGTATGGTTAACGTAGGCTTTCTGCAGATTTATATTGTACTGTGGTATCTGCGATTCGGTTTGTAAATGATGCAGATACCCATATTAGTATTTTTTGTACATCTAACCTTTGTCCAATAAAGGTTATTATTAAATAAAGGAACATTATAGAATGCCGAAGACCTGCCTGGAATATGGAGGCGAAACTACCAAGATTTGTTTTTTTTTACTAAACTAAGATCGCTCTCCATATATTCCACAGCCTACTTTATGTCCTATTTTGGACTAGTACTAATAAGCCACGTTCTTTTAGCAGCTCTTGTTTGTTTACATTTAGTTAATGCCCTAAATCTATCGAGTATAGAAGCTTATTATTATTAGAGTCAAGTTTCATATCTAACTATACTCTATTTATTTCTAAATACGCTATCTATGCCTATATGCAAATAAATAAAAAAAGATAAAACAGTTCAGTACATTTTTTAAAACGACTAAACGTGAGAAACGACTAAAAGTCAATGACCAATGGTAGAGTCGTATTCAAATTTATCGATGTTATTGGTAGACGAATTTGACGCAACAAAATGAAGTCAATAAGCTCTGCTGTTGCGTTTTCAAATAAATCTTGATGGTTACAAAGTTTTAACATGCTGGTGTTTTAAATGAAGAGGTCCGCAGAAGAACCAAAGTAACCGACATTGCCCGAAGAATTGCTAAACAAGTGGCAGTGGGCTGGGCACATTGCTCGCAAAACCGATGCCCGATGGGGCCAACGGGTTCTCGAATGGCTACCACGCACCGGAAGACGTAGCGCGTAGACACAAGGTGGACTGATGACTTGGTGAAGGTCACGGGAATCCGCTGGATGCGGGTAACGCTAGACCGGGCGTCGTGGACATCATTGAGGGAGACCTTTGTCCAGCAGTGGACATTTTTCGGTTGAATGGATGGATGGTCTCGAAATCGGTCTATACATTTCTCAATCAGCAAGAACTGTCGATAGAACTTGTATTTTGAGCAAAATTAATCTTATTGCTGTTTTATGCTAATTCAATAAACAATGTTTTAAAAAAAAGTTTCCATATAATATATTAGACAGATACGTGAAATAGCTATGTATAAATATTTCGTTGTATAATATGGGGTTTTCACTTTTGTATTTACTTCTGGTGCAGTAGTTTTTTTTTTAATATTGTTTAATTTATACTAATCATAAATAGTTTATTTAGTAATGTGTATGGCTTTTTATTATGATGACCTTATGTTCGCGATTTTTTTTATGTATGCATTATTTTCTTTTTACAAATGTTATTTATACTTATAAAATGTACTTGATTAGATGTTTATTTCAATAATTATTTTGAAAATATGATGGATATAATTATTTTTGTGATCGTCCTAAAGTTGATGTATTTCTATTTTATAAAAATTAAGTAGATTTTTAAAAATATTGTTTTATTCATATTTCGAGCAGCTGATTTTAAAAACTAATAATTATTTTATTACAAAGTAAGTTTTTGTGTGACGCATTCGGTAACGAATTCTAGGCGTGGATTGATATCGGTTCGGTAGTTTCATTAATAGTAATGCGAAAAAATAATAAATAGAAACGTAATGCTCAGATTTAGACATTGGATGAAACTAAAAATCTTTGGTTTGCGACATTCGCCTGGATTGTTGTGCTTATTCATTATAAGTTATAAGAGGACAAAAGAAAATCTCTTATTCCATTGGTCTATTCAACTGAAAGACGTCCACTGCTGGACATAGGTCTTCCCCAAAGATCTCCACAATGGACCAGTCTTGTGCCACCCGCATGCAGCGGAATCTCGTGACCTTCACAAGGTCGTCTGTCCATGTCGTAGGGGCCTACCTACGCGTTCGAGAACCTGTAGGCCCCATCTGGCATCGGTTCTAGGAGCAATGTGCCCAGCAGATTACCACTTCAGTTTGGCAATTCTTCGGGAAATGTCGGTTAGGTACTTTGATTCTTCTGCGGATCACCTCATTCGATCACGCGGTAAAACTACGCACGTAGCCCTCTTCACTGCTTTTTTGATTAAGCTTCGAGACTAATTAGAAAGATCTGGTTAAAAGTCTAAATAAAAAGGACAGCCTCGGTGGTGCAGTTGTATTTCGGTAAAATTGTCGTTCTGAGGTCTAGGGTTCGATCCCCGGGTCGGGTCAAGTGATATTGGATTTTTCTACTCAGTATCATCCTGTAGTCTGGAATTTATGCACGATATGGCGACAGGCTCGCCTCCTGTCCTACCTTGAACGGAACTAAGCTCGGTGAAATGTGGGTAGTGTAGTTCCCTATTTCACCTCTGCCTAACTCACCGAGGATAACAGGCGTGAGCTTATGTTACATAACATAACATATGTTACAAAGATCACATTTGCGAATTTTAAAGACTCTAAGCCAATTCCATAGTCACTTTGGAAAAAATAATTACTTGGTTGGGTTATTTTTAGTCTTTATTTTGTGGTTGCTACCATAAAATATATCCAAAATTGTTTTGAAAATTTGTCACTGGTAACAACGAGTAATATATTTTGATCATTTTTTGTGTTAAAAGATTGATGGAAGTATTTAGTTCAATTATATATAAATAAACTGGTTGTCTGCCTGAACTTTTTTGTTAAGAGAATGTTTGCAATATATGTTACACGTTTGGCTGTGTTTAGAATTTGTTGTGACTGCGACAT
The DNA here is from genome assembly GCA_014132275.2 of Samia ricini. Classification (NCBI taxonomy): domain Eukaryota; kingdom Metazoa; phylum Arthropoda; class Insecta; order Lepidoptera; family Saturniidae; genus Samia; species Samia ricini. The sequence continues at coordinate 14,684,180 of AP028158.1, forward strand.
TCACTTAAGTCGTGGTTTAAAAAAAATGTTATAAAATCAAATGTGGTTAAATTTTACAAGTTATAAATAAAAAAATCATGTATCATTTGACATGAAAATGCAATGTATACGATCTTGAAACATGAACCGTAAATGGTTAAAGTTAAATCTTTATAGTTTCATTAAAATCATTCAATTTTGATTTATTCAGTTAATTCAAATGTCATTTATAACAATAATATACTTATGTAAAACAGATCGCCATTATGGCTGCCTTCGATTGAAATTGTATTTCGTTTTAAATATAGTACTTTAAATAGAACAAAACACGTTTTTTTTTTCTATCCTATGTTAAAATATACGAATCGTTTAGCGTTTTTCTTGATTAATGTTTCGTTCCAAAACTTAAGGGGTTTGTAAAGTATTGTTTATCCTCCCAATCCAGGATTTTCTCTCGTATATACATTTATACATCTTCGATAACTTAATGCATATTCGTAAAAATTTAGACAAGCTAGATCTAGTGAATGATCGTCATAATTTTAATACTAGAAGTAAAGACAAGTTGGCCGTCCCACGCTTTAGGTTAAGTAAGTGTAATAAAAGCTTTATAGGTAATAGTATTCGGTTTTACAATAAGATCCCAAGTAACATTACCGATTTACCTGACAATAAGTTCAAGTATTATGTCAAGCAAGTTTTAATCTCAAAAGGTTATTACAGGTGGATCATTACGTGAACGATAGTGATGTCTGGAATTAACCCACATCTCTGTGCTTCCACTAAAAACTACGATTTGTATAGTTTTTTTTTATATGACAAAAAAAATGATATATATTATATTTATGAAAAAAAAGAACCAGATCGAGTTTCTTGCCGGCTCTTCTCGACTGGGTTGTTTTCCGAACCGGTGGTAGTGTTTTAGACGTTCATAAGCGCCTTCTTAGGGCCTAAATTGAATAATTCATTTTTGATTTTGATTTTTGATTTTAATATGTATTTAATTCAGAAGTTGTTATTTGGACATCACAAACAGACACTTTCATTTTATTTATAGTATAGATTTATTTCATAGATGTGTGAGTGTTGTGTTGTAATCGTTCATTGTGTTGTTTTTCTAATATCAATCATCCCTATTTTTATTTATCTCTGATGTACCACTCGCGGAATTCATTAAATATTTTAGGAGATTAACCTAATGTGCAGAAAGCCTCAATATCTATACTTCTATAGGTACTAATAAATAAAATTGTAGTGTCTGTTTGTAATGTCAAAAATTTTTTTTTACTACATAGGTATGAATGTATTTACGATACCTGTACCACAAATACAATTTTTTTAATTTTTGTCTGTCTGTTTGTTCAGGGTAATCTTCGGAACGGCTGGACAGATTTTAAAGGGACCTATTTTGATAGATAGCTAAAGTTACTCCGAGTAACATAGGGTACTTATAGTTATCGAAAAAAATTAGGGTTCTGCGTAAAAAAACCCATAAAAATTGCCAGAAAAAATTAATTCCAAAGAGCTCATCGGGCCATTTATTTAACGCAATGTTGAAAACGCAAAATGTAAATCGCCCACGTCACATTATAGTCTTGCTCCGCCATTGCATCTTTGCCTATTAATTTTACTCGTACGTATTTTTTTATAGACATTATCAGTTTAAATAAACAAAACAATATAATAATGAACAAACAGAAAATAGGTACCTGCTCTAATAAATGATTTATTTTGTCTTAATTATATAAATTTCCAAACATTTTTTTTTCAGGATCGCTCAAGTTCCGTTCCGTTTACTGTAATCTATAACTATTACCATTCTGTGACGTTTTAACATAACATAAAGCTTAGACTGCTTGCGATGCTCAAATTTTAACTACAAGTACTATTTACTACAAGTAAATTTTGCTTGTTTATATAAGAGTAATAGAGGTTAAAAAGTAAGTAAGTACGATGATCTTGAACTTTTATTATTGATCGATGATGTTGAAGATTAATTTTATATTATTACTTTATTCGAAGTACATTCTTAATTTTAGGCTGTATGAAATTGTTTTATTTGCTTTTTACTTTTATCATTTTATAAGGTGTAAGAGTTTTTGTACTACATGTAGCTTTATTTTAACATTTTAGTGTTTATTAATTTAGATGTTGTTTTATAATAAAGATTCTAAATAGATTTATATTGTCACCATGGATTCAAGGTGAGTTTCATAATAAAATCTACTGGGTTGTTTTGTATATTTTTATATCCTCAGTGATAAAACTCAAACTTTTGTTTTGGCGCGCGCAGCCATGTTGGGAAAAACAGCTGTTGTTCAAACCGTTCCGTGAGGTCTGTTGTTTTTATCGTCTTATTGACAAAAAATGTGTTCCAACTCAAGTTTTTGTTGTAAACAACAATAACATATAACGTTTATTTGTTAAAATGTGTGTTTTGTTTTAAGTTTTAATATAATAATCATGGCTTGTCGATTACAAAACCACGGGGACGATGTACTTAGTGAAGAGAGTGAATTCAATGATATTTGGAATATATTTGCAGACTGGTTGCATTGTATATGCGTAGTAACTTTTGACTTGGAGTTAGGACAAGCGATGGAGAGTGTTTTTCCTCCCGGTGTTAGATTGACAGATCAAGAAAAGTGCAATATTTGTTATTTAGCGTTCCCTGATTCCAACTCAGGATGCATGGGAGATACTCAGTTTCACGTCCGTCTTCGTTCTCGTTCCTCTTTAACACATAGACAACAGCTTTATAACGACGAGAGCGTGCCTACATTACGTGCAGATTCGATGCATTACTGGGGCTTCGTATATTTCCGACAGGTCAAGGACGCATCCCTGCCCAGAGGTTACTTTCAAAAAAGTATAATTTTACTCACCAGATTACCTTTCATCAACTTATTTTACAAAGTGATTCGCTTAATTGCACCAAAACATTTTGAGGATGGTGAAAGCAGCTTAGAAGCCGCGTGCCATGATATAAATAGATGGCCTATGTTAGATGCCGGCCAAAATGTATTACTACCAGTTCTGGGTACAGTTTTTCAGTCATATATTCCAAATCAGCAGACTGGCAAGATAACAAGATCAGACATTGCTAAACAAATCCATTCACCAAATGTACCTCATGTTCTAGTTTCTATACAGGATGTTAATGTATTTGATGCTCTTTCAAGTCTTATATCACATTTACACTTACTCTGGGAGTTAGTGTTAACAGCAGAACCCATTGTTGTTATGGCAAGTTCACCTACAGAGTGTTCTTCATTAGTGCAAGCATTGACCTATTTAATTCAACCACTTCCTTATTCTACTGAGTACAGACCATATTTCACAATACATGATAGTGAGTTCAAAGAATTCACAAGGAAGCAATTCAATCCTCCTCATGTAATCTTGGGTGTCACTAATCCATTTTTCACAAAGACACTGCAACATTGGCCTCATACTATAAAACTCAGTGATGCTGGTACAATCAAAAATAAATTGAGAAAAGTTGGCAATATGAAACTGTTAGATACTGCTCCTGGAATTTATACGCAGTATAAACCATTTCTCGAGAAAGACAAAGCAATAATAAAGAAACTACATAATGGGATGAGGACAGATCGCCCATCTGAAGTACAAACAGCAATGGTAAAACGTCATTTACTTGAGTTGACTCAGAGCTTTATGATTCCTTTAGAAAGATATATGGCATCACTTATGCCACTGCAAAAGAACATATCACCATTCCGAGCACCACCTGTACCAAATCCTTTTAATCCAGAGGAATTTTTTGCAACACTACAACAGTCTGGACCTCAGTTAACTACTGGTATCAAAGGAGACTGGATTGGTTTGTACAGGAACTTCTTCAGAACACCAAATTTCAGTGCATGGTTCCATGAAAGGCACAGCAATTTAACAAATAAACTCCATGTTTTACAATTAGAAGCTTTAGCTGAAAGTGATTTGAAGAAGTGGTCTATTGGGAAGAAAGAAGTGGAAATAATTGATATGGTACTGAAACTCAGAGAAGTTTTGAAGAGCAATCCACCAGTTGCAGATAACACTAGGACATTATTAGGGAGAAGATTGGAAGATCTGAACTGTGTTTTACCTGAAGACATGAAATCTATATTTAATAAAGCTACGTGACATAAAAAATGCTGCGCCTCAAAACTGAGAGGCTGCAGCGAAGACTGCAAAATTCAGTTGAAGTATGCCCCTTGTATTGAATGCATATGAATCTGTAGTAAATATTGATAAGAGCAGTGTAAAGTATAGAAGTTATGTTTTTCTTTCATAAAGCAATAAATTATCAAGAAGGCATAAAAGAAAAAAAAATCATATTAGTTCATAATATAACACAATAGATTTAATACTGATCGATTTAACTATTATTTTATACTAAATGAAGTGATGAACTAGAGAACTTTTGAAACATTATTTTATGTCTTAAATATTATTAACAGATTGCTTATGATAAAATATTTAATTTCAATGAAGAAAGCATTTTTTTTTTTAAATATAGTTCCATAAAATTGATAAATTTTGTAAAAGAATTATGTACATATTAAATGAACAGTTTATGAAAAACTTATATAGCTTCTGTTTATTAGTTACTGTTTATTATCAGTTGTTATCTCTAAAAATGTATGCTTTTCTGTTGTGAAGCTATGTGTGTGTAGTTAATGTTTTTGTCAAGACTGTTCAAGGATATATACATGATTATTGCTTAAAATATGTGTAAATAAAATCATTTAAAACAAAAATAAAGATTTAATAATAAAAACTTTTAGGCTAGTTAGATAAACATCTAACAGTAAAAGTAATTATCGGCAAGTTAATAAGATACTAAATTTTACATCACATTTGAAATTTTTACCTCTAACCATTAGTTTTTACTTAAAGGAAAATAATACTATCACTCACTAACCAAAAACATCAATTAATTTTGCAACTAGGTAACATATAGGCATTGAATCTACCTAATGTTATGTGGTTAACTTAAGCCTATTAATATATTTGCAATGGACCTTAAACAATATTATAATTTAAGTTCACTAAGGGCTATAGTTAACTCTAAAACTCTTAACATATGTTATTATTCCTAAGGAATATTAGAAATAATATATTTTATAAGGTATCAGTCAATAACATCCTCGATTGACTCACTTTAGGTAGGTAGATTGACAGAATTTTCTAAGGAATATACTGTACAGGCTGTTGTGTTTGATGTGTCCTCTTGTGGATAGATTATTTCATATACTTTGAAATTAATCTAGCACTGGCTTTACTCTATGATTAATTGAAACAGAAACAAAAGTGTTGTAATGCAAACTTTCTGAGAGCCTTTTGTTTAAAAACTTGTTCATACATCAAAGTATTATATTTGAAGTGTGAAAGGCTATTTCATTTTAAAATATTTATAGCCATTGTAATAGTACAATAATACACACTTAACTTGACACACCTGTTCAAAGGTTTTAAGAATGCTATCATTAATTTTATATTTTACCTAAAATGCTCTAAATCAGATATTAAAATAATTTGTATATAATATTTTAATGTTTTCGTTATCTTTATAGTTTACGCAGGAAATACGATTTTTATTTAGAATGTAATTAAATAATTTTTAGATAATTTATAGTTTCCAATTTTAATGTAATATAGTAGTAAGTTTGATATAAATTGAATAATAATTTTAAATTTCCTTTTATTAAGTACAGGTTCATAATAATGTATTTCACAGTTTTTTAATGCCATTGAATTCATATTTTATTAGTGATGTACTGTACTTATTACCTGTTCATCTTTTTGTATATTGAGTAGTATATTGCTATGTAAAGTAAATAATTGGCTGATGATACACTACATCTGTATCAGTTTTTTATTTTTAAAATATTATATGTATTAAATCACAAATAATATTTTCATATATTTATGAATCTCTAATGGTATTTTGATGAAGATCTACTGAAACAAAGATAACCCAATTATTATTGTAAATAGCTTCTAAAAAAAGAAATGCAATTGCCAAAGGTTTTAAAACGTCCATTCTAATGGCTGACAAGATGTTTATAGTAGATATTTCTTCAAATTACTGTCTTCCTAATTAACATTTAGCCAATCACAATGATAACTAATTGTTGCTTTTCGATATTACCAGAGTTATCACAGTTTGTATGTCTCATTATATTATAAATGTTATCTATAAAACAATCCATCCAATTAATATGTAATTGTTACTATCTACCCATTCAATCTACTTATGTAATGGTTGTAATTTTGTTTAAGATATTTAGGTATAAGAGGCTTTGTTAGTGTTATAGATGACTTGTCCATTAAATTAATCAGTGGCTAAATTTAGTTTTCTGACATATAAGGAAAATTATATTAACATTTTCCTTTATATTTAAGCAACTTCCTTCAAATTATAGTTGTTTTGAAATAAGATCATACATGTTAATGTTTGGTTTACAATTAAATATTAAATACATCATATTTTTGCAATAAATCACCAGAATATCCATATACATAATAAACAATTTGTTTCTCTTGAATATGAAGCCTTTATGGTTTTGTAAAGACATCATGTTATATAAAGAAGCATTTTTGAGATAGCGTAATATTTTTACTAGTGTAGTTAACTATTTAGTTCATTTACTATAACCATTAATAAATTAACCTACATGTGTTATCATTAATAAACTGTTGAGTGCCATGAACCCTTGAAATTAAGTTTGACAATACTTTTTCTTTTATTGTGAGATTTAACACTAGAAAGACGGGAGCAGTCATTTGACTGCAATTTGAATTTAATTTTTGAATAACTCAAAAACCACTTGACTTAATGTACTGAAACTTTGTGACTTTTATTAATATTGCTAGTTAAATGAAACTATGTATGAAAATAACTCACATCTCTTTTGTTTATTATTTAAAATCTTGATATACCGACAAAGACGGCGGCAGTCATTTGACGGCTGGTATCCGATAAGTGTTTATTTGTAATATGAGAAGGTAGACTACAAAACAGTGTACGCTTATCAATTGTTTGTAGTATGCTAGTCAAATGAACCAGTATAGTTTCGACTGCCAGCGAATTTTGTCGAAAAATGTCTCGAAGTCTTCAAAATAAAGAAATACTTTCATTATTGCAAAATCTTCGTGAAGATGAATCGGATTGTGGCTCTAAAAGTGGAGAACGCGATAGTGAAGATGATAATACAGTACCACCTATCAGTTCGAGTTCCTCTATGGAAGAAAGTGACCTGGAAGACCAGATACCTCTAGCAACTTTACGAAACGTTGATTTGAGATCGAGTTCTCGCAGCCGTGGTCGCAGCCGTGCTCGTGGTCGAGGCCGTGGTAGGACTCATAGTTCGGAAGATTCTGAATTCCAAGATCTTATCACTTCTATAGACGGTACGTCATGGACACCTCAAATGGGATATACTCAAAGTGGTCGTCGAGCACGGCACAATATCATAACTGAGCAAGCAGGGCCTACCTCATATGCTCGAAGAAATTTTACGGGACATTTGTCAGACTCATGGAGGTTTTTGATTGATGAATCTATATTGAGACATATTCAGAAATGTACTCTAGAAGAAGCTAACCGGCAACTAGGACACAACAACTGGATACTAACTTTGGAACAACTGGAAAGTTTTATCGCTATATGTTATGCTCGAGGTGCATACGGAGCAAAAAATATTCCAGTAAATGAGTTGTGGAGTAAAACATGGGGAATACATTTTTTTTCAAAAGTTATGCCTCGTGACATATTCAAAGAAATAATGAAGTTTTTGCGATTTGATCACAGATCTGAGAGAAGTTTACGACTTCAACAAGACAAATTTGCACTAATATCAGACGTTTGGAAGAAATTCATTGAGAACTGCTTATCTTGCTACAAGCCAGGAGAAAACGTTACAGTAGACGAACAACTGTTTTCTACTAAGGTTAGATGCAGGTTTCTTCAATACATTGCTAACAAGCCTGATAAGTATTGGAATAAAATTTTGGCTTTGTGTTGATGTAGATTCAAAGTTTGTGCTCAATGGCTTTCCTTACTTAGGAAAGGACGAAAGCAGGCCACAAAACCAAAGCCTCGGTGAATCCGTAGTAATGCGTCTAGTGGAACCTTTTGCAAATGCTGGTCGAAATGTAACCACTGATAACTTTTTTACATCGTTGAGCTTGGCGAATAACTTGCTTGCAAAACGCACAACCATTGTAGGAACTTTGAACAGGGCACGACGAGAGGTTCCGCCTTCCGTCAAATCACTTCATATGACTTTGTTTGAAACAAAAATTCTGAAATGTAATACATGTACCCTTACAATTTATCAAGGAAAACGAAACAAGAACGTTTTATTGCTCAGCACGTTATATGAAAATGTTGATATAGATGCTAATCATCCTAAGAAAAAACCAGAAACTGTGATTTTTTACAATGCTACCAAGTACGGCGTGGATGTGGCTGACCAGATGGCAAAAAAATATAGTGTCAAAGCGGCATCTCGAAGGTGGCCTGTACAGGTATTTTTCAATATCTTAGACCTTGCAGGTATAAATTCCTTCATTTTGTATAAAAAAATGTCAGGTACCAACATAAAACGAAGGAATTTCATACTAAATTTAGCAAGTGAACTTAGCGGCAAAGTAGAAATCGAACCGAGACCCTCTGAAACTGATCCCTTGCCCGAAGAGTCCACACCTTCTACTTCTCGATCTTCTCAAAATCCGGAAATTCGGAAAAGGCGAGAGTGTTATATACAAAAGTGCAAAAATAAAACAAATAAATTATGCGACACTTGCAAAAAGCCACTTTGCGGCTCTTGTAACAAAAACAAAATGTTAAAATGTAAAAATTGTACATAAATTAATATAATTATCATACATAATACCCTGTGTTATTACTATAGCTACCATTTTTAGCACTTAAATTTAAAAAAAAGATTAAATAAATTGGGGCAGTCATTTGACCGGTCGCCGTCTTTGTAGGTAGATAGATTTTCCCGTCGTTCTAGTGTTAAGTATAAAAATTGAGCATGTTCATTCTATCTAACACCTTTATGGTGGTTCTAAGAACAGGTATATAATTAACTTGATTAAACAAATGGTTAATAATTTATTAATAGATTTTCCATGGCCCTCGTCATATCAAATTAAATCAATTTAATATGTAATAACACCACCAAAATTCATGTAAGTATTATTGTACAAATTAAATAAAATAGTTTTAATTTTTCAAATTTTTTTTTATTAACACTTATAATAACTGCTCTTGTATCAACTTGGGATAAACAGTATTGCGTTTGAGAACAGCTTTTATAAATCTATAATGGGGCATTGAACATGGTCCGTAAAGTCCTAGCCCTCTTGACAGATCCTTTGGTGCTGATTGTGTAACATAAAAACAAAAATAACAGTCTATGTACATAACTCCTAATGTCGGCGGTAGGAGAATCACAATCTGTTGTATTTGGCTTTGCTCCATATATTGTCATTATCGGTGACTAATGTGTATACTGCAGCTAAAGTGAGCCCAACACCACCTCCAAGACCCATTGAACGAAGTCCAGCAGTGCTTTTGTATATGAGACCTGTTGCGGCAGCAGCTATAAATGTATTGGCTGTGTCTTCTTTATCACGTAACCATGTTACTCCTAAGGCTATACATGAGTAGAATGATGCTATGATACCCAATGTGCAGCCAGTAGTAGTACCTGAAATGTAAAAATAATACATGCAATGATTGTAACTGTTTGGTTCCAATACAAGGGGCCACTTTTATATTTTTGTGACCCATTTACAAGGTAACAAATTTAATGCAATAAAATGTTACATTAATGACAATACAATTTTATTACATTCTAAAATTTTCTAGATTATTGGCAAGTATTTATTGAAACTTCATTGTTTATTGATACATACATATCATCACGCCTTTATCCCGTGGGGGTAGGCAGAGATTACGTCCTTCCACTTGCTACGATCTTGACACACCTCTTTCGCAAAAAAATTACTAAATATAAGGGTAGCACCTTATTGTAAAAGTTAAATTGTAGGATAGTTTACTGTTGCTTGGATGGCTAGCTACCATTCTCAAGTAAAATACAAAAGTGGTTATCTATCCAATATGGAATCTGTTTCATATTACAGAAGCACTATGATACACAGACACACATTTATACACACCTATTTCTGCATGAAATAGAAGTGCTTTCTAACAAGTAATTACTAAAAAGTGATCTTTACAAATCAATCTGGAATATTCACTAAACTAATATTAATATTGTAGGTCACATTCTCAAAAAAGAACAAAAATCACTCACTCGATAAGATTGCAATTTACCAACAATAATAGATGATTGAATATATAGAAATAGATGTTATGAAAGAGGATAAAGAAAATGAAAAGTATTTCAGTGACAAATTAATAATTACCTTGTTTCATGATATAATTGACTACTTGGGTCCTCCTCACTTTACCAGTTTGACCTGCCAATGTTGTTGCTCTCAATCCTTTGTACATTCCAGCCATGCCTCCCAAACCTAAAAAAAACAATGGGCAATCTTAAAGTGAATCAAATAATAATTATTTTATTTAGTTATTATTAAAGATGATTATATTACTTGCAATATTTATGTTACTCCTGACAATGACTTTATATATTTGTTAGACAAGCAATTGTTAACTATAAATACCATAATTGTAAAAGTGTTCATTGAGATGCAACTAGCTTTAGACTCAATGAATAACCGGAGTAAAGTATAAATGAGATTGATCTACTATATCTATCTTCACATTAGAATAAATATAACATTATCAGAAAATGTAAATAAATCATATGTTATTTAAAATATAATTTCTATCATATAAGCCAAATGTATATTTAAAATCAATGTATGAAATAAAATGAGAATAAATTTTGGACTTTTGGAAACATATTAATTAAACTAAGAATTTAATAATCCCAATTCTAATAACTTTAACTTTTCTTGTAACGCAATAAAATAGAAGTAATAACTGTTTTAAAGTTAGGAGTTTAATTAAAAATCTAGACATCATCATCCTCTTAATTAACAATGTTGAAAGATGTAAAGCCAAATATTCAAGTATAATATGAGATTACCTCAACAAAGTTATAATTATGAATTTGGTTTACTCATTTATAAAATTAAAACAATAATATAATATGATTTTCTTAAGACTGTTATTTTTTTTCTGTATGCAACAAGTGCAGCTGGAAATGTAACTTGATACACTTGTAGATTTAAGTGTAACGAAATTGATAGTATGAATAATTATATAGAAAATATCTTTTGTTACATAAAATGATTTAGAGGTTATTTAAAATTTCGTCATGTTAATTTACCTGATCCGGTCATAAATGACATTCCTATAATAGGCAGAGCCACATTCGATCTTCGAGCTGTTGAAGCCGTGTGATTATCATCGAGATAAAGGAATTCTGGTTGCATTTTAGGAATGTAATGAGGATCAAAATTTAAGTAAGGGGAAAGGTTGGCACTGGCTTGATTGTTCTTTTCTTCATTTTTGTGAAGTATGTCACCGAACAGCGACATTGTTGGTTACTACAAATACTAATATTACTATTATAAAACTATAAACGTGATTGAGATAATCACACAAAATTTCGACAAATCGATCTCTGTCGAAAACTGTCAATGTCAAATTAAAGCATGGATAATAAAAATAATTTATTATGTTTTGAATACGAGTTTTTTAGGCCTTACTCATAATCTTCAAGCAATACCAACAAAATGGTGGCCTCTTGTTAAAAGTCACTAGGAAGTTTTTATAATATTTCAGATTTCATGCTCTGTGTTCTATATTTTTATTACACTTCGTTTGTGCACAATAATCAAACTATTTAGTAAAACGCCACTAATATAGGATGAAATACTGTTTTCAACCAAAAACATTGCCAGTCTGTCCATTTTACATGTACCTACTAGTAAAAACTTACATGAATAAAAATGGTTCGTCTGCTCACTGGATTTTCTTATTTTTCAACTCGTATTTACTACTTAACATGTTTTTTCAACTATGATAAAATAATACAATATTTTATTACACTCGATTTTAAATACTCACAATTTATATGCCATTTACATTAAGCATTAAGGAACCACTTCAAAAGCTTGCTATTGGTATCATTGTTTAGTTATTTAACATTTATTTTCAGAGAAACAAGAACACCGGAAGATGTCAGGGAAATCATTAAAACAGCCAAACTCCATGAGTCGGAATTAACTGAAATGTCACAAGTGTTAAGATTTCCTGATCTAAAAAATCAGAATGATAATCTTAGGCTTATGTTATTAGACGACTGCCTCTTAAAAGAAATAGAAGCTGGCAATGAGTTAGTCTTTAAGGGTAAATTTAATTATTATGTATAAATAAATCTTTTTTTTACGAATCCTATTTGTGAATCAATTCTGCTTCTAATAATCGATAGAAAAGTTGTTTTCTTTCTGCGCATACCAGTTTTTCTTGTTATCATCATGGTTCATTTACATTGAGTTGTCAACCCTACAAAAATGGTATCTGCTGTTAATAATGTAGGTAACTTATATTTTGTATGTATTATCAATGTATATTAGTATAATTAATTAATATAAGTTCCACCAGTTGTATACATTATTTTACAGGTGATCCAGATGAGAATGTAGTTTTATGTACGCAAAATAAAACTTACGATGTTAAAGAAGCAGAGACGTCCAACAGTCTTTTATTAGTTCCGGATTTACTATTCGCGGCTGCTACTGGTATTGATGAAACATTGCAAAACAATTCTATAGAGGATGATTCAGATTCCTCATTCGAGAAATCCAATACGAGTCTTAATGATTCGACAGGTTCAGACAGTGGTACGAAAGTACCGCGAAAAATTGAACATAAAGATATAGTCAACACATTTTTCACTTACTATGAACTAAAGCCTTGCAAACCACGATTATCTAAGCTAAATAAGCTTTTAGAGGCGACTAGATATCAAGGTTTTGAATTAGAATACGCCGTTGATAAAACGAAACTATTGAATTACGAAGCTATATTGGACCAAATTCAAGCATCAAGAGCCGAGTTAAATGTGGAACTTGAAAAGATTCAAGCGATTAATATAGATGGATACTATCGTGTGTTAGAATTCGATTATGAATTTCGAGTCTTATCCTACATGTTAGATTTGATTGAAGAAAACTCATGGCCGTTAGACAGAGTGTCTAAAGAAATTACCCTAAACAGTTTAAAGGATCTAGTGCCATCAACTATATTGGAATCTATGTTTAAGTTTTACACAACACCTTCTATTTTAGAAGATAGCACACAATATTATCAGTATAAAGAAGACAAAGTTTGCACGTTTTTAGCTAGGGTATTGTTAAAGAGTGCGGGTAAATTTAATTTTGTGGAGTTTATTCAGGCTTGGAAAGATTCGGTACCCGAAGGGATGGTTGCAAATGTAGGTACCTATTGTTATATTATTGTAATTATGTTTGTAATTGTTTAAACCATACATAAAAGTTTAAGTTTTGGCATTGCTGTTTTTTTTTAATTATGAGAGAACATGGTTATGGGAATAATGGCTTGTTTTCAATTCTGTCCAGGAATCGCTGCTATCTGGGATAGCATTAATTGACAAAACAAGTGTACCTCCAGTTATATGGGCATTTGCGGAAAGTGATTTACCCGAGGATATAAATGAAAGATTCAAAATTCTATTTCGTACTAAATCGAAATGGACAGTTGATCAGGTATCACCGTATATTGAGTAAGTGATTTTGAATCATTTTTAGATCTTCGTTTAAGAAAGTAAATTGAAATGTGATCGGCAGTACAGTTCTGTCGTGCTATCTTAGATTATAACGTCAGTGATTTTGTGGTGAAATATTAAAACTAAATATAATAGAAATGCGATTCATTGTTACTCGTGAAGTTACGAGATTTATCATCAGATCTTATTGGTGCTGTGTAAATTTCAGCTTTTTACAAGAGCTTGTCACATTTATAGATGTTTCCTACTTTGATAAGAGACATCACATCTCAATAATAAGTACCATATACTGCGGCCAGCGGGCCGATATTTGTGTGGCCCGCGATGCGGCAAACAATTTTGTTACCACGAAATTCCAAAAAAAGCAACTCTTCTAATAAGCACCTCATTTTAGCTCTGAAAACTCGATTATTTTCAATTAATCACAAAATAGATTTTTAGTTAATGGATAGTTAGTGAGTTAGGTTGTCAAAAATGGCTTCATAGGTTTGTTATTGATATACAAAATGTATGGGGAATCTACCCAATCCCTTTAAGTGTGGCCCGCTGTGGTATATTACATTGTTCAATGAGGCCCTTGACCGGAAAAGTGTGACGACCACTGATGTAGAGCCTAGGTTTTCAACGTAGACTTTAAAGCCCTTTTGTGGACGTTTGGGACTTTGAGGAGAAGACGGAGAGAAAATTAGGGAGCATTGAGATAGCGTAAAGGGGGCGTGGGCAGTTTAAAAATTTTGTTTCAAAAGGCAAAAATAAGATGTTTACACTAACAAAAAGACATATTCTCAAATTGAGAAAAATCGTCTCGTCTCGATATCTCGCAGGAGATATCGTTTTCAAAGGGTAGAAAAAGATTCCTTAGTCTTTGATTTCCTGAATGATGGGGTTATTATTAAAACATAAAATAAAATCGAAGAAAATGAAAAATAGTCGCTATGATTTTCTTTAACATTTTTTATTTTTAGGTGTTACGCGACAGACAAATTAAATGTGAACGCGTTATTAACGAAATATGCACGAGCGTCCACACAAGACGGTGTTAGGGTATTCTCAGCTAAACATATGAAATAGTCAAAAAAATAATGTAATAAGTCAGAAAAAAGGTTTAAAAAAGGTCAGAAATTAAAAACCTATTTTTTGTATTCCATTTCAGACTCAAAATGATATTAGATAATTAAGAATAATGTATGTAAGTAATTACCAGTATGTATTGTAAATGAAATTCGGTATAATATACAAATAAAACAACATAATAAAAATAGTATATACTTATTATTTTAAAATTGATTTTTTAAACAACATTACATATATACAAAATTTATATATATATAGCTGATTTTATTATATCACCAATTGTCCCACCAGGGGAGTAAATAATAAAATTAAAATGTCTTCATTTTAACTTATTCTAGACACAGCCATCGTATTCTGAATTCCGTAAGCTTTCCTATTAATATCACATTTATAATAATTATTAACATTTCAAATCATTTTTGAGAATATTAATTGTAACTGATGCTTCTAGAAAGTTCAAATTAAAGATATTATTTCATCGTACATCATAATTGCAATACGATTAGCTAATTATCCTTAAAATATCATTTTATCTATGTATGATTTATCTAATATAGATCTATCAAATACTTATATTCATAACTCGCGTTTCTTCTTGTTCTTTATAAATAAATGCACTAACTCGAGAAGGTTCTTTGGTTTAATATGGTTAAGCTTGTTGGATATTTTTTCTGAGTTTGTGCAATTCTTCCCACATTTCCGTGGGTAAATCTTCGCCGACTTCATCTTTGAAATACTTCTCGATCGCATCGGACTGTTGAAAAGATAATAATCAAATGAAATCTTTGTATAAATGAATAGATTAACAAAATGACTAGGCAACCATGGCAACTGCCGAAGGAAGTGAAAAATTAAAAAAAACTGTTTTTTGACAGTTAAATCAATGATACACAGTCTATAGTTCTGAGGCTAAGTAATTTGTTTAGATAACCAACGAAATAATTTAGTAGTAATCGTTTCGTCTCAAACTTCAGCAATTTATGGGAAAATATTTTAGTTGTGGCAACACAAAAGCGTCTATTTAAACACCATCTTATATTTGACACACTGTAGTTGAAGGCTGACGTCATTGGTGATACTAATCTATAAGTTAATCGCTCAACGCGGCTAAAGAAGTTTTTACTTCAAAAATGAATATTTCCAAAATGGAGCAATAATAGATATATAGATACGATTCTTGATTTATAGATAACAGAAACGAAGAATTGGGGAATATATTCATAAGTTCTTGAAGATTGAAGCATTGTGATTGATGTTTAATTTAGAGAAAAAATACATGAAGTTAATAATATAATTGAATACAATGGTTATACTATAAAACTATTTCATTTGAGTAATAAAATTCCTAGATAACGTTTTTTTGTCGAAATTGAGAGGAGACACTCAATCCTTTTCTCGCAAAACGAATATTAGAGTAGAACTTGTAAGAAACACTTAAATTGTACATTCCATATGTTAGTATAGTACACTCTATTATGTAAGATTAAAATGCTTATGAATTCTTTATTTTCAATCTCTTTTTTTTTTAATTTTGGTAGTGAAAGTAGGAAGTCACAGTTTTGATTTTATTAGGCTAAATGTAATTTAAATGTAAGTTAAAATACATTATTTTTATTATTAGATGGCATACACTATTTTACAAAGGCATTGTCTATGCCATAGACAAATATTCATGAAGACAATTAATTATATTGGATATAATGATTTGGATGGATAATGTATAAAAATATTTTGTGAACATACCTCTTGCAACCAAAAGTCCTTCGGTATACTGAACAGTGCTTTAGTATTAATGGATCCCAGATTCTGAGTATTCAGAGCACCTTCTTGTGGAATATAGCCAAGTGGTGTTTCAGTATAGCATGGCTCATTATCACATCGTCGCAGAATCCAATCGAGTACTCGGGAGTTTTCCCCGAAACCTGGCCATAGGAATTTACCCTGTAAAACAATAACGATAACAGTATGTGTTGGTGGTACTTAGAGGATGCTGCTGCTCATCCCCTGGTTTATCCCTTTGTCGCCTTTTACGGCACCCACGGTAAGATATTGGGTGTAAGAGATTGGGTGGTACTATTCTTAGCCGGCACCAAAGTAACCGAGATTACCCGAACAATTGCTAAACTTAAGCGTCAGTGGGCTGAGCACATTGCTCGCAGAACCGATGCCCGATGGAGCCAACGGATTCTCGAATGGCTACCACGCACCGGAAGACACAGCGTGTGTAGGCCCCTATAAGGTGGACCGACGAACTGGTGAAGGTCGCGGGAGTCGGCTTGTTGCAAGTGCCGTAAGACCGATCGTTAAGAAGATCTTTGT
Source organism: Samia ricini (assembly GCA_014132275.2). NCBI lineage: Eukaryota > Metazoa > Arthropoda > Insecta > Lepidoptera > Saturniidae > Samia > Samia ricini. Next base: position 14,701,357 of record AP028158.1, read on the forward strand.
TAGAGACCTATGTCTAGCAGTGGACGACTTTTGGTCGAATGAATTGATGGATTTCTTAATAAAATATGTACGGGTTTCAAAACAATACCTGATCGTCTTTCCGGAACCAATTGACGTGGAAGATTTTGGGCATATTGCGTCCAGGTTGCGGCATCGAGAGCCAATGTTTAAGGTACTCGCCAAAGTTGTATCCAAAGAATGGACGCATGGCAAATGGATCGTGCATAACAACTTTACCCTGTTATAAAAAACGGTATATGATAGAATATATAACGTAGAAGTTACAAAATTTACTGTTTAATTTACATTACTAACAAAAGTGCTAAATAACAGAATTCTGGAATAATAAATTTCCACTTGATAAGTTCCTTTTTATTAAATGCAAATGAAGTGATTATGTTATTACCCAGATAAACGCAATACAATAGTATCTGTGGTCATGTGTCAATTTGACCTGTCAGCGGATTTTGACGTTTTATTTTAAACGCTGATCCGACCGTTTAATGAATGTAGTATACATCCTAAAAGCTTTCTTAAAATGTAACCTAAGAGGCAGTGTATCATTATTAAATTCGTAACTTTCAGATGATGTCTATAAGATCCTGGTTTAATAATAATAATTTAATAATAGTTTTTAATAATAATAATAATAATTGAAAGTATTAGAGATAATAAAGATATTTACACTGTGTTCAGCGGCCGCAGTTGCCTCTGATCTCATGGTGGCGCCCATAAAGACGCCATGTTGCCAATCTCTCGACTCCACTACTAAAGGCACGCCAGCTGGACGCCGTCCACCTAACAGAATTGCAGAAATCGGTACCCCTTCTGAACTCTCCCAGTCGCTGTCAATTATCGGACATTGGTCAGCGGGTGTGCAGAATCTAGAAATAGAATAAAATAATTTTATAACGCCAAGCGTAGGACAGTCTTGCAGAAATTGCGTATGTGCGGAATAATAGCGATTACACTAGTAGCTTCCTCTCTAAGAATGCCAAAGAAAGACGCTCACCAGCGTGAAGCTGACGATACCAACGTGGGCAACTCGTTCCATAATTTGATAATTGGTACTACGTACGATACCGATTATCTGAAGAAGCGATCAATGTGTAAAAAAAAACCGTATCCAAATTACATCTCACAGACTGATAAACCTAATAATTTTAACATTTTTAAATGCTGGTTATAGTTTTTCTTGAACTGCACGATACTTTTGATGTAAAAATGATATTTTTTACGCAAAAATACGATATAAAGGATTTGGCAACACTGGTGTCGCGGTCGCAAGATGGAGATAAAATAAGACCCAGATGTTTTTAAAAAAAATGCGAGTACAAAAAAATTACTCCATTTCATTTCGTGTTAAATAAAGGACAGTCGCCATTATGTAAATGTTTAATGAAAAGCCTGTAGGAAACTCAGGATTAATATTTTGCCATTCCATGTAAGTTTTAAAATAAACATGGAAATATTAATTTTACAATAAAAAATAACAAATAGTACTCGTATTTTTTATGGAATGCAAAAGTGTATAATTTATATTAAAAATGCTATCTGTTTAGGAATATTGGACATACCTTGAGTTTGGATGAGCGGCAGGCGTCTTCTTAGTGTCATCCCAAGGTTGTCCCTTCCAATCGGTCAAGTTGTTAGGAGCCGGTCCCATGCCCTCCCACCAGACGCCACCATCACTAGTCTCAGCGACGTTGGTAAATACCGTATTTTTAAATACTGTTGCCATTGCTATAGGGTTGGTTGCCGTAGATGTACCTGTCGGTATAGAGTTTTTATTAGGAACTTCATATGTTTTACAACTTAATAAACATAGAATTAAAAAAAAAAAAACTTGTCACTTGTTCTAACTTCTGCTGCTGGAACACTTCCACCATATTTATTTTTGGCATAAAACAACGATCTTTGCACATATAGGAAACTTGCTAAATATTACTATAAGGCCTTAGTTAGCACTACGATAATTTATGCAGTTCTCTTTTAATATAGCTTTAGGCGAATTAATGTCAATTCATTCATACTTTTTACTATATACTTCATGATTCAAACGAGAAAATCAACCGTGCGTTTTAGCTAATAACGTAAATTACAGATGCAGTTGCAAAATTTACAAATATAGCGATTTTCAGTTTTAACTTGTGAGTGCTAGCTGAACAAGCTGAATCTTTCCAAAACCTAATTTCTCATTTAATTCATTCAAACGTTTTTCCAAAAGTATGATTGGTAACTCATAACTCATTGGCTCAGGAATAAAAAAACGTGTACATGTTTTCTAAGTTTTTTTTTAAAGAGACAAATACCAACCAGGAGCTACTCCAAAGAATCCATTCTCAGGGTTAATAGCTCGCAGGACGCCGTTCCTGTCAAATTTCATCCAGGCGATATCATCGCCAACACATTCCACTTTATATCCGGGTAAAGTTGGTGTCATCATAGCGAGGTTAGTCTTCCCACACGCCGAAGGGAACGCGGCTGCGATGTACCGCTTACGTCCTTCGGGGTCCGTTATACCCACGATCTAAACAATATTTACAGCTTAGATCTACAGTAATGTATAAACTAAAAGTTATAAATAAATAACTTTGCATATTATACGTTTCCCTTCCCATCCTTATCCCTTTCGAAACAATTACAACATAATTGTGTTCAGATTTTAGAGAAATGCCATCACCACATTTTTCTGCCCGTCATAGCAGTCCTAGAGCTGAGATATTTAAGTCTAATAAGACAAAAGCTACATTGTTTATTTGGTTATAAATGATTATGTATCAATTAGGTATTAAGTGGAATGCAATCTTCTTAATGAAAATAGCGTGAAATATTTACCAGCATGTGTTCGGCAAGCCATCCTTCTCTTCTCGCGATAACTGAGCCCAGGCGTAAAGCGAAGCACTTCTTGCCAAGTAAACTATTGCCTCCGTAACCGCTACCTGTAGAATTAATAAAGTTCAAATAATTCGCACGTAATATAGAATCATTTAAGCAATTGGGTAGATGCTTTGGTAAAGAATACAACGAAAATAAAATTGGAACTCCATTATTACCATATCTTTCGCTTCCTCTACTTTCATGAGTACTTTCATACATGCTCGTCGGTTATGGGTATACTTTTGACTTGGTCTTTCTTTAGAACGTCTTCGTTCTGATCGAAATACGTACGCTTAGGTCGATCCTAATCATTTTATAATTCCGTATCGCCCCGAAAGCACCGTGGGGTTTTAGTGGGTATTCCCGGCGCTTTACATACATAACTCTTAACAGCTCTAATGCGGGTGACCTCTGGTAGCTGCAGCTAATATAGGAATGCGTAAATGACCTTTACAAACCGTCCAGTTATTCTTCCTTTATAGTTTATTTCGTCAATCTTCTTTCATCCATTCGGTGCCCAATCCAATTAAGCATCTCTCTTTGTTACTACATCAACATTATTAGCTACTATGATAGTGCGACGTACGGTATATTTCACATATTTTCAGTAGGTAAGGAATCTATTAGATATCATAATGGAGTAAGGATGATAAAACGAGTATTATAACCTATTTCATATAAAGGTATGAATGGAGCTGTTCGGATGCTTAGACGCGATAACTTTGTTCGAGCACTACATACCAGAGTTCAGACTCGCCCTAATGGTTGATACATTTAGACGTAACATGTCTTAAGATGACCTGGTCCGATCAGTTTACGAACATAGTACAAGAAGTATTCGTACTTCCGGCATGTTAGAAAAAAACACGGGTCCATAGGTAAGTTGGCATATTTTTTTATATAAACCGCAGTGGTTAGGTTCCATAAGATTTTTTTATATATTTGTTACAAAAAAAAAACATGCTTAGTGATTGTTAAACATTTTTTTTGTGATCATTTATTTGAACAGGGCTTTTACACATTAGTGTATGCCAGCCCTATCGGAGCATACCCAATATAGCTTACAGAAATAACAATAATAAAAAAAAAATACTAAATTAAATTACGTCTTAACTTACTACTTGTAATAATAAAGTTCCATAGCATACTAACAGAATCGGACAAAGACATTTCTTATTTAGATGACATAGTAAAAATAAATTTAAAGGAATAAAGTATCGTAAAACAAAATCTGAAGTAAAAAAGAAGTATTACAAGGAGTTAAAACTACAGGTGGTTACTGCTTTGCACAGAGAAAAGTCTGCTTTCTTTAAATACAACATAAACAATAAAATTAAGGACCCTAAGTCACTATGGAATAATATCAAGAATACTCTAACCCCTTCAAACAAGAATCTAGAACTCCCAGCCCATCTTACTAATCCAAATGAAATAAATGAGTACTTTTTAAATGTCCCTGGCAAGGATAAAACTAATATTTCGCATTTGACATACTATCAATATCACTTACATAATAGTGATATAAACACTTTCAGCATCAAACCGGTCTCGGAAAAATTAATATTTCGGTTAATCCAGACCCTACAATCAAATGCTGAGGGTTGTGACTGCATTAATCTTAAGATGCTTTTATTAACACTACCTTATACACTAAAACCAATAACAGATGTTATAAATTTGTCAGTAACAACCTCCACGTTTCCTGAGTCTTGGAAAACTGCAAAAGTGAGACCTATACCAAAAAAACCCAATCCACAGGGGCTTGCGGATCTACGACCAATTAGCATACTACCATGTCTATCAAAGGTTCTGGAAAGGGTGGTGAGTGAGCAATTGACATCTTTTCTCGAAAGACACAAAATCTTACCAACTTTGCAGTCAGGTTTCAGAAAGCGACGTAGCACCTCCACAGCGCTAATTGATGTAACGGACAATATATTATCGGCGCAAGACCAAGGCATGTGTACATTGTTGGTACTGTTGGACTTCTCCCGCGCTTTCGACTGTATTAATGTTCCCCTTTTTTTGTCCAAACTTCATTATTACGGATTTGATCAGAAGGCTGTACAGTGGTTTCACAGCTATTTACACAATCGCAAACAATTCGTTGAATTGCAATTATGCGATGGTTCAAAAAAAAAATCAGATATTATGACAGTGACTAGAGGTGTGCCTCAAGGCTCTATCCTTGGACCAATAATTTTTATTCTTTACTGCGCTGACATTACAGCATGTTTCCAGAATTGTCGCTACCACATATATGCTGATGATGTTCAATTGTATATTTCATTTAAAATCAGTGAATACCAGGCTGCAGTAAGAGATGTAAATGAAGATCTAAATAAAGTAGCCATATGGTCTGAAAAAAATTGCCTTGTGTTAAATCCAAATAAAACTAAATACTTAGTTTTCGGCACTGATCAACAACTCAGGAGATTACCAACAGTTTTAAATGTTACACTATTGGGGAAGCCATTGGAGAGAGTTAAAGAGGCTCGGAATCTTGGACTTATTATGGACGAAAATTTGCGTTTTGAAAATCACATAATCTCTGCGGTCCAAAATTGTTTCTACCGTTTAAGAATATTGTATAAGATAAGACCATACTTATCGGAAGAAATACGTACACAATTAGTTGAGTCATTAGTTCTGTCTAAACTCAACTATGCGGACACTGTATATGGGCCACGGTTATTCGCTCGAACAAAGCGACTTATCCAGAGAGTGCAGAATGCTACAGCTCGGTTTTGCTTCTCGATTCCCCCTCGCAATCACATAACCCCTTTCTTTAACCAGCATGCCATTCTTAAAATGAGGTCTCGTCGTAAATTACATCTGGCTTGTCTCTTATTTGGTATCATCAAATATCAAGAACCATCCTACTTGTATAGGAAACTAACTTGGGTGTCGAGTAAGAGGGAATGTGCAAGTAGAAAATTGTTAATACCAAAACACAAGTCAGCAACGTTTAGAGGAAGCTTTCGTTATGCTGCATCCAAGGTCTGGAACAATATACCACCGCCTTTGAAAGTGCTAAACACAATAGCTACTTTCAGAACACGACTGCGAATATTTCTTTTGGATGCACAACGGAAACTTAGCGATATTGACAGGGATCTCTCTCTTATATAAATAGCCTATTATTATTTATTATTGATTTACTCATTCTTGCGTTTTTACACACAAAATACTTTATAAAAACAACTTTCCTTTTTAGCTATTTGTTTATATGTATGTATATCTATATGTATGTACATTCGTGTTATAATTTAATATTTATCCCCTATATCTAAATGTATGTACTATTGTGTTATCTGTAATAATAATCCATATATGGCGTATCACACTCCGTGACATAATGATGATGGATCATTTTCAAGTCCAGGCTGAAAACCAGCGCTTTTGCAACCTTCGTTGCAAGAGCAATTAGCTGAGTCTGGGGTCTTTTTTCCAGCGTAGTACAGCACTTACAGTAAAATTATGGTTGTAATGTATATATATACTAATAAAATATGTGCTGTGTATATGGTGGAAATAAACAAATTCTTTCTTTCTTTCTTTCTTTCTAAATTTCAATAACACCTAATTTTTTTTTTAAATTTTAATTACTTTATTAATGGAATAATAAAAAGCAACTAATTGCATGCAAGGGATATTCCGGTTTCACCGTTCGGAGTACAATAATCCCCGTACGCAGATGGCACGCGATAAGGGGGTTCCTCTAAAAATTTAGAAACTTGCTTGACGTATCTCACGGACAATGGCGTAACTAAAAAAAAATAAAAAATGCCACGGGCCCCGGGCCGTGAAGCCGCGAGCTCAGAAGAGTCCTAACATTTTTAATAAAATTCAGTAAAAAATTATAAATACAATTAAAGTTAGACAGGACTAAATATTTGAATGCTTTATTGATCACTTTAGTCATTTATTAAAATCAAATTATACGGTGACGATTTTTACTGGGCTCCTATCCAATGAATTTGCCACAGGCCTAAGTTTATACATACGTTTACAAATAGGGTTTCAATTATAAGTTATAGAGCTTAGGATGCTAACCGTTATATTTGGATTAAGCATTAGGTACAAAGAGTAACAAAGTCGTGATATTTATTATTTTTATGATTAGGTACGTACGTTAGTTTCAGTTTGTCGAGTTACAAAAAGAAGGTCCTACAAAAGATAATCCCAAATAATCCTAACAAATTAAAGTGAATCATTATTACTCACCGTAACTAACGATCTCGTTATCAGTAGGGCGGTGCAGGATAATGGTACCGCGAGGGTCACACGGCCAGCCGGGTATCCCGCTCCCGGTACCAACAGAGTGCAGGCAGCGGACGAACTGTTCCTCTTGCCGCAAAGCCTCTAACACTTTAGCACCTAATAGTACAAAACACCGTAAAAGTCATTCACAATTCAATTCAATTATTTTTTGTTTACGGTATTTGCTGACCGATATTACTGAAGTTTTTTCTTACTAGCTAATGCTGTTTTAACCGGTAGGCCCTTTACACATTTACCGTGGCATTAGGGCGAGTGCTGAAGGCACTCAGCCGCAAAAAGGTAACTGTACTAGTTAGGCTGTATATATTCCGATTATTTTTGTAATAAATAATCATATTAAATGTTTTTTTATTCGTTTATATAGTAAATTCTAACATGGTCAGTAACTAAAACATTTATTTTATGAGGCAACTTTTGCCAAAATTTAAAGGTCCGATGAAAGTAATTTGAATTTGGATATTCATCAGAAGACATAGGTAAATTACTGAAATATTTTATTAAAATAAATGAACTTACCAATTCTAGTCATAACACGCATCGAATAGACGACATAAGGTGAATCCGTGACCTCTACTCCGATCTTTGATAACGGAGATCCGACGGGCCCCATTGAAAACGGTATTACGTACATAGTCCGACCTACGAACAATTGAGGTTATTCTTCTTCAATCTTATTCTTATCAATAAACCATTCATTTTGAAGCGGTCGCTGACCTTCATCTCGCATTGGTTTATACTATAAGATGATTGTAATAATATCTACCTAAAATTATGTAGAGAAAAATTTAATAAAGCGCAGGTTGTTAATAACTACTTAGTGTTCGCTCAGTGGACAAAAATTTCAAGATTTTTTTTTATTTTAGATATTTTATCTATTCTAATAAATAAATTGAAGTGTCTGTTTGTAATGTCAAGATAAAAAATGATGTACTAAATACATATGTAAGTATGTGTATAAGCTACCTATACCATTTTTTTTTAAATTTGTGTCTGTCTGTTTGTTCCGGGAAATCTCTGGAACTGCTAGACCGATTTTGACGGGACTTTTTTATGAGATAGCTGAAGTTACTTCCCGTAATTTAGGGTGCTTCTGTTTTTCGAATATAATTAGGGTTCCGCGTAAAAAACAAACTCAAGAAATTTCGAATAAAATTAGATTCAGAGCACAGTGTTACTGGCAAGTGTTTAAATTTGTGAGAAATTGTTTTACTTACTTTATCTTATTACCAAAAAAAATTAACGTAAATAATTAGGGTTACGTATAAAAAATTTAAATGCAGTGACACGAGTGCAACTGCGGTCACACAGCTAGTATATAGGAAGTAAATAAAGCATATACTACTGCCTTCCATTATTGATTACGTAATACTTGGAAGACACCAACTTGTAATAATAATTTGAAAAAATCGGTTGATTTTGGTTGTAGATTGGAATATATTATTTTAATTAGTATCTACTATATATTTACGACATATTTTATTTTATTTTATTTGAAAAAGTAGTTGTATTTACATTACATAATCAAATATTTTTTAACAATTCCTAATGTTTAGAGTAAGTTTATTGTAAGTATAAATAAATACGGAACACTATATTCTTATCACGGATATAATGAAGACAAACAACTATTTATTTACTTAATTGCGTTCTTTTAATACCTTAGGCTTATTAGATGTGAATAATATATCATAATTTATTATTTAGAACACTATTTTTATAAGCGTATAGGTTATTTAGTATTACACCAAACGCGTTTTATATTTGCTTATTTAACTACGTATAATTAGTATTTTAATTGTTTCACAAATATGATGTGATTTGCATAATATTATGTAGATAATAAAACAGGTTTTTTTTAAGGTTATTCTGGTTTAAAAACAGGTCGTGGTATAAGATAAATGGGTTAAGAGTGTAGAAGGGAGTGAGGACGCGGGAATTATAATATACAAGACTATTATAGTACTAATAAACCCAAGATGTTATTAAAAAGCTAACTAGGACACTTCAGCACATGCCTAAATCAAAATCAGTGCTAAAAACCGGATGGTTTATAAGAATTTTTTGGCGACGTCTTTTGTAAATCACTGACTACATTTTATGTAATTTTGGTAGCGTTTTACGTGATATAGTTTTGTGCACAAGTAAAGTTTATTGATAATGTTGATACGGAGGTTGAATTCCAAGACTTAAAGACTGTATAAAGATTTGTAACACAGGGTCGAAATTTTGTTAGAGCGTTATATGAAAAGTGTCCCTTACGTTAGACTTGGCTGTATGGTCTTGCTACCTTTGCCTTTAGAAAATAACAAACGGAACAAAGAAGTTTTTGCCGGGATCTTAGTCTGTCATGTAGCAGTTGTTTTCTTTAATTCATTAAACTTGTGTATTTGATTTTATATCATGTAATCTTTGTGTGATATAGTTTGGTTATTATGTTCAAGTTTAGTATAGAGGATACATAACATAGAATATGAGGTGCCGACCAAGCTCCATGGAACGTTCGACCAGGATGGGTGACCGTTTTATTGGAGTTTGGTAACGCTAATATACCAAAGATTGGAAATACATCTTGACCACATGACACTGGCATAAATTGTGTGTACGCAGATTGCCATTATCTAAGAAGAAGAAAGCGGAACAAAAAAGGATGGTTTATCTATTAATCATATTTAGATATATATATTTACCTTTCATACATCCAGGGAATCTGTCAGTTACTGCTTTTTCATAATCGGGAGGCGATATATAGTTTCCGAGCGCAGATTTCTGTCCAGCCCTCGCTGACGGTACGACTTCTCTTTCATGTTCAGTGCAAATGAATGTTCTGGATTCAACGCGAGCGACATCCGCCGGATCCGTGCGAGCTAACCAACTAGGGAAAAAAGATATACAGCTCAGTCGGATTTCGCATGGTGGTAACGCTTGACTAACTACCTCGTTCAAGTTTGGATAAATCTGTAGCCAAGTGGTTATATGTTTGTTCCGGCAGAATCATGCATGGCACTTATGAGCCAATATGTTTATTATCTTGGACCACATCGTCGTATAACACCAAGTGAGATTGTGGTCAATGCGCTGAACCTATACTATATATAAATAAAATAGATTCGTTGAACGAAGTGATTGATAAACTCGCGGTGGAGCGAGGATTCACTGACGTAAAATATTCTATTTAATATGTTACATATTTATTAGGACGTGCTTCCTTGGTCATTTCAAGAAGTGAATACGAAGCTAGTTAAGACAGCGCATGACCTGTAGCCAATGCTACAAGTCCTAGATGTATAAGGTTAATAAAAAACAGGCTTCGTAACTAGCTTCTGCTATATGACTAACTACTTCGTTTTTTGTAATGAAGCGTGCAATGCAATTAAATTTTAACATTTAATACAAAAAAGTAATATGCGGGTAGAGGCATCTTAACCAGCAGCGGCTCTAGCCCTTGTAGCGCCCGAGTGGTACCAATAATCTGGTGCTCTTTGAGAGCTTTGGCGTCTCGAGCGACGTATCTTAGTAAGTGTCGCACCCGTGTGCGCCGCACATCTTGCACTATAGGTAAAGCCGGCTCTGATCTTAACATGCCGTTGTTGACGGTGACCCCAGCCTGTCCAACTGTTTTGGTCTGTTCCCACTTACCACCAAATCTTTTAAAAAAAACCTATCAAAATATTTACATTTCGTATTCTTCTATTTTTTTTTATATTCCCACTATAAATCGGGCATTATTAAAAATATGGTATCGTCTTTACTATTATCATTTAAATTAGACCTTTATACGAATTTGTAGTGAATATCGAAAAACTTACCAATTATCGTACTTGGGCAGTCTCTTCAATGTGCCCTGTTGTTGCATAAGTTGCAACAAAGCTGTAGCTTCTGCGTCAGAGCCATCGCATACGTGTACGTGATCAGGCTGACATAAAGCCGCGCTACGCTCCACGAAGGCACGCACCTTGGTTTGAAAAAAAATTCTTTCACTCCTAGTACAAATTACACGCCTGGTAGATAATCTATTTTTCTATTGATCTTTGATCTAATTATTATAAAGTAAACGCGTAACCTAAAAAAACCCAAGGATTCGTAATTCCTACAATTCGATGGTGTTTATTTATGTAATGACCTTGAATAATGGATTGCAAAATGTGTTTTGCTTGATTGCTTCCAGTTTCTATGAACGCAATTGCTTAGAGAATTGAATTGTCTTAACATAAAAAAGGGCGAAACTGGGGCTGTATTACTAAATACTTATACAAATTATAATAAAGTTATTTGACATATGGTTTCTAATATATCTGTACCTTAGGAGTTAACGCAGCCAGTTGAGGACTCGGCTTCGAAACACCACGAAGAGCCGGCTGGTGAACAGCACGGCTGCACCCTAATGCCACCTGTGCACATCTGTTGACAAAATCTATGATAAAATTTGGCATTTTTGGCGGCACCTTGATATGTCATGTAGTAGTTTTAATGTGTTATTTATCTAATGGGAAAATACAGATTTTTAAATTGTCGACTGTTCAACATCGGCAAATAAACATAGGATAAAGTGATAAACAACTCCGTACATTCCTTCTAGAAAAGCTATACCCATTTACCAACAGATATTATTATTCTATAATCCGTGTATTAACGAGATAGGAAAGAAAAATGTCTAAAGAGTTTCTAGTCAAGGAGCCTTAGATTATGGCATTATTGTCTACTTGCTTTTGCATTAATTCTGTTAGACAACTCACAAGAGATATGAACATTTATTTCCTAACGTTTGGAGCGTGATTTTGGTCTGAAGTGTAATAATCTGACTATTGTGCACAAGTGAAGTTTAATGAACACAATTACAAAGAGTATGAATTCTGAAATCTCCCAACAGTTCTCTTTGAAGGAAAATTTTAACAAAGGGCCGACATTTTGTTAGAGCGTTGTATGAAAAGTTTTCCTAACTTCAGATTTGGCTGCGTGGTCTAGTACCTTTGCCTTTTATTTAAAAAAAGGAGTAATTGAAAAAATGTATACATTGGTAAATGTATTATATATTAGAAAAACACGATATTATTCATCTCTAGTAGATATTATTGTGGATATTATCACAAGCAGTAGTAGACTTTATGCGTGTATCGAAACAGGATGGTAATAGATAAAGGTGACCCAGACGCAATGATCCTCGAACTCGATCATTACCGTGATCATTCAATTACAAGGTTCAATTTGTAAATTAATTAATATATTTTATAAGTTTTATCTTTAAGAGATAATTAGGTAGGTGCCTATATTTTACAATGGAAAATGTTTTGTCTAGTACCTACCGCAATTAATATCGTGATACAATTCAGTACATTTCCAGTACCCGTTTCTTTACATTATCTATAAGGTAAACACGTAAAATGTCCATCGTTTAACATTAATCTATTTTAATAATAAAATTGAAGTGTCTGTTTGTAATATCAATTTTTTTTAAACACATGAATGTATATACGAAATTTATTTTTTAAAAAAACACTATTTTTAAAAAAATTGTATATCTGTCTGTTTGTTCTGGGTAATCTCCGGGCCGATATTGGTGGGACTTTTTTTTCCAGATAACTGAAGTTACTTTGGGTAAATAAGGCTAATTTTAATTTTTTTAAATAATTAGGATTCCGCATAAAAAAATTAAAACTCATGAGATTATGAATATAATCCTATTCAATGGCCAGCACAATCAAAATATTATTTTCCAATGATTATTTTATAAAATCTTACAATGATAAACTATGTTACACAGTAAAGAATATATAAAACGCGGGCACGTAGCTAGAAAACACAATGTAAAACATTAACTTTTTTTTAAATATTTACCAGATATAAATAAATTGTTTTAATAATGAAAAATAATTATCCGCTATTTTTTTATAACTCTGTCACGATTTACAGCTATTCGTGATTTAGCGATAGAGAATATGAGAGATTATTGTTGTGAATTAAGTTAAGTAATTACAATTAAGTTACAGTTACAATTACGTTTAATGGTGAAGTATTTCCGTATTTATATTAATCTAGTTGTAAATCGGCACATTGTTGTCCAGGTGTATAAAACAAATCCATATTCGAATGTGTTTTTACATGAAACAGTGGCGTATCTGAGGCCCGTGGCAAGCTCGTTGGATGGGGCCCCAGTAAAAATCGTCACGTTGTAATTTGTTTTTAATAAATCACTAAAGCATTTAAATATTTAGTCATGTCTGACTTTAATTCGTGTATGTATAGTTTTTACTAATTATTGCTACAAATGTTAATGTATCGAATACCCGCAAAAATAAGACAATAGGAAAACAATTGAAAGCTGGCGTAAACGGCAGGTAAGTTCTCTAGGGGTTAAGATACTTCTGAGGTCGTGGTTTCGCAGGCCCCCATCGGACTTGGCCCGTGGCATTTTGCTAGCTCTGACACCCCGTTTCGCCACTGATATCAAACTACCTATTCCCGCATATCATATTTTCATGACTTTTCGTTTTTTTATGCGGAACCCTAAATATTTTTCTAAAATAACTTATACTCCTTGTAGCTTCAGCAATCTCCAGAAAAAGTCCCGTTACAATCGGTTCTGCCGTTTCGGAGATTAGCCGGAATAAACAGACAAACACAAAATTTTCAAAATTGTATTTTTGGTGTACGTAGCGTATACATTATATTCTATTCTAATGTACTAAATATAAACTTTATTAAAACTAGTATTGTATAAAAATGTATAGGCACAGATGAGAACTTTTTTCTATTTCTTTTTGAGATATTTTGTTTAGTAGTAATTGTTTAGTACCATTGCCGAACTTTAGTGTTATCGAAAAACTTTGAAAACAATTACTTTTTTCCCCATCAAATTTTCAACTAACATTACTATCGATTTTAGAACACTAGGCGAATATAAATGTAATAATTTCTAGTTTTTTTATAAATTGACGAAACGCTGTTGACCAGAAGGACTTTGACAGGTTCACCGGACTTGGAGGCGAGCACTTAATAAACCTGTAAAGTAAAAAAGGTCCCTTACAGAACCTATATACCTTGCGTCTAATGTGTAAGTATTTGTGTCCAGTATGATGCGTGTAATGTCCAAGTATGTGTGTCTAGTATGATGCGTGTGATTGCTAGTACATGCAGTGTCACTGTTTCGCGCTCACGGCGGTTTCAAAAGCTTCCCCAGATGGATATCAGAGGCCGTCTTATATAACTGCCAGAGGGGGACACGAATTTCTAGTTTTACAATTATTCTCTATATTATAATCTTTTAATTGTTAAATGGTTTTGATAAAATATTTTTTTTTGTCAGCTTCGTTTACTATTATCTGCATAAAAATTTCCTAATGTAACAAAATATATACTAACACCTATGTTTCTTTACTTTGGCGTATAATTAAAACAAATATAATTACAAAAAAAAAAAAACATCATGTAAATTATTTTAGAGATTCTCGGGTTATAAGCCGAATAACGGACTGAGAGACGTTGCGTTTCATACCATGGAAGTAAATATTGCGTAACAACTATTTGTTAATTACTAACATATTATTTTTACTTTAATGTAATTGTTTTTTGCCACCACAATATGCAATTAAATTCTTACCAGTTCTGCTCCTTAAACAAATATTCCATATCGGTGGTAAGTATTTAATTAATTAATAATTATATAACATTAAGCTGTCAGCCCGCGGCTGCGCCCGCGTTTCATATGTTTTCACTACGTTCTAATTTTTTATTCGGTACTAATATACTTTATAAGTAAAACTATTTCTCACAAATTAAAACACTTCCCAGTAAAACAGTGCGTTTAATCGGATTTTATTTGAAATTTCAAATGTTAATTTTTTTACGCGGAGCCCTAATTATTTTCGAAAAAAATACCCTAAGTTACACGGAGTAACTTTAGCTATCTAACAAAAAATCCCGTCAAAATCGGCTCAGGCGTTCCGGGGATTACCCGAAATAGTCAGATAAAAGAAAGACAGACAAAATCGTGTTTTTTATGTATATCCATTTACATATATTTAGTAAAAAATTGTTATTTTGACATTACAAATAAACACTTCAATGTTATTTATTAGTATAGATAGCCTGGAATTTAAATGAACCACAAAGTAAATGCGTCTTTGTTTTCCATATTTTAGAAGAAAATAACTACAATCTTTCTAATATATCCTCGATTAATTCTTATTACATTTTACTGCCATTGTCAGAACGTACATAGATGGGTTTTCTTGTCCTTAGTATATATTACATTCACTTATAAATGACGCAATAGTTCATAACACTCGCGGAATTTGCTTTGTCTTATTACTATTGCTATGAACTGTTATAATGTTTAATTAATTATAGATTATCATAATAAAAAATCAAAAGATGGCAATTACAATTGCTTGAAATAACTTATTAGTATAAATAACATATTTAAAAAAATACTTACTGCGCCGCTTTCCTGACGTAGTCTTCAGGGAATGATTTTAGATGCAGCATATTAATAAATTAAAATTACTTTAAATTAATAAAATTAAATTAAAATCAAAACTAAATCTTGTCAATGTTACTGAAACTAAAAAGGAATATCAACCATCGATAGTATCTTATAATGTTTAATTTATCACCCATTTAATTAATAAACAGTACGGTACGCGACTATAGGAGCTAATGTTTCAAATATGGCGCCAACGCCTTTTAATATAGCGGAGGAGTGTGCGCACGTCGCGCTCTGATTGGACGAAAACGCGGGTGTGTCGTGACGTCATTATGCACACGTAACACAAAAAGATAAAAACACTTAACAGATCGTTTCTTTATAATTTAGATTATCTATAATGTGTTGATAAAGACTTTTTAAGTATATGTTTTGTTATTGAAATTTTGATTTATGTTGCGTTGATTGAAATAAAGCGACGATATTACGTCAGTGAGTCGGTGTACAGCTGTACAAAGCTCAAGGTACAGTTGCATCAGATATCTGTGTTGCGCATGGAACGTGCGGGGTTTATGTTTACGGACTCTGTGGCGACTACGTCACGTTATAGCATTCCTCCGAGATCATGGAAAAGTTTGAATTATTAAACGAACTTTTTGAGAAATTTTGTTTAATGTTATATTATTTATGTTATAATTTAAGATCTATATTAAGCCTTTTTTCATGTGCGTAGAGAAGGTAAGAGCTAACGGCTACCGCATACCGGAATACGCAGCGTGGGTACAAGGTGGAACTGGTGACAGTCGCGGTAATCCGCTGGATGCGGGTGGCGCAAGACCGGTCGTTGTGGAGATCTTTCGGGATGACCTATGTCCAGCAGTGGACGTCTTTCGGTTTAAATGGATGGGATGGATGGAATACTTGAACGGCAAAGTACATGTTGTTAGGAATTGCAAAAAAAAAAATTGCTTTTAAAATATTGATTGATTCTTTACAAATGCGAAACAATAATCGGTAAAACTACATTCAGTATAGATTTTTTTAATTATTATTCTAATGACGTAGGAATTTAGAACTGATTGTTGTACATTTCCGCGTATGTTGAATCGAGTCGTAATTTGTTCCACTCACTCGTGGTATGTTGTTATGAACGTGACCGAGTCAACAGGATCCGTGAACACCTGCATATGAGCACGCGCGTCGGTTACCCACATACAGCCACCTGTCCCCCAACGTTTTCGCAGTACGGATACGTGCAATTCTCAACGCGTATAATGTCACGTAGATACTGATCATCGACCATCCAAATAAACTTTACACTCTCTCATTTACCTACCTAATTTTAAAACCAGTAATATATTATATTAGACTAGCAAGTACTTTTAAAATAAATCCTAAATCTAAATATTTATTAAACGGTTTTGTTAACAACCCCCTTGATTTCTTCATTATTTAATCACTATAAATATGGTATGAACATTAAGACGCGCGTCTTAGTAAGTAATTTAAGGAGTTATTAATATTATAAGCCTTAGTTGTCTACCTAATGTTCTGGTTCCTTAATTCATTTGTTTTTTTTTTAATTAGTTCCGCATCGTACTCTGTGTAAGTTTAAAACAAAATCAAATCAAAGTTTTTTGGATCACCATTAAAATAGAACAATTTTATTGTAGCGTACGCTCTACGTAGAATACGTACTCCAACGTTTTTTTAAGATGGCGCGATTGTGGTTACTTTGGATCGTGAATTTCAGTAAATTCTAACCATGTTTCTTAAGAAGTAACATAATAAATACATAAAATCACACCTCTGTCCCATTAGGGTTATTAGATAATACATCCTTCAACCTTCCAATGACATTTTTTTAAATATTTTCAATCTGATACCGACTTGGCCAATACCTCTCGTTTTATAAATCTACTCCATCCATCTTTCATCCATCCTCTTTATGTGCCCAAACCAGTTAAGAATCTCTTTCTCTATCTTTGTCACTACATCCTCAACCACACGTGATGTATCTTTATCAAATTACTCCTTAATTTGTCCAACATTTCTGAAATTTCTCATCTCCACATTATTAATCTTAAAAAGTAAGACATGTCTATAATATGAATATTATAATAAATACATAGCAATCATAACTCAGATTTACACAAGTATCCTGCATCATGAACCTAAAACGAACTGGAGTTTTCGATAAAAGAAATCCTCAAAATCTTGGTTGGGCATTTCTTAATATTTATCTGGTTATTAATCTTAAGTAAAAAACTCTGTTGCTAAACGGAAATATTCCAATAGCCTTATTTAAGAGCCAGATCCTGTAAGTGTAAGACACATTATAACTCAAGATATAATAATAATGTCAAGCAAGTTTTAATCTCAAAAGGTTATTACAGGGTAGATTATTACGTGAACGATAGTGATGTCTGGAGTTAACTCACGTCTCTGTGCTTCCGCTAACATTGGTTAAGACTATGATTGGTATAGTTTCTTTTATAAAAAAAGAATGATATATATTATATTTATTAAAAAAAACCAGATCGAGTTTCTTGCCGGCCCTTCTCGGCTGGGTTGTTTTTCGAACTGATATATATTATATTTATTAAAAAAAACCAGATCGAGTTTCTTGCCGGCTCTTCTCGGCTGGGTTGTTTTTCGAACCGGTGGTAGTGTTTTAGACGTTCATAAACGCCTTCTTAGGGCCTAATTTGAATAAAGATTTATTGATTTTGAATATTATGGTCTCTCTCCAATTGGAAATCTATCGCCATCATCAGTAAATACTGTCATTGAAAACTTTTTTCACTTGTAGATTTAATTTGTTTCTCATACATATGTCTGATATCTGGATCATCATTTAACATCAGAACGTGGTCAAATACGAGCCTAAAAATCGATAAAAAAATTGTCAAGGTTGATTTAATGACACTAGTCACACGGCCCGGCCCAGCCGTTACGAGATCGCGTTCGATGTACCCAGCCTGTCCAGTTCATACCGAACGAGTCCGAATATAGATAAAGATAGATGTCAGGGTGTCGTCACCTTTTATATTATGTATTTTTTCGTGTCCGGGTCTTTGTGATGTGTGCAATGTCAATATTTTTATACGATAAAACAATAATTATAATGCAATATCGCTAATTAATTAGTTATATAATTTTAATGGCGTACTGGTCAACTATACGGGTGATTCCATTCTAATTGGAATATTTATATCAATGCAAAGCAAATTTTATCCCTTTCTTTGTATTCGACTGCTAAGTCAAAAGAAAATTTATATTTCACTTAAATATGAGGAAGTACCTACTGACCGCTTATTGGTTTTTTCTGAATTTGCTTGTAAATTGTTTATTATCTTTTGTCACAAAAAAATTAATTCATATTGATATATATATATATATATATATATATATATATATATATATATATATATATATATATATATATAATACATATAATTACATTTAAAAGAAATTGTATTTTTTTTACATATTATTTAGCTACCATATATGAGATAACAACTGGTATTTAATTTGATTCTCATTTAGATATAATAATTGTAGTAAATATTCTCTTAAATATTTATTTTAAAAGTATCATTAGTACAAAAAATTATAATAATACTCAACTATTACAGAAATAAAACGTTGGTTTTAGAAGTAATTAAAAAAATCAGGCACCTATTGGGACTGCCGACACAAGTGTAAACTTGAAACTCTGAAAAGACTGTTATATTAATGTGTTAAATTTCCTAATTTGTTAATTGAAATTATTAACATAACCTAACATTTACATTTGTATGGTTTTCACATGTTTTTTGCCGCTCCGAGCAATAATTACCTATGTACATTTTCATTTATTCATAATCAAAATTACGATCGGCTGCGTAATTATACATTTGATTTTAGTATAAATCTCTGAGAATCGGCGCTTGAACGCCATCTTATACATTGGTATCGCAAATCTATAAGTAATTACCCTACCTGGAATCGCTCAACGCCGTTAAAGCAGTTATCACTTCCAAAACTTGATCCAAAAAGTAACATAATGCAGTTATTCAGTGATGTTTCTTGTCATTGAAGAGGTCTTTTGCATTCATCTATTCTTTCACACACAAATCCACATATACTCGTATAGGTGCACGCATTCTAGCGCTTTTTCTCCTTGACTCCAAAAACGTTATGGTCTGAGACCTTCATATGCAGATAACATATAAAATATGTATACCGATAGAGTTTATTAATCCCACTTCCCGTTCGAGTGCCCATTAGTTTATCTAAAGTGGAGCGCCGTGCAAAGTTTTATGATAGCATATTACTGGAATTAGTCCTTACATATCTATAATATGCTTTACACATAACTAGGTATATTATAATTCATGTCCTGATTTTAGGTCATTATGATTGATGTATGTATATTATTGCGATAAATTAGTTTGTTTATTATTTATTCATCCTTTGTTATTTGTTTTTATTTTATTTGTATTTGTTTACATTAAAATACCTAAAAATAATAACAAAAAAAAACAAAAGTTTTGTTTTCCAATTTGAGTCCTGAGAAGGCATTTGTGAATGTCCACCTGTTCGGAAAACGAAAAGAGCCGACAAGAACTCGATCTGTTTTTTTTTTTGTCAAAATGTTATTTACAGATCTCGCTATCTTTCACGTAATGATCCACCCCATGAGACTATCCATCTTTTGGGATTAAAATTTGCTTGACGTACGAAAGTTAAGATTGAGATCAAACAAAAAATGTATCGGTTTGTCTGACCCATACCGAACTGAAACTTTAGAGAGCAAAAAACGACTGAAATTTCGGAAAAAAAAAACAGATTGAGATCGCATATTGAAACGGGCGATAGTGCTTAAACTTATTGTCAGGTAAATCGGCGGTAATGTGTTTTGGAACCATATTTTAGTAACTAACACTATTACCTAAAAGGCTTTTTGGTCTAGTTCACAAGTTCAAAAGCGTGTTAATTCTTGATAAAGCTACAAAATACGTGCCATAGCTCCTTTGATTCAGAATGGCGTCTAGAAAAAGTTTCTGGAGGAATTATTAGCACACAAAACATTGCAATTGTTATTAACAAAAATAGATTTTAAAAAAGAATTTTGTTTTTCGTGAATAATTCGGATTTTGACGGGACTTTTTTGCCACATAATTGAAGTTACTCCGCGAAACTTAGGCTACTTTTATTTTTGGAGAATAACTATGGTTCTGAGTAAAAAAAAAGTAAAACTCATGAAACTGTAAATAAAATCCGATTCAATGCAGTTTTACTGGTACAGGTGTTCAAATTTCTGAAAAAAATATATTTACTTTCTCCTAGTACTGAATTTTTTTATTATGAAAATAATTATGATTAATCGAAACATTATTTTTCAATGATTATTCAAGAAGTATATTATACAGTGAAGAATATATGAAACGCGGGCAGAGCAGCGGGATTATTCGAGATGTTTTGATAAAATCCAAAAACTAGATTGACGACTTCATCTTTATTTATGTCTCTTTGCGAAACCAAGTTATATAAAATTACCATAAGATATACTGTTAAAAAATATATTAGTATAATATAATTGATTAAATACGTCACTCAATTAAATAAGATTGATGTAAACTTGAATGTTAATAAGAACATGAATAGAAAAGAATGTCAAAGATATCAAGGGCATGGAAAAAAAACTTCATCGACAAATAAGAATACAGACCAGGTTTTTAATACTTTATCTATTCAAATTAAG
The DNA here is from genome assembly GCA_014132275.2 of Samia ricini. Lineage (NCBI taxonomy): Eukaryota > Metazoa > Arthropoda > Insecta > Lepidoptera > Saturniidae > Samia > Samia ricini. The sequence continues at coordinate 14,722,689 of AP028158.1, forward strand.
GTCTATTTAGACTGATTTTTTTTATAATTTCAGCCCAATAGGTTTTGTAAACAATTTTATAGTTTACCAGCAATAATTAACGCTTTTTATGAGGTCCATTATGAGCGACAATGTTCCACTGGGGGTTTTTTTTTACCTAGCTATTGCTGTTGACCGGAAGGACCTTTCCAGCTTCACCGAACTTTGGGGGCGAGTGCTGAAGGCACTCAGCCGCAATAAGGTGACTAGCTCAAGGGTTACCAAAGTGGTACGAACCTCGGCTTGGCCGTCACCTGAGTACTCAAGACTCACTCGCGAGTTGTGTCCTAGCTATCTCTACATTTTTTTATATTAATATAAAAAAAAGGTTCCTTACAGGACCTATGTACCTGCGTGTTATGTGCAAGAGTGTGTTTGCAGTGTCGTGCGTGTAATGCTTGATGCATGGGTAGTGTTACTGTATCGCGCTGGCGGCGACGTCAAGAGCCTCCCCAGTTGGGGAACGAAGCACGTCTTGGGCCGCCGCCTGAGGGGGACCCGGAGAGTGTGCGGGAGCAAAATTAGCCGCTCGTCCCCGGCGGCGGGAACGGCGGTTTCGCGGGCGTGGGCGCTGACACGCAAATGTACGAGGAACATGAGGAAACCGCCTATTCGCGCGCTTGATGCTATCGTCGCGGTCGGTTAATAGGTTACGCGGACCTCGCCGCTTTCGGTCGGTGGAACGGAGTGGCGTGTACGAGACGGCTCGTACTATGAGTGGGTTCGGGTGTGTCTCTGCGCGTTCGAAGAAAGCGCGACACTGGGTTTTAAAAACAGACTTAATGGAGGGCAGGTTCAGATCTCTGTGTAAGTTCACATTTCTCTGAAACCGATAGACATCTGTAGCTATCCTTATAAAACGATTCTGAATCCTTTGTAAGGTTAGCATCTGCTCGCTAGTAATGTGACCGAAGACAGGTGCGCAGTACGTGATGATGGGTCTGATCACCATCTTGTACAGGGTAACTTTATGGCGGAGGGCCATTTTGCTCTTGCTGTTGTAGAGCAGGTAGAGACGGCCTAGCACCATGGAGGTCTGGCGCCTGATTTCTCTATGTGGGCTTTGAAATACAGTTGGTTGTCTAATTGGACTCCTAAGTACGTGACTTCGGTGCTGTAGGGAATGTCAATACCTGCGTACTGGACGGGCCTAGGAGGATCTTTCCTAACATCGCGGTCTCTAGTTAATAGTGTCGCGGTACTCTTACTCGGGTTGATCGCGATACGCCACTTGGAGTACCAAGAGCTGAGATCGTCGACCGCTCTTTGGACGTGTTTCCGCATGAGATGTGTCATACGGTGGGCGAAATAAATAACTGTGTCGTCTGCGTATAGACCTAGTTGAACTCTTCCGAGATCAGGGAGGTCTGCTAGGTAGAGATTGAAGAGGAGTTCCAGTGGGGTATGTTATCACTGACAATATATACGAATCGGAAATCATCTTGGGACTCTGCGGTATTTCGGTCGAGGAGATTCTGCGTATCTTCCCGAACGCGGCCCAGCCGATTGGGATTAGGGCATCAACCTTTTTTTTTGGAAGTTGGTCTTGCCTAACTAGATAGTTTGTCCCAGGTAACCTTTCCTGTGTGACTCGCACGGAAGTCGACCTCTGTAAATACCCACTATACCTACCACTGATGTACCGTCTTTGCTGCTATATGGGGACGACACGGTATCAATCAAATATGCATAATACGCGTCACCCCTTGGTAAATGACGCAGCAAGTTGGGCCCCTACACGCGATCTAAGACAGCCTCGGTACAGTCTGTCTTCCAGCTGGTCCCATCAATACAATGGAGATAGGGACTCAAGCCCCTACCTCCTTGGCTTTGCTCCAGGTATACTTAAAAGCATTTTTATTTGCTTTGGTGAGGTTGCGAATTTGAAGCGATAATTCCTTAGTGGTAGTGTGATCATTAGCCGCCTGGGTAGCTACCAACCTCAAGTTTGAAGATCTGTCGTCAAGAGCCTATATGTGAGTTCCGACAGAATAACTTAAAATCCAGAATATCTAAGCATAGGATGTTTACCATCCTGAACCACATCGTCACTTAACATCAGGTGAGATTTTGGTCAAAGCACTAAGTCTATACAGTGTAAAAAAAATGCAGGAAAAATTGGAACAATTTCAATTATTATATGTAACCAAAATTAATATCATGCTTTAATTATTATTTAGACATACAGAATCATAATCGAATACGTCTCGTTCTTTTGTACGGGTGCCAGTTAGACCGGTTGTGACATGAAGGTCGCTAGTGAATGGGGTTCGAATCCTTTGTCGTATCAGTAAACAGATAATCAGGAAGTGTCTCTTTTATTATCACTAAATAATTATATAGTTCACAAGTTTATTATAAATAGAATATTAATTAAACACAGGTAAATATATATATATATATTATATAGTACTACTGAGGCTCCGCCCGTGTTTCATGTTCTTTAGGTGTGAGGGAAAAAGTAACAAAAATAAAACAAATGAATAAAGGAAAATGATAGAGTTTTGTTTTTATTAGCGGAAAAAATGTACATAATAGTAAATCGAGGAAAGAATGAACATGAGAGTAAATTGAAAAAATAATAATGAGAAAGGGTTGACGACATTCAAAAAATAAATAGTTTATAATCAACCATGTAGGGAAATTCCGCGTCGAATGGTAATAGTCCCATCCCGTTTAGTAGTTTCGAGGTGATGTTGCGTCAAAGTAACCCCATTTTCCTTATATATATATATATATATATATATATATATAGAGAGAGATTTAATATTTATCGTTTAAAGCATTACAAAGGTAGATAAAATTAGAGCACAGTTTCTGTTTACCTTTGAAAATTCATGGCGTGATGGTAAAGAAATAAATTTTGAGTGCACTACTTTATATGATATTTGATTATGAGGAGTATTATAGATAATTCGTTTTAGGTATTCAGTCGTTTATCTTAATTATTATCTATTTTATATGAATTGATCGGGAACAAGGATTTCTACAAGTGTTACAAGTTTACAAGTGTAACGGAGTTATAAATGTAAGGATCAATGCAAATAACTTGGAGAGTGTAAGGTATATCCGTCTGAACGCTATAAATAAAAAAACTACTACACCGATTATCATGCAGTTTTCACCAAGAGACAAACTGATTCCTGAGTAAGGTTTAAGTTTATAATTTATATACGTTTTTTTTTGTTAACTTGTCGTATATTTTCTGCTATCCCTGTAAAGTAGGAGCGGTCGGTCGTTTATTTTTATTTAACTTATTGATTAACTACATACAATTTATAAATTCGCGTCATGACGTCTGCCGTCAACATTCTACAGTATGTCAAGAATAAGATAGCATTTAATGATGACGTTTAGAGATAAATAATAAAATGTATACTTACGCAGCTTATCGTATGTTTTGACTAGCTTTGCGCCCGCGGGTGCGCCCGCGTTTTATATATTTTTCATTGCGTAATACAGTTTTTTTTTTTTGTACAGAACCCTAATTATTTTTTTGTTACTAACATTAAGCAAAGATATTTCTCACAAATTCAAATGCCTGCTAGAAAAACTGTCAATTGAATTGTTTTTTTTTTTTTTTTCAAAATTTCATGAATTATTTTTTTTATCTTACATCTTTCGCTAACATTTAAGTTTGTAGTCCCAGCGGTTTAGGCTCTGCGTTGATAAATCAATCAGGACATATTTTTTTTAATTTATAGATGTCGAATTTTCCATATAAATTTGCAACCTCGAAAGTAGATTTATTTATTTCTTTCTTTCTTTCTTGTATATTACTTAACAGTGCATTTACTATAATATAGTTCATTAGTTTAACATTTAAGTAGTGCCAATTACAAAGTAATTATAATTAAATTTTGTTATGCGGTATAATATCTTGATATTAAAATTTTATTGTATGTATGTGTTTGTGTGTGTATTTATGAGTGAGTATATGCATGAGTGTGCGTGTGTTATAAATAGTGACCATATCTACTAAGTTCCTTTTCTCTCACCGTATGTACGTACTTAACGTAAGGGGATTTTAGGTTTTAAGTTCTTTATAAAGACGTTCCTGTTCGGCTGAAAAAGATCGGCATAATAGAATTTCGTATGATACGTGTCAAAACATCTATGCAAAATCGAGTTTTTTGTATAATTAGAACTATTTGGGGTGTAAAATAAGTGAGGATTTCGAGTTATTTTCGTATGTATTTTTAAGGGGATCCTATACAGTAGTTCGGGACAGTCAATGTTGTAGTTCAAAATGTTATGTTACAAAAATCGCATATCGTAAAGAGATCGTCGTTCTGCTAATTAAGTTAAATTATAAAAGTCTAAGTTACTTGAGTATGAGTTGTGATCATTATTTAATTAAAACTTTAGATATAAAAAAAAAATCTTTTGTATATTTTCGAGCTTGGTCTTATGTGTAACGTAGTCTGGTGACCAGATCGGAGAAGCATAATCTAGGTAACTCCTAATATATGCAAAATACAGCATTTTTAATGGCATAAGGTTTAAAAACGGTTTCGCAATTCTGCAAATAAATCCGAACATTTTTAATGCTTTTTGACGTATGTAATCATAGTGATATGTGTAAAGCAGTATAGAATCCATCATCACTCCCAAATCACTAATAACGGAAACTCTCTGACTCACTGACAACCCATCTAGTGTGTAATCATTATAGGCTTACGTTTTCTTGTGTATGTGACAATATTACATTTTTTTATTTCAAATGTAGTTTATTTAGCAGGTAATACTTGCAAAGACGGAGAAGGTCATTCTGTAACGTATGACAGTCGTTAATAGTACGGACGATGCTGAAAAGTATGGTACCATCAGCATATATAAGGTATTTTGCTGTGGTGAAACAAGAGGATATATCGGATACATAAATATTGAAAAACAATGGACCCAATGTGACCCCTGCGGTACACCTGATGGAATTGTTTGAAAACCGGAGACAAATGCTCCTATCCGAATTGCTTGATTTCTATTAATTATATAGGACTTAAACCACCTCAAGAGATCACCATGCACAGCTATATTGGCAAGGTTAGTTAGTAAGATATTGTGATTGATACGATCAAAGCATTTGGCGTAATCTGTGTATATGACATCCACTTGATAACTTGATAACCTTCGTCCATGGATGTAGCAACGTAATCCGAAAATACAGCTAGATTGCTAATCATGGATTTGTGTTGCATAAACCCGTGCTGCCACAGGAATAGACAAAGAAAATAATCTTACATGACAAAGTAAATATGTTCATGTAACAGTTTTTCAAATAAATTACTGAAAACGGACAATAAGGATACAGGTCGATAGTTTTCAACATTATTCTTTGTACCAGCTTTATGTATTAGAATAACATACGCTTCTTTCCATTTACTTGGAAAAACGTCTGTTTTTAAAGATTTATTAAAAATAGCAGTTAAAGGGACAATTAAAGACAGCGCAATTTTTTACAAAAATTGGAGGAGGTAAACTGATTGGAAAAATTCAGAGAACAAGTCACATATAGCTTTACCGTCATTAGCAGATTTTACCCCATATTTAATATGCGCTGGAATAGATGGAGCACGCTTTAGGTTTTATGCATACTGCAGGAAGTTTTTCGGTGTCTTTTGACCCTTACCCTCACCCTCTTAGGGTTGTAATTTTGAAAAACCGCGATATACGTGTTCATTTATTTTTAACCATAGTCATATAGATGAAATTACATGCTTCTTGCTTAACCCCTTGAACACTAACCTGGCGTTTACGCCAGCTTTCCATTGTTTTCCTATTGTCTCATTTTTATAGGTAATCGACATATTAAAGAATGACGAACTTACCATATAAACTTGCAACCCCTAATTCACCCTCTTTTAGGTGCAATTTTAAAAAACCCCGATATACGTCTATATTTATTTTTGACCACAATTGTATATATTAAATTTCGTGGCTCCTTTTTTGAAAATAACTGACTTTCATACATCGGTTCATTCCATATTTTACCCCCTTAGGGGTGAAAATTTCCAAAAATCTTTTCTTAGTGGACCCCACACCATAAAAAGTACCCCACTGCCAAAATTTCAAGTTTATAGGCCCAGCGGTTTAGGTTCTGCGATGACGAATGAGTCAATCAGGATAAGTAATTTTATATATATAGATTATAAATAAACTATTTGAAAATGTACAAAATTAATGCTCGGAGCGTCAACAGGTGTAAATCCAGACAATTGGTATAATTAAATGTTACATTATCTTAATAATTTAAATTAACAAATTATGAAAACAAACATTTAAAAAAATGTTTTTCCAAATTTTCGATGTTGTTTATCTTAGTTTTTTTTTTCCATAAAGGCTGGTAGAAATTGTCATTACAAAGAAAGGAGGCAAATAAATAAAATTGATAATGAACAGAACTGCGCGATTCACGATTGCCAAGCTGTTTACATAAACCGTATATGAACTTTATCACGAATGGATGATATTATTTGCTTGATTTTTCATTCTGACGTAATACTTTGATATATTACTGCATTCTACTGAATATACTTAAATTTGAGAGGTGATTATTTTTATACCAAGGCTCACTAATTAGTTTGATTTTGGGTCCCAATCTCAGCTGAATCAGGTTGTCGTTGACAGGGCGAAAGGCGACCAGGGTTTAACTATAATGTCACAAAACTATTTTTTTTCATTGATTTTTATTACTATTGAGCAAAAAACTCTCTTTCATTCCAATATTTCATTCATTCATTACTTTTCGTTCATACAAATACATTATGTTAACATTTGTATTTTCATGTAACTTCTCAACTACTATATTAGTTATAAATCCAAAAACTTATAGAAACGATTCACATCATATTTTTTAATAAAAACAAATTGCCATTTCACGTCACTTTTGTTATGTGGCAAAACGGCTATCATAGTGTGCCGCTGCTGTAGATACATCTTTTATCTGTACTAATAAATAAAATTGAAGTGTCAAATGTCGAAATAACAATTTTTGACTAAATACATATTAATGTATATACGATATATACACCAAAACTAAAATTATTAAATTTTTTGTCTGACTGTCTGTTTGTAATGGGTAATCTTCGGAACGACTGGAGTGATTTTGACATGACTTTTTGGTAGGTACTTTTGATTTTCGAAAATAATTAATGTTCCGTATAAACAAATTAATACGCAGTGAAGAACATATGTAACATGGCCACATCTGTGGGCACAAAGCTAGTAAGCCTATAAATAAAAAATGCATATTCGGTTGATGGGCAAGGTTTTTAGAATGTGTTAATTATTTAAAAAAATGAATTGCATGGTTCTAGACTATTTTTGGAAACTTCCATTATCAAGTCTGAAAACCTGTCGCCAATCACCTATAGGTGTTTCGGTAGAATTACTTGAGAGCCAGTACCTCTAGGCTTAGTGTGTTTACTAACTTAGGCCACATTCTCACTTAAAATTAGTTGAGATTGTTGTCAAAGCTAAAAATGTATTCCATTTTGTCTCCCCAATTGTCTCCCCCAATAAACCCCCCTTAACCCCAATAAGGCCTATAAGCCGGGGAGGAGGATTACCCTAATCGCCACACTTGGCAGGCGGGTTGTCGATCGCAGTAGGTTTTTGCGGTTCTCAGAGGATACTGCTCCCTATTCTCTGGTTTTTCCCCCCTTAGTCGCCTTTTACGACACCAACGGAAAGATATGGGGGTGATACTATTCTTGGCGGCAAAATGTATGAAAATACAAAAATAGAAATATATTATTACGCGCAAAAAGCCCTACTGATTAAAGGTAATCCTAAAGGGAAATATTTATTTCAACATTATTATGGTTCTAAAGTCGGTGATATCAATTGTAATAGGCAATTCGAGAGGTCATTTTATAAAAACTTTATTTCTTCAACTCCGATTTGGTTATCGGTAAATGTGTAATCTGGATTTTACACTATTTTATTTACAATATTTCAAGTCTTTTTCTTGGTATTTTATATGTACTAATAATAATAGTGCAGGAAAACTATAAAAACAATGACCTTATACAGGGTATCATTTTCCATGGTGATTTTTATATTACGTTATAGCATAGACAGTAAACATTTTTCACGGTATCTTTTTCTGTGATGGAAGTGATTTTTATTTCTTACTAGCGGTGTGCCCGCGGTTCTGTCCGCGTTTTATATATTCTTCACTGTGTAATAAGTGTAAGTATTTAAACGGAAAATAATGTTGTTATAGTACCGTCTCTTGAATCGTATTGCTAACGTTATCACGGGAGGGGATGGTATTTGTTTAAGATCTTTCTTTATTATTGCCGGTAAGGGAAATGGAGAAGTCCAAGATTCTGCTTACATAAAACTTTAAAAAATCTTAAATTCTAAGCTGCCGCAAGATCTCTTAGAAAGGTAAAAATTGGGAAAGATGGGTATCGTTTAGCTAGAGTTTTGACATTGACATATGATTGGAAAAATACTCTTCCAACATAACACTGGCGGAATTGTGTCTGTAATTCCTACGGTGTCATTTATTAAGAGAAAAATGAATTATCGATACCTTGTAAAAGAGTTTGTCTTAAATTTTGCATCGCCAATGAAATTTCTTGTTCGGAGACACTGAAAATATTACAGAAGGTTTACGGTGAATCGATTTTATCAAAAACACGTGCTTACGATTGGTGCAAAGCGTTCAAAGCGCTCGAGATATATTGAAGTTAACATCGCAAAAGTGAAGGAAATAGTGACTGAAAATCCTCATTCAAGTTTGAGAGAGATAGCCGATGAACTTTCTGTGTCTCACGAGTCGATCCGTATCATTTTAAATAATCACTTGGGTACGAAATATTTTGCTGCTCGGCTAGTCCCAAAAGACCCGAATTTTCTCCAAAAACTCAATCGCATAAGAGTCGCTGAGGACATGCTAGAACGAATTCCAACACAACATTCATGAAACGCGTTGTTACTGGTGACGTGACGTGGGTTTACGAGTTTGACATGCAAATTAGTCAACAAGCTTCGGAGTGACGCCATCCAACTGAACCAAAACCGAAGAAACAACGCCAAAGTCAAAGTCATGTGTTGACTGTTATCTTTTACTACCACAGATATGGCTCCAGCCGACTTCCATCTTTTTCCTAAACCCAAATTACCACTTCGTGACACCCGTTTTCAATCATTAGAAGACATAAAATAGAATTCGCTACGAGAACTAAACTCAATTCCGGAAAAATCGTTTAAAAAATGTTTTAATGATTGGATCATTCGTTGGCATAAGTGTATCATTTATGAAGGAGCATACTTTGAAGGCGATAAAATAAATTCAGGTGAATAATAATAATAACATTTTGTGTGTTATTAATCTTTTCTGGGTATTTTTTTAACAGAGTAGTATGACTCATGACTAATTCCAATTATGTATTATTTCTGAATGTCAGTTTACTTATCTTTTAATGTGTTTATAACTCGTGCAAAACTGAATAGATTGTACATGATACTTTTTAAATTAGAGATTTATTCTCTGACAGTATTTTAAGGAGATGAACAAAATATGTTACATATCAAGTAATTTCTGAAAATCCATCATGCAATATGTGGAATAATAATTGGTGTACGTGATCGTAGTCACGGCGCAATCTTAGTATTTAGGTATTTAATTAAAGTCTCACCATATCTTGCATTTGTACTGTACTTTACGTAATCTTTTTAAATATAAACTAATTTTATACCTTATATACCTAATAAGAAACGTTTGATTGATTTTATCATAAGACAGACTTAATTTATGCGTAAATTAAAAATATTAAAATTGAGTATATGTAGAACAAAAATATGTCGGTATAATAATATACCTAATACAATCAAAATAAGGTTGTTACTTCACGTTTAAAATCTATTTTGGTAATATTTGATTCGTCGCGTCGCTCAGCAGATTATAATTAGATAGACGTTGAACGGTTTCGACGACGAAAATTCAAATCATTTGCCAATCAACAAAATATACTCAATATATAATTAAGAACAATTAAAATAAACGATGTGTTGCCTTTTAATAAAAAAACGACATTTTTAGTTTATTTTTTACAAGTCCAAACTGAAAACACAATTATGAATAATATTATAATTTATAACATATTTGACATGTATCAAAATATCATAACGGCCAGCATGACCTTCTTAACCATAGAAACTAAACTCTTTACATTATAAAGTTTAATAATACATAATTAAAGAAATATATTTTCTTTACATATATATCAAAGTTTTTTTTAAAATATTTATTTAAATGACTTATATATTGGTTTTGTGAATAAAAATCTTAGTCTGGTCTATCCAGGATTATAATTCCATAATAAATTAAATCCCCTATTTGGATTCTAGATACATTTATATAAATTTGCTCAAAGCCTAATAGGAAAGCCATCCATTTCTCTAATTATTCGATCTAGATAGGTGTCTCTAAAACGATGAAGTAATCTATCACGTTCCTAGGTCAGCCAGTGTACGTACAAAACTATCTAGAAGCTTAAGATGTAGTCAGGAATTACGATGTCGTATATATTTTTGTTTATACTTTCTACTATACTACCATAAGACATACATTTTAGTGCTCAATATAAAATAATCATGTGTTTGCTTAACTTTATTTTCCAGCGAAGTTAATTTTTATTTTTTATCGAAATTCAAAAATGTATATTTTGGTGATAAACAAAAACCAGCATTATGAAAATTTCAGGATTTCTTTGGATATGTAAGAGGTAAAATAAGCCCAAAACATAATGACGAACTTCAAATTTGAAGTTCATATTCCCAAGCATCGAACAGACTATGGGTTCAATAACTTGACAAGCAGAATTCCGCGTACTTATAATAAACAATTTAGTGCTAGATCTATTTAAATTCATAACAAAAATATGTCTAAAAACAGTTTTAGATAGCTAATGAAAATCACTCTAGTAAATAAATAACATAAAACTTACACAGCCATATATCCTTACATAAACATATCGATAAACATACATATACACATTACATACACACACATATAAACATTGTCTTATAATTAGTTTTTAAATAGTGATAAATTCAATTTTGGCTCTTTGTTTTATGTATCGGTTTAGTTTATATGTGTATTTTATACGAGCTGTGAATTTTTAATGTAAATAAATATATAAATATATCGAAGGAAAATCGGTACTATATATAATCAAAATAAAGCAATTAAACTATGCCGAAAACATAAGGATTAATAGAACTTGTAGCGTTAATAAAAGACGACATTCCTCCGGTGTTATTTGTGAGCTTGAGGAGGTGTGTCCAACCAGTTATACAGGTAAACTGGCTTGAAGCGAAATCAAGAAAATTAAACATATAATATTCACCATAGGAACCGTATTGCAAAATTTTGATTGATCATCTGTAACTCCTTCTACACCTTGTTAACAATTGTAAACAAATATCTTACCCGTCCCCCCAAACCCCAACGTACGCATTAACGGAATTATGAACAAAGAAAAGAAGAAATATATTTATTTTTAAACAATACAGGCTTAGTCCTATGAGCACAATCTCACCTTACGTTAAGAGACGATGTGGCCCAGGATGGTAAGCACACTAAACCCAGGTACTACTCAAGTAATGCTGCCGGAACACACCTATTGGTGTTTGGCGATATGTTTTTAAACTTGAGGCTGGTAGCTACCCAGGCGGGGAATATTAGAAAATGCCCTACCGCCATACTATGGTTTTCTCACAATGTTTTCCTTCATAGGAAGCTCAGGGCGATTTTAAAGTTGGATAGGTGGGATCGAACCCGCGTCCATTGTCGCGGAATCCGGCCGCACTACCCACTACGCCATCATCGCTTTGTCTGATTCCAATAATAAATAAATAAATTTAATTCAGCTAATATCACAACATTTATTAATTCTGAAACGGCTTCTAGAGTTCAATGACGGTATTCCAAAAATAAACTGTGATGCTATTGGACTCGCCGGGGTACGCAGAACAGGTTACAAAATACTGGAAGACAATGATCATATATTCCGCCACTATGGTGAAACTAAAGGCCGTCACGGTGTAGGATTTAGAAATCTTCATTGCAATCTCAGAAAGAACATGCATATTAAATTTAAAAATAGACAGAACAGATATCTCTATTATACAAGCTTATGCATCTACCAGCACTGCAAGCGAGGATCAGTCTGACATCTTCTACGACCAGCTATAAGAAGCTCTAGAAAAAAAAGCTACAAAAATGTCATCATAATGGGCGACTTTAAGGTCGGCCCCGGGAAAGATGGGAAGACGAACTTATAAAATTCGCAAACAACAACTGGATGAGAACAGCCCAAGATAGGAAAAAGTGAAATGAGATGGAGGAGGCCTATACTCTTTGAGAGGTCCTTGGTATAAATTATGTTTAAAAAAAAAACACTATTATTACTAAGGAATTGAAGAGGCTTAACCCATTCAGCACTAACCTTGCGTTAACGCCAGGTTTCCATTGTTTTCTTATTCTCTTCCTATTGTCTCATTTTTATGGGTAATCGACATATTAAATAATAAATAATAATATAAAATACATCTTATAATACCAAAACCACTTAGTTCATAAAATATAAATCAATGGAAAAAAATCGAAGAATTATTCAGCAAAACCAGTATTGCGCTAATAGTTCATTTAGTAACAAATTCGCTATTGTGCGTAGCGTTTTTGAAACTAGTCAACTCATTAGTACAACTCTATATAAAGAAGAATAAATACAACGATACGTTTCTATTGTACGTTGTTGCCAAGCAACAAACTCGTAATCAATAAAGTATTGTATAAATAACACAATTACAAAAAAACAAATGGAACTATACAATAACATTGATACAGCAGCATGATGAAACGGGTGTGTGCGAGCGATCGGGCCGCGCCTCCGCGCTTTATCACGACCTTTACCACCCGACCCGATACCGCGGACGAGATTGTGTAAAATAACAAAGTATATCGAAATTATTTACATGTCACGTTGCGGTTTGTTGCATAACCTTTTAGATTAATTAACAAGACGTAACGTTCACAGTGATTGGATGCGAACGAACAACTGCGAACACTGGATACAATGATATTGATGGGTTGAGATGAGAATGGTTAAAGAATTCATTATTAATATGTTATGTTTAAATTAATAATAAAACGCAAGGAAAATAAATAAACTAGGGAATATGGAATAAATCAAGTAATCGTTCGATTCCTTTCGATTTTATTGTAAAACCTTACATAGGATATTGGTTGAACTTGACAATAGGAAAACAATTGAAACTGGCGTAAATGCCACGTTTTGCAGTTGACGGATTAAACTAGAAAACTTTTATTAGTTTTGCTGAGCCTGGAGTAACATGGAAAAAAGTTCAAGATTAAATCAGCGCGGGCCCGTAGAATAAGGGCATTCAAATTGCTTTATTTATTAAGATTTAGGATGCAAATAAAACAGAATATTTACAAATAAAACTTTTCAAATTTTAATGTAGACAAATTAAGAAATAATACTCGTCAAATCAATTTTTTAGTTAAAATCATTTTCTATATTCGTTATATTGAGCTAATCAAACCTTATTGTTCCATTGTGTTCCTTAAAACATATTTAATTCTTTTTAATGTTGAAAAGGGACAGTCTCAGCTACGGTTTATGTACGTAAACTTATAATGTACGTAAACAATAACAGTATGGCCAGTACTAACTTTTAGTTTACCTACTACGCGTGTGTGTGGCTCACATATTTTAGTAGTTTTTTTCGACAGAAAAGTGCGTATTGGGCCTTCCCAGGTATGGGCCCCGTAATACTTGCTAACTCTTGCTACATACATGGCCAATGCGGCACTGACTCGAAACAAGAATCTTGGTACTTTTAAAATAATAAAATCAATGACTCACCTCTTTGTCAGAGTTTTAAATAAAAACACCATCTTCTGTCCAGTTCTCGATAATTTATCTAATTATCTGTAACAATATAACATAATACAGATATAAATAATTAAAAGAAACACTATAAATTATAAATAATTTTAACTTTTAATATGATAATTCGGAAACTCTTTCATAACAATTGTCACATAATAATCTGATCATGTTGTTAAAAATAACATAAATTAACAAAACAAATAATTGATTTATTTTTTAATATAATGAAATTCAAACTATATTAACTTACATTGTTTACTATATGTATATTAATATTCTGTACAGTCTTTGAGACAAACTAAAGCTATTATGAGTTACCATCTTGGATTGTTATGACTACCATATCATCAAGTTGGACAATCTAAAATCAATTGCAACAATGCGACGTGATTTTATCCGATTAACATCATCGATAATGTTTATTCAAATAAATGATAAATGCGTTTGCATCAATAGTATTAAGAAAAAATAAACGTCCGTCTGTATATTTCTTTATGGTTTTGCCACACAGCGGGCGGAACGGGACGCCAGGGCGTTTTTACTATAGTATAGATCACGCTCGGCTCGCGTCGACGCGATGTCTTCTCTGGAAACATCGGGCTGACGTCCACACCCACCCGCTGTGTGACCATTAGGGAGCATGCGGCGGCGACAGATTTGTAGCAGAAGGTATTCCATAAATCTATTGCTATCGCGTTGAGCCCCAAAGAAAGACTTATGAAACACGAAAGGGACAACTGCAGCGCGGGCCGATTTTTCCTATGCAAAATAAACGAAAACATCACTTCGTAGTATCCTGTTTACTCCACCAAAACTGAACAGATTTTTAAATTTCTTTCAATTGTATAATAGAACATTTTTTAATTATATTTTCATTAATATTTTCTTGACGAACGTCTGACAGTAAAAAATAGAGCGTTTTTTTTTCATTTTTAAAGGCTACTAGTTTCTACAATAACTAATTTATGAACAAAATCAAAACGCACGGGCATGTCGGTGATGGATATATATTATTTGGTAAAAAAATCTTTACCGTAATGCTATTATCCAAGGAGAAAATATGGGACTAATTGAATGAAGTACCTAGTAGATTTGTTAATATAGGTACACTTGAAACTAATTTCTTTGTTAGTTTCTTTAAAACAATTACAGTTCACTGTTTAGTTTTTAAAAGTAGGTACTACCTATTTCATATTGTCTCTTTGTAAACATATTCAATAGTTTATTGTAATTTATAATATTTTATTACAAAATTACAATTACAAACCTTATAAATGAAAGGTAAATTACGTGATTGTAATCTATACTAATAAGAAAAATTGTAATAATAAAATAACAACTTTTTACTAAGTACATAAAATGTATATACGGTATCTATATTAAAAACACAATTTTTAAAATTTTCGTCTGTTTTTCTATTTATTCCGGCTAATCTCAGGAACGGCTGGACCGATTTTGACGGGATTTTTTTTTTGCCAGATAGCTGAAGTTACTCCGTGCAACTCTTATTTTTCGAAAATAATTAGAGTTATTCATGAAAAATTGAATTTTCTTCATAAAATTTGATGCAATGTGTAGTTATATTGGTATATGAGAAACATCTTTGCTTTATCTTAATGCCAAAAAAAATTTTAGAAAAATAATTATGGTTCCGTGTAAAAAAAGTCAAGAAATTGTCAACAAAATACGATTCACATTCAAAACGTGAAAACATTATTTTCCAATGATTATTTAAAAAGTCCTATTTTAAATAGCACCGTTGAATATGTGAACCGCAGGCGGAGTCGCGGGCACACAGCTAGTACGTATATATAGTAATGTGTGAATTTCAATCAATTTGTATAAAAATGAATTTTACGTGGTTAGAAATAATCTTCCCGTGGTGATCGTAAAAGCCGACTAGGGTATAAACCAAAGGCTGGGCAGCAGCATCCTCTGAGCTCCATAAACACCTACTGCGATAGCCAACCCGCCTGCCAAGCGTGACGATTATGGCAATCCCTTCCTTATTGAAGGAGACCTATGTCCAACAGTGGACGTCTATCGGTTGGATGACGTTGATGATGAGGTAATTTATGATGTGTAATTGAAACATTTATGTTTGAAATTAGACATCCCCTATATGAAGAAATTAATTTATCGTTGTTGTTATAGTGCAAGGAAAGTAAAAAAAATAGAATTGTATAAATTAAACTAAAAGAATTCAAACATATGTATGAATGACTTGTTCGATTAATCATTGATTATAAACATACAATCCACCATGATTTGTTGTAAACGCAACAAACGCTTTATCTAATCAGTTCGTGTTTCTTTCTTTCCGCCTTTGTTTTCAAAACATAATACTCCAAATACGTCATCACATATTTACGTATTGAATGTCGATATTGAAAACAAATCGATTGTTATAATAATATTATTTGATATCAATCTAATAAATCTACCTTCTATATACATGTTTGACGGTCTATTTTATTTACTGGGGTCGTCAGTGTTTGAATAGAAAATATTTATTTGCTTAGATATTTATAATTTCTACATAGTAAGAATTCCAATTTAGGACATACATAATATTAAGCAGGCGAGTGCGTCCCCGGCCAGTCAGACTAACACTAGTTATATTACTTGTCGGGACAGTCAAACAGAAACTCCGGTGGCCGTGCAAGGCGCACCGGCGAATGCTTCCCCGAACCTGCGTAGGCAATATTGTCGCTACACACGTAAGTCAAATGGAGTTCCTTTGACGCGCCATCACCTAAAAACTACTGAACATAGTGGAATAGGACTATTATCATTCGACGCGGAATTTTTCGTATACGTTTATGAGCTATTTATTTTTTTAAATCCGTACGTTCCTTTGTCATTTTTTTTTTCATTTTACTTTCATGTACATTTATCCGCTAATAAAAACAAAAAAACTCTCATTTTTCTCCATTCATTTGTTTTTGTTCATTTATATTCATTTGTCGGAGCCACAGGCACCATCTATTTACTTATAAGTGTAATAACATTAAAATCTTGTAATGATTTTATTCAATTTTAAGGTAGAAATGATTTTTCTTATATTATTTTTTATAATGACTCATTCATTCAAATATAGCATCATAATAAATAATATCAAAGTAGGCATTTATTTCCCAGTATTATAGTTAAAAAAAAAAAAAGAAGTTTTATAAAAAAGTCCAGTTACGTTTTCTGTATTATTATATTAAACGTTTATAACAACATCTATTCAATGTACAATGCATTGATAACAGACCAAATCGATTAATAGAAGCTGTGTATGACATACCCAATGCCTATAATATGGTCTCACGACGTTACTCTTGCACCTTAAATATTTCGTATAGTAAGAGAAACAAGAAAATGTTTTTTTTTAGATATAACACACCTAATATTTTAGAACAGTCCGGCAAACTAACCAAGTAATAAATGAAATAATAAAAATTTGTTTGTATTTATAAAACCATAACCTGTTTATTCATCGTGACTATTAAAACGTTAAACTATATTTACAACTAACAATAGATCGGGCTAATAAGTATCTCCATATCTTTCCGTGGGTGTCGTAAAAGACGACTAAGGGATAAACCAGTGGAGAGCCAGCAGCTTCCTCTGAGAACCTCAAACATCTACTGCGATCGCCAACCCGCCTGTCAAACGTGACGATTATGGGAATCCCTGCCTTTCTGGGGGTGACCTGTATCCAGCAGTGGACGTCTAATGGTTGAATATCAGCCTATATAGTTTTAAAATAATCATTGGAAAATAATGTCTTGATGGTTACTCTCTTTCGGCCGTAAATTATTTTTGGTACCAGCAAGGACATTTCTCGCAAATTAAAACATTAGTAAAACTGTGCATCGAAACGGATTTTATTCACAATTTCATGAGTTTTAAATTTTTACGCGGAACCCTAAATATTTTAAAAAAAATTGAAGATAATCAGCATTCAAACAAAATATTCCGCATTACTTATGTAAAAAAGTAAACGAAACGTGTGTCTGATAGAGAATCAAACGCAAATGGATTCTGGGCAAAAACGTGTGTGTACATATATCCAAAAAAAAAAAACGTAGAATCGTTCTCAGCCGTAGTCCTGTAGTTATTAAGATCTTACGATAATTATAGTGATAAAGGACTGAATAATCCTTTAACTTACTTTTGTGATGACAATGATAATATTATGTTCCAGATTTTTTTATCGAATAGGTACCAGAACCTATCTTGAATAGGCGAGTTTATAAATATTTATATATTAGATATATACACGTAGGTAGCAATAAACATTTAACAATATCTGTCGATTCTTAATGACCTCAGTAATGATGTGTCCCTCTCGGCTTATAGTAAAATTCCACTATTAACCTCATTATAAATGCGATAAAATTGTTGATTCGTTTCGTTTTATTATAACACTTGATATTTATTTTCAATAGTACATTGTTTAAATCGTTTAATTCTTTCGAGTTTATCAAAATATGTGTTTTTAATGTAGTGGGTACCATTTTTGATGATATAGATTTGCGAAATATGTATACACACGTATAATGTAAAGGTATTTACAAGAAACGGATACAAAATATGAGTATGTGATCCACGCGAAATTATTGTTTTTTTTTACACGGTATAGGCTCAGTGCTTTTACAACGATTTCACCTGATGTTAAGTGACGATGTGGTCCTGGATTATAAACACACTAACCCTAGGGGCACTGGTTCTCAAGTGATGCTGTCGGTGACGCACCTATTGGTATTTAGCGACATGTTTTCAAACTTGAGTGTGGTGGTTACCCATACGGGCATTACTAGACAAAAGCCCTACTTAAAAAATGAAATCGCATGCGCTTACTTCTTAAATATATAGAGAAGGTGATGTTAAATACGCTTACGCAATTTCCAACTCGTAGAATTAATGATTCTTAATAATAATTGGAAATATACATAATATTATGGTTGCTAAAATGGCATATCAGTTTAAAAAAAGAGAAGATTTTCGATAAGTTGGCAATTTATCTTTACTAACATGAATTACAGAATATATTTCAAAACGTATAGTACGTATGGTATGTGGGCATAAAAGGCCGTACGAGTGTTGCGTAAATTTTGGACATTTTTTACTTCTTGTATACTTGCAAGCAATGCTCAAAGAACCGTGATTACGTAAGCATGGGCGTAATTTTGGAGAAAAAAAAAATGAAATTTAATATGTTATTATTGCTTATGTAGTCAATATTCAAGTCCGCCTGTCGTCCAAAATAAAAAAAGCATATATATATATACCACTAAATGTCCAGCTACAAAGACATCATATGTAATTTTAAGTGTTTCCTAATATGTTCTTTTCATTAATATTGGAAGGTTTCTATTAAACAAAAACTGATAAGTAAGTCCGATTTAATAATTATGTTATTATAATAAGAAGTTTAGGGATTTTTACATGGTTTACTAAATTAAAAAAAGCAACAAATAACCACCGGATGCATTCCATGTATATTCTGCTTTAGTTTCATCTAAATTCCTTTAAAATTTTATTATGGATTTCCCACTACGACATTTTGTAAATTATTGGGTATTGTTCACGGCAATGAAATTATCGATGACATTTTATATATATACTTTGATAACAACGTAATTACTGCCAAAGGTCTCTCGGGTGTATTGGGGCTTCCCAAGCTATTATAAAATTTCATATACTTCCTAATGAGGAAGCACAGGCAAAGATAATCTAAGGTGGTTCCACCATCACTGGTGCTTGTCAAGTACACCGGCACACAAAATAAAAAAAGTTGTTTGTGCATTTGACCGGACCCACCTACGGACATGTATTTCGATCCGCTGAATCCGAATTTGAGGTCCGTTTGGCCCGGCCAGGTCCTCGATTTGAGTAGAATGCACAAAACCCTACAAAAAGGCAAAAAAAATTGCGAAAAACTGCAATTACAGCGATGAAAAAAAATTTATGGAGTCAGATCAAGTATGGTTTTTTATGTATTTCAATCCACTGAATCTGAATTTGAAGGATATTATCCCGTTGAACAATCGAAATTTAAAATTTTCCGAAAAACCGAATTTATGTAGATAAAAATTGTGGATCCAGATAGAGTACAATTTTTATGTAACTTCTTCCACTGAATCTGAAGTTTATTTGGCCTATTAACATTACAGAATTAAAAAAAAAAATCTTAAAATACCGACCTCAAAGTCGGATTCAGCGGGTCGAAATAAGTGTCCATAGATGGGTCTGGTCAAATGCACAAACTTTTTATTTTGTTTCCGGTGTAATTAGCTGTCAAAGTATTTTTTTTTGTCTCGTACTTAATTTTTTTTTGTTATTAACTGATTAACGAGTTTTTGGCGGTATCTCAGTCTGACATGTAGCAGTTTATTTCTTTGATTCATTTAACTTGTATATTTGAATCTTTATCATGTAATCTTAGTGGTATTTTGTGTGATATTGTTTAGTTATTGTGTTCAAGTTAAGTTTATTATAGAAGATAACTCGTAGTATATATCCATGGAAAGTTCGAGCAGGATGGGCCACCGATTTGCTGGAGCTTGGTAACGCTGATACAAGATTGAAAATACATCTTACCCACATGACACTGGCACAAATTGTGTGTACACAGATTGCCATTAACTAAGAAGAAGAAGAACTGACTAACGCAAATGACTGAAAGAGCCTTGACAGTTGACTCACCTCTGGTTTTTACCGTTTTGTTCTTTCATAATGTATTTTAAAATGTCAACAAAAAAACAACACATAGGGTAAGGAGGTATAGTGAGATAACGCGTGTATTTTTTTGTGGAACTAGCAATGTGTAAATGTCACGCATAAGCTATTAGATAGATTTAGACATATTTTTTTAGTTTTATACATATATTATATTCTTGGTCCTTGTCTTAGAAAAATATAATTTTATCATTTAGGATAAAGCATAATCAAGTTTTAATAACGCAGACATAGTCGCATGTACCAGCTATCTATCTTTCTATCTATTCAAACGAAAGACGTCCAATGCTGGACATAGGTCTCCCCCAAAGATCTCCACGACGGCCGGTCTTGCGCCACCCTCATCCAGCGGATTCCTGCGACCTTCAACAGCTCGTCGGTCCACCTTGTGGGGGTAACTACCCACGCTACATCTTCCGGTGCGTGGTTCCAATTCGAAAACCCGTAGGCCCCATTGGGTACGCAGGGGACGACGCGGTGCTTGTGACACCGTCCCCTGAATGCGGCGGGCGGCCCCGGGGGGTTTAGTGGGTATTTCCGGCGCTTCTCGCCGGGTGAGTCCCACACTGGTGTGGAGACGACCCTCCACACCTGCCTACCAATTTCATTGGGGTGACCTCGGTCATCTTAATGAACTTGGTAGGGGTAGAGCGTAAATGCATTCCCCTCGCCAAAAAAAAAAATGTTTCATCGGGTATCGGTTCTGCGAGTAATGTGTCCAGCCCACTGCCACTTAAGTTTAACAATTCTTCGGGCAATGTCGGTTACTTTGGTTCTTCTGTGGATGTCCTCATTCCTGATTCGATCACGCAGTGAAACTCCAAACATAGCCCTCTCCGTTGCCTTTAGAGCGAGTTTGAGCTTCCTTATTAGGGCCATTGTAAGCGACTACGTCTTAGTCCCGTTTGTCATTACTGGCAACACACACTGGTCGAAGACTTTCGTCTTGAGATACTGCGGTATCTCGGACGAGCAGATTTTGCGTAGTTTCCCGAAAGGAGCCCAGCCGAGTTGGATTCGACCAGCTAGTTTGAAATAAATACAAAGTTCAACCATGTATTGAGATGCAAATGGGACTAAAAAAGATTATATATTAACGTATTCGAATTTTAATTTCATAAAAGCAGGTACAAATAAAAAAAAATAGCTTCACTTCATTCATGTATTTTGAGTCTTAAATTATATCAAGTGAGGAAGCTGCACAATTCAACGTATTTACAAGAAATTAGAGCACAAGACATGTAGTTAACAAACAAATAAATAACTAAATACGTATCAATGTTTATACGACACCTATACTAAAACAAAATTTTAAAAATGTTGTCTCTCTGTTAGTTCCGGATAATTTCCTAAACGGGTGGACCGATTTAAACGGGACTTTTTCTTGCAGATAGCTGAAGTTATTCCACGTAACTTAAGGCTGTTTTTATTTTTAGATAATCATTGTGGTTCCCTGTTATAAAATTAAAACGCATAAAATTGTGAACAAAATCCGATCCACGCACAGTTTTAATGGCACGTTTTTGAATTTGTAAGAAATACCTTTGCTTTCTGATAGTGCAAAAAAATAAAGGAAAAAATTAAGGTTCTTTGTAAAAAAATCCTAAAATTGTGAACTTAATACGATTCAATGGACAGCACCGTCAAAACATTGTTTTACAATGATTATTTACAAATTATATTTCGCAGCGAAAAATATATGAAACGCAGACTGAGCCGCGGCATACAGCTAGTTTAATAATGGTTTGGATCACAAGTGACAGGCAACAAACAGAATTTGTTTTTTTTAAATCTATGTATTGTAGATAGCGATTTTCATAACACGAATCAGCTGGGGGCCAACGAAAACACATAGATAGTGTTAATCCAGGAAGGTATACACGCCTTCGGATAAGATTACCGTATCATCCATAACAAATGTCATCTTACTATCAAGGTAAAATTTTTACTAAACGCGGAAGATTATACTATACTACTCTGCCAAAAAAGTACCGGAAAAAGATCAATAATAGGTACACAAAATGCTAGTTATTTCTACAAATTTATTTTATCGCCTTCAAAGTATGCTCCTTCAGAAACGACAAACATTTTTTAAAAGCTTTTTTCTGAATTGAGTTTAGTTCTCGTCGCGAATTCTTCTTTATGTCTTCTACCGAATGAAAACAGGGTGCCAAGAAATGGTAATTTGAGTTTAGGAAAAAGAAAGGAGCTATATCTGGTGATTAAGGTGGTTGCTCGATGGTATGTGTTGAATTTTTGGTCTAAAATTCGTTCATAATGATGGCCTTGTGCGAAGGCGCATTATCGTGGTGCAAATTACAATAATTTTCTTCCCACAAATTTGGCTCTATGTCATCGAATTTTTCTCTCTTAAACGCGGCATAACGCATCAAATAATATACTCTATTCATCGTTTGACCTTCAGGTAAGAATTCTCTTGGTCTCCCCCAAAGATAAGGGGGGAATAGCCATAATCGACACGCTTGGCAGGCGGGTTGGCGATCGCAGTAGGTGTTTGTTAGTCCTCAGAGGAAGCTTAGTGATTATTTAAAATAATACGTATCGACTCGTGAGACATAGAAAGTTTAGCGGCTATCTCTTTCAAACTTGAATGAGGATGTTAACTTCAGTTGAAGACGTTGATGGCCTACCAGGGCGAGATAAATCTTCCAGAATATCTCGATCACTTTTGAATGCTTTGTATCACTCATAAGTACGTGTTTTTGATAAATTCGTATTCCATTGGCGATGTAATATTTAATTTGTTTACAGCTGGGACTACGATGAACATAAAATGAAACTGAGTAAATATATCAAAAATAAATTTACTAAAGATCACTATGGAGTGATTCAATATATTAAAATTATTATTTCATAGAAAACATGTCAAAATATTTTTAGTAGATAGTTGTAAGCTAAAAACTCACATCAATTTAAAGTATATAGTATATAGGATTAGTTAGGATTAATATTATTGCTCAAAAATACTTCATTTTAAATTTGTTCGCGAACCTTGAGGATTGCTTGGGAACCATTGCTCTAAACTGACGAAAGAAATCTGTAGATGCTTGCCAGCAAATTTTTTGATTTGATGATCGTACCTACACGTTAGAAAGTACTCTGCCTTCATGTTATGACTCCTGAACAAATTTGACAATATTTTCTAAAATTACCTATACTTCTTTCAATCGTTTCAAGAGATTTATGGAGGTGATCAAAATAGTTTAAAAGGGTTAAACATGACCAAAATTTTGCTTACTTGAACGTCCTTTAAATGTTATATTGAAATTAACTAATATCAACATATATTTACGATAGACTTTCCGCAAACTATAACTCGTGCCGTGTGGTGGTGGCTAAGAATATTACCACCTCATATCTTTCGTAAAAGTTCCGTAATTAAGTGCCGTAAAAGGCGACTCTGAGGACTAAAAATACCTTACTGCGAACGCCAACTCGCCTGTCAAGCGTGGTGATTAAGGCAATCCCCTCCCCTTATTGGAGGAGATGTATGTCCAACAGTGGGCTTTTTATGGTTCAATGGATGGATGGGTAGATAACGAGTTCATCAATCAAATACCTTGCTTCTAGAGACGTCTATCGACACTAATACGCAGTTATACATTACTGCCTGCGTTAGTTTACAACTAACGCTACTCGGTCAACGTACTTCAATCGACAGTTCATAAACTCGTTTCAAAACCGACATTAGGTACAGTTGATTCCTGACCACATTACATCCCTTTCTAACCACGATATAATATTTATGAACGTTGTAATTTACCCGATGTTAAACTTTAGCAATCTATAGATTTTAAGAGCGTGCGACGCATGTAAACAAAGTACAAAAAGAGATAGTGGTTGAGTGGCCGATTTTAAGTTGATGGAACTCAGGTTCAAATCTACCTATCGTATAATGTACCTGAGTTTTGAGATGAAGGAAAACAGCGTGACGCAATCATATCTTGGTGGTGGTGGAAAACAGTGCCTAGAAGCTTAGCTTGTTTAGCATCCTGGATTTATTTTTATTTTTTTACACGGTATAGGTTCATTGCTTTGACCACAATTTCACCCGATGTTAAGTGACGATGTAGTTTAGGATGGTAAAGATACTAACCCTAAAGGAAGTGGCTCTTAAACGATGCCGCCGGAACAAACCTATTGGTATTTGGCGACAGGTTTTCTAACTTGAAGGTGGTAGCTACCCAGGTGGGCATTATTTTAAAATACCCTACAACCATGCTATGGTGTCCTCACTACGCTTTCCTTCACCGAAAGCTTAGGGTGAGTTGGATAGGTGGGTCCATTGATGCGAAATCCGACTGATCTAACCAACTAAGCCATCACCGCTTCAAAAATGACACACATGAGATTATGGTCAAGGACTGTTCCAGTATTAAAAAAAAAAATACATGAAATACATAAATTCAATAAAAACTTATATCAGTATATTATGTATGTTATGGTCGCAGCTTCATTCGCTACTTGGGTCAATCCCCATTGATCGAAATTTCTAAATCTTATATTTAAATTTCATTGAAATTTGTTTGTTTTTTTTTTGTCAAAGTTAAAGGAAAAATGTGATCTGATTTTCCAATCTATATAAGTTAATACTTAAATAGTAAAAGAGTTAATTTAATATAAACGATAATTCTAAAATCTATAACTATAAAATATTTAGTCGAACGTAATGTTTTCGAAAAAAAATCACAAAACATTTATGATGTAAAAATAATTGTTGTCACAAGTGTGTAGATTATTGAAGGAAAACGTAATAAAGTTGAATGGTCGCGAGATCAATAGAATCATCTATACATAACGATAACACATCAACAAAATAGATATTTAATAAGTATTGTAATTCCATTCGGTTTTATGGTGCACAAAGCGAATGCTTTCAGCACCCGACCCCAATGTCACGGCAAAGCTGTAAATGCCCCTTCCGGGACAACAGCGTTGGCTAGTTAGAAAAAAAATGTCAAAGAGGTATAAATTGACTTAAATTCACAAGGCACTTTATTTATAAATTACTTGTATTATTTCCTATTTTTAAAGTTTGATATAATTGTGATTTGACTCTTGTATCTGTAGAATACAAGTATAGAATAATAATCAGTTTTTAATATTAATATAATGAAGTACCCACGATCGTAATGATATCGTCTGTTACGTTATTTAATTTGTAAATTAAATGTACTCTGATTAAATCGAATGAAAATTGTAATTTTTATGTTTAATTAATTTTGCCTCGTGCATACGCGTATGTATCATTTTCTTTTTTAACAATTGTTTACGGCATTAATATCTTAAATTTATATAAATATTAAATTCTATGACTCCAATAATAGTGTCTGATATTACACAGCAAAACGATGAAAATTGCATGTTCATGAAATGCCACATAAAATTAGGTGCCTAAAATGAAATCACTTGTCATCAACACATATTAAGGTGTTGTCGGCAAAAAATGTCTATGTAAGCATTACTAAAACTGAATATCGAGAAGAAAATTGTAAGTCATGATTTATTCAATTTTGGTAAATTGTTTTTATTTGATCGTATAGTAAATTATTGACAAAGACTTCATTTATAATTTCTAATAATAATATGTTTTATTAATGTCTCTAATTCTCCCATCATAATCTCAATAATTATCAGTCTGAGTTTTATTATTTCCCATAGATCGTACCCTCCTTTTTTATTTAAATTTGCTAACTTATAATTTGTGTCTAAACACAAGAAATAATAATTAAGTGAAATTCGTTTACAGATTAGTTTGTATATGAATAATACTGATTAATATAAACATCGGGTTTTATAATTCTGTTTGATTGCTAACAAAAATATTGGACCCTTTTTTATTTTACCACATACAGAAATAAAATAAATAATACGGTGTCTATTTTTATTCGGATGTTGTTATTGACTTACTAAGTGATTAGTATCTAATCTATATACATAAAGTGTCATTGACACAAATAAAATTGATTTCGATTCCTAATTTATATTTTCATTTATATAGGAAGTCTTAATAGAATGTGTTCTACTAGAAACTTCCCTTCAAAAATAACATAGTTGCTATACGTTAATTTTTTTTTTTTTGACCTAGCTAATGCTGTTGACCGTAAGGGCCTTTACAGCTTCACCGAACTTTGGGGGCGAGTGCTGAAGGCACTCAGCCGCAATAAGGTGACTAGCTCAAGGGCTACCAAAGTGGTACGAACCTCGGCTTGGCCGTCACCTGAGTACTCAAGACTCACTCGCAAGTTGTATCCTAGCTATCCCTACATTTTTTATATTAATATAAAAAAAAAAGGTTCCTTACAGGACCTATGTACCTGCGTGTTATGTGCAAGAGTGTGTTTGCTGTGTTGTGCGTGTAATGCTTGATGCATGGGCAGTGTTACTGTATCGCGCTGGCGGCGACGTCAAGAGCCTCCCCAGTTGGGGAAAGGGACACGTCTTGGGCCGTCGCCTGAGGGAGACCCGGAGAGTGTGCGGGAGCTATACGTTAAATGCCGTTAATCTTCAGTAAAAATGTTATTGTCATTTGAAGTTAGCAACATATCTGCAAGCGTGATTTAAATGTACAGTAGTGCCATCTCTTGACGATACGTCTCTTGAGTACTTTGTTATGAATTACCTAGTTCTTTTTATATTAATACTAGCTGAGTGCCCTCGGTTTTAAATATATACCTAACCTAAAAAAAACAAATGAATGAAGAAAAATGAGAGTCTTTTGTTTTATACGCGGAAATAATTTACACAAAATATACATAAGAGTAAATCGGAAAAAAAGAGAGAGGGTCGACGGAATCCAAAGAATAAAAAGCCTATAACCATCTGCGAAAATTCCACGTCAAATGGTGATGATGCGTCAAAGGAACCCCATTTTCCTTATATAAATGTATTGACATTCATAATTGTGTCGATTATAAAAAGTACTGGAACGAATAAACAAGTAGCAAGTGTTTACATAAGTACGTTATACAACGTAAGTATCACTTAAATAAACATATGCACTCAACGTTTACCCTCTACGGAAGACAGATCGCTGTCACTAATTTTAGTATTTAAGTTGGCGTAGAGAGTGCAATTAAAGTTCAAATAATACGCTGTTCACTCAATTTGGTCTTCAATTCACTTTTCAATATTTAGTTTGAAATTTTATTATGTTCGCATTTTAAAACCAATATAACGGTTTATGTGATACATTAAATTTAATATTTACATCAGTTAATTTTGAAGTTATAACGGTAAGGTTAAGTTTTTACAAAAAGATAACATTTCAACAACAGATTTCTTAACGATAAAGACTGTAATAATATTGTGTTATGTATATTTAATTCATTCATAGTACATACAGTGTATTTACAGTGAGATAATGAGAAGAAAATAAAAACTTACGATAAATAAAATACCCTGGAACGCGGTGAAATCTCGTATGCTTCGCTAGCGTTGGCTATTTCGTTGTTTTTTTTTTTATGGCTATTTATTATAGATGATTTGACGTGCAGTATCGAATGGAAGCGGCGGTGCACTGCGTGTGGTGTGTTTGATCTAGGGTGCGCACTGAATGGTATTGTAATACTCTGATTCTCTTCGATTGTATCATTGCCAAGATAAAGAAATGTCTTGTTAACACAAGGTTTCTGTATACAGATGATTAAAATTTCGTTAAATGTCATATTCAGTAAATATACGTTAAAGGGTTATTATTTTTATAAAGATTATGTTTACATTTTGGCCGTTTAAAATAATAAACGTGAAGATAACACGATTAATTTAATTTAATATTCAAGCTAATAGTAAACATATTACTTACCTATTAAAATATTATTTATATATTTATTTCTCATTTTTATCTCCTTATTAAGTGTTCCCTTACGTTTATGATTTTGAAACTCAGACGAATAAAAATAGTTAAGCAATTAATAATAGTACAATATTTCGTTATAATTCGGAGTTACACGACCATTTGTCTGCATAGACACATACTTCAATAGAAAGGTATGTATAGTTTGCATTATTACGACGTAATTATTGATATGTGCATACGTAATTCGATAATACTATTTGTGCCCTATAGCTCTGCTAGTAAATATTTTAAACATATCTTAAATATTAGGTTTAAATAAATTAGTTTAATACAACGCAATTTTGTTTCTATTTGTTCTCGATTTGTTTTATTTTATTCGTTTACTCAAGACAGTCCAAGTACGATAAATAGATAGAACAGAATCTATCGACATTGTGAAGTATCCTATCGATTAATCGTTTTAGTTAGGTTTAGAACAATGGTCGGTAATTATACGGCCCGCGACATAGTAAATATTTTTAGTAGACAATGGCTTTACATACACAACGTCACGCCTCTCTCTCATATGGGTAGGCAGCAATGGCATGTCCTGAAAAAAATTCTTGGTAAAGTCGAAGCACAAAAAAATATCTACCTGGTCATCATATTTCTTCGTCTTGAAAATTGGTACAGTAATGAATGATGGATGTTTTTGCTGCTGAGTGAAGCTATCTAGATGCAGTTAACGTTAACGACCTTCACCATACTTGACTTTGGCACTTGAAAAGTGACTTTGAAAACAGCCGTTTGGATTTCATTTAAAGTTGAGAATTATTGGCACGCTAAGTACGAAATGTCAAATTAATTTCGTACGTAATAAACAGATATACCTATAGGTAATTATCATAATGTAATAAATCGTGAAATAGATTCGTGATCGTAGATTTTAATTATTTAATTTCAACAGAACGTTGCCAGATAACAAATGGCGACGTACGCGAAACGAAACATAATGATTAAATGTATGATAAATAAAATAATACTGATTTAGGTTTTTTCATACTTTAATACAAAGTTAAATGTGTCTGTATCTATTTTATAAAACTCTACGAAAACTCTCATTTTTAAATATATAGAAATGTTTTCGTTTACGAAATTGAAATGATTATAATCGACAAATATGATGTTTCCATTTACAAAATACTGCAATTGAAAGTAATCCAAATTTCAGCGCAGCGAAAATATTTATAGCCAAACTGTTTAAAATGTGACATCTATGGAACTCTATTAAGACTTTTGTAAATTTGCTTAATGTTTGTTACATATGTGGGGGTGCGTGGTTATGCCACACGTATGTCACTAGATGACGCCTTTTTCAAATATCATATCCAACATCCATTCATTAAAAAAATAAATTAAAATAAATTGTAAATCACGTAACAATAATTGTAAAGTAATGTATTAACCATTCCGATCGCACAATTTATAAACATGTGTGGCAGCGCCGTCTTTGAGATAGTGGCAAAATTTGGCAACCAAAATCAAATAAATCTTTATTCAATTTAGGCCCTAAGAAGGCGCTTATGAACGTCTAAAACACTACCACCGGTTCGGAAAACATCTCAGTCGAGAAGAGCGGAGGCAAGAAACTCGATCTGGTTCTTTTTTTTTATAAATATAATATCTATCATGTTTTTAAATATCAAAAACGACACAAATCATATATTTATATAATTATATAAATATATAGTCTTAACCAATGTTAGCGGAAGCACAGAGATGTGGGTTAATTCCAGACATCACTATCCTTCACGTAATTATCTATCCTGTAATAATCTTTTGAGATTAAAACTTGCTTGGTATAAAACTTGAACTTATTGTCAGGTAAATCGGTAATGTTACTTGGGATCTTATTGTAAAACCGAATACTATTCCCTATGAAGCTTTTATTAGACCTACTCAGCTTAAAGCGTGGGACAGCCAACTTGTCTTTATTTCTAATATTAAAATTATAACGATCATTCACTAGATCGAACTTGTCTAAATTTTTACGAATATGCATTAAGTTATCGAAGATGTATTGGGAGGGCAAAGTTAAGATATCATATTCTTGACACTTGTTCTTTAGAGATTCGCGAGGTCCCATATTGTATATTGCTCGAACAGCTAAATGTGTAATGTGTAAAACAATTAAATGTCATTTCCCAAAAAATCCATAAGTGCATAAGAATAAACTTTAAAATTAAATGTATTAAGCCGCGACTTTTTTGTTTTCGAACCTAGCTAACCTGTTGACCGGATGGGCCCTTTACAGCTTCACCGTGACTTTGAGGGCGAGTGCTGAAGGCACTCAGCCGCAAAAGGTGAATGGCACAAGGGCTACCAAAACTTGGCCGTCACCGGAGTGTAAAACTCTCTCGCGAGTTTGAACATAGCTATTCCCTAAATTTTTTTATTAAGATAAAAAAAAGGTTCCTTACAGGACCTATGTACCTGCGTGTAGTGTGCAGGAGTGTGTTTGCAGTGTTGTGCGTGTAATGCTCAATGCATGGGCAGTGTGAATGTATGCGCTGGCGGCGACGTCAAGAGCCTCCCCAGTTGGGGAACGAGACACGTCTTGGGTCGCCGCCTGAGGGGGACCCGGAGAGTGTGCGGGACCAAAATTAGCCGCCTGTCCCCGACGGTGGAACCGGTGGATACGCGGGCTTGGGCGCTGGCACGCATACTGAATCGGTTGAAAAGGAAAGATCTTATTTTCGCACGTGATAACATCATCGGGATCGGTGAGAACGTTACGCGGTCTCCGAAACGGTTTCGGAATTAGCGGGTCGGAGGAGTACGCGACGGCTTTCGCTATGAGCGGATTCGGGTGTGTCTCTGCGCGATCGAAAAATGCGCGGCACTGGGACTTGATAACGGAATGAATGGATGGTAGGTCGAGGTCTCTGTGGACGTCCACATTCCTCTCATACCACCGGGCACCTAAAGCTCTCCTGGTGAAGTGGTTCTGAACCACTTGGAAGGAGGCCAGATCTGTGTAAGCGAAGGCAGGGGCGCAATAGGTGAGAATGGGCCTAACTACCGTTTTATATAATGTAAGTTTATGGCGGACGGCCATCTTACTACGAGCGTTATACAGAGGGAAAAGACGTCCCATAACCATGTTGGCACGGTTTCTGACTTTCAAAACGTGAGGTTTCAAACCTCACGTGAAAGTCATGTGGGCGTCTAGTGTGACACCGAGGTACTTGACCTCGGTTGCCCATGGGATCTCTACTCCTAGGTAAGTAACTGGACGAGGAGGGTCAGATTTCTCTACGGAGTACATAATCGCGGTGCTCTTTCCCGGGTTAATCGCTATGCGCCACTACTTGTACCAAAGATGTTAGTAGATGTTAATAGCCTTTTGGGCGCGGGATCTGAGAATGTCTCTACGTCTATATGATAAATAACCGTGTCATCGGCATAGAGACCTAAATGAACCTTACTAGCCGCCACTCCTTCGAGCGGGTCGTCTTTCGGATTCGGATTTAGGTCTGGTAAGTCCGCTATGTAAAGGTTGAAGAGGACAGGCGCCAGAATGCAGCCCTGGGGGACTCCTGCGCGGATCAGACGGGCTGAGAGAGAGAGCAGACTCTACTCTAAAGCGGAAACTACGATTCGAAAGGTAATCGCGTAGGATGTATACTAACGTGTCAGGGACGCCTAACCTAACTAGTTTAAATACAAGGCCGGCATGCCAGACCTTGTCGAATGCCTTAGCGACGTCGAAGAAGACAGCGAGCGTACGCCAGGGTGAATTAGGGCTGCGATGAAAATGAGACAAGATGTGCTCCGTGAGGCGTTGCACTTGATGCGCGCAAGAGTGTCTGGCTCTGAAACTAAACTGTTCTGGGGGGCAAGAGATTTTTGTTCTCTATCACTACTAGGAGTCGGTTCAGAAGGATCCGCTCGTAGAGTTTACTTATTGAGCTTAACAAGCTGATTGGGCGTTTTAGTGGGTATTTCCGGGCGCTTCACGCCAGGGCGAGTCCCACACTGGCACGGAGCTCGTCACTCCGTGCCCCCTTACCTATTGTATTGGGGGACTTCGGTCTCACTAATACAATAGGTAAGGGTAGTGCGTAAATGCATTTCCCCCCGTCAAAATAAAAAAAAAAGGTTAGGTACTTTTATTTTATGAAAATAATTACGGTTCCCCGTAAAAAATTAAAAACTCATTGCACTGTAAACAAAATTCGATTGAATGCACAGTTTTACTGGCAGATGTTTGAATTTGTGAGAAATAGTTTTGCTATCTCTTAGTACCAAAAAAATTTAAGAATATAATATTAAGGTTTCTTGTCAAAAAATTAAATACTAATGAAGTTCTGGACAAAATATAATTTAACGGATACTTTTACGCAAGCGGAGCCGCGGGTATACAGCTAGTATTAAATATAGATTAATATTGGAATACAATTTTGTACCAAAACATTGAGAAAGAGACACAACGAAAGATATACATATATAATTATGTACATAATTATGTGCTACAACATAATTATAAATAAGGTAACAAGTATTTCGTATGTATTGCGCAATACTGTTTCATTCGATAACGGACAAATGTTTGGATTATTACATTATTTACCAACGCCTGTTGTATGTTTATACTAAAATGTACTTATTTTATTTATCTGTAGTTACCTATACTCAGTTATAATTATGTCTGACAGTTTACTCCTTATCAAAATATCAAGATTAGATTGTTCTGTCGGAAATAAAAATAACTAGAAAATCTTGTATCACATTTATCTATTCGCTAATGCAATAATAGATATTATTGTCTATACCACCTATAACCGCTATTAGGTATCAAGTTAAGCGCGACGCGGTGCTTGCGAAAGCCACCCCGTGTCGCCCCCATCCCAAATGCGGCGGACGGCCCCGGGGGTTTGAGTGGGTATTTCCGGGCGCTTCACGCCCGGGCGAGTTCTACACTGGCACGGAGCTCGTCCCTCCGTGCCCCCTTTTCTATTGCATTGGGGGACTTCGGTCTCACTAATGCAATAGGTAAGGGTAGTGCGTAAATGCATTTCCACCCGTCAAAAAAAAAAGAAAAAAAAAGGTAAATCGGTTATGCGGACGGACTATAACACTAGCACACAATGATCCTAATACGATTTGAGAAGAAAACACAATGCAGTATTCAAAAAAGTGTCGCAGCAACATATTGGCAGCATAGGTGAGCGACTTATTAGATGTCCATGTGGAAGTCGGTCTTTCTGGTCGATGGCTACAGCCGTCTCTGGTAATTTCTGTTGGTCGTCCTTACCACCTCTGATTAAAACAGATAATTCCTTGGCCCACACTGCTAAAGAGAAGGCAAAATATATTCTGGAGCTTTATTAGCGCCTTGTCAGCAACCAAACTGAATATAGAATTTTTGATTTGATTTTGATCTGTACGAGACCTCAGGATCTACTCGTACTAGCTAAATTTCCATTTTGGCCCCCTCACGTTAGTTACCACTCTCCCGGCTGATTGCCTTAAAAGGATATACGGTCGACAACGAACTTGAAAAATAGGTATTTCAGAAATCAATGGCTATAGCGTTGTGCTCCTCAAAACTGAGCCCGATTTTAATTTTTCTTTCAATTATGGAAAAAAAAGACTTTGCGTTTTTGGCTTTTATTTATCAATATTATTTAAAGGACATCTGAATGCGACGGTAAAAATTGAGCGTTTTTTCTCGTTTTCTTAGGCCTCTATTTTGTATAATAAGTAATTTATGGAAACAATCAAATCGTATAGGCATTGCGGTGGCGAATATATATTATATGGTATAAAAATATTTACCATAACACTATCATCTAAGAAGGACATAGGGGAATTCGTTTGCATGGAATAAACGCCGCTCGCATATCTTCTTGAGCGCTTACCCAAAAGTTCAATGAAGGTCCCAAGACCGTTCCGGTCAACAACGAAAGTTATTGTGATAACGTAAGAAGAGTGTGTGACTACTGATTTAACTCCATCCAGAAACGGATGCGATAGCGGACCGTAAATTAGTTTTCTCGATCTTTTCTACACTGTACAGGCTGAGTGTTTACTGCATTGACCACAATCTCAACTGATGTTAGGTATAAAACACACTAACCGTAGAGGTACTCAAATGAATCAAACGGAATACACCTATTGGTATTCGGCGACAGGTTTTCAAACTTGAGGGTAGTAGCTATCCAGACGAGCATTGTTAAAAAATGCCCTACCAAAATGCTATGGTCTCGTTACCATGTTTCTTTACCGAAAGTTCAGGTTTATTTTAGAGTTGAGTAGGTGGGATTCAACACGAGGCCAATGATGCGGAATCCGACCGCACTACCAAATGTGCCATCATCACATCATAAATATAAATAAAACCTGTTCATAAATAAAGTAACAATGGAAGTTATTGCGAAAAGGAATAGCGGCGCCACCTGTCATGCTACACAACAAACTATTGTGAATTATCCAAACACTTGTTTGTATGCGATCTCGATACATCAAAAGGGGTCCATGCCCGTGAGCGTCCAGTATCATAGCGGGTATTTTATGAATAAATCCCTTTCCTTTGAACTTAAACCACAATGGAAATCTATTGTGAATAAAATGTTTTAAAAATAACTGGAGGCGTCGCCATAGAATAGGATAGGTGGATATTTATACGTACAGAAACTAAAATACATAGACTGTCTAGAATATCTAGGAATCTTAATATATATTTTAGAGCGATGATGGCGCAGCGGGTAGTGCGGCCGGATTCTGCGTCAATCGACGCGGTTTCGATCCCCACCTATCTGACTCTAAAATCGGCCTGAGCTTTCAGTGAAGGAAACATCGTGAGGAAACCATTACTTGATGGTAGGGCATTTTCTAATGATGCCCGCCTGGGTAGCTACCACTCTCGAGTTTAAAAACCTGTCGCCAAATACCAATAGGTGTGTTCCGCCAGTATCACTTGAGAACCAGTACCTCTAGGCTTAGTGTGTTTACCATCCTGGACCACATCGTCAATTAACATCAGGTGAGATTGTGATCAAAGCACTGAGCGTCTACTGTGTAAAAAAAAAGTATTATTTGTAAGTTTATCCAAATAAAGTAATGTATATAGTTTCGGTTTACTAAAATTTCACAATATGTTAGTAACCATATGGTAGATTTTTACTGTATAAAACTGTCTAGGTTCCTTATTCGTCTCCACAGTTCTCTAGAGCTTCATAATGTCTGTATTATTGTTTATCCATATACGATATATTTCAAATATAAAGATGATTATTATGTTTCATATTATCATAATAATGTATTCATATTGATGAAATATTGTATAGATTTGGAGAATTATTAATAACGTGTCCAACGTTGGGCGGGACCGTCCCGCTTTAAGAGTAAAGTAAAAATGCCCGCTCTTTCAAACATAGGAAACATTAAAATAATCAATATTTACTAATTTATCTATTGACACTTAAAATAGATATTTTTATGACGCAGATTTAGTGCACAGACAAATACAAAAGCAATGACAAGTCTCTAAGATTAATTTGATTTACATATTATTATTACTTACATATTGTTTTCCTTCACTGAAAGCTCAGGCTGATTTTAGAGTTGGATAGGTGGGGATCGAAACCGCGTCCTTTGACGCGTTATTCACTGCGCCAACATAGCTTCATTGTATTAAATACACAGTTTATTAAAGAAGTTTCACTTCTATCACGTGTACGGTGCTCGGTGTGTATTTTTTAATAAGCTTTATTATAATACTAGCTATGTGCCCGCGGCTGCACCTACGTATCATATATTTTTCATTGTATAATACGGTTTTTAACTTATACATACGGAACCCTAATAACTTTCGAAAAACAAAAGTACCCTAAATTACGCGGAGTAATCTCAGCTATCTACCAAAAACAAGTGCCATCAAAATCGGTCCAGCCGTTCCGGAGATTGCCCGGAACAAAGAGACAGACAAAAAAATTGAAATTTGTATTTTCGGTATAGGTATCATATATACATTCGTATGTATTTTGTAAAAAGGTGATATTTTGACATTACAAACAGACACTTCAATTTTATTTATTAGTATAGATAAGAACCAGGTAATTCATAACAAAGTACGTATCGTCAAGAGATGGCACCACTGTACATGTAAATCACGCTTACGGGTAGGTTGATAACTTCAAACAAGTATAACATTGTCATTGCTTAGAACTGCGGACGCGGACCTCGCGATCGATGCTCTGGTTGAGCACCTCAAGATCGGCATCGAGGAGACCTCGAAAGAGGTGCAAGCGGCGAACGATCGCCGCTTCGTACTCCCCGATGACGTGAGAGCCCTGCTCACCCAGAAAAACGCCGCGACCCGCGCCCACGACACGTATCCGACAGAGGAGAATCGTGCGCGCTTGCGTTCTTTGCGTAGAGCGGTGAAAAGCCGCATAGATCAGATTCGTAATGAAAGGTGGAACAGCCTCTTAGGAGAGTTGAAACCTTCCCACCTCGCGTACTGGAAGCTCGCACGATCTATGAAGATGGACCGTACCATCGTTAACATGCCCCCCCTG
Source organism: Samia ricini (assembly GCA_014132275.2). Lineage (NCBI taxonomy): Eukaryota > Metazoa > Arthropoda > Insecta > Lepidoptera > Saturniidae > Samia > Samia ricini. The sequence continues at coordinate 14,759,756 of AP028158.1, forward strand.
GACAGAAATACGCAGGGTCTTCAACCCGCATTTGACGATATCGAAAAAGCCGAGTGCTTAGCCGATAGCCTCGAGCATCAATGCGCTCCCGTCACCGACAACATTGATGTCGAACACATCTCTGTTGTCGAATCCTCTGTGAAGGACTCCCTCGCTCTTACTCCGGTTGTCCCCCTCTCACCTGTCACCTGTGACGAGGTTACGACTGCCATCAAGGGCCTTAAGCCCAGAAAGTCCCCCGGTCCCGACGGAATCAGGAACGAAGTCATCAAACTTCTTCCTCCGCCTCTGGTCGCGTTGCTGGTCTGCATCTTCAATGCGGCCATCAAAAACAACCACTTTCCAGCCGCCTGGAAAGCAGCTATAGTTATAGGGATACACAAACCTGGCAAAGACGCCAGGCAACCCGATAGCTACCGTCCAATTAGCCTTCTTAACACCTTAGGCAAACTCTATGAGCGGATCCTTATGAACCGTCTCATAGAGGTGATAGAGGACAAAAATCTCTTGCCTCCCCAACAGTTTGGTTTCCGAGCCAGACACTCCTGTGCGCATCAGGTGCTCCGCCTCACGGAGTACGTACTCACCAATATTAATCACCCTCAGTTCAATAAATCCTGGCATACGCTCGCAGTTTTCTTCGACGTTGCCAAAGCATTCGACAAGGTCTGGCACACGGGCCTCGTCTACAAGCTCACTAGATTAGGTATCCCCGACACCCTAGTTAGAATCATACACGATTACCTCACCGATCGTAGTTTCCGCTATAGAGTAGAGAGCGCTCTCTCTATAGCCCACCCCATACGCGCAGGAGTCCCCCAAGGTTCCATTCTGGCGCCTGTCCTCTTTAACCTATACTTAGCGGACCTCCCTGATCTCGGAAGAGTTCAGTTAGGTCTATACGCGGACGACACCGTCATATATTTCGCTTTTCGTAAGAAAAGAGTTTTACGTAAATACGTCCAAGACGCTGTCGACCAACTCAGCGCTTGGTATTTCAAATGGCGTCTCGCGATAAACCCGAGTAAGAGCGCCGTGTTATTATTCACTAGAAGCCGTAAACTTAGGGAAGACCCTCCCAAGCCCATACAGTACGCGGGTACTGAAATCCCATACTCCTCCGAAGTCAGGTACCTAGGAGTTCAATTAGATGACAGACTCTCTTTCAAATCTCACATAAAGAAAGTGAAGCGCCAGACCTCCATGGTGCTAGGTCGTCTCTATCCGCTCTACAACAGCAAGAGCAAAATGGCACTCCGCCATAAGATTACCCTATACAAGATGGTGGTCAGACCCATCATCACGTATTGCGCACCTGTCTTCGGACACATCACTCGTTCCCGCATGCACGCCTTACAAAGGATTCAGAATCGCTTTGTAAGGAAGGCAGTAGGTGCCCAATGGTTCGAGAGAACTGTGGATTTACACAGGGATCTCAACCTGCCCTCCATTAGGTCCGTTTTCAAGACCCAGTGTCGCGCTTTCTTCGAACGCGCAGAGACACACTCGAACCCCCTCATCGTGCGAGCCGTCTCGTACTTGCCAGGTCGCAAGCCGCGTCGTATACGTCGGCCGCAGAGAATCTTATCGTGCCGCGACGATACCATAACCCGTAGTAATAGGATCTTTCCTCCTTTACCTCGTACGAATGCGTGCCAGCGCCCACGCCCGCGAAACCGCCGTTCCCGCCGCCGGGGACAGGCGGCTAACTTTGCTCCCGCACACACTCCGGGTCCCCCTCAGGCGGCGACCCAAGACGTGTCTCGTTCCCCAACTGGGGAGGCTCTTGACGTCGCCGCCAGCGCGATACAGTAACACTGCCCACGCATTGAGCAATTACACGCACAACACTCCATACACACTCATGCATAACATGCAAGGTACATAGGTCCTGTAAGGAACTTTTTTTTTTTTTTTTTATGTAAATAAAAATAAAGATTAGCTAGGATACAACTCGTGAGTGAGTTTTTGAATAACTCAGGTGACGGCCAAGCCGAGGTTCGTACCACTTTGGTAGCCCTTGAGTTAGTCACCTTTTTGCGGCTGAGTGCCTTCAGCACTCGCCCCCAAAGTTCGGTGAAGCTGTAAAGGCCCTTCCGGTCAACAGCATTAGCTAGGTCAAAAAAAAAAAAAAAAAAAAAAAAAAAAAAAAAACCGAGAAAAGCCGATCAATAACTGCATGATATTTTTGGAGGGAACAAGTTCTATTAGAATGAGTTCCTGTTTAAATGAAAATATTAATTTTGATGCGATTAGTATTGAGATTGATCCTATTTGTGATAACCCCTTGAGCACTTATCTGGCGTCTACGCCAGCTTTCCATTGTTTTCCTATTGTCTTATTTTTATGGGTACTCGACACATTAATGACACTTTATGTATATAGACTAATTAGTAAGTCAATAACCACATCAGAATAAAAATAGTCTTCAATAGACACCGTATTATTATATTTCTGTATTTGGTAAAATAAAAAAGGGTCCAATATTTTTATTAGCAATCAAACAGAATTGTAAAACCCGATGTTTATATTAATCAGTATTCTTTATATCCAAATTAACCTGTAGACGAATTTCACTTTATTATAATATTATTTCTAGTGTTCAGACACAAATGATTAGTTATAAAAAGGAGGCTAGGATCTTCGATAAATAAAAAAGTCTGACTGAAAATGATTCTGATTATGATGAGAGAATTAGAGACATTTATAAAACATATTATTATTTAAACGGTGTAGGCTCCTTAGAACATAATCCCACCTGATGTTAAGTGACGATGTGATCCAAGATGGTAAACACACTAAGCCTAGAGGTACTGGTACGCAAGTGATGTTGCCGGATCACACCTATTGATATTTAGCGACAGGTTTTCAAATTTGAGGGTGGTAGCTACCCAGACGGGTATTAATAGGAAATCGCATGCCACCATGCTGGTTCCTCACGATGTTTTCCTTCACCGAAAGCTCAGGCTGATTTTAGAGTTGGATAGGTTGACTCGAACCCGCGTCCATTGACGCAGAATCCAGCCGCACTATTCACTGCGACATCATAGTTTCTATTTAGAAAAAAAAAATTAACTAACAAACAGGTACTTCAAGTCTTAGTATAGATTATAGTCATACAATTGTATTTGAAGAAATAGAACGTAGATAAAATAAGTTGTTTTTTTCTATATTTACACAAATGACGCAACCTATTTCTAAAAAAAGGCATGTTAGTTATTACTTTATTATCTTTGTGATACTGTGCTTAGTCCATCAGAAATAAAAATTAAATTGCATTTTTTTTTTTAATCTATTATATTCTTTATCTTCTAAGTTAGTGGCAATCTGTGAATTACGCATTTAATTAAACGATACTTTAGAATCACGTAGAAAAATAACAAAAAGTAATGCGCAATTGTATTAACACGATTACATATTTAATTATTAACGTGTGTATTTACTTATGAAAGTAGGTACCAATTATAATTATTATAAACAAGCGCCTTATAATTATTTTTAGCATTAGTTGCATCTCAATACATTGCTTATGGCAATGTTTATGTTAATTATTATTATATAGGCACCTACTTATTTTATTTTCAATTTATTCATAAATTTAATACATAGTAACAACACTATAGATTTGTTAAAGTAGGTAACTTCAAATAAAAAAAATATTTATTACGCCAGATGTCGGCGTTTGAACACAATCTCACCTGTTGTTAAGTCACGATGTGAGTCCAAGATGGTAAACGGCCGATAAGACTAGAGATAGTCAAGTGACATATTTTCATACTTAAGGGCGGTCGTCAATCAGGTAGCATTATTAGAAAATGCCCTATTAGGTACCGAGTATTGTTTATTATAGAATAGTATAGATGGCCGTGTGGTGCCGGCTCAGAATAGTACCACCTCATATCTTCTCGTACGTGTCGTAAAAGGCGACCAAAGGATATGAACCAGTGAATGGGCAGCAGCATCCTCTGGATACCAAAAAAACTTACTGCGATCGCCAACCCGCCTGCCAAGCGTGGCGATTCTGGCAATCCCCCCCTTAGTGGTGGAGACCTATGTTCAGTAGTGGTCGTCTTATGGTTGAATGAATGAATAAGTATAGATAGCTTCAAACCTACGTCAGTAGATGCGGAATGCGACCACATTACCCTTAAGCCATCTTCACTTCGCGATTTTAACAGTACTTGGTTACAGATTATCAAACTTTTGAGAATGGTTTTGTCACGATATCTTCCACCTTCCAAAGTTGTTTCATTCTAAGATTCGAACTCATTTCGATTGATGCGATGACTTGACATTTTACTACTGAACCAATATTGCATCGTTTCAAGAAGAAAATGTAAGTACAAACGTACAATATTATTTACCGCAAGAAAAATATTAGGCAGTTATAATCGATGTGTTAATGAAGACGTGAAAGAACATTGGAATGAAAGACAAAATCTATCCCTCATACATCCTGCCAACCACAGATAAGCTTATTCACCTATCCGTGCTGCCAACCTTATTAGGCTCTTTGATCATAACAATGAAATTAATTTACATTTTTGTTAATACTAGTGCTCGTCTGTGATCGAAATTCGACCATAACTTATTAAAGTATGTGGTTTCTTTTACAAAAGAGTAATAATGAATTTTAAAAATGTTCACAATTTTATTCGCATTTTCTTGTCAATTGCTTAAAAGTAAACATTTTGCTTACGCGGTAAATAAATGTCAAGTATGACAATGACATGTGATTGATAATGCAATGGTAATCGTGTGTGTGTGTGTGTGCGTGCGTGCGTGCGTGCGTGCGTGCGTGCGTGCGTGCGTGCGTGCGTGCGTGCGTGCGCGTGTGTATGTGTGTTTCAAATATATGGTAGTGTGTGTAATGTTTTTTTTTATTGATTTACTGTATTCATTATTGATAATTTAAAAAAAAATAGCATTCTTCACTCATTCTCTATATAAACTATAAGTGAGGGAAATTTCATACACCTCCGTCCGCGCAATTTTTGTAAAAAGGGGTACATAGTTTTTGCTTCCCGTATTAATATATAGATATAAACTTAAAGATTTAAATACAATAGTTTCAAACATATTAAACGTTTGTTCTTAAAACGCATAAAAGTAAACGTACGCGTTACCTACACGTATTGTGAAATATCAGACATATTGAATACTAAAAATACATTTTATAAATTCTCAACAAAAGAGTTTGAAGATGCGCAGTACACACATCTCGAAGGCGTTGTGTATCAACTTATATAAGTTTATGTGTGAATTATTTCCCACCACTGTAGTTCTGTGATCGGTGACGCTTGAACACAAAAAAAGAAAATGATTCCATTAAAATATAGGTATAAAATATATCCATTATAATATAAATTTATTATGAAAATTGAATAAATTATTATCTTCAAATAGATTTTTTTTAAAATCATTTTGATGTGAAACTTTAAAACTCTTCAGTGTTAAAAATCATATTTTAGACAATTTTTTTTGTTAATTTTGTTTCATTTGTTGTCTAACGTTTGCATCTAAATACATAGCATCAGTGTTTGCTGCTGTGTTAGTCTGCTAAGATGTCTCTTAGTGTTGGATTTTTGTAGTGGAGATATTCTAGAGAGAATCTGTTGAACAAACGAGTACATTGGTTACAGTGATATATAAGTGCCTGAGTGGATCGCGGTCATAATATACAAAAAACCGATACTGTGCCTCATTTAAATATGATATTCACGGGATCAGTTGGTATATTATTGAAGTTTTGAGTGTATTTGTGGTAGAAAGATTGGATGTAATCAAGCAATCTATAAGTTATTTCATGTGACCCAGACAATCTTGCATATATTAGTTTTAAAAATTACTACATAAAAATGTTACATTATTGAAAGTATAAACACAGAGTTGCTTATAATTAAATTACACGCTCGCTTACAATTAATGGGGTAACCGTTTCAGGGTTACTAATTCCCTTTAACGGAGGGACTGGGTGAGATGCATAGTTGCGTCCCCCGTGAATTATTCTCTCCCTAGCCATCTTACCCAGCTGTTGATCGAATTTTGAGGGATTTATGACATCTATATTCATATTCATAGGTATATGCTGATGATAATTGGTGTATGCGCTATGGTGGTGCTTGTATCAGCGCAAATTACGTTCAGTAGAGACTGGACGGGTGGGAAACGCGGCACTTCTCAGTTGGGGCTCGACTGTGCACAGTTCGCTAAACTATGCCGGCACTTTGTTGTAAGTATATTCATTAGGCACTATAATAGGCTAGTTCTCTCTGAAGTCTAGTCAACAAGTGCTTTTTTGTTTAACTTTTATCTCTAGTCTTGGAATAATATAAATGAGTTGTTTCATTCGATTAGTAATAGCATGTAAATGATTTTTGAAAAAAGAAATTCCGCTCGAGAAAATTGCTGGGATCCGTCTATCGAAAGCTTTGTTGATGAGCCCTTAGGAGGGTGATATAGCCTATTTTTGCGGTGAATGTGCGAGTGCATTCGCTGCAAGTCAGCACCCATTCGATATAATAAAATAGATAATAAAAACCCGAAAAATAAATACTTTAATTTTTACAACGGGGATCTATTCTGAAGCCTTTTAATAACTTCATGAAAGAAAACAACTCACAGATTTATAGTATATTATAACATTTTAAAGATCGCGATAAACAATTTTTGCTGGCGGATTATTTTTGATTCATCTTTCCAGTAAGTGCCCGAATTTTTATTTCTCATTTTTCATATTTAAGAGTATATCCTAGCGGCATTTATTCCATACAAACGTAGTCACCTGTTCCCTCCCTGGATAATAGCATTATGACAGATATTTTTATACCAAATAATACATATCCACCACCGCCATGCCCGTACGTTTTAATTTTTTTCATAAATTAGTTATTGAAGAAACTAGGAGCCTTTGAAAAATAATAAAATGCTCAATTTTTACTCAGACGTTCGTTAAACAAATTTGATGGATAACATTTAAAAAAAGCATAACCATACAGGCATAGCCAAAGTCTTTATTATTCTAAAACTGAAAGAAAATTAAAAATCGGTTCAGTTTTAGAGGAAACAGGGTACTACGAAGTGATGTTTTCGTCTATTTTGCATACAGTAAAATCAGCTGCAGTTGTCCCTTTCGCTATCTTTGAAGCGCAACGCGATAGCAATAGATTTCTGAAATACCGACTTTTACGACCGCATGTCCTCTTAATATGTATAAATAAATTTTATTATGACCAAACCGGGCGTGGTTTGCGCAAGTCAGAGTAGAGTACCCGTTTTGACCGTATTTTCACCCCTCTGGGAAAATTATAAATATTGGTCTTACAGTTCCGGGAGTCGAGACTTTTTAGGAAACTTTGCTTTTTTTTTAAGATTTCAAAAATCTTAGTTATTTTAGTTTTTGAGATATTCGTAAAAAAAAACACACCGTTGTTTCAGTAAATTGTTTGACTATTGCTATTCTCTGGAGCGAATTTTTTTTATAATCAGTTACATGCTATTTCGAATCGAATAACACCTTATTCATATTTTTCCGAGAGTGCTGACAAAAGTTGGACAAAAAAGAACTAGACTACTAACTATCCTTTCTTCAACGCACCTGTTAGTGAGATTATTTATATCTTAACCCCTTGAGCACTGTTATCCTATTGTCTCATTTTTATGGGTAATCGACATATTTATATTTGCTGAAGGAAGTCATAAATGATCTGTTAAATTATGTAATATTTAAAAAAATGTATATGTGGATTATATTTAAATAAGTCAACAAGTAAGTATTTTCTATACGTATTTCACAAGTATTACGTTTGAATATGATTGAGAAAATAATATAAATTTGAGTAAATGACTAAACTATTGTCTACATATCACCCCTTGTCGACCGTTAACTCACAAATATTCAAAAGTCAGTTATAGAAAAATTTATCTACCAGATCAGGTTAAGTAATATTTTTAATTCGGCCTTACTTGTGGCCACAGGTGTTTTACTTTAAATTTAATTCTAACTACAACACTGTCTATAAGCATTTTTATTTGATTCAACCGAAACACGTCACTGATGGACATAAGTCTCCTCTAAAAAGGTGGGAATTGCCATAATCGGCACGCTTGACAGGCGGGTTGATTATCACAGTCACGTGTTTATGGTTCTTAGAGGATGCTGCTGCCTATCCCCTGGTTTATCCCTTAGTCGCCTTTTAAGACACCCACGGGAAGATATGGAGTAGTACTATTCTTAGCCGGCACCGGCATAAGCATTAATTATTCTGAATTAATGTGACAATCTAGTAGTTGGACCCGGAGCATGATGATGGCACTATTTTATTACATGTACAACAAACATGACTTTCAACATACACTTCATTAAGTACTAAGCGGTACCTTCATCCTGCAACTTATTTGTTGATGAGTGAGGTGCTTCGTATAGAACGTATTATTCAAAGTAAAAATAAAGGTTATCACAAAAATATATTTCTATTGACAGCACGAGATAAAGAGAACCATGGCATCAGAAATAGCAGCAAAACAACAGAAGGAGAAACAAGAGTACGGAGAGGAGGATAAATCTTTCTTATACGACGACGAGTAATACTAACGAATACAATAGTTTTTACAATTCTTTTACTTATAGAAATTATTATTAGAATTTGAATATTTGATATACATCTATACTAATAAATAAAACTGAAGCGTAGACTGTTTCAAAACGTATGCGTATAATGGAAGACAACAGAACCATAGAGCAACGTAGAGTCGTTCAAAGAAAATTATTTTTTTTTTGTTGTCGTTAATATATAAAATTAAAGTGTCTGTTTGTAATATCAAAATAATATTTATTTTTTTCTAAATATATAATTATGAATATATATACGATACCTATACCAAAAATGCAATTTTAAATATTTTTGTCTGTCCGGGTAATCTCCGGAATGGCTGGAACCGATTTGGACGGGACTTTTTTTGTCAGATAGCTGATGTTACTCCGCGTAACTTATTTTTCGAATATAATTTATGTACCTCGTAAAAAAATTAAAATTCCTAAAAATTAGAATAAAATCTGATTAAATGCACAGTTTTACTGGCAGGTATTTGAATTTGTGGGCCATTGCACGACGAGGCCCGGCGGGTTCGCTGCAGGGGGCGACGCGGTGCTTGCGAAAGCCACCCCGTGTCGCCCCCATCCCAAATGCAGCGGACGGCCCCGGGGGGTTTTAGTGGGTATTTCCGTGCGACTCTCGCCCGGGTGAGTCCCACACTGCACGGAGCTCGTCACTCCGTGCCCCTTATCTAGTGTACTGGGGGACTTCGATCCCCTAAGTACAATAGATAAGGGTAGTGCGTAAATGCATTTCCCCCCGTCAAAAAAAAAAAAAGGTATTTGAATTTGTGAGAAAAATCTTTGCTTAATGATATATATATATATAGCAGCTGCGGGCATACAGCTAGCATATATTTACCTTGTATAAAATTATCCATTTAACGAACTATTAAAGTAAGTAATATATTTTTTAATGTATATATTCTTACAAGATTTTAACTTTAAGGAAAACAAAATTGTTTGAACTGTTATATATCTTTGCATATGTAATATATAGATTTAACTGTACGTATGTATAGTAATGCACGACAGACTGCCAGCTCCTACCCCAAGAGCTAATTTTAGTATTAGTTATTATCAGAATAGTTGTGTAAATGTTATATAAATAAATTGTTATATACATAATTCAAGTGGTTGTTTTTTATTTTATTTTATTACTTATTTGTTATCGTTAGACCAGTGTTAACTGGCACTATTGTTGAAACTGAAGATAATGAATCTGATGTTAAAACGACGATGCGGTACAAAGTGATGAACACACAAAGTTTAGAGGTAGCGTGCACGTAACTTGAGCACGACAAATTGCGCATAATATTACAAATTATACTCGAAGTTTCAGTGCGTGATCGAATCGGGAATGAGGAGATCCGCAAAAGAACCAAAGTAACCGACACTGCCCAAAGAATTACTCAAAGTGATAGAACGGCTACCACGTATCGGAAGACGTAGCATAGGTAGACCCCACAAGGTGGACTGACAACCTGGTGAAGGTCCCGAGAGTCCGGTGGATGCTGGTACCACAAAACCAGTCGTTGTGGAGATCTTTGGGGGAGACCTATGTGTCTTTCGGTTAATTGGTACACACTAATAATAATATTTTTGCATAAACATAATGTTAAGCCCTGTCACCTGAACTAGGCTTTTTACCTGTGTCTCAGGTGTCAGTGTCATCCCAATATACATAGTACCTTACTCTAAAATATTATTCTTATAAAGTACAGAAATGTTTAATTTAGCGCACTTTGCTTATGTATGTGATATTGTCTGTGCATATGTGTGTGTATGAATGAATATGTGTCTGTATATATAATAAAACTAATAAAAGAGCCTCCCAAATTTTTTTGAAGCGATGATAGCGCAGTTGTTAATGCAGAATCCGCGTCTAGGGATCGAAGGGCATCGATTGGAAGTTCACCCTCGCAACTTGAAGTCAAAATGGTTCTGGAATGAGCTCTCAGCGGCCATGTTACCCGCGGAATACAGTATGGGGTTCTTAGAAAGGGACGTGAGATAGTTTTTGATAAAGTTTGCAACGCGTACAAACCTTTGGTGTTGCAGGCGTCCATAGGATACGGTAATCGCTTACCATCAGGGAGATACCCTCATGTTTAAAAACCTGTCGCCAAATACCAATAGGTGTGTTCCGACAGCATAACTTGACGACCAGTATCTCTAGGTTTAGCGTGTTCTATCTTGGACCACAACGTCACTTAACATCAGAAGAAAATGTGGTCAACTCACTGAACCTATACAGTCTAAAGAGAAAACTTCTAACCACCGTTTTGTAACAGCTTTGAAACGTTGAAATAAGATTACAACACATTATTTTTGGCCGCATGATGTAAGGGAATCAAAAACAGGGCACAGGAAATAGATTTAAAAAAAAAACAGCATTTATTATTTTTAAGATATTTATTGCGAAGTAAATTGATTTTATATACAAAATGAAAAAAAAAAAAATATATATATATATATATATATATATATATACATATATATCGTTTTCAACAATAATTTTGAAAATGTATACCGAATCTTAAGTGCTTAAATTAGTTGTACTAGATACCTCATTATAGGTTACGTTAGTTTCCATTTGTCCACATCATCAGTTTACGAAATGCATCATTATTATATTGATTTAATATTAAATCTAAATGTTAATAGGTGAATTAGACGAAGCATTTATTTATATATATGACTTATATTTCGATTAGATATACAATCGAAATACAAGAAACATTAATTATTAAAATTAAAGCTAAACAACTCAGTCAAACTAAAATGAATTAATGATTACTTCTTCTCTTAATCTATCCATAAAATATCATGAAAACCAAATTCGCATTCAAATGACCGATGAAATAAAATCGTTTTCTATTCTATGTATACTCTGGTAACTTTGGATCACTTCTTGGATATTTTTTACTTGTTGGTTTGCTTAGAATTTATCGTAGTCATGAATACAAGTTCTTTAAGCTTCCGATTATGTATTATTTTTTTGAAATTACATACTAAATCAAATTAAAAGCAGTTTAAAAAAAACAACACAAATACTAGTATTTAAGCATATTTTATGTGGTCCAAAGTTACATTCGTTTTTGAATAAGAAATATTAAACCTAATTTCATTTTTACTACGGAAAATGGGGGTTTAATTTAACGCACGGTATGAAATTTTAGTACAATACAACTTATACAGAAACAAGACTTAGTAAAACAATATTCAGTTAACTTTTGTTTGACAGCTGTCATCTGTCAAACTTATTTCCTCGAAAGGATCTCTCACCATTTTAAAATTCAAATTTCATCATACAGAAGAGTCGGTGATAATTAAATCAAAATCAGAAATGATAAAATCGTTTGTTTAATGTCGTTACTTAAATGTTATTTTTATGATATTAACTCTGTAAACGAATTATTATATTTGTTATATTATGTATTAAAATAAAAAATAAAATAATTATATTATCATATCTCTAGTTTCGTCATTTGTTTAAAAAAAATACTAAGAAATGAAATAGATATGTATTAATTGTAATTATCGTAAGTAAATTTCAATCGTGTTTTTCATTGAAAGTGAAAAAAAAATCAAATATCTGATAGGTAAAAATAAAACACATTACACGTACATAAACGTATGTACGTACGTAAACAGAATTTTGTACATTTTTAACTCTCATTCCCTCTTGTCAGCAAGTAAGCAAAGTTCTCACCTCTAAATACTTACGTGATCACTTTTCCGAACCATTGGTTCTTACGTAATTCTTGAAAGACCCCATACAGTCAATTTCTTTTTTTTTTTTTTAATATATTTATAAAACGAGTATATATACTAGTTATTTAACATAACTTATACGAAATAAATTGGTCCCCCCATTGTCGTTAATGGAATGTTTTTGGCGCCGCCAAAACTACATCACACGGTACGTTTTCAGTTAGTATTGTTAAATAAATAAAATAAAAATATCTAGAAAAGCTGCTCTAAACTAATCATCAAATATAATATATAACTTTTTATTTACTGTATACATATACGTTTTAAACGTATCTTGTAAAAAAAAAAAAAATGTGAATGTTTAAATGAAATAAAATAAAAAAACACTGTGGTGTTATGACACCACGATGCAAATGAAACTTTTCAAATAAACAAGTTATTGTTTACTTATTTTAGTTTCCATAAAATATTTAAAAACACACAAATACCGCGAGTACTTGCACGAATGAACGTGAATATAAATGCGAACAACGGTCGCCGCCATATTGGCCTTGGCTGTTCTACCAAACGCCTTTCACATAATCCCTTCTCCGCGGCCGGATGTAATGCGACATGCGATAGATGGATGAAAAACTTTTAGACGATGGATTCTATTTTGATTAATTTTAGAATTTATTTCGCTCATCTCATAAATACTTATTTATACTTCTGTATTATATAAAATAATGTTTTTCATAAAGAAGTAAACAACTATGAGTTATTAAAAATTAAGTAACATTTTTGTTGCTTTATTCTGATTACCATAAAAATGACTTATCACTAATTTTCCGCAAACTTTCAATTGTAACTATAATATTATTTATTGACATTTTTTACCCTATTCGTTGGGAATATAAAATAATATATACTTCTAATACGTTTAAAAAGTTATTTCATAGTTAGAAATAATTCACGGGATATGAATATTTCGTTATCGGCGGGCGTTACAAAATGACGTCATAGCTAATAGAACCGTACCGTTGGCATAAAAGATAAAATATTATATATTTTATTTATTATAATATCATGGCAATCGGTACTATCAGGGTTTGGGGTAAGGTAGAGGAAGGCCCAATTACAATTGAACAAATACTTGATAGTAAGATAAAAACTAACCAATATCGTCACATTCAATTTTCACTTCACAGAAACAAATAAACCTTCAATAATTCACTTGTACAAAATATTTTCTTTAATGTCAAACTAAACAAAAAAGTAGTAGGTCATCACGGTACGGCCGACTGATGTTTCACATAACACGTCATGCCGTTTGCAGTCACGGCAACCTAGCCGGTTTGCGATTACTGCGATATTTCTTCTTCTTAGTTAAATGGCAATCTCAATTCTGCCAATGTCATATGGATGCCAAAAAAAAACGCCGACTTAAAACTTTCCAATGAATTTTTGTGACACCTCAGAATAACAAAATAAATGATTTCAAATACACTTCACGATAATAATCAAACTATATTACACATAACATCAGCAAAATTACATACAATAGAAACACAAAGTCAAACATCTAAAAATCTATTTAGTGTTCAAATGTAACTCTGAAAATGTATTTAATCGATTTGACAAATGAATTATTCATATAAATCTTAGTGAGGAAAGTGTTATTAGTCGTCAGTGGCACAGCACCTGACATACTCCAAGGCCTTGTTGAGGCAGTCGAGCCACACGTCCCTGTCTGAAGGTGTGTCAGCAGCCAGCAGGTGTCTCCTCACCACGGTGCCGTCGGGCCGCTTCACGTACACGAGCGAACCCGACTCGGGGACTATGAGTCCCGCCGGAACAGAAGATTCTAGAAGGATCGTGTTCGGCCTCGCGCATAGATCTCGCGGCGCCCTGATCGCTTTCTCTGATATCACCGTCGCCAGATCTATATCGCCAATCGGCATCTAAAATAATGTGTTTAATTCGATATTCATTTAAATAAAAACAACAAAAGTAAAAAGTATAACTAAATATTATTAACTTATTTAAAGGCCCTGGGTTCTAGCCCTTTTGAGCCTGTAGTTATTTCACAATATTCGTATTATTTTATTAATCTTCATCTTGAAATGTCCGACAAAAGAGGTGGTCTTTTGTTCAGCATTCAGAAATTGTTGGGAATTCCCGTAACACTAAATTTCATTCAAATATTTTTAACGTACATTATACTTTATGCCCAAAAAATTGTTTTTAATTTAATTTAGAAATTCCTAATATTTTTTTTATTGTGTGTAGAGATTTGCTTACTACATATTTTGCTGACAAGATAGAGAGGGCAAAGGAAAAATATCTAAAACTCTGCTAACGTAACACCATGACGGTATATTGGCAACCAACTAAACTGCCATTATTGAATATTCAAAAGTTCCTAAATATTCCTATTTTTCAAAAGTGGACATTTTTCAAACTAGAAGACTTATTTATATGCTGAGCCGGCGCACTTTTCCTTATTGAATGTAGTATTTTTTTCTTTAGTTCGAAAGCAAAAATATTTTGTTCAATTTAGGCGATTATTAACGTCAAAATACTACCACCGGTTCAGAAAACACCCCAGCCATCAAGACGAACCGGCAAGAAACTCGATCTGGTTTTTTTTTTTTCATATATATTTTTTATAGAACTATACAACTAATAGTTATAAAGTTTATTTATACTAGTTTAAAAAATAATATTAGTGGTTTTTACCTTCTTCTGAACGTCGTCTGGGTACTTCCAGTATGCAAGCCTTGGTGCCTGGAGCCGGAACCAGCGCCGGTGCCAGGCTCCGAGTCCGCTGACGTCATCAAACGCGGTCAGGAACGCGCTGTGGGGAGGAGGAGGGTTCACCTCTAAACGCGCCTTTATATCCATATTCAACGACCCCTCCAGTGGACTCCCACACGGAACCTGTAACAAAAATACAACACCCTGAGCAACTGTGTTGCCGTTTTAGCGACTTTCTTCTTCCTTCTAGCTAATGGCAATTTATGTACACACAATTTGTGCCAGTGTCATGTGGGTAAAAGGTGTATTTTCAATCTTGTATCAGCGTTACCAAGCTCCGGCAGAGCCACCACCCATCCTGCTCGAACTTTCTTCTATGGATTTTTGTCGGCACATCAAAATTTTTTTTGCGTTATTTTCTATAATAACCTTAACTTGTAAAGAATAACCAAACTATATCACACGAAACGCCAAGTATTACATGATATAGAGTCAAATACACGAGTTGAATGAATTAAAGAAAACAACTGCTACATGACCTATTGAAATCCCGTCAAAAACTATTTATATGTTTTAGCGACAAAAACGGTTTAGCGACTTTTCGAGTAGAAATCAAAACAGTTTTAGACAATAGATAGTAATAGATACATTTTAAATATATATGAATAAGGAAAATAGGCTTACTTTGACGCACCATTACCTTAAAACTACTGAACATATCGGGATGGGACTACACTACTACCATTCGATGCGAAATTTTTGTAGATGGTTATGGTATGTTTTTGGATTCCATCGACTCTTTCTAATTTGTTTTTATTTTTTTTTTCGATTTACTCTTATGTACATTTTTTCCGCTAATAAAAACCAAGACTCATTTTTTTTCATTGATTTGTTTTTTAGGTTAGCGATGATTTAGGTGAAGCGATTATGACGCAGTGAATAGTGCGGCCGGATTGCGCGTCAATAGACGCGGATTCGAATCCACCTGTCCAACTCTAAAATCAGCCTGAGGTTCCGGTAAAGGAAAACATAGTGAGGAAACCATTGCATGGTGGTGGGGAATTTTCTAATAATGGCTGCTTGGGTACCTACCACCATCAAGTTTGAAAACCTGTCGCCAAATAACAAAAGGCGTGTTTCGGCAGCATCAATACCTCAAGGCTTAGTGTACTTACCATCCTGGACCACATCGTCATTTAACATCAGGTGAGATTGTGGTCAAAGCATTAAGCCTATATCGTGTTAAACAACAGAAAAAAAAAAACTATAAATGAAATGTTATATGTACTTTTTCACTCACACCTAAAGAACAATCATGAAACGCGGGCGGTGCCGCGTACACACTGCTAGTATATATTATATGAGAAACCGAAACGCGCTTGCGATATGTGCGTTGTGAATTTAAATAAAAAGTTGGTATTGCAAAGACTCTGCAATAAATCTGATCTTTCAGTGAAGGAAAACCATAGCACGGTACTTATTTTATTTGAAAACCTGTTAACAAAGACCAATAGATGTGCTCTGGCAGAATTACTTTAAAACTCGTCACTTAATATCAGGTAGGATTGTGGCCAAAGCATATAAAAAAAAAAAAAAAACATGAAACGTGAATTATAAAGGTGCCACAAGAATTACTTAGGAAGTTCTAGAGAAATGGCCCCCGCTTTTTTTAGAGCGTTCAAGTATTTCAAAATATTATATTTACGAATCGATGTATACAAAAATAAACAAACTCAATTTCGCGATCGAATGAAAGAACAACTTATTTTTTAAAGATTCTCTGCATTTTACGATCTATTCAATCTTGAATTTTTAACATAAACTGCGTAGGTTTGATAAAAATTCCATTATTGGGCTCAATGTACTCCACATTACGAATAATTATAAGACGGAACATGAATTTTGAGGTGTCACAAAAACTCTCAGAAAAGTTCTAACAACATGACACTAGTTTTTTTTTTTGTTTATAAATGTCGATATAAGTTTCAACCGTCTGATTTGGATGCACGGTCGAGGATACCTTTACATTTTCCTTGAAAAGAAAAAACCTCGGGAACACAAAACTACACGTTTGTAGGGGGTGCTTTGGCGGCAGAATCTCGAATTTAAGGACGGTATGGTGCGATGACTTCATAACGGAGTTTTTGACGGGATCTCAGTCTTTCATGTATCAGTTATTTTTCATGCGTATTTGAACCTATGTTATATAATTATGGTGGCGTTTTATATGATATAGTGTAGGTTATTGTGCACAGGTTAAGTGTATTGGGAATAATGACGCGAAACGTTTATTATGAGCTGCCACGAAAACCTCATGGAAAGTTCCCCATTATAGTGTAATAGTCCATTTAAATACCTTGTTGAGGGTGAAGTTCTTCCTAGTGGCTTGCTGCAGCGCGAAGATACAGTACCCGTGCAATTGGAACTGTGGACTGCGTACCGAGAGCGGTCCCGCCGGGCTCTGCACCCGCGGCGCTTTCAACTCCGACACTTTAGACTTCGGTGTGAGCAGCTTCGAACTCGTCTATCAATAAAATAATTATCTTGATTATCTATACTAATAAATAAAGTGTCCGTAATATCAAAATATGTAACTCCTTTCTATAAAATAAATATGAATGTATATAATGTTAACAATTAAAAAAAAATTGTCTGGCCTTTTTTTTCTTCCGACTAAACTCCTGAATGGCTGAACCCATTTTGACGGGACTTTTTCTGACAGATAGCTAAAGTACCATGGTGTAAATTACAGAATACCTCTAATGGAAAAAATAATTATGTTTCCGCGTAACGAAATTAAAAGTTATGAAATTGTGAATAAAATCCGATTAAATGCACAGTTTTACTGGCAAGTTTTTAAAATTTGTGATAAATACCTTTGCTTTCTCTTAGTAACAAAAAAACAATGTAGGAGCGAAAAAATGGTGACCATCACAAAACAATATTTTTCTAACATGGTTATTAAAAACTGTATTATGTACTGTAGAATTGTGCGATATAAAAAACATGCAACTCGGGCGGACGATTATGCCCCCCCTCCCCAACCCCATTGTGGGAAACCTATGTCCAGCAATAAACGTCTTTCGATTGAATCGATGGAAAGTTTGATGAGGGTCGCGAGAGGAGATACTTCTTTGCTATCCTACAAAACAAATTTTAATGTAAAACTGATTCGAGACATGTAAAGTATGTTTTTTTTTTATAGACAGAAAGAAGCGCATTATAAATATAACACGAAACGTGACTTCTTAGGCCACACAAAAACTCCCAGAAAGGTTCCAGCAAGATTGTATGATAAAGTGTAAAAATGTTGATATATAACATGGCTGCATAGTTCAGATACCTTTGCCTAGTCTTAAAAAAAAACCTTAGTATTTATACATTAAATTACTCACCTTTTTATTTGAAATGTGGTATTTAACATCATGAGGCAGTATTTCCTTCGATGCTTGCAGCAGATACACCTCTACGGTTACCTGTAAGATATAAATCCAATTAAATTTAATATATACTTATCTTTCGCCACAAAAATAATACTTAACCCTGGAGTTTTCTATGAAAATGTATTATAGTTTTTAAATATATATTTACATAAGTAACCTAAAAAAGTCATTTCAATTTGAGACTATAAATCCCCGGGGGAAAACACTAACCGCCATGCTGCTTTAATTCGAGACGTCACTGCGCATCTACAATCTATTCCCCTTCCTACCATTTATATATTAATAAGCAACCAAAAATATATTAGCAAGCAAACAAAAAAAATACAACAGTTCATGGACGCCGTTTTTTCAATAGTGAAGCGACATGCTTTTAACCCCGATATTTATCATCGAATATTTATCGAGT
This sequence comes from Samia ricini, assembly GCA_014132275.2. Lineage (NCBI taxonomy): Eukaryota > Metazoa > Arthropoda > Insecta > Lepidoptera > Saturniidae > Samia > Samia ricini. Next base: position 14,778,651 of record AP028158.1, read on the forward strand.
CCACAGTTTATGTAAATATTATTATTTAATAAAATAACTTCATTAATATTATTTATTTATGCTGAGCATAAGTAGAATACTTATCAATGTGTCGGATTCGATTAAAACGTTTTCATAAAAAAAATTAATTGTTATCGGAAATCGAATCAGTAATGCATTAGGGCATCACTAATTGTGTTGTACTCGAACTGTCAAAAATAAAATAAACGGTTGGAAGGGTTATATGGATGTAATTAATTGTGAACTAAAAATTCGAAATTTTGGAAAACATAACCTAACATTTAACATCTACCATCTGTCTGTTTCTTTACGTATATTGGCGTTTCGAACAATAATTAGATGCATTTTCATATAGTTAATTCATTATCTAAACATACGATAGGCTGCGTTAGTATAACGTTTTGTTTATATATCTGATACTTGACATAATGTATAGCATATTGACGGGTGACATAGTCACGTAGACACATCATAGCATTAGTAACGCGAATCTATAAATTTATCCGGATACCGAGAATCGCTCAACGCCGCAAAGACGTTTTCACTTCAAAAAAATCGATTTGAACTGTAGCTAGTTGAATTAACAGAAACAAGAATAGAGTTCGATGTAAACATAGCAATAAAACCTTATTAATTATTGTTTTTTTCACTCATAATTAAATAGCCTATTTATTTTTGTATGTTATTATACCTTGAAATCGCTGGTGAGTCCAAGCATACGTATCTCGTCAGGGAAATGCAACAAGCTGCCTGTCGGCTGCGTGAGCTGCATGCTGGTAGCCAGCACGCGATCCCGACATTTCAGCAGGCACACCGCGTGGTGACCCACAGCACCATCTAACGTTTAATATTCGATATACTAAACTGACGACATAGTGACTGACGTCGAATCTCAAAACCATACAATAAAGTTCCATATTGCAGATTTTTAATGTTAAAAATCCACAGCTAATTTAATGCTATATGAGGAGACATCTTCCAAACTGTAGACGTCTGTAGCTATATATTCATTCATTCATTCAAATATTCATGTATTCATTCATTCATTCATGCATGGAAAATAAATACTACATTACTCAAATAATACATTATTTTCAATATTGAATAAAGCAGAGAAAATATCGTCTTCAACGTTACTAGGTTGTTCTAAAGAAAGTATTAAAATACTCGCACTATATATTAAATCCAACGTTTTTATTTTTTTTATTATATTTACTTACTACTTTATTATATTGGCATATCAGATGCACGTTTACTATAGCAGATAGAACTCAAGCATTCATCTGTCTGCTCAACCTGGCAAAGAGTATATCAAAGAGCTACCAAACGATGGCTTCATAGCCTTTCCTACGAACAAACAGAACAGCTATTGCAGATACTTTGTTAGCAAACAGTACCAGAATTGCACATCCCACACACAAATTCAAACAAAAACACACACACACACACATCCACAAGCACAGGTAGATAGGTACACGTTCACACAATCACACACACAAACTAAACTCATTTAAATTTATCTATAATTATTTTGTTTCAATTTTACTATAATTGTTGTAAGAGTATGTTATTTTATTCTATATACATCTTATTATATATGCATTATATACATCTATTTTGGTATGTTAGGCTTTCAAGTCACAGGCACTGCCTAGTTTGGAGCTTTAGTTAAGGCTATATTATATCGTCAATATTTTATTTTTTGAGGGAATTATAATATTTGTATTTGTAAAAAATGACGGGACTTCCATACAAAAAGATGAACAAAATTGAAACGATCGAACAACGAACAAAACAAACATTTATGGCGGCTGTGTCAATGCGTGCGATAGAGTCAAATAGTTATTATTAAAGCGAGACAGCGAAAACCGCCATTATTTCCAGTACACGTTTCATAAATGTTCAAGCTTCACTTTTTTACAGGCTAGTCAGGTTACCATACTGCTACCCAGTCATATATATAGTACTTCCATACGATCTGACGTTTTTCAGATGAGCGACGCCCCACCGGAAGTACACCTTTGATACTATCGGAAGTAGGCAGACAATATTGTTAACAGATCACAAAATGGTTACAGCTGTTCTTGATTCGCACAATCACACTAATCCGTCCTTTTGTATTTGTTTGCATTATCGAAGTTTCGTATATAAGTTATAGAGCTTTTATGTTATGGTGGTTTGAGTTATTAAGGGTTTTACTGTAATATGAAATACCTGCGTTGAGATGCCTGATGTAATCCCGTCGCAATGGAACGCTCAGGCCGTTTATGTGCAGCGAGGCCATTCCCGCGGTGCCGGCTGGACCAGCACCTTCCACCTGCAGCCGCTGCATCTCGTGTACACACGCTTGCCGGCGATGAGCTGCAAATAAGATACAGATTAATATGTCTCTACATTACTTATTCTAAAATTACAAGGTCAACATACCTACTTATAATTGTTGTTTTTGAAATGAAAACTTCTTCAGCGTCGTTGAGCGATTCTCAATAAAGGAAAAACTTATACGATACGCGTTACCAATTCTATGACATCAGCCACCAACATGCTACAGTATATCAACGTATAAGATGGCGTTTAAGTGCTGGTGCTTAGAGGTAAATAACAACATATATACTTAAGCAGTCTATCATACGTTTTGATTATGAATAAACTATATAAGAATGTACATAATTATTGCGGAGTTGCCACAAAAACTACCTAGAAAATTCTAACAAGATGGCCTCCGTTTTGCTAGAGCTTTGCAGCGTTGATACGAGTCGGGAGAAATATTATTATACACATAACACTAGTAGACAGTTTTGCCATCAACTAGGCAGAAAATAAAGAACAAAATGAACACTCACTCGCTAACAGAAGTAGTCTTTCACCTTCTGCTTGTTCAGTCGAACCACTGAACTCGATGGTTGCCGCACACAAGTTTAATGCTTGACTCGCCTGGAAAATTTAATTCGTTCATCAATCTTCCCCCCTTACGGCAGGCATTCAGGACGTAATCCGATTGTAAACGCCGTCAGCGAGATATAGTGACAGTTTCATATACTAGCGTAACACCCATTACAATACATCCCACACTCCTGCCCACTACACGCAGGTACATGGGTTCTGTAAAAGCGCCTTGAGTTCCTTAGTTTCCCAAATCAATCCAAAATACTTTATTCAATTTGCCCCCCGTAAAGCGCTTATGAACGTCAAAATAAACCGGTTCCTAAACAGCCCAGTCATCGAAAAGTACCGCGGCAAGAAACTCGACCTGCATGTTCCTTTTTTCATATATTTTATTGTAGAACTATATAACAATAGTTACAAGGTTTATTAGTAGATGCACAGAGAAGTGTGTCATTTCCAGACGTCACCATCGCTCAAATAATGATCAAACCTACAACCTTTGCAAATTAAAACTTGCTTGACATGATTCCTGAAATTATTGTCCGGCAAATCGGTAATGTACTTTGGGACTTAATTGTAAAATCTAGCACTATTATCTAAAAAAATTCTTTTTAGTTTTACTAAGTCTGAAACATGGAACTGGTTATTTATAGTAATTCATGCTATTGAAATCATGTTGGTCGTTTACAAGGTCAAAGCTTGTCTTTATTTTTGCGGATACACAATAACAAGCAAATATTGGGAGGGCAAAGTTAAATAAGTAAAGTTAAGTTAAGGAATATAGTATGTATTTCGGAAACTTATTTTTAAGTGATTCGCGAGATACCAAATTAACAAGCGTAGGTTACACGCGGGTCAAATTCCGTAACAGACAGCAGCCGAAGCCGAGATCACTTTGGACCGCTTACGTTAACTACCATTCTCTCAGCTGAGGACCCTAAGTACTCGCCCTCCACAGTTCCTGCTTTCAATTAAACAAAATTACCTGTGAAATAACTGTCTGCTGTTTGGTTATTTCATTTTGCAGCTCCTTGATCTTTTGCCTGACGGTGACCACGCTAGCGGCTGGCTCGTCCGGTGTAGACGGTACTTCCCGATCCGGTGAACAATGCCGGACCACGCGTAGAGGCGTCGCTGCGTTTGACGACTATATCAAGACGAATACCTATTTAATTAACACTGTTCGCGCTGGTTCTTGTAAGGTTAAAATAAGTCTAATTGTATATAAACCCTGCACAGCAACAATGGAAGCTGTATGGAAATTGGGACTCACCAGATCACGGCTGCTGGCCGTTGATTACGAGGCCCCCCATTTCCTATCACTTGGGCACATAAACATGATCATAAAACTCTTATTTAGTAATTTAATCTTATTTTTAAAGTAACGGGTAATTAAAATTCTTTACTATTTTCGTTCACTGATGTATGCGACGGCAAGGAGTGAACGGTTGAAAATGTATGTACGGCATCTTAAAGGTAAAAAAGGATGGAATTTGTCGCCGTTTATTTCAGCGCCCACCTATAGTTTTAGCCTAAACAAACAATGAAAAACAATAGGTTGCAATGGAATCAATGAACTACTTATTAAATTCTTAACGTGCATAGATTAAGGTTACTGCGATTGATCTAATATGTAATTTCATAAATTTTTCATTTTTATTTTTTCCATGTGTCAAAAATATCCGAAACGTCAATTTGATATTCTTTATAAAAACTAGACAACTAAAAATAAAGCGAGTAAATACTTTTTTTTTTAAATAATCGTCCTTCGTTCTGTAACTAAAACATACGAGCGTCGTAATTGTAATTTGTTAGTGGTATTAACTTCTAAATCACACTTGCACCAATTGCACAAAAGTTGAAGTTGTTACAACAACGCCAAGTAATCGGCAATCTGACGACGGACCTAATAAATAAACATTTACAAGGATACAAGTTACTAAACTAGACCAGTATTAGAATGAAAACTCACTGCATTCTGCATTCGCCTGTAGAAGCTGACGCTGTGTACCAGCTCGCTGCCCTTATCATGTCGCGTAGCAGTGATAGCCGGTTGGGACTTCAGCGGCGACGTGAAAGCCGATTTCTCCTGGTACACGAAACTTGATGAGGATAAGCCGCTTTGCTGGAAAGGGGTCGTCCATTAACCACGTGATGTTTTGGCACCCACCCTCATCTCCTGATACGTGATGAGGTTTTAGATCACGTGTATTTTTTTGATACAAAGTATGAAAAAAAAGATGCAGCATATTTATTGATTTAAAATACAAGTACACGCGATATCTGCCTGACCTCCCCCCCCCACCGGCGAACCTCACGTGATTAATGTACGATACCAAAGGACTCCAAGGTCATTATGACGAGGTTTTATAAGACTAATAATATGGTTTCATGAATATGGTTCTTAACGCTAAGTTATTTGTATTATATCACTGTACCGGCCAACTTCGTACCGCCTCAGAATCAATAAATATGTTATTTTTTGAATTAATTTGAGTTTTGTCTTCCAATACGCCAGGAAGATTTTTGAATCCGAAGTGAAAGAAAATGTTCATTGAAATCAGTCAATCCGTTCTTGAGTTAAAATAAAAAATCGTCGCACAGAAACTACATCAAAAATTGTATTTTCTTGATTCTTTTTTTCCGTAAATTTTCCGTTTTTGCTTTTCGAAGTGAGGAAACAAATATCATAAAAAACCGTCGACCCGCTCTTGAGTTATAAATGTAAATGCTAATTATACATTAACCCGACTTTACTACATGTATATAGAGAAAGATTCCTTACCTTGTTAAGTTTAGGTGGTGTCGGACCTTCAGCTTCCTCGTTCAGTGCTTCGTCGAGCATGTCGTCTAACTCGCTGTCGCACGCGCCTTCTGAACTATCGGAATCACTCTCGCGTACTGCCTTCTTGTAACTTGTATTGTTTCTTTTTACCACCTATCAATATTAAAATTACCATAATTCCATACTTAGTGTGAAAATCCTTATATGTAAACCTATCATTACATATAACTTTTCGAAGAGTAATATTATTTTTTACGTAATGTTATTTATATTATGTCAACGTACAACGATTTTCATATGAGATATTGGATTGTAAATCCAAGTTGAAAATTTTATTTTATTATTTAGTGTAGTTTAATAATACCATTTGCTGACTACGAATAATATGAAACACTATAGTGAAACGACATGTAATTATTATCGAAACTACCTTTTTCATAATATTACATACTCTCTTTCACTCTGTCCTTTTTCCACATATATTTTTTTCAAGATTATATACATATTTTTTTCAGGCTGACTAAATGTTATTGACCGAAAGGGATTTGACAGCTTCAAATTTTAGGGTGAGCCGCTTATGGCTCTCAGCCGGGGAGAGTGGTAGCTAGCACCCAAGTGATATGGACCTCGGTTTGTGCTGCTGCCCGAGACGTAAATTCAACGGAATTTGTCCTGCGCTAAACCTACGGATGTTAAGATCCTTTACATAAACCATTTACCAGTGTGTAATATGCAGGAGTGTGTAGAATGGGTGTTACGTTAGTGGATGTTGCCTCCCCAGTAGGGGATCGGAACACGTTTTATGCATCCCAATGTTGATGATAATTATAACAATAAACTTACGCTCATTACTTCCCTTCCGAAAGAGGTGTCAGCCCAATTGTCAGATTTATTAAGATTATCACTGACAATCTCCGGTACATCATCGGCACTGCAAGAAACATAAATGAATCCTTCATTATACTAGATTTATAAATAATACTGTATCATTTTCTTTGATTTGCTGTGTGCGAATTCTCAGTATGCGTATCTTATAACAAAATATAATTAATTCATGTGCGTGTGTAGACAATGTTAAAATCGAATGGTGTCTTATTTAATTATTAAAGTTAATTACAAGCCTTTAAATTTAACACTTTAAATGTGTCATTTTAATAATGTACCAGCGTCCCTACTCCCATGTACCTATCTATCTATTTATCTATCCTTCACAATTAATCTGCATTATTTTTTTTTCAACTACATTTACTACTAGCTTTTTGCCCGCGGCTCCGCCCATGTTTCGCATATTCTACACTGCGTAATATAGTTTTCAAATAATCATTGGAAAATAATATTTTGATGGTACTGTCCATTGGATCGTTACTTTTTACAATTTCTTGTATTTTATTATTTTTATGCGGAATCCTAATATTTTTCCTGAAATTATTTTTGGTACACAGAAAGCATATTTGCTTCTCACAAATTCAAACACCTGCCAGTAAAACTGTGCATTGGATCGGATTATATTCACAATTTCAGAGTTTTAATTTTTTTAAACGGATCCCTAATTATTTTCGAAAAATAAAAGTCCAGCAATTTCGTAAATTAATCGAAAGAAATAAAAAAAATTAACATAGATGGATTTGATGATGGTTGGTAGAGCGATCGGATTTCGCGTCAATGGACGCGGGTTCAAACGCACCTAACCAACTCTAAAATCAGCTTGAGCATTCGGTGGAGGAAAATATCGTGAGGAAACCATGCATGGTGGTAGCAATCTCAAGTTAGAAAACCTGTCGCCAAATACCAACAGGTGTGTTCTGGCAGCATCGCTTGAGAACCAGTACATCTAGGCTTAGTGTGATTATCATCCTAGGCCAAATCGTCACTTAACATCAGGTGAGATTGGGGTCAAAGCACTGAGGCTATAACGTGTTAAAAAAGAATGTGCGCCTATCGATACGGTATCTGATCACACAACAACTTTGCTATCATTGCTTCAAGATATAATATAGTACCACTACTGGGTAAACGTCTAAATCTAGATTCTAGATTAAAGAACCAGCTTAATCAGTGTGACAGTCCCATCATATACGTAACCATGATTAGAAACATCGAGAAATGTATAATTACTGTACTTTCCCCAAAACATTGGTGCAACTACAACGTTTCAAGGAGTTTCGGTTTTCCTTACTATATTTTCCTTTATCTCTACATCCAGTAATTTATTGCAAATAAGTGATCGCAAGTTTCTTATTCAAATTTCAAGGTTAATGAATTAACAATTTAAAAAAAAAACATTGGCATTCGTTTACGAGATATTGATACTGTTAATACACGTACGGACCGGACCGCCAACATGGTATGTCGAGAGGCCGAGGCCATCAGTCGCCTAAGTAGGGATGGGGGAAGAAGGTTTTTCAAAAAGATCGATTTTTTAAATAGATTCACAAAAAATCGAGGTTCAAGAGTTCAGTCTTTTTTCTGTTTATTTTATTTGACTTTTTATTCGTAAATAGTATTCTTCCAGTAGTCGAAATTAAACTATAATCATCATTTATAGTAAAAACTGTTTCCAATTTTTTTTATTAACAGCACTAAAGATCATTCTTAGTAATTTAACAAAAAAAAGAAGAACGCCTAACCTAGTAAGGAAAAATGAGACTGTTTTATTTTTGCCTGTTTACAGATGATCATCATATCATAGAAAACAAAAAGGACACTATAATAATCGATTCTTTATTAGTTTGAAAGATCATTCTTTTGAGCCTCGATGTTATGTAAATTGATTTATCAAACTTAGATTCGAATCGATTAGAAAATGATTTTATTCGGAAAGGCTTACATCACTACATAGGAGACTGATAACATCGACCGCCCGCCATACTATGTCCGCGGTCCAGTCCGTACGTGTGTTAACACCATTAAAGTCTAGTTGGTTGAAATTCAAACATAATTATTATTGAATATATGAAGAAGAAGAATTCTAAAAGAAATTCTAAACATAGAAGTAAAATATCTTGTACTGTTTTATGTTTGCCTATTTATATAAATAGTCCCTGTGGTGTATTTAAAAAACATGAGCATATATTTTAAAGCAATCAGAATTTAATAACACACTGCCATCAGATGACGGTAAATAGAGAGAAGAAAACTTGGACGCCAGAGAATATGCTAGTAAATTGTACAAGAGGCGAATAAAACGAAATAGATGCATTCGAATTCAGCAATGTGAAAACTTCGGCAATGACATGACATTGTCTGTTTTCATTAAGATAACATGCGGTCAGCTACAGATGTTAAAAGTAGGTATTATTGCTATCGCGTTGCGCCCCAAAGAAAGAGTTATAAAACCCCAAAGGGACGACTGCAGCTCGGGTTGATTTTACCGTATGCAAAATAGACGAAAACATCACTTCGTAGTACCCTGTTTCCTCCTCCAAAACCGAATCGATTTTTAATTTTCGTTCAGTTTTTTAGAATAAGAAAGACTTTGGTTACGTATTTATGTTTAATTTTCTTCATCGAATTTATATGACGAACGTCAAAATGACGGTAAAGATAGAGCATTTTTTCATTTACAAAGTTTCTACAATAACCAATTTATGGAAAAAATCAAAACGTACGGGCATGGCGGTGGTGTATTATTTGGTATAAAAATAATTACCATGATGCTATTGTCCAAGACAGAAACAGGGAACTACGTTTGTATGGAATAAATGCCACTAGCATACCGTATTAATGGTTCGATCTTTTAATGACTCTATGTTATCAGTAAAATGAAATAAAACGGATGCTATTGTAAAAATATTAAAAATTAATACAATTTTAATTCTAGTAATTTCGATTTGAATATTTAAATAACCAAGATAGGTCTATCTATACTCAGCATCCTTTGTACCAGTTAAATTATCATTATATATTTACGTAAACATTACACTTTATAAAAATTTTGATTAGTTGTACCACTCCTGGCTACCACAACTAAGGGGTCGTGTTATTTCTACACAAGGTCAAAGCTCTCATCAAGAAAAAAAAATATCAAAGCAAAAAAGTAAGTAAGAATAGTAGATAATTTCTTTGCCTGGCTAACTGAAAATGTTCACAACCGGGTTTTTAATCATGTATATGGTCGGGCGTATTAACTATAATCTCACCTAATGTTAAGTGATGATAGTAAACGTTTTAAATTTAGAGGTGCTAACTCTTAAGTAATGCGGCCAGAACACACTTTATGTTCTTAGGATTTTCTTGGGTCAGGTTTGTGTTAGAAAATATTGTGGCGCCATGCTATGGTGTTCTCACGATGTTTTTCTTCACCCAATGCTCTAGCTCATTGGTGAGGTGGATTGGAATTTTTGACAAATGACGCTAAATCCGATCACGCTACCGATCAGTCATCATCACTTCAAGGATTATAAAGACCTTTTTAGGTTCAGCATGTTATGACCATGTTTACAAAAAAGGTGTTTTTTACATATATACATCATATAAAAGGCAACGTCTATCTATCTGTCTGTCCTTTAGTTGCCTTATAACTTGAGAACCAATAAACGAATATACATGATTGTTTTTTTTTTAATCTGGTCATATTTTAAAACATAGTTTTTACGTTGAATAATATGTATATAAGAAAAGTAATCAGAATAATAGAAAAAAATATCATAAACTTGACCATTATCCTGTTACATATGTAAGGCAAAGGCTATCTAGCCATCAGTATACGCAAGCGAAACTGAGATAACATCGCTAGTACAGAATATTATAAGCCTTGAGAAACATATCTCTGATTTATCATTGAATTTATTGTACCTAATGCGCACGATCTAATAAAACTCGACAAAACAAGTCCCGAACAAAAAAAAACAACCTATAATCATCTAGAAAATAACCTAATAATGCAGAATTAAAAAAGTAACTATTTTATATTTTATTATAAATACTTGTTTCTGGAATAAATACAATATTAAAACGCATACTGAGATACTAAGTACACAGCAAAACAAAGAAAATGAAAACAAGTTTTTTTTTTTTTTTCAAAAAAGGTTTTATTTTCACATTAATTTAAAAAACGTTAGATAGTTATAATCATTATCACAGACAACATAAAATTTTATGTTAATTATAAATTACCTGAAAGAGAAATGCATTATTATTGTTATTCATAATCGTATATCATTTCAATAAATAAAATTTGTTTAAATGTTTTTTTTTTTATTAAAATGATATATTTAAAACACTATATACGTAGCTTTTTACTATAATAAGATTTCTTATTTGAATCTCTTTTAATATTATGTGATAGTATGTATTTTATTATGCGTTTGCCGTAAAAATCACTATATATAAAATGCAATCTTAGCGGGCATTCTCTATAAACTGCTGACTTTATGTTTAACCATGCAAAATGGGGGCCAGTTTGACTGTTACCTATATTTAAAAATCTACTTTTATACATTTCTATTATTAAATGCTAGAAATAATTCATTGCAGATGACAAAAAAAACATGGTTTATTTTTACCTAAAACTTTTAAAAAAATATGAATAATTTGTTCTTATACATCTGATCTGTGAAATGGTGAATGTATATGTATGCCAATCCTACCGCATTTAATAAGGGTAGGTTTACATATTATGCAAATAAAATTTGACACTGAAGTCCGTGTCTAGTAACTACACATATGTAAACCTACTTTTGGATACGTTCACTGCATTTATTATTATGAATATGAACTGAAAGCCAAGAATTACTTTTTACCAAAGTATAAAACATAATGTAGAATGTTCTTTATTACCTACAACTTAATTTTACTTATTATCTAAATTATCGTTAAATAGGAAATAAGTTGATATAGGACAACTAACTTACATTTAAATAGATTTTACAAAAAGTTTTTTTTTATATATAGATTTTATAAACTTAATCTAAATAACAGGCAACGTACAGTCTTATAAAATTATTTTAATTCACTATATAGTATGTACACGTTAATAAATTACGCACGTATTTATTTCATTCTGCCTTTGCCTAAATAAAATATAATTCTTCAGACAAAGGCAATAAAAATTTACAATGTGTATCGTACAATATGCTATTCGTTCTGGCCGCAAGCATAATAATGCTTTATTTAACAATTTTTTTTTCATGTATTTTTTTTTTGAACAGCCTAAATATTTTTGACCGGAGGGGTCTTGATAACTTCACTAAATTTTTTCGATGATTGCTGAAGGCTTGAGGTATGGACTACGGTTTAGGTGATAACCCGAGTTGTAAATTCCACGGAATTTGCACTGCGTTAAACCTACAATGTTTAAGTAAAACTACCTTGAAAATCCTTCACAAAATCCATGTACTCGCGTGTAGTGTGCAGTAATGTGAGGTGCAGTGTAATGCATGTTATGCAGTACATGGAAGTGACACTGTATCACGCTGGGGGCGGGTACATGACCCTTCCTAGTTGGAGACCAGAACATAGCTAGCTCTGCCTGAGAGTAGTCCGGGCCTTTCATGAAATGCGAGTTTATTCGCTGCAATCGTTTTTTACCCCCGTGTAATGTCGATGCAACTAGTTCTCACCCTGAATTTTATATAAAAAGTATGTCTTTTAAGGACGTTAATATTATTAATCAATACAATAATTATCAAATACAACCGTATAAATTCGATAAATGACCATGTTTAATAGATAATATTACTGCAATTAATTCTTTAATTAATGCCGCTTTAATAAAAAGACAAGGGAGAAGTCAATGGTGCATAGAAAGTTTAGAAATTTGTTATCGTAAACATTAACCAAAGATTGTTTGATTCTTAAATACATTTTACATTTTCAATGGACAAAATCATTAGTGTATACGACCCATATTGAACAAAATAAAATAAAAACTGAAGGCAACCCGTTGCCCAGCCAGGTAGAGAGAATATACGTTTAATAACTCGCTCAGTATTTACAAGAATGTTGAGTCATTCATTATTAACCGCAAACCTTTCCGTACTTGCAACACTCGACTTCTCAGAAGGCACTCTCTGGGTTGAGATAAGAACTTTACACAACTAACTTGTTCTCGCCCTGGGTAATGAACATTATTATTTCTTCTCCTTTAAAGTTAGATGATATAAATTACTTGCAATAATAACAGCATTTTTTTTCAAATGTGTTGTTTCTTCAATTAAATTAAATTTTAAATTACAAATTTATTTATCTTAAGCTTTCCGAATTACTTTTGTTTAACCAAGGTTTATATCCTGGTACACGTAGTTAATCTAGACCGAGGTCTCTCCATATTGAAAGTCAATTCTTTATAAATTCACATTATTGATCATGTCACTAACACACGTCAATCAACTGACTGACCGTGGTGGATACACTTAAAAGGAATTGCATTCTTAAATTATTTCTATACTTCGTTATAATAATCGTTCTCGTTTATCTATATTAGAGATACAATAATGTTTCTAATTTATCGATAATTTAAAAAAGTAATCGAATCTGTTGTCGTAACAAATAAAGAATACCAAATCAACAAAAAATAGTCTATTTGTCCGTTTTTTTAAATTCCTAAATAATAATAAACCCTTGGACAATTTAGTAGAACGCTTAAAAGGAGATAGAATAACAAAATTGGATAAAACGATTACAATCATATTATATTTTAATTTAATATATTAATCGATCAATCGATCGATATGTCTATTACGTAAACAGAACCTTCATAAAAATATAGTAACTCTTTTTTAGTGTTCTCCTAAATTTGTCATTTTTGTATTTTCCTTTTGTATTTATTAGCTATTGCTATATAATACCATAACATCCTTATTATTGCTTATACGTATATTTAGAAATCAGAACACCGATTTGGAAGCGAAATGATGCAACATAAATTGCAACGTGAAACAGGAATAACTCGACAGTGCTACATCACGTTATTGAGAAACGATATCAACTTTGCGCTTCTGCAAAGAACTAAAACAATTTCAAATAGAGATGGGCCGAAAACACGGGTTTCACCGAATACGATTATTTGACCGAATGTTCGGCATAGTTTTCAAATTCAAAAATACTTTATTCAATTTAGGCCCTGATGAGACACTTATGAGCGTTAAAACACTACATCGGTTCGGAAAACAGTCCAGTCATCGAGAAGAATCGGCAAGAAATTCAATCTGGTTTTTCTATGCAACTCATAGTTGCAAGCTTTATTAGTAGATTCAAAGAGAAGGGTATCATCCTATGTGATTTACAGACTCACGCTTTGTGAGTCGTTCACTTGATTCCCATACTCAATCTATACGGAAAGCCTGAAATTAACATTCCATAAAATAGTACAGAGCAAAATATAGTTACATACCGTGATTTTATTTTGATTACTTGTATTTGCAAAGTTTGTTATATTGAGATTCTAGAGATAGTTTAATGAAATATCTTATAAATAACAACATACTTTTTTTTACTTTATATACACGCCTTAATACAGTCAAAACTTTAATCACTATTTTACCGAATATTCGGTGATGTAGCTGAATATCAATGTTCGGTAAAGCAAACGAATACCGATTATGCAACGAATATTCGTCCCATCTCTAGTTTCAATAACTTAAATCGCAATGAGTTCACATGTAAATTCGAAATGTTTCTCAAGATATAAGGACTTATTGGTAATTGTAATTTAATATAGATGACTAATTCCATACCATTAATGTACTTCAAAGTTATCTGTCTAACTAACGCTCGTAAAGACAGGAAACCTAAAGACAGGAAGGAACTTTAGTAGGATATTGTAGCTAATTAAAATTTACGATAGATTAATAGTAAAATAAACCTATACAATGACGTAATTAATTGTTAATGGTCTTCGTTGTACTGCATAAAACGTGTTCAAACGAAGACATTGTTAATATTTTCCCTAATAGTAGGTCGATCGTACTTAGATAGTATGTATATTGGAAACTATAAATCCTACGTAACTATCGAGTCTAATGCTGTAACTTCAGGTTAATGTGCGTCTAAATTCTTTAATTCAAAACTATGTAACATCATCTACAGAGTTAAAAATTACTATTCTGTATTTCATTACCTTTAAGATAATGGCAAAACATCGTATCCTCTTAATTATTCAAAGTTTACGAATGTTGTAGCGTAGACTATAAATACAAAAATTTCAGTCGAGATAATTACATTTAGGCACTATAACATGTATTATATGTACATTATATGTTTGCAAACGTGTGACGTTATAAGAAAATGTCTAAGACACTATGTACAAATATATACACACAAAAATGTAAAAAAAATAATTATTAATCAGTTGTATTCATTGTATTTATTTTAACGATATTAATAATCGCATAGAAACTAATTTGCAATCTAGAAAGATCCATATATTGTCGCTCATCAATAGTTTGTATTTTCCACAGACTATTTTGTTTTTTATATCATTCATCTACTGTTATTTTGTTTATCTGAGCCATAGCAATAAACGTGTTATGATAATAATATTAATGCAAACGGTTACTTATTAGTTTAAAAGTTGTTTGTTAACAACGAGCCCGCATAAATTACGGTTCTATGCGACTCAATGTCAACTCGATCGTAACGACCTAACCCAGGCGACACTTTCCTGACAAGTACAAATGTTGCATACAGTACTAAAACTTGTATCGCAACATTTATGGTTTTGGCACACAGCGAGCGGGGCGGGGTGCCAGTGCGATATTTCTATAGAAAACATCGCATCGACGAGAGTCGAGCTCGACCTCTTCTATAGTAAAATCGCGCTGGCGTCCCTAACCGCCCACTGTGTGCCGAAACCATTACTTATTGCTTTACGCACTTATTTTAAATATTACTAATTAAACATATTATAAAAGGTCATCCCATTACATTGCATTTTTATACCCTTTTTGATTATTATGCTGTCCTATTCATAACTCACTATTTAAATTATAAAATAATTAAGTCGCCTTTAATTCTATTTGTGCCTAGAACTAAAAAAAACATTTTGCGAGTATAAAATAAATATAAGACTTACTTTTAAAAAAAATGTACATATTATTAAGTAGATTACAAAAAAGAATACGGCTAGAATAAAAGTAATTTTGATGGCTACTTGATGCTCATTTATTTCTACGTCGGCGTCTCCTTGGATAAAACTTAATCTGGAACATTCCATTCGCGTATACCTGAAACAAGCTCATATACAGAGGAAGAAAAAAACGCATTCTAAGGCGTAGTATCCACACCTTGATCCGCCGCAATCGGAATACTCCTCTTGCGTGTTCGACGTATCCGTTTCTATATCCGACAAGTGCGGATACAATCCGGGCTGTTGAACCACTGCGCCGTTTACATGACCGTTTGTCTGAGATTCCTTTTTGTTATTGTTTACTTTTAAACGCTTCACATCGTCCAATACTGATAAGACCACTGGTGAATCTTGAGAACCTGTAAATCAATAGAGTTAAGTTAAGATAAAGTTAAGGATATTCAGGCGCTGATTGATAAAAAAATTGCCAAGTATTATGACCAAATATCTGCTTCTCACGGTATTACAAGTGTGTGATAAAGATAGATAGGTTGTGCCTAAATTAAAGTGTACTTTAGTATTTAATCACTTTAAAGTCAATTTATTTGAAGCTAATCAAAGTAATTTAAAGCTATGGTAAACAAAATTGCAAAAAAAATGTGAAGCAAATATTGTAAAATTTAGTGGGTTCAGTACATATAAAGTTAGAACGTACTTTAGAATTAATTGTATATCCAAAAAGAGTAACTAAAGAAGCATTGTTTGAAATTTGAAGTTCGAAATTATTTTAAATGTTTAGTTATTAAAACTTGTGATAAGATGATATTACATATATGGCAAAATTTGAAAATGTAAAGTGATGACTAGTTAGTTCTTAAACAGATATCAGGATACAGGGCAAAGACTGTGAGAAACTTTTAAATACTATTCCATTAGATATATGAAAATTAGAAACATGTGGGTTTTTTGAAAGGAGACTTATATTTATTACCAGCTGTGTGCCCGTGGATGCACCCGAGTTTTATATAAATTTCCACTGCTTAATATGTCGATTACCCATAAAAATCAGACAATAGGAAAACAATGAAAAGATGGCGTAAACGCCAGGTTAGTGCTCAAGGGGTTCATATAGTTTTTAATTTTTTTTACACCTAATCCTAATTATTTTTTTAGAAAAATTATTTTCATAATAATTTTAAGCAAAGATTTTCTCAAAAAATTCAAATACCTGCACCGGTAACACTGAATTGAATCAGATTTTATTCACAATTTCATGACTTTATTTTTTTTTACGCTTCCAACTAATTATTTCCGAAAAATTAAAGTTACACGGAGTAACTTTAGCTACCTATCTAACAAAAATGTCCCGTCAAAATCGGTCGAGCCGTTCCAGGGATTACCCGGAACAATCAGAGGGATAGATAGACAAAAATGTTAAAAAGTTGTATTTTGGTATAGGTAAGGTAACGTATACATTTCATATCTATTTGGCAAAATGATTTAATTTTGACATTTCAAAGAGACACTTCAATTTTATTTATTAGTATCGATTAAATAAATATTTTTCTTTTTTTTTTTAATGCCCCTATCCGCCGCAACCCTACATATACCACGAATATAACATTAGTACATAATTACAACAATTACTGGTTTTACTCTTACACCGTATCAGTAAGTAATCAAGTGATATCCAAAAAACTATAATGCATTTATCATGTATTGAATTTAGATACGTTTTTTTATCCGGAGTCTGAGGCACGAGCGTTTTAGACGGGGTCGACGACCCTCGATATTTTATCTAAAGCTGTTTTTTTATTATCTCTAGATCCAGTTGTACCTAACTATTAATAGTTTCAATCGGTGCTTTAGCATGTATCTAATTTGAATAACAGAATAATTATATTGTAATTTATTCGTGTTAACAGTTAGTATCTCTCTGATAATTATTTCATTTAAACTCAATATAAGTGATTCATTTTGAATTACAATTATTTTTCGCACCTGCCAAAAAAATATTGTTTTATATACTGAAACAAATATCCCTGAAAGAGTGACGTGTATTTATCAAAATATTTTAGTTGTTTAAATCAATTGTAAGTACTTTCAAAGATTCTCTGTCTACAAATTTCGATTTGGTGTAAATGCATTAAATGCCGTTATGTTATAAGAAATATATTTTTATGTATTTTGCTGGAAGACGAAAGGAAATGATTATAAAATTTTCATTATCACAATTTTTATATGTGGAGTAATGGATTTAGGCACATCCATGGTGCGGGGGCTAGGAGGGGTGTGTGGGACTTACACAGTGGCTGAAATGACCGTATTAAAACACAGTAATTTCGGTCACTGTCAATACCCACTAAACCTGTACGAGTTACCGTCTAACCGCCTTAACGGGAACGATTCGGGATGAAATCACGCTCCGCTTTGCCCCATGCGGGAGGCATATACTACGAATCACTATTTAAAACAAACAAAACAGATGCATCGAAAATGTTATATCTAGAAAGTACCAAATAGAAACTTAGAAACAAGATACTCACTTCTTCTCTTGATCGGTTGCGTTCCAATAACTCTGTCCGATTCCTTTTCGATAACCTTATCATCATCGGTTGCTTCAGATTTTGCATTATCATCGAATGTCACTTTAGGAATGTTGGCGATGATTTCCGGTTTCTTATTATTATGGACTAAGCTCGGCGTGCTGCCCATAAGGGGAGCCTTCTCTGAGGGATTATCATGATCGCTATGATCTTCGTCAGAATCATTATCTTGCGAAGGTTTATTTTGATTTGGCTGGAATTAAAGTTACAACACATTATGATATATAAACTAGTTATCACCCGCAACTTTGTACGAGTGAATTAAAGCGTAATTATTTCTTGTTCAGAAATTTTTTCAGGCTAAATCTTATCTGTTACCATATTCATCTTAAAACGACATTGAATATGGACCAATATAACGTTAGTTAGTGATACGCGTGTTAAAAAATGAACATATTATAAATTCCTTCGCTGAATTGTATTTTGTACACAATGTCATGAGTTTTCATTTTTTTTTTTTTTACACGGAACCGAATTATTTTTCCAAAATTATTTTTTGTATTAACAGAAAGCAAAGATATTTCTCAAAAATTCAAACAAACACTCGGCAGTAAAATTGTACATTGAATCGTTTTTTTTCTATTTCAGGGTTTTACATTTTTTTATATTGAACCCTAATTATTTTCAAAAAATAAAAGTAGCCAAAGTCACGCCGTGTAACTTTAGCTATAAGCCAGAAAAGTGCCATTACAATAGGTTCAGCCATTCCGAATATTAGCCGGAATAAACAAACACAGAGACAATGATTTCTAAAATTGTGTTTTTGGTATATGTATCGTTCTTATTTTCTTATTTAAGTTCTTATTTTCATATTACAAACAGACATTTATTTGTACATATTTTATTACGTATTCTAACGATATTGTTTACATAGTTTTTTTTTACACAGTATAGACATCATTGCTTTGACCACATTCTCACCTGATGTGAAGTGACGATGTGGACCAGGATGGTAAACACTAAGCCTAGATACTGCTTCTCAAGTGATACTGTCGGAACTCACCTACTAGTATTTGGCACCAGGATTTTGAACTTGAGAGTGGTACTTACCCAGGGGGGCATTGTTAGAAAATGTCCTACCACCATGCTATGGTTTCCTCACGATGTTTTCCTTCACCGAAAGCTCAGGCTGATTTTAGAGTTGGATAGGTGGGTTTGAACCCGCGTCCATTGACGCGGAATCCGGCTGCACTATCCATTGCGCCATTATCGCTTCTAAAAGTCTTGTTTAACGTTAACTATTTGTTTTAAAAAAAATATATTTCAAAGCTATACAGTTTTATAGAACCATAAGTAATGATGGTAATTAAACTGACTTTGGTTTCCAAACTCAAGTAGCGTGTAAAAAATCAATTAAAACCCAAACACGCAATCCGTTTGGAGTAGTGTAAAAATTATCACATATCTACAGAGACCCACTATTTGTGTGACTTGCATCATCGTATACGATTTTACTTGACCTATATACGTTGAAACTTATATAATGTCCAACGTTTTCATACGAAAGATATCAAGAATTTGACTTTTAAATTTCATTTTACTTGTTATTTATAAAACAGTGATTACTCACTATGATACCTAACTGTAGAACGATACTATTTCTAAGAATCTATATAAACAAAATAATTACAATGCGAAAGTTAGCCCTATTTTAACTAAATAATTAACGTAAAACCTAATTGGAGTTTACGGAACAATAATAATATACTTCTTACAATGTAAAGAAATGTATGCATTAAAATTTAGCAACGTAGCCAATTTAGAATTGAATTATAAATGTAAATAATAAATTTATGAAATTTTACAAATAATATGTAATTTTAAATAAATGTAAAATTATGACAGTACTCATCTAGACCAAGAATAAAGTAATGACAAATGCACCTACTTTTCCGAACTATAAATTCACTATACAAAATTACCGTGGAACATTAAAATTCAAGTAATAATTAGTAAGGGATTATTCGATTAATGAAGGCGTTTCTTTGCTAATTGCGCATAATTATATAAGCAAATGTATTTTTAGGGATAATATATATTTTTTAACCATACAAACTGCAAGGATTAAAACTCAGTTGATAAACAAACACATGCGTAGGCAATGACTCGCTCGAGACGGGAATAGTTCAGCAAAGGGTTGTACGTACTTCTCGTATTTCTAAATATGGCCACGATTGGGTACAAACTTGGAAAGTTGTAGTAAATGTTTTTAATGATTACAGTGAACTTATTTTACCAAAAGTTAAAGCGCTTTATGCTGAATGTCTTATCAATTTATATTTATTGTAAATAAATTAAATATCATTATAGTAGTAGCTTCAAATCAACCATCGAATCCTAAATATATGAATAAAAGGAATTTAAGAATCGTCAAGTACAAGTAAAGTACTTTCGGTAAAGGAAAACATCGTAAGGAAACCATAGTATAGTGGTAGGGCATTATCTAATAATGCCCGCCTGAGTAGCTACCACCCGCAAGTTTAGAAACCTGCCGACAAGTATAAATAGGTGTGTTCCGGCAGCAACACTTGAGAACCAGTAACCCTAGGCTTAGTGCGTTTACCATGCTGGACCACATCGTCACTTAACATCGGGTGAGATTGTAGTCAAAGCACCTTATACCGTGTAAAAAATGCATCATAATTGATGACGACTGTAAACAAGCCTCTACCTTAATAATTATTGAAAAGTATAAATAGAGATTTTTCTAAGTCCATAAAAAACCAGTAGTTATCAATTACTGACCCTGAAGACTTTTCTAGACAATTTTTCAGTTTCTATTACGCTAAAATTACTATAATATTCATCTTTACAATTACTCACCTTAAAAGGAAATCTGTTCTGTAACATCTCCATATCTTTATCTCTTTCCTGTTTGAACTTGTTAGCTATAGTCGTCTCGCTTATTGTCTGCTCTTTGCTAAACAAAGCAACCAGTTTGCCCTTTATACCACCGACTGAACTTTGACTAACATTGTCCTCTTGTAGACTATCCTTGGAATTTGTCCGCGAATTGCTCGTGGACAATGATTTTTTCGGTGTTGTTTTCGTGGTGGTTTGCGTCAGCGGGCGAGTCGATTTGTTGTCTGGAATAGATATGGGTATGAGAACCAACTAATCAGGGCTATGAATAATCTAAATCAATGTGTTTATCAACAATAAAGTTTATAATTTGTATTTTTATGTTAAAATTGATAAAATAAATAATGTAAGTTTTGTGTAAAATTAAAATTATACATTAACGATGGGAACGTTTTACGTTGAATTAAATGTAAATCACAAAACTTTAACACTATTCAGTTAGATACCCTTAAAGCATTAATACCTTCTATAAACAACTCCCAGGCAGCAGTCAACCAAACATGAAACGCGCTAAACATTTCATTAACATCATTAAATTTTTTTTTTAGCATAAAATCTTATTTAATAAATGCATATTTTATATGTTAGATATATTCTACAACTGTTGGCAAACCTAATAAATAGAAAAAAAAATTAAAAAAAAAATTTGCGATTTTTTTTATCTTTCAATAATAATAATAACTCTATCTATTCAACCGAAAGACGTCCACTGCTGGACACAGGTCTCCCCCAAAGACTTCCACGAAGACCAGTTTTGCGCCACCCGCATTCAGTGGATTCCTGCGACCTTCACCAGGTCGTCGATCCACCTTGTGGAGGTCCTACCCCGCTACGTACTTACTTCTGTGTGGTACCTATTCGAGAACCCGTTGGCCCCATGGGGCATCGGTTCCAGTGCCCAGCCCATTGCTTCTTAAGTTTAGCAATTCTTCGGGCAATGTCTGTTACTTTGGTTCTTCAGCGGATCTCATTACTGATTCGATCACGCAGTGAAACTCCAAGCATAGCCCTCTCCATTGCCCTTTGAGCAATTTTGAGCTTCCTTATTAGCCCATTATTGTTATCGAAGTTTGAACATAACTTTTAATACATATTTTATAACTTAGAGATCTTGCCAAAAATAAGTTTAAAGTTCGATATAAATAAGGGCCACATTCTTATAAAGTGATAATGCGTAAATGAAGGAGATGGATTTTTTTTCACGGTATAGGCTCAGTGCTTTGGCCACAATCTCACCTGATGTTAAGTGAAGATGTGGTCCAGGATGATAAACACACTAAGCCTAGAGGTACTGGTACTTAAGTGATGCTGCCGGAACACACCTATTGGTAATTGGTTCTTTAACATAATGACATCTTAGTACAGGAATAGATTTTTATACTTGTTATAATGTTATGTAGTTATGTTATTTACCGACTTTTATACTCAAATTTGGACCATTGAAGCCACACGATGGAACGGACCAATGAGGAAAAGGAATGTTGGTCGACAATTAAGACGGTGGGCTGATGACTTAATACGTGTAGCAGGAAACGGCTGGATAAAGTTAGGCAAGGACAGAGAGTTATGAAAAAGGATGGAGGAAGCCTTTACCCAAACGGATTTAAATCTCATAAATAATAGTAACATTAATGTAAGTAATCTCTCTTAAATTTAAGCAATATTTTACTAACAAACATTGTAATTTACACCAAAAATGAGATCTGGATTAAATGGCTTTATTATTATACTCAAATTTGTAAAAGAATTAAAAAAAATATCCGTCATTGGGTATTGTTAGACAAGATAAATAGACCAGCAAAGATCAACAATAAACGAATGCGTCGACGCATTGTTAAATATACTGGTTCGGCTAACAAACCAGTGTAAAAACGAGTTAGTGATAAATCAAGTTTCTTTTGAAGCGCAAAATTAAATTTAGTGAAAACATGATACGGCAAAAAAATTTGAGAGCGTTCGATACCTTAGTTCATCTTGTTAAGTCATTAAAATAAGCCTTCTATTCTCCTAGTCTGATTGTTATGTAGAATTAATATATTATCCATAACTATTTTACAGGTGTTTAGTCCCTAGAAATATCTACTGCCTTGCTGAAAACTAACTCGTATAATTTTCCCTTTAATCATCAACGTTTTTAAAAACATTTGCTTCAGTGAAATACATTCAACATTAAGCAAGAAGAGCTGTATAATTAATGTAAGACAAAGATAGCTCGAGATCTCAAGGTATTTTAAATTAACACAGCATCGGTAATCTGTGGACCTTAATGGTATTAAATACTAGTTGTTTTTTTTAATTTCAACTGACGGGATCATAGTGTATGTGAAATTTAATTCTATAGTTGTTCAAAGTGAACAAACCCTTGCAGAATTGGAACATTAATGCATTATTGTTGAACATTACTAACTTAATCTTCAGCAGTAATGTAATTGTTTGCATACAGTTAAAGACATTGTTCACACAATCATGGTCTTAAATCGATATTTACTGAATATATTTTTGTATATTGCGCTACTTCATGAATTACTTAAAAATAAATATTGTTGACTGGACTATGGAATCATTTAATTTCTGCATTACTTATACCTCATCTCCACATTCAGGGCCAAATGAATTATGATTCGCAACGTTCTATTTTAATCGTTGCAAATATCGCAAATCTTTAGATTTACAGTCTCTACGATTTCTTTACAGTTCAAAACACGTTAATGAGGTTCGACCTTGCTTCAACATTTCTTTTTACCTTAATATAGAGACTAAAATAAATTCTATATGGAGAATTAAACGAATTGATTACAGATAACGATATGCACGTGTGCAATTATTAAAAACTTCAAATTTAAATTACGAACATCAAGTATACATTAATTGCCCGAAGAATTGCTAAACTAAATGGCAGTGGGCTGGGCGCATTGCTCGCAAAACCGATGCCCGATGGGGCCAACGGATTCTCGAATGGCTACCATGCATCGGAAGACATAGCGTGGGTAGGGCCCCTACATGGTGGAACGCCGAGCTGGTGACAGTTGCGGGAATACGCTGGATGCGGGTGGCGCAAGACCGGTCGTTGTGGAGATCTTTGAGAGAGACCTATGTTCAGCAGTGGACGTCTTTTGGTTGAATGGATGGATAAATTCTTAAAGATATCTTTTTAGAATCAATAAAATAAGTTGAAACAGAAAGCTCATCCTTCACACGTTTGTGCAAACGCTTGCTCCATTTGCTGCAAGTATTTAAAACCCTAACACTCTTATTCTTTCTGAAAGAGAGGTTTATATGAATATTTCATGTTTAAAAAATTTATTAGAAAAATAATCGTTTAGTCCTTGGAAGGTTATGAAAGTTTTTAGAAGGATTACCGAGACCTATATTAGTTAATACGGCCATATTTTTCCAGCAATAATGAATATCTCATTCGTGTTTATTTTATCAACTATTTGTAATTACGGAAACCGCATAATTGCGATTACATTGTTCTTGAAAAAGGAGACAATAATGTTCCTAAAACACTTTGACACTTCTAGTTGCGAAACACCTCCGAGGTATTTTTACAACAAAACAAAATTACTTTTACGAAACCGAGCGAAGCGTGAGTTTCTATTTGCCGTAAAAATTATCATCCGACAAGTATAAGAAAATGTTACTACAACGTACAAGATAAGAGTACTTCTTTAAAAAAGAAGATTAAATAGAGGTAAATCTTCTTGACAAATATACTTAAAAATTAACATTTTTTACATTAATTTTTAAATTCACCGTGATGAATCCTCATTGTAGTCCACTCGACTATTATAAATTATTAAAGTGTACTAAAATGAATTATAAAAATAATATAAATATACATTGCCATGTGGTGCCGACTGAGGATAGTACCACCCCATACCTTCCCGTGAGTGTCGTAAAAGGAGACTAAGTGATAAACCAGGGGATCGGCAGTAGCATCCTCCGAGTACCAAAAACTCCCACTGCGATCGCAAACCCCCGCCTGCCGAGCGTCTTAATCTCTTAATTTCCCCTTTTTTATAGGAGACTTATGTCCAGCAGTAGACGTACATCGGTTGAATCAATCAATAAATGTACAGATTAATATGCTTAATACTGATTGTATTCAAGTCAAGTGAACCATATTAACTAGTTGAAATAATATGTATATATAATTGTTTGCTAGAACAATATAATTGTGCATTACAATGGCTTTTTGAAATAAATAGGTTATGTATGTATTTCATAAGTTATTAAAAATATAGAAATTTAAAAACTTTATAGTGGTTTTTTTTGTTGCTATTTTTATTATTAATTGTGTTGTTCAGGAGTTTACGTTTCAATAGTATAAAATCAGAAATTAAGATCAATATATGGATTTAAGAAAGTTTATATTGTAATATATTTCATAAAACAATTTTATAATATAACACTGTGGTTCAATGATATTCAATATCAGAGATAAAGCAAGCCTTAATTGAATTTTATATAAAATAAAATTATATTTTTAAACTATGGTAGTATGTGCAATTTCATACTTGGCGATTTATTCTCGTGACCATTTCACGTGACCGAATTTTCATTATACTCTTCCTCGATTTTTATTGAATAATAGAAAAAAAAAAACTCACATACAAAATAATAGAAACATAAGTCAAAACACTGTCGAGATTGGAATTTTTGTCCCAAAAGTCCAACGAAGTGTCACCCACAATGAAAAAAACAATCAATCCACGGACACACCGGTTGCAGGTTGAAGTAGTTATTTTCTTGTTTTTTTTTTTTTCCAATCTCGAGATCGAAAAGGCTCAGCTTGTTGCGCGAGCGCACGGCGGAATGGCTAACTACGCGGATCGCAATCCATAGGTCCGGCTCTACCTCCCGAACGAAAGGCGATGAGCTTCCGTACAAGGTCCTAATTTCAATCCGTCGACATTATATCGTTATACCTAAAGAACCGCCTGAAGTTGTCGTTTCTTTAAACTCCTTTATTTCATATCAGAAAAGACAAATTACAATTGAATAACGTGTAAATATATTGTTATGTTATCTTATACGCAATGAAGAAAAATATGTTATATCATTACTTAAGAACTTCTTACTAAATAAGTGAAAATGAATATAATTTTATAATTAGAACACCAAAACTTACATTAAACTGACAACTTCTCGAGAGTATCTGTTTTTTAGCAAGTACAATAGTTTTTTTTTCTGTGTTAATTTAAAATCAAATAAGAACGTAACTACAAGTAAGTGCGCGTGGTAGTCCCGATATTGAAAGTTTATAAAGCGTTAATACAAATAAAAACATTAAAAGAATTTATAACATTAAGAAGAAAAGACAAAATACTATAAATGAAACATCATTAACGCCTATAAGAAAATGACAGTAATAAACTGTGACTCTAAAATTACACCACTAAGAAAGCTTCATTTTAAGGCCCGATTGTTCAAGATAACGGGTATTAAAAACAAATACAAAAATATCACAGCCGCAATGGATGTAAATCGATCGACATTATATCGAAACTATGAGCATTATTCACTTCCGTCTACCGCACCCGCACTTCAGCGATCAAAAACCTTTTGTTACTGTTTAACGCATCACTGATTTTAATGTAGTTGTTATATTTCAAACATCAATTCGTATAGATTATTCAATACATTATAATATTATAGATCTAGTACTACTTTAAGCGACTGTAGCCATACCTCAATTATCATCTAGATTCATTCCATCATTCGTCCAACTTAAAATACGATAGTAACCTCGATTTTTTAACTATAGTCTTTCTTGAATTTACCTTAATAGCGCCCCTATAAGCCAAAATCTCAGCCACACATCCTCTATACTTTTGAAAACTTGCACTATTGACAATTAAATGGTTTTATTGTGTTATATACGACAAAAATAAAACAAGAAACGACATCATTTTTCAACAAGACAGTTCTATAAAAAATTATGGCACAGAGAAAAGTTTATGGAATCCAAAGAACCATGAAATTACAAATTAAAACATACTAATGGTAGAATCTAATTATGCTATCATCGTAGGTCAGAATTTCATATGTTCGTAGAACGATGGTGCATAAAGTGATATGTGTTGGAAAGCTATCACATCCCTTTGATAGTATCCCAACGGAAAATCTAGAAGTACGGAGTACTGCCCCCGCCTACAAAAATTCACCAAAATTTGATAGATCGCACAAATGCCACTTTTTAAAAGTAGTTGACCAGACCAACAACTTGTTTTCGTACAAAATACCGAAGTGACTTTAGCAAATCCGTGTCAGATAGGTCAATGGATTCGAACAGTAGAAACGATAGTAGCGTTTTTGTCCTATTGTCATAGTAATAATTATGATAATATGACACTCCCACAAGTTTACCTACGTTGTTAAAAGAGAATAAAACGCGACGATAACATTTTTGCACAATTTGCATATTAAAGGAGATAAATAAACTGTGACCGTACGTACAACATAGCAGTTCAACATGATAATTTAATTGATTTTATGTTTCATAAATGTTTAAAGAATTATATTTCCGTAGTGTTTTTCCCAGAAAACACAATATGACTTTCTGAAATCAATAATCAGTCAACTGTTTGTGCATATGCATCTTTCTCTTTAATAAATGTTACAAATTACCTATTACCCAAATGTATAAAATGTTAACAAAAATAAGGACTATCAGAGCTGCAAAAATAAATTTATTTCATGTTCATTGGGATTTCCTCAAGACATTTTTCCTACATCTTGAAATACCGGGCAAGCCCATACACGAGAAGTTAGATCTACGACATCATAATTATCTAATACCTACATCATTATATCTAAAGTATATTTGTGAAATAAACGTTGGTATGAGGCATTCATTATAACAATTGTATTAGTACGACATATGATATTTAATATAAAAGGAAAATATTTTGTACCATAAAAGGGCTTAAAGGGCCTTTATGAAATGCCTTTTTCGTGTTAGCACTTGTTGGAGTCAAGGTTAACAACATCTGATACGAAGGCCTTGATGTTCTCTGTTTACATAAATTTTAGTATTTCTACCACTGATTATATTATTCTTGATCCTTTCCTTGTTTATTCATAGGAATATAAACCTTTGTTCAGTATCATAATTCTATTTTAGTATTTTATTTTATTGGTGTTACCTAATTTATCGTAAACTGGCTAATCAATATAAAATAAAATATTGTATTCAAAAACAGAAAATTATTCACTCTCACATTTACTATTCGCATTATCCAATCATATTTATTTATTAATCGACTTCAAAATGAGGAGGTTATCAATTCGTCTGTATGTTTTCTGTCATAATTTTTTTACTAAAAACCATTTGCTTTTCCAAAAAAAAATATATTTGTTTGTAATGAGTTACGTCAAATACAAATTAGTTTCAAATCTGTCCGAAAGAGCAATAAAGATGCTTAATGTTGCCTCTGGCTCGCGGTCACATACTGTCTGTCCCCCATGATCCCAACGAAACAATTACATGCCAACCACATGGCGTCTCCCATTGCCCAAACGGAGAAACATACAAATCAAGACGGTGTTTAACGAGTTATTGTATCATAGATTTTAACATATGATTCATATTTGTTGCCATAATACATATTAAGAAAAAGCTTTGAAGGGTATAAGAAACCTAGATAACTTTCGAAATAGCATAATCCTTTACTATTCCTAATATTTATACAAAAACCTTGATAAAACGATAGTATACCTATACAAAATGTATTTAAATATATAACTATTTCTCATAAGACATGTGAAGCTGAGATGTTAAAACTTAAAGAAGAAAACAATTCATATAAATTAAAATCCACCAAAAATTATTTGAATCGTGTATCAGCGTTTGATGCATGCAATATTGATATTAAGATTAGTGTTTCAGGATATAATAACTTTTTGCGGGCTGAGTGCCGTCAGCAACTCTCCCATAGACTTCGGTAAAGTTGTAAAGGCCATTCCAGTCAACAACATTGCCTAGGTTAGCAAAAAAAAAAGGTATAATAACTTCCCACTGCTTCGTTATTATTAAAATTAAAATTAAAGAAGACTATTAAGGAAAAGGCTTAACAGCGAAAGGCTAAATTCCGAGCGAGAAAGTATGACTGTTTCATTTATGGCCGGAGATATTGCACAAGATTTATTGGATTCATATAATTTTACTTCTAAATTTTTAGAGACTAAATTAATTCGTTTTTCAATTACTTTAATCTACAAAAAAAGCAAAAGTAATTGAATCACATAATAGTTATTCTTGATAAAAATATATTTAACAGAATCAGATCAAATTTGTATTACGGTATTCCATATTATATAATAAGAGACCACACGCAACTTTACGTACTACTTTCAGCTAATGACAGGTCATCAGAAAGTAATATAAAATAAGCGGTCGCTACTTTAAAATAACAGCAATAGAATTTTCTCTTTGTTATACGAGTTTTGTGTTGATATTTTACTACTATTTTTAATATAAGGAATACAATGAGGTTTACAATAATAAATGTTATATAATATTCTATATGTGTGCCCGCAGCTGTGCTCGCGTTTCATATATTATTCCTCCATACATCCATGTAACCATAAGACGTCCACTGTTGGACATAGGTCTCCCTCAAATAGGGAAGGGGATTGCCATAATCGACATGTTTGGCAGGCGCGTTGGCGATCGAAGTGAGTGTTTGTGGTGTTCCGAGGATGCTGCTGTCCATCCTCTGGTATATCCCTTAGTCGCCTTTTACGACACACACGGGAAGAAATATATTCTTCACTACGTTTTATTTTTTTATACGGAATCCTAATATTTTTTATAGTACTATAATAACAGTAACAACGTTTCACATAAATTTAAGCACTTGCCCGTAAAACTGTGCATTGAATTGGATGTAATTCAAATTTTTATGATTTTTTTTTTTTTTTTGTATGCGGAAATTAAAAGTACCCTAAGTTACGCGGAGTAACTTCAGTTATCTGCCAAAAAAAGTCCCGTCAAAATCCGTCTAGCCGTTCCGGAGATTTTACACCAATTTTAAACATTGCGTTTTTTGTATAGGCCTAGTAAGTATTCATATTTATTTCGTAAAAAAAATTACATTACAAACAGACACTTCAATTTTATTTATTAGTATATATATGAGTCAGCCGAATTTATCTCTCTTTGTAACGAATTTAAAACATAAAGGAAATTATAAATCTAAACGCATAATATTGAAAATTTAATGACATCTACCTTTTCATTTAATCGTAGTAAAAATATATTTAAAAACATATATTCAAAATTTGAATAATTTTTGCAATTAATTTACGAGTATATTACATATATATGTATGTACATAACAAAAATGTATATAATTATCTATATGACTTTAGATTTTCATGTGAAGCCTTCACTTTAATGTAATTCTCTCTTATACACTATCAATCAAAGTCGATCTATCTGATCGACAAATTTCATGTTACAAAATACGAGCTCAACAACCCACATAATGTCAAATATTTACTCTTGTTAGACTCACTATTCTCACGACTTTCTCTCGACGATATTGTCCGCCAAGGGATCGATATAGTCAGCTATTACGGGTGAATGTCACGGCACTTAGCATTACTCCCGTTATTTTGTATTTACAAGTCTGTAGTAAATTAGCGTTGATGACTATTGTCTTTGTAAATGTTGTGCAACAATTAGTTCGTGTCTTTTGAATTTGCGTTTTTTTTGATGACGGAACTGTAATTTTACCTTGGGGTAATTGGCTATGCAAGTTATCTATATCTTGTAGGTATTTCCCATAATACGGGAGTAGGTTAGAGGTCGTCCATTAATGCGTGATTATTTGCATCAACTTTTTAACATGGGGGATATTATATTCAATAAGGTGGTGATGCTTTATAAGGTTTTAGACTAAGGTTCTGGCCGCGTACTCAAATACATCATGTGTTTTTCTGTGGCAAATACCTGCACAATTTTCAAAAAATTATCCTTAAAACCAGATATAATCTCATTTAACTTTTAGGAATGTTTGTGAGTCGTTGCCTGGCCACGGTGTATCAAGATAACTTAGATATCGCGTGTTTAAGAGGATATGCTAGTGGCGTTTATTCCATACACACATAGTCCCCTCTTTCCTGCATTATGGTAAATTTTATACCAAAAAATATAAATCCACAACCGCCATACCCGTAGGTTTCGTTTTTTTCCATAAATTAGTTATTGTAGAAACTTTGAATATGAAAAAAAAAAACCTGAATTTTTAATCATTTTCAGAGGTTCTTCAAACAAATTTGCCGAATAAAATTAAAAATAAGCAAAGCGTAGAGAGTCATAGCCAAAGTCTTTCTTATTCTATAATTGAAACAAAAATCAGTTCACTGCATCCCCATTTGTGATATTTTATCATTATTCCCGAACTCCATCCGTGATTCCATTCCATTATTAACATAGTATATTGTAACGTAGTTCCGACTAAATATTTTGAGTCACGCTTCACTAACCTTTCATAATATTTGCAAAGACAAATTCTCAACGATAGTGTCCAGTTTCAAATCGTGACTGTATGCCGAAACGTGCTCCACAAGACATGAACGACTTTATCTGATACACAATGGGAAGCTGTGATATTTGCATTTTCAAACAAGAGACAAAGCGTATTGTCATCTGGAAATGATTTAAGTTAACCTGATAAATTTTACTATGAGAGTCTACTAATACGGACTAGGTCTAGGTTTTAGAATCTCATACAAATTGCTGGGTAAACAATGGCGAGAATAATATGAAACGAAATTTGTATGCTTTGTAAAATAAGGCATTTTTTTTACAAGGAATAGGCTCAGTGCTTTGACCACAATCACACCTGATGTTAAGTGACGATGTTGTCGAGGATGGTAAACACACTAATTATATTGCCGAAACACACCTACTGGTATTTGGCGACAGGTTTTCAAACTTGAGAGTGGTAGCTATCCAGGCGGGCATCATTAGAAAATACCCTACCATTAGAAAATACCTGGTTTCCTCAATATATATATATATCAAAGGTGGTGAAACACCAGGAGAACTAACGATGCTTTGTCGATCTTGGAGAGCGTTTTTAAGTCCCTTTTTGAAGAGTCGAATGTCGTAGCTTTGGGGAGAAGACTGTGCTTGGTAACCCATTCTACAGCGTAAGCGTACGTGATAAAAAGGTCCTGGAGTATCTTAGTGTAGTGGCGTTACGGCTAGGTTTAAAGATGTGGGGATGAGCGTCTAGCCAACGGCGGAGTACGGCAGTTCAATTATTCATAGAAATAAAAAAAAATCTGAAGTGTCTGTTTGTAATATTATTATAAAATAACAACTTTTTATTCCGAATATTATTTTTATATAAATACATGTACACGCTACCTATACCTAAAACACAATAAAAAACATTCTGTCTGGCTGCTTCTTCCGGGTAATCTTCAGAACGACTGGATCGATTTTGGCGTAACTTTCAAAAAGTAAACTTTTATTTTTCAAAAATAATTAGGGTTCCGCGTAAGAAAATAAAACTTATGAAATTGTGAATAAAATCCAATTCAACGCACTGTTTTACTAACAGGTGTTTAAATTTGTGAGAAATATATTAGGATTTTTTTTAGTACAAAAACAAATCCAGGTTATCCATACTAAAACAAAAATAAATAAAAATAAAACAACAGTGCTCGTGCTGTCTCAATAACGGCCGGTTTAAATAAACGATGATAATCTGTTTTTCTGAAAACTCAATCCTTTTTCCCTATATTATCAGATCAGTGATAAGGGGCAAACAAACGATATATTTTTTGTTTGATCTCGATCTAAACTCTTAAGATTCGGTACTGAAACCGACAATATATGATGTGTAATGATTGGTTTTAACACAATTTTTGTTTTTTGTAATATTTATTGTATTATTATAATAATTTATATATCTCTTCATTATATTTATTAATCGCCCAAATACCAATAACAATAGGAAAACAAAACTGTAAGCTGGCGTAAATGCCGGCTTGGTGCTTGACCGGTTGGTTAAATTCATTAAGAAAATCTGAAGGTTTTCTATTAGTTTATTTAGTTATTTACAGATGTTGTTGGCAACCTGCACTGTTCAGCCATCCAAGAGGGTAACAACCTATCAGTCAATTATCTTTATTATAAAGACAGCCGCACTGTTACATAACTTTGGACTACATTCCTA
The DNA here is from genome assembly GCA_014132275.2 of Samia ricini. Classification (NCBI taxonomy): domain Eukaryota; kingdom Metazoa; phylum Arthropoda; class Insecta; order Lepidoptera; family Saturniidae; genus Samia; species Samia ricini. Next base: position 14,811,996 of record AP028158.1, read on the forward strand.
CTTCAAATTCAGCTCGACTTCCGTATCAAGAATCCTTACATAATAAAAAGGTAAAAAGTTTCTTTTTCTGTCTGCCTATCTGTTAGTAACATAACAAAAGCTCACGCCTGTATTCCCCGAAGGGTTAGGCAGAGGTGAAATAGCGAACTACACCACCCACATTTCGCCGAGCTTAGTTTCATCCCAGATGTGACAGGGGGCGAGCCTGTCGCCATATCGGGTACAAATTCCAAACTCCGAGATGATACTGAGTAGAAAAACCCAATACCACTTGACCCGATCCAGGTATCGAACCCGAGACCTCAGAACGGCAGTCGCACACAACTGCGCCACCGAGGCTGTTAGCAAATGACTAGAAAACCTCTAAACCGATAAACATGACACTTTTTTTCATCATAGGTATTAATGTTTCGAGTACCCATAAAAATGAAACAATAGGAAAACAATGGAAAGCTGGCGTAAATGCCGGGAAGGTGCTCAAGGGGTTAAACATCATAAATATACTATTTAACCAGGTGTGATTATCTATTACGAAAGACAAAATGGCCACCATTATAGTTTTTGACTGAACATTTTAACTATAACCTATAGTGAATAGAACATATAATAAGAGACGAAGAGAGAATAATAAGGTTCATAGAATCTGGCACATCCATAAAAACTCGAATGACTTTGCAAGTTTAAAAAATTACTTACATCTCTCATTATCACATAATTCCATTTTAATCGCACCATTGGAATGTTAACCAAACGTCAAGGTATTTTAGTATGACAAAATAGGAAGAGTTAATATGTATATAGTCTTACCCGGAAATGACAATTTTGAACAATTGGAAACATACTGTACTACCGGCGTTATTTATATAGTAAATACATACATTAGCATTAATTCTCACTTGTTAAACGTTTACATAAATAATTAATATAGGTGACAATATTTCGCAAAAATAAAATAAAAATATAAGAGATTTTATACCTCTACATAGAGAAAGTATCTACCATAAGAAGTCGGATAAACATGAATTTGTTTAAAACAATCGTCATAAGGTTATGATTTAGTGAAATATTAACCATTAAATATTGAAGACTAATAATTGTCTTTATTACAACACATTAAAGTAGGAAATAGTGCGATTATGGCACGTTGTCGTGTGGTAGAGAATGTAGTGAGAAAGACAGAGAAACGGATGCTGAATTGATTTGGACACGTAGAGAGAATGAATGAAAAGAATCTGACGAAAGAAATTTATAAGAGTAGTGTGACCGGGCAAGTCGGTAAGGGTCGACTTATGTGAAGACCTTCTAAAGAAAGGCCGCGGTCAACAGTACCCTTAATCGACAAGCGTGTATAAAAGCCTACATGAAAGTAAAAAAAGCAAAAGATGTGCGTCAGGATCGTAGCAAGTGGAAGGATGTTGTCCTTGTCCTAAACATTATGGGAGAGAGGCATGATGTTATGTTACATATGTATGGCATCATTTCGAAAATGGCACATAATATATTGCTAATATTTTATAATAAAATCATGATCTGATTCTTGTGTACGTCCTTACACGAAAACCAAAAGAACGAAATATTGTAAAGCAGTGTTGACATAACTCTCAGATACAGGGCCGAAAAACATGGCTCAGAACTCCGAAGGCAGTGAGAACCCATAAGATTTCAATCATCTTATAATCATATTACGATGGAAAAAAATATCTATACGTGACCTAAAAATTGCAATTAAGAACAAATTTTTTATGTGTTTCAGGACAGTGTGGCCAAGGACTATAGGTAATAAATATGCCAAGCCTTGATGAACTATCTCTTAAATGATGTTACCGGGAAACACCTATAGGTACATAGATGTTTAATGACTTTTTTAACTAACCTAGCGACTATTAGAATATACACAACCCCCAAACTGTGTTTCAATAAGGACATTTTTTTTCACCGAAAGCTCAAGTTTATTATTAAATTCGAACCACTAGGCAATTGTTGCTTGAGTCCCTTCTCACGCCATTCGAGACTAATCCCTTAATTTATTACCTCTGCTTTAACATAATAAGTGATTATTCTTAAAAGCTGTCTCTATATAAAATTACAGTTAACTGATTCGTCATTTTCTATGAAAACGAGATTTATGTCGAACCGTATTTTCTAATAACAAGGTGACACAGTTATTATAAGTGACAACAACAATTGAACGAACAAACTCGAGTTACTGTAAATATTCAGAGGCCACGTTAAGGATACCGTTAAATGCACGAATATATCAACTAAAAGGACGTGCGAATTTGTAAACAAATTTGACGCGTCCCCAATTCCTCATTAGTAGAGGACACTTTTTGTTTGACAAAATATTTAGCAGCGATAGTATTCGGTCCATATTCTAAATTTTTATATTTAGGTTTCTATTCATCCGAAAGAAAGAAAGGAGAAAGAAAGTATTTATTTATTTATTTTATTTATTTGCACCACACAACACAGTCAACACAACACAATAAAGAAACATTATATAATCTTTTACAAGAAATATACACAAAATACAAAATGTTGTGCGGAAACAAACAGGCTCAATCTCAGCCTTATTGCTGCACTTAAACTATGGGTTTACAGCGCAGCGCTGGTATTCTGGCTGTTTTTCCTAACCCGACGTCACGGACAAAACAAAAATAATATATATTTACAAATATACATTCCAATTATATATACGTATATATAGCTAACCATATGTCTACATACTTATAAGTACGCATATATATACATACACACATACATATAACATTAGTTACAAAACTAATGTATAGATTGCGGAGGTAATAAACACATTAGAGATACATGGAAATGGCGCTGAAACAACATTTAAGGACGAGAAGGAAGAAACTGTGAGGAAGAGAAACCAAGATTGCATTGAAAAATCTGAATATCTAAAAAAACGTCCACTGCTGGACATAAGTCTCCTCCAAAGATCTTCACAACGATCGGCTTTGCACCACCTGCAGCCAGCGGATTCCCGTGACCTTTACCAGGCCATCGGTCTACGGTTGCTTAGGTTTAAATAAAGATTTTATACAACAAGCACACCCGTTTATCGAAAACTAGAGGTCAACCCAGTGGTTGAAATTAGACTTCTAATCAATATTGAAAATATGAAACATCCATAATTCCACATTCCATATTCATTACTATTATTATTAGTTTATAATAATATTATAAATTAAATCATAATGTAATAAACATTGTTATTAAAAGAAAGAAAGCTAAACAAATGGCAAACTTTTAATACGCAAATTATTAAAATACGAATGGCAATCAAAATTCCATTCGTTTTAACCCTAAGTGATTTCTGATAATGCTAATGTAACTAGTAATGACAATCCATTAATCTAAAAAAACAGTTACTAATAATTATATTATAAACCATATGACTCTACGCATATTAGAATATATTTTAATGATATTCGTGTATTTGGCTCATGGACACCTCGTAGTTTTAAATATTAAAATTTGAAAGATTCAAATGTCACCGCATTTAAAATACCCAAAATAATATATTATATTCTCTACGAATAATATTTGGCGAATGCGCAATGCAGGAATTCATTTATAGGTCAATGAACTTTCATAGATTGACATTTAGCATATTTTCACAAAGTTTTTTTTTTAATTTGCGGTTATTTTTTATAAGAATAAAATATGTTAAATAAATAAATAAGAATTCAACCAACAGTCGTCTAAATTGAAATAAAACTTAATATACGTTTTTTACCAATAAATTAACTTTATAATTTCATAATACTAATTAATTAATATGTTGATTACCCATAAAAATGAGACAATAGGAAAGCAATGGAAAGCTGGCGTAAACGCCAGGTTAGTGCTAAAGGGGGTAACATCTCGACACCCAAGTTGATATCCACTAAACCTGAGCGCCTATTGATTGAAATATGGGTCTACTGTCTCGTTTTATATTGGTCTAGAACATAAACCTAATACTAACTGCAGTGCGGTTATTTTGTCAAAGCAATATAAAATATATACTACCCACAAAAGGCCTTACATATGATTCAATACTCAATTTGTCACAGCCACAAATAATATTATGATGCAATAAATATTTGGAATAAGTTAAATAATGGCCTATATAAAGTTTGCCTTCGTATGGCCTTCGTAAAGTTAAAATTTAAACCTGTAATAATTATTATGGGACTATTACCTAATTCGAGAATATAATACATTTAAACGCACACAGTACAGGATAATATTCTGAAGGAAAATATTATGACTAATATGGTAAGTATGTAGATTGTAGATGCCTCATAATTTAAATAAATACGGTTATTCAGAATAACTCTATTGACGAATCACCTGTTCGGGAAAATACACAGAATAGCAGATCATTGAATACAGTTTTTAGTTTAATAAAAAATAGCATAGGAAATATAGCTGTGTTCAAATTATTAACTTGAGACTGTATTGTTGATAAACACATTATAGAAAATTTCGTAAATCCACTTACCTTTATTGCTGTGCAGGGTTTTAACGGAGGGTGCTAAACCGAACGGTGCCTTGGGCACAATAGCGGCGCCTTTATTCTTCTCAAATAGTGCCTTGCGTTCTCGCAAGGACATCTCCGCTGGGTCTTTTTCCTTCGCCCTCGGGCTGCCCGCTTCGAAAATAGCAGCCTTCGATAAAACAGAACTCCTTTCCACATTACCGTTCAATTTAGGCGCAAACTTTTTAACCGTAGGCGATGCCTGACACACCGGTTTGTCATCCAGCTCGTGCTTTGTTTGTATACAATCGCCGGCACTATTGTCATTCTCTTCTTCGGCCACCTCGTTATTTTCTTTGTCTTTTTCACTTTCACACTCATCGTCGTACACTTTACTACTAGGTGGGGTCGGCGCGCTTGATATTTTTTCAGCGATGGTTTTTTTTTTTCGCAATCGTCGGATGGGTCGGAGGCGCGCTAGCCACCATTGTCGCCATCTTGGGGGCTGCAGCTGCACTGGGGGTAGTCGATGCGCCCTTCGGCTCCTGTCGGCCAGGATCGGCGTTTTCCGTCGTAGTGAAATCGTAAACGAGCCGCGATTGGCTAGCGGAGACGCGCCGATAACCCTCACCTTCCTACGATTGGAGAGCGGTGACAAACGCGCGGGGTGAGCACACGTGCGTTATTTGGTTTATCGATACAAATGCTATTGTACGGATTAGTTTAAGTTCCAGTGCGGTCGTATAACTAGGTTAGGTGGCGTCGTAAGGGCGAAGTTGCATCATGACACCGGCGACCGGCTAGCGTAACACTCGACAAATGAGTTGTTTAATTAGTATCGTGGTGATTGTTTAAAACTAAGGCGGGTCGAGTTGAATGAACGTTTAGTTACGGGGGGCACGAATACACGTCGCGTGTTTCGTAGGCCGGGGGAGAAGCGTGCGTGAGACGCGGATCACGTCGTGTTTACAACTGGCACGGCCAGACGACGCAGGGCCGGCCCACACATGCCGAGCTGAATCGCAGCTGATCATTATAATATTTCAAGTTACGTATGTTCGCACCGCGCGTTGTCTCATTAATTGAGGAAATAATATATTACAGTATAGTTTGAATAACATACTAATAGTCGTTTTACAATGATGTTAATGTAAAACTGTGTTACGGGTTTTTTTTAATGTAATTTATTGTAATTATAATGCCAAGGTGGAAATTATGTATGGGTCATGAATATACATAGTTTTTGGCGATTACTTTTTTAATATGTGTTTATGTTATAAATAAAATCGTATACCACTACCATTAACATTATCTAGAAAGGATATAATTCCGAAAAGAGATCAAGGAAAACAATTTTTAATTAAGTGTTTTTTAATTCTAATAAATTGAAAATGTAGAAATGATGTAGTAAAAGGTATTCATTTGCAAAACGTGTATTATTTGTTCGTGTAACTTCTTGAAGATAATGTATTTGTGGACAGGTTCAACTAAAGAAACATCACATATTTTTCTCTTTCCGCACTACTCTTTTTTGGTCTGAGTGCATGGATATGATTGACATACTTTGGCACACATGATTATTTTAAATTAAGTCTAGTTTCTAATGAAGTAAATTAAGAAGTGTCATTAAAACAAAGGAAATATACAAAGCGAGTGCCACTATATATAGCTAGTTGACTATAAAAACCTAGCTCCAAACATGACATCAAAGATAATCCTAATCAATACTTTAATAGTGGTTGCGCGACCCATTTGAGCTCAAGTTTTCTATGATTACACATAAAAATCCTTATAATCGTCAAATATGTTGTAATTAAAATCGGAAAAAGAAAACAAAACAAACACGTTTCCGCAAGTAAAATTAACGCAAGTAAAAAAATATTGTACAAAACTCATGAAAGCGCTCATGAAAGTAGAAGAAGCGAAAGAGATGTGTCAATATCGCAGCAATTGGAAGGACGTAGTCTCCGCCAACCCCCACGAGAGAGAGGCGTGATTCAATCAAAATCCAAAAAATCTGTATTCAATTTGGGACCTTATAAAAGGCGCTTATGAATGTCAAAAAAACAACCACCGGTTCGTAAAACAACCCAGTCGAGATGAGTTGTACTAATGTACGTTTTAACAACAAATACTTATCATTAAAAGATAAAAGCAATATTTTTTACAATGTTGACTATTACGTGATGTAATTAAACACGAGTAAAACAATAAACAATAGAATACAGAAATCAGAATTCTCATAATGAATTTGTCACAAAAAACAGTTATAACAAGATGCCAATAGTAGTTGTCAGTTGCAACCAACGAAAATTACACGAAAGAAATTTATGACGTATGGATAACATGAAAATTGATAACAAAGACACTGATTCTAAAACAAGATCAAAACCCTGGAATCAGCCCATCCTATAATAAAATAATATATAGATTACAAATACAAATACACACATTTTAAATAGTTACGAATGAATCCAACAACAGCCCCCTATTCAGCTATTTGTTGCAGCATCACCTTGCGGTAGATACTGCAACGCTGGTTTTCAATAGGGAGCTTTTGACATGCAGAGACCTTGAGTCGACAAATAGATAAGCAAGAATGAAAAATAATAATAATAATAAATAACAAACATGTATAATTACGAAATGATCCGAACAAGTGTGAGTGTAAATCCAGGGTTGTAAGACTTATTTAAGTGATAAGCTCAGAAAAAAATAATAATTATGTAATACTGTACGATGCTATTGATCGGATTGAGTAAATTCTTCCTATAATTTTTTCATTGATTTGAAAATTAGCAAAAAAAAAATTACAAAAAGAAACTATTGCATTTCGAAATATGTTACATAAATATGTCCTAATTTCGTAGTAGACTGAATTAAACCATTAACCAATTACATATACTTAAGTGTATGAAGCCCACCCGAAATTATGATAGACACGCCCCAATTTAAAATGTCATTGACTTCTTAAAATGTATGGATTAGTAGCCAAGCTCTTTCCACTTAAGCTAGTTTCAATATCAAAATTCTCAAGATATTACTTGCTTTACTTCTGTTCATTAATATGTTTAGTTCTGTGCGTGTTTTTGAAATTGTCATTTTGTCATAAGTAAAATATTATGGTTGCCTACAGTGGATCGCTATTTAACCCAAAAAGGATACGTATGTATATTAAGGAAACCAACAAATGTAGCCTCCATCCATGATATAATCCTATAGACTTATGGTATGAATACTAAATCAATCTTGAAACATAGTTGAGACAGGAGTAAAAAGTTGAATAAGTCCCGCGCAAACCGGTAAAATGTTGCTAAAAAACCTCGGTTCAATAAACTGTGATGTAGTCTCTGCAAGAGGTATTCTAGGCTGTATACATTTTAGTCAGGCTATTGCACTTATTTAAAACGACCGGTTAGTTACCCCCACGGAAAAGATACTGACGGTTTCCCAACGATGATAGAGCGTAAATAAAAAGACTCACGAAAGATAGTACATACATAAAAAATGTTAGTAAATGAAATAAAATGTCTACTGTCTTATCAAGTTATAAAGGTATATATAAATTGACTATTTCAATAACAGAGTGAAACAAATAGATGTATTAGACGAATAATGTCAGCCCGATAGCAAATCTTTATCAGTTTCGTCAAACAAAAATCATTTCGTTACAAATGATTGTCACATTTCGAATCAATATAATTAAACCACACACATAATGCAGTATAAAGGTCTAAACAAAAACCACAAAACAAAAATCGATACGACAATAACAATAAACAGAGTGACACGACACGATACTAATGAAACCAGATGCCATTCTAAACGATCCAATATCTGAACCAATACGATCGGATTACCATAGCTAGAATTCCATGAAGATATGTTTGTGACGTTACATATAGGTGGTAAAACAATCGTGCTTAATAATGATAACTGGTTTCATTGTTTCAACTTAAACCGCTTAAGTAATGGACATATGTATAAAGTCATTAATTCTTATTATTTGTTCCCAACTCACTTGGAGTCAGCGCAGTGTGTTTTCTTTATTTATAAGTACGTCCTTATCAGCCGTCATCTCTTATTTACTCCTTCTTGTTTCATAGTATTTATCCTCACATACTCCATTCACACATTCTTCGGCCTTCCTCTACTTTAACATCTTTTCACATTTTTATTCATTAGTATTTTATCGACATGAGTTTCTTGTCTTTTTTATAACATGTCCATACCACGATAAATTATGTATGTAGGAAGCATCTTAATAAGTTTCATGTTATTATGGGGGTTTAAACTGAAAAATCTTGAATGACACTTCATGAATGTTATAACACTAATTCAAAATAAGAAACTTCGCATAGGTGAATTACATTAAATTTATTTTGTTTTTAAAAGGGACGAACTTCACTTCTCTCTATCTCTAAGTTGCAAAACAATTTCCTAGTCATTATATAATTTCTCTCTCTCTCTTCCTAACCTCCCAATATTCCTACGATCAGTAATTATTTATCTATATGATGAATATAAAACCTGAAGTTTATCTTTTATTTATATTTTTCTACACAGGTGTTTATCATTTATGTCATATGTTTTCTATGCCCAAAAACTGAACCAATGAATTATACAAATTAATACTTATTGGGCTGGGTACATTGCTCGTAGAACCGATTCCCGATGGGGCTAACGGGTTCTCAATTGGCTGCCACGTACTGGAAGACGAAGCGTGGGTAGACCCCCCACAAGATGGGCCGGCGACCGGGTGAAGGTCGCGGGAGTCCGCTGGATGCAGGTGGCGCAAGACCGGTCGTCGTGGAAATCTTTGGGGGAGACCTACGTCTAGCGGTGGACGTCTTTCGGTTAAATGGATGGATGGATAGAATACTTGTTTAAACACAAAGCAGATGCACTAGATTGTAAGGTTTTTCTGTGGTAATAAATGTCATGCTAATTTTACTCAGTAAAGGAATACCCGAGACAGGGGGTATTTCCCCGCAACCGAGTGGCCAACTCCAATAATTCAGCATATTCAATTCAAACTCATAAATGTTGTTATAAAAACACTTCCAATTACATCAATATCTGAATAGTTAGGTTACAAAAATAAATAACCTTCTTTACAAAATGACATCGATTTATCGTCATCCCTATTATGATGCATAAAATTTTTTCCACATATATTATAAAAATCACATTGATAAACTTTACAACAGCTTAATTCTTCCAACAACGAAATTTTTTAATCTTGAATATACTTTAAAAGAAACGAAACAAGAAACAATACTTACTCGTAGGATCGGAAAGGAAATCGCCGGAGTACAAATCAACAAATCAAACAACAGGAGACAAGTTCAAACACCAGAATACGTAATTAAGTGAGTAGTTAGTATGTGTGATTTGTCACACCCAATGAATAATAATTTTAAGCGTCCTTGACCGTCACGCGTGTTTGAATGAAAAGTGAAACTTAGTAACGATTCGTATAGATCTACCCATTCTGCATAAGGTTATATATATTAATATGGACATCCGAGATGTATTTAAAACAAGTTATCGCATTTTTCAAAAGTTTTTAGGTTCTCCTTTGTCGTGATATGGGCAATGTGTTATGAGAAGAGAAGAAATGCATGTGGTTAAAATAGTAATAAATATAAATGTGGAAGGATGGAAAAGTAGGCGTAAGACGGTAAGTAAAACTGTGTAAGAAATGATATACAAGGAAAAAGGAGTAAATGAAGAGATGACGGCGATAGATAAGAAGGTAGAAAAGATACTGCGCCGACTCCAAGTGAATTGGGAACAGGGTTTGAGAATGATGATATTATATTTTTCAAATTATCGTCAGTTATTACACCTTAAATAACTTTAACGGAGACCTTTATTTAACACAAATATTGGTTTAGACTACAAGAAACATATCAAAATGTGAATTTTGAACAACTAGAAAATTATTTATTTATTTTATTTTATTTAATACTTTTGCACACATTTATGTACAAAGGCGGACTTAATGCCTTAGGCATTTTCTCCCAGTCAACCTTAGGGTGGTGAAGAAAGCAACAAAGGTAGGTGCAAAACTAAATAATAATAATATATACTTATACACAAATATAATATTATATACATACATAGATACCAATATAATAAAATACATACCACATATACATATAATACATACATACATCATATATACAATACATTAATTAATAGAAAAGTATTAGTGCGATGATTCTGCTAAAGAATTAGTAAAGAGTTGCCGTACCCTGGCTTTAAAAGCCATACGGCTCGTGGACATCCTGATATCCAAGGGAAGTGCATTCCATAGAAGAATAGATTGGATGTAGAAGGAAGAATGTACTAAACCAGAGGTATGAGGAGGACACAGAAGGAGAAGATTATGTGAAGAACGTAGATTCAGATCATGGCTAGAATTTAGAAACTGAAAGTGCGGTGTTAAGTAGGCAGGTGCATTAGGAGAAAATAACAAAGAGTATAAAGTTGTCAATGCCCGCAAACTCCGCCGCTGACGTATAGGTAGCCAATTTAGCTGCTTGCGATAAGTCGATACATGGTCGTACTTTCGAAGGTTAAAAACGAAACGTATGCAATTATTAAGAATGCGGTCAAGTTTATCGAGCAGATCAGCGTTGACTTCGAAGTAACACACATCACCATAATCAATAACGGGAAAGATTAAAGTATGCACCAACATTATTTTAATATGTACTGGAAGAAAATTTTTCAAGCGGTACAGTGACCTTAGAGTACTAGTAACTTTCTGGCTTATATTTGAAATTTGCGTTCTCCATCCCAGGGTGGAATCTATGTGTAAACCAAGATCCTTTACAACACGGCTGATTGGAATTGCAGAGCCACTAAACATTATTGATGGTAATGTGGCTGAATCTATTGTACTAACCATACGTGGACTTCCTATTATAATAGCCTGACACTTGGAAAGATTTACTGATAGACCAAACCTTTTGGTCCACTTTTCTAATGCGACCAAATCATGATTTACACAATCTATCGCAGTCGCTAAGTTTTCAACCCTGGCTTGAGCGTACAATTGTAAGTCATCAGCATACAGATGATACGTACATCGAAGTTCACAAGTTAAGAGATTAATAAACAAGGAAAAAAGAAGAGGTGAGAGTATACCGCATATTATCTAAATCTGAAGTTAATAGATGTCTCTCGAACCTGAAATAATAAAGACGCAGCAATATAAAGTGAATCTTGCAACGATGTTCTTAGTTACAAAACAGCGTAACGCTGAAAGTAAAAAATAATCATAACCGTCGACGAAATTTATTACTTAATTTAAAATATATAATATCCTATCCTTTATTTTTCAAGATTATTATTGTTCCAAGTAAATTAGATAGATAAGTGTAATTCTCGTTTCAATTTATAAATTGAAAGATGTTGAAAATTAACGAAATATAAACTCTTGAATTTAGTAAGGTTTTTGTTATCGTAGAAAAGTACAAGCGACGAAAATTAGGTACACAGATAAATAGAGCACTAGGTAACTAGACCTTAAAAGCTGATTTAAATAATATCGGTTAGGATAGATACACTATTCAAATATATTAAAAAAAAAAACAAAGGGAAAATCAATTATTTGATCTAAATCTAGATGACGCCCGGTGGTCTTCAACAACAAGATAATATATGAAAAAAAAATATCTGTTATTTATAGTAATTTTTTAACCCGTTACATTGTTAAAGATATAAAACACGCAGAAGCTTTATAGTCTATTGTAATTATACGGATATGGAGGTATCCATTGTGCATATCAAACAAACAAGAAAAAAAGATACGATGTTTTGTTTTTATAAATAGGCGACAAAGGGTCTGAAGGGAACATGACATAAAAACAAAGATGGCAAAACGATGCTGGCTTAATGGTAGCGTGATAGGATACCGCATCGATGGACCTTTATTATCCTTTTTTATGAGACTGAACTTTCGGCGAAGAAAAACTTCAGTAATGAAAGCCATAGGTATGATGGTAGAGCTTTTTGTAATACCCGGCTGGTAAGCTACCACCATCAAGTTTCTATTTATTAGCGGACATAGAATAATAACGCTAAGAGTGATAATTTCATACAAAAATTCGCTTAACATTGAAGCCAAAAAAAAAATATTTGTACAAAGTTTATTAAATTCTTTGCTATAAATTCAATAATTTGATTATTCAATGAAGCATAAATTATTTATTTTTTGACATTCATTATTATGAACTTAGGACTGAGAACCTCAGCACCTCACTGAGACCCATTTAAAGAGTCGTAACGGTTATGACACCGCACTCGCACACCTTTGGAGGGTGGTGGTAAGTGGTAACCCACCAGACGTTTTAACATTTTTTTCCTATTCGAAATTTCAGACTATGTGGAACATTAGAACCTACATAGCTTGATGTAACATTCGATCGAATTAAGGGGGTGCTTGAATGGTGATTACGTAAATGATTGGTTTTTTTATCGAAATTATTCCAATGCTTACGTAGTGATAGGGGTTCAAAAATGTTACTTAACACTTGAACGACCCTTATGAGTCTATAATCATCAAAATGAGACGACTATAAAAAAATCGGATAATTAATTTTTCGGTACAAAAACGAAGAGAATTTTTACACTCGCCAGTGTCGAAACAATGCAGCACAACCGATTTTACGATTCGATTTGGAAGCACGAAATCCGACGTGAACATAATTCCCTTTGTTCCCGGCCACCCGTGCCTTTAAAGAACATAACACCGACTTTAAAATATCATCGTAAAATCTCAAAATAAGTCGTAAAAACATCTCGCAGTACGGGACACGACGGTTTTACGAGAATAACCAAGTTTTGAACAAAAGACTATTGACGCTTAAACACGCCTTTCATCTTACGTAGACGGGCCAACATAATATATTGTATACTAGCTGTGTGTGCCCGTGCCTCCGCCCCCTTTTCTTACATTTTACACGGCTTCATCACCGCGTACTATAGTTTTTAAATACTACTTAATATTTGGAATATAATGTTTTGACGATGCTGTCCATTAAACTGTATTTTGTTCAGTTTCATTTTTTTACGCACTAACCTTATTATTTTCGAAAAACAAAAGTAGCTTAGTAACGCGGAGAAACTTAGGCTATCTGCCAGAAAAAGCCTCGTTAAAATCGAAAACAATTTAAAAATTGTGTTTTTGGTATCGGTACCGTATATACACTCATATGTATTTAGTAAGAAATTGTTATTCAATTAACATTACCAGACACTTCAATTTTATTTATTAGTATATCAAAATCAAAAACATCTTTATTCAATTTAGGCCCTAAGAAGGCGCTTATGAACGTCTAAAAACACTACCACCGGTTCAGAAAACAACCCAGCCGAGAAGAGCCGGCAAGAAACTCGTTCTGGTTCTTTTTTTTTAATAAATATAATACATATCATTTTTTTTTTCATATAAAAAACTATACAAATCATAGTCTTAACTAATGTTAAAGCACAGAGATATGGGTTAATTCCAGACATCATTATCGTTCACGTAATGATCCACCCTGTAATAACCTTTTGAGATTAAAACTTGCTTGACATAATACTTGAACTTATTGTCAGGTAAATCGGTAATGTTACTTGGAATCTTATTGTAAAACCGAATACTATTACCTATAAAGCTTTAATTAGACTTACTTAGCCTAAAGCGTAGGACGGCGAACTTGTCTTTACTTCTAATATTAAAATTATGACGATCATTCACTAGATCTAGCTTGTCTAAATTTTTACGAATGTGCATTAAGTTATCGAAGATGTATTATATTATTTTAGATGTATAATATCATCTTTCAAAGGTAACTGTTATTCTACAGTATATTTAAGTTAATATTAACTTCTTAACTTTGTAATGGGAATCAAAATACGTAATTAAGTTCAGTTCACAATAGGGAAGAATTGTCAACGTTTGATTTTTTAAATTAACAATAGAAAAAAGTATTACATTGTAAAATAAAATATCAGTAGTATATAAAAAAAATATTCCAGCAAAAATATAGACAAACAACGATGAAGGGCATATATTATAAATAGCTTTCATACGTGCCTTACTTTAATAGACCTAGGTTACACTTAGGTCCTGAAACGGCTGCGTGTCAAGGCGTCTTATCATAAACTTCTTTATGTCTCACTATAAAAGCTAAGCAATAAACACAGATATTGTAAACCATGTAAGGACATAAGGCCAATAGGCCACCCAACTATGTATGACATAAATCTACACGTTTTATCGAGGTCACGCATGATTCTAGCTATAAATACAAGTAAAATATATTTAAAAGTAAACCGCTTTAAAATGTTAATGAAATCAGTTAATTACAAAATACTTTTATTAGACATGATTTTTGTTTTCAACTATCTTAACCTATTTGTTGTAAACTCCTTGTATAATATTAAATGTTCTGTTTCGCGTAACATTTATGATTAGACGTGGGTAGCTACGATCGGAGTGATCAATGTAATGAGGAAGAATTATTCACTCAGGAAATATCTATAAAATCTTGCATGCGCTAAACAATGAAACGATGATAGTTCAGTTGGCAGTGTGGTCGGATTTCGCCTCAATGGACGTAGGTTCGAATCGACCTATCTACATAAGTTTATTACAAACCTTAGCATCCTGGATCACATAGCCTCTTAACATCAGATGACATTATGGTCAAAGCGCTAAGTATAAATCTGTTAACACACCGTACGGATCAAACCGCGGATATGGTATGGCGGGCGGGCGAGGTCATCAGTCGCCTAAGTAGGGGTGGAAAATGATTTTTCAAAAAGATTGCTTTTTTCTAATCGATTCACAAAACACCGAAGGTCCTAGAGATCGATCTTTTTTCGACTTGTTTTATTTCAGTTTTTATTCGTAATTCGTTCAGTGGTCGAAATTAGACTATAATAATAATTTATTGCAGAAAATGTTTCAAATTTTTTTTTATGGGTAGAAATAAAACTCGTCAATAGCAACTAAACAAGAAAAGAAGAACGCTGATCCTATTAAGGAAAAAATGACACTTAACTATTTTATCTTTACCTATTTACAGATAATCATAATATCATAGAAAAAAAAAAAAGATACTTAAAAAATGAATAATTTATTAGTATGAAAAATCGATATTTTGGAATCTATTTATCTATTCGATTAGGATCCCCATCCCTACTCACGCGAATGATGACCTCGGCCACTCGACGTACCATGTCCGCCGGTCCGGTCCATACGTATGTCAACATCTTAAGGAAAAAAATACAATATGCTAGCTACTTGGTTATGCACCGGCTTGAGCAAAGTACCAAAACTCATTCGATTTTGGCCTCTCGAAATGTTATGCTTCTTTCGAAAACACTCTTCTTGTAATATTATTAATTTATTAACGTTCTTCTTTTCGTGATTATTATATTATGCAGTAACTTGCAACAATGAATTCATATTCTTAATTTATTTATTTATACTTTATTTACAATTTGTGTAAAAAGGCGGACTTAATGCCAGAGGTATTCTATATATATATATATATATATATATATATATATATATATATATATATATATATATATATATATATACTTAATATACTAGTTAGGTTGGCAAGTCATCGACATTTCACTCGCATATTATGCTCGTCGGCGGGGAAACCCGGCAAACTTCTCGCGAAATTGCCAACTTAACCCGGAAACGATTCGTAAATCACTTTCAAAAATTTACATATTACTGTTTTTGTAATAGATCGTTCACTATACTTATACATTTTAGAAACGAACTATAGAACTCCCGCGGCTATGTCCACTTGAATAAGCATAGATATTTCGTATTTATATATTCATTGCAAATAAATTGTCTTTTTATTATTTTTTTTATTGTAATTTAATCTGCAGTGATTATATAATAAAATATCTCGTTTTAAAGAATCAAAATTGATTATTTTCATGTATGTTATTTAGACTTCAATGAATACTTTTTGAGATAAAAGAACCTTACAGGCAATACAATCCATCATCATTGTAAATTATAAAATAATATATCTCTTTATATTTTATTGATATAACGAGAGGAATCTTACAAAGACAAAAAAAAAAACAATTTGCCACTTATAATAAAAAAGAGCTGCTTAATATGCGATGCGGGTGAATGTTCAAATTGTCGGCAGAACGCGCGACATTTATTCGTGATTAGGAGAATAACGGAAACAGTGGAGAGGGTTAGCAGTTCACTTTTTTTAATTATAATATACTGCATTATCATGTAAATAACATCCGCCTTCTGTCTTTTACTTATGAATATCTGAAATATGCATATATATCAAAAGTATATCAAATTGTTCAGCGTGATGAAGTAGTTATCATTAATTTATCATAAACTAATCTTCTCTTTTTATGTAACACATTTATTAGGTAACGGAAAACTTAATTTAGATGTTATTATTGTACCTAATTTAATACCGTATTTATCAATTCTTAAAACGCATGTGTCAAACAAGAAGTTTTATTAATTTTTAACTATTTAAAATAAAATTTAATAACTACTTAACTTCATTTTCTGGTCCACAAAACAATTTCCTCACCATCAAAAGGTTACGAGGCGGATACTCATGATCCCCGCACAACAAACATTACGCACGCAAATTTGACAACGGGTCCATAATCGGACGTGTTTACGATTTATTTGAATAATGACATCGCGGAAGGATTATAAAATTATTATCACATGAGACAATACGTATTGCATCATTTTATAGCACTATAAGAATCTTTATGATACATAACCTTTTTGATTTATGTTTTTAAATCGTAATTGTTAATTTGGATGAGATTAACAAAAATATATTGACAAACAATGTATCTATCGTGAAATTAGTTACATTATAAATCAGACCCCACGTTCAGAACATTTACAAGGTAAAAAGAACCGCAGATTATAAAAATACATTTCTAGCTGTGCCCGCGACTTCATTCGTGTTGAATTCAGACAATTTGCAGCCTATATTCTCCCTCTGGAAGCTATCTCATTAACAAATTTTAGAGAAACACTTTTCAATGGTTTTGGTATGAAAAGGTAACAGATAGACAGATAGATAGCTGGTGCGCACAATTTCGCACCATGAGTTATTAAGCTCCATACTAATGTAACATTATAAGTATAGACGAAGATGTTATTGTGTGTGCACTTCAATATTATGGTTTTGTAATAAGAATCTAGATAAACACTATTTATACATTATATAGATAACCTATAAAACATAGAGTAGTTACCGCTAAATGATTCCATCCATAAGCGAGATACATAATACAGATACCGAATCGTAAAATTGTCCGTAAATCCGGTGTACAGTAAAAATTTAGAACGTGTAAACATTTGACCCGCCAGGTCACAGTGTCCAGGGCCAGATTACAGCAAATGACCCGAGTTTTTATAGGTGATTGCGCCTAAAGTAAAAACTAAATTTATGCGTAGGACTATCAGACGGATAGTCTTTTACTTTTGAGTTAAATCGAGAGAAATTTATGAAAATTGTGAATTATTTTTAAAAACATTAATACCGCCTTTAAGAAAATAACAAAAATAAAGAATTCTACTGCTCAATTTTTATTTTTTATTCATATCAATTTTCAATGAATGTTTATTATGAAAAAGTTATTGGATCTAAGGTGGTAAGTACGAAGCTCGCCAGTTCAACTATTTTTTTTATGTAATATAAAAGATTTACCACGTTTTTACTTATTTTATGAGAAAAAAGGTACGGTTTTTGTAAGTTATGTAACTTTTTTATTTAACAGAATATTTGCTAAAGGCCTACCTAACACTGCCTTAATCCAGCCCTGACGGTACAAACTTTACTGTAAATAGTACACATAAAAATTTACTATACTCGTCAACGAATGATGCAACAACGCAACGTTACGTAAGTTTACCAAAACCCAAACATTTTAAACGTATTATTTACAATCAAACAAACACACAACACCCACCATACCAATCGTAGGAAACTGGGAAAACGTTAGTTGTAGGGAAAAAAAGTATATTTATGTTAGCAACATTATAATTAATTATTGAATCACGAATCACTTTATTTCACTGTATTTTTGTATTGTTTTAAAATAAATAGTTTTTGTGAACTAGATAAGTCATTGTATAGTTTTAGGTATGTTAACCTAATTAAGTATGCCTCAGGACTTTATTAGGACTTCATTTTTTTTTAAATCTAGCTAACGCTGTTGACCGGAAGGGCCTTTACAGGTTCACGGAACTGAAGGCACTCAGCCGCAAAAGGTAACTAGCACAAGGGTTACCAAATTGGTACGAACCTCGGCTTGGCCGTTACCTGAGTCTAAAACTCTCTAGCGAGTTTGGATGAGTTTGGAGCGATGAACCTAGCTACTACTATTAGGACGAACTAAAGTAGGCAATTTATATCTAGAGTAAAAAGAATCTATTGAGAAAATAACTTATGGTAAAAGTAAATAAATTATCAATCAAAATAAATTATCAAAGCACGTAACTAAAGAAAAATATTTAACAGAACAGTGAAACAGAGTTTTCTATAAATTTCAAGCCAGATTTTATTTCACAATAAATGAAATTAAAATAGGTACTTACTTCGTTCTTATTTATATTATGATTATTTTCATAATATCTACGTATACTTGAAAGTCACATTTATAAAAAAAATATTGTCTTTCCATATATCCTGTTATAAATTTCAATTACCAAAAATAATATTTTCATATAGCAACATTGCTATTATAAAATGTAAGTAAATGTAAAAGAACAGTTTGTTTATACCACAGCGACTTGGTACATATCTTTTGAAATCAAATATAACTCAACACTAAATACTAAACAGTTCTAAAGACAAATTAATTTTATTCTACATTCAAAATATTTCTTTAAAACACAATCGACCAATGAGAAACGAGAACGAGATAATACTCGAATCCTACTGGTCGAAAAATAGCTGACCAGATTTTACTGTGACGTATGTATCAAGAAATATAATAGATACTTATAAACTATAGTACTTACCAATTCTGCTACAATTTGTTTTTTGAGTCGTTGGCATTCATTAGCAACTGGTTTTATAAAGGTGTGCGCGTCGATTACTTTAGAAGTCTGTTAACAAAGTAATATAATATCTATATTTACTAATAAATAAAATGTGTCTGTTTGTAATGACAAAACATTTTTTTTTGTACTAAGTTGATATGAATGTATATACGATACCTATAGCAAAAATACATTTTTTTTTTATTTTACCTGTCTGTCGTTAGTTCCGGATACTCTCCGGAACAGGACTGATTTTAAGAGGATTTTTTTACTGAAGTTACTCCGCGCGGAGTGGACAGTGCGGACGGATTCCGCGTCAATGGACGCGGGTTCAAACCCACCTTTTACCCAACTCTAAAATCAACCTAAGCTTTCGGGAAAAAAAAAAAAAAAACATCGTGAGGAAACAATGGCATGGTGGTAGCGCCCGGGTAGCTACCACCCCCAAGTTTGAAAACCTGTCGCCAAATACCCAAATAGGTGTGTTCCGGTAGCATCACATGAGAACCAGTACCTCCAGGTTTAGTGTGTTTACCTTCCTGGACCACATCGTCACTTAACATAACGGTGAGATTGTGGTTAAAGTACTAACTTATACCGTGTAAAAAAAATAATCTGTAAGTTTCCTCCTACTGAGAATCGCTCAATAGCGCTAAACAACTTCCTAGTTTCTATTTGTAATATTAATGTCTTGAGTACCCGTAAAAATAAGACAATAGAAAGACAATAGGAAAACAATGGAAAGCTGGCGTAAACGCCAGGTAAGTGCTCAAGGGGTTAACGAACCTGCTTAGACTTCGTCGTCGTCGATTGTAAAGCTTTGTTTATGTCTTTAAATGAATGAATCGAAACATCGAGCGTTGACTCTTCCAGTTTATTGTTCTGTTGTTTCTTAAACTGTGGTTTAATAGCCGTCGACTTTGTTGGTTCTGGTTGCTGTAAGTTCAAAAAGATTTTTTTTCTTAATATAAACAAAATTACTGTTTTACTTAAGGAATCCATTCAACTCAAAGACGTCCACTGCTGGATTTGGGGCTGCCCCAAATAGGATGGATTGCTATAAACGGTACGCTTGCCAAGCGGGTTGCTCATCCCCTGGTTTATCCCTTGGTCGCCATTTACGACACCCACCGGAACGATATGGGGTAGTACTATACTTAACCGGCACCACACGGATATAAAAATTTAAAAAAAAAATAATTTTTCTGAATCTATACTAATAATAATTAAAATTCGAGTGTCTGTTTGTCATTTAAAAATTAATTGATTTTTATTAAATAGACATGAATGTTATATACGATACCTATACCAAAAATACATTTTTTTAAATTTTTGTCTGTCTGTCTCTTTGTTCCGAATAATATATCTGGATCGGCTGGACGGATTTTGACAGGACTTTTTGTGATAGATAGCTGAAGTTACTCCGTGTAACTTAAAGTACTTTTAATTTTAGAAATTATTTAGGTTAAATTAGGTAGGTAACATCATGTGATGACCGTCAGAATATAAGGCGTCACTATATTAAATATTAAAGGGTAACACTTAGTGAGTGAGAAAAAGCCAAGAGTCATTCATTTTTAAATGCATATTTACATATTATTGAAGTGAACACTTCTTTATACACATTAAATGATTCTCGGGTAGGGGAAAATCTTACAGACTCGCGTTACCAATACTATGACGTAAACTGTCAACATGCAACAGTGTTTCAAGTATTAGTGCTGGCGCTTTATAATTTTTTAAATTTCTATTAACAAATTATGAAATGTTAACTATTCCTACTATAATTTCAACATTAAAAAACTGGTTTTTCCATAGCTTTGAGTTTTCACTTCTGTGGGCAGTCACCATGGATGCCTAGTTTTTCCCCCCTTTTTATGCTATTCGTTCTTGAAGAAGGGCGCACATGTTTATATTTCAAAAAGTGGACATATATCTTTTTATCTTTTTCTCTAATATCTATCTCTTACTAGGTTTAAATATTGACAGAGAAATTTCAGTTTTGACACGTGTACTCCGTAGAAGCGCTTAAAAAAAAAAGTCGACTTAATAGTCCAGTCACTAAGCAACATGTCTTCAGACATTATCCTAATAGAGCCAGTAGCTAGGTTAGGCTTAGTGTTTTTATCATTCTGCAGCACATCTTTTCTGTCACATTGGTATAATAAACTTTTTAGATTTATTACTGTTTAAACAACATATAAAATTAATTATATTTTTAAATTATGTACTTATTACTTTAGAACATATTCGATAAAATGCAATTAAATACAATTTACCAAATCGTATTATATAATTTTATAAAGGCCTTGTATTTCTTTTGTTTGTTTTGGTTTAGGTTTTGTATTTCTAGTGGAATATCTCATTGTAATGGCCTTTTGGGATGAATGCTAACTACCAGAATTGTAAAAATCAACAACATCCTAACTTTATTCTGTATTTATTATTTAAAGATTTATTAAATAGATACTAACATATGTATGATGTGTCAGATCATCCTCCCAGTTGTTGATCCTGTCCGCTAATGCAGCCAGACGACCCAGCTTCTTCTTACCACCACCTTGGGGACGAGGGTTATTT
The DNA here is from genome assembly GCA_014132275.2 of Samia ricini. Taxonomy (NCBI): domain Eukaryota; kingdom Metazoa; phylum Arthropoda; class Insecta; order Lepidoptera; family Saturniidae; genus Samia; species Samia ricini. Next base: position 14,834,141 of record AP028158.1, read on the forward strand.
GTGTCCGAGACGGGCGGCGGCGTGGCGGACGTGAATTCTAACTCAGTGCGATGAATAGGTGACGACAGATTTGGATTATCTGCAATTAAAAAAAAAAACTATTGTAAGCTTTGATGGCGCAGGGGATATTGCGACCGGATTCCGCGTCAATGGACGCGCGTTCGAGCCCACCGAGACAACTCTAAAATCAGCCTGAGCTTTTGGTTCCGGGAAACATCGTAAGGAAACCATAGCTTGGCGGCAGTGTATTTTAAAATAATACCCGTCTGGGTAGCTACCACCCTCAAGTTTGAAAACCTCTCGCCAAATACCAATAGGTGTGTTCCGGTGGCATCACTTGAAAACCAGTATCTCTAGGCTTAGTGTGTTTAACATCCTGGACAACATTGTCACTTGACATCACGTGAGATTGTGGTCAAACCACTGAGCCTATGCTGTGTAAAAAAAATAATAATAGGAGAAATTTTTAAACGACCCCCACCCCTTGTCAGAAATAGTAAGCAAAGGTTACCTGCTCTCCCATAATTACGTAATCATGAGTATAGTTAATGTCGCATCAAATATAAGCAAAACAGACCCTCCGCCCTAATGATGCTTACATAGATAATACTTGAATGGTCCCCTGCTCAAATTGACTTTAGTCATACTTTGCATTTATGGCTTCGCCATACAGCGAGCGAGTTGGGACGCCAGCGCGATGTTTCTATAGAAGACATCGCGTCGACGAGAGCCGTGCGTAACCTCTTCTAAAGTAAAAGTGCGCTGGGATCCCGGCCCGTCATCTGTGTGTGTCGCAACCATTAAGAGGGCATGAGGTTGGCGACAAATATGAAGAATAAGTATTTCAAGAAATCTATTGCTATCGCGTTGAGCCTCAAAGAAAGAGCTATAAAACACGAAACGGACAACTGCAACTATATAACTGCAAAAATAAAATAGGAAAGTGATGAATTTGCAATAAACATTCATTGCTATGTTATAGCCAGGTAAAATAGTAAAATCGTTTTTGGAAGGATCTCAGTCTGTAATTTACAACTGTTTTCTTTAATTAATTATCCTTGTGTATTTGACTCTATATCATGTAATCTTGGTGGTGTTTTGTGTGATATAGTTTGATTATTGTGTTCAAATCAAGTTTATTATAGAAGATAACGACAAAGCTCCATGGAAAGTTCCAGCAGGATGGGCCACCGTTTTGCTTACATCTTACCCACATGACATTGGCACAAATTGTGTGTACACAGATTGCCATTAACTAAAAAGAAGGGTACTACTAGTGTGTCGAGGGCGCATTATCACTAAAAACATGTTATCAACGTACTTACAAATCACAAATAAAAAAATGATTTTTATTTCTATATAGCCATTGGATATGGAAGGAATAATATATAGTTTTGTATTACTCATTTTATCAGTTGTTTTTAAACTAATAATCACAAATTAGTCAATAATATTGAATAAAACTAAAGGTTAAATTTACTTTCACAAATACTGAAGATTATTTGACTGTTTATTGAAAACTTGTTCTTTTAAGTTACCTTATCCTAAAACATATTATAATGAACATAGTGTTTGTTTTTTTTTTTCATAAGCCAATGAGATTACTCCTTTATATATATTACATTAAGAGTCAATATTCAATTTAAATTGTCATTTAGTCATCTTATTCTTATCCTTACTGGGCATTAATTACCTTTTTTTTTTTTTTTTTTTTTGATGGGGGGAAATGCATTTACGCACTACCCCTACCTATTGTATTAGTGAGACCGGGGCATTAATTACCTACCAATTCATTAGTATGCATAACTTAGAAAACATAAATTTAATATTTATAAATTCAGATTAGTAACACCATTTAGAACTGAAGAACGGCTGGACCGATTTATATGATGTTTGATTTGTTGGCATTGTCTCCAACCTGAATAATTACCAGAATAAAATATTGTAACAACAAAATGAAGAAAACCCATTTTTGGCATAGTTTACATGAAAAGACTTTTTTAATGATATCTCGACAATTATTTAAGTGTTACTATTTATGTCTCTTGGTCAGGTATTGTAGAAAAGAGTGTGTATGACATGTCTTATAAATGTGGCTATTACCTGAATATAAGTTGCCTAATCTGTCCAGTCGTGATTTGAAGTTTTGTCTAAGTCCAGTATCCTCAGATTTAGTTTCCTTTTCCATTTTACTGTATGTGCTATCTGAAAATAACAAAAAACATATTAATTAGCATATAAGTATTGCAAGAATCAGTCAACAACATACAATTTTATGAACGATAAATTAAAAAAAAAAAATCATCATCATGGAAGTGCAGGAACAGTACACCCTTTGTTACGAAACTAAATTATTATATATGCTTAAACAATAAAAAAATATCGAACTTCGGGGAAGTCAAGAATTTAAATAATATGAAAAAGTTTCCTCAGAAAAAAGCTAATATAATTAATTTTTTTCTTGTGGGTTTATACTAGTTTTCACCATGATTTTTATCTAAAATTTGAAAAAAAAAAAACAGTTAAATTTTTTTATTGATAACACCAACACTTCTCAATTGTTACTTAGTAATACAAAACAATCAAAACGGTTTCATACAAAAAAACCATTTTTGTAAAAAAGTTTGATACCAAAATGCTGTAAAATAAATAAATATTGCCTATATAATAATATGCCAGAAAGTGAGGTATAACTGATAAATAATAAACTCCAATAAATCGTTTCAATGAATTATACATACATATTTTTTAATTAGCCCACTATTAAAACCACATAAACATCATAAAAACTCACAAAAAAATATAAAAAGTTTAAAAAGATTAAAAAATCCATCACAAAACACAGCACACACAAGAAGTACAAAAACAAACTGACTTTAATTCTCTAACTAAATGAGCTTTGAACTTGATTAGAAACAACAACAACAATTTGGTAATGGTTTACTAGAATTGCTTATGTTTTCAACATGACTAATTTAAAGCAGCTGCTGAGTTTGTTGACATAAAGGAAAATAATTACTATTTCATTAATAACCTTCTGATAATATGAAGTCTTTAGTGTTAAAGTAAAAATATATATATATTTAAAACAAACAGTAGGAAGATTCCAGAAGAATTATCTTCTTTTTCTCTGACATACAATTCAATGGATATAGCGTAATTTGATTTTTTTTTAAATAAACATCTTGACAAGCTCAATGAAAAGAAATTAACAGTGCCTCATTCTATTTTAAAATTGCTATCTTTGTGTATGTTTTAACATGATCAACAATACCTATCATTGTTTATATATCTGGTGATATCTTTTGAATATTTGTAATTCAATAAAGAATACCCCACCCTATTATTTTCCCACGGTTATCGTAAAAGGTGACTAAGGAGTATAAACCAGGGGATGGGCAGCAGCATCCTTTAAGTACCTTAAGTACCAAAGACACCTGTGTGATCTGACTGTGATCTCCGACCCGCTTGCCAAGAGTGGTGATTGTGGCAATCCCCCCTTATTCATAGAGACCTATGCCCAGCAGTGCTCTTCTTATGGGTGAATGGAAAGAAGAAAAAGGAGTTAGCCTATGTAATTTTAGTAATATTTTAACACAAAGTATAAAAATAATTTGTTTAAAAATAAAAATGAATAATGCTCTGTAAAACTAGGGTATGCTTGATCACATGAAACAATACTACATTTTAATGTCACATCATTATTTGGATGTCACATCTTGGTGTACCATAAAAATTGTTGTCTTCAATAATATTAAAAGTATAATTTAAACATATTCAGGGTTACCAAACACAAGTGTTATTTATCTATAGGTATGCAAAGGATTGAGTAAATGTTTATCAAAAGCAACATTATTGAAGTTGTAGCTATCCATTTATTTAAATGACATATTTATCACACAATATATTTATGATATAGCATATTTATGATGTAAAGTAAAGTAAGCATCTTTATTATATTTGCATTAATTGTACCAAAACTGAAAAAGTTTGAGTCACATTATTACACAGACAATAAAATTTGTACTAAAAAAGCTGAATTTATATGACCTTATCACCATGTAAGCAAACCTTTTATATTGTTATTCTTTACCCTTGAGAGCTACTGTGATACTCTTCACATAAATCATGATGTGATGAATTTGGTTATTTATTTTCCCCATATTAGTGTATTTTTTTATTTATTTAACACTTTTTGCTCAGATTCATATACAAAAGCGGACTTAATGCCTTAGGCATTTCCTCTCAATCAACCTTGGGGTGGTAAAGAAAGTAACAAAGGTAGGTGCAAAACTTTTCTGGTCGGCCAGTCCACAGTAACAATATAGATTAACTATAAGAAATTATAAAAATTACCATTATAATTACCAGTAAAGCAGTAATGAAAGAATGACAAGAATAGTATAAATACGAATTTATGTTGAGAGAAAACCAACCAAAACTTTCATACAAGGATCAACTATAAAGCTACTACAGAAGTTACTGCAGTGAAAATAAAAGGTTTTCATTTTAAAGATTCACAAAGGAAAAGAAAAAAAATGTAAAAACAATTGTCATTTCTTTTTTTACTTGCTATGCAGCAGAAACATAATAATAGGAATACTTTTAATACATATAGTTGAATAGTCTTCTTACCTTCAATTTCTTTAATTATAACATTGCTTCCACTGTTAGCATCAGGATTATAAACCACAGTTATGGGTGCATCTCTCTCCTCAACTTGGACTTCGATTTGTATGTCATTTCTGTGTGAAATATTGATTTCCACAGATACGTCAGAATTACGCCTATTAATACTCCTCGTTTTGGGCTTTTAAACTCTTTTTTTGTCACAATTACGTCGTTACGCACCTTCGGAGGCACCACAACAATGGCTTGATCAGACTTCTGTGAACTAGACCTTTTGATAGTTTTCACTGGCGATTCTGTTTTTATCGTCTTCTTTGGTGACATTATAGACTGTCGAGAGGGTTTGTTCGGGCTTTTTGTGGGAGAAGAGTCTGTTTTTATACTGTTTACATTTTCCGTTAAAGGTTTCCTTTTAGGAACAATTTGCCCTGAATTAGCCAGTTTTTGGTCAATTTTTTCTTGCCTTGCTTTCGCTCTCTCTAACATTCTCTGTAAATTCAAGTTATTTAAATATTTGGTGATGATGACCTTCAAAATCGGAAAACCGTTGTAAATTCATACCTGAGTGAAAGGATCCATTGCTTAGTTAAATAAAAGAAAACACCAATAATGTATTAATTCACACAACAACCATAGCTAAACTCTGTAATAATATTATTTTCCACGAAATCTGGATAAAATATACCAAGCCAAAAGGATTTTGAAAACGATTCACCCGTTATTAGCTTGACATTTATAAAAAACGGAATATTTTAAATTCTATTTTTTTTTTGGTTCCATTTCCTTCTTTTAAAGAAAAAGGCAAGAGTACTAGTAGACCATGCAGCCAAGTCAGACGTTAGAAACACGAACAATCAATGGTGGTAGCAAAATGGCGGCCTTCTGGGACAACCACAACGAGAATGATTGGGACATTTCAGGATTCGCGCTCTGTGTCATTATTTTCACTTCACTACACTTGTGCATCATAACTACACTATAACACGTAAAATGTCATCAAAATTAAGTAATATGTAATCAAATACTGCAAGATAATGAATTATAAATAAGAACGATTACATGACAAGCCAAAATCGCGCCAAGCACCCCTCAACCAGAGACAAAAGTAATGCACAAACGGACAAACGTATTAATAATTATTCAATAGAGGTCGCTGGGGTTTTCAATTTTTTTTCGTTCAGAAATGTTTCATGAGCATTTTTTATTATTTATTGATGGTAAGGACCGATCAATAATGGTAAGCATTTTTATTATTGATCGTAAGCATAATCAGTCAATAATAAAAGATCCTAATTTATATTCTTACACAATATTACACGGCTAAGTATTAAATATTGTAAAAGTAACATACATTTTATGTAGAATAACGTTATTTCGATCAATTTAATGTATTTTTATATAATTTATTACAGTCTTCAATACAATTTTTTTAGCTCAACTTCGTATAAATTTAAAAATTCAGTGCTCCGAAAGTGGCTGCCATTTGTTAAATTTTTCGTAGGGAATTGTTGTGAGTTATCAGAATTCATGTTATGTGTCATTATATTCAATACGCTTCACTTGTGCACAACAATAAAGTAAAAGGCCATCAAAATTACAATAATATAGAATCATAATATATTTCCATGAAAAACCAAAATTGCGCCAAGAAGTCTGGATTGAATGTATTTCAGCTTCAACATTGAGATAACATTTAACAGTGTTTGAATGTTTCGGCATTTCTTCGCCAAAATCGCGTATGTTTTTTCACTCTATCGAAGTAACTCCGAGAGTGAAGGATTTTTTTACACGGTATAGGCTGAGTGCTTTGTCCATAATCTCACCTGAGTGTGACGATGTGGTACAAGATGGTAAACATACTATGCCTATATGTACTGGTTCTCAAGCGATGTTGCCGGAATACATCTGTTGTATACATCTGTGACATGTTTTCTAACATGAGGATGGTAGCTACCCAGTTCGGCATTATTAGAAAATGCCCTACCTACGTTTTGCTTATTGAAAACCAGTGTCGGAGTATAAACCGCAAGGTGATTCTGCCTTCAGCACTCTCCCTCGAAAGTCACGGTGTAGCTGTAAAGGCCCTTCCCCTCAACAGCGTTAGCTAGTTAGTAAAAAAAAATTAATCCTATTTTATTATTATATTAATATTATTTTAATGAATAAAGCGAAAATATGTCGCGAATATACATTTATTCTGTAATTTGATTGGCAACGCTGTCAAAACTGGATTAAATTATCAGGGCCGCGACGAACAAACAATGTATGAGGGACAGGGGATCTCAGGACATCGGGACCGGGATTTCTGTCTTTCTTTTCAAACATTACGTAAGCATAAATAGGGGACGGGGGTCTATTTAGTTTATTACATTAAAGAGTTTACCTTAAAATAGGTCATTCAAAAAATTAATCAGCTCTGTCTTGCGTTTTCAATTGCTTACTACTTGACCTTCACGAAGGTTAATAAGTATAACATTCCGTCTATTGTTAAATTAATGTCAAACGTAACGATAATATGTAATTGACAATGCATTAGTCATTGGTAAAGGATAATGCCGTTGTTATTGGCAGTATGAACGTAAACAATGAATGAAAACTGATGTGAAACATATTTTTTTAATTTGCTACCTTCAAATGCATTAAATTTCACTACTTTTTCATAAAACCTTACCTATGCCAAATCTCATATTCGTGTGTGAACGTAATAATATTCTTAAAAAGGTATCCAAAGTTTTCGCTTCACGTACCTATTAAATTAAATATAATAATAATGTTTGGAAGAATAACGTAAAGTTCAAACATTCGTCTTGTGAATACCTACTGACCAGTAGGTACTTAGGTAGATATATTGTGTAATGAGGTAATTACATTCTGAGAACGAGTTAACAAAACGACACGCAACAAGCACTGTGTGTGCATAAACAGTCTATCTACAGCTTCCATACATTGTGCTCGCAAACGAAATAAACAGGAAATTCAAGATGGGTAAGACAGCAATTTATATATTTTTAAATATTCCACACTACGGTTGATATATCTTGTTGTTTTTTATTTTACAAAATTCTTTATGCATTTAATGAAATGCTTTAACTGATATTTAAAATTCCATAATTTTTTTAATTTTCAAAATGAAGCTTAATGACTTATCATAGGAACAGTTGTTATCGAGTTGAGATGATGGAATGTACGACCAGAGAAAACAAACTTGTAAACGATCAGCATAATTTTAATACAAGGAGTAAACATAAATTAAAAGTTTTATGTTTCAGACTTAGTAAAACTAATAAGTAATAGGTAAACTAATAAGTAAGTAGTAAAAGTAAACAGTTTTCTAGGTAATAGTTTATATAGTACGTAATAGTATTTTACAATACAATCTCAAAGCACATTATCGATTTTCCGGACAATAAGTTCAGGCACCATGTCAAGCAAGTTTTAATTTACAAAGATTATAGGATGGATCATTATGTGATGTATTGATGTGACAGCCTTCTCTGTGCATATACTAATAATCTTTGTAACTATTAGTTGTAAAGTTCGAAATAAACATGTAGAAAATACCAGATCGAGGTTCTTGCTGGTTCTTCTCGATAACTGGATTGGTTTCCTAACTGGTGGTAGTAATTCGACGTTCATGCGCGCCTTATCAGGGCCTAAATTGAATAAAGTATTTTCAAATTTGAATTGAATTTGAAAACCGAGTTTCGTAACAATTATGTGCACTCTTACAAATTATAATTTTTTCGGCTGAGTGCACTAAGTTCACTAACTGCCAAGGTCGTTTAGGTAAGCAACACGAAAAAAAGACGACCGGTACAAACACTTTTGTCGAGGAGTCCTTGGCGCGATTTTGGTTTGTCATGAATTAATTTTTGTTTATTAACTTGCAGTATTTGACGCTATATTATGCGCTTTAATGGGGTTTACGTGATATAGTTTGGTTATTTTGCACTAGTGAAAATTATTAGACGGAGCTTGAATTCTGAAATCGCCTAAAAACTTTCTCAGGAGGAAAGCTTTAACAAAAGGCCGCATTTTCTTACAGCTTTATAAGAAAAGTATTGATCAGACTTGGCTGTATGATCTAGTAGTATCTTTGCCCTTTCCTTAAAAAGTAATATATGAAAGCAAAAAAAATCTCAAATATGTTATGTTTATCGGATGTTTATTTATAACATCACTACTCTCTCGCATAAGGGTAGGCAGAAACCACATTCTTCCACCTGCTACGGTCCTGACACACGTCTTTCGCTTCTTCTACTGGTTGTTTATTTGCTGGTATATTATTGTTAGCTGGAATCAAATGGTCAGGTGTAAGATGGCGAAGTAAAGTTTATTACAACGAAAATAAAAAAAATAGTTTCTTATAAGTTACTAATAAGTTTTTGCCAGCTGTTTATGTGAAAAATATGTAGCATTATACTTTGTATTTTGGAAGCAGTAAAGGTTAATTTATAATAACTTAAATCCATAAACAAGTAAAATATTAACAGGATTGCAAAATATGTAACTTTCATTTGAAACGCATATCAACCTTGACATTCTGCAATTGAATACTCCTCTGACTGAATAATACCCATAATTTACCTCAAGCTATATGTAGATACTTGAGATGAATCAGGATAATTGCATTAATTAATAGTCTTGAAAGTGTTGGAAGGTAGTGGAAAAGTGTTGTTTATTATAATATAACGCAAACATTAATGTGTAGTTGCATTATATAATTGTTCGATTCGATTCGTAGGCTTGGATGAAGAGGCTTGATATTCTCCTCTCTTTTCTTACGCACAGTGGTTTAAAAGTATAGGCGAGCGGCATTTATTCAATACAAACGTAGTCACGTGTTTTCTATCTGCATAGTAGAATTATGGTAAATATTTTTATACCAAATAATATTATATATATCCACCACCGCCATGCCGGTACGTTTTGATATTTTCCATAGATTTGTTATTGTAGAAACTAGGAGCCTTTGAAAATGACAAAAATACTCTATATTTACCGTCATTTTCAAACGATCGTCAAACAAATTTGATAAATAAGATTCTAAAAAGCATAACGTAGAGAAAGTCTTTCTTATTCTATAATTGAAAGAAAAATCAGTTCAGTTTTGGAGAAGGAAACGGAGTACTACGAAGTGATATTTTCGTCTATTTCGCATACGTAAAATCAACCCGAGCTGCAGTTGTCCATTTCATGTTTTATAACTCTTTCTTTGGGGCGTAACGCGATAGCAATAGATTTCTGAAATACCTACTTTTCAAACCTGACGCCAACCGCATGCCCTCTTAATGGTTGCGCCATACAGCGGGCGGCCTGGGATACCAGCGCGCTGTTACTATAGAATAGGTTACGCACGGCTCGTGCCGACGCGATGTCTTCTATAGAAACATCGCGCTGGCGTCCCGACCCACTCGCTGTGTGGCGAAACCATAAATGCAAAGTATGACGTTAGTCAATTTGAACATTCAAGTATTATCTACGTAAGGATATTAGGGTGCAGCGTCTATGTTTTGCTTATATTTGATGCGACATTAACTATGCTCAAGATTACGTTATTATAGGAAAGCAGGTAACCTTTGCTTACTATTTCTGAAACGGGGGGGGGGGGTCAAAAATTTCCAAAATGTAGTCTATAAATAATGTTGATCACTTAAAACAAAATTAGAATCTGATCAAAACTAAAGAACTTATAAGTGTTTTAGTTTTTATTCTTGATAGCCTGAATATGTCGTCACAGCAACGTGTTTAGAACAAATCCTATACTAACATTCGTTTTGCGGGCAAGTGATAGAATACCTCCCCTCGGTCCCCATAGAAAACGGAAATTTATAAGAAAATTTATGAAGATACCCATTGAAACAATTCAACAAGACATTGTATCCCTTGCAATGGTTTAATTAAACCAATGAATACTTAAAAGTAATGATAAAAATCGTCATTTCACGCACGGAGAATCCCATTCAGACGGGGTTGCTGGCACAACTAGTTTATCATATTATGTAATTGCGGTCAAGTATTAATCTATAAAACATTAGCAACGACTCATTAAACATGTTGTTAGTAAAAAAAAAACAATTATTTTACAATTACATTTTCATAATCAGTGATGATATGGAACACAATAATATATTGATATTTCGTTTTATATCTCCAAAGTTAATGCGTATTCGTTCGTATTAAAGTATTTCTAAGAAATTTAATGTAATTAAAGTACATATTAAATGCATACGGCTTATACCTATGTGGTTCTTTTATAGAGATTAAATTCGAAAACTATTCTAAGAATAAAGAAGTGTGTCAGTGAAAATAAATGGTTGGCTAATATTTTTTTGAAGTGAAAGCTTCTATATCTACTTTGAGCGATTCTCGGTAGGGTCGATGTCGGCAGCTGACAATATGCTACAGTATATCATACATAAGATGGCGTTTAAGAGGATATGCGGTCGACAACAAATTTTAAAAGTAGCTATTGTTATCGCGTTGCGCCCCAAGGAAAGAGTTTTGAAACACGAAAGTGACAACTGCAGCTCGGACTGATTTTACCGCATGCAAAAATAGAAGAAAACATCACTTCGTAGTACCCGGTTTCCTCCTCCACAAAATGAACCGATTTTTACTTTTCTTTCAGTTATAGAATAAGAAATATTGGCTATATCTCTACGTTTCTTGCTTTTTTTGTGTTTTATTTATCAAATTTGTTTGACGAACGTCTAAAAATGACGGTAAAAATCGAGCATTTATTCCATTTTCAAAGGCTCCTAGTTTCTACAATAACTAATCTATGGAAAAAAATGGGGTGTGGCTGTGTCATGGACACGGCCGTTTCGTTTGTTGTATGTGAATACGTCTCGTAACGGGCGATATTTTAGCTACTGCCCAATGCGTCCTCATAAAGGACGAACGTACACAAACGATGCCTATACAGCCCGGTGTCGATATAGAAGCGATTTCATTATCCATCTGCGTAATTTAAACCGTCCCAGCTGGAGATACTGGCACGGTCATTGATCCGCTCTGCCGCATTCACTTTTTTACGTTGCCGGGACTGCTTGCCTTGGTCATATGGTGTTTTATGGGTACCATTGTTTTGAGATGCTCTTTTCAAGCCTTTACATTTGGCTTTTCGACACGTGTAGACCGATATCCTATATTTTTTTTTATATAATTTTAATACATAATATATATTATTTGGAATAAAAATATTTTCTATAATGCTATTATCCAGGGAGGAAACAGGGGATTCGCATATCCTCTTAAGTGCTGGCGCTCATAGATAAATAATATACTTTATACTTACTCAGCCTTTTGAACATTTTTCAATAATGGATAAAGTCAGGGATCATTAGAGAGATTTTAAAAATAGCGCCTAAAGTAGTAAAGGCAAAAATGAACAATTTGGCGAAGTATGTATATGAATGTGGAAGGATCGAAAAGTAGAGGTTATAATAGAGAGTGTTATAATTTTGTAGTTCTTTATAACATCGCTATATAATTATAATTAATAGCTGTATCTACACCAAGAAGAGGTAAATGAGGTAAAGAGGTAAATGAAGTCTGTTAAAATAAGTTACTTATAAAATTAGAAAATTGTCCCCAGTAATGTAAATGAATAAAAAAAAAACAAAGTAAATGAAGAGATGACGGCTGATAGGGACATATGGAAGAGACGAAAACGTACTGCGCCGACCCCAAGTGAGTTGGGAACATTGTATAAACAATAATGCAAGAACATGAATTTTGTATTGATTATTCATTTAGTAAGCTCTTATTAAAATTAATATATATCTATATCTATCTATCTGTCTATCTTACTAAATTCTTAATATATATATATATAGTAATAAAGTGTAATAATTGCCCTTCTATAAAATGTTAATAAAGTATTAACAACAATGAACAATAGTAGATATGAGGTTATTCCCTCGTATGAAATATTAATCAATACCAACGACACGCCAAGTTTATAAACAAGCTAAAGAACATATTATAATAGTACTAAGAAATATGTGATATCAGATATGTGAATCACACAACATTTATTTAAGTTTAAAAAACATCATTAAGGTAATAAAACACATTATTTGTTTATTATAATTTTTACCTTTTAAAATGTTGAAAGTGGAAGTTAAGTATTCTACCCTCTTCTCATACGCACGCTGGTTTAACATCGTCCCCTGTTTAAATATTCCTGGATAATATTATGGTAAATATTTTTGTACTAAATAATATATATATATATCCACCACCGCCATGCCCGTACGTTTGGATTTTTGGCATAAATTTGTTATTGCAGAAACTAGGAGTCTTTGAAAATGAAAAAAAATGCTAGAATTTTACCATCGTTTCAGACGTTCGTTAAACAAATTCGATGAATAAAATTTAAGAGCCAAACGTATAAGCATAGTCTTTTTTATTCTATAACAGAAAGAAAAATAAAAATCCGTTCAGTTTTAGAGAAGGAAACAGGATACCTACTACGAAGCGATGTTTTCGTCTATTTTGCATAGGTAATATCAGCCCGACCGGCAGTTGTTCCTTTTGTGTTTTATAACTCTTTCTTTGGGTGTAACGCGATAGCAATACATTTCTGAAATGCCTACTTTTCAAATCTGTTGTCGAACGCATGTCCTCTTAAACCTTTTTACGACTACACTAAAGACGCTCAATTTACTCCCTGTTTGTGACCCCACCTGTAATTTATGCTGTCAACGGGTAGGAAGTAAACATTCTCAGGAACTGCTGTGTCGGTCGGGATGAAATTTTGCATATAAGTAAAGGTAAATTTCTAAGTTTACCTGAATACTTACTTTTATTTAAATTGCTGTCATTTATATTTAATACTAGCCGAGTGCCAGCAACTCCGCCCGCGTATCATATATTCTTCAATACAGTTTTTAATAACCATTGGAGAATAATGTTTCGATGGTGCTGTCCATTGAATCATATTTTGTTCACAATTTCATGACTTTTATGTTTTTTACACAAAAACCCTAATTATTTTTCTAAAAAAATTTGGTACCAAGAGAAAGCAAAGATATTTTCTCATATATTCAAGCACTTGCTAGTAAAACTGAGCATTGAATCTACTTTTTTCATAATTTCTTGTTTTCTTTTAATGCGTTACCCTAATAATTTTTCCGAAATTATTTTTAGTAGGTACTAACAAAAAAACAAAGAAAGATACTTCTCACAAATCCAAATACCTGCTAGTAAAACTATTCATTGATTCGGATTTTATTTACGATTTCATGAGTTACGTGGAGTAGCATCAACTATCTACCAAAAAAGTCCCACTAAAATCGGTCCAGCCGTCCAGCCAGATTAGAAATTATATCATATATATGTATTTAGTAATGTTAATATTCGTTACTAAGTTGCCTTTTTTTTTTTTTTTTTTTGACGAGGGGAAATGCATTTACGCACTACCCTTATCTATTGTATTTGCGGGATCAGAGTACCCCAAATACAATAGATAAGAGGGCACGGAGTGACGAGCTCCGTGCCAGTGTGGGACTCACCCGGGCGTGAAGCGCTCCGGAAATACCCACTAAAACCCCCCGGAGCCGTCCGCTGCATTTGGAATGGAGGCGACACGGGGTAACTTTCGCAAGCACCGCGTCGCCCCCTGCAGCGAACCCACCAGGCCCGTCAGTGCAATGGCCCAATGGGGATGGAGGAGAAAAGTTCCCCTCCACCACTTAGCCCGCCTCTTGAGGAGAGGCATGACCAAAGGCCAGACATCCAGGGGGCGGGATAAATACCCACCCCCCAAAGAAGGACAAGAATATAAAAAAAAAAAAAAAAAAAAAAAAAAAAAAAAGAAGAGCAGTGGCGGGCAAAAGGGGAAAAAGGGAAAAAAAAAAACCCACCACTGCTTGAAAAAAAAAAAAAAAAAAAAAAAAAAAAAAAAAAAAAAAAAAAAAAAAAAAAAAAACCCGGCCACGCTATGTACGGAGAAAGCTCCGCGCATAGCGCGCCCGTCTCCTTCTGGGCCTTTTACGCCTCCGAGGATCCGCCCCCGGATCCTCTTCACGGGCCCTCTCGGCCGCCTCCTTCTGCGACATTATCGTTTCGCAAAAGGAGGCAACCACCTCCCAGACCTCCTCGCTGCCGACCATGGCCTTAATGACCGTCGACAGCGAGAGGTCTGACCCAACCGCCGCCACCACTGCCCGGCGCGGCTCCTCCCATACGGCGCACTCCGCAAAAGTGTGGTGCGCCGTATCTTCCGCCGCACCACAGTGGTGGCACACCGCCGACGGCTCCCTTCTAGCTATCTTGTGCAGATACCACCCGAAGCAACCATGCCCGGATAGTATCTACACAAGCCTGAAGCTGAGGGAGCCGTGACGCCTCTCCATCCACTCCTGGAGGACCGGGCGGATGGCGTCTATGGTTGGTCGCCCATAGCGCGCATCCGCCAGGTCCTCCTCCCACCTGCCTAACTCTATCTCCCTCCTCTCCTTTCTAATCTCTGCCGGGTGCAAGCGGAGCCCACCACCATCCCTCCCCGCTACCGAGTACCAGTACACGGCAGCGAGCACCTCCGCTTCTCGCTCCCACGGCAGGGAGCCGGCGAGCACACAGGCCGCCGCCGCGGACACCGTGCGGTAACCGCGCACCGCCCTCAACGCCACCGTGCGCTGCACTGATCGCAGCACACGGATATTGCTGGCGTTGAGGGCGTCCGCCCACACAGGTGCCCCGTAGACGGCCATGCTTCGCACGACCCCTGCGTGGAGCCGGCGGCACCTCTGGCCAGGCCCCCCCACATTCGGGAGGAGCCGCCCCAGTGCCGCCGCGGCACCGGCGATGCGCGGTCCGAGTCCCTTAAAATGGGACTCGAACCGCCATCTCCCGTCCAGGGTGAGGCCCAGATACTTCATCTGGGCCTTCACCCGGATCCGGTGCCCCCCCACCGAGATGCTCGCCCCAGGGGGCGGCCCATGCCGAGGCCCATGAAACAACAAGGCCTCGGTCTTTTCGGCCGCTACCCTGAGCCCGAGCATCTCGATGCGCTTGACCACCAGGGCTACTCCCATCGTGGCCAAGCGCTCCACCTCCCCCCCCCCCCCCCCCCCCCCTCGGGCTACGACAAGGGTGTCGTCCGCGTAACAAATCAGGCGCACCCCACTCGGAAGTGCGCTCCGGACGACCCAGTCGTAGCCCACGTTCCACAGGAGCGGTCCGAGCACCGACCCCTGTGGAACCCCGCAGCCCGCCGGACGCCGGACGACGACGCCTTGGCTGTCCACACAGGACACCTCCCTCCCTCGGAGATAGTCCTCCACCAGCCCCCGCAGATAGTGGGGCACTCCGAATGATCGGAGCGCCGCCACTATCACAGAGTGCGGAAGGCTGTTGAAGGCGTTGGCGATGTCGAGCGACACCGCCAACAACCTATCCCCCTGAGAGGTGGCCTCCATCGACCACCTCTTCAGCCTCACCAAGGCGTCTACCGTCGAGCGTCCCACCCGAAACCCGAACTGCACGTCCGCCAAGTCCGGCCCCACGTCCCTCATATGCTGGATGATACGGGAAGATATTATCCTCTCGAACATCTTCCCGACATCATCCAGCATGACGAGGGGCCGATACGCGGACGGGCAGTCCAGGGGGCGGCCCTCCTTCCCTATGAGGCAGAGACGGCCCTGTTTCCAGGGCCTAGGGAACTGTCCGACCCTAGGGAACTGTCCGACGTTACTAAGTTGCCTGCCTTTTGAGAGTAAAGATAATAAACCCCTTTGGCAAGTCGAAATAAAACATGTTTTTTGTTTATTTACAGGTTCTGTGACCATGCTTTTATCTGTTTTTGCCGTGCTGATGATGGTTTCATATACGACTGCTGGTAAACTTTTTGTTATTTCATCTACTAATTTTTTTACGAATCATTCAAACAAAATTAACGTTACTCATTAATCATACTAACAATCATTTTAACATCAATATAATTTTTTGTACTTGTTTTTATTATTAGCAGAAACGCTATGAAAGATTTGTTTATCAAGAGTATTAAGTTATTTTAAACAAATGGCGCTTTTTTAACATCTTAAATTACATAGGACTCAATAGATGTCACTGCTGTTTAGAAAATTAAAAGGTACTATATATTTTTTTCTTATTCCATATGAAGCGGGTAGCTGCCCATTGCCATCTAAAGTGTACGGATGTACTCCTAAATGCGTACAAGATTACGACTGCAAGAACGGCAAGATATGCTGTCCAAACGGATGTAACACAAAATCGTGCACAGACACCACACAACATGCAGGAGCTGGTGGTAACGATAAATATTCACAATGTAAGAATTACTCCATTATATAGTTTATATTTTTAAATTAAAAACTCTTTAAAGGCGTTGAGCGATTCTCGGTAAGGAAAAAACTTATGGATTCGCGTTACCAACCAAGCCGTTGACATGCTACAGTATGTCAAGTATAAGATGGCGTTTAAGTGCTGGCGCTCAGAGATAAATTATAAAATGTATACTTACGCAGCCTATCGTATGTTTTGATTAAGAATAAACTATATGACAGTATTCATAATTGCTGCTCGCAGCACCAATAGTTGTAAAAACTTAATTATTTGTATTATAATTTATACATTAAAAAAAAAACAGTTTTCCAAAGGTTTCGAGTTTTCACTTCTGTTGGAAATCTCCACGGCTGCCTAGTTTTTTTTTATTATGTTTGGTTTTGAAAACTGCAATTTTTCACATGTTTCTACTATTACACCATGTCTCGCTTGAACTGTTCTTAATTATCCATTTTAAATTACACTAAATTAAAGCATATTTTATTGTCGGCAGCTGGCGGCACTGGTATTTACTGTGGCAATGTTAAATGCAGTCCGTTTGAAGTGTGCAAGCAGGATTCAGCCACAAGAAGGATGAAATGTACTCGGGCTTAGTACAAATTTATTATACTTTTGCAGGCAGTCGCGATAGATGGCACCACTGCATAAGCGCCATTTTGGTTATATGAATGACCTGCCGTAAAATATATCTATACTAATAAATAAAATTAGAGTGTCTGTTTGTAATGTCAAAATTACATTTTTTTACTAAATAGATATGAATGAATATACGATACTTATACCAAAAATACAATTTCTAAAATTTTTGTTTGCCTGTTAAAAAATTAAAACTCATATAAAATTGAATAAAATCTGATTGAATGCACGGGTTTACGGGCAAGTGCTTGAATTGATGAGAAACATTTTTACATTATTTTAGTACTAAAAAAAATAGGTTTCCAAATTAAAAAAACTAAGTACAGAACATATGAAACGCGGGCGCAGCCGCGGGTACACAGCTAGTTTTTTATAAGAACAATGCTAAATGAATCAGATATATCTAAAATTATAAAAAAGCTATTTAGACCTAACAAAGAAGTATTGTAATAAAATTGTTACTTCTAAATCTTGTTTTTTTTTATCACATTCCAAATATTTTATGTATTTTTCTGGTTTTTTTTGTCCTTTTCCAACATTTTTATAAGGTTGACAATCTAATGTTTTTATCCATACTACTGGGATTTTTTGTGGTTTTCTAGACTATCATGAATTTGCCTAGTTCTCGTTTTTAAAACATTAGTTTACGGTATTTTACCATTAATCATCGTCTCCATACCCTTATCCCATTTTTATTGGGGTCGGCGCAACATGTCTTTCTCCTCCACTCCACTCTATTTGTTGTCATCTCCGCATTCACTTCTCTTCCTAAACAGATCATTTTTCCCACAATCGATTCATCTTTTCTTTGGTCTTCCCCTATCCATATAACCGTCCACATGCAAATGCAATACCTTTCTACCAACATCCTAGTTCCATCATGCGCATCACACGCCCATACCAGGACAGACGACTGCTCCTTAACTTCTCGGTTACAACAAACAAACAAAAAATTAGATGAACATTAAAACTAATAAAAGCAACAAAGAACTACACAAATAAGTATTGTGCTTGAACACATAGAAATGAAACAAATTACAAAGGTATTAATTTTTTAAAACAAATAATACTTTCGATTCATTATGGTGTATATCAATTATGGAAAATATTCCTGTTGTTGTGGTCCCAATGATTACTCATTTTACAACGAACAATATTAAAGAAAATAACTTTACCTATAAAATAATAATACTTAGGTATTACTAATGCACCTATATATAGTCTATCCTACTATATTATATTTTATAACAATAATAAATCTGTCGGCTCTTTCTGCACGTTCGATTTTTTTACCCAATACTAATATCGAATATGTCATTAAAAATATTTTGTCTGTCTTTGGGTATGTCGAAAACACCTTTTCGAATTTGATACAACTTTGTACGCGGAAAGCGTCAAAGAGAATATGATGGTTATATAGAATGTTAAAAATAATTTCCAAAATAGTATAAAAAATTAACTATTGTCGGTAACAACCTATCCAACTCTAAAATGAACCTTAGCTTTCGGTGAAGGAAAATATCGCGAGGAAACCATAGTATGATGATATGTGATTTTCTAAAAACGCCCGACTAGCTACCAGCCTCAAGTTAGAAAACCTGCCTCCAAATACCAATAGGTGTGTTCCGGCAGCATCGCTTGAGAACCAGTACATCTAGGCTTAATTTATTTACCATCCTGGACCACATTGTCACTTAATACCAGGTGAAATTGCGGTAAAAGCACTGAGCCTATACCGTGTAAAAAGTCTACAAGCGTTTGTTAGGGATTTGAAGCCAGTTTTGAGGCTATCACTTAGCCAACATGACTTCAAAATGACGTCGTGTTGAGAATTTGACACAGCTACTCAACGACAAAGGAAAAAAAGAAAAAATCGGTTGATAAAAATGAAAATTTTATGAAATCTTTAAAAACAACGGATCATAACCTCCTTTCCTAGTAATAAAGTATTTTAACATTTGAGAGATAAATACGAGGAATGGGGAAATTCCTTGCGATATATGCTTACCTTTAATGACATGGATGGCGAGAGTTTGAATAATGATCACATACAAAATGTTTCAAAATTACACTAATGCTTATGTTGTCATCGAATAAAAGTTTTGCAAAAAACAAAAAATCTTTCTTACGCAATATTTCTTTGGCATCTTCCGACAGTGGTCCTCTAACCATTTTCTACTTTACTGATAACGTTTTTTCACCATTCGAACCTCATCAGGCGTTTGAGTTTATCAATGCAATTTATTGACTCGCTAAAATGCAGGGCACGTATAACCTCTACATTTTATACCTTTAACAAAATACATAAATCCCTACGGGTCCTGTAGGTTTCATTCATAGAACGAAAGATATGAACACCACCACCTGCGAATAGAGGAAGCCAGGATAGTACTTGCAACCAGATGTTTGCTAAATATGACCTAATGTTAAGAGGATGTGCGGGCGGCGTTTATTCCTTATGAAGGTATTCCTATTCATTCCCTGGAAAATTGAAATATAATAAATACTTTGTATCAAATAATATGCATCCATCACCGCTATGCCCGTGTACGTTTTGATTTATTTTATAAATTAATTATTGTAAGACCTTAGAAAATAAGAAATGTCCGACTTTTACCGTCATTTTCAAAGGTCCGTTAAAAACAAACTTAACGAATAAAAACAAAAGTAGTAAAACATAGAGGTAAAACCAAAGTCTTTTTCTTATTTTATAATTGAAAGATAAATTAAAAACGGCCCAGTTTTGGAAGTCATAACAGGAGAATATGAATTGGTGATTTCGTCTATTTCCATAAGTATATCAACCCGAGCTGCAGTTGTCCCTTTCGCGTTTAATAACTCTTTCTATGGAGTGGAACGTGATAGCAATAGATTTCTGAAATACCTATTCTTCAAATTTCTTACCGACCGCGTATCCTATTAAGTGTAAGTGTTCGGTCTTATTAAGTGCAGTCAAAAGAAAGAAAGCCAGCAAAATTTTGTTATGACAATATAGAATAAACAGTATGCATCTTTATCGTAGGCACATCCACCACTTCGTTCCACTAATTGGAGGATAGAAGCTTTAGCAATGAATTTAATTTTGAATTTCCCCATTCAATACACGTACATAATAAACAAATAAATTAGTCATAATTCTACCTATATCTCGTTAACTACGTATAAATGAAAAGGATACGATTATTACGGTGTCATTTCTTCGTTTTCTATTCTACGTAGAAGAGCTGTCGTTTGAAAACCCTGAAATTGAATATTATTCGAATTTTTTAACATGGGTAAGTAAATAATTAATAAATCAACTTTTTTCTCTTCAAATATTTCCGGAACAGCTGGACCGATTTGGACGGCACTTCTTTTGTTAGATAGCTAAAGTTACTCTGCGGAGCTTAGGCTACTTTATTTTTCGATAATAATTAGGGTGCCCCGTAAAAAAATTAAAACTCATAAAAAATTGAATAAAATCCGATTCAATACACAGTTTTACTGGCAGGTATTTGAATTTATGAGAAATATCTTTGCTTAATGTTAGTAGCAAAAAAATTTTGGAAATAATTTGGGCTTGTATTAAAAGAAAGCTAGTAGGTAAATAAAATAGGTATTATCAAAGAGTATTCAGAATTATTTTATGAAATTAGGCTAATTAAATATTTAATGAATTTATGGCCGGCGTTTTTTTTTTAAATGACCTTTGTATAATTTATGGATAAGGATGTGAGGATGGAAAAAAATAATGATCTTTTTTTTTTTAATTTATATTTTTTAAAAAATTAATTTTCTATATACTTATTGTTATGGTATGGTATGGGATGGTAAACACAAATAGAGGTACTGGTTCTCAAGTGATGCTGCCGGAACACAACTATTGGTATTTGGCGACATGTTTTCTAACTTGAGGATGGTAGCTACTCAAGCGGGCTTTATTAGAAAATCACCTGCCACCATGCTATGGTTTCAACACGATGTTTTCCTACACCGAAAGCTCAGGTTGATTTTTGGTGTTGGATAGGTGGTAGTTGCTTGAATCCGCGTCCATTCACGCGGATTCGACCGCACTATCCACTGCGCTATCATCGCTTATATAATATCCTGATGTCCATCGGTATGTCGGGTTTTGTGTTTTATTTATTTTTGGCGACATAGGGGCCGGGGTCTGAGTGGTGATTGAAATGAAATGTTCATTATTATATTTTTTTTAACAGTCCTCAAGGATGTTTTAAAAATATTTGTTCCTTTTCAGTATTGTTTACATTTATTGTAGCAGTTGTATACGCTACTCTGATACTTTATGACGCTGGTGAGTACTCGCTTCTTTTAATAATGGCTTGGAACACATAGTTTGTTATAGAATGTGATGATTGCTTAGTTGGTAGTGCGGTAAGATTTTCCGTCAATGGACGTTTTTCAAACCCACCTATCCAACTCTGAAAATCAGCCTGAGCTTTCGGTGAAGGAAAAAGTCTTAAGGAAACCATAGCATGGTGGTAGGAGATTTTTATATAATGCTCGTCTGGGTAGCTACCACTCTGAAGTTAGAAAACCTGTCGCCAAATATCACTAGGATGTAATAGTAATAGCCATAATAGTGGCTACAACTTACCGCACAAAGGGGTAACCGCGAAAATAAGCAACAGTGTGTAAATGTATTGTCTCATTCTCTCGCACGTTTAATCCAGAATATAGATTTCATGTGTTTGTCTCTTTTTCGTTTTCCTCGGAAAGTTAATTGTTTACTTGATTAATAAATTTTATATCCTTATTTGATTTACTGTAGGATTGTATGAGATCCATGTCAATATGTTTTTTTTTTCAGCTGACGCAAGCAATTGTCCTCCGCCGTCGAAAATCTCTACACGAACGCCGACATGTGTCCAGGACCGTGATTGCAAGGACGGAAAGATTTGTTGCTTAAATATTTCCAACGCCAAATCCTGCGTGGATCGTTACACTTTTAGTCACCAAGATAAACCTAAAAACGTCAATTGTAAGTTTTTAATTAATGTGATAATAAACTAGCTGTGTGTCCGTGGCTCCGCCCGCGTTTCATATATTCTTCACTGCGTATTATAGTGTTTATATAATCATTGGTAAATAATGCTTTGATGGTGGAGGCTCTCCATTGAATCGTATTTGCACGATTTCACGATTTTTAATTTTTTTTGTAGGGAACCCGTATTTTTCTGAAATTTAATTTGGGTACTAACAGATTTTTGCCCACGATGGCTTATTGGTAGTACGGTCGTGTTTCGCGTCAGCGAACCCACCGATTCAACTCTAAAATCATCCTGAGCTTTCGGTGATGGAAAACATCGTGAGGCATACGTGAAAACATAGCATGGTGGTAGGGTATTTTGTAATGCCCTCCTGGGTAGCTACCACCCTCAAGTTTAAAAACCTGTCGCCAAATACCAATAGATGTGTTCCGGCAGCATCACTTGAGAACCAGTGCCCTCTAAGCTTAGTGTGTTTAGTACCAAAAAAAAATAATTACAAGGTTACAGTGAGGGATTCTCCAAAGACATCGAGACAAGTACGAATTGAAAAGAAAATGTATGTTTTCTGTTATAGCCAACAGTGCGTTGGGATATTGCGATGGCGTCAAATGCATGTCTTATGAAGTCTGCAAACGCGACCGACACACCGGAAAGTTGAAATGCCAACTACCTTAACTCACAGTTGGAAAACACTCGAATATATAATATTTTGAATAAGCAAATCAGTATCTCAGTGGTATAAATAATAACAAGGTGCAATAAACATAATATTGGGTAACTTGCTAAATATAAAAATATCAATTTAATATATATACTAATAAATAAAATTGGAGTTTCTGTTTGTAATGTCATAATTTTCTTTTTTACTGAATAGATAAGATACCAATACCATAAATACAATTTTTTAAAATTTTGTCTGTCTGTTTTTTGGTAGATAGCTGAGGTTACTCAGGGTGGCCTCTGCAGAATACATGTATAATGTGCCTCCGGAGGCCCTGTCATCTTTGCGCCGGTTAGGGACGTGGAGTGTTTAATCAGTCGGTTTCGGCCAACCTGGCACGCGGGCACTACAGAGGGGTGTCCCTCGGTGACCTTGTCTGTCGCGAGGATCAACGTTTGCAAAAAAACTACGGTTTCGTGCGAACGTCCGAGCGTTCAATGAGCAGATTTCAACCACGTAAAATAAAAAAAAGGTTACTCAGAGTAACTTGGGGTAATTTTAATTTTCAAAAATAATTAAGGTCCGTATAAAAAAATAAAAAAACACAGTGAAGAACATACGAAGTGCGGGAGCAGACGCGGGCACACAGCTAGTAGGTAATAATATTAAAATCTGTTTACCATTTGACATGGAGCTTTGTCGCCTTTTTTATTAGACCACTGATTTTTAATTTAAAAAAAAGTGATATGATATGAGTGTAATAAAAAAAACTTTGATTAAGTCTAAACTTAAAGTTATTACTTGTTTCTTTTTGAATACTTTCCTACCTCTACGAATGTAATTTGTTCCACAAGAAATTAATAAATAATTATTACTGTTACATGATTTACCTCTGTTGTTACTAATAATTCTATTAATAAACTTAAGAGGAAATGCTAGCGGCATTTATTCTATACAAATGTAGTCTCCTCTGTCCTCTCTGGATAATATCTTATGGTAAATATTTGTATACCAAATAAAATACACTCACCACCGCCATACCCAGACGTTTTGATTTTTTCCATAAATTGGTTATTGTAGAAACTAGGAGAGCCTTTCAAAATGAAAAAAATGGCTCGATTTTTACCGTCATTTTCAGACGTTCGTCAATCAAATTTGATGAATAAAATTTAAAAAATCGTACAAGCGGAGCCAGTCTTTCTTGTTCTATAACTGAATGAAAATTTTAAATCGTTTTAGTTTTGGAGGAGGAAACAGGGTACTACGAAGCGATGTTTTCGTCTATTTTGTATAGATAAAATCAGCTGCAGTTGTAAGTTGCACTTTCTTTACTCTTTCTTAGGGGCGCAACGCGATAACAATAGAATGCTGAAATACCTACTTTTCATATCTGTCGCCGACCGCATGTCTTCTTAATCGCATTGAATTGATTACGTTTCTACGAGTTTCAAAGTGACGTCGTTAAGTCGTAGTCCGTTGGGAACCTAAGTCGGATTTACTATTTTACATTGAGTATACCTTTAAAACTAGATGTGTGCCTGCGGCTCCTCCCGCGTTTCATATATTCTTCACTGCAGAATATAGTTTTTAAATAATCACTGGAAAATAATGTTTTCATGGTGCTGTCCATTGAATCGTTTTCTTTCTACAATTTCTTAGGTTTTCATTTTTTTTACACAAAACACTTATTATTTTCCTAATTTTTTTTGGCGCTAGCAGAAAACAAATATTCTTCTCACAAAATCAAGCACCTGCTAGTAAAACATTTTATTCACAAATTAACAAAGGATTTTATTCACAATTTCATGAGTTTTAATTTTTTGTAGGCGAAATCCTAATTGTTTTTGAAAATACAAGTAAACCTAACTAACGTAGAGTAACTTCAGATATTTACAGCAAAAAGTCCTTGTATCCAGCCTTTCCGGAGATTAGCCGGAAAAAACAAACAGACAAACAACAAATTTAAAAAACATTTTTGGCATATGTACCGGATATTCATTTATATATTTTTTTATTTTATATATATGATAGTTAGATAGAATACACAGTTTAGATAGATTAAATAGTTACAGACGGTTTTAGCGGAAGCACAGAGAGGTGCGTCATTTCTAGATATGACGTATGATTCACGTATTGACCTACAAATAACATTGAACCTTAAAACCTTCTTGACATAGTGTTTAACTTATTGTCATATAAATCGGTGATGTGCTTAGGAATCATATTGTAGAACCTGACACTGTTACAAAAAGCTTTTATTAGACTTAGTAAGCCTAAAACATGCGGCGTTGCACCAGTCTATCTAGTTTTTACAATAGAATGCAACGTAGATTTTACAGCAACAGATTAAGAAAAAAACATGCTGACTGTACATAATCAAAAGCTCTACTGTATTTGCTATCGCTACACGTATCCTAGAGGCGGTGGGTGTAGTCGATAAGTTTTTAAAGGTTAGTAGCTCCGCGACTGTTGCCCACGGTAAGGGCGGCACACGAATTCAATCAATAAGAAAACTCCCTTACAATAAATAACCACAATCATAAATAAAACAAATGTCCATACCGGCATATATGTAAAGTATTTCTCAAATACATATAATCAATAAATACAGTAAGCATTGTATTAAAAATAGACAATTTATTTACATTTTAGTAGTAAAATATAACCTCTTTTCATTTTTGTGATAATGGTGTGTTTTATTTTAATATGAGCGCTGAATTAATCATATTCTACCAACATACCTTTTCTTAATATGTGTTGGTATTTAGTTACAAATGAATGAAAAATATAATGCAACCATATTTATGAGTTGCGTGATATATGAATAATGAACTCGTGTATAATTAGTACTTAAATCTGAAGGAAGAGGGGGACAGACGTAATATGGATCTGTTTAAATCTTTTAAACTTCTATACTAATAAATAAATTGAAGTGTCTGTTTGTATCGTCAAAAAAAATTTTTTTTTACTAAATAGATATAAATGTATATACGATACCTAAACTAAAAAATACTATTTTTGTAATATTTGTCCGTCTGTTTCTTCCGGGTAATCTCTCGTGAAATTCTGATTGAAATCCGATTTAATGCATAGTTTACTGGCAAATATTTGAATTTGTGAGAAATGTCTTTGCTTAATGTTAGTAGCAAAAAAAATTGGAAAATAATTAGGGATCTGTAAAAAAAATGTTAAAAACTATATTACGCAATGAAAGACATATGAAGCGCGGGCGCAGCCGCGGGCACACAGCTAGTATAAAATATGAATACAATTTCTTTATCAGTTTTTTCAAAACATGTTTTGTTTTAGTGTTAACAATTGTGTAGACTTGGTATGATTTTAAGTTTTATAGCACAATTTTTATAGCGAGTTTTTTGTTTTTGCTACTAACATTAAGCAAATATATTTCTCACAAATTAAAATACCTGCTAGTAAAACTGTGCATTGAATCGGATTTCATACACATTTTCATGAGGTTTAATCTTTTTTACGCGGATCCCTAATTATTTTGGAAAAACAAAAATACTCTACACGTAGTAACTTCAGCTGTCTACCAACAAAAGTCCCTACAAAATCGATCGAGCCGCTCCGAAGATTACCAGGAACCAACAGACGGAAAGAGAAAAAAAATGTAAAAAATATATTTTTCGAACAGGTATCGTATATCCATTCGTATCTATTTAGTAAAAAAAATATTTTGACAAGACAGACAGACACTTCAATTTTATTTATTAGTATAGAGTATAGATGATTGTATCGTTACATAGTAATGGATGTGGTTAATTAAGCTGAACGCGATATACACGCGAATCGATATCCAATCACTTATTTATCATCGGGCGACTTTCGTATGTTATCAAAGTCCTATAAACTTGCATAGGTATAGAATATTGTGCCTAACACTGCTAAGTTTTCATTGAACTATTTATCTATACTAATAAATAAAATCGAAGTGCCAATTTGTAATGTCAATATAACAGTTTTTAATAAATACATATTAATGTATAATGTATACGACACATGTAACAAAAATACATTTTTTTTTTAAATTTCCCTGTCTGTATGTTTGTTCCGAGTAATCTCTGAAACGGCTGAACCGATTTGACAGCACTTTTTTGTTAGATAGCTGAAGTTACTTCGCGTAACTTAGGCTACTTTTGTTTTTCGAAAATAACTAGGGATCCGAGTAAAAAAATTAAAACTCATGAAAATGCGCTTAAAATTAAACCGATTCAACGCACAGTTCTTCTGGGAAGTATAGTTTTACTTTATCTTCGTACCTAAAGAAATTAGAGAAAATAAGTAGGGTATATGAAACGCGGGCGCAGCCGCGGGCACACAGCTAGTATAAAATAAGAAAGAGTTTTATTATGCCTCTATGTTTTTCTTTTTTTTTTTTATTCGTCAAATGTATTTCACAGACGTCTCAAAACGGTTGTAAAAATAGGGCATTTTTTTTTTTCATTTTTAAGAATCCTAGTTTATATATAATAATAAATAATTTATGGCAAAAATCAAAACATACGGGCATGGCGGTAAAATAAATATATGATACGGTATAAAAATATTTACTGTAATGGCATTATCCAGGTAGGAATCAGGGGACTACACTTGGATTGGACAAAAGCCGCTCGAATTTCCTTTTAAGAATAAAAAACACTGAACAGTTTGCATAATTGTATCGACATGGACGATGAAGCCCGTTGCCCGCTGTGGTCAAGACTTGGTTGTGCACGGAAGCTGTACGCGAGATTTTGTAAACGTCGCCGCCGTAGAGTGCATCCGGAAAACAACGCTAACGGAAAAAATTCGAGCAGGTAAGTAATTGAATAGCATTAACCTTTATGTACGTGTAGAATTTTATTTATGTACTACTTAGCTGTCTGCCAGCGACTCAGCCCGCGTTTCATATATTATTTACTGCGTAATGTAATTTTCAAATAAATATAAGAAAACAATACTTTGATGGTATTGCATCTAATTTTATTCAAAAATTTACGACTTTTAATTTTATTACGCTAATTCTTGTAACAAATATTTCAAATATTAATGTAATCTAAGTTACGACGTAAAAAGCTAACTTCAGATATCTGCCAAAAAAAGTTGCATTAAAATCGGTCCAGTCATTCCGTAGATTAGCCGGAACAAACAGAAAAACTTACAGACGGACAGACAGACAAAAATTTTAATTGTATCGTATACATTCATATGAATTTAGTATAAAATTGTTACATTACAAATAGACACTTCAATTTTTTTTATTTATTTTGTACCTGGATTGCAGTATCGTTAATCAACGCAGTGTCTTACCACAATGCCACTGATGCATCAACGCTTGACTATTAGTTATTATTAAAAAAACGCGACTAATGCTTCGAACATACATCGAGCAGGCGTCTCGACCCGCCCGCTGTGCGTAGAAACCATAATAAATACAATAGAACGCGATACACATATTAATCACAGACCAGGCAAGCCCATAATCACGGAAGTAACTTATAATAATAGTAACGGTATAGAAGGAAAAATAAAATATAAAATAAATAAAATACCACTGGAGACTTTAAAATCGTACATTAGCTATAATTATTATTATTTCAGGTGATAAATATTGATCAAAATAAAACACATATTACCTAAGTTAATCAACAATCGATTCACAGAAAATAATTCCTTTGAAACAGAGCATTCATCAAAACAAAAATAGACAATAATTACATTTGATTATGATTTACTACTTTTGATTCATAAATAACCATTATACATATGTCGATCTTTAACTGGAAACAATTTAAAATTAAATCCAAATGTAGTAAAAAATTTTACACGTTTGGTATAATTGCCCATAAATATTATACTATACGCAACACTTTTCAACTGTAGGAAGTTGGGTAATAATATGCAAATTTTCATATCAATTGCTATGCGACGTCACAATTGCCACACAACTTTGGGAACGTAATTATTGCGGAATGTTCTGGATAATTTAACCTGCTTGGATTTTTGGAAGAATTCGGTCTTCACATTTTTTGATTAGCGTTTCTTTAGTTGCATCCATATAATTAAATCGTAATTACTCTATGGCCCCACCTATTTATGACCAGTCTCAGATAGGACTGTTATCCTTTTTGAGATTGTCAAGAAAAGATACTGCATAGTGAATGCATATCGCGTGGGCTGCATGTTACTTCATAGCATTAAAAAAAAACTTAGAGCCTTCCTAGGCAACGAGTCTATAATGGAATGAAAATTGAGAGTGAAATTTCAAGGATGCAGCATGTTTAGGCATACTTTGTTGCATGCGAGAGAAGAAAGATACAACGTATAGTGAAGCAGATTTTTTTGAACTGACTAACGCTGTTGACCGGACGGTCTTTACAGCTTCATCAAACTTTGGGGCGAGCTCTTAAGGCACTCAATGGGAAAATCAAGGAGAAAAAAGTTACTTGCGCAAGGTAACCACAACGAATTAATAAATTCCATGGAATTTGTCTTAGGAACCTCTACGATATTTATTTGAAGAAAAAAAGGTCTTTTACCAACACCCATGCACCTGCGTCTGACGTGCAGGAGTGCGTGTACAGTGTTTTGTGTACAATGTTAGAGAAAATGGTATCACTTCATCACGCAGAAAAACAGCTATGGCATTTTTTGACAGTGTATAGTCTAAGTGCTTTGATCACAATCTCACCCGTTGTTAAGTGACGATGTGGTCCAGGATGTACACTAAGCTTAGAGGTACTGATTAGAATACTAGCTGTGTGCCCGCGGCTGCGCCCGCGTTTCAAATATTCTTCACTGTGTTTTAAGTTTTTTTTTATACGGAACCCTAATTGTTTGCCAAAAATAAATTTAGTACTAAGATAAAGTAAAAATGTTTGTCATAAATTATAGCACTTGCCCGTAAAACTGTGCATTAAATCGGATTTTATTCAAATTTGTATGTTTTTTTTTTACGAGGAACTCTAAAATTACTTTCGGTAGTTGAAAGTACCCTAAGTTTCATGGAGTAACTTCAGCTATCTACCAAAAAAAAATTCTGTCAAAATCTGTCCAGTCGTTCCGGAAATTACCCATTACAAACAAACAGACAGAGAACAATATTAAATATTGTATTTTTGGTATAGGTGTCATATATACATTCACATCTATTTAGTAAAAAAAATTAGATTACAAACAGACACTTCAATTTAATTTATTAATATATATTTCATCCTTATGAATTAAATTTTGCGAGATGTAATGATCGGACTATTGGTTCAATGTGATTCATATTAAGATCATTTCGTAGATTATAAGTCCCTAAAAAGCTGTCCAGGCTCTTGGAAACAACAGATCGAAAGTCAGTTCGAAAAAAAGAATTTGGTTATTCTGTCCTTTAAAAACATTTGTGACACGCATTTCTAGGATATTTATGTTCGTTCATTATTTCCACACGCTTACTGTTGTTGCCAGGTGTGTAAACATTGAAGGAGGTGTCTCGATTTTTCGAGATGTTCTTCTTTTAACGGATTGTAGGACTGCTCTTTTCTTCTAACTATTCTCGACATAGGTTACAGCTAAGAATCTTTTGTTGCATACCTTCTCGAAGGTCTGCGTAAGACTCATCAAAGTTTTATCACAACCCAATGAACAGTTTAAGGATAAATAGAGAGCATATATTCATTTATATACAATGTTTATAAAATGAACGAAAATAATGTAAGTTACGGGTTTTTTTTTTTTGCGTTTTGGCGATTTTTTTTCATTAGTCAACCATTTTCGGTTCTTTTTACTTTTTTACTGAGTGGATGTAAATTACTTCAAAATTTATGTCACTTAGTTAAAAAGTATAACGACTAATTCAGATAAAAACAACCATATTGGTTGGTATTTGATATTTACCAAATAAGATAAAACGGAGAAGTTATTTTATAAAAAAGTAAACATCGATAAAAATAAACTAAAGGATATAGACCCCCTATTATTAACCGATTACTTCATAAATCTATATTAACTTCAACAGTCACATAAAAAATTAAAATTTCCTTAGGCAACTTTTTCTTTATTCTTTCTAATTAATTAAATATCTGTTTTTATGCATTCAACAAATTTTATGTTACTTTATAATATAAGGAGAATTTCACAAAAACAATGAACATTATTTCTTCGCATCTTTTCACTTTTTGATTTAGTGGAGTAAATCAATTTGTGTAATGAAGGGAAGGGAATATACAAATTGTAATGAAATTCCAAACGGGCTTTCAGTCTTTTTGATGTAATGTATTTTGAACCGACGATGGCTCACGCATGGCACACTCAACGCAGATTCGAAACTACCTATATTTTTCCTTAATGTGACGGAGCTTACGGTGAAAAAAAACAATAGTATACACTTTTTGAAATCTGCCAACCATTGAGGTACGCGTATATACCACTTTGGATCATATCGTTACTTAATGTCAGTTGAGATTGTTGTCAGAGCACAGTGTGGATTAGCACAAAAAATACTTGTATAAACTTTCACAGCATAAAAATAAATATTATACGACTTTCAAATACAGTTAAATCTGCCTGTTACATATTTTTGGATTTACGTAAGAGTTAACCCACCTAGGGTTAGAACCCACTTCACTATCAATTGAGACATCATGGCTTCAGCTTAACTTTTAAGGTGTGACAATAAATGTTTCACATTATGGATAATAAGCAATGATCGAAGCAAAACGCTCTAATATATTCTATAAACATTTTTATTAATTCAGTTTTTTACAAAAATGATATATGGCAACACCATGAACAGCTCGTAAACGCAGGCAACAATTGCGTGACATTCTTTTGCTATAAAAACTGTAATTTATTCAAATATACGTATATTATGTGTACGTCAACATTTGTTTTTGTTTTATAATAAGTATAGCGCACGCAATAAAATTAAATGGAGTCACTAATATGTAGTTTAACCCACAATGTAAAGAAATTCTATTTTGTAACTGTTCTGTACCTATTAGTTTATTAAAAAAAAATTAAAACATACATATACTACATATATTGTATCCCCTTATCAGGATCTAAACTGAATAAAGTATTTTTTTTAATGTGATCTAAGAAATAAGGAAATGTCCAGTGTGTTATCATTTTAAAAAACTTCCGAGGTATACTCACATTACACGTCGAGGATTAATGAAGTGAATGACAATACTGACATTAACAATCGTCTGTTGCCAGTAGTTTTATTTAATTCGGTATCTCGTCAATAATTTCTTGGGAATGTTTTAAATAGTTCAAATACACGTAATTAAATTAAAATAATAAATTCGTCGAACATTCGAATGAAACGATCATTCGAATAGTCGAACACCAAGCCAAACTCAAGAGCTATAAGGCTATTTTTTTATTGATTTTTTATGTGAGGGAAATGCATTTACGCACTTCCTCGGGTGCGGGGGGACGGAAGGGTGTGTGGGACTCACAAGGCGGTTGGAGCTACGTGAAACCACTCACGGCATACCGTCTCGACCGCCAATGGGGACGCCACAATATTAATCCAGCAAGATCCGCGACATCCCCTAGCGGGTGGCTCAGCAGACGGCTGAACCCTTACCTGCGATCGAATACAGCCTCCGGTAAATAAAAAAGCTGTGTTCCAGACGGCCTTGCCACTGCAATGAAGGTAGACTACCCTCTTGGCTCGGCGAGGGTGAGCTAAGACATTCCGCAACTCTATGTCCGGGTAGACCACACCGAAAATAGTGCCCTCCTCTATCTATCGTCTCCAGACAGAGCGCATGGGTATGTCCAAGGCCCATCCATTTAAAGCATCGCAAAGGCTTTGCTCTAAGTAAGTGTACCCTGGCCACGCACCACTCCATTGTGATTCGCCCCAATTCCACCAACTGTTTAGCAGCCGATACAGGCAGCTAGAGATGCACGGCTCCCGCGACCTCCTCGATCCCGTATTGGCCCTGACCTGATAACTCCAGCCTGCACCCAGTTCTCTCAGCAGCCACCTGAATGACGTCAGCTTCCGTTACAAAGTCCTCCAGACCGACAATGCGAACATACGCCCGCTTGTGCCAGTACCGTCTTGTTTGATTCGACAGGGATGGCCCCAGGCAACGGTGTCCAGTTCATTCCCGGGTGGGGTTCAACACTAGCACTCTCCCCTTCCTTTCTTTTGCTATTTCTTCTGAATGTAGACCTCGTCCTCTGTTGAGGAGGAGGAGCAGCCAAATTCGAGGATAACCGCCTAAGTTGCCGATAGTCTCCTTTCCAGCACCTCTTTCATTTTACTCTCAATTTTGGCCAGAGGGGGTCCAATCACGCTCTGAATCACATTTTCTAGCGCCACAGGTGTTTCCATTCTTCTTTCTACTTCCACGTCCTTCATCTGCAGCTTCTTCGGAAAAACCCACCATTCGGATTTTTTATCGTGGAGCTATCAATAACATGACCGCTCCGTACAGCTGCCGGTCCGCACCCCCATTAGTTATAAGCCTACTAACGGACACAAATAGCCGTTGACTTTTATATACTTTTTAAGGATATTCTAATTGAGCTTTTATATGTGTATAAAAAAATCAATATTTTGCAACGAAGTCGCCAAAAAAATCATTAATAATAACTAAATTAAGGTCAATCTTAGGATTCACATAAGAGGTAAATATTTCTACCGTCTATTGAGTCACAATAACACATTTCCCTCTGGACCCAATTTTAAAGTCAACGCGAGCGAAGACGCGGGCAGAGGCTGGTTCATATTATTTCCTTTCGTTTGGAGGCATTTTCGTCAACACTTTTGTAATATTATGCTGTTATCACTCAACTTATCTCCCTAATGACATACAATGTTTAGTAGAGTCTACAAAAAAATGTTAAAATTTACTATTGTATTAATTTATTGTTTATGAGAGTGGTATTAGATCTTGTATTTGTCCATTCCCTTTTTTTAGTGTATAGCGTGAGCGCCTTGACTACAATCTTACCTGATGTTAAGTGATGATGTGGTATTACATGGTATAAAAAACACATTGTCTAGAGGTACTGAATTTCAAGCTGCCGGTACACACCTGTGCTTGGTGACAAGCGTTCAAACTTGAGGGTGGTGGAATCATCCGTTCCTAGGTTTTAATTTTACAATCCAACAACGATTTAAATGAAAGTACCCAAGAATTAATTTTTGATATTATATATTTCTGAGCTATCAAACTATCTACAATAAACTATTTTCAATTATACATAATTAAATCAATTTTATAAAGCTTACAGACCGTTAAAACATTATCTGTTATGGAAGATTCTTAGAATAACTTTTTGTGCTATTTTTTTTTATAGATATATCATGGAAGATACCTTTTTCAAACAAACAGAATTAATTCTGAGAACGATTTAGAACTATAATCCCATTAAGTTATTCCCGAATTCCTCAAATTTCCCGTTCCTAAAATCATCCACGAGCGTAATAATAAGAAAATTCGAGCATACAGCCCGTTTACTAAAATGCAACAAGTTATGAAGCTGAATTATTCGGGAGCCAAACGACGACTTTGAAACCTTTTTATGCCCACCCTACACGCTCATTAACAGGGGCACCGGACCGGACAATGCGTGTTTATTTTATAAGCCCGAGGTGGCATGAAAAACTAAATATCCCAAACATTATCAGTACACATTTGGTAGTATTAACAACATGTTCCAACAACAAGGACGTATATTATTTCCGTTTCATAATGTCTAAAGTATTGTTCTATAAAAAACGTAGGGAGTCGAGTATAAATTTTGGAAATGTACGCAGATTTCATTTTTTATACAGGTACGGTGGTGTAGCCTTGGCTTTTTTTTTGATTAAATACTATTTTTTGCGTTTAAACGAAGATGAACAGCGCAGAGATGAAACTTCTTTTAGCCAAATAAAATGTTTCGTACCTACAAACAATTTCCCGAAAGTTAACGAGTTCATGAACAATGACCGGAAGCTTTCGGCGATAGTAACTATAGTGCGCTAAAACTCATGCTCCTATGCTGGCTTAGTTTGTGACATTACTGATCAATCAACATCCTTAGGATATCGATCTTTTCCTTAAAAGATCTATTTTTGGATTTACCTTCAGACATAAGTTTTGTAGTAATACTTATGCTAGTCGTTAAATGGGATGTTGATAGTAACAATAGATTTATTGACTCGAAATATCCAGAGCTTGACCTATATGACCATCGACAATATGTACAAAAGAGTAGTTAAGCAGATCCTCAAGTAATGGCCTTCCGATGTTATATTAACTTATAATTAACTCTTTTCTGATTGTGTTTTGTATATATATACATATATATATACAAAATATATGTAAATAAATGAGAATATCAGAAAATATTAGAGCTACTTATTAATAATAAGACTCACACAAAGCAAGCTAAAAATAGTAATAAAATATAACAATAATAATGGACAAAACACAATCAGAAAAAAGTTAATTATAAATTAATATAACATTGGAAGAGCATTACTTGAGGATCTGCTTAACCACTCTTTTCTACATATTGTCGATGGTCAAATCTATAACGTGAGCGTCTTTTGATTCTCTGGTTTCTATGTGTAAACCTTTTTATTGGCATTCAGCCTACCTTTAAGATTATTTTTTTTCCTTGTTTTCTATTAATATTTGACTGAACCCTGTTTTGTTTGCAACTATGTTGTTTTGTTATTGATGTGCGGTTTGTTTTGTACACAAATACTTAAGACCTAGTCAAAACTCAGTAATCTCAATTTAGCTTTTTAAAAAGTTTTAATTCAAAAATATGTGCGATACATTGGAGAGATCTCTATGAACTAACTTAAAATTATAATCAATGAATGAATGTAGAGCGCTATGCAGCCCGGACGACCACCCAGCTATTTAACACTACTCAGCGGTTCTTTATCTCATACGCGCAAAGCTATCGTCTCACTTTGAATACCGGGATGCATAACTACCTACGAAAAGTTTTTCGTAAACATATGTTGATCCGAAATTACTTACGTATTGTAATAAGGCCTTTATGAAATAAAAATCTTAGAGACTGTTAGACCTTGTTGAGAATATACTTGGCTACCGCGTGCTATTTAAAAATTGTAAGCGGACCACATTATGGCCCGCGGGCATAGGGTTTAGTAGCCTTGTTCTATGCATTTTCACGGACCAACAGATAGGCGTCCATCATAGAGAACTTGAAAGTCCATTCACTTAGCGTCCATTAATCATATGAGGTTCGAAAGAGAGGGGAGGGTGGGGGGGATTAGGAAAAAAACATAGAACGCTCGACATGGAAACCGAAAATCGGCGCGTTACCCTATCTCCAGTTGCTACGTAACGATTTTTCAAAATTAAATAAGCCTGTAATAACGATAACATTCTGAAAAAATCTATAATACTTTGTACCATTTTTATCCGTAATATTGTTTTGAGTAAAAACCTGAATATCTGTATAAAAAATTTGATTGGTTTATGAACATTCATAATATTTATACTAGATCTAAAACAAGAAATACTGCATCAATACCTGAACACAAGCCTGCAGGTTATAAAAGGGGTTTTAAATATGCGGAATTTACGTTAAAAAAAACCTTTTTTTTTAATTTTATTCATCAAATTTGGTTGACGAACGTCTGAAAATGACGGCAAAAATCGAGTATTTGTTTTCAGTTTCTACAATAACTAATTTATGGAAATATTCAAAACGTACTGGCATGGCGGTGGTGGATAATTTATATATTAATTGGTATAAAATATTTACCATAATGCTATTATCCAGAGAGGAAACAGAGGACTACGTTTATATGAAACAAATACCGCTAGCATATTCTCTTAACTATTGAAATCATATCAAAGATAAATCGAGTTTTCCTGACTGATCACAGACTCTTTAGAAAAAAAAAAGGATTGTAATTTTGGATTTCACTCAGATAAAAACAGATTAAGATTGGATATTGAAACCGGCCGATAATAATGTTACTTTTTTTTCAGAAGTAAAGAATCTCGTCGACGCATCAATCATCCCCCGGCAGCGCTTTACAGCGCTTTCGGTGAACGTGTACGCACCAGCACTCCGGCAGCGCTGCAATGCGCTTTATTCTGCGGCGGTTCCCGGTGCAAATACGAACTGCCACAGCAAACGACATCCGCCATACAAGGCCTATATTCTGACTGGTAAGATTTTAAATATTATTCGTGTAGTGTTCAATTTCTATACTAAGCATCTTGTTTAATTTTTATACTGAAACTATCTAATTTAACCGGTGGCTTGGCACACATTATATCTATTAGATAGTCTACATCTAGTACTAATTGTAGCATTGCATTGAATATTATTATTTTATTATTTAGAGCGATGATGGCATAATTGGTAGTGTGGTCGGATTCTGCGTCAACAGACCAGCTTCGAACTCATAAATCCAAATTTATAATGCGCCGAGTTTTCGCTGTAGGAAAAGATCGTGTAGAAACCATAATATGATAGGTGTTTAGTAGTATGTAACGTGTCATATAAAAGGGGTTCTCCAGGATAACGGACAATAGTAAAAAAACTGTAGTTAATGAAATTCTTCACGAATTTTGATGACATTTTTTGTAAGCTATGGTAGACAAATTAGATAAAAATATAAGCTATATTCATAGAATATAGCATAGAGATGCTTTAAATAAAAGCGGATGACAAAAAAAAGTACATCGCTAGGTTTTGAATGACTTTGGTCTACTTAATGAACGTTATAATTTAGTTACAGCAAATTAGCATTTCTTTGCGAAATTATCTATAATTAGAATTAGAAGAATAAAATCTAATAAGTAAGTGACGTAAAGGATGATAATAAACAAACTTACATTCGCATTTATAATATTACAGTTAGGTTATCTACGTGTCGTTATTATATTTTTCTACCTCTCGTGAATCTATACTAATAAATAAAATTGAGTGTCTGTTTGTAGTGTCGAAATGATTTTTTTCACTAAATAGATATGAGTGTATACAAGACACCTATACCAAAACTGCAATTTTTAAAATGTTGTCTGTATGTTCCGGATAATCTCCGGAACGGCTCTACGGATTTAGCGGGACTTTTTCCGGTAGATAGCTGAAGTTACTCAGGGTAACTTAGAATAATTTTAATTTTTGAAAATTATTTGGGTTCCGTATAAAAAAAATTAATAAAATGCAGTGAAGAATATATGAAACGCGGGCGCAGCCACGGACACACAGCTAGTCTATACTAATATTATAAAGAGGAAAGGTTTGTATTTTTGTATGTAGCGAATAAATTTAAAAATTACGGGACCGATTTGAATGAAATTTGGTATGGAGATAGTTTGAAATCCAGGGAGTGATTTGGATAGTTTTTATTCTGAAAATCCGACGGGAACGGGAACTACGTGGGTAAAACCTCGGAGAACAGCTATAGTTAATAAAATTAAAATTATATTCATCATTGTATTCAACATTAGGGTTACTGTACACAAAATTAAAATACAAAGTACTGTGGAATTTATTGAATAATGTATTATACAACCGAGTACCAACATTTTATACGTTTTATTTAAATTTAGAAAAGAATAAAAAAAGATAGTTCGTTTTAAATGTTAAATACATTATCGTGGTAGTAATATAGTTTTTTTTTTATTTATAGTTGGCAATTATTATTTAATCTATCGTTGTCATTTTTACTTTTGCCTCGAGTTTTTTATTTTATTTCTAGCTGTATGCCCGCGTTTCATATATTTTTCATTGCGTAATATAGTTTTTATTGTTTTATGCGGAACCACAATTATTTACCAATTGTTCACCCTGACATTAAGCAAAGATATTTCTCACAAATTGAAATATCTGCCACTAAAATTGTGCATTAAATAGGATTTTATTCACAATTTCATTAGTTTTTTTTACACGCAACTCTAACTATTTTCGAAAAATTTAAGTAGCCTAACTTATGCGGAGTAACTTCAACTATCTAATAAAATAGTCCCGTCAAAATCGGTCCAGCCGTTCCGGAAATTACCAGGAACAAACAACTAAACGAACATTTTAAAAGTTGTATTTTTGGTATAGGTATCATATATAAATTCATATGTATTTAGAAAAAAATATTATTTGGATATTACAGACACTTCAATTTTATTTATTACTATAGATTACTTATTACTGAGTATGTTTGATTTAATTGAAGAACATCATTTCTAACGTAATAAAAGGCTCCATCTTCTCAGGCTTCATCATCTCCCTGCCTTTATCCTATTTTTATTTGGGGTCGGCCCAACATGTCGTCCTTTTCCATTCATACCTATTTAAGATCATACCTACATTCACTCTCTTTCTAAACATATCATCTTTCACACAGTCCATCTGTCTTCTTCTTCTCCTATACCCGTCCACGTTCATACCTTTCTTACAACATGCCAATACCAAGACAGACGACTGCTCCTTACCTCTGTCACTGGTACCACTTTCAAACTTCCGCTAATGTATATTCATTCCTTATTCTGTCCATTCTTGTTACCCCACACATCTATCTCAACATTCTCATTTCGGCTACATGCAGTCTTCCTTCATCCATTACCTTTATGGGCCAAGAATCTAAACCATACCAGGCGACAGGCCGGATTATGCTCTTGTATATCTTCCCCTTTAATTTAAGGGGTATTTGTGGATCACAAGTGGTTGCTGTGACCTGGCGCCATTTCATTCATGCTGCGTTTATTCTATGCTTTACTGGCCGGTGTATAACGCCATCGCTTTGTAGGAGTGAGCCGAGGTACTTGAAGTCGAAGCGTGTTGGAACCAGATTGCCATCAATCGTTAAGACAGTTGAGATAGAGGTGCCGCCGAAATAGCAAAACATATATTCCGTTTTGGGCCTACAGATTCTTAGGCCAACATTCACACTTCTTAATAAAAGGCCCATATGATTATTAATTAGGTTATGCCAAAAATAAAATAATCAAACTGTAAATTATTTCTAATTCATGTCAGTCATATATTTATTTTGTCCCAATTATTCTAAATATCCTTGACTTACAGACCGCTTAATTAGAATGTAAAAAAAAAATTAATAATCGCGTGATAACCGCTTTTATAGAGAATTTCTATTAATTTTAATTTGAGTTTTTTTTTAGATTACACCATGCAGGCATGTTATAATAAGTTTTAGTTTGAAATTCAAGATATATTATAATCAAGATATATATAATAACAGTGTAAATGTTTTTTTATTCACCTCGGATAATAATAAAACTAGAAAAATATTCAATACACATTTTTTTTATTATGAAGATTATAAATTAATCTATTTAATAGTCAACTAAATTATGCATAAATCTGTAATTTATTTGAAAATCCATCAGCATACGTTTTATAGAAGTAAATTAGTATGCAATAACTAAACAACGAAGCCAAACAGGATTTAATGACAACTATAATAGTATTAATTATAACTTAAGGAGAAAAAAAATGTAGTTTTTTATTTACTAAAAAAAAGATGAGTGTGCGTTCTTTTATGATTTTTTTTTATTGTTACGTTTTATGATTTCCTTTATAAGCACAACTTTTGTATACCGAAAAAGTCTACATTTTTTTTACTTATTTAATATTGTCATTTTTTTTGTAAATATGAACATTGCGACATAAAATAGAATTTTAAGAATAGATGATATTTGTAAATAGAACGCTATTATAAGTAATTATATTAGAACTGCATAGAAAAAAAAAAATAGACTAGCTGTGTGCGCGGTTGCGCCCGTTTCATATATTCTTCACTGCGTTTTAATTTTTTTGTACGGAACCCTAATTATTTTCGAAAATTAAAAGTGCCCTTAATTACGACGACTAACTTCAGCTATCTATAAAAAAACCCCTGTCAAAATCCGTCCAGCTGTTTCGGAGACTACCCGGAACAAACAGACACACAGACAAAATTTAAAAAATTGTATGTTTGGTATAGATATCGTGTATACATTCATATCTAAGTAGTAAAAAAAATGATTTTAATATTACAAGCAGACACTTCAATTTTATTTACTGGTATAGATTACTTTGTTTAGGGTTACAGAGGACATACTGGCGATGTCGCGTCCCAGTACCGCCGCCATCGCAGCTAGGAACATCATACAACAGTTTCACAGGTATCAATCATAACTTTAAACATAAACCTACATATATATATGATTGATGCGATGACGGGTTAGTCGTTACGCGGGTTCATATTGATTTGTGTCTAATGTTGTCGAACGTCGCGCCGAATGAATGAGATTTCGACAAAAAAAAAGCATAGCATGGTGTTAGGGGGTAATACCTGACAAAGTGGCAGAGATGAAAAGAGTGTGGAACTCTTAACTTCTCTTCATGTTTAAAATAAAAAAAGAAAATCTCTATGCATTTTAAAACCTGATAAGGCACTTATGAACGTCAAAAACCGACAAGAAACTCGATCGATATTTTTACATTGAAATCTTTTGAAAAATAAAAGTAGCCT
Organism: Samia ricini; assembly: GCA_014132275.2. NCBI lineage: Eukaryota > Metazoa > Arthropoda > Insecta > Lepidoptera > Saturniidae > Samia > Samia ricini. The sequence goes on from AP028158.1 coordinate 14,875,848, forward strand.
AGCTTACCCGCAGTAATTCAGCTATCTGCCAAAAAAGGACCCGTCATAATAGGTCCAGCCGTTCTCGAGATTACCCGAAACAAACATACAGACAGGCAAAAATTTTAAAAATTGTATTTTTATTGTAGTTTATTCATATGTATCTAGTAAAAAGTATGTTATTTTAATGTTACAAACAGACACACTTCAATTTCATTTATTAAGTAAAGATTGAATATTAATTTAAATTTTCAGCTGGGGTATACGATCGGTGATCAACTTACAAATGCCTGGCGAACATGCTAGCTGTGGTCCACCGCTCACTAGATCCGGGTTCACATATGACCCAAATATATTCATGACTAACGATAGTAAGTCAAATAATTATCATAAATAAGAACAGTACATAGTTTGTTGTTTATTCCACTTTTTAGCGTTTACGTAAATATCGTAATAATATCTTGACTTCGCTCTCTAAAAAATATACTTGTTAATTTAATGTTTATCCGTAAAAAAAACCTAGACAAGCTTGACCTTGTAAACCAGATGCATAATCTAGAAATAAACACGAACTAGCTATTCCGTGTTTTTGACTCAGTAAAACGATTAACAAGTTTTTTTTAATAACAATGTTACTAGAACAGGGTCGATAATTTTTCAAACCAAAAAAATAATAATAGTAGATTGAAACCCATTGCTAAAGGACGAATATAACAAAAACGAAAGGGAAAATAATTTTTTAATCTTTCATTTTTCCAATTGGTTTTATCGTACTATTATTTTTTTTCTCTTTTTACCATTTTCAAAGGCTTCATCAGCACTGGTCTATAGATTTTTACTATAAGGTTCTAAAGGACATTACCGATTTGCCGGATAAAGCAATTTTTAATTTCAAAAGGTTATTATAAAGTGGAAATCTCTATGTGAACTTAAATATGATATATATATATTTGTATAAATGTATGTATATGTATATGTGTGTAAGCGAAGCGACATAGAATTACGTAATCATCGGCACTTGGCCTTTAAAACCAATTTGAAATGGCTTCTCCATGCGTGTGACTACTGCCGCTCTAGCTGTTTTATTTCTATGACTAAAGCACTTCTATGCATTATTTCGCTTTTTAACTACACTGACAAAAGTATACCAGACTTATTTCATCAAACAAACTAGCCTATAATAATTATTTTCATTTTTTTGTTCAGTTTATTATTACAATTTCGCCTGGCCTGATTACGGGGAAGCCAGCCTCAGCGGTCTCCTGGACATGACGAAAGTTTTGTCCTTCGCTTTACAGGAGGGAAGAGTCGCCATTCACTGTCATGCAGGTTTAAAACTAGTGATGTACCTTGTTCTCTCCTTATTTTTTATTAATGGTAATCTGTAATTTACATGCACAATTCTGCCATTGTCATTTGGATAAATTTTCTATTATAAGTATTTAATGATTCAGTTATTTAGCAAAACGTTAAAAGGTATGAAGGGTTTGTTGTGGTGTTTCAGAATAAACGTTAAATACACTTCACTTGTGTGTGCCAATGCCATATTGCGCAAAATTACAGAATATAAGATCAAACTCGCAAGTTAATGAATTAAAAACAGGAATTAACATGGCAGACTGAGGATCCTGCTAAAAACAATGTATCTAGTTGATTTGGTAATTCGTTAAATTATTTAGTTCATTTTTTTTACATTCACATACCATATTCACAATTTTGATCATAATCTCACCTGATGTTAAGTGACGATGTGGTCCAGGATGGTAAACACACTAGATCGAGGGGTACTGGGTCTCAAGTGATCCTGCCCGAACACGCCTATTGGTATTTGGCGACAGGTTTTCAAACTTGAAGGTGGTAGCTACCCAGGTGGACATTATTAGAAAATGCCCTACCACCATGTTTTCCTTCACCGAAATCTCCGGACGCGAAATCCGGTCGCGCTAAAAACCGCGTCATCATCGCTTCAAAATCTCTCTTATCTTTTCGTTATCGTATAATTTATAAAAAAGTTAGTAATCAGTTAAAAACAATTCTAAAAATTGTGTTTGCCTTGTGTGTTCAACTGCTTGAGGTTCTTGACCTTCTTGAATCTTTACACGCGATAAATGAATATAAAATGTGACGATGACATGTGAAAAAAAAACATTGGTAAGGCTTAATTATATTGTCATTGCATGTAAAATAGATACTAAACAATGAATTATTTGATGTGAAATATTCTATTTATTTTAGCTAAATATATGCAACACGTCTATACCGATAAATTAAATTGAAATGTCTGTTTATAATATGAAAATAACAGTGTTTTTTCTTAACGCATAAATAAATGTAATAAGTATTCAAACCAAAAAAAAAATTGTGAAAAAAAAAAAAATCTTTTCAATTATCAGTTTTATTGGAAGGTGTTTAAACTTGTGAGTAATATCTTAGGTTACTATTAGTATAAAAAAAATAGGAAAATAATTAGGGTTCCGTGTAACAAAATTAATTCAACAAAATACGATTTAATGGACAGTACCATTAACACATTATTTTCCAATGATTATTTAAAAAGTATATTACACAACGAAGAGTTGGTACCTATGTGAAACGCGGGCGGAGCCGCGAGTGCACATTAAACCAAATTCTTAACATTAAAACAAACTTTATCCAATTATTCATTCATAAATATTATATTGCAATACTTATATCATAAGTAATAAATATAATTTGAATTAATTAGTCTTATGAAATGAGATAATTAAAAAGAAAATTACAGCTTTTCTGATATAAAAAGCTAACATACATCTTGGAAATTATTAATTAATAATTTAATTATAATCTTCATTTTATTCTAACTATTCATTTTTGCCATACACTAGTTAGTGATACAAGAACACAAACAAAGCCTATAAATTTCAAGATTTATTTGTATTACATAGATAAACAATTTACAATATTCAACAAATTCAAACTTAGAGTGTTAACATTTTAAAGAACACAATGTTTAACTGTTCGTAACAAATAAAATAGTTGAAATTTTACACAATTTATGAGAATAAAACGAATCATTTACATTTAGGGAAAGAATTTGAACTATTAGTCAAGAACAAACTTTTTTTCCAAACCTCTTCGACGAACTCTTCGTCATTAGTTAGTTTCGAAGCGTTGTCTAATTTGCAATCTTTAAAGTACTGTCCGGAAACACTATTCAGTTGTTCAGAAACACACAAATGTATGGTTGTTTGTGCGCCTTCCACTGGCGTTTTGAAGAGTAAAGATACTATGGCCAATGTTATTTTCCTAAAAACTGGCGTTAGCCTGTTCGCTATATCAGTTTTAACGGCACCTGGATGCAAAGAATTCACAGTGACTCCGTCCGGGAGACGCTTCGCAAGAGCCTTCGTCCATAGAACATCGCACAATTTACTATTGCAGTACAATCTCATATAATGTTCAGTTGAATGGCCATCGATATTATCGACTGTCACTTGTGCAAAGTTATGTAGATACGATGATACGATGATAATTCGACTTGGTTTAGAAGCTACCAGTTTATCCATCAACAGATTCGTTAAGAGGAATGGTCCGAAATAATTAACTTGCATCACTATATCTATGTTATCTTCAGTAACTCGTTTCTTGAGGCCAGCACAACCGGCGTTGTTCACTAAAATATCGAGGTGATTATACGATTTATTAAAATCTTCAACGAATTTTCGAATGCTACTGAATAACGAAAGATCCAAATATCTGAATTCGACATGTTTGTTACCGGTTGTTTCTATAATATCTGCTACAGCTTTCGCTGATTTATCTGCGTTCCTGCAAGCGATGACGACAGTAGCGCCTCTCCTTGCTAAGTCTCTTGCTGTTTCTAATCCGATTCCTGAATTACCACCGGTCACCAGGATGACTTTACCGTGTAACTTATTCGTACATTTACAAACTCCAGCCCGGAATTCGTAGAATAATTTGAATAGAATAATTATAGTCATCAATAAAATTACAAAAATTACAAATACAATTAATATACATTTAAAAAGAAACAAAAGAATTCCGATAGCAAAGTGCAACATTGTGTCTACACTTCGGCTAATGTTTACGTACTGCATGCGAACGACTTTAATATTAAACTTATATAGAATACGTCTCGATTTAAGTTAGAGGCTATATGAATAAAACGGGTAATCTAAATTGTATTTAGAAATACGAATACAGGCGCGGCATTGCAGAGTCACAACACGCCTACAATACAGCGCGGTGTAAACTTGATCGCTTTGAATAACATTGTACGTTCGAAGGTGATAATAATAAGATTAAAAATTATATAAACCTATTTGAAAACTAAATTATTTTATATCTGGTATACTCTACATACGGTGAATAAAACAAATACTCGAAAATTACATATATCCACAAAAACTATATCTTTTGTTATATTCGCCATTTATTTACACAGGGCTTCTACACGTAGTGTATGCCAGCCCTATCGAGGTATACGGGGCATCTAGGCTTAGTGTGCTTACTATCCTGGACCACATCGTCACTTAACATCAGATGAGGTTGTGGTCAAAACACTGAGCCTTTTTTTTAACGTGGCAAATCGATTTACGCATCCTCCCTCACATCTCTAAACCGGAAGAAAAATCTCCCGGAATAGAGATACCCACTAAAATCCACGGCACCATTTGCCGCATTTCTGGAGGGTGACACGTGATAGGGTGACATTTAAAGCACTGAGCCTACACCGTGTAAAAAAAGACAAAATAATACCCAATATATATACATAGTTACAAGAATAATAAAATAACTAAATAAAATTACCTCTTTGCTTACTACTAATAATAACACTATCAAAATAGTCAGTTCTATTAATACACTATGGAACATGTTTATATATAATCAACGTAACCTCAAAGCCAAAACCAAACAACTTCTAGGCCCCGCATTTCTGTTAAAACAGATGCTGGACGTCTATATTTTTTCCACAACTTTTATGAACTTTTATTATATAAGTTACATTATAAATTATTATATCAGTTTGATAACTAAATATATTTTTTTCGAATATGACATCATCCCGTCTACTACGTTTTTTATCTACATCTACACGAATATTATAAAGAGGACAGATTTGTATTTTTATTTTTGTATGTAACGAATAAACATAAAAACCGGTCAAGTAGACCGATTCGGATGACATAAGTTTTATACCGAAAATCCCACAGGAAAGGGAAGTACGCGAGTAAAACCGCGGAGAGCAGTTAATCAAATATATTGAACTAATTCAAAGTTAAGGAAGATTACTGATTCCGTTTAAATAAAAAAAAAAACAAATCAATATGTATAGAAATGTAACATTATCCATGTACTTTTCACATAACCTCTGAGAAATCTTATCCGTATACAAAACTAGCTCTGCCCACGGCTCCGCCCGCGGAGATTTCAAACCATTCGCGACCTATATTCTCCCTCATGAATAAAACGTGAAAAAGGTTAATATTTACTGATATTTCTCAAAGGGGTAAAAATTTTGAAAATCGGAGATATACGTGTACATTTATTTCTAACCAGAAGTATGTATATTAAATTTCGTGCTTCTTAGTTCGAAAATTATGTACTTTCATGCCTTATTTTACACCCTTAGGGGTGAAGTTTTTAAAAATACTTTCTTAGCGTATGCTTACATTTTAAAAGGGATCTAATGTCAAAATTCAAGCCCAGCGGTTTAGGCTCAATCAATCAGCAATCAATATATATATATATATATATATATATAGAATATTGCCCGATTTTATATTTTGACTGTAACACGACATACAATAAATTGAACAATACTGGTTTGATAATTCATTAATTAACAGTAACATTTCTAGCGTACATGCATCCATTTATTTAGAAAAAAAAAAAAACAACACAAATATACTAAAAGCATGATACAGTAAACTTATTCGGTATCGGAATCATTTACAACTAGTTTGAGTTCGTAGTTTCGTATACATGGTATAATTTTATCATTGCGTGGCTTAGTCCATAAAGCTTATCTTACATACTTCTTTGTTTGGTGTACTGAAAACTAGGATAAAATCGGTTCAGCAGTTTTTAAATGATGCTCGGTTAAATAGGGAAATGAACTATTGTAATATATACTACCTGAACTCGTGACTGCGTTCATAGATTACTAGTTGTATTCATCTAACATCTCTTCAATATATGTTTGTTCTGCTAATCTCGACAATGTTAAATCTTGCTCGGCCAACTTTGAAGCGATGATGGCGCAGTGGGTTCGAGCTCACCTGTCCAACTCTAAAATCAGCCTGAGCTTCCGATGAAGAAAAACATCGTGAGGAAACCATAGCATGGTGGTAGGACATTTTCTAACAATGCCCGCCTGGGTAGCTATCACCCTTAAGTTTGATAAACCCTGTCGCCAAATACCAATAGTTGTGTTCCAGTGTTGTGTTGTGTTGTGTTGTAAACCAGTACCTCTAAGCTTAGTGTGTGTACTATTCTGGGCCTCATCGTCACATAACATCAGGTGAGATTGTAGTCAAAGCACTAAGCGTATATGTACCGTCAGTTTCATATTATTTTTTTAAAATACTTAAGATTTATTTCATTTTTTTTCTTCTTTATCTAGCCCGTGTAAGCTGGACAAAGGACTCTTCTAAGTCGCACTACTGTATTAGTAGCCGTGCGCATCCAACCACTTTCAGATATTTTCCGAATGTCGAACCTCGATTTAGCAGGTTTGCCTAAACGTGGTCTCCATTTGTCAACTTTTCTACTCCAATAGTGGTCGATTCTTTGACAAATATGCGCGGCACACTGCTACTTTACCTGCTATTCTTAAGAACTATATTGGTAGCCTTAGTTCTCTGGCGAATTATATCATCATCATCATCTCCCTACCCTTTTCCCATTTTTATTTGGGGTCGGCGCAACATGTCTTCCTCTTCCATTCCTCTCTATTTGTTGTCATCTCCGCATTCACTCCTTTTCTAAACATATCATCTTTCACACAGTCCATCCATCTTTTCTTTGGTCTTCCCCTTCCCATGTAACCGTCCACATTCATATCCAATACCTTTCTTACAACATTCTCTTTCTCCCTGCGCATCACATGTCCATACCAGGATAAACGACCGCCTCTTAACTTGTCTGTTATTGGCGCCATTTTCAAACTTCCTCTAATATATTCATTCCTAATCCTGTCCATTCTTGTTACCCCACACATCCATCTCAACATTCGCATCTCAGCTGCATGTAATCTTCTTTCGTCCGTCACCTTTATGGGGTAACATTCTGATCCATACAAGACGACAGGTCGTATTATGTTCTTGTAAATCTTCCCCTTTAATTTAAAGGGGATTTGCGGATCACACGTAGTAGCCGAAACCTGCCGCCATTTCATCCATGCTGCGTTAATTCTATGCTTTACCGTCCGGTCTATTTCGCCATTGCTTTGCAGGAGTGAGCCGAGGTACTTGAACTCGTGGCAGATTGGCATTGGAGTGCCATCTAGTGTTATGACAGTTGAACTAGAGGTGCCGCCGAAATCACAAAACATATATTCCGTTTTGGATCTGCTCACTTTTAGGCCAACACTCTCCAGTTTCTGTTGCCACTTTACCAATCTGCTCTGGACCCCAGTTCCATCCTCACCGACAAGGACAATATCGTCGGCAAACAACATACACCAAGGTGCCTCTTCCTGTAAATCCGCTGTCAAGGCATCCAATATTAACAGGAAGAGGTATGGACTCAAGGTCGACCCTTGGTGTAAGCCTACCGATACCCTGAACTCGTCGGTGTTGCCAGCAGCTGACCGGACATACGTACGCGGTTGGTCGTACATAGCACGAATTAACTCTACATACTTCACAGGCACATCTTTCCCTTTCAATGCCCACCACAAAACCGCTCGTGGTACCTTGTCGTATGCCTTTTCCAGGTCCACAAATACCATATGCAGGTTTTTGTGTATGCGTCTATATTTCTCACATAGCTGATGCAATGCAAATATGGCATCTGTGGTACCTCGACCCGGCATAAAACCGAACTGGTTTTGTGTAATCTTACTTTCTTCTCTCAGTCGCTTCTCTAACACCTTCTCCCACACTTTTATACTATGTGTCATGAGCTTTATTCCTCGGTAATTATTGCAGTCTTGCACATCACCCTTATTTTTATAGATAGGTACCAACGAACTAATGCACCATTCGTCAGGGATCGTCATATCTTGCAATAACTTACCGAAAAATAAAGTCAGCCACTTATATCCATCTTCTTCCAATACTTTCCACACTTCCTCTGGTATTTCATCTGGCCCAACAGCTTTTCCATTCTTCATACTTCTCACCACACTCCTTACCTCATCCACACTGACTTCATTAATAACACCCATGTTTCCGCATTCATCTACTAGGACACCATTCCAAGGCGAATTATATATCGTTCCGAATTTTATCTTGCAGAACAACAAAGAGTATAGTTCTTTCCATCGTTCTGTTACACTACGTTATATTTGTTACGCTATGTTATATTGCTGACAATTATCGAACCCCAAATCCATATTATTTTAATTAGCAATATAAAGTATTTATATAGGCCGTACATTTCATTTTTACTTTAGTTCTTTCTTCGTCATTACGCTCCATAGCGACCTGACTTTGGACCCAACCTCAGTGCCGGTGTGCTTGAACAGAGAAAGACTAGCTAAAATATATAGATGTAAATATAGGTTCTCTAATAACTATTTAATCAATTATTAATTAGATCGTCACCGTAAACGTTGGTCGATCCACTCGTAAGTTATACATATATAAGCCAGTCGTACCGTCATGATTTATTTACTTATAGTTAAATCAAGACAAATAATGTTTGTGCTGTGTTTTTGTATTAATTTCCTTATCGCTGATTATTGAATACTAATAAAATCGTTAATCACACAAAACTAGCAGAATTAGTAACTCACAACTTTTCATTAATTTACTAAACGAGCGTAATTTTTTGAATTCTGAGTCGCGCAATTTACGCTGCTTTTAGTTTCATATAAAATTGTGTCTCGTTTCACACGACGACGCAAAATGAATTATCTATGAGTTCAGGCACGAAGATGCAACTGAATTTCAGTCAGCATATACGACGGTCGAATACGATGAAGCGGGGAGTAAGGGAAGCGGGTAGTTTCACGTTTAAATGCGCAATAGTCAACATGTTATTAGGCCCGTTTGGTGATCTAATGATTTCAAAACTCCGCGGGCGGTCTGGGGACGCCAGCGCAATGTTTCTGTAGAAGACGTCGGGTACCGTCCGCTGAGTTGTGAAACCATTAAAAAATTTCAGACAAACGTAAATTATGCGGCGCAAAATGTGCGACGCAATTAACGCTCGTTTAGCCTCAACCAAATTATATAACACAAAGGATAAGCTAACATGAAGATTATACACAAGCTGGTATCAATAAAAAATCTGAATTACAGGTCTTGGAAGAACTGGCGTCCTAATAGCCTGCTATTTGGTCTACTCGTTGCGAGTGAGGGCCAATGACGCCATTCGTCTGGTACGAAAGAAACGTCCCAAATCCGTACAGACTTCAGGGCAAATCTTGTGCGTGCAGCAGTTTGAACATTACCTTCTGCCTCAGACTATTGTTTTCAGTACCAAGTGAGTGTATTAATGTAAATGCAAAAAGACATTGTATATCTCTAAAAGATTGTTCCAGTATATTATTATTATTTTGCAAAAGATATGCCTTTATCTTGGGAGTTCATTAATTCACTAATTGGTCTGACACTATTGTGGATTCTAACTGTTTATTATTAATCTTTTTTAGTTAATTTGAAAAAATTACTGAGACTATCTTATTTATCTCTCTCTGAATCTTTTTGTCTGCCGGTTAGTCTGGATCTCAGTATGTCTATTTTCCATGCAATTCTATGGGTTTCTAATTTTCATAGTCTATTAACTATTAAAAACTTTGGCACATTAGGTAAAATAAAAAGAATTGTAATACAGGTAACATATTACTCTTAAAGATAATTTTTGTCTTTAGATATTTTAAAACGCATAGTTTCTCTATTTCCTACTCAACTTATTATTGGAAATCGCCCAATCAATTATCGAAGCGAGCGCTGATTATTCAGCGAAGCAAGAAGTTGACAGATGCTAATTTACATTTAGTCATTTTCAGGGAACCGTTGCTGTTGACTAAAGACCAGAAGTGTGCTGAATTCACTTTACGTCAGTATTTATATAGACAACGAGCTACACTACATGGAGTCGAAGAAAGAGCTTTTAGGGAACTGCCTAAAGTAAGTTGACATGAAAGGTTTTATGAACAATTCACAAAGTCAAATATTTTGGGCTGTATTTTTAGTTTTCAAATTAACGACATTAACATTAACAAATGTATTCTCGATTACAATGTAAAGTATTTCCTCCGTCAGCGGCCTTAAACTTACTCAATTTCCCAGCTTGAAAAGCTCTTTCATTCGCTGCCAGGACTATACAGTGACAGTTTCATGAACTAGCTAAACACGCATTGTACTGCACTCTACAGCCTTGAACACTACACGTATGTATATCATCATCAGTTCTGTAAGGGACCTTTAGATCTATAGTTTCCCTTAATCACCGTAGGTTTACCGCTGGGTAAATTCCGTGGATTTCGTGTCTCATATAGCAGGTCAAGTCGAGGTTCATAACATTTTGGCATGTGTCAGCTACCACTCGCGGTCAAGTGTCAACATACAGTATGAAAGTTAGGCCTAAAGAATTTGTATTCATGTCTGTAATAAATTATGAAAAAACCGCATATCACATACTTCCACACTACGCGCAATATGTATAAATTTAATAAGGGATCCTTTTTTATTTTTTGTAAATTTTCATGACTTAACCAAACTTCGTATAACTGTGCACCAGGATAATGTTTGTTACCCCGATTTTATAGTTATCAACAACGGCAGTTAGTACTAAAAAATTGTAATTTGGAAAAAAAAACTAAATCTTGCACGTGAAGCTTATTGTATCTTCATTCTCATGCCCTGTTCCCAATTTACTTAGGGTCGGCGCAATATGTTTTCTTCTTCCACACGTCCCTATCAGCCGTCATCTCTTTATTTACTCCTTTTTCTTTCATGTCATTTCTTCCACACTCTACACTTTCTTTGACCTTTCTCTACTTTTCCATCCTTCCTCATTCATATTCATTACTATTTAACCCACATGCACTACCACTCTTTACTTAACGTGTCCATACCACGACAAACGAGAACCTTTCAACTTTTCGGGTGCAACTTTCAAACTTCTTCTAATAAATTTATTCTTTACTTTATCCATTCTTGTGACACCACTCATCCATCTCAACATTCGCATCTCAGCATGAAGTGAAGCTTATTGTATAAAATAGTTAAAGTTATATGTATTTTTAGATTGTATACTACATCTGCGAAAGACTTCTTCGACTTTGCGGTTGTCAGCAAAGTGTCGGTTTGGATCTTCGCGTCAGAAATAGGCCCTTCTACAAATCCTTCATGGCTTACAGATTGAGACAGAAGAAGCCACCTGATCCGACTACACCAGAAGAAATAGCGTTTCGAGGTTTTATTTCATAATATTTTCATAGTTTTTTTTTTTTAATTCTAATTCGCCAAAATACAATAACGATTCGTTGAATGTATATAGGTATCGGGATTTAATGGTATGAAGTTAAATGGATCGTGCATCTAAATCGTATTTATTTTTAATTTATTTCAAGAGGCACTGATACAGATATGAAATTACAAAATAGAATATCACTAAATTTTAAATCCTATACCCTAAAACGTAAGTGCACGACTTTCATAGTTAGAAACTTTTATTATGAGTAAGCAATATTTTTTTTTCGTTTATCAAGATAAGTTTAAATCAGTTTTACAGTAAAAAATAATTTTAACACACAGATCAAGTAACATCGTTACCCATGGTGGAGTGGCGGGATCCGGTGGAAGAAGACGTCGAAAGAAACCTCGAGTCGGTTAGCAGACTGGCCGGTACCTCAAACAATGGAACCATACCCGCTGTACTAGTTTATGAGGTAATTTAATAAAAACTAGGTGAACTAGGTCGTCCTTCATTATAATATTTAAGTTTAGTCTACATATATTACTGTATACGGTTTAAATATATGTTTTTTATACACTATATGGCCACACCCGAATAAATGTGGGAGATGAGAATTAGCATATCCCTTAATTTTACGACACCCACAAGAACGATATTGGGTGATACTATTCTTAACCGACACCACACGTCCCTCTCTGATATATCCACATTTGTTATCCATTCAGGCGTTTGTTACGGACCACAGCAGTCTTCCAGAAGAGAAACTGAAACATTTGAAACAGCTTCGAGGCGATGTTAACCAAAGAAGAGAAGCTATAAGCAAAATTGATGAAGAGGTAAGTAATTAAACACAATAAAATAATATAAGTCATTCCACCTCAAATTGACCAATAGCTGGAATCGATTTAGACAAATTTTGGTCAAAAGTTTTCTTTAATCATATAAAGACGAGAAAAAGAAATGAGACCCAAATAACTGAAAAAGTGTTAAAATACCACGACTTGCATTTAAATTATAAATTAAGATTAATCTTGAAAACTTTGATGAAATATATGAAAATACAAATGTTGGCGATGTTTTATCCACGTTATAAATGAAAGTTTTTACTAATCAAAACTACAAAATTATATGATTGCTTAACTTTCCTTGCAATAAAAATGGGACAAAAATTGTAATAAAATTAAGAACAATATTGATAACAAAGATAAAACACAGTTCCAAATTTTTCAGGATCCTCTAAGAATAGTCCAAGGTATTTAACAAAAAAAAAATAGCCATTAATTTTATGTTCATCGTCAATTTTGTGGATTTTTATTAATTCAAAGTTTTACTAATTCAAGGTTTATCAAAAATTGTTATCAACTTTTTTTTTCTTTCCCTTTTATCCTCTTTAAAATGAACTCTGGTTTATTTCTGTATCTATCATAGTTTTTGAGATATTTAAAAGACAAGATTGAAAAACTTAAAAAATATCGAAAATTTGAATTATGCATATCTTAAAAAAAAAAATCCTTTGGCATATGATAAAAGAAAACTTCTGACCAAAATTTTGTCTAAATCGAAATGGGTCGATTCCAACTATTGGTAGATTTGAGATGGACTGACCCATATACTAAAACATAACGAATATTATACGAGTTTATTTAATATTTACAAGATGAAAAACATTTTATCGGTTTCCTATGCATATACAAAAGAACAAAGTTTTTTATTTATTTGCTAGTTGTATGCCCGCGGCTCCGTCCGCGTTTTCATATATTCTATACTGCGTAATATAGTTTATAAACAAACATTGTAAAGTAATGTTTTGATGATGCTGTCCACTGAATCGTATTTTGTTCACAACTTCATAAGTTAACTTTTTTACACAAAACCCTAATTATTTTGTTAAAAGAATGTTTGTTGCTATGAGTATGCAAAGGTGTATTGTATTTATCATAAATTCAAGCACTTGCGAGTAAAACTGAATATTAATCGTATTTTGTCTCTCAATTTCATGGGTTTTAATTTTTTTACGTGGAATCCTAATTATTATCCTAAAATTATTTTTGGTACTAAGAGAAATCAAAGATATTTCTCAAAAATACAAACGCAAATAAAACTATGCCTTGTATCGAATTTTATTTATTTCAATTTAGTCACAGACTCTACAATTTAATTTATTTGTGTAGATTATTTAGTATTTTAATTAATCCGTCAGTTAATAAGTACCTTGGGTAGTTCATCTTTTTGTGGCAATGTTTTCTGTTATAACTTCCACTAAAACTACGACTACGAATAAATTATTTGGTTAATTATTATGTAGTCTCCAACAAGATGGACCATTGACCTGGTGAAGGTCGCGGTAGTCCGCTGGATGCGGGTGCCGTAAGACCAGTCGTTTAGTAGATCTTCTGGGAAGACCTATGCCCAACAGTGGACGTCTAGCTGATATGATATGATAATGAATAAATGTGTTTCTATAACTTTTTATTGTAGTACAGCAAAGGGGTTACAATATGTCTCATGGTAAGCGCCCTGTAATCCAAAAAATATCACCATGTGTATGGCTATAATTCTATACGTGTCACTTATTGTTTCACACAGAGAGTGGGTCTAGATGCCAGAGCGGTGTCTATATAAAAAACGTGTCATCAACGAGAGCCAAACACTTCTATAGTAAAATAGCGGTGGCGTCCTGACCAGCCCGCTGTGTGTTGAAACCATTAAACCTAAATATACCTAAAGCATACCGTTATTGTGGTATTCCTATATTCTGAAGTAACTAAATAGCAATACTCTACTCTATCTACTAAACCCTAGATAATCATTTCTTCCTTTTTGTTACCAAAGACTGTATTAATAGTTTATCTATGGTATTACTAGTATAATTACTATGTCATTTCCCAGGAAGATCCAATAATATTAACTGGCCTTTTATTTGAATGGATGGAAACACTCAAACATCCAATACTGGACAAAGAAGACCTTTCTATGATAATTGGACGCGCACACAACGTGGAGTCTTGCTTATTAGGCATGCAAATGGTAAGTAATAAATTGTCAAATAATTTAAGCATCGTCATGGTCACAAAAATAACATCATTTTAATTTATACAACGATTTCCTTTGGCGCCTGTGAATTCAATTGAACTATAGTGATCAAAAATAGTGATAATATAAGAGAATGTAATTGAATGTATGAGACATATATAGAGTATAAAATATTATGGTCGGAAATATCTTACATTTAATTTTTTTGGTTTTGATTTATTTATATAATAACAGATAGTATTGAGCTGCATTGATTATTTTTTTTAAATGACATGTAAAATGTCATTATTTTTTACATGTTTTTTTTTTACATTAGTTTCGATGTTCCATCTATACATCCATTCTACCGAAAATTATCCACTGCCGGCATAGGTCTCCCCCAAATATTTCGACAATAGGTTTTGCGCCACCCGAATCCAGCGGACTTCCCCGACCTTCGCCATCTTGTGGGGGGGGGGCTACCCACACTGCATCCATGCAGCCATTCGAGATCGCATCGGGCATCGGTTCTACGAGCAATGTGCCCAGCTCAATGTCACTTAAGTTTGAAAGTTCTTCAGGCAATGTCGTTTACTTTGGCTCTTCTGCGAATCTCCTTATTTTTGATTCGATCACGAAGTAAAACTCTGAGCATAGTCCTCTCCATTGCTCTTTTGGGTAACTTTGAGCATTTGAAGTTGCTATGCAACAAATACACGTCTTTTAAAACAGCGAGCAAAGCTCGGTCCAATGTATTATTATTTCAAAAAACCTTTTAAAACTAAAACCGACGTAAAAATTATTTCTTTTACTAAATAGACATGAGTATATATTTCGTACCTATATCAAAAATAAAATATAAAAGAATAAAATACAAGGGGTTAAAATGGCCTTATTAATAATTATGGTAATTAACAAGACGTTTTCCTTCTGTGATAGATGGATAGAACGGATACGAAGATATCTATAAATAATATTTAATTTTACCCATCACTTAAAATTATTAGATTTTTTTTTTTGTTAAATAATAATGCCCACATATGAATACCAGTATGTGTACTATCCTGGACCACATCATCACTTAACATCGGCTGAGATTGTGGTCAAAACACTGAACCTATACAGTGTAAAAAAATGCATTTCTGTCAGTGTCACGTGCATAAAATATTTTTTTTACAACGTATACGTTCATAGCTTTGGTCACAATCTCGCCGAATGTTAAGTGACGATGTAAACACACTAAGACTAGAGTCTAGAGATACTAGTTCTCTAGTGATGCTATCTGAACACCAATTGGTATTTGACAACAGGTTTTCAAACTTGAGGGCGGTAGGTACCCAGGCTGGCATTATTACAAAATGCCCTACCACCATGCTATAACTTCCTCACTAGGTCTTCTTTTACCGAAAGCTCAGGCCGATTTCGAAGTTGGATAGATGGACTCGAACCTGCGTCCGTTGACGCGGAATCTGCCCGCACTATTAATTGCACCATCATCGCTTCAATATTTAAAAAAATCGTGGGTACAACAACCCTTAAACATAAACACTACAAAAAAAAAAAAATATTTCGGTGATGTCTAAAAATTATCGTTGTCAACCGTCAATCGTCGTCAACAATTATCAGGGCGCTTGTAGTTCTCCAAAATTCATTTTTATATTGTATACTCTCAGCGACAGTTACCAACTGACATTTTCATTACAGGAGGATATCATGTTCCTAGAATATATACTTCGATTTATAATTCGTCTCCGACCTCTAGCTGCCAATAAGAAGGTAGATATCATGAAAAGGTTGCTGGCTTCCCTCACACACCAGAGCGTCAGTATACACGGGACGTGCCTACCATCTAGAAAGTTCTCGAAGCTTCGCGAAGGGACTTGCACTCAAGTCATAAATTTTATGCTCAGGATGATAGTGGAACTGCAGAAGGATATGGTTAAACCTGGTCGCGATGACACCGAAGTAGTTGTACCGTGTCGAAGACTTAGAATAAAAGCTTGGAAATGATTTATTTGGTTTTATTTTAATTGCAAACTCGAATGGATAATGATGAACAAGTTTCCTTAGTTAACTTTTAACATATTTGATAAAAAGGTTTTCATCTGTTGTTTACATGCATAATTTTTAGTTAATCACTTTGTTACCTAGTGCATACAGATGTGTATCCAGATTTTCAGATCCTACTATGTTTCTTCTTGCTGAGTAAGAGAACCTTTTATTTATAAACATCCCCTTAAAAAAACGGTACCTATAATAGTTTCGCTAAACCTTTCAACTCAAATATTGCCCAATTAATGAACTGACAAACTGATTCCTTGTGTTTTGTATAGTTTTCTTACTTTACTGTTAATTCTAAATTCTATCCAAGGCCCACTACTTTTTGGAGCGCAGAAGTTTAGAAGAATCATAAGAAGTTGGGCCTAATAAACTTGTATTCATGGCCGTAAAAAAATATAAACAATGTTTGACGTTTCGTAGACCGGTGGCTTGATTGCGTTTTGTACACGTTATTACTTTTGTAAAGTGGCGTTGCTGTTGGTGATTACTAAACTTTTACAAAATATTTCGCAATAATGTCTTCGTCTGAAGAATCTTCTCAACTTAAAGCAGGTCATCCCCCTGCAGGTAATTGTACATGATTGTATTGTATCACTATAAAAAAAAAGTATCAATAGATACCGAACAACCCGTATGGCAAAATTTCTTTGTTCGGCTTTTTTCTAAAATTCTTTGAAAGTTGTAATTTTATTCTAAATAAAATTATTTCTGGGCTAATTTAAACGACGCCAATATATAGATTCCTTAGTAATTTTACAAATGGAATTGTGTGTTGTCAAAACAAAAACTGGTACCAATTTCAAGGTCATCAAGTAATTTACAGTAATTTTTTTACACCTCCGTATGATATAAAATGTCGATATAATTATACTTATGATTTTAAACTTATCAATTTAGTTTCAATACAGTTTTAATATTTTATTGTACTATTTGGAAAGTATAAATTAGACTCATTTTTGTCACCTGCTTTAAAAAACAATACGATAATAACTTGAAAAAACGTAGTTTAAATATTATGTTCAAATTTAGAATTATATACAAAATAACTAAATGTCAAACTTATTTCACAATATTTCAAGTAGACTGTAGGTTTGCTGCACTATTTTTCTATTTTTTACAGTAAAAGCTGGAGGTATGAGGATCACTCAACACAAAAGTCCTCATCCAAAAGACACAAAGGAATCCACGAATGAAGATTTAACTGGCCTTTCTGGCCCATCCCCAGTTCCGTCCAACCCAGTATCGATATCTGGAGCGCCCAATAGAGGAAATGCTGATTTTACTCCGGAGGCAGCTCAAGTGGCTCACATTCCAAAGCCTCCGTCGCATGTTAATGTTAAGCCTAATCCCCACATCCAACAGCCCAGGAAGTAGACTGATAAGAGATTACAACAAATGCATATCAGCCTGGATATGTATACAAATTATAAAAGTTGATAAATAAAATTTAAAAACATATATTATTCATATATTGCTCATTACGAATTTAATTAACATTTAAAACTTGCATCATTCAAACCCCAGTGAGTTATAATACTAAATGTTTTAAGGAAACATTTTAGAAATAATAGCTATTACATATTTATTATGAATTACTCAATAATAATTAATCTTTTATGTTTATATTTGATTTCAAAATATTATTTTATACAATATGTTTCATTTATTAATAATGATTAATCTCATTAACATTTCGTATTTTTATTTATCAACTTTGATGAATTGTTAAAAGTTGTTTTTCTTTTATCTTGTTGTGTTTAATAATTTGTTGCAACATTTTAAATAATTGTGCTATAAGGTAAACTTAACAACATCTTTGAAATATTTTCTACAGAGGTAGAAGTGAAGTTTATTTAAAAAAACAAACAATTTATCTCCATGTTAATATTTTTTTAATGAACATTTTTGCATTCGTTTTGTTTATCTATACAATTTCTAAATTTTTATTATTAAAACAAACTTTATAGATATTTTTAAATACACTACAATACTATTCCTTCATAATTAATAAAATAAGAACTCTCTTACTTGTTTAATTTTAGAGACCTATAGCATCAAAAAATGTTTTCATGCACAGCCCATCAGTGTTGCTAGGTTATGGTGACCATTTACCGTTAGTGGGACCGTGAACTTGTTTAACACCTATGTGGTTTAAAAAATGTTGGATGGATATAATTGAAGTATCATTTTTAAAAAAACCGTAAATAGTGCAATAATATTTAAAATCAATGTTTTGCTCAAATTTTGAAATAACTTGGCCCTATTCAGTACAAACATTTTTTAATCGCATTAAAAATAAATTTAACCATATGATATTGGTATATTAAGGATAATTGTATTGGAAATAAGAGTAAGTATGGTGAATTTATGTATTATAAAAAAATATTTGTAGGATAATTTAATCCCGAGATTAAATAGAAATTGTTTCTAAAGCCTTCCAGTATAAAATATAATTTTGAATAATTGTATTTTACGATTTTTCAAGTATATTTAAGGTAAATTTTAATTTCTTTTGTATTTAAATTCTATAACACATTTTAAGTAATTTATAAAATAAACCGTAAATTTAACATACTAAAAACCAATTGCATTAGTGTTTGTGCAGTGCAATGAATTCTTTTGGTTAGAAGCTAAATATGAAAAAATATATTTAAAAAAGCAAATAACTGCATTGCCACTAAATAATTAGTTGTTTGTTTATAATACCAAAATAGCATTTGAATTATTTTTTTTTATATAAATAATTTTGTATTATTACAGTAATTAAAAAAAAATTAAGTCTGTAATTTTCTTTGAAATTCGAGTTAAAAATATAAATACACATCCCTATATATTGCGATGTTTCTATTATAATTATTTTGTATATCTGATAAGATTTTGTATGAAAGGGTTGAGTATAAGTATTGTGAATTGTGTTGATTCAAAAGTTTTTATTGTGTATTTTGGTGCTATTCAGTATAATTATTCTGTTGAAATCATTCCCAAAATTTAAAACTGTTACATGGCATTTAAATTTTTTACCTATTTTTATTTCTTTTGTATTTTTTTATTATTAATGAAAACGGTCCACACCTTTCTAAGTTGGAACCACGATTTGTTATTTTAACAATATTTTCTGTTCTTTTTTTCTTAATTAAATTTTAAATAAAATATTTTAAATTTTATGGTGTTTTATTTATTGTAATATTTTTATTTTTTTCATGTAAATTCATGTTACTGTTGTATTTTGAAAAATTATACAACACTATTATTAAATAAGACGTATGAATTAAACGAAAATAAAATTACTTGCTAGAATAATAAATTATTATATATTGTAAAAGAAATAAAAAAATATAGACATATATTTGTATAAAATACTACATACGTGCAGCTCGGACGCTGAGTGAGGAGTGAGGTGACACTGTTCTCGATTTCAATTGTGGTTGTATTATGGTTTCGTTTTCGATTTGGATAATAACGTATTATACAGCTGAAAGCAGATTTTTTTAATAAACATATCAATACTATTTTTACAAAATGCAAGTTATAATTAAACTCGATGAGTTATTTTTTATTAATATTTTTTCGACCTGATCGAATGTTAGGGCCTTAAAACCTTCATCTAACTTTTTAGGCGACCGCTTATGACGCTCAGTTGAGGACAAAAAAAATGCACCAAAGCGGTACCGAGTTCGGTTTGGGCCGGTAACCGAACTATGAATTCCACGAAATTTGCCCCGCATTAAACCTAAGTTAAGGAAACTGTATCTAAATGTCCCTTATATATCCCTTGTACTTGCGTTTAGTGTGTGTGGTGCAGGGTAATGCTAGTATATATGTACATGAAAGTGTCTTTGTATCACGCTGGCTGCTGCCAGAGTCTCGAGGTTCATTAAATTTTAATGTTAGTGCATTAGTACTATTATACCTTTAAAAATACTTTACCCTTTACAAGGGTAATCAAATGGGGGGAATGTGCGAAATAGAATACGCGAGGGGTGCTGCGGGAACAACTAGTCGATACAAAAATTCTATGCAAAGATTAAGTTTATAAGTTGTTTATATTTCTATAATAATATAATATCGATTTAAATAACTTTGTAAAAAAAACTAGGCAACCATGGGAACTGCCGATAGAAAAAATTTAAGTTATTAATACACGGACTAAAGTTCTGAGTTCGAATGATTTACTCATGACGTTATTTCGACAACCAACGGAATAATTAACAACTCGACCATTTTATTCGGGCATTTATGGGAAAATGTTTTAGATGTGTTAACACAAAAGGGTCCACTTGAACGCCATCTTATATTTGACAAAATGTAGCATGCCGCTGCAGGCTGACGTCATAGGTGAAGCGAATCTATAAGTTTTTCTTCTACCGAAAATCGCTCAAAGCGGCTAAAGAAGTTTTTACTGCAAAAATTGATTGTACATTTTTTACTTTTACCATTCCTTTACGGTTCATCCTATTTAGTAAGACGTAATATGATTAAGAGAAAGGAAATTAGTTCCTACCTGGTGTCCAACGACACCTGTTTAATTATTTACCTCATGCTCGGAACCCAAACGCTGACTGGGTACTGAAGGAACTGGCGACGAGGATGCAATTACAACACCAGGAGCTGTCTCTATTTGTTTACCTTCTATTAAAAAGAGTTACAGATTAGTCTTCAGAATTACAGAGGAGAATACTACATTAATAATGTTTGAAATTCACACCAATGCAATTTGTATTAATAAATAGAATTGAAGTGTTGTAATATAAAAAAAAACTTTTCACTAAATATTTTTTAAATGTTGTCTGTCTGTTTGTCCCGGTTAATCTCCGGAACGACTGGAGTAATTTTGAGGGAACTTTCTGAAGTTACTCCGCGTAACTTAGGCTATTTTAATTTTACGAAAAAATTAGGATACCGCATAACTAAATAAAAATTGATGAAATTGTGAACCAAATACTATTCAATAGACAGGACTAATAAAACATTATTTTCCAACGATTATTTAAAACTATATTACGCAATGTAGAAGAACATATGCAAAGCGGGCGGAGCTACGGGCACGCAGCTAGTATACTATAAAATTGTCTTTTCCTTTTTTCAGCATTTTTTTTCTTTTTTTTACAAGATATAGGCTCAGTGCTTTGACCAGTATCTAACCTGATATTAAGTGACGAAGTGTTCCAGGATGGTAAACACTACACCTAGGTATTGGCTCTCAAGTGATGCTGGTGGAACACATCTATTGGTATTCGGCGACAGGTTTTCAAACTTGAGGGCGGTAGTTACCCAGGGCATCATTAGAAAATGCCCGACTACCATGCTATGGTTTCCTCACGATGTTTTCCTTCACCGAAAGCTCAGGCCGATTTTAGAGTTGGATAGGTGGGACCCAAGTTCAAACTCGCGTCCATCGACGCAGAATCCGTCCACACTACCCACTGCACCATCATCGCTTCTTATTAAAATAATATCAGATCATAGGTCTATGTAAATATCCAAAGATTTTGGAATAAGCTAACGATAAGTACTAAACTCGTGGACCCTTAACTATATAACTAAAAAATTCGATGTTAATATAGTAATGCCAACTTTGTTCTAACCTTTTGATTTAGAAGACTCTAGTTTTTCCGGCTGTAAAAAGAATAATATTCATTTCAATGAACGATTGTATTGCTCTCGATGTTGTATTATTTTATTTTATTGGCGATTTATTTATTATTATTATTCGAAAAGGGGCTATGCAGGCTTAAACAGTCCTGTATCACTGCGACCTAGTCAGATATATTGTGATCGCCCCTATATTGCTAAACCTCACTGCCTAGACCTACAACCTGAATATACTGTAGTATCTTTTTGGCAGAGAGCGTCTGTACCTCCTCCGGAAGCAACACATGCTTACCCAGAATTCGGTTACGTATGGGTATTAATGGATCACATTCACACAAGATGTGCTTTGGTGTTTCGTCTGCTATTTCACAGAACCTGCACTCTTGTGTTCTGGACACCGATGTTGTGTATATGCTTGCCCAAACAACAGTGCCCAGTTAGTGCTCTCACTAATACTCGTAGCTGATTCCTACTAAGCATCAGGGCTTCTTCAGCTTTGCGCTGAGTGAATGCTCTGATGAGCTCTTTGGAATGAATTTGTCCTGGCAATTTATTCCAGAATTCTATAGCCTTATAGGTATATTGGTCCCTTATGGTCACTCAATTACTATATGCATGCCATAACTTACAGCACTATACCTACTATTTTTTTTTTGTTATGTAATTTCTCTTTTTTTTTATCAAATACTTTATATAATAAATTATTTACATGAGCTGTTTTGAGCTTGTAATTTGTGCCTATAATTGAGGTGGCACCTAGCGCACCTGTAATGCCAATGTAACTTATAAATTATGTTGATGTTAACTTTGTTGGTATAATAAATAAATAAATAGAACATGTACGAAACACGTAAGATGTGACATTATATCGTAGTACGTTTCTTTCTATAGGATAAAACTAAAATGCTTATAAGTATTTTTTATGAATTTTTGTTTTTAGTTGCCAGTCTTATTTATTATCAGTTTTTTTTTTATAAATAATAAAAAAATAATCAGTTGATATCCCTATTCTTATCATCAGCAACAGTTATCAATAGGTATCAAATAAATCACGTTAGATCTTACCACATCCACCATACTCGGCTTGTAATATCTAGAATTCAGTTCCTTTTCACTCACTCCTCCAGTCAAAATAGGAGTGGCTATAAAATATAATTGACTTTTAATCGTTTGGCATCCAATAAGAAATTCATTGAAAACTTAACTTTGAAATTCATATCTTAGCTGTGTATCATAATAACATTCAGGGTTGTCCAATCAGTCATCAATCACAAAGAATTTTTTTTCTATCATAGCTAATGCAGTTGACCGGTAGGGCCTTTACAGCTTCTCCAAACTTTGTGGACGAGTACAGAAGGCACTCAGCCACAAATCCTCACAAACAAAGTCAGTTCATTGTTTTTACATTATGGTCGCAACCAAAGAATGGATTGGGCTAAAATTTTACTTTTAATCAACTAAGGAGGTTGCTATCGCTTGAGCTAAGGCACAAAATAAGCTTTGCGAATCAATGGAAAGCCCACAATAAATATAAAAAGATCTTTATATTGATTACCAAAGACCAGAGGAAAAAATGGGAATACAATAGGTAAATGTATGAAACATGACGAAGTAGAAATTTCGACGAATGATCAAGAGATATAAGGAACAGTTGGAAGGGATATCTTGAGAGATTAATAAATGAGGAAAATAAATGGAGAAAGGAAATAGACATTATGCTAATAAATATAGGTGCGGTGCAAGACATATGTAAGCGTAAATGAGGTAAGAAAAGCTGTCCAAGACAGGAAGAATGGAAATCTCTAGGACCAGGTGGTATACCTATTGAAGTATGAAAATATTGGAAAATAGATGGATGAATTTGGCTAACATTGTTCTTCACGTTACAAAAGGTAATCCCAGATAAATGGCACAAAAGCGTAATAGTTTCCATTAAAAAAAATAAGAATGACGTACAGAACTGTAACAATTATAGAAGAATTAAGCTTATGCCACATAGTATGAAAGAGTAGAAGGTGATAGCGAGACGAATAAGAGGAACATCAACCAGAACCAATTCGGATTTATGCCTGGACGAGCGACAACGGATGCCATTTTACCGGATCACAAATATATACCTAGTTATCATTAGAGTGTTTAATGTATAGAAAAAACTCCTTTTTATATTGAAAACCCAGAAAGCCTTATCTATTCAAATACACATGATTGTTAGTTATTGACAATTTACTAGAACCACACCAAATCCCATTGGTTCCGAATCATCATTTTCGCACATTACCGGAAATCGAGCTTGAGCTACTTACAGATCAAAATTAATTACGAAAAATCAATACTTATAAGAATACAATTTACAATTAACCATTTTTGTGATAGATTGTAAATTATTTATAATCAGTAAAGAAAAATATCCCGGCAATAACCAATATTCATCCAAAATAAGCTTATGAAATTTAAAGAAGCTAACAATAGCGCCGTAGATTGTGCTGAAAGAATAATAAAAAGTATCGTACATATTTGCTTTCCCCAAACTGATTCACGATAGTTGACTCGTCGCGCGACCCGGCGTCGCTTGTTTCGTGGCCGGCGAGACGCCCCGCGAGATTCGCTCGACACTTTCCGTACTACGCGGTGGTAAAGGCAACGGGATGAGGCATTCGATATCTATAATATTTAAGATCCTTGTTTTGGTTTTATTTATTCCTTTTTTTAGGGAAAAGGTTAAGGTACAAGACCATGCAGCCAAGTCAAACGTTAGGAACACTATTCATAAATGGCGGTAACAAAATGGCCGCCTTCTGTTACAACGAATCATAGAGAACTTAGCCATTACAACGGGAGTGATTGAGACATTCCAGAATTCCCTGTCATTATTTTCAATTAAATTAAATTAAATTCTGCAAGATTTTAAATTTAGGACGACGACATTACAAACTAAAATCGCGCCAAGCACTTCTTTAAGGTTCCATTTATTCATTCCATTTCATTTTGTCACACAATTTAGAGATGCATCAGCGTGTGTTCGAGTTTCAACCAACTATCACTGTATCGTCAACATAAGTTATGTTTGTAGACTGACTTAAAATATAAATATCAAGAACTCTCCGTAGGTTCGTTTTTAAAGTATTTCCTTTTTGATTACAATTTCCATTCTTAAAGTACCTAAACAACGCTTTAGATGATCGTTGCAACAGCCATTAGTAATGTTTGTCAAAATTGTATGAAGTAGGTAAACACGATTGAAATGTATTGTCAGATTTTTACCAATTCGCATTGTAGATCATCAATCTCGTCTTCCATGATATCTAATTCGTCGATATCCTTAGCAGGCACTATGAGAATCTTCGTTTCCGGGCAAGTGCCAGAAACTATTAGTTGCGATGATTTTGGGAATATTAAACGATGTACTGTCCTGCAGTGAAAATTATTGTTATTTTATAGAAATACTAGATGTGTGCTCGCGGCTGTGCCCGTGTTTCACTGTGTAACATAGTTTTTGAATAAGCATTAGAAAAGAATTGATTACCTTGGTATATAGCATGGCGGCTGGAACACTTCCCTTGTTGACATATCTTGACATACTCCATCGAGCAATACAATATCTTCCATCAATTCATTCACGACGAAAACCTGGTATCAAGGGAAATCACCATAAATTTTTTATCTCAGCCGAAAGATGTCCACTGTTGGACATAGGCTTCACCCAAGGAGCTATACAACGACCGTTTTGGGCCACCCCCATCCAGCGGATTCACTTGACTTTTATCAGGTCGTCGGTCCACTTTGTTGGGGCATGTCCATATACGTGGTCGTCATTTGAGAGCCCGTTCATACAACATCTTAACTTGACCTCAGGTGAGATTGTGATCAAAACAGTATTAAACAGCATTAAAAAAAAAACAATCTTTGCAGGTAGACAAAATAGAAGTCTGGTTGCAAAATCAAAATAACGACTTATTACTAAATATATAATATTATGAATGTATTATTGGTGCATATACCAAGAACACAATTTTTAATTTATTTGTCTATTTGTCTGTTTCTTCCGGTTAATCATTGGAATGGCTGGAACGATTTCGAGGAGTTTTTTCTGATAGATAGCTGAAGTTACTCCGGGTAACTCCAGGCTCTTTTATTTTTCGAAAATAATTAGGGTTCTGCGTAAAAAAATAATACTCATGAAATTGTGAATTAAATACGATGCAGTACACAGTTTTACTAGCCGGTGTTTTACCAAAAAGTTTTAAGAAAATAATTGGGGTTCCGTGAAAAGCGGGTAATCAGCTAGTGTAAAATGAAATCAATTAACTCTTGACATCTCCGGGAGTGGTCCAGGGCGTGCTCTGATCCCGAACTGGGGAAGCTCCTGAACTCCCGGCAAGGGCGATACAGTGACATTTTCGTACACTAGCATACCACAAATTCCCAGGATTTTAAGTCTCAAGCAGTCTTGAGCTTCTTGAGCCTTGGGCTTACCCAAGGAGAGATCCATACCAATTTGGTGCGCTCGCTACCACTCTCCAGGCTGAGCGCCTTAAGCGATACAAAAGTTCAGTGAATCTACCAAGGCCTTTTAGATCAACAATCAGTCAACAGACAATTCGAAAAGAAGACAACAACAAAAAAAAGTTTTTTTTATTATGAGTACTTTTGTATTACCTTAAATGCTTTAAGACAAGGAACGAATGCATGTTCGAGCCGCATGCTCAGCCGTTCCGTTGTCCAGCTGTGGTACGCAGGGACAGTTGGGAGTACCATCATCGACAGTTTTTTTATTCCTATTTCGCGCCACATCGCAGCTTCTAGACTGAGGATTTATTTATGAATATAATATGGTAAATGTTTTAGAAGCAGCTGTTAGACGATGTTTGGTTACAGTCGCGTCTTATCTTTACAAATAAATAAAATTGGAGTGTCCGTTTGTAATATCAAATTAACAGCTTTTTACTATATACGAATACCAAAAAAACAAAATTTTAAAAAAAATCTCTCCCTCCGCATTTCGTATCTGTTTGTTGCGGATTTTCTCCGGAACAGCTGGACTAATTTTGACGGAACTTTTTCTGGTAGATAGCTGCAGTTATAAGGCGTAACTTAGGATACTTTTATTTTTGGAAAATAATTAGTGTCGCGTAAAAAAAAACTCTCATGAAAATGTGAAAACAAAAACCGCTTTGACCATTGGGTCACTTTTACAGGCAAGTTTTTGAATTTGTGAGAAATAGTTATCATTAATAATATAAATAATTTAGGGCCTGTACAAAATAGGACCCATTTTTCTTCAATGATTATTGTAAGAATTATATTATGTCGTTAATAATTGTGCGGGATAGAAGATATGATACGCAAGCGGAGCGGTGGGAACAGCTAGTGTTAAATAACTCCAATGACGCAAGTAAAAAGGGTACTTATCTACTCAATTTATTTGCTCTAGAATGCAAAGACTAAAATATTGAAAATAACGAGAGTATACTTTTTTCTTATATAAATACTAGCTAGTGCCCGCGGCTCCGCACGCGTTTCATGTTCTTTAGGTGTGAGTGAAAAATTGCTTATATAAAAAAAAACGAATGAAGAAAAATGAGTCTTATTTGAAAATGAGTTTTTATTAGTGAAAAAATGTACGTAAGAGTAAATCGAAAAAATATCAATAATAAAAATTCGATGGAATCCAAAAAACAAAACTAGCCTATGACCATGTAAGATAATTTCAGTAAGATGTTTAGGAGTTTTGAGGTGATAGTGCGTCAAAGGGGGTTCCTTTTATATATGTACATAATATATAGGAGATAGATTAAGTGTGTAATGTTAATGTAGCTTCCAGCCTACACGCGAAGTAGGACGAAGTTAAGCGAATAAAATACCGTGGACGGTACATCGCCTCGAGCGATATCCTTTTTTTTCGCCTTTACGCTCTAGTCAATAGGACTCCAAGTTTCCCAATGCACACGAGTCAAAAACATGCATAGCGAAAAGGCGCGAATTAACCCCTCGCGAGTTTACCCGAGTGTGTGGTCACATGCTTCGGACTTCGGTCAACTTCGCAAGTAACTTCGCGAGCAGTGTGGACACACTTCAATGAATATAAATACCCTATTATTGGATGAGGTGCCAGATTGAAAGCTTCCTTAACAATCGGCATCTGTATGTGATAAGCCTGTACGGCGGAGTCGCATCGAACTGTGTAACTGTATGGTCGGTTTGTTAGCACCTGGAAATATACGGCTTATGGCGACATATTCAAATATTCATATTATTTATATGTATCTAAAGAAATGTTGGTATGTTTGAGCAAATTTTTATACACTTAACCGATTTTTATAGTTGTCTCTTATAATATTGCTAAGGGCATAGGCTAATTTATTTACTATCGAATTTTGCAGTACAAATTTACAGAAATCAAAATAAATGGGCGCTATATGCTACGTGAGTTCAGTCTACAAATGAAAACAATCTGAAATAGTATAATTTTCATATTTTCTTCCTTCCCCGTTTTTAACATAAATTTAACCCGGGCAACTCCGACAGTTAATTTATATAAAAATAGGCAAAGATAAAACGGTTTCAGAAACATGAGCTAATTTTATGATCTTCAAATTTTCAATTCTCATTAAGTTGTTTGAATATAGAACTCTAGGTGAAGATTGCTAGAAGATTAGGTGACTGATCATGCTAAATATGTGATAACAATCTAGACTTAAAATTAAAAAAAAAAATCTAGTATTTAAATAAAAGAAGTTATAAACTAACATATATATTAAATAACTATAAAAACTTTTCTTGCACCGTATATCATTACGTATTATATTAGGCAAAATTTCTCTGTCCGGCTGTACCGGTCAAAATCAAAATATCTTTATTCAATTTAGGCCCTAAGAAGGCGCTTATGAACGTCTAAAACACTATCACCGGTTCGGAAAACAACCCAGTCGAGAAGAGCCGGCAATAAACTTGATCTGGTTCTTTTTTTATAAATATAATACATATAAATTTTTTTTAATATAAACACTATACGAATCATAGTTTTAACCAATGTTAGCGGGTGCGCACAGAGATGTGGGTTAATTCCAAACATCACTATCGTTCACATAATGATCCACCCTGTAATAACCTTTTGAGATTAAGACTTGCTTGACATAATACTTGAACTTATTGTCAGATAAAGCGGTAATGTTACTTGGGATCTTATTGTAAAGCTTTTATTAGACTTACTTAACCTAAAGCGTGGGACGGACAACTTGTCTTTACTTCTAATATTAAAATTATGACGATCATTCACTAGATCTAGTAGGAGAGCGAGTCGGGTCTAGCAGTCTGCTTTTTGGCGGCTTCTTGATGTGGCATATGATTTGGTTGTTATTAATATCATGAAAAGTTGTAGAAAGATACCTAATTACTATAATTCTAAAGAACCACAAATTAACAGGGATAAATTAAAAAAAAATACATACCCCCAGCACCCCTACAGCATTTCCAGACACAATATAATCCTGACTCGGCTCAGAAAACTTCAAATCTGCCCGGAATTCGTAATTAGGTATAGCTTCGTCTAGTTCACCCTCTGGTGGTATGTAGGTCGCTTCCAGTAACCCTGATACTAAAATGTACAAACCTTTGGGTTCGTCGCCTGTAATTTTATAACATCATTATTTTTATACGTTATAAAAAATCATTTTTAGATAAATCTTTCATGCACACAAATAGAAATATTTTCGGAACTATCGGTTCTAGAGAGATATACAGAGTGAAATTAATGGGAATAATGACACGGAAGCTTGTAATTATATTCAGAAACATTTTTAACAAACTTTACTGGAAAAACTATTAAATAAAACTATAAAACGTGCATTGTAAATTTAATAAAAGTATCAAAATCGCATAGTCGCTTCGCAGTGGTCGAGACTTCAGAGCTGAGTCGCGAGCGCGAGTGGTTTCATCGCCCGCCAAATATATGTTGCAAGGTTTAGATACTTCAATTATATTTTTACTACATTATTTTAACTGCCTCGGTAGCGCAGTTGTATTACATACGACTGCCGTTCTGAGGTCTCGGGTTCGATCCCCGGGTCGGGTCAAGTGATATTGGGTTTTTTCTACTCAGTATCATCCCGGAGTTTGGAATTTGTGCCCGATATGGCGACAGGCTCGCCCCCTGTCACATCTGGAACGGAACTAAGCTCGGCGAAATGTGGGTGGTTGTAGTTCGCTACTTCACCTCTGCCTAACCCTTCGGGGATACAGGCGTGAGCATATGTATGTATGTATGTATATTATTTTATGCTTTGTACTTATTGAGAATCATAATTAGTACTCTCTATAAGGAAATACCTTATTTATTTATAAGGTATTATATATTATTTATATATAAAGTGAAATGAAATGAAACGCAATTTTGCAGTATAATGTTGCTTTGATGATATTCACCCTTCCAGAGCTGAACCTCGTTACAAATGGAGTGAGCGGTGAGGTTGTATGGTTTTATGACTGGATGGGAGAGGGAGTGCTTTGGCTATGCGTTGTCCAAGACACAGGAAGAATGCACCTGACATGCTGTATGATAGAATCTCCTGAGAAATTAGGCCAGTAGTATTTCAGAAGAAAGTAGAAAGTAGTAGCATTGTAGTCTGTTTGCCATGTGTTTTCGTTATAAAAATGAAGATGGTCGCCTATTATATGGACCATATTATATACTAGCTGTGCCCACAGCTTCGCCCGCTTGGAATTCAGACAATTTGCATCTTATGTTATCCCCCTGAATGCAATATATGTAATTATCAAATTTCATCGTATTCGGTTCAGTAGTTTTTGCGTCCGACAAGCCGACAATAATTTTTAATTTGTCGAAATGTGTTCTGTAGTCGATTCTGCAGACCCGCATACGTGATATCTCCCTGGGTGCAAGTTAGGTCCCTCAACAACACATTTACTTAACAAAGGTACAGGAAATGCAAAAAATGTATCCCCCGTTATATTAAATTATTCATTCTAGAATAATAAAACTTAAACTTTTTTTATTGTATGGCAAAGAGCAAGTTAGATAAAATTTTACTTTTTTGCTTGCATTTCTATGTTACTCCTTATATACAGAAATTTAATATGTATCAGATACGAACCGCGAGATATCAATATATCATTGTAGTTGTAATTAGAAATTTCGGAATTCTCCAAGAAATACTCCGCTATTCTTTCGTTTCCTTGCAACCATGAAACCGCTCGTAATTGTGTCTGCAATCAATGCGATTTTAATCGAGGCATCAGGAGATGGAATGGCATTAGGTAAAGAAGCATGTATTATAGAACTTTATCCATTATTTTATCTCCCTTCCTCTACAAAGTCACGCGGGTTGGTATTCCTAGGAATATTTACACGTTAGTATATTTCTTAGTACGAATAAAGAGATTCGTACTAGCTTACAGTAGTTGCTGTGTGCGACGGCGGGGTTAGGTGAGAAGACTCTGATTTACTGAAGAGAGAATAGAAGAGAAGTGAGGGTTACATTTTTTTTTTTTAGTTCAAGTTGATCTTAATGGTTATTTTGACTTTCGTGTCTTTTGTATAAAGTTCATTAATGATTAATTGACTTAACTCACTTTGTTCATTTTGCTTAAAATATTCTACTTGACGTAATTAATAGTGTCTTTTATTTTTTTCTTTCCATACTATTCAAGTGACGAAATAAGGTGGTAGAAATAATGTCTTTGTGTAGAGAGATAAGATAAGGGTAGAGATAAGTTAAGACTATACCACACACCTCAGGTGACGAGGGCGCAACAAGACTACCCTTGTGGCGACATAACTGTACTTTCTCTTGAATAGCATTTACTAATAAACGATATTCCATTTCATCTAGAAAACCTAAAATATGAAATTATGAATATATTTTCCCTTCTAAGGCCCGTCTCCTACCTATATTATGTAATTAAATCAAGTACTTGATTCACTGATATCTCTATAACTAGTAGCCTAATATAAAGAAAATACTAATAACTAAAACTGCTGATCTAAGAGGCCTCGACAGCTTTGTCGAACTCTGGAGCGAGCACTTAGGGCACTTCGTCGAAAAATATTAATTAGCCCAAGGGCACCAAAATGGTCCAAACTTATGGTCAAGTTGTTCTACGTTAATTCCGCGATAGGATGCCCCAACTAACACCTAAAAGATCCCATGTATCCTCCATACTGTGTGCAGAAGTATGAGATGCAGTTTAATGCGTGTGATGTTACTGTATTGCGCTGTCTGCAAGATTATCGATAACTTAATGCATATTCGTAAAAATTTAGACAAGCTAGATCTAGTGAATGATCGTCATAATTTTAATATTAGAAGTAAAGACAAGTTGTCCCCCCTCCCACGCTTTAGGTTAAGTAAGTGTAATAAAAGCATTATAGGTAATAGTATTCGGTTTTACAATAAGATCCCAAGTAACATAACCGATTTACCTGACAATAAGTTCAAGTATTATGTCAAGCAAGTTTTAATCTCAAAAGGTTATTACAGGGTGGATCATTACGTGAACGATAGTGATGTCTGGAATTAACCCACATCTCTGTGCTTCCACTAACATTATTAAGACAACGATTGTATAGTTTTTTTATATGACAAAAAAAAAAATGTTATATTTATAAAAAAAATAGAACCAGATCGAGTTTTTTGCCGGCTCTTCTCGACTGGGTTGTTTTCCGAACCGGTGGTAGTGTTTAGACGTTCATAAGCGCCTTCTTAGGGCCTAAATTGAATAAATAAATTTTGATTTGATTTGATTTGATCCCCAATTGGGGGATTGGAGAATTACTTGGGCTGCTGTCTCAGTGGAATCTAGAGTGTGGAGTTAGCTGCTCGTCTCCGGCGGAGGGAGCGGTGGCTACGCGGGACCCAATTGTACTCAAATTCTCAGATGAGGAGGAAAGATTCAATTCGCGAGTGTTATCTTTGTTTTCTGTATTAATAATTATTCCAAGTTAATTAAATGCTTCTCGAGTTATAAACCAAATAACAACAAGACAGATATACAGAGGGACGTGGCCTTTTATAATATGTTAGGGAAGAGTAACTATTTTATCATTTTTTCAGTTATGTCTTTTAAATGTATTTTATATTATCAAATCTCCAAAAAATTCAGTATAGTGGATCTTTTTCAACTGTATTACATAGTGGATTGTCTGTAATAATTTAATTTACTAAAAGGAACATTGCCTTCTTCTTTCAGTTGCATTGCATCTATAAGCATGATATTGAGGGTGGATGTGGTAGCCTGCCTGGTCTTCACAGTGATCGCCGTCCACGGTCGATCGCGCTGCAGTAAGCCTAGCTGACGGGTTACTGTTAATCTAAAAACAATGGTTAAACTGCACTTGGTAAGAAATTACATAGGAATTCAATACTTTGCTTTAAAACTTTCCGTCACAGATAAATACATTACTTTGGAGGGTTAATTTAATTGAATTAATTAATTTCCTTTTAAACAGTTATACGGCCTTATTGATGGTCACCGTGGTTTATCTTTTACAAATTCTTTCGACCACCTTTTGCACATCCTCATTTTATCAACATCATTTTTTTACTATATGGTGTTCCCTCGTTCTATTTTTGTTTTTACGGTTTTACGTGAATTCTACTTCCCTTCAGAGACGGAGCCTTTTTTGCGGGCTTTCTTCTGTGGCCTGAAGAGTCGAGCTATGCTATATAACCTTGGAAAACCCTTTTTTTTTACGGGGGGAAATGCATTTACGCACTACCCTTACCTAATGCATTAGTCCAATGCAATAGGTAAGGGGGCACGGAGGGACGTCCTTTGGGAAAACCCTAACAGGCAGCTCCATTACACGTCCGGACATTTCGCAGGAAGTGACTTGAATATGAGCATGAACTACCTTTTTTTTTTTTTTTTTTTGACGGGGGGGAAATGCATTTATGCACTACCCTTATCTATTGTATTTGAGAGCATGAACTACCTACCAGTTGCAAGCCGTACGATGGCATAAGATGTGTCACTACTAAAAATTAACAATACTAAGTTGTTGTTTTTTTACAATCGTCATAACTATGTATTGATATTTCGTGTAATACGGATCATCCTTTGTTTAGTCGTTCGTCATAGTTAATTCTGGCTATTATCTGGTTATATTTACATTATGATTATTATAGGGTGGGTCATTTTGTGAACGATGGTGATATCTGGAAGTGCATCTACTAAACTAAAATTTATAATTATTAGTTGTGAAGTTTTCCGTGTGGTGCACGTCCACGTGCAGTGGTGCTAAAGAACAGTACCATCACATACCTTTTTTTTTATTTTTGACGGGGGTTAATGCATTTACGCACTACCCTTACCTATTGCATCTACCCTTAGCTATTGCATCTACCCTTACCTATTGCATCTACCCTTACATATTGCATACCATCACATACCTACCCCTGGGTATCGTAAAAGGCAACTACGGGATAAGGGATAAGGGATGGGCAGCAGCATCCTCTGAAAACTATAATACAAACAACCTACTGCGATCGCCAACCCGCCTGCCAAGCATGGCGATTTTGGCAATTCCCCCATTATCTTTAGGGGAAACCAAATCCAGGAGTGGACACCTTTACGGTTGGATGGATGGAGTTCTATAGTTCCAAAACAAAACAAAAAACCTGAACAAAAGAACCAGATCGAGTTTCTTGCCAGTTATTTTCGATCACTAGGTTGTTTTCCGAACCGGTGTTAGTATTTTGACGTTCATAAGCGCCTTATCAGGGCCTAAATTGAATAAAGTATTTTTGAATTTAAACTCTTTGTAAGACTCAATTGATACAACATTTTTATGTAAAGGTGCGTAATAACAAATAATACCTATCCGTTTCCAATTTCGCATAAAGGGTTTCTTGAATTTGCTTGTTGTCGACCAGTTGCGGCAACAAGTTGCAAACCTCTTGTTCGCCCGTCACAAAGCCCTTTTGAGAAGTAGACAACTGTTCGGTTTCATCTAACCAATTTCGATCGCGTACTTCGCAAATTATATTATGTTAGTGACTATGTTCTTACTGTTTCACAGGAACGAAATATTTTATTTCGGATTGAACGTGAGCTGTCTTTTATTTTTGAATGTCTATACATACTTCCTTTGAAGGATATCAATTTGACTGAACTACTTTTTTTTTTCGAACCTACCTAACGCTGTTGCCCGGAAGGGCCTTTACAGCTTCACCGTAAATTTGGGGGCGAGTGCTGAGGGCACTCAGCCGCAAAAAGGTAACTAGCACAAGGATTACCAAAACGGTACGAACCTCGGCTTGGCCGTTACCTGAGTGACTGAACCAGAAACAAACTTTGTACAAAATAAATTTAGTGAAAATACCCTCAAATAGTACCTAAACATAAAGACAAAAAACTACTCCAATCCAATCAAAACTTGCTGTTATATTATTTTTTAAGAATAATTTTAGTTTATTGATGTGGTTTATATACTAGGTAATCTAGTTTTTTTTTAATATTGTATAGATTTCTTGTTTGGCCAAAATCTCACCTAATTGTACATTGTGGCCTATTGTAGTACGCTTGGATTTAAAGCTTGCTGCCTGAACACTACTTACAGATTTCTTGGTTATAGATTTTCAAACTTGAGCATAGTAGTTATCCAGGGGGTAACCACCATCGTGGTACAGTTTCATCAAAATGTTTTTCCCTACACCAAAAGCAATGGCTCAGTACGGAATACATTAACGAGAAGTCTTTGCTTAGCGTATTTATTTTGACATGCGGGACGAGGGAGTCTGAGTGGTGGTCTGAACGTATTAATGAGGGTCAGGGTGAAGGATTTACAAACTATATTTGACAAAGGAGTGGGGGGGGGGGGGTCAAAATATCAAAATGTTTATACATATACGACCCTATATGTACATACCTTTCCGACGTCATATCCAAATGCTAGTTGAATGTCTATCATGCGGTCCACGTAAGCCATTATTTTCGGTACAGATACTCTGCATAGTCATTATTGTTGTTAATAATAATATACGTAAAAGAAGACTTAACATTATATGTTCGTTTAAAAAAAAACGTTTAAATGAGAAAGCTTTTGACCTCCAAAAGGAGGAGGAATTAATTGACTTTTAAATTGTAATGTTATGATTTCTGTGTACTACCCACGGAGAAAAGTTTTTTTTTTTTTAAATAATAAATATTTTCGATATCATCATTAGTGTTATTTATGTATAGCTATGTGGCCGTGGGTGCGTCCGCATTTCACATATTTTTCATTGGGTAACATAATTTTCAATTTTCTTACGGGAAACCCCAATTATATTCGAAAAAATAAAGCAGCCTAGGTTACGTGCAGTAACTTCAGCTATCTAATAGAAAAAAGTCCCACGCAAATCAGTCCAGCAATTTCGGAGATTAGCCAGAAATAACAGACAGCCAAATAAAAAATTAAAAAATTGCTTCTTTGGTGTACGTGTCGTATTATACAAAACGATTCATTTATGTAAATATATAGATTATGTAAAGGATATAAATTATAGTTTCCATTAAAATTAAAAAAAAAACGAAGAATTTGAAGATTATTTGATAGATAGATTGAAATCCATATATATATATAGTTGCCACTTTCAAACATTTGCTAATGTATTCATCGGAAAAGAACAACTATTAAAATAATTGAAATATTAACAGATTTGTTATAAAATGAAGAACAGAATTTTTTTCATACAGTTTGTATATCCTCGTAGATATTACCTGGCTAGTTTACATAATCTAAGGAAACGTAGCATTCGCAAAAGCTTTGTGGCGGTTAGAACACTCGAGTTTAAATTACGCCATTTGTCCCAAGTAGTCAGAGCATCTATTATATCTAACACTAAATCTGAAAAGAGCTTAGGATTATAAATTAAATACGAACCCGTTATAAATAAGCGCGTTAGATATTTAATAGTTAGTCGTACTTTTAAAAATGATACCCCTTTCTGTACATACGCTAAAAACAGCTGTTTTTTTTTAAATCATTTATAAATAAATAAAAACGCCAAATTAGTTTTTTGCCGGCTCTTCTACACTGGTTTTGACCCGAATCACTTGTGGTGGTTTTAACGTTCATAAGCGCTTTATCAGTGTATAAACTGAATAAAGTGCTTTTTTTTTTTTCCTTAAACCTTTACATCTAGTCCGAGTAGTTTTTATTTCTAAAAATGACGTCATAAGTAGAATCCGACATGTCTCACCGCGGTAAGAACTCGATAGATACGTCTATAATTGGGCAATACATCAACATACTTTTTATTTCATTTCTATTAGTCACTTAATACGTAGTCACATAAAACCATCTCAAAATAAAATTACAGTCCCAATTCGATACTAGATGTTAAAAAAAAATACATGGGTGCCTTAGATGGTAAAGTATTTACTTTGGAGTACTATGTTAGAATGCCTCGTGTTTCAGTGTCGTATGTTTTCCTAATTCCTCAAAATGGCACCCAACAAACAAATTACAGATAATAAATCAACCTAAAAAAATACTTCTGCTGTGTCGAAAGACGCACAAATGTCACAACTTCTGTAATGTTATTTCGAAGAAACTAATCTATGCTAATATGTACTCAAAAATTACAAACCTCCAGTCGCTATAACAATAATGGAAAAATCCAATTTGTTCCAATGCGAGTTAAAGTAACCCCGAACACCGAACGCAAGTATTTTAAGTACCATCTCGAATACGTATACCATAAAAAAAAACCTGTAACAGAATTTTCGATACTCTTCGGTGTGGTGTATATAGTATAGTTTGGAGTATGTACATTTTATGTACGGATTCTGTATTTATTTTAATGAATTGGACAAAAACTTAAATATATGAATATTCAAAGAAAAGATTTTGTTTGGTTCGTCAAACTATTCTACGGTAAACTGGTAATTGTAAAAGGTATGTTATTCTTTGTTTCAATCCTAACAGCATACTTGTTTATACATTTGTCTGGATTGTTTTATATTAAACGTCTGTCATCAAAGGCCTATTGAAACGTTCATACAGGATTGTTTCAAACCCAGTCTCTTAGCAGGCTTTCTACCCTCCACCTTTGACTACCATTTATATAACATTAAGTCAGATTAAGATCACACAGTTTAAAGCGATGATGGCGCAGTTAGTAGTGCAACCGGATTCCGCGTCCATCGACGCGGGTTCGATCCCCCCCTATCTAACTCTATCGGTCTGAGCTTTCGCGAAGGAAAACATCATGAGGAAACCATAGCATGGTAGTAGGGCATTTTCTACTGAGCCCGCCTGGGTAGCTACCATCCTCAAGTTTGAAAACCTGTCGCCAAATACCAATAGGTGTGTTCCGTCAGCATCACTTTAGACCCAGTACCTAGGTTTAGTGTGTTTACCATACTGGACCACATCGACACTTAACATCAGGTGAGATTGTGGTCAAAGCTCTAAGTCTATATCGTATAAAAAAATTGTATTGGTAGCCTAATCTAATGTAACACCGAGGATTGACACAGGAATAAAACACCTGCAGAATTTACCTCTGTGAACTTGGCAGCAGACTTTCGTTTTTTTTTATTTACCATTGGATTCTACATAGTTTGTACCACTTTCATTTTCGTTTGTACCTCAAACCAAAAAAAGTTACAGCGTTTTCAAAAATCGACCCGCAGCCGACTTTGGAAAAATCGACAATTTTGCAACGGGATCAGATTCGGGGTCATTTGTACCACCTTCGTTTTTTTCATTTTTTTTTTGAAACCCAAAATAGATACGAGAAAATTTTGAAAAAGTAACTTTTCCGATTTTGAAAATCTGAACGGTGATTGACGCGCAATCATTTGTACCCACGATAAGCACTTTTATTTTCATTTTTACCTCAATCCAAAATAATTTAGGAGCCTTTTTCAATTTAAAAAAATGAAGTTCACTTAATTTTCACAATTATTGAGATATCTCAATTCTGACAACGGAGTTTAATTAGTGACTGCACCGTGAAATTAGAACCGCTTTGCGTTTCGTTTGTACCTCAAAAGGAAAGAAAAAATTGCGAGCATTTTAAAAATTTCGAAAATCGAAAAAGGCTCTTAAATTTCTTTGGTTTGAGGTACAAACCAAAATGAAATTAATTCCCGTGGGTACAAACGAATTTGCGTCGATCCCTGTTCACAGATTTTCAAAAATTTCAAAATTGGAAAAATTAGATTTTCGAAATTTTCAAATTGTCGTATCTTTTTTGGGTTTCGAAAAAAATGAATAACGAAGGTAGTACAAACGGGTACAAACGACCGCGAATTTGATCCCGTTGCAAAATATTCGATTTTCCAAAGTCGGGTCAAAGTTTGAAAACGCTATAACTTTTTTGGTTTGAGGTACAAACGAAAACGAAAGTGGTACAAACGACGTACAATCCAATGGTAATTAAAAAAAAATATTCGAAAGTCGGCTGCCAAGTTCACAGAGGTGCAGAATTTCGATTTTTGATTTAAATTTCGACCTCTTAATAAAAAATTAGACTAAGGACACTATTGTACTCATTTCAATGGCCAAATATGAAATTGGGATAGATAAACGTATAAGATTCCTCTACCCAAAACATTTTTTGCTTTAGCTTTGTCATAGCGCATGAACAATATTAACGTGTATGTACAAGCAACTTACAGATTGGCACTTTTTACGACATACGTAATCGTTGGAGACGCAGGAGCTCTCATTGCCACCTCGTAAAGTATAACTGGTGTATTGGACAGGATCATGAGGTAAATGAAAGCGTCGAACCACACTTTGGAAACCAGTCGATAGCACAACTGTCTACACTTGCCGTGTGGCATTTGCGCTCCGCTTCTGTCAGGTGACATCACGTCTACCAGTTTGCGACGGAGCCATACTGCGTACGCCTTTATACCAGATCAATTTTAATTGTAATCTATACTAATAAATAAAATTGAACTGTCTCTTTGTAATATCAAAATAACTTTGTTTGTCTTTGTCAATGGTATCTGTCTGTATGTTTGTTCCCGCTAATCTCCGGAACGGCTGGACCGATTTTGATGGGATTTTTTGGCAGATAGCTGAAGTTACTTATATTACTGAAGTTTACGCATAAAAAAATAGTACTTAAAAAATTGTGCATAAAAGCCGATTCAATGTATAGTTTTACTGGTAGGTATTTGAATTTATTCTCTTAGTACCAAAACAGGGTTCCGTGTAAAAAACTTTGTACTCACGTTTTGCCATACTTCTATCCAGTTGCATAGGCCCTATATAAAATTTATCGAGGGAACTTTCAATCCTATTGAAATAAGGCCAAGTGCAGTAAAAGATTGTGGATAACCACGAATCTACGTTTACACATATTAGGGCCTCTGTAGTCCGTGAGCCTCATATTATTGAGACGACCGATACGATGCTGGTTTTATCATAATTCAACGTACGGATACTAATTGAAGACGTTCTTATAATCGTGTCAATGTATATTTAAAACTTCAAGTACAGTAGCCTAAGTACATTGGAAGGTGCTCGGCAGCTGATTTTAATATTAGTATGTTCTAATAGCTAATAATATCTCTATCTAGTAGCTAATAATAGCTTTTCAAGTATTATACGTGAACCAGTATCTCTAAGCTTACTGTGTTTATCCTAGACCACATCTTTATTTAAAATCAGATGAAATTATGCAGAAAGCGTTGAATCTATGGAGTATAAAAAAACCTTCTGCTTGCATTTAGTAAAAAAAGTACAAATGATCAAACTATTTTCAATTTAAGATAAAGGTATTCGCGACCCCCATGTACATGACAAAAAAACCCGCCATAGTAACAAATTTAAGGCGTGTCTCATTCCGTTATCAGCAAATGTTTGTCCAGAGCTATCTATAAGGCTTTAGTTACGATACATATAGGCCGGTATGATGATGCTGACTGTCAATAAAGTTTTATTTTATCATCGTTTTTGGACTGTGCTTTAGTTAACGTTATAAGTTATGCCCTGTTCATATGTATTAAGTGACGAAGTAAAATTCCATTTAAAATTTAGTTAATCTTAATTAGGCGAGAGCCCAAGCCACATGTATTTTAAAAAAGTTTGACTAATAAATTCACTTGTATGAACCCGTCAAAATATGTACATTAATTACGCTTATTGGAGAAATGCGGGGGAATGCTACTTGTTTACTAAATCACATTATTTTAACAGCTTTTAAGTTTTTGTTTACACGCATCGTTATTGTTAAAATTTAATTAAAAACTTAGTCGTTTTTTTTTGCCTATTAACATTGTGTCATCTCTCATATTAATTATAAACACTTCATCACCAAATAGGGCAGTGATGGGCCAACTCCGGCTCGCGAAAGTATTTAATCCGGCCCGCCGAGGATCCATTGACATGGATAGTAATTATGGCCCGTTATAATTACGTTTTGGCGGTCGAGAAGAAAACGTAGATTCTACTTAGTAGAATAATAGACGCATAACCTATAGGTGAAGCTAAACTAGCCGCGTAGTTCATGTGATGCGTAATACTGATCTGACTGGTGATGATGAATAAAAGCTTTAACTCAAAATGCATTTTTTCTATAATTCTGACCTTCTTCTAGAATTTCTTAAACTTTGCGGCCCACCATTAAAAAAGTTTGCCCATCACTGAAATAGGGTATATATACATGCCATTAAATAAAGTGCAGTTATTTTGCCGTGATCGAATAAAAAACCTATTTATTCGTTACCTTAGGTTTCCACAAAGTTCCGAGCTGGTCTAAATTGACTCTGCCGTCTGCAGAGTCCGTTGCTACTTCTACCGCTTGCACAAGTAATCTCACTCCATCCTTACTAATTTTACCGTGTTCATATTGTCTCCAGTATGATATTTTCATTGCTTTTAATACCCGTTGATTTGCTTCTCTATAAGAATGTAATTAATATTTGATAATACGAAATCTTCAAAAAATCCATCACAGACGTAGGATTCTTTATCATTAGGTTTTACCATTTTTTATACTGTTTTTAACATTTACAAGTTTTAACAAATAGATAACATTTTTCTGAGTCAATAGAAATAGAAATAAAAATAGCATCGGGAATAAATTTTCCAACATTTATTCCCAACTAGCTGTGTGCCCGCGGCTGCGCCCGCGTTTCAAATGTTCTTTACTGCGTTTTAATTTTTTATACGGAGCCCTACTTATTTTCCTAATTTTGTTTTAGTACTAAGGTAATGTAAAAATCTTTCTCATAAATTATAGCACTCGCCCGTAAAACCGTGTATTGAATCGGATTTTATTCAATTTTTAATGATTTTTATTTTTTTTGCGCAGTACCCTAATTATATTCGAAAATTAAAAGTACCCTAAGTTACCCGGAGTAACTTCCGCTATCTACCAAAAAAATCCCGTCGAAATCGATCCAGCCGTTCCGGAGACTACCCATTACAAACAGACTGACAGACGTAGAGACAAACAAACAAAAATTTTAAAAATTGTGTTTTTGGTATAGGTATCGTATATATTTAGTTCGTATATATTTATTCATATGTATTTACATTACAAACAGACACTTCAATTTTATTTATTAGCATAGATGTGGTTAGGAGTACATCGGAGCAAGGACTATAGCTGTACAAGTCCTAAGTCCGGCCCCATATGGAGTACTGTTGTTACCTCTGCGCGGGAGCACCTGGATACCAGTTCGAGCCATTTGACACGGGTCAAATACGTGCTGCGAGAATTGTTGATGATCCCAATCTCGTAAGCGGTTTAGAACCTTTAACTCCTTATGTGTCTTCTCCCGTTTGTATAATAGGTTGTGTTCTGATGAATTGATCGACAAATACAAAATGCCGACACCTACTTTCTACCATCGTACGGCTCGCCATCGGCAGGGAGGTCTTACTCATATATTGGAGCCAAAATGTTGCTTCCCGTGAACTGTCCGGATGTGGAACGAGCTCCTAGCGCTCGTGTTTCCCGTATGGGATTCATCAAAAGAGGTGTGAGAAAGTTTTTTTTAAAGAGTCGGCAACGCGCACGTGACGCCACGCCTGGTGTTGCAGGCGTCCATAGGCTACGGTCACCGCTTACTACCAGGCGGATCGTACGCCTGTTTGTCACTTTAGTGGTATATATAAAAAAATTTAAAAAGTTTTCTCCTCTTCATATATTACGTATATACCAAAGAGGACAAGGGGTTCTATGGTTTATTTTTAATGACATGAGGGCCAGAGCCGGGTTTTTAATGGCATTTTTTTAAAACTAGAACTAAATCGTGTTTATTAAAAGTTTTGTAAAAATTATAGGTACTAATGTTACCATGAGAGGGACAGGGTGAGTTTTTCTTACTTTTTCTAAAAGGGGACTCCCCTAGTAAATTTTTTTACACGTTATAGGGTCAGTGCTTTGACCACAATCTCACCTGATGTTAAGTGACGATGTGGTCCAGGATGATAAACACACTAAGCCTAGATACTGGTTCTCAAGTGATGCTGCCGAATACACCTATTGTTTTCGAACTTGAGGGTGGTAGCTACCCAGGCGCTACCACCATGCTATGTTTACTCACGATGTTTTCCTTCACTAAAAGCTCAGACTGATTTTAGAGTTGGATTGTTTTGAACCCGCGTCCATTGACACAAAACCCGGCCGCACTATCCACTATATCATCGCTTCAAATGTCTAAAATGTATATAACCAAATCTATAAACTGTCTAAATATCAATGAAAGGCCCAATAATATTACATGGCAATAATAAAAAAAAAAAAAGAATGCCGCTTGTCGTTTCTAATTCGCTTCTGATCGTTATTTTTTTCTTTTGTCTTCGGTTTTAGTAATTTAATTCTATGGAGAACATTCAGAGAGACAGTTATGAAAGGATTTTCGTACCGCATCATTTCAGCGAATTCTTTTTTCGTTGGCTCGTTGGGTATCTCCCTTTCACAGTCCGGACAAGTCGTATACCGGTATCCCATGTAAGTGTCATCTTCGCTGTCC
Organism: Samia ricini; assembly: GCA_014132275.2. NCBI lineage: Eukaryota > Metazoa > Arthropoda > Insecta > Lepidoptera > Saturniidae > Samia > Samia ricini. The sequence continues at coordinate 14,920,032 of AP028158.1, forward strand.
TCATCCCGACCTGATATTTGGAGCTGGTACGGATGTTTTATTGTGGTCCCTGTCGCAATTTAAACGTAAGTAAGCATAAACGTAAACGTAAAATGTGGGCGGGGGATCTATGCGTTGCTTATGATGGTATGAGAGTCGTGGGTTCTGAATGTTGATCACGTAAGCAATGTTTACATATTTACTTTTTTTTTTTTTTTTTCGAAAGTATACCTATTATGCTTACCCCTAGCTTTTTTACACTGTAAAGGGTAAGTGCTTTGACCACAATCTCACGTGATGTCAAGTGATGATGTGGTCCAGGATGGTAAACACACTAAGCCTACAGGTATTGCGTCCAGTGATGGTGCCGGAATACACCTATGGTATTTGGCGACATGTTTTCAAACTTGAGGATAGTAACACTTTAACGACCTCAAATGATTATATGTTTATCTTTCTGTACAAACGTTGCTACCCCTCAAAAATTAACTTACCTTCCTGCACGAGATCCCAATTAGCGTCTGCTAAGAACTTATCCATCTTCAGCATGGAGATACACCGATCTCTAGTCAAAATGACTCGTTTGACGCAGTTCGTCATATTGGCCTTCTTTGCGAGAGATATCTCAGCGAGGCCAAGAATTTTGAGCACCTTTTGCATTGTCGTCGCATTGATGACCAGAGAGAAAATTACCAAGCCAGCAGTTTGTATTATAAATATCTGCAATAATAAATCATTCTCATGCACTGTTACAAATTCACTTAGGTTCGGCGCAGTACGTTTTCTTCTATCTCCATTTGTCCCGATCAACCGCCCGTCATCTCTTCATTTACTCCTTTATCTTGCATATTAATTCTGTACACGTTGCCAGGAAATAAAAAGAAGAAGACGATCTTGAATATTATCCCTCACATACGCCATCCACACTTTGGCTTACCTTTACTAGTTTATTGCGTTTTTTCAAACTTACTAAACGCTCTTGACGAGCGTTTAAGGCACTCAGTTGAAAATAGGGCACCAAAACGGTGCAAGTCTCAGCTTGAACTGCTAAGTGTGTTAAAAATTCTGCTTGGAAATTACTTTAGCTAATCCCACGGTACCCAAGCAAAAAAAGGAACCCATGTAGCTTGCGTATAGTACAATTGTATCTGTGCGTAATGTGATGCCGGTGTATGCAGTGTCACTGTATCGCGATATTGGCGTCTATGAAAGTTTATAAAAAATATTGGCTGGACAAACAGCAGGCAGAATGTGACGGCGGTGAAAAGTTACAGTGATGCAGGCAGTTGTAATTACTATAGAATACATAACACCGAGAGTAACTGCTCTGTGTGACTTGTTTTATAGTACCTATTACATTATTTGACGAAATCTTTAGAACTTCCCCAGTCGAAGATTTTATTGTCAAGATCATAAAACTCTCGTTTACTGTTGATAAATTTTCGCTGGATGACATACTCTTCTCAAGATGTTTTTAAAAGGTTACCTCTCCAGCGTCAGCGACTGCAGGAGTCTGCAGTACAATTAATGCCAAGCAAAGTGACAGAGGTCCTCGCAGACCGCCCCACACGCACGCCATGCAGTGCTGCCATGTCATTCCATATCCGATATACCGGAGTATGGGCGTCATCGCAGCGTATACCATCAACCTGTGCAATTATACTTTGGTTTAATGTAAACAATATCGGTCCAGGTTATAACTATATTATCGTTATAAAAGTTGGATGTTACATGGTTTTGAATCCCAAGCTTTAGGCAAAGAAGAATAATTAAAATGAACATAGAAAGTTGTGGGATATTTACAGGTAAATCTTGCCCTTAATTTCAGAATGAGTAGACGACTCTTCAATTGAAAGCCAAACACATTCGACAAGCTACAACCCTCAATGTTCTTCCAGCATCACTTGAGAAACAGCCCTTCTAGATTTAGTGAGTTTCCATTTAAGACCACATCAGGTGCTATTGTTGTTAAATTATAAATTTATAGTGTAAATATATTGTAAATAATACACACCTTGAACAGTAAACCATTGTGTATGTCACAAACACCAACGAAACCTGCTTCACGCTTATTACATAGCTGACTTTCTCAAATATAACCACACCGACCATAGTAAACACCAACGTATTGGCCACATGTGCTAGTATCGTCCAGACATTTGTCACTACTTGTTCCACGTCACCGGCCACTGTCGATTTCTTTTTGCTCACCATAACCCCAGCTATGACAGTACCCAATAAACCAGAAACATAGAGATACTTTTCACCTATATAATAAGTCAGATACGCGCCAGCTAAAGTAACTGTCACAGCGCAAAGCATGTCATAGTAAGTTATCGATAATAATCCCCCAGTTATAAAGCCCATCACTATTCCTAAAAGTATCCCCCCACCTGCGTATCGAAGTAGTAGTATAGATATTTGAGAAGCATCAGTCAAAGCCACGGCTAAGTAACCGAAGACAGCTGTAAATTCTATCATGACAGTTACATCTCCTATCAAACCCTCCCCCAGTAAGAGAACGCTGATGTACTTCCCCCTACTTAACTCCTTCAATTGTTTTACCACCTCCATAGGGTAAATAGGCGAACAGATCACGCCAAAGAGCACAGCGGTCGGAAAGTTCCATGAAGATTCTATCAAATAGTATGCCATGAAAGCCGCCATGAGAGCTGTTAACAAAGCCCCAGGTACCCCAACTAGTAATATCTGTGGGAAACTTCTCCAAAAAGAATGTGAATCTATACTATACGAAGTACTGAATATCAGTATCGGCAGAAAAGCTATTAATAAAACGTCCACGTCTACGTAACAAATATTGACCAAAGGTTTGAAGTTTGGAAAGCGGTTGGCGCAAAATCCGGCCAATCCTCCAACGAAGAACATAACCACTCTATAAGGAACACATATTTTGGTCCACAACATGATGGTCCTGACCAAAACGCCTATCAGCAGCGTCATAAATGTGAACAGGAAACCAAGCGAGGTTGGATATGCTAGCGAAGGGCGGCTCGGGTCATCGAACTCTACCACATCCGTAGAAGAATTTATAAAAGATCCTTGTAATTGCATTATTATAAATTGTTAAATTCAAATAATTAATAAAGTAAATAACAACAAAAAAAGAGACAAACGTGTTTAAGCCATGGCCTAGGAGAAACTAAGTGATGATTATTTGATTATAATTTCAGACTAAAAAGTTAAGGTTTTACCAGGTTTTTTAAAAACCATTTTACTTTTAGACAAATTCGGTCAATTTATAGTATATTTTTTTCGAGATAATAATATCGACATTTAATTTAAAATCACTTAATCTGAACAAAAAATTTAGAAAAAATTGGATTAAATCTACTAAAAGTTTTTTGGATTTTAATATTTTAAAACCAAACGACATGTATATTTAATTTATACCGAGTACCTAAATTAACAAATTACATTGAAACTGGACTAATCTCTACAATTAAAAAAAAAATGGAACTCCGTTCAATCCCTTGATTTGCTTTTCAAGACGCGCATCTTAATTTTCACGTAATGTGACGGAAAATAAAGGAAGTCGAAGGAAAATCGTTGAATTAAAAACCCACAAACTGATACACAAACATATCGACGACGGAAAACATATTTGTTGTACTCTGAACAGTTATATGAAGTTTTTTATGTTATTTTAAGCAGAATAAAATCTTGCGTTGATTTGTCTGGGTCTCATCTTTTTACGACGAAAAAAAAATGATTTACTGCATCCGTGTTTTGAATAAAACTCATGTTAACTTTGCTGTAAGCCTACTAAAAACCGGTGTTTCACATGATTTCCAGGCTTACAGCAAAAGTAAGTCGACTGTTGGTTTTCCTTTGTGACTTACGCCAAAAATAAATGCCAATGCATCGATACAAGTAAATTGTTTCTTTGTATCTTACGTCCATTTCATTTCACTTAGTAAATAAACTTCTGTCCTTACAGGATTTAAAATTTCGGTACATAATTGAAATCTTATCTTTCTATCCCAATGTTGCTTATCAATTACATCATTTTATAAGTATTTATGCAACAAAAACACGCTTGATGTAACCTATAAAAAGTGAGAAAATAATAACCTTAGAAGTATGATCATTGTGGCTACACAGAAAACCAAAAATAAAAAATATATTTTTACCTTAGAAGTATGATCATTGTGGCTACACAGAAAACCAAAAATAAAAAATATATTTTTAACCTTAGAAGTATGATTATTGTGGCTACACAGAAAACCAAAAATAAAAAAATTATTTTTACCTTAGAAGTATGATCATTGTGGCTACACAGAAAACCAAAAATAAAAAATATATTTTTAACCTTAGAAGTATGATCATTGTGGCTACACAGAAAACCAAAAATAAAAAATATATTTTTAACCTTAGAAGTATGATCATTGTGGCTACACATAGAAAATATTTTTATTTTTTAATTTATGTTCCTACAACTTTTAGTTTTGAAGTAATGATTTTTTTTTTCGTTTCAAGAAAAGTTTTTGAACTGTGCTGAAAACTTGGCCTTTTTTAGGTTACAGCAAACATGTGATCTTGCATCAAAATATATCACATCTACACAATGAAAGTGGCGTAACGTAAAAAAGTTTTGAAATAACGGCGATTCTGAAGGTGTGTTTTATATTTTTTCACATTTTAAATAAGGGTAAGCTAGAAAAAGAATCATTAATTAAATTATTTATTTATTTCCTTGTATAAAACTTGTTTTGTAGTATAGAAATCGATATAAAAATAGAGCATAGGTACAGAAGGCTGATACACTACTGAAACAATATCCTCACACTATTAACAGTGTTTGAACTCTTGTAAGGTGAGTATTTTTGTGATGTCTTCCTAGGAGATCTTCTAGGTGTACCAGTTTTTTCCACATTTCTAGAACATTCCCCCTTTTCAAGTTCTCTCAATTCCTTGTAAGCTGTTTCGAGCATCCTCCATTTCCAATCCTCGTATGGTTCTATTTGAGGTTCTGCCAGATGGTCTTTTTTATTTGTCTCAAAGTCCATATATTCAATGTTCTCCTCTGTAAAAAATACATTTTGTTTAAATTTAACAAATTATGGCAACACGGTAAGGTTATTTTTTATATCGGGACGGAAAAACAGCTGGTCTTCATTTGATCTAATAAATAAAGTTTTTTTTTTGGCGCCACCTCATTCTGTCTATATATAGTAGCTGTTGCCTTTAACTCAATATGTTGTGTTACTGGACCCTGTATTGTGTGATTTTGGTGACATTTTACGTAATATACTCTGGTTATTGTGTACAAGTGAATTGAAAATAAAAGCTCGAAACGTTTATTCTGAGGTGCCACGAGAATCCCATGGAACATTCTAGAGGAATTGCCATCGTCTTGCTAAGGTGTTAGTTACAAGTTTGAATTTCAGAATAGGCGGTATATGGACAGTCAGACGTCTCCCTTTGGAGCTTATGTAGTCGCTGAACACGGTCCCTTAACTGCAACTAATTTAAACCACTAGCATCACCCAGCGACTTTTTTCGCGTTTTCTTTAGAGAAACTGTGTTACTGCGTGAAACTGTGTTACAAGTTAATCATACGAGAAAGAGATATCATGTCATGGTGAAGTTTTGCCTAAGTAATCTTACTTGAAGTATGAAGAATTACAATTAATATTGTTAGTTTTTTCCTTAGTAAATTTATAACTAAGGTTGTGAAGTGCATCAAAATCTGTTGCGTAGTTTAAGGGGAGTTAGCGGATAAACAGACAGACAAGAGTGGAAAGCGACTCTGTTTTATACTATGTATAGATAATAAAGTTATCTTACCATCTTCAACAACAGTTTTCGTAATCTGATCATTCTTCTTCTTAAGTTTAGTTACTGCAAAGTTTTCATTGACAAATTTCGTCCAATCAGCGTCCAGTTTAGACCACTGTGATTGTTTCAACTTTGATTTCTCTATTATTTTACCTTTTGATATTTTTACTTTATTTAATCTGAAAATATATATAAAAAAGTCAAATCATAGCCTTTGTTCAAAGTAAATGTCTTATAGTAGTTTTATTTATCACCCTTTATTTTATACTGTGCTAGTGATCCGACTCGGCTTCCTACGTATAGCAGAGAATATACGTCAAAGTAACAAAAAAAAACTTTAATACATTATATACCTAAATCTTCATTAACTACTCTGTCTATTAGAGCTTTTCTTAGTCCTTATAAAAACATAATCAAATGTAGCTTAAAACCTAAAAGTTGTAACAGAAAAAAAAATTACAGTTATAATTTAGTAATATTGATATAATTAAATTACCTACAGGCTTGATACACTGCCATACACACATATTGGGGGAGATTTAGGTCAATTTCCTGAAACATGAATTTTTTTTTTTTTATTAATTATCATTTCTCATTTAAGCAATATAAACTGTTATTTCTTTTTACTGAGAATCTTCTTTATCTTTAATGTCTCTCATATAATATTTTACATGTACAAGCATTTTAATTGTGCTGGTCTGCAGTATATGCTACAAATGGCTGTGCAATAGATGATTATCTATCACAAAAAGATTATTACGTTGTGCGCATAAGCTTTGTTTTTTCAATCACTCTGTAATTTTTTTAAAGTTCAGTGAAGCTGTAAAGGCCCTGCCGGTCAACAGCGTTAGCTAAGTTAAAAAAAAAAGCAAAAAAAACTTCGTAACTTTTGATATATTAGTCGTATAGAATCAAAAACGGATATCTATACTTCAACTCATTTTTGGCAAAGTGGATTTTTTTTTTTATAAACTGTATTTTAATCTACAGGTACAGTTCACTTATATGGCAACATGAAGTTAGTAGCACAAAGTTTAAAAATAAACCAGTATTAACGTGTTTTTGTTGGCGATTGTAGATAGCCGCCTATGATTCTAAACGTCTCATACATTTACATCTCGCTAGTTGTATGTCTTACGACAGTTCTTCTAGATAACATTTTCGTTCATGAGTATAACTGCATCGCAGCCGTTCTGCTTCGGTTTCATTGTCGCAAAGTTAAATTGTACATGATATAATATTATATTTCACTTCAATTTATTTCAAACGTAAATATATCTAAAATTAACTATTTTCTTAATTACCATTCTCTATTAATTCACCATTTATTGTTAATTTACTGTTCTTATTCTATACATCTTATTGATGTGTAATAGTACTACCTAGTATTTGTGTCTTAAAAGTGTATTTTTGATTGTTTACATTCACAGAGGTGTTCACTTTTTAATGTTTAAATAATACAAAAGTGTACAAATAAAATTACTTTACAGCATAATATTTTAGGATATAATTAATTGATTACTGTATTGTTGATAGTATAAATTCTAATCTGTCTCCATAAGTACATGGATTAATGTGTTTTTTTATTAAATTCAATTGATCCAAAATAGACAATATAAATAGAAGCGATGATGGTGAAGTGGATAGTGTGGCCGGATTTAGTATCAATGGACGCGGGTTCGAGGCCACCTGAGCCTGAGCTTTCTTTGATGAAGGAAAATGTGAGGAAACCATAGCATAGGACATTCTCTAATAACGCCCGTCTAGGCAGCTTGAAAACCTGTCGCCAAATACCAATAGAGGTATTCTGGCACCATCACTTGAGCACCAGTACCTCTAGGCTCAGCGTGTTCACCATCCTAGACCACATCGTCACATAACAACAGGTGAAATTGTGGTCAAAATACTGAGGCTATATACTATGTAAAAAAAGTTATTACCATTTTCGATGACTTCTGATAATCATGGAGTATTTTATCAGCCAGTTGCTGGACTGAACCACATTGTAATGTTACACAAAGTAGGGCTGTTGTCATCCTTTCACTGTTCAACTGTAATAAATTCTGTACAAACTTCCTGCAGTTTGTATATGCTGGTCCTTTGAGGCCGGAGTACTTTACTGCTATTTTCTAATGGAAATGTATGTCACTGAATTTTGTTTAATTATGTGTTTGTATTATGTAGCGTGGGTAGGCCCCCTACAAGGTGAACCAATGACATGGTGAAGGTGACAGGAATCCACTAGATGCAGGCGGTGCAAGACCGGTTGTCATGGAGATCTTTGGGGGAGACCTATGTCCAGCAGTAGACACCTTTCAGTTAAATGAATGGATGGATATATGGACATTTTTGTAATAAGCTACAGACATATATGTAGCCACAGTATTGTAAAATTAATCATTTAATATTAATAACATGTTATCAAGTAGCAGAGTCAAGTAAATAACATATGAAGATACAATTATTTAACATTACAGAAATCTGAGGAAATTATCCCTCAAGCAAGTCCTAATTAGCTTACAGTTCCAGCTAAAAATTATCATAAGGAATTTTTATTAAGTAACTAATTTACACATAAATTCGATTAAAAACTAACCATAGTGTATAATTGTATGATGTAAAGAATATCCAATACATATTTTTCACAAATTAATAAAGCAAAAATATTTTGTCTTTCGGTTAACTCAATAATAACAAAACCAATTTACATGATTCTTTCATTATATAATCTGGTAAAAGCTTAGCATATATACATGGAAAAGGTTTTGAGCATAGTAAATAATGTCAATATAAAAATGAACACTATCTCATTCAGAGCAATAATGTATGGAGTCATTAAATATATTTCATACAGATTAAAATAATAATTATTATAACAGTAAGAAACTGTTATATTTAAATACAGTTAGTGGCATATATATAATTTAGTAATTTCAAACATAAACTTACTACATCAAATTCAGCTCCTTGCATGTTAGCAGCTAAGTCTAAACAAATGACTATTTTACTGGTGGCAGTTATGTTACTGCCAGCTGTTGATTTGGTCTGTAGAAGACGTTCAAACTCTGTAGCTTTGCTGGAATTGGATTGGTTTCATTATTATAACAATAATTTTACACATAAATTATTCAAAAAGAAAATGTAAATATTTCCCCCTGGAAAAAAATACATTCCTAACACTCAGGAGGTCCAGTTTTCAAAGATATGTTTTTTTTATAGATTTCACGATCACAACTTTTAGCTCTACTACTTATTATTTACCTACTTCCGTTTCAAACTAAATCAACTTTAAAAACTACATTTATATACTAGTAATTCCTTTCTTTATTAAAATAAACTATTTTTACCGTAACACTTTGTCTTCATCAGCTAATCCCAGTTTAGAAGCGATCAGAAGTAAAGTTTTACTGTATTTTGCCATAACGACAATAGCTAGTAATTGAATTTTAATAAATATTCTTTATTGTCCACAAAAAACTGATAAAAACGTTTGCTAAAAACCGCGCGTTAACTGAGTGAATGAAATCTGAATGAATACGAGTGTTTGATGTAGATTATAGATTTGCATCACAGATGTTTAAGAAATAGAGTGTGAATTTGATTTACCTACTTCCTATATCCATTTGTAAAAGATATTAAATATGTTTGTAGAACTTGTTGGGTCATAAATAAAAAATAGAAACGATTTTGTTCAAAACGTTTCATTGTACATGACATTTTAGTCATCGTAATTTAAATAAAATTATTCTTTTGCTCCCTCAAATAACTTTATAAATGAGAACAATTTTTTATTTCTATAAAATACCTTTCGATTTTATATTTTTTTATTTTCAATTATAAAAGGTAAAATATTTATAAAAATATTGGCAATATCACAACCAGTGCTTACAGATGTAAGACATTAATAGAATTTGTAAGACTTTTTCTAAATTTCTTCTGTGTACTATCTCATTACAGAAATCGCACGCAAAACATACAACCTTTTTTAAAAGTGTTTTTGGTTTGCGCAATAGGTTAATATTTTAATTATTTATCTGTGTTATTTGTGTACTGTAATAAGATTAGATTATAGCATGTGGTAATGCATGCATTTTATGTTATAAAATTCACTTTATTTTTTAGTCCGTTTAACAAGAACATGAACTTCCCCACCAGAGAGAAATAATAAAATTTGTCCCCGCTTTATAATGTACGTGGGTAAATGGTTACTCGGTATTCTTTTATTATTGATCAATGCTCTGTATATTTCGAAATGTCATTAATAAGCCCAAATTACTTGTTATTAAGAAATTCTGAAATTAGTGTCATCATTTTTTTTGTTATACAATGTACCTACTACTTTTTATTACCGGTTTATGCAACTGTTTTAACAGTAATTAACTGTAATATATAATTAACGGAATAGGTGCTATCGAACTTAGTTCATCAAATGTCTATCTACTGAAAAACCTTACTCTAAAGAAGACATTGCAAGAGAAGAAATGAACTTCTTGTGTAAGAAAAAAATAAAATCGCTAAAATATTCCAATAAATGGTAATTAATAAATCAATACTTACTTAAAATACTTACTATTTTTTTTTGCTTAAAACTTAAATATACGACTTTTTTTGTAAATGATATACTATTTTTTATTATTTTTACACCTGCCCACACTGATCACAACAGACGATATGATTTTTTTTTTCTTTAGAGGTTCTGTGAAGCCGATACGGATCCGCTGTCATTGCTATAAAATGTCTTTGTAGTTATCAGGGTGTAGGTCATCTAATTGTACATTTATTATCCGTTTCGTGCTAAAACATATGTCCGACGTATCGTAAAGTAAAAGAAGAGGAACCACTCCACCCGATACAGGGGTGTGTATGAAAACATACACCGATATAGATTCGTATGAAAATAATTCCAAGCTATTTATAAATATTATTTTCTCAGCTTTTACTTATGTTCAAACGTTAATAGTAACGTCTGGTCTATAATTAAACCGTGAAAGTTTATAAATATTACGGTGATATATGGCGGACGTGTGAGTCGAGGCGGATCATTATTGCTAAAGGTTGCCATTTTTTAGTAGGATAAAATCTCCGCTGTGCGATTTGGGCGTGAACTTGAGGGTCGCGGTCGCGGCAACGCTGTGTTTTGACGGTCGGAACGTCGCATAGTCGTGAAACTAAGTGCCGAGTGTAGCAGTGTGGTGATTTCAGGTTGAGATGCAACTAGTGTCAGTGCGAGCAAGATAATAGCAGTGCGTGTCTCGTGTGCCCGTTGTGAGTAAGGATGCGGGTGCACTGAGGGGGCAGAGCGACACCACGGCTTCGTCAGTGACGAGTGGCGCGCGGGGAGCCGAGTCTCCTTCGCAGCCCAACCAGGATACGGTGGATAACGCCACGCCCACCTGCTGGTGAGTCTAGTCTCTCTTAAGTCATTAATTATATTATCTCCATTCTACCTAAGTTAATGATTTTTCAAACCAGGCAAACTTGAGTAAAGGTTTATGATAGACAAGGAATAGTGATAACTGTAAACATTGATGTAAACACTTGTGTATTCTGTTTTTAAAAGTAATTTCTTATATATTCTAATGATCTGATCAAAATAACCAATCTAATAAGTACTGGATAATGTTTACATATGTCATATTGTATTGGTATTTATAATTATTCAATAGTTATGAATTATTACATTATTGTGTTGTATAATATATTTTACTTAATTAATAATTGATGTATGAGATACATATATTCAGGTACAGTAAATAGTTATCGTTGTAGTTAGTAGTTACAGATATAGTTGTAAATATAGTAAATTTATTCCATACTATTTATTCATTTTCATATAAAAGACAATATAAAAAAAATTAATCACTTTTTTTTAAAATTAAATTCAACAAAATAAGTTCAGTTTTGAAAAAACATGACAATCATTTTAAAATAAAATGCATATCTTGTAACTAACTGCATTAGCAATATATTCAATAACCTCTGAATACTGAAAACTAGAAAATTCTTGAAAGAAAATTAATGCACATTTATCTTTTACAATTAGATGAAGATTAGCTGAATGTAGGCCATTTCATGAGCTATTTCTCATCTAACCTTCTATTTGAATGTATAATTTGAGACCAAACCATGAATTTCTTAAATCATGTTGTTTGACTAAAATTACTTCATCAAGGTGTCCTTTATGTACAATTAACAATATTGAATAAATATTAGAAGTTTGTAAGTACCACTAGAGATAGTGATTTTTAGGAGTAATAGATTAACATGATACAGGTTGTAAGGTGGCTGGAATAGATAATGCATATTGAAGGAGATTGAAGAAGTTGTAATTGGATTGTGTGACAGGGATTGTTTAAAAGATGTTAGTATAGATACAATAGCTGATAAAGGAGAGTGAAAATGTTAATGTTTTATGGCCAACCTTACTTAGGTAGAATAAGTGCAAGATTATGATTATAAGTAGTGATCAAAAGTAGTAGTAATTTTAATGTAATTTCAATAGTAGTAACTGGCAGACAAGAAACAAACCAACATCTGATATATATATATATACTGTCATGTTCAACAATTAAGTATTATTTTGTGCAAGGATTCAAAAGGTAATCAATCCCTTTGCCTTCATAGAGGGACTAACTGAACTGGATCATAAAATCTATGATGATTTTGACTTAAATTATATATTTTTATTGTATGTTTAAATTGCTGTTATTATCCTTTATTAATAAAAGTATAAGCTGATAACTACTCTAAAAACAAAACAATCATAAAAATATACAAACTAACAAAATATATTTTAGTGTATACAGTTCTGAATTTAAATGACCCTAACATTTATTATAACAATATTTATGTTTATTCCTCATGAAGTTTTATATGATTTGACTAGACCAAAGTGTTTACTTTTAGTAATTTATTTATTTTTTATACTGTATTGATTCAATGCTTTGATTACATTCCCACCTAATGCCAAGTGATAATGTGGTAGAATATGGTAAACTTAGATTTACTGATTCTTATGTTTTGCTGCCAGAACAGACTATTGGTGGTTGGCAACAGGTTTTCAAACTTGAGCATGGAAGGCTATCCAAGCAGACACTAGAAAATGCTCTACCACCATGCTATGGATTCCTCAAGATAGCCTTCTTGCTGTGGTTTTTCATAGCTCAATGTTTAAAAAAAGCATCCTAAATTACTATTTTGTCATACATACCATTGTTTGGCTAAATACTGTGCAAGTATATTCACTGCTGTTATCATCCTGTAAAGTTTTTAAAAGTAATTTTAATTGTCAAAACTTCTATTTAATATAATATTTTAATACTGACCTAGTTATCTCATATTCTTAGTATGGTGATAAAAAATTGCTTAATCATCATATTCATCTTTCAAGGTTATAGTTCTAATTAATAAGTAGCTCATGAAACTCTGTACTCTGTGACAACATGACAATCAAATTTCTATTTTGTTTATATTATAGTTGTACATATATTTATATATATACTTAGGAATTGGATATTAACTAAATATTATGTACAATTTTATGTAAATGTGCAGGAAGTAAAAGATTATATATAATAAAATAACTCTACTGAGTTTCTTACTTTACTGATTACTAGATCTTTTCAATGGTTGATGAGGTTTTCTAAACTACTGATGGTTTTCATAATCAAATTAGTATGCTCAGGGCTTTACACTATACATAATTATGATTAGTTATAACATATGATTGTTCTTGCTTTTTTATTTGTTAAGGGTTGGAGGATATAATTTTTTAATCTTTTTACATTTGAGGTTCACTTATGTGATAGTTTTAATACTAATTAGGTGCAGTCCTCGACTTTGTTCAAATAAAGTCATTCAATGATTACTGCTTAATTTTGATTAAAAAGAGTAATTATATTTAGCCAACTAGCTGTGTGCCTGTGTCTTAGGTTTATATATTATTCACTGTGTTTTAGTTTTTTTTTATATGGAACCCTAATTATTTATCTTAACTTTTTTCAGTACTAAGATAAAGTAAAACTATTTCTTACAAATTCAAACATTTGCTAGTGAAACTGTGCATTGAATCGGATTTTATTAGAAATGTCATGTGTTTTAATTTTTTTATGCGGAACCCTAATTATTTACGAATAATAAAAGTAGCCTAAGTTACGCAGAGTAATTTCAGTTATCTGTCAAAATCAGTCCAGAAGTTTCGGAGATTAGCCGGAACAAACAGACAGAGAGATGGACAGACAATATTGTTAAAATTATGTTTTTGGTATTGGTGTCTTATATACATTCACATGTATTTCCATCCATCCATTCAAACGAAAGACGTCCACTCTGGATTTAGATCTCCCCCCATAGATCTCCACAACGACCGGTCTTATGTCACCTGCGTCCAGCGGATTCCCGTGACCTTCACCAGTCGTCGGTCCAACTTGTGCGGGGCCTACCCACGCTACGTCTTCCGGTGCGTGACAGCCATTCGAGAACCCGTTGAGCCCATCGGGCATCAGTTCTGCGAGCAATGTGCCCAGCCCACTGCCATTCTAAGTTTAGTAATTCTTCGGGCAATGTTGGCTTACTTCGGTTCTTCTGCGGATGTCCTCATCCCTGATTCGATCACACAGTGTCTTAGTGTGTCGTTCATGAGGGGGGTGATTGCCATAATCGCCACGCTTGGCACGAGGTTTGGCGATTGCAGTCAGGTATTTGTGGTACTCAGTCGCCTTTTCCGACACCCACGGGAAGATATGGGGTGGTACTATTCTTTGCCGGTGCCACACGGAAATACATGTATTTAGTAAAAAAGGAAATATTTCAATATTACAAAGGGACACTTCAATTTTATTTATTAGTATAGATTTATATAGTTATGTAAGAATGAATAAAGAAAATGCATGTTTTCAATTTTTGCGTTTTACTATGTAAAATGGATGAAAGTATGTAGTTTATATACTATGGCTAGGATAGATGTCCTGCTTATTCAATTGTTTGAATGTAAAATCAGTTTTAAATAGAACATGTAAGATTATTTTAAGGAATTGGACATATACTTTATAAATTTGGGTGTTTGAGATTGTAAGTAATTAGTTAAAATACCTTCCTACTATACTTACTATTATTTCATTACAATGTGTTTTCCTTCAGGGAAAACTGAGATTTTATTACCGAGTGTATATTATAGCGCATTTATTAGCATAATAACATAATAGCATATATTATCATAATCGCCTTATAAGGAACAAAATAAAATAATTGAAGACATCTTAGAATAAAGCCTATGTACAATTTATAAAAATTGAGACAATGAATGACAAAGTTTTCCCGTTTTACTTTTGAGATGTACTTAACTCTTCATTGATTGTTAATGTGTACATACATTACTATCTGTCCCCCGCGGCTCTGCTCTCTTATCATATTTTCTATTCCACACAATTGTTCTTAAATATTTAATCATTGGAAAAGACTGGAACCCTTATTTTTTGTACAGGTCCTCAATTATTTTCACTACTAACAGAAAGCAAAGATATTTCACACACACACAAATTTAAACACTTGCCAGTATAACACCCCATTAAATTGGACTTTGTTCACAGTTTCATGAGTTTTTAATTTTTTTTTTTACATGGATCCTACTTAATTTTTTTCCAAAAACAAAATGAGACTAACATTTGGAAAATACTGTTATTTTGTTATTGCTAACAGACAGCTCAATTATGTTTATTTGTATAGATGCTTAATATTATATTATTGCAGCGACAAAAACCTGTAAAGTGATTATTAGAATTAAATTAGTATGCACTTTGAGTACATAATATGGGTAAATTTAAAACCATTTAAAATAAAGAACTAAAAATATTACTTTAAAATAAATTTTACAATCTCACAGACAAATGTATCAAATGAAACATTGTAATTGTAAACAATGAACTGTGAAGTTCATATTATGGTAATGAGAAGAGAATTCTAAACATTTTAAAAAATTTCAATGATAATTTACTCTCCATTGTTGAATATGTTAGAAATTAGGGCATCTTCTCACTTAAATAACTGTAAATCTTTATGTTCTGTTAATGAGTTTTTTTTTAATCTATTTAAAGATGTCATCACATTCACCATCTTGTTAAGAGGATATGCAAGCGGTATTTATTCCATAAAAACGTAGTCCTCTGTTTCCTCTCTGGATAATAGATAAATTAATATCCACCACCGTCATACCTGTTTGTTTTAATATTTTCCATAAATTAGTTATTGTAGTAACCAGGAGTCTTTAAAACTCAAAAAAAAATGCTCGATTTTTACCGTTTTCAGATGCACTAAACACATTTGATAAATAAAATCAAAAAAAAAAAAACCAAAATGTAGAGGCATAACTAAAGTCTTTCTTATTCTATAACTGAAAGAAAATTTAAAATCAGTTCAGTTTTGGAGGAGGAAACAGGGTACTGTGAAGTGATGTTTTTGTCTATTTTGCATACATAAAATAAGCCCGAGCTGCAGTCGTCCCTTTCCTGTTTAATAACTCTTTCATTGGGGCGCAACACGATAGCAATAAAAAAAAAATGCTAATATCTGTAGTTGTATTCATAGTTCTATTAGATACATATGGTAGGTATATAGACTATATTTATGTTCCGTATCTTTTTCTCTCCTGTCTTTATCAACTGATTTTCTGTCTTTTTTTATTTAGTTATTACCCATACATTTCAAGAATGGGATTGAAAATGGCTTCACTTCTGTTCATCTCTCACTCGCACACTGTCGCTATCTATACTCACACTCACCGGTACGGACAGCAACACAAAAATTGTTATGATGACCGTTTTTATTATCTATCTCTGATGACCGTCTTTTGTATTCGTAACAGTCCAGTTTTTATGTTCTAAGTTTCTTCGTAATTATTGATCTTATTTATTGATTTTGGTTGTTAATATATTTGTTAAATAATTGTTGTACTTGTCAAAAAGTTGTTATCGTTAAGTGTTTTTAGATATTTCGTTATTTTGGTGTTTTTTTTCATTGTTACACCGTTTGTTTACTATGCATAAACGCGGAAAAGTATTATTTAAGTAAAATCGTGTATAATATAATTAAGTATTTTGAGAAAGAGAAAAATCTGGGACGTTACCACTCAGTGCAATATAGTAATGCAAGAGCGGGAATGGCAACAGGCCAAAACTAAAAAAGGTGATTACCATTTATCTCGAATGGACAAAATTTTACAAAAAATATAAACGAAATATTATTTTAAATTTTCGCGTTCCATATTTAAATGCAGTTATTTAAAATGGGTTTTCACGCGTTACCTTTCCTTTTTCCTATTCTTTCACGCACGCATTCCTCAGCGTAGAATCCGGTACTAGAATATGTCAAGATTCGCGATTTATCGTCGATGGACACTGTTAGTGTTGTGTGTTGTGATTATAATAAATATAACCAAATAAAACAAAATAGACCAAACCGGGGTAGTTCATCAAAATACCCCTAAACGCAGCAGGCGACGCCGCGCACCGGCAGCCAACCCGTGGCCAAGGTTGGTGAAACCCAGTCGAAACGTCGGAATAGGAAAAAGGAAAGGTAACGCGTGAAAACAAGCTTTAAATAACTGCAAAAAAAAAATTAAACCCCAATATCCCTCCTAACAGTATCGGGGTAATAGACAATGCGCCGTATCACAGCATGCAAGTTATCCTCCATCAGCAGTTAATCGAAAGACTGAGATACATAATTGGATACGCGAAATTGGAATAACTCATGGACGAAACCTAAAAAACCGTATAATTTAGAATTCGGATAGAATAACATTTAACGGGTTAGTTTCTGATACACGAGCATGTTTGCTATGAAATGTAGTTCGTTCTTTTTTCGATCTAAGTGAATTTATGTTAAGCCCAAACGATTCACCTCTGTGAACTTGGCAGCCGACTTTCGACTTTTTTTTTTATTTCATTACCGTTGGATTCTACGTCGTTTGTACCCGTTTGTACCACTTTCATTTTCGTTTGTACCTCAAACCAAAAAAAGTTATAGCCTTTTGAAAATTTGACCCGCAGCCGACTTTGGAAAATCGAAAATTTTGCAAAGGGATCTGATTCGGGGTCGTTTGTACCCGTTTGTACCACCTTCGTTTTTTCATTTTTTTCAAAACCCAAAAAAGATACGGCCATTTGAAAATTTCGAAAAACTAACTTTTCCAATTTTGAAAATTTCGAAAATCTGTGAACGGCATTCGACGCAGAATCGTTTGTACCCGCGGGAATCACTTTCAATTTCGTTTGTACCTCAAACCAAAAAAATTTAAGAGCTTTTTTAGATTTTGAAAAACGAAGTTCACTTAGCGTCCACAATTATTGAGATATCTCAATTCTGTAAACGGGGTCCAGTAAGCGACGGTGTCGTGAGGTTTGTACCGCTTTGCGTTTCGTTTGTACCTCAAACGGAAAAAAATTACGAGCATTTTAAAAATTTCAAAATACCAACTTCGACAATTTTAGGAACTTCGAAAATCTGTGAACGGGGATCGACGCAGAATCGTTTGTACCCGCGGGAATCACTTTCATTTTCGTTTGTACCTCAAACCAAAAAAATTTAAGAGCCTTTTTAGATTTCGAAAAACGAAGTTCACTTAGAGTCCACAATTATTGAGATATCTCAATTCTGTAAACGGGGTCCAGTAAACGACGGTGTCGTGAGGTTTGTACCGCTTTGCGTTTCGTTTGTACCTCAAACGGAAAAAAATTACGAGCATTTTAAAAATTTCAAAATATCAATTTCAACACTTTTAGGAACTTCGAAAATCTGTGAACGGGGATCGACGCAGAATCGTTTGTACCGGAGGAAATCACTTTCATTTTCGTTTGTACCTCAAACCAAAAAAAGTTATAGCGTTTTGAAAATTTGACCCGCAGCCGACATTGGAAAATCGAAAATTTTGCAAAGGGATCTGATTCGGGGTCGTTTGTACCCGTTTGTACCACCTTCGTTTTTCATTTTTTTCAAAACCCAAAAAAGTTACGGCCATTTGAAAATTTCGAAAAACTAACTTTTCCAATTTTGAAAATTTCGAAAATCTGTGAACGGCATTCGACGCAGAATCGTTTGTACCCGCGGGAATCACTTTCATTTTCGTTTGTACCTCAAACCAAAAAAATTTAAGAGCCTTTTTAGATTTCGAAAAACGAAGTTCACTTAGAGTCCACAATTATTGAGATATCTCAATTCTGTAAACGGGGTCCAGTAAGCGACGGTGTCGTGAGGTTTGTACCGCTTTGCGTTTCGTTTGTACCTCAAGCGGAAAAAAATTACGAGCATTTTAAAAATTTCAAAATATCAATTTCAACAATTTTAGGAACTTCGAAAATCTGTGAACGGGGATCGACGCAGAATCGTTTGTACCCGAGGAAATCACTTTCATTTTTGTTTGTACCTTAAACCAAAAAAAATTATAGCGTTTTGAAAATATGACCCGCAGCCGACTTTGGAAAATCGAAAATTTTGCAAAGGAATCTGATTTAGGGTCGTTTGTACTTGTTTGTACCACCTTCGTTTTTCATTTTTTTTTCAAAACCCAAAAAAGATACGGCCATTTGAAAATTTCGAAAAACTAACTATTCCAATTTTGAAAATTTCGAAAATCTGTGAACGGGGATCGACGCAGAATCGTTTGTACCCGCGGGAATCACTATCAATTTCGTGTGTACCCCAAACACAAAAAAAAATCAAATTTCAAATTGCCGTATAATTTTTGGGTTTTGAAAAACATGAAAAACAAAGTCGGTACAAACGGGTACAAACGACCCCAAATCAGATCCCGTTGCAAAATTTTCGATTTTCCAAAGTCGGCTGCGGGTCAAATTTTCAAAACGCTATAACTTTTTTTTGGTTTAAAGTACAAACGAAAATGAAAGTGATTCCCGCGGGTACAAACGATTCTGCGTCGAACCCCGTTCACAGATTTTCGAAGTTCCTAAAATTGTTGAAATTGATATTTTGAAATTTTTAAAATGCTCGTAATTTTTTTCCGTTTGACGTACAAACGAAACGCAAAGCGGTACAAACCTCACGACACCGTCGCTTACTGGACCCCGTTTACAGAATTGAGATATCTCAATAATTGTGGACTCTAAGTGAACTTCGTTTTTCGAAATCTAAAAAGGCTCTTAAATTTTTTTGGTTTGAGGTACAAACGAAAATGAAAGTGATTCCCGCGGGTACAAATGATTCTGCATCGATCCCCGTTCACAGATTTTCGAAGTTCCTAAAATTGTCGAAGTTGGTATTTTGAAATTTTTAAAATGCTCGTAATTTTTTTCCGTTTGAGGTACAAACGAAACGCAAAGCGGTACAAACCTCACGACAACGTCGCTTACTGGACCCCGTTTACAGAATTGAGATATCTCAATAATTGTGGACTCTAAGTGAACTTCGTTTTTCGAAATCTAAAAAGGCTCTTAAATTTTTTTGGTTTGAGGTACAAACGAAAATGAAAGTGATTCCCGCGGGTACAAACGATTCTGCGTCGATCCCCGTTCACAGATTTTCGAAGTTCCTAAAATTGTCGAAGTTGATATTTTGAAATTTTTAAAATGCCCGTAATTTTTTTCCGTTTGAGGTACAAACGAAACGCAAAGCGGTACAAACCTCACGACACCGTCGTTTTCTGGACCCCGTTTACAGAATTGAGATATCTCAATAATTGTGGACTCTAAGTGAACTTCGTTTTTCGAAATCTAAAAAGGCTCTTAAATTTTTTTGGTTTGAGGTACAAACGAAAATGAAAGTGATTCCCGCGGGTACAAACGATTCTGCGTCGATCCCCGTTCACAGATTTTCGAAGTTCCTAAAATTGTCGAAGTTGGTATTTTGAAATTTTTAAAATGCTCGTAATTTTTTTCCGTTTGAGGTACAAATGAAACGCAAAGCGGTACAAACCTCACGACACCGTCGCTTACTGGACCCCGTTTACAGAATTGAGATATCCCAATAATTGTGGACTCTAAGTGAACTTCGTTTTTCGAAATCTAAAAAGGCTCTTAAATTTTTTTGGTTTGAGGTACAAACGAAAATGAAAGTGATTCCCGCGGGTACAAACGATTCTGCGTCGATCCCCGTTCACAGATTTTCGAAGTTCCTAAAATTGTCGAAGTTGATATTTTGAAATTTTTAAAATGCTCGTAATTTTTTTCCGTTTGAGGTACAAACGAAACGCAAAGCGGTACAAACCTCACGACGACACCGTCGCTTACTGGACCCCGTTTACAGAATTGAGATATCTCAATAATTGTGGACGCTAAGTGAACTTCGTTTTTCAAAATCTAAAAAAGCTCTTAAATTTTTTTGGTTTGAGGTACAAACGAAAATGAAAGTGATTCCCGCGGGTACAAACGATTCTGCGTCGATCCCCGTTCACAGATTTTCGAAGTTCCTAAAATTGTCGAAGTTGGTATTTTGAAATTTTTAAAATGCTCGTAATTTTTTTCCGTTTGAGGTACAAACGAAACGCAAAGCGGTACAAACCTCACGACACCGTCGCTTACTGGACCCCGTTTACAGAATTGAGATATCTCAATAATTGTGGACGCTAAGTGAACTTCGTTTTTCAAAATCTAAAAAAGCTCTTAAATTTTTTTGGTTTGAGGTACAAACTAAATTGAAAGTGATTCCCGCGGGTACAAACGATTCTGCGTCGAATGCCGTTCACAGATTTTCGAAATTTTCAAAATTGGAAAAGTTAGTTTTTCGAAATTTTCAAATGGCCGTATCTTTTTTGGGTTTTGAAAAAAATGAAAAACGAAGGTGGTACAAACGGGTACAAACGACCCCGAATCAGATCCCTTTGCAAAATTTTCGATTTTCCAAAGTCGGCTGCGGGTCAAATTTTCAAAAGGCTATAACTTTTTTTGGTTTGAGGTACAAACGAAAATGAAAGTGGTACAAACGGGTACAAACGACGTAGAATCCAACGGTAATGAAATAAAAAAAAAAGTCGAAAGTCGGCTGCCAAGTTCACAGAGGTAAACGATTCGCCAGTCGTTGGTGATCAGTCTGTCGTTACGCCATTCTCAACTGTATTATGTTTAATTTTATCAGTCGTGAGATAAGTTACGTCATTCTGTTATCAACTTGCATCTTCAATAATGACTACTTTTACTACTACGACAAAGATTGGAATAATTATTATATTAGATACTGTTAAATAAACTTCGTGCGAATAGGATACGCTAAAAGGATACATATCGTTTACAGGCGTTTATTTCATACAAAAACTAATCCCCCGATTTCTCCTTGGATAATGGGATTGTATTAAATACCAGCCGCGCCTGCGTTTTTAAATGTTCTTTACAGCGTTTTAATTTTCTTTTTATACGGATCCCTAATTGTATATCTTAATTTTTTTCAGTACTAAGATAAATATGTTTAATATTTGTCATAAATTCAAGTACTTTCTCGTAAAACTGTGGATACAATGTGAATTGAATAGGATTTTATTCAAATTTTTATGAGTTTATTTTTTTTTAATTATGTAATTATTTTCGAAAATTATAAGTACCCTAAGTTACGCGGATTAACTTCAGCTATCTACCAAAAAAAGTCCCGTCCAACCGTTCAGGAGATTAGTTGGAACAAACAGACAGACAGACAAAAATATTTAAAATTGAATTTTTTCATTCATTCAAAAAAATATTTTGATATTACAAACAGACACTTTTATTTATTATTTTAATATTAATTTTATTTTATTTATTAGTAGAGATACTTCAATATTTTTATACCATGTAATATACATCCACAACCGTCATACCAAATCACGTACGGGTGATTTAAAAAAAAAAAAAAAATCATTCCAGAAACTAGGAGGCCTTCGAATATGAGAAAATAAAACCGATTTTTACCGTCATATTTAGACGAACAAAAATAAAATATAAATAAAGCCAAAGTTGTTCTTATTTTATAATTGTAAGAAAAATTCAAATCGGTCCTATTTTTTGAGGAGGATATGAGGGAATACGAAGTGATGATTTCGTCTATTTTGCATAGGTATAATCAACTCGAACTGTAATTGTCTCTTTTTCGCGTTTTATAACTCTTTCATTGGGGCGAAACAAGATAGTAATAGATTTCAGAAAAACCTATTCTTCAAATTTGTTGCCGACCGCGTATCCTTTTTAACTTAATTTAAAGTAGTATTCGATTTTTAAATATTTCGATTTCTGATTTTAAAACTTTATTCGAGTAAACTTCATATAATAATGGTTCTTCGCATATCGTATTTCAAAGGTTGTGAGTAATTGAAAATCTCTCTTCAGTATTTTGAACTTATAATAATATCATTTTTACTATATTGTCTTCTACTATATAGATATCTATATATTGCAGGTTAAGAATAGTTTTAGGCATCTGTGGCTCGGTTCCTTTCCTCGCTACACCCTGTTGGATAACATGATGAGATGATCCGGGGGGGGGCGGGGGGGGGGGGGGGCGCCACAGATTCCGGGAGGTGAGGGTGTTTGGGGAGGGGGTGAGAGGTGGTTAACAGTGACTGCTCTCCACCCCCCTCCCGGATGGTAGTATTTTAAGATGCTTCTCTTGGCGGTCACTGGAGTCTTCGCGGTGAAATGCTTAGCGAACCCGTGTTGCTCCAATAAGGTGGCGGGAGGAACCGGGGGGTTTAGTGGGTAGTGGTCAACGGCGCTTCTCGCCGCGAGTCCCACACTAATCATGTGTGACAGCCCCTCGTACTTGCGTGCGAGAGACTGTCACACATCATCAGTCGCTCCAGTCTCTCCTGTTTGGGTACGTCCCTTTCAGGTCTGGCTGGGCAGCAAGTGCGTAAATGCATTCCCCTCTAAAAAAAAAAAAAGGTTAAGAATAGTTTAATATATATATATATATATTATCTGCTCCTTGAACGCTCGGACGTATGCCGAAACCGTAGTTTTTTGCATACGTTGATCCTCGCGACAAACTGGGTTACCGAGGCACACCCCTCTGCGAGAGGCGCCCTCTTTGGTGCCTGTGTGCCAAGTTGGCCGAAACCGACTGACTAAACACTCCACGTCCCTAACCGGCGCAAAGATGCCAGGGCCTCCGGAGGCACATTATACATGTATTCTGCAGAGGCCCTGACAGCGCCATACCTCACGGGAGGTCCGACGTCAAGTTATTTTACGAGGCTTGGCGACCTCGACGGGCGTCCGGACGGCTGCGTCCGGTGCCCCGGCGTGTGACACGCCTCACTCGGCTGGGGTGCGCTGCCCGCTCCCTCTCCCGCTCTGCCTCCTCCTTTGCGAGCATGACGGCTTCGCAACAGGAAGAGACAATCGCCCAAGCCCTAGAGCTCCTGACCATCGCCCTCACGAGCGACGGCAAGGAGAGGACCCTACCCACGTCGGACGCCAAGTCCCTGAAGGACTCCCTCCACGTTGGACACACGACCAACGTGAACTATTCTTAGCCTGCAATAGAACAAAAATAATCATAATATACTAGATGAGTCTGTTGCTTTGTTCACATTGCTTTATGCTGTACAGGGTCAGAAAAATATTGAATAATGATGGTGTATTATATGTTGTGTGTGTCAAATGCTAAGGACTGTAAATTAGAAATAGGAATTAAGTAAATATAAAGATTCGTCATAACGATAATGGCATAGAATAAGAACACATAGATAAGAAATAGAATAAGATTTTCAAACAGAATTAAGATGAAAACAATAAAGCCACAAAAAAAGTAAACAAAACTCGGATTATGTCTGAAATGTAAGGAGATTAAATAAAATAAAAAATTAGGGAGTAACAGGTTAGCGTGGTATGGAGCATGAGGAGAGATAAAAGTGACATAACCAGAAGAGTGTTAATTACGAACTATCAAGAAATTCCAATGAATCCTATTGGATTTTAAAATATTCTGTGGGCTAATTGTGAAACTTTATGTAAATGATATTATTAACATATGAAATAGGTAGTGATGTGTGACATATTCGGTATAATAAATATTGTTTATAATATGACATTTGACTTTTACATACAATTAATGATGATAAAATAATCTCACTTAGGTATAGATAGATTATACGCATATAGTAATAACGCTAAGAGTGACAGTTTCAAAGAAAAACTCTCGTAACATCGAAACAATAAAAAATATTGTGACATAATCGACACAGAATTACGTAATCATCGGTACTTAACGAAAGACGTGCGTGGCCTTTTAAGGCCAACTTGAAACGGCTTCACTCTTCGTACGGGTACTGCGTTTTGTGTGTTTTAATACTCTGGATATAAAAGTATATTAAAACTCCTAAAATAAAATAAAATTAGTAATTGTCTGATATAATATAAACTATCTTTGTGGATAGCTTGGAGCTTTGTGGAGGCTTATAATTAGCAATTGTAACACTTTCATAATTTCTTTTACCTATATTCAACATTTGACTTTAAGCCTTCCCAAAAACTTTAAAATAAAATAAAAATAAAATAAAAAATACAGTATCGCTATTTTTTTACTCAAGTTAAATAAATAAAATCCAAACATTTTCTAAACAAGAATCCGAATCGCTAAACTATTACTAGAATTGAATTAACTTCAGATATAGTACTTAATTATATTTTTGTAGTTATTATAGTATCAAGTCTTGACTAAGAATATGTTAAATGCTTCCATTTCGATAAATTTCGTATCATATCACTAAAAATCTAGTTTTTTTCATACATATTAGGCAAAGATAAAATTGTTTAGTGCATTGTTTGAAAATTATTATCTTTCTTCAAATCTTCAATAATAATTTTGGTAGTGTTAGCAATGTATCGCTGAAAACAAAACGGTAATGGTTATGTAATGCGCTATACCGTCAGTGCAGTATCACCCCGGATCTACGATTTTTTCGTACCGGGGCAGAAGCTTGACAGTGAGTGACGCCCCTCTCTGCAGCGTTTGAGATAGAGATTACTTTAAAAAAACCTCAACAACATGTAATTGTTGGGATTTTTCATGAATAGGGAGGGGGACCCTTTAATAAATGTATCTATTACCTAATAAAATTTTCATTTTGCGCGACAAGGAATGAAATACCTTTTTTTTTTTCGAGGTGAATGCTTTTACGTACTAGTTGTCCAGCCTAACCCAAAGGGGACGAACCCCCGGGAAAGGCTGAAGCCCGGAATGTGAGACAGTCTTTCACACGCAAGTGTGAGAGACTGTAACACACCAAAATAAGTGTGGGACTCGAAGCGAGAAGCGCCATCACTACCCACTAAACCCCCCGGTTCCTTCCGCCACCTTGAGTGGGGCACTACGGGATGGCTTACGCATTCTACCGCGTTGCTGCAGTAACAAATTGTGTTACCCACCCTGGGTTTGAACCTCCGACCTTTCAGTCGTACCGTCTATGAGAGACGCGGAATAGTCCACTGGGCTAACCACGCTCTCAAGGAATTAAATACCTGAGGGAAAGTAAATTTCATATATCTATGTACATCTAAATTTTTAAGAAGTGTGCTAGGGCACTTTGCGGTGCAAGTTTTTTTTAAATAATATTATATTATTATTATTTTGTTGTCACAAGAAACTGCAGCCCGGGGCGAGTGCTACGTTTTAACAACCCCCTCCAACCCCCTTCAATAGCCCTACTCCTCCTTGATCCAGGCCTGGATAAAATACCATTGTCATATAAAAACATTGTGAGGTTTTATAAAACCACGATGCAAGTGAAACTTGTCAAGTAAACAAGTTATTGATTACTTATTGTAGTTGCCAGCAATATTTCAAAACACATTAATACCGCGAGCACTTGCACGAATGAGTGAGAATATAAATGCTATACGGTTAGCTGATGCGAGCCATGGGCGCCGCCATATTGACGTTGACAGCTCTTTCACTTTATCCCTACTACGCCGCCGGCTGTAATGAGACATGCGATAGATGGATGAAAAAATTTGAGTCTATAGAAAAACGTTTCACTTTGATAAATAATTCATCTCACAAAGACACTAAACTGGTGACCACGTCATTATATGAACTTTTATATAGTTACATAAGTTATAACTAGTTATTTAAACCGGTCAAGCACCAACCTGGTGTTTACGCCAGCTTCCTATTGTCAAATTTTTATTGGTATTTGAGCTATTAAACAGTGTTTTTTTTTACGGTAAAATGTTTGTAAATTTGCAACGTTACAGAATTACTTATTATTTAGCAATGGTGTAGGGGCTCTTAAAGTGTAGGCGAGTGCGTTTACGACCGGTTGCGATACAACCCTTGCGGTATGGCGCATTACAAAATGCATCGCATTTTCGTGTACACAGCGATATGTCACTATAGTAGAATCTTGATTATTAGGCGAACAATAATAATATTAATATATTGGTAATCTAGGTATTAAAATTTAAATTTAGTAAAAAATCGAGTATCTTCATAAAACCCTGGGTTGCTGAGGTCCTAAGCGAGTGGGGTATGCCCTCTGAGGACAATAAATTCTTACGTAAAACCATATAATATACTGTAGAGCTATTTTGTTTAATTTTTGTAGAACAAACGAAGGCACGATATCTCAGTGGTAGTGCAGTCGGATTACACGACGATGAAGGTAGGTTAGCATATCCCCCTATCTCTCTTGAGGTTTTGGTGAAGGAAAAACATCGTGAGAAAACCTTAGCCTGGTAGTAGAGCCTTTACCAATAATGCTCGCCTGGGTAGCTACCAACCCCGCAAGTTTAAAAACCTATCGCCAAACATCAATAAGTGTGTTTTGGCAGCATAATTTGAAAGTCAATATTTCTAGGCTTATTGTTTTTACCATTCTGGAACACATTATCACTCAATATTAAACTCCCTAAGCAATATTTAAAAAAAAATCAGAACCTTTTTTTGTACTAAAGTTATTTACACACGACATAAGTCCTTCATAAAAACAATAACAATAATAGTGATTCGTAATAATCTACATATAAGACGTACATACACTCCGTAACATCATTTATCTATATTAATAAATAAAATTGGAGTGTCTCTTTGTAATGACAAAATACATTTTTTTTTACTAAATAGGTATAAATGTATATATGATACCTATACCTGCAACACAATTTTTCCAATTTTTGTCTGTTTGTTTGGGATATTGACCGGAATGGCTGGACGGATTTTGACGGAACTTTTGGTAGATAACTGAAGTTACTCCGGGTAAATTAGGGTACTTTTAATTTTCGATAATAATTAGGATTCCGCGTCATAACAATAAAACTCTTAAAAAATGAATAAATTCAGATTCAATGGACAGTTATACGGGTAAGTGCTTGAATTTATGAGAAATATATTTAATTTATCTTAATACTAAAAAAAATTTAATAAAATAATTTATTAGGGTTTCTTATAAAAAAATTAAAACGCAGTGAAGAACATGCCAAACGCGGGCGCAGCCGCGGGCACACACCTAGTTATTAAAAGCCCCGGCTGGAAACCAGTGATTTTGTAATTTTCGTTGCGGGAGTATTTAACTGAGTCTAGGGTCTTTCTTTTCTTCATTCTTTCTTCTAATATCTAATACCTGAATTTGAATTTGAATGCTTTCGTCCATCTTACGCTTTTAAGATCTAAAAAAACAATATCTTATGTTAAAGATAAAAATGTTTTTTATTCTGAATTAAGTACTTAAAGTATTCATGTAGATTTATTTTTTTAATCGGATTTTAGGTGTTTATATAAATTTCTAGATTACATCTAAGAATGTAAGTAGGTAAGTACTTAGTAAGAAATCATTCGCTGTCAGATAATTACTTAGGTGTGTAGTAACAGATTATTACCAAATTTTTTAATAACACAAATATGATAAGCGCACATAATAAGGTGTAAGTCATGTTTAATTGGGTATTATATTGATAAATTGTGTGATGTATTTACAATATCAGAACATAAAATCTATGATTGCTCTATTATCTGTGAATTCATTTGTAATTTGATTTTAATCAGACATAAACACTTTGACCCGAGTTTGTCGCCGACATCTTGGTGTCAGTTCGTTAGTTAATTCTTCTTAAAGCACTAAACCGATATACATCATTAAAAATAAATCGTAATTGTTTTTTTTCTCAGATTTTAGCATATATTTTTTAGATAATTTTTATTTTAAAAAACGACTTAATAATGAATGAAATTGACATAATTACGATTACTGCTATTTTTCTTGACTAATTGAAGCGATGATAGCTTAGTTGGTAGTGCGGTCGGATTTCGCGTCAATGAATAAAATAATGTGGATACCACCTTCAAGTTAGAAAACCTGTCGCCTATTACTAATAGGGGAGTTCCGGCAGCATCGCTTGAGAACCAATAGCTCTATGCTTAGTGTGTTAACTATCCTGGACCACATTTTCACTTAACGTCATGTGAGATTGTAGTAAAAGAAATGAGCCTATACCATGTAAAAAAAAAATTAAACATGGGTCAACAAATGGTATGCGGCAAACACGTTTTTTTGCGGAACTAAACGTTCTGAATGATCCGCGGCAGCATCACATATATTCTTAGTATGTTTACAATCTTAGACTAAATCGTTACTTGACATCCAATGAGTGTATGAAAATGAGATGCATCTGTGGCGATTATGGTATTTTTTGTCAATATGAGCTATTTTTTGAATTATCACGTTTTGTAGCTTTTATGAATATTTAAAACGCTATATTACCAACGTAACTACTATTACTATTACAACGTACTATTCGAAACTCGTCTCCATTTTCATAGTAACACATTATTCTTTTTTTTTGTCTTTATATAATAAACAAAGCATTCGGAAATGATTCGGAAGTCCACTAAGTATATTTAAATACTTATGTTAAAATGGATACAGTAAGGAATGAATATATTAGAGGAAGTTTGAAGGTTCTCGTTTGTCGTGGTATGGACATGTTATGAGAAGAAAGGAAGCGCTTGTGGTTAAAATAGTATTGAATGTAGAGGAAAAGTAGAGGACGTCCAAGGAAAGTGTCGATGGAGCGTGTAAGGAATGATATGAAACAAAAAGGATGAATGAAGAGATGACGGCTGACAGGAACGTATAGAGGAATAAACATACTGCGCCGACCCCAAGTGAGATGAGAACGGGGCATGAGAATGGTGATGTTAAACTGTCTAGGAGGCAGTAAAATCTCAATAATAACAAGTATGTACTTGTAAATATGTATTCATAATGTAATTAAAATATATTCCAATGTACTTACACTCTTACTTACTCCTTACACTTGAAACTAATTTTTCTTCTTCTTTGGTAAATTTAATACTTCTGGTTCCAGGAATTCTATTACATTTGTATTTCAAAAGCTATTTCGAGAAAAATTATAGGTTTTATAAAAGTTTCGTCGCTCCTTCAACTGTTTCATTACGTAAACTACGTCGAAGTTTCAGAAAGTCTAAAGCAGTTAGCCTTGGTTTTTTTTTCATAATTACTAAGTTTAATAACTGTTACCTAGTACTTAATCATTAGGTAAGTTAGTATTGTAAAAACCTATATAAATTATGGTATTGAATAGTCTTTGAAATCGAATATTGAAAAATTGATATGTAATGGATTAATCAAATTTATCTAACCGATTGAAAATATATAGTACTTATTTGAGATTAACTTTGTTGTTTTTATTTACTTATTTGTTTGTGACTGATATTTGGTATCTGTTGACATAGTTTTTTTTTTGTTTTTTACACGGTATAGGTTCAGTGCTTTGACCACAATCTCACCCGTTGTTAAGTGACGATGTGGTCCAGGATGGTAAACACACTAAACCTAGGTACTGGTTCTCAAGTGATGCTACCGGAACACACCTCAACCACCAATGTATTTGGTGATAGGTTTTCAAACTTGAGGGTGGTAGCTACCTTGGTACCCAGGTAGGCATCATCAGAAAATGCCATGCTATGGTTACCTCACGATGTTTTCCTTCGCCGAAAGTAGTTGAATTGATTGAAGAGTTGGATAGGTGGGATCAAATCCGCTTCGATTGACGCGGAATCCGGCCGCACTACCCTCTGCGCCATCATCGCTTGGTGTAAAATATATTTTTTACAAATTTGCGCTTTGCGTCATAAAAATATACTATGCCTTACTCCACAATTTAAGTAAGTAATCCTTTATTTCATATACTCGTATTGTGCCAATTTTCATTAGAAATCATTCAGTTGTTCTAATGTGATTGCAGGATAAACACTCATATTTAGGATATATATTTTTTTATATTTTCAAAATACGAATTTAATTTTGAATTAATTTTAGTTCGATATTTTTAAATTAATCTTATTTTGAAAGCATTTTAGCTATATTCTAGTTAGCATAACATTTAAGACTTCGATAATTGGTGACTGGTATTTTGCCTCCCTCTTGAGAACATTAGACAAATTCACTAGAAAAATCAGATTGCATGTCATCAAAATCTGGTTTATCATTAATATATTCATCATCGATTTGGAAAAAACTTTGGGATAATTACTTTACATATGTTAAATAGCGTGGAAATAAGTTAAATTCCGTGGAAATGAGAAGTTTATCTGGAGTAAGAAATACTATGTTCAATGTTGTGGTGAGGTAAATGATATATGTCAAATACTTAGTTGAATACAGAAAGGAATATTTAGTTGATTTAGGCAGATTAGAAAAGATTTATAAGACGACGGTGACTGGGCATTTCAGTAAAGGTTTCTAGATCGCTAGAGGAACATCATCATCATCATCATCATCCCCGTACCCTTTTCCCATTTTTATTAGGGGTCGGCGCAACATGTCTTCCTCTTCCATTCCTCTCTATCTGTTGTCATCTCCGCATTCAGTCCTTTCCTAAGCATATCATCTTCCACACAGTCCATCCATATTTTCTTTGGTCTTCCCCTTCCCATGTAACTGTCCACATTAATATCCAATACCTTTCTTACAACATCCTCTTTCTCCCTGCGCATCACATGTCCATACCAGGACAAACGACGCATCTTAACTTGTCTGTTACTGGCGCCACTTTCAAACTTCCTCTAATGTAGTCATTTCTAATCTTGTCCATTCATATCTAGAGGAACATATTTTGACCAAATAGAAGAATCCAAAAAAAAGCTCAGGTTAAAAAGTACACGTATCCGTCGAGTGTATATGAAAGCCATAATGAAATTAGAGGAAGCAAATGATGTGCACAGGGATTCCAGTAAATGGAAGGATGTAGTCTGACTACCCCTATGGGAGAGAAACGAGATTATATGTAACTCTGTATTTAACCTATACTAATAAATAAACTTGAAGTGTCTGTTTGTAATGTTAACATTAAGTTTTTACATGATTACACGATTTACACGATACCTATACCAAAAATGATTTTATTTTTTTATTTTTGTCTGTGTGTCTGTCTGCTTGTTCCGGGTAATCTCCAGAACGATTTGATGGATTTTGCCGGGACTTTGCGTATTTTTAATTTTCGAGAATAATTAGGTTTGCGCGTAAAAAAAATAAAACTCTAAAAAAATTGAATATAATCCGATTCAATGCACAGTTTTACGGGCAAGTGTTTGAATTTATGAGAAATATTTTTAGTTTATTTCCGTACTAAAAAATTCTGAGGGTTCCGTTTAAAAAAAAATATAACGCAATGAAGCGTATATGAAACGCGGGCGCAGCCGCGGGCAGACAACTAGCATTATAATATGTAGTCATGTTGCGCATCACTCTGTTTATCGAATCTTACCGCGAATACCATTTTTGACATTACCTTATCTGACTAAATTTTGTTATAATTATACTATGATGTATGGTCCCTCGTAAATACCTATAAAATAGGTATAAAAATACCTGTTATAAATACTGAATTGTTAATATGCAAATTTTAAATAAAAAACTTTTAAATCCGTGTAAAAACTTGTTTGAATTAAAAAGAAAAATTGTAATTTCTTTGTTTTTTTACACATTTAGTACCTATGGTCCTTCGAGCCAGTCTTTTCTGAAACACGGTCTAAACCCGCTACAGATTTTAATACTTTCTGTAACCCTGCGAAATTAGTTATCATGTTACAATAAAGCGAGCAAAAGCCACATTATATACTAATCAACAATCAGTTTGATAAATGGGTTGTTATAAATAAGAGCATAGTCTTGTAAAAATACCTAATCAATGTTGTTCGTATGTCCGATAGTTGTACGAACGTAGCGGAGCGCTATCAGACACTGTTTTTGTGGTGTACTGTTATTTTTTTACTTTATTTATTATGGGATTTCTAACCTTTATCTGTAATAATAGTAATAAGGAAACCATAGCATGATCGTAGGACATTTTTTAATAACGCTCTCTTGGGTAGCTACCACTATCAAGTTTGAAAACCTGTCGCAAAATACCAATAGTTGTGTTCCGGCAGCTTCACTTGAGAACCAGTACCTCTAGGCTTAGTGTGATTGCCATCCTGGACCACATCATCACTTAACATCAGTTGAGATTGTGGTACTGCAAAGCACTGAGCCTATTCCGTGTAAAAAAAGAAGCTTTTTATAAAAAAAAAAACAAACCTTACCTTCTCTAAAGTAGCAAAAAGGTTTTTATGACTTTTTGAACGGCAAGTCAAGTGTTTACTATTAGTTATTACCTATCCAAATATCAGCAATAGTTTCTATCAATGAGTTATAGGAATTGTGAGTCATTTGTTTGTCATACCGTCCGCGATCGCCTCTGTACAACGACTAAAGTTAAATGCGAATGGAAATTGTAACTTGTACAGACTAATAGCTGTTTATTTATATTTAATACTAGCAGGTGCCCACGACGTCGTGTACGTGTTTTATCTTGATCAAACGTGGGATGTCTTGATTTTGTTTTGTTTTACGTAGCATATATGTTACTGAACGACACATGCTTCCCGTTCATCAAATTTCATTCAATTAAGTACTTATTATTTATAATTTCTAAAAATGATATTGGTAACCTTTATAGTCTACCAATCTCTAAATTAACATATAATTTATGTATACAAAGTTTCATCAACATACAGACAGACAGGCAAGTTTTTTTGTCATATTCGATATCAATGACAGCCTTACGGCTAAAGTAAATATCTGTCACATACGTTGTAAAAAATAAATAAATATAAAGACAAAACTTGATATTTATTATTAGTATATACTAGTCTTAAATTGTAAACGTACTAACTTACAAGACAATAAACAGATACCGATTAAATATAACTATAATAACTGGTTAAGATTGATATTAGCTTACCCGACATGCAACACCAAAAAAATTTTTTTTTTTGTTGAGTCAGCGCTGATCAGATCAGATGATGGAGCAGTGGATAGTACGGCCGGGTTCCGCGTTAATCGACGCGGGTTCGACCCCACCCATCCAACTCTAATTTCAGCCTGAGCTTTCGATGAAGGAAACACTTTGTGAAAACCATAGCTTGGTCGTAGGACATTTTCTAATAACGCTCACCTGGGTAGCTACTACCCTCAAGTTTGAAAACCTGTCGCAAAATACCAATAGTTGTGTACCGGCAGCATCACTTGAGAACCAGTACTTGTAGGGTTAATGTGTTTGCCATTCTAGACCACATAGTCACTTAATATCAGGTGAGATTGTGGTCAAAGCATTGAGCTATGTAAATAAAATGACATTGTGCTATCTCTAAAAGTATTCCAGATTTATTTTAACGCCTATCTCGTAGATTTTGGCACAAGAGTGTAAGTGTTGTGGTGTGAAATTAGATCATTCACCAATATGCATCCATCTGTACCAATCATGACTCAGATGTAGCTCGTACCGACTATATGTCTAATTACACGTTTGCCAGTTCTACAATGAAGGATAGGTTAAAATAAAACATTTTCATCAAAACCGTACATGTTATATTAACGACATATTAAATTCTCTTTAATAAAATATATTTTGCGTATGTTTTGCTGACTGTACTATTGAATCTAAACTTATTTTTTTCACTTCCTAAAACGGCAGCAATCTATTTTTAACTGACTATAGTGTAGTTTAGTTTTATCATCTTAACAGATAGTGATAGGCTGCACCGACTAGTTCACATCACCTAGCGTCGATAAATACAAGAATACCTCGCGTTTTTCGTTTGTTTTTCAACGTATTTAAAATCTTGGAAAAAAATGAGCATGCACAAGAAAAAAATGCACAAAGTTTAAAAGCATGCATAAAGTTTAAAAAAAAAATTCGAATCGTTTTATTGTAGATCTTGTACAGCACCAAACGCTCTTCAATTAATGTGTTTTTCAATATATTAATGAACAGTATCTTTTATATCTCCTATGTCTCTTAATTCTATTAATAAAAGCTGGGTATCGATGGGGACTGCTGACAGAAGTGACAACTCAAATTATTAGAAAAACTGTTTTTGATTGTTTAAATTATAGTAGTATAAATACTTATGTAAAACTTCATAATTTGTTAAGAGTAATAAAGCACTAGCACTTAAACGGCATCTTACACTTGACATACTGTAGTGTAGCATGATGACGGTTGACGTCCATAGCATTGTAGGTAACGCGAATCTATAAGTTTTCCCCCTACCGATAATTGCTCAACGCTGCTAAAGGAGTTATAACTTCAATAAAACGGCTAGTGCTTTTTCGTCATTTATCATCTCCGAACCCTTATTCGATTTTCATTTGGGGTCGGCGCAACATGTCTTCCTTTTCCATTCCTATCTATTTGCAGTCATCTCCGTATTCACTCCCTAAACAAATCATTTTTCAAATAATCCGTCCATATTTTCTTTGGTCTACCCCTTTCCATATAACCTTTCACATGCATATCTAATACCTTTTTCACAACATCCTTTCGTCCCTGCGCATAACGTCCATACCAGGACAGACGACTCCTTAACTTCTCTGTTACTTGTCTCCACTTTCAAATCTCCTCTAATATACTCATTCCTAATCCTCTCCATTCTTGTCATTCATCTCATCTCAGCTGCATGCAGTCTTCTTTCGTTTGTCATCTCTATGAGCTAACATTCTGATCCATACAAGACGAGAGGCCGTATTATGTTCTTGTAAATATTCCCCTTTAATTTCAGGAGGATTTGCAGTTCACAAGCAAAGTGCTTTTTCGCCATTATTACTCATTAAATTTCCATTCTTTTACCGTCCTGTCGCATCAGTACGAATGATGTAATTGCGTTGATTTTACTTAACCTAATAATAGAGCCTAGAAAACCTGTATGCTACAGACATTTGACCAGAGTATCGTCGCCTACACGTACAGTAATGTACATAGGGTCTAAGATTAAAAAATAAGAATTATGTAAATCGATTTAGTCCCGAATCATTAACGAACTAAAGAAAAAACTGATGAAGTAATGTTGTAATCTATATCTATACTAATAAATAAAATGGAAGTTGTAATATCAGAATAACAAATTTTTACTAAAGACATGGGAATTATTATTATACTGTAGTTATACCAAAAATACAATTGTCTGTCTGTCTTTCTATCGGTTTGTTCCAGCTAATCTCCTGAACGATTGCACCGATTTTGACTGGACTTTTTTTGGTAGATAGCTGAAGTTACCTGGCTTTGTTTAAAGTAAAATAATTAGGGGTTCCGTATAAAAAATTAAAACTCATGAAATTGTGAATAAAATCCGATTCAATGCATAGTTTTATTTAGAGGTGTTTGATTTTGTGAGAAATATCTTTGATTTCTGTTAGCACCAAAAATAATTTGAGGAAAATTATTAGGGGTTTGCATTAAAAAACACAAGAAATTGTGAAAAAAAATAATTAACTCAATGGTCAGTTTTACTAGCTTGAATTAAGTGCTTGAATTAAGTGAATTTTAAGTGCTTGAATTTATGAGAAATGTTTTAGTTTCTCTTAGTACAAAAAAATTAGGTACTTAAATAAAAAAAAATGCGTAGAAAATTAAATAAATATATAAAAGTTAAAATAGATTTAATAATTTTAAGCCGAAGAGAAGAGAGCTGTGTGCAGCGCTGTATATAGTTCATACACGGCTGTAACCATAGCAACAAGGGTCGGAAAATAGTATTATTACACGCGATAAGTAACTTTGTTCCAATAAAATGTAATTGTGGACAAAATACGATTCAATGGACAGACAGCATCATCAAAACTTTATTTTCAATAAACTTATTATATACTTATTAACAAACTTATTATAAAATAAAAAACTACTTTAAGCGACACCCCTACTAATTTTCGCCAAATAGTGATGAGATGCACGTTTTTTGATGTCAAAATAAACTACCCCACGTCATATTAAAATGAATGATATTTTTTGTATCACATAAATCGTTGAAACGTCGCGTATGTTAGTATAATATAACTAAGTAAGTAAGCAGTAAGATAATTTTAATCACAAAGGTGAAATGGAAACGTCTAAAAATAGACTCGTCGCTTCTTATTGTTATGTAGTGTGTCTACATATTGTAATGTTTGAGTTTTTGTTTGCATACATGTAATCAGTTCGTTTTCACAGGGTAATAATATTATAAAGTGTACTGTTGCAAGGTAATTAATTGCTGTTATTTCATTTTTCGTCAATCACGTGAGGCTCGAAGGGGGGGGGGGGGGGGGGAGGAGTTGCAGAAAAAAAAATGAGGGAATTTATTTTTAGTTCAACGCGCTGTGTACACCGAAAAGCGGCACGTGACCTTGCCTTGTCGTTGCCAGGCAAC
Source organism: Samia ricini (assembly GCA_014132275.2). Taxonomy (NCBI): domain Eukaryota; kingdom Metazoa; phylum Arthropoda; class Insecta; order Lepidoptera; family Saturniidae; genus Samia; species Samia ricini. The sequence goes on from AP028158.1 coordinate 14,957,466, forward strand.
GGTTTGTATTTCGAACATAATATTCCAGGAAATATTTATGACTAGCTGTGTGCCCGCGGCTGCGCTCGCGTTTTATATATTCTTCATGTCTTTTAATTTTTTTATACGGTACCCTATTTTTTTAGTACTAACATAAAGTAAAATATTTCTCATAAATTCAAGCACTTGCCCGTATGTATAACTGCGTATTGAGTTGGATATTATTCAATTTTTATGTTTTTTTTTTTATGTGGGACGCTAATTATTTTCGAAAATTAAAACGACACTACGTTACCCGGAGTAACTTCAGCTATGTAGCAAAAAAAGTCCCGTCAAAATCCATCCAGCCGTTCCTGAGATTACACAGAACAAACTGACAGACAGACAAAAAATTTAAAAATTGTATTTTTGGTATAGGTATTATAAATGCAATCATACCTATTTAGTAAAAAAAATTAATTGAGACATTACAAACAGACTTTATATATGACATTTATTTCATAACATCGTAGTCCCCTGTTTCCTCTCTGGATAATAGCATTTTGGTAAATATTTTTATACCAAATAATATATATCCATCACCGCCATGCCCATACGTTTAGATTTTTTCCATAAATTAGTTATTGTAGAAACTAGGAGCCTTTGAAAATGAAAAACATGCTCGATTTTTAGCGTAATTTTCAGACGTTCGTCAAATTTGATGGACAAAGAAAGCAGAGCCAAAGTCTTTTTTTTTCTAATACTAAAAGAAAATTAAAGATTGGTTCAGTTTTAGAGGAGGGTACTACGGAGTGATGTTGTCGTCTATTTTGCATACGGTAATATTAGCGTGAGCTGCAGTTGTCCCTTTCGTGTTTTATAACTCTTTCTTTGGGGCGCAACGCGATAGCAATAGATTTCTGAAATACCTACTTTTCGGATCTCATGTCCTCTTAACAGCTAGCCGAACTAAAAATTTAGAAAATATTTTTTAAATTAGGGAGATTAATATAATAATTACTCCTTACTTTTTTGCAATAAAATTAATGAGTAAATTCAATTCTCATCTTTAAATTATTATATCATTTTCAATTATAATAAATCGGTGAACAAGTTGTTCATATTTTAAAATGATTTAATAGTTATGTATACGGTTAACTACTGAAGTGTATTTTTGTTTTAGTTTTTAAAACTATAATTGATTAAACTAACCGTCCATCCTGACTTCTCTCTGGTCAATGAAAAAAAACCATCCTGTTTTTATTATCCGATTCGAAAAGTATTGAATTAATTATGCCTAAAGGACGTTCTGTTTTTATATGACCCTTTCGATCTGTAATCGCCTTGATGAACAGTGTTTTGTTTTTACAATTATTTCTTATGCTTCAGCGATCTTATAGCTGTCTGCCCGCGGCTGCGGCCGCTTTTCATATATTCTTCACTGCGTTTTAACTTTTTTATACGGAACCCCTCATTTTTTGCCCCTAAACCCTACGTAAAACTGTGCATTGATTCGGATTTTGTTCAAATTTTTATGAGTTTTATTTTTTTTACGCGGAACCCTAATTATTTCCGTAAACTAAAAGTATCCTAAGTTACCCGGAGTAACTTATTGTATCTAGCCAAAAAACCTATCCAAATCGGTCCAGCCGTTCCGGAAATTACCCGTTACAAACAGACAGACAGACACAAAATTTAAAAATTGTATTTTTGGTATAGGTATCTTATGTATATTAATATTTAATCTATTTAGTTATAAAAAATTGACATTAGAAACAGACACTTCAATTTTATTCATTAGGATAGAAGATATCTTTTACACATTTTACTTAATAAATACTTGTTACATATTTGTGGGTCTTATTACTACTTATGTTAACTTTATTTTAATGGTTTAAAAGCGGTAACATTTGCTTATTATTGTAGTAGTACTAGCTGTGTTCACGGCTTCACCCGCTTGTAATTCAGACAATTTGCATCCTATGTTCTCCCCTGGATGCAATATATAACATTACTAAATTTCACCGAGTTCAGTTCTGTAGTTTTTCGTGATTGGCAAATAAATTAATGAACATATAGACAGACAATTTTTTTTTTAAACTATCGAAATGTGTTCTGCAATCGTTTCTGAAGCCCCCGCATATTATTTTTTCTTAAATATCTTCAATTTTCAGATTTCGTCTCGTTAGCTTTGTATTATAAGGATAAATTAGCGTAGTAATCTATATATATATATAAAAGGAAAATGGGGGTCCTTTGAGGCACCATCACCTCAAAACGACTGAACGTATGGAACTACTACCATTCGACGCGAAATTTTTGGTAGATGGTTATAGGCTCTTTATTTTAACACAGACTCATTTTTCTTCATTCATGTTTTTTTTAGGTACGCAGTGATAAATATATGAAACGCGGGCTATAATTTTCCAGTTAAGAATCTTGAGGGTTTATATAACCCAATAACTTCTGGGAAAGTTGCGAGTGGTCGTCATCGATTTCCTTTCTCGCGGACGAACTCTAACTTGGCAATGAGAACCACAGATTTTATTCAAGTCGGCGTGTTTTTTACTTTTTTTACAAATTTAAAATCGAAAGTATGCTTTAAGATTAATATTTAAAATTGATAATTATACCTACTTTATTACGTTAATTGCGCCCAATAATGCGATATCAAAATTGAATATACTTCGTCTAATTTTACTCGTGCAAGAGTCATCTTTGAAAATGGATGTTATTTATGAAATAAGATCATTTTTAAAATACATGCTCTAGTTACGTTACTGGGATACTGTTCAATATAAAAAGATAGAGATTCTATAAAATCGGCTAGGAATAAAAAAAACTGTATGATAGAATCTTAAAGATTAGATAGATTTTATAAAATCAAAGTTTGATCTTTAAAATTGAGGCAAAAAAGAAAAACGATTAATTCAGTACCCAATGAAAAAATAAAAATAAATTCTTCTCTAATTTTGACTATATTCGTAGTTACTCCGCGTAACTAAGATTACTTTAATTTTTCGAAAATTATTAGGGTTCCGAGTACAAAAAATTAAAGCAATTTAAATTGTGAATAAAATCCAATTTATTGCAAAGTTTTATTATTGGCGGGTATTTGTATTTGTGAGAAATGTTTTTCCTTTCTGTTGATAGCTACCAACAAAATAAAATAGTAAAATAAGTAGGTTTCCGTGTAAGATAAAAAACTCAAGTAATTGTATAAAAAAAACCGATTCAATTGTCAGTTTTAGTGGCAAGTGCTTGAATTTATGAGATCTTTGCTTGTTCTTAGTATCAATTTTTTTTTAAAGAAAGTAAGTAATTACATTTCCTTGTTAAAAAGTTACAAATTATACTACGCAGTGAAGAATATATGAAACACGGACGAAGGCGCGAGCGTACAACTAGTCTCAACTATATTTAAAACACAATGACGTCACCCCCGTTGGAGTCATAATATGACGGACAATATCTCAATAGCTACGTAAGGTTAAGAATGGCGCGTCTTTACTTAATAAAGTAAAATTTTAATTCGTTGGGTAGCTACAGACTTGTGTTTACATGTCATTTTCAACTAATAAAATATTTTATTTATAAATATATAAAGTCACTTATTGATATATTATTTACTAGCTGTCTGCCCGCGGCTGTGCCCGCGTTTCATATAAACTTCTACTTCTATATAATCTATATCTAATATACTACATATATTTTTTTATATGGAATCCTAATATTTTATTCCTAAAGTAAAGATGTTTCTCATAAATTCAAGCACTTGCCTGTAAAACTGTGCATCGAATAGGATTTTATTCATTTTTTTAGGTGTTTTAATTTTTTTACGCGGAACCCTAATTAATTTCGAATATTAAAAGTAGCCTAAGTTACCCGGAGTAACTTCAACTATCTACCAAAAAAAGTTCCTTCAAAATTCGTCCAGCCGTTCCCGAGATTACCCGGAACAAACAGATATAGAGAAAATAATGAAAAAAAAATTGGTATAGGTATCGTATATATCGTATCGTACATTCATACCTATTTAGTACAAAAATAATTTTGACATTACAAACAGACACTTCAATTTTATTTATTAGTATAGGATAAGGCCTACAAAAATCCAGGGTTCATTTTCCGTGTAACTCAGGGATTTACTGACGTAGTATGGCTAAATATATTATACTTCGCTTATGTTCGCAGCATACTAGAATACTGCAGCATAGTATGGAATCCTCAATGTCACATATTAACAAGCTATTGAGCGCTTGCAGATAAAGTCTTTAAAATTCTTAAGTTTCCGTTGTAAATAATTACCATTCGATGATTACGAGCTAGGTTATCAAAAGCAGAATCTACTCTAATTGCGTGAAGAGCGAATTCTTCAAGACATGTTACTATTCTATGACGTATGCTCAGGCGAACTCGATTGTTCTACACTCATCAACAAAATGTTGCGACTGCATGCGCCAAGCGCACGTACTCGACACACACAATTATTTCATATTCTCAAGCATCGAACAAACTATGGGTTCAATAACTTGACGAGCAGAATTCCGCGTACTTACAATAAATAATTCAGTGCTAGATCTATTTAACTTCATAACAAAAATATGTCTAAAAACAGTTTTAGAAAGCAGATGAAAATCACTCTAGCAGAATCCTTACATAAATATTTCTACAAACATACATATACACATTACATACACACACACACGCACGCACGCACGCACGCACGCACGCACGCACGCACGCACGCACGCACGCACGCACGCACGCACGCACGCACGCACGCACGCACGCACGCACGCACGCACGCACGCACGCACACACACACACACACACACACACACACATGTAAACATAGTCTTATAATTCGTTTTTAAAAAGTGATAAATTCCATTTTGGCTGTTTGTTTTATGTATCGGTTTAGTTTATGTCTATTTTATACGAGCTGTGAATGAAATAAATAAATAAAGTAAATAAATATTTTTATGGCGCTTTCCCAAACGTTACACTTTCGTCGGACATGGCCTATTGTGCATGTATTTATACACAACCGCTACCTCGAACCCGGAATTCAAATTAGTTGTCGGTCAGTACATACGGTCCTTTGGTAATACGTAATTACTAGCTGTGTGCTCGCAGCTCCACCTGCGTTTCATATGTAGTTTAGGTGTGAGCGAAAAAGTGCATATAAAATTTTATTTATAACATAACATAAGCTCACGCCTGTTATCCCTGAAGGGTTAGGTAGAGGTGAAGTAGCGAACTACACCACACACATTTCGCCGAGCTTAGTTACGTCCCAGATGTGACAGGGGGCGAGCCTGTCGCCAAATCGGGCACAAATTCCAAACTCCGGGATGATACTGAGTAGAAAAACCCAATTCATTTACACCCAACCTAAAAAACGAATGAATAATGAAAAAATGCGAGTCTTTTGTTTTTATTAGCGGAAAACGTGAACATAAGAGTAAATCGAAGGAAAAAGTGTACATAAGAAGTAAACCGAAAAAGAAATTTAAACCGGTCGATGGGATCCAAAAAATTAAATAATTTTTAACAAAAGAAAACAGACTATAAACAGGAAACTAAAAAGAAAAAAAATACTCAACACAAAGTAATAGGTATTTTGATTTAGTTAATCAGTAATTATTAAGTAATTATTTGATAATTTTGAAGTCGATGCCAAGTAAGACAATAACTAGGTATAGGTATTATCAATTTTCTAACAACTGAAGCTAATATTAGTATCTAATATTAATATCTACTCTGTGGTCTTATATTGTCTCGTTTAGGTGATTTTGTTTTTATTCTTCATTATTATTCTTGTTTTACTTACAGAATTTCTGATTTCTTTTATTTTAACACGTTATTTATAATGATATATCTGTTGTAATTTCAAATTAAGTACCTAGGTAGGTAATAGTGTATTAACCGTTTATAACGATAATCTTATTTTGAATATTTCATTTTAGTATTTTTCTTTTGTTTTATTTCAACATTTCATATCATTTGAGTACATTTGTATTACATGCAATACATCTAAGTTGTATTCAGTGTTCTTTCATAATTTGGTAATGTTACTGTCAACCTTAAATGTGTGAACCGTCTTTCGTGAGGTTGTTGTACTTGTTTACTTGGCGCCGACTTCAAAATTATAAAATAATTATTTGATAATTTCTCATTAACTAAATCAAAATGTCCTATTACTTTGTGGTAAGTAATAAGTTTATTTTTTACTTTTTAGTTTCCTGTTTAAAGTAGTTTTTTTTTTTTGTTAAAAATTACTTTATTTTCCAATTTTAAGTGATGGGTAGTGGCCTAACAAGGATGCTTCTCGAATGTGGAAACGACGGGTACTTGAGACGGAAACATTTAGAAAAAAATCACTCTCATATTGACTTGTAGGTAATGTATTATCTACACTAATCTATACTAATTTATTATAAAGAGGAAAGATTTGTATTTTTTGTATGTAAGACGATAAACTCAAAAACTATTGGAACGATTTAGATGAAATTTGGTATGGAGATAGTTTGATAGTTTTAATTCCGAAATTCCCACGGGAACAGAAACTACGCGCGTAAAATCGCGAAGAGCAGCTAGTATTATTATACGATTTCCGAATTAGCTACGATTTTCTAAGGTTCCCCTCGATTTCTCTAGAATGCTATCAGATCTTTATCAGATTATCACCCTTGGGATATCTTCTTGCCAACAAAAAAAGTATCATCAAAAATCGGTTCATAAAACACAGGGATATCCAGGAACACACATAAAAAAAATACGTTCAAATTGAGAAACCTCCTTTTTTGAAGTAGGTTAATAAATAGTCTATAACCATCTAGGAAAAATTCCGATTCGAACGGTAGTAGTGCCGCTACGTTCAGTAGTTTTGAAGTGATTGTGCCTCAAAGGACCTCCATTTTCCTTTCATATTCATATATATATATATATGAGTAGGTAATATTTGAAATATGAACATTATGTATTTATGTCTTAAATGCGGGCAGAACCGCCATTAAGATCTTGTTAAAAATAAACGGTGGCGACCGTTTGACGTCATACATGAGCGATAATATCACGTTCTATAGTTACATTAGTAGTATATAGATTGTATATGAGGATAATGCAAGACTTAAACGGATCCATCCATTCATACGCACAGCTTTCCTAGGAATACTAAGTGGTACGACTGGGTGGTACAATGATAACTTATGGTGATGTAGTATTTTGTATTGTTCATGTCGTGTATATTAATTAATTTTGAAGATTTGTTTTATTGATCTGTGCATAAGAAAAATGAGCAATGTGGCGCCGTCCTAGAATAGTACCGCCCCATATCATTCCCGTGGGTGTTGTAAAAGGCGACCAAGGGATAAAAACCAGAGGATGGGCAGCAGCATCCTCTGAGTATCACAAGCATCTACAGCGATCGCTAACCCTCTTGCTTAGCGTGTCGATTATGGCACCCCCCCCCCCTTATTGGGGGAGATCTATGTCAAACAGTGAACGTCTTATAGTTGAATGGATAGAAGAAAAATGTTTTTTTTTGACAAGAATCTCTGACCTGGGATACTCACTCATGCTTGAGGAAATATGTACTTTACATAGTATAAGTCACCCTGAAGGATTTGTTAAAAAAGAAAACTACTCGTAATTTCAAAGCTATAGTTTGAAAAGATACGGCTAACGAACATATAGTACATGATATTCACTGGGGCGACTAGAGAGAAACTTTACCACAAAGTTGTGTATGAGATCACAGGTCTTAATGTGTCAATACTGAGGAATGCAACGAGCACCGTGGGGTACGGTTTATGCAGGATGGCCGAGTGTTAACAATATTTTCGACATACTTTCGGCAGCGCCTTACGATATTATCCATCTACTTCCGTTAGTATCAAAGGTATACTTCCGGTGGCGCCTCGCTCACATTCAAACGTTAGATCGCATGGAAGTGCTAGACAAGTAGTTTATTATTGTTGTCTTTTTCTCTATCACTGCGTCCTTTAAGGGGATACGCGGTCGGCAACATACTTTAAAAATAGGTATCTCGGAAACCTTTTTTTATTTGATTAACGCTGTTGAGCGGAAGGGCCTTAACAGGTTCACCAAATTTTGAGACGAGCGCTTAAAACGCCTAGAAATGGTGGCCGGGACAAGGGCATCAAAATGCTACAAACCTGGACTTGAGCATCAACCTGTGATAAAAATTCCGTGGAATTGGCACTGCGCTAACCGAGCGGTTAGTAAACCTGTAAAGTAAAAAAAGGTCCGTTGATTGTAGTGTGCAGTGTGTGTATGCAGTGTCACTGTATCGCGCTGACAGCGGCAATAAGAGCTTCCCCAGGTGGGGATCGGAGCACGTCTTCTACCACTGTTGGAGGAGGACCCGGAGTGTGTGCGGAAAGCCTATTTCTATGTCGTTGTTCTCCAAAGAAGCGAAAGGGACAAATGCAGCTCGAATTGATAATAGTTTAAATCTTAATTTTTAAGATCCGCTATTGAAACCCGCCGGTAGTAACGTAAGTTTATCGTTTGATATTCGGTTGATGAAGGCATTATGGCGGTTACAAACGGCAACGATTTATCGCTACGAAATTTTGTTTACACAGTTGTGTACATCGAACCGTGCCCTATGATCTCCATAAGCCAACAATATCTGTCAATTCATCGCTGCAAAAACTGCAAAAATTATGAAACTACAGCACCATTTTGTGCAGCTTGATAATGTGCTTAAAAAAATAAGCTTAACTATAACTTCTAAAGCGTAAATCATACCTTAGTATAAGTTAATTAAACGATTCAAAATTCACGTCCAAAAGATTGGCGCAACTTTTTCAGGGTGAACGTGGAGACGTGTCTAAATTTACTACCTTCGGTAATACAGACAAAAAACACTAACGAGAGATGTATTAAGTCCTCATGGGAGATTGTTTGCAACATGAGATTTTTAGATACATGTCGCTGCTATGAGTTCTGCTATCATAACGCAATTCTCAGTTAAATAATTTTTGAAACGTGATGCCTTATACTAAGTTTTCGATTAAAATATTCTGAAAATTTTTACAAGAAAATACACGTAATTTGTGAGCGGTTAGTCTAAATATTAGAATGTAAAGAGTATATGCGAGCGGCGTTAAAACTGGTGAAGGTCGCGGAAATCCGCTGGATGCGGGTGGCACAAGACCGGTCGTCGTAGAGATCTTTAGAGGAGACCTATGTGCAGTAGTGGACGTCTTTCGGTTGAATGGATGGGTGGATGGTTAAAAAACTTCACCACGTGATTAATATCGAACCCCTAATTTAGTATGCTTTTGTGTTAGTGGTAAATATATTAAAGTTTGTTATCATTTGTATGCAGGTGGGCGGCGTGGTCGGCAATGGGCTGCTTCGGTTCCCCTGGCGGTAAGAGCAGCGATGGAGACGAGATCAAAAGGCAGAAGAGGCACAACGATGCCATCAACAGGCAATTGCAGAGGGATAAGCAGGTATGTGTTAATTTATTTACACAACACTAGCTTTTAACTGCGGCTTCTCTAGTGTTAATATAGTTTTGAAAATAAAAAATCAAAATCAAAAAAATTCTTTATTCAATTTAGGCCCTTACAATGCGCTTATGAACGCCAAAACACTACCACCGGTTTGGAAAATAACACAGTCGAGAAGAGCAGACAAGAAACTCGTTCTGGTTCCTTTTTTTACAAATTCAAATATAAATAAACATACATATTGTTTTTAAATAAAAACTATACAAATCATAGTTACAGCCATTGTTAGCGGAAGCACAGAGAGGGGTATAAATTCCCGACATAACTATCGTTCATGTAATGATCCACTACCAACTCGGCCATCATCATTTCAAAGAGTGACTATTTCCCTCACCACTTCTTTCTGAATCCGGCACTGTACGTATGTTAATCTATTGCGTGCGTCGATGATTGAGTGATTATTTCAAGATTGCCCTTATAGAAAAGTTTGCAATTTTTTTCCTAGACGGCTTACCAAATGTGTTGAAATGTTTTCCGTCTGGTGTTTCTACTGGCTCATATTTGTGAGTCAAAACAAATTTTTGTAGAATCAGATCGGGTACGGTAATCAATTAACTTGTGTTCGATGTTTTAGGATACTAAAGATTTTTCTCACTGTGTTCTTTTTGGGATGCTGTTCTTTGATACTGAACGTAATAAAATATGGTTTAAATTGGAAAGAGGCTTAATAATTTACGATAAACTGTTTGGTGTTTCATGACATACTTTCAATTCGACTGTTAAGAGGATACGCGGTTGGCAACAAATTTTCGACCCAATGAAAGAGTTACCAAACGCAAAAGGGACAACTGCAGCTCGGACTGATTATACCTATGTAAAATAGGCGAAATTATCATTTCGTATTGTCCTGTTTCCGTCTTCAAAACCTGGGCCGATTATAATTTTCTTGTCGATTAGGAAATAAGAAAGCCTTTAGCTAGGCCTCTATACGATTGCTCTTTTGTTTATGTTCATCAAATTTGTTTGACGAACGTCTGAATTCGAGGGTAAAAAATCGGGCATTTTTCTAATTTTTAAAGGCTCCTAGTTTCTATAGTAATTTTGGGAAATATCAAAACGTATGTAAAAAAATAACAAACAATAATATATGTTTTTTTTTTTTTTTAAAATTTGTTGTTATTTTAAATTACAACGATGCGGCAGAGTCGCGCAAACTATCGCATATACATAGTTCACTTCTGCTAAGTTTGCACGTTCACCATTCGAGTTAAGGAAATCAGGTGCAAAAACTTAACAAGTGTCCTATTCGGTGTCACAATTGAGGGAATAAATATTTTAAAGGCCTTGAAATAAATATGCAATAAAACATCACTGACCATAATTGTACAAATTACGCGAGTGAAGCCGCGGGAAAATATTATCTATTATAGGGTAAAATTAAAATTATAATTATTATTAAAATTAAAATTATATTTAAAATATATTCATATAGTTATTTATTTATCAGCTTTTGATTTTCTTTTCACTTGTCAATCTTATTTATAGTCCGTTTTTTGACAATAGGGAATAATCATAAATAAAATAAATAATTATGACTGTGAAATATTCCCACTGACACTTCGAATCACTAGTAATAATTAAATGATCATCATTACCAAGTACTGTTCTCATCTCACTTGGGGTCGGGGCAGTATGTTTCTTCTTCCATACGGCCCTATCAGCCGTCATCTCTTCATTTACTCCTTTTTCTTTCATATCATTTCTTACACACTCCATCCACACTTCCTTTGCCCTTCCTCTACTTTTCCATGTTCATGTTCATGACTATTTTACACACATGCGCTACCTCTCTTCTCACAACACGCCCATACTACGACAAACGAGAACCTTTACTACCACTGGCGTAACTTTATTATTTCAGCTATATAAAGCCACGCACCGTCTCCTGTTGCTGGGGGCAGGCGAGTCCGGCAAGTCGACGATAGTGAAACAAATGCGAATCTTACACGTCAACGGTTTCTCGGACAAGGAACGTCGCGAGAAAATCGAAGACATCAAGAAGAACATACGCGATGCGATACTTGTTAGTATATCATTTTTTTTTTCAATACGTTATATAGAAGAATGTAAAATTAAAGGAAGGGCAAAGAAAGTGTGGGGTTAATGAAGAGATGACGGCTGATATGGTGGCGTAGGGAAGAAGAAAACATACTGCGCCGACCCCAAGTGAGTTGGGAACAGGGCATGAGTTGCTGACATGAAATATAACTAGCTGTGTGCTCGCGGATCTGCCCGCGTTTCAGATATTATTCACTGCGTAATATAGCTTTTAATATAATCATTGGAAAATACTTTTTTGCATCGTATTTTGTTGACAATTTCATGAGTTTTCATTTGTTTATACGGCACTCTAATTATTTTCGAAAAATAAAATCAGCCTAAGTTACACTGAGTAAGTTCAGCTATTTGCCGTAAAGTTCCGTCCAAATCGGTTCAGCTGTTCCGGACATTAACCGAAACAAATAAACAGACAAATTAATATCAAAATATTAAAATTTTGTTTTTGGTATAGGTACCGTATATAAAAAGAGTTATGTTATGATATTATAAACAAGACATTTAAATTTTATTTATTAGTATAGATTCAAATTATATTATGATAACTAGTTCAAACAGGCAGACGTTGTCCTGCCAGTGTATATGAAATATTTTTCATCCTCAAATATATCTATCATTCATGATATAATACTCGCAAATTGCTAATGCGCTCGACCTTTTTCACATTAACACCCACGTGACTAATATCATCTGCAACTAAAAAGTACAGCTAATAAAAGAAGACCTCGTGTGTACAGAGTACACGTGTCAGAAGTGAAATCTCTTTGGCATTATTCAGTTGAATATCTAACACAAATTATGAGTAAGGGATAGATAGATATCAGATACCGAGAAAGAGAGAAACAAATATAGTAACAAAGAGGAGAAAATAAATCTACAGTCAAAAAGTGTAGCGTGCTTATTATATTTGTCTCTAACTCTCTCATAGCGCATTTCTATCAGTTCTTTGTTATACAAAATCGTTGACGCTTGTTGCGTGACCGCGACCATGAAATTTTACAATCAACTCGCGCAAAGGAGTTGCACTCAAGAAAAAAAATCATATATATCGTCTCGGTGATTTTCCACAAACAAAGATATATTGCCTTTTATAACATATTATTGATTTGTTTAAAAACATTTATTTACTTAATTATTACTGATATTAACCAATGGTGACCAGAATGAGTTGAAAATAACAGCATGTACGTAAATTTGAGGAAAAATAACATTTGACGTTGTTTTGCATTCCGTTGTAGTTTTAATATTATTATTCTTTGAGTAAATGTATTTTTATAAGACTGACTTAAAGCGATTTGCAGTATTATTTTTTATGGCCCCGTCGTACGATATTTGGTACAGGCAAAACTTATGGGTTCGTGTCACCGTCATACTTATAAAGAAAAATGATTAATAAAAACTAAATTTTCAAATATTTCCAATATTGGTATTATTATATTTGCGTTGAAATTATTGATATTACTGTTTAGTTTTCTAATATTTAATCTCTGTAATACATCATCAAGCAATGAATATTTCATTGTGGCTTGGAAAATATTTTACCAGCGGTGTAAATAGATTTCTAGTTGTTTGATAGTATTTTATCGTGGATTTAAAAATTCTATAACAGTTATTGAGTATTCACTTGTATAGGTAGTGCCCATGACTACTTTTTTTCATTTCGGAGCTGATAATTCGCTTATGAAAGTCAAAATATTAACACCGGTTTGGAAAACAGTCCAGTCATCTAGAAGAACCGGCAAGAAACTCCCTCGATTTGGTTTTTTTCCATATAAACTTAGATTTTCACCTTATCTTAAAAAGCATCTACTGCCTTAACAATTTAACGCGAGAATGCTTGTTCACTTGAATTTTCACCTGATTTGGCGTACTTATCTACACAAATAATACTGTTTTTTATTATTTTGAACGAGAAAACAAAACATCGTAATTAGAAAAAAAAGGTGGATAAAAAATACTAAACTGTTTCATTGCCAATAAAGCAAACAGATAGTAATAAATTGCAGTAAATAGGCTAAACAAAGTGCACATTTTTCTGCCATCTTTAATTATCTGGTAATTATATAGTAAAGTCATATAGTGAAATACTTTGTGTGATTAAATAACTGTAGAAATGGTATTTACTTTACACTTACAAAAGACTTATATAAATATACATAAAGACGAACTGTTTTCGAAGTGAAAACTTTTTTAGCCTCGATGAGGTTTGAAACTCAATGAAACGATAAAGCGACTTTAAAAAGAGACATACATTACATGTATTGAATTTAACATGTGAGAGAATGAGATAGAATACATTTTACAGTGTTGCGGACTACTTTTTGTGCGAAGCTTAATCTGTTGCGTCGGTATAGTTAATAATATAAACTTTATATAGTAACTACAAATTTACTTCTACCGCCTATGAACTGCACAAAAATATTTATTTTATTTTTTACTAGCTGTTTGTCCGTAGCACCGCCCGTTTTAGACGGAACCCTAATTATTTTTAATAACTATTTTCTGAAATTATTTACAGTACTAAGAGAAATCGAGGATATTTCTCATAAATTCAAGAACTTGTCAGTAAACCCATGACAATAATTAAATGATCTTTGAATCAGATTTTATTTACAATTTCATGGTTTTTTTTACCCGGAACTCTTAATTATTTTTGAAAAATAGAAAAGTAGCCTAACCTATGAGGAGTAACTTCAGCTATCTGCCGAATAAAGTACCGTCTAAATCGGTCTAACCGTCCCGGGATTAACCGGAACGAGCAGGCAGACAAAAATTTTAAAAATTGTGTTCACATTCGTATGTATTTGTAAAAAGTAAAGTAAAAAAAATTAAGGTATTTGTAATAGTAAAAAGTTGGTAATTCGATATTACATATAGACACTTCAATTTTTATTTATTAGTATAGAAAATATTGCGAAGGACAAATCTAAATGATTATTATTTTACATTACAGTTTTTATATAATTAAAAATATTAAATTGATGATGCTAAAACCACATAAATCGTATGGTGTTAAATTAATTACTTGTTTAAAAAAAAAATGTTCATAGATATTACCCGGACAACACCTGGTAAGGCAGCAAATTGATTATACATAAAATTATATTATCCATTTACAGACAATCACTGGTGCAATGAGCACGCTAACACCGCCCATACCACTTGAGAAACCGGAGAAGAATAAGGCGCGCGTCGATTATATACAGGTAAAAAAAAAAAACTATTGTATGTTGTATATATTTAGTATATTACTTTTAAGACTTGACTTTTAAGACGACATGCGGTCGGAAAAGTAGCTATTTCGGAAATCTATTGCTATCGCATTGCGTCCCAAAAAAGAATTATAAAACACGAAAGGGACAACTGCAGCTCGGGCTGATTTACCTGAGCAAAATAGACAAAAACATCACTTCGTAGTACCCTGTTTCCTTCTCCTGAACTGAAACGCTTTAATTCCCCTTCAGCTTTAGAATAATAAAGACTTTGGCTATGCCTGTACGTTTTGCTTTTTTAATTTTATCCATGAAATTTGTTTTGAAGAAAATCTGAAAACGACGCTAAATAATCGAGCAGTTTTTTTCATTTTCAAAGGCTCCTAGTTTATCGAATAATTAATTTATGGAAAAATCAAAACGTACGGGCATGGCGCTGGTGGATATATATTATTTGGTATAAAAAATATTTACCGTAATGCTATTATCCAGCGAGGAAACAGGACGTTTCCTTGTTTTTACAAAAAAACGTTTGTATGGAATAAATGCCGCTAGGATATCCTCTTAATGTTTTTTTATGTGGTGAGGAAAAACTATAGTAATACAATAATTAAGTCATTTGGAAAATTCTACATTTTTCTTAGTATATGTATTATAGTATATAGATTTTAGCGTTTGCCCACAATCTCACGGGATGTTATTTGACGATATAGCCTAACATGGTAGCACAATGAGCTTATAAGCGTTCTCTCTCTCTCTCAAATGATGTTGCCGGAATATAATTATATGTATCCATCATGTCCTTTGAACTGAATTATAATTATACTTGAGGTTATGGTCAACTATGATAAAATGATCAACGACCACATAATGTCTGAGTTCTCAACGTGGCTGATAACGCCCACGGGGGGGGGGGGGGGGGACTTGGTAGTAGAAGACCGCTAGAAAATTACAGGGCATTACGATAGCTCAGAGGGGGCGTAAGCAGGTTAAAAATATAGTCTAAAAAGGCAAAAGAATTAAAATGGAGACTAGAAAAAAACATATTCGCAAAGTGTGAGGGCGGTGAACAAAATAAGGCTGAGAAACTGTAATATATTGATTTTATCATTAATGTTTTCTAGAAAGCGTGTGTTCATTGTAAGATAGGGGCTGATCATATATTACGGAAAGCATGGTAGTGATATATCAGTGTGTATTTATTTTTTCGTTGAACGTACGATGTGTGACCGAAAAGTGACGTGTGATCTTGATCCTCCATTCCCAAATAAGGATTTCCAAAATTGTACATAATTCTTATGAGACTTGATACCAATAAAAGAAATACAAGTGATTTTGGCTTCCCTGCCCAAAATTGGGGAGTTTTAGTCTATAACCTAGGTTCTCAACGTGTGTATTAATGCCCTCTTACGGGGAAGTAAAAAACTCAGATAAAAGAAACTAAGGACATTAAGGTAGCGCAGAGGAAGCGTATGCAGATTATATTGTATACAAAAGGCAAAAAAAATCTGATGGGGGGACTTTAGAAAAATAAAAACATTTTCTCAAAATGGGCGATGAACAAAATAAGGTTGAGAAACTGTGGTCTATAACCTTACCATGTATCATAAATTTGGAAGAAAAATCACGTGATTAATGGACTGCTCGTAAACCTGTTGACGCATACTCTGTTTGACACTAAGAAAAGGTGTTTAAAATTGAAATGAACTTATTTATTTCCAGGATGTTGCCTCTCAGCCTGATTTTGACTACCCAACCCAGTTCTATGAGCACACGGAAGCGCTCTGGAAGGACCAGGGCGTCCAACGCACCTACGAGCGCAGTAACGAGTACCAGCTCATTGATTGCGCCAAATAGTTAGTATACTGATACAAATATAATTATTATTGATTTTTTTTTTTTTATTACTGCATCATAAAAAAGAATTTTCTCTCTTGATACGTGTACTGTATTCACATGCACATCTAAAAAAACCATTTCTTCTTGAATATGCATATGCATTTTTCATGCTGTAGCGAGCTACAATAGTTTTCTTTTCCTTAAATTTTTATAATGTTTGAATCTTGACCACTAGTTCATGTAAGACCTGAATATTGTCTTGTATAGGTAAAGATAAAAAATTCAGTACATTTGTCAACCAATGATTTTTATTTATTTCAAATTCAAAAATACCGTAGTTAATTTAGGTCCTGATAAGGCGTTTATGAACGACAAAATACTAACACCGAAAACAATCCAGTCATCGAGAAGAACCGGCAAGAAATTTGATCTGGTTTTTTTTCATAGGTTTTTATAGAACTATACAGCTCATAGTTACAAGGTTTGTTAATAGATGCACAGAGATGGGTGTCATTTCCAAACACCACCATTGTTCACATAATAATCCACCCTATAATAAACCTTTGCAAATTAAAACTTTTTTCCTATTTCTAACTATTCACAAGCTTTTGTGTTGTCAATAAAAAAAAACAGTGCATGTACAGTGTACATGTGTCAGGAGTGAAACTTATTTGGTAATCTTTAGTTTAAATTTGTGAGACAAATTATTTATAAGGGATAGATATCAAACACCGAGAAAAAGATAATAAATATATGCATATAATTTCATAAATATTATAGTCAAACGTACAATTCCTTAAGATCCAAAATAAATTTAAAAATACTGTCTAATTTTTTTCCCATTGATACAAAAAGTTTACCAGTTTAAAAACTTTGCGGTTTGTTAAGTGTGTAAATTTGACATCATCAAAATTTAACAAAGTAAATATCCATAAAACCTGCCTAAAAGACTTGTACGCTTGAAATCATTATCTTGTACGAAAATGTCTATTCGATTATTCACTTGCCGAGTTTTTCATCTTGTACGAACTTGTGCATGCTATCGACTTGTTGATTTTGTTTTGAAAGATAAGAAGTTGGTACACGTAACACAACTTATGCAGTTTTATTTTGAAAGTTTTAAATAAGAAAATGTGTTAATTCATTAATAGGGGACGATATCGACCACTTTGGGAATCCCTGTACTAGATATTTAGAGGAACATATATTATTATTATTCTAAAATGTAGCTAGAACAGACCTGTATCACTGCGACCTAAGAAGACCTATTGAGATCGCCCACGTTATTAAAGCTCACTGCCTAGATCTACAGTCTGGATATACTGTAGGATCTTTTTGGGAGAGAGTATCTGTACCTCCACCGGGAGCAACACATGCTTACCCAAAATTCGGTTTTAGGGAATCACATTCACACAAGATGTGCTTTGGGGTTTCGTCTGTAATTTCACAGAACCTGCATTCTATTGTGTTCTGAACACCAATGTGGTGCATATGTTTGCTTGAACAACCCTGTTCAGTCATGCTCTAACTAATACTTCTAGTTGATTCCTACTAAGCATCAGGGCTCCTTCAGGTTTGCGCCCAGTGAATGCTCTGACAAGCTCTTTGGAATGATTTTGTCCTGGCAATTTCTTCCAGAACTCTATAGCTTTACAGGTGTATTGGTCCCTTATGGTCAATTGTGTAGTAATCGTGTAGAACATATGTTTGTATATATATATATTTATTTGTTTGATTATTTATAGTTTCCTGGATCAAGTCCACATAATAAAGCAGCCGAACTACACTCCTACCGAACAGGACATACTCCGCTGCCGGGTATTAACTTCTGGTATATTCGAGACGCAGTTCGTCGTTGATAAAGTCAATTTCCAGTTAGTATTTGTTTATTATTATTATTTTTTAATATACATAAGCGGTGTTCAGTAATTCTAGTGTGACGTCACATAGCAGTGGTAACGTGAATCTGTAACTTTTTCTCCTATCGAGAATCGCTCAACCCCGTTAAAGAAGTCTCCACTTCAATTAAATCAACAATATTTTCCTTACGTAATATGTGTACGGTCCCTAATATGTTATTTGTGTGAACCAGTATGTTCGATGTCGGCGGGCAGCGCGATGAGAGACGCAAATGGATCCAGTGCTTCAATGATGTCACTGCGATAATCTTCGTCACGGCCTGTTCCTCCTACAACATGGTTCTCCGTGAGGATCCCACACAGAACCGGTTGAGGGAATCGCTGGATCTCTTCAAAAGCATATGGAATAATAGGTTAGTTTTTTTTTTTAAACACAGACTGTAAAATGTCCGAAAATCGTCTGTAGTTAAATAAAATACAGACAGTCCAAGAACGTTGATAATTGACGATGTCGCTTTGGACTACCATTAATGGCGTTCAAGTATTGCACTTTTACACAGAGTTTTGTGACGTCTTAGAAAATTCACGCTTCGTGTCATTATTTGTTTAGTTATTTAGTGATATGAAATAAATAAACCAGCGCAGTAGATTTTGGGCGAGTGCGTAATATTATTAGAAGTGAAAATATATTTAGATTAACCGTCATCAAAATAAAGTATAAATAATGTTTTTTTTTTAATTTAGTTCAATATATTACATATCGGATGATATACACTTATGCGTTGATAGTCTCGAGCTCTCGTCAAAATGACGTAACAGGTACAGTATGACGTGACGGGTACAGTATGACGTGACAGGGGTACAGTATGACGTGACAGGGGTATAGTATGACGTGATAGGTACAGTATGACGAGACAGGTACAGTATGACGTGACAGGAGTACAGTATGACGTGACTGTCTGCTCGGTCGTTCCAGGTGGTTGCGCACGATATCCGTGATCCTGTTCCTGAACAAGCAGGACCTGCTGTCGGAGAAGGTGCTCGCCGGCAAGTCCCGGCTCGAGGAGTACTTCGCGGAGTTCGCGCGGTACCAGACGCCGCCGGACGCGTCCCCGGACACGCGGGATCACCCGGAGGTCGCGCGCGCCAAGTACTTCATACGGGACGAGTTCCTCGTTAGTGTCTCACTCTAATCCTTAACTCCTAATTGACGGTACTCGTTTGAGTAGACGCAGGTTCAAACCCACCTATCCAACTCTAAAATCAGTCAATCTGAGCTATCGGCGATGGAAAACATCGTGATGATGAAACCATAGCTTGGTGGCAGGTAATTTTCTAATAATGCCCGCCCTCAAGTTTGAAAACCTGTCGCCAAATACTAACCAATGGGGGGTTTTTTATAGCATAGTGACTGCACTGTACTCGATGTCGAGTACAGTGCAGCGGCAACTGACACTAAACAGAATTCAATGCCAGTCATCGCTGTCATGCTGGCCTGTTTAAGTACCTCTTCACGTCTCTTTTGAAGGAGCCAATATCATATGAAGGAGGGAACACGCTGACGGGAAGACGGTTCCATAAGCTCACAGTGTGACAGAAGTAAAAGTCAGGAAACTTTTTGCTTCTTGAAGTTATGGGTGTCCCCGTGACACCGAAGCCTCGGCCGCGTGGTTCTGTTATTAAATGGGGAGGAGGAGATCGGCTCAAAGAGCTCTTCAGAACACTCGCCATGGTACAAGTGGTAAAACACGCTTGGAGAGGAAATTGAAAGGGTACTATAGTGTTGGTGATAGCCGTATCACTTACAATGCGGACATATTTAGGGGGATCCATGCCAGAGGTGCGAACAGTATTCCATGCACGGCCGAACCTGGGCCTTATAAAGAAGGTACAGCATGAAAAACCATCTCACTCTGTTCAGGATTCCGAGGTGTCGTGGAAGTGACATGTTCGATGTGGTCCTTGAGGTTCAGGTCGCACCGAAAATCCATTTCCAAGATATTTAGACTCACGCATTGCAAGTTGGGGTATTCTGAAGACAAGGGTTGGGTGAATAGGAGGATTTTTTTTTGAGGAAACGCATACCTGCGTTCTCTTGGCATTGATTTCAACCAAGTTACTTGCTCCGCATGTGGATATGCGGGTCGAGACTTGGTTAAGTCCAATGACAAGTTTCTTCAGTCTCTTTTCTGTGTCTCCCCGCCCACAGCCGGGCTTACTGACATAGCACCTATGAACCCTATCATAGGTGTGTTCCGGCAGCACCACTTGAGAACCAACATCTCTAGGCTCAGTGTGCGTTACCATCATGGACCACATCGTCACTTAACATCAGTTGTCATTGTGGTCAAAGCTCTGAGCCTAAACCGTGTGTAAAAAAAAAAAAAAAATGTTTCCAGCGCATAAGCACGGCTAGCGGCGACGGGAAGCACTACTGCTACCCGCACTTCACGTGCGCCGTCGACACCGAGAACATAAAGCGCGTGTTCAACGACTGCCGCGACATCATACAGCGCATGCACCTGCGCCAGTACGAGCTCCTCTAACTTGCGCCCTCTCGCTCGCACCACCCACCAACCAACACAGGTAATACACACACGCATTTACATTATTCTTAAGTCTCATAAAGTTACTATAAAGTTTTTGACGAACTGTGTATATATATATATATTTAAAAGCTGTGGCCCCGCAGTTTCATCCGCATTTTATATACATTTGAAATAATTTCATGAGTTTTATTTTTACACGAAGTAGCTTCAGCTATCTACCAGATAAAGTTATTTTGATATAACAGACGATCACAACAATTCTATTTATTTGTACAGTTAGTGTCATTTCTGATCTTATATCACAACATATTTTTTTTGTTTCAGAGAACGTGAACCGATTTGCGATTCTCCGTATCGATACTACGGCCGTGTCGTCCGGGGTAAAGCGGTATACTACACTAATATATTCCACGCTGTTCTGCTCGTTGCGTGCCGTTTCCAAATGCCGCTATTTACCGGAATACTGTGATTTCTACATCCCCCCAACCCCCACTAGGGCCGCAAACTAAATTCGATTCGTTTTCGATATATCGACATTTATACATAACGTTGCACAAGTTTAATATGAATTTATTTGATTGCGCAAATGTTTTTTTTTTTTTGACATTGATCATACTAGACAGATGAATACTAATTTTTTATTCTATCGAGATACTATAATACTTTACAAAATGACAGACTAATATAATAGTAATTATAATTTTCTTCTGTTTACTGACATATACGAGTATTTTAAAGCACAAACTTCATTTAAGATATTATCTTTTATAAGGATCAAAAACGAATCGAACATTCGACATGCGTTCGGGCGTTTCCGAACGTTTAAGATGTTTCCGTAACGCTGGCAACAGGATTCTATTGTAGAGGACTAAAATTGTCGAAAAATTTATGACACTGGCAAATTATATTGCGAGGTCAATAACAATAACACTGATGAATGAAAATAACGAAGCTGGCAACTAATCGAGACGCGAACGGAAAGCTCGTCATTTAGTTCCTAATGTCATGTCGGATTTTTGTTTGTTTTTTTTTTTTTAATAATCTATTACGTGACTAATTATCGTTTCGAGTTAATTTTGACCGATATTTATGAGATCGTTTCATGAGTTTATTTACAAGATTGTATATTATTTGGTTTATTGTATGAGTAGTGTCGATAATAGCTTAGCGTTCGATACGGAAGGATTTAAGTTAGGGGGATCGTCCGTTAATCACGTGCCTCTCGAAATGGGTGATAGTGGGTTCGGAAAAATACAAGTATGGGGTATACTTCATAACTTTCCAGAGTTAAATTAGGTATAACCTAAACATAATATTCATCTTTCATGATACTTTGTACAAAAAAAAAAAAAACATCCACGTACACATCTAGGGTTAGGGGGAGGGGTTCGAGAAGGGGGGGGGGGGGGACATCACGTGATTAATGGAGGACCCCTTGTCGATAGGGAAGCTCTGGCCCGTATGCGTGCCATGTCACATATTCATACATAACTCTGGTTATGATATTCAAAAGCGTATTATCGATACTTTATAGAAACAATTAAGTTGTTTATGATAAAAATTTCTTTTTTTTTATGAGTGAAGGTGCGGTGTTCCAAACGGTTTCGTATATTTTATATTAAGGATCATCGATCTATTATTTTCAAGGTTATTTGTCGAGGCTAGTTATGATTGTCTTTTATCCGTATATAATAATACAAACACAGGCTTTTGATTGATTATTATGTTTATAAATATACATAATTATATTAAGATTGTTTCTATTTTTTTTAATGCAATTATTAGCATATCATGTTGTCAAGAGCGGAGCATTTTTATATGCGCTTATGTGGTTAGGTCGTTTGTTTTTTTTTTAAGTCTTTTAAATGAATATACCATTTCGTATAGATGACCGCCGCTTTTGTGTCGTCCTCGTTACGTTGATAGCCGTGTTTATAAAAATTGTGTCAAGTTTGTTTGGGCGTTTTTGTTCAAAGTATTAAAATATTTTTCCATAATGCACTTTATAATAAAACACGTGATTGGTTCCTCTATTTGCTTGATTGTGGCGGTTGGTCAATCGTTGTCGTTAACCAGTCCCTTTTGGACGGATGTCGCATCTCAATCTGATTCAAGTAATAACTATGTTATCACTTTTATTATCGGTTAAACCTAACGAGTAACTATTGAGACGTCAGTTAAAATGTTCATAAAACATTAATACGTGTAATGTATGACGTCACATTTGATTATCGATAAACGCCATTGCGAATAACGTATAAAGTCACATTTAACTCTCCGTTAAACATCAGTCGAAGTTACATTTTACTATCGATAAAATGATAATGCGAGTAATTTATGACGTCACTTTTAATTATGTCCTCAATCTTGTTTATCGATAAAACGTCAGTGCGAATAGCTTATATCGTCAATTTTAAATGTCGATAAAACGTTACATTCTTAATTTTCTTTAATTTGCGTTTTGAAAAAAAAATACATCAACCACATTTACACGGCTGTCAACGTGTCGACACAAATTTATCAATATATATACTGAATTCATTTATATACCTATATATAACATTATTTCTGTATATTTTTGATTACAGATGTTTTATTTTTTATGAAGTTTATTATATTTTAAGATAGAAATATATAAAAGTGTTGGAATAATTAATTTTGTTTTAGTTTTATTTTTTATTCTACTTTTTTTTTTGTTTTAGTTAATATGTGTCTTCCAATATAAGTTTTAATTTCATTTATTTAGAAAAAAAACACCTCTGCTTATTTTTAGCTAAGTTTAATTTTTAGCACTATACATATTTTTTTTGTTTTGTTTCTACTAAATTAATTTAACAAAAGGCGAGTGTTTTTTTGGTAGATATATATAATATATGTAACTTAGAATTATTTAATATAATTATGAGCTTCTAGTTTTATTCTTAAGGTCCAAAGATGCGATTAATTTCTCGTTCGTATATGATGCGGATTAAGCGAGGAATATCATCGTCTAGCAGTATTTCATTATAAATATATAAATTACATATAATAAAATAATTATTTATATATATATATATATATATATATATATATATAATCTTAAAAAAAGATTTAGTTGTTATAATATAATTATCTGATTTTATTACGTTCCGTTTATTTTTTAAATCGACCTTTTCGAATAATCCAACACAGGAATTCGATAATGAAATGGGACGAGATTGAACCGGAAATTTGTACTTTTTTTATTTAATCGAACGCACACACGATTGATTATTATTTTTATAGCCTTTAAGTATAAGATGTCACTAATACATGTTGTTCACATCCTTAACATTTAATTATAATATATTAATTTATATGAATTGGTTTATGTACTTATGTTATTGTAAGTAGAGAAATGATCTATTTCTATTATATTTTTTTTTATTATTATGGATCTAATTAACTTTCGGTTAGTAATTTACAAAAACAACAGTTTCAGATTTCTGACGTCACTTTAATGATACTCTTTTTCAAATATGTTAGTTAAATCCGTATATGGTCCTTAATATAAGAATGCTGGACTAGTGTAATGTGCCATAAAGTAGTGTTGCCAGCGTAAACACCACGTCCTAAATGTTACCATACTTTATATAATAATATTATAATAGTGAATAATAAAAAAAAAATATCGATTTTTAAATACAATTCCTTCCTTGTAACATGTGTAGAGAGAGTATAACGATTTGCTTTTTTTGATTAAAAAAGTTATTATTATTTAATATAACTGTATTGAAAATGTAATTTTTCTTTTCATTTCGTGTAATAATAATAATAATTTAGTTGATATTTTGGATGTAAGTAGAAAAAGGGAATATATAACATACATTTAATTATATATATATATATATATATAAATTGAGTATATAATAAATAATATCATTCACACTATATTTCGTCTGGAGGTCGTTATGTATACACATTATTAATTTATCGATTAGTAAGGTTTTACAATTGAGTTTTAATTTCTCATCAATAAACATCTATTTAAATAAATTATGTTACCGTTTTTTTCTTCTAAATCCCTATCAAATATAATCCTAAGAGGTAGGTTGAAAGAAATACTATATTTTTTCTTATTTATAAAACTTTTTATCCGATTCCATTCAAATCATAATGCAATACTATTTTAAGATACATTTTAAAGTAATATTTTGTACCTTGTTACTTTATAATTTAAATAAACGACCTCCTATTACTCATCAAATCATTATAAACAAATATATATTATTATATAGTGTAATTAATAAAGTTTAAATGTCATCTTTACTACTTATTTTATATGTAATTTAATAAGTAAAAATCTATTTGGTAGCTATTATTTAAGTCAGCGTCTCGACGTATCGAAAACGGGTATCAATAGTTAAACCGTTTACAAAGTAACTGCATCGTTATCTAATAACCTTAAATGTCGTTAGGAACTTTATATTAAAAAGATATTTCTTAAAACTAAAAAAAGAATTGTCCTTATTTTAATATTTTTTAGGTCTAGGTTTTCTCCATAGAGTTTTGAGTTTTAATATTTTACTATGGAGATAGTGTTACGCCGCGAATGTCGTTTTGACATTTAACTGTCACTTTGACAGTCCGACATTGAGGTTTGAAAATGAAATTTCGCATAACTGTCAGACGAAAAACGCGCGCACCCGCTTTTGGTCCTTCGAGACGTCTAGCCGTAAAGCAAATTGGAATGCAAAAGAATAAATTATTATTATTAATAACAAAAACTTAAATATTAATAATAATGTAGACTGCTATAATAAATGAAGGTTTTTATTCTCCCTCGCAGTTCTACACAACGTGACCTGGTAACTCTTATCCCCCAGTAACTATCTATTTACAATATACTAGCTGTATGCCCGCGGCTCGGCCCGCGTTTCACATGTTCTTTAGATGTGAGTGAAAAGTGCATATAACATTTAATTTATACCTAACCTAAAAAAAAAAACAAATCAATGAAGAAAAATGAGTCTTTTGTTTTTGTACATAAGAGTAAATTGAAAATAATGAGAAAGGGTTGATGGAATCTAAAAAATAAATAGCCTATAACCATTTACGAAAAATTCCGCGTTGAATGGTAGTAGTCTCATGTTCAGTAGTTTTGACGTGACCCTCATTTTCCTTGCATATATTATTATGTATATTATAATATACATACAATGTATATAATAAAAAGCAGTACATAATAATCTCTATATAAAATTCAAAGCGCCCAACAATACTGCCAGCAATATTGGCGCTACATCGTAAAAAATAAAGTAATGAATTATAAAAAAATCCAAAGAAATAGTGGTGTCAATAAAATACAACATTAGAATTTGGATATCTCGAGACAATATTAATCCGCCCAAGTCAGTTATTCCTAACCAGTGGTCCACAGGACCCAAATTATGGTCCGCAAACGATTTCAAATATTGTAGAAGGCTTATCCCCGATTTGAACAATAATGTTGGTCTCTGGATTACGGAACTTGTGAAGAATATGCGAGCTCAAAAAATCACATCAAAATCAAGAGTTGATTTTCTAGAAAAAATGTTTTCTATTAAAATAATAAGTGTTATTCTTGATATAGGCTGAGTTTATTTTTCTAGTCCATCGTAGTCCTTGTTATCATCAACAAAATATTGTTCCTCGTCAAGAAAAGGTTGGGAATCATTGGCTTAAGCGAAGGAAAAACATCGTGATGGACCGTAGTGTACATTGGCAAAGTCTGGCTATCTAGAATTTTTTAAGTTCTAAAATCTGTTGCCGAGTACATACATCATTGTATTCGCGCAGAATCACTTAAGGACTACGAATACTTCTAGTGTGTTTTTTAATTTTAGGTGCAGTTCAAATATTCCATAGGGGAGGGGCGGTGTTCATGCTTTGATTATTTTTGCTGAGATGGGGGACGGGGGTCTAAATGGTGATTAGGTGCAATTATGCTAATGTTGCGTAATCATAGTGAGAGTAAGAGCGTTACTTACAAAGAGCAGGGGGTGGGGGGATAAAAACGACCTCAATCATGCTTACGTAATTTCTGCACGCTAATTTCTCCATCTTAGGCTAAATCCTCTACATTTTGAACAGCCTTTATTGATTATGATAAATCATATTAAACAAAGTAAAAAATAATTAATAAATATTAAGAGAATATGCGAGCGTCGTTTATTTCAAACAAACGCATTCCCCTGTTTTCTTCATGGATACTACGATAAATATTTTTGTACCAATTAATATATATCCACACCCGCCATGTCCGTATGTTTTGATTTTTTCCCATAAATTAGTTATTGTAGAAACTAAATAACTTATTATTATTTATTTTAATCACCAACAAGGTATATGTATTTAGCTTATTAAAAAATAAATTATTATTACAATATATCTTAAATGTAACCTTAATTATAGGTGAGTACGGCATTATTTATTTGAGCAAAAATTATTTATGCGACAATAATCCTCAGTTTTTTTAGTAGATTTAATCTGGTATAATCTAATATAGTACGTTATATAAAATGCAAAAAAAATAAAACTAAAATATAAAAAGAAATACAAGGAACTAAGTGCAATAACTAAACTAATATAAAAGTCATTAATAAATTTTTAATTTTACACTTCGAAGACGAATTTGAAGGAC
Source organism: Samia ricini (assembly GCA_014132275.2). NCBI lineage: Eukaryota > Metazoa > Arthropoda > Insecta > Lepidoptera > Saturniidae > Samia > Samia ricini. The sequence goes on from AP028158.1 coordinate 14,985,132, forward strand.
ATTTATTTTTCTTTTAATGCCTAATTTAGTATTTAATTCGTTTACAATTAAATTTGTATTCATGAAAACTATTTTGGAATATATCAAGATTCGTGGTTTTGAATGTAGTTATAATCTACCCGGGGTATTATGTATTTGAGAAATATAGAGTTTACCCGGACAGACAGACGAAAATTTAAAAAATTGCATTTTAGGCATAGGAATCATGTATACATTCATATCTATTTAGTAAAAATAAAAATACAAAGAGACACTTACATTTCATTTATTCGTATAGCTAAAGAGTTCTTATAGGATTATAAGAATTATAAATACAGCTTTCAATAGTTTCAAAATATTTTTTTGGTAAATAACATAAAATAGTCGTATCTCTAATAGCCTATCTCTTGATAATTATATCATGTCAACAAGATCAACAGTATTAAATTTAAAAAAGAAACATTTATTTACCTTCTCATTAGCTATTTAGAGTTAAGATTCCTTAAGTTTTGTATAAATTAGATACTATACGATCATCACTAGTAAGTAGGTACCTTTTTTTTTTGACGAGGGGAATGTATTTACACACTACCCCTACCAAACTGCCTACAATAAACTTCATATATTTCTTGTTTTTATTTTCATGTTGTAATATGCCATCGAATCAAACTTTTAATTATATAAGAAAACGCAATAAGTGAATCATGTATGTATTTTTAGGGTTTTCGACATTAATATCTAGATTCTAGGGTAATGCTGTATGTTGTCAATAAACAATAGCCTTTTATGGTACTCTTCTTCTTCTTCTTAGCTAATGGCAATTTGTGTTCAAACAATTAGTGCCAATGTCATGTAGGTAAGATGTATTTTCAATCTTGTAGCAGCGTTACTAAGCTCCAGCAAAACTGTGGATCATCCTGCTAGAACTTTACATAAAGCTTCGTGCGGCACCTCAGAATAAATTCTACGCGTTATTTTCCATAATAAACTTGACTTGTATACAATAACCAATCTATATCACACAAAATGCCACCAAAATTACATGGATATAGAGTAAAATACACAAATTTAATTAATTAAAGAAAACAACCGCTACTTGACAGACTGAGATCCCGCCAAAAACTCTTTATGGTACTCGGTTCGAAATTGGTTACCACTAAAATGTGTTCTTTGGGCCCAACTATATTATTTTTCACGGATGTTCCAGTAAAATGACAACTCTTAGAAATTCGCATGTAGTTTCAGTGACATCTTAGACTTCGCGCTGCGTGTTATTCGCTATGTTATGTACTTTCTATATATTTAACTTATGGACCAATATATATATGAATATCATAATATGGTGGCCCATACTGAAAGTTAAATGCAACTGCAAACAATGAACCTACATGGCAAACAAATATTCTAAAAGCTACAAATATATCATTGAAATATCTGTAAATAAACAAACAGTATTGATCTGCCTTTTAAAAACATTATTAAATTAAATTATTGGTACTTATGCACAACATGATGTGGTATCCATGTCAAGTACAGTTTCGTTCGAAGCGTAAGTGCAGTAGTTGTTCTGCAATTTTTTGATAATTATTTATTCGTCGCGTTCGTGACGTTAGCGATCGCCTATCTTTTTGGGTGTAAAATGGCCCTTAAAATTAGCGATAGTTCTAGAATTTTAATACCTTATAGATATGTATGCAGCGTACGTAATAATAACTATTATACGTAAAAATAACATTGGTACGTATTTGAAATTGCACTATTTAAGATATTTCTTACTGTAGAATTAAATTAATATTACTGTCCATAATTATTTAATAATCTACAACTGCTGTGTACAAAATTGGTACGTTTCAGATGTTTCTGAATCCAATTTTAATTTATCTAAGAATAAGTGTTTTTTTTTTTCAAATTGTGACTTTCTCTTAGTATTTTAAATTTCTTAAAAAGTAAAGTTCACTATCTAAATTATATCGTTCAATTTTTTGGGTTAATTTATAACGGAGAGAAATATGTACCTACAAAAGTAGTGGATCCATAATTTTAAAAACAATTCTTCAAAGAAAGTTTTAGAACTCATTATGCTGTTAATCTAATGGGTATTTAACCAAAGCAAAGTTGAAAAAATATTAAAACTAAAAACACAACACGCGGTAAAATAGCCCTCTCCATTGGCCTTTGAGTTTTCTTATGAGGCTCATTGAGATTACGTCTCAGTGCCGTGTCATCACTGGCAACACATCGGTTGAAGACTTTCGTCTTGAGAAAACGGTAGATTGGACAAGAGTGTTCTGAACAGCTTCCCGAACGCGACTCAGCAGAGTTGGTTTCGACGATTAACCTCTTTCTCAAAGTTGGAGAATTTTTCGAACCGGGTCAGAAACTTGATAGTGGGGGCTCTCTCTCCAGCGTATATGAGATAAATTACTTTAAAAATTTACAAATATAAATAACGGTTAGCATTTTTCGCGAATGTGACAATAAGAACCCTTTAACGAACTTGTACTTTTTATTATCCAGTACCAAAAAACTTTATGTAGGTACATTCGGTAGATCTTTATGCATCTAAATTTTTAACCAGGCTTCCGTATGCAAGTTTTTATTTTTAATCATATTAATTATGATTTTGTCGCCCCCTGAACCTGTCGCTCAGGGTGCGAGCCTAGGTTTGCCCATCCTCCCCCAAATCCGGTGCTGGTATAACTACAAACTTCAAACGTACATTCCCTAATGTTTATAGGAGTCAGCACAACATGGGCGTTAGACATGATTTTCTTCTTGTCCACCGACTCGTTTGGAGTCTCTCCTGAGATCATAGAGTATCTACTTACATCTTTTGCGACCTCAACCATGGCTATTATTTCATCGGGCATTGCGAAGGTTGTTTATATTAATGGCTTTCAAGTATCCAAATAGATAATTAAATAATGTCATTTTACCATTTAAAGTAAATGCACGTTTCAAGGACACTGTAAAATAAATTAAATAAAAACGCATTTATTATAAAAAAAATGTATTTCAAAATCAAATGAGCGCACACTTCTTGTGAAACAAAAAAAAAAACTTTAAAAATGCTAATCCGCTAATACATCTATCTATATAAAAAAAAAGAAAACAAAACTCGAAAAAAAAAAACATATAAAGAAAATAAATATTTAATTGATAAATCTATGGCAATACGTTACGATGTATCTTTGGACTTGCCCATACAATTTTGCATTTAAATATTTTATTGCCCTTAATCGATGTAATATTTCTATATTATAGTCTGGAACAATAACTATACGGCAATTTAGTCCACTCTAAGCACATAAGTTACTCAATTTAAATTGGGAGACCTAAAAATACGACAAGCAAATTTCATCATAGTCTGGGATATAAGACAATTGACCTATTTCAAATGACCAATGTAGCGAAAGTTGATCAAATTAAAAAAAAAAAAACAACTAAAATTTTCTTCTTTCAACCATTCGGTCCTATATTATACTCACATTTAAAATCTGCAATAGAAACGTTTTTTTTTTCTCCAAATAAACTATACATGCTCTCGAAGACACCTTTTAAAACGGATCTCTTAAATTGCAGACATGAATATATTATTATCTTTAGTTTGCAGAAAGTATGTTTCAGCCAAAAGTACAGAATCAAGATCTGAATTTTTTTTAATGGTTTGAGAAGTGAAATTAAATAAACGCTTAGGAGTAAGTTTGACGACTTAAAAATAAACATACATAAAGATCGTTGTACTGCTCACCATCAATGGAGTTATTCGAATAAAACTAATAAATTATTATTATGTACTTACTGTAAATAATATAAGCGTAGTAAACATGCAAGTTGAAACTGACCTTTTGAGGTATCAAATAGCTAGTCAATAACGACTTACTAAAAAACCTTACATTAGGGGCCCTATAAGAATTACGTTAACACAAATAAAAGACCTATATACATTGATTATTGACTTGAAAACACTACTTTAGCGGCGTTGAGCGATTCTCGGTGAAGGAAAAACTGAATATATTCGCGTTACCACCGCTATGACGTCATCCGTCAACATGCTACAGTATGTCATGTATTCGGCGCTTAGAGATAAATAAATACATAAATACTTATTTCATGAGTTCGAGTTGAAAGTCACAGTGAACCTCAATGCTACTTACTGTGAATTATAAGGATATTTGGGCCATAATGGTTTCGATTAAGATCGAATTTTATATTAATGTGTCGAGTACACATAAAAACGAAACAATAGAAAGACAATAGGAAAGCAATGGAAAGCTGGCGTAAACGCCGGGAAGGTGCTTAAGGGGTTAAAACTGTTAATTATTTTAAAAAGACAATTATATTAGCAGATTCAACAACGTAGTTGACATTTGATATCTACCATTATTAGGAGTAAAAGTGACACAGAAACACTTTTTTTCTTGCAATATTTAGGTCTGTGCAATTTATAGAAAAAAGGCAGCCAAATTTTATGATTAATACGAACTTCTTTGAATTCTTCAAATTTGAAGAATAATGTCCTTGTGGTGGTACATCTTCCGTACTTATTATAATTATATGTACACAGTTACAATTTCTGAGTATTCTAATAACATTATTTTTATCTAAATCCGATACTAGTTCTAAGAGAAAAATATAGACTTATTTTACAGTATAACACACGAAAACTGGTTTTTTACTGAGTTAAATATCAAGGAAAATTGACGCAATGACCTTTGAAAAAAAAAAAAAACGCTTTTTTATATAATTGTCAATAGTTTTAAGGTTTGTTAATTTATTTTAATTAAAACTGAATATTAATTCAATAAAACTAGTTGTAAGTGCATTTATGAACATGTCGTTCATACGGTAAATAATATACTACAACTTTTTATTGAATAATTGATATAAGGGATCGTCCATTAGTCACGTGAGGCTCGAACAACACATTGCAATCACGTTTTTTTTGTGGAGCGTGCTATGTTTAAATCGTTGCCAGGTAACGATTTCCAAAATTCCCCAGAATTAAATTAGGTCACTCTTGTATTAAGATAATATTCTCGAAAATTGTATGCTTTTGTAAAAAAATATACGTAATTTTGAGTAGGACGAAGAGGGTGGCTCTAAAAACTTCACTATGTATCACCAAAGGGGGGGGGGTGAAGCTCATAGAATTGCTAAAAACGCTAACATGATTAATGAATAACCCTAATGAATATTATATGTCGTCGTCGCGCCTGCAAAATCTACTCTTTGAAAATTTCACTTTTGAAGTTGATCTGACATAATTATTTTGTAATAAAACTGTTAAAGTAAAAAAAACATAGTATTTCATGGTAAATTTTACTAGTTACATTTCATTAGCAGGTTAGTTTGTAGGACCCATTCAAGTATTACGTAAAAACCAATGGGGGTCTACGCTTTAATTATTTTTGATGGCATAGGAATAGAGCACAAATGAACGAATGGTGATTAGGGTTCGTCCATTGATCATGTCATCATCATTATTAGTTTAAAATGTAGTACAGAGAGAATTTAAAAGGTTATTTCAAACATCACGTGATTAATAAATGGTCTTTACGTAATCAATGCTTATTTATTTTTTGTATGTTTTTTTTTTTCTAGTAAAACACTTTAAAAAATGGCTGTCTTTAAAATAAAATTCACACGCGCGAAATGATTAATGTATCGTTTATTATATACTATATATATATTGTTCACTGCGTTTTAATTTTTTTTCTACGGAAGCTTAATTATTTTCCGACAAAAAAAAATTTTACTAAGAGAAATTAAAAACATTTCTCACAAATTATAGAACTTACACGTAAAACTGTGCATTAAAAACCTGATATTATATAATGTTTTATGAGTTTTATTTCTTTTTACGCGGAACCTTAATTATTTTCAAAAATTAAAAGTACCCTAAATCACCCGGAGTGACTTCAGCTATGTACCAAAATCGGTCCAGCCGTTTCGAAGATTACCCAATACAAACAGACAGACAGACAGACAAAGATTTTAAAAATTGTATTTTTGGTATATGTATCCGTACATTCATATCTATTTAGTAAAAAAAATTTTTTTTTTTGACATTACAGACAGACACTTCAATTTTATTTATTAGTATAGATGAAATAATATTATGTTCCCCGCCGTATTTACCTATTGATATTAAAATTTAAATTCAATTCACTACTTGCATAAAATGACTCCTTAATACAACGGCTAAAATGCTGAGAGATTATATAAAAAAATTCAAAGTATTGTTTTCTCATTTACTACACAAATATTTATATTACGTTATTTTGTTTAATTTCAAACAATCGCATCAATTTTTTATACTCGAATAAGTCTAAAACGCATTTACTTACAAACTCTTCTTTCATACTAAAGTCGCCGCGTGTCATTCAAATTACTATAACTATTGATAAAGTCGACGGATTTTAATGAAATCAAGTTTTAATGTTACCCCGGAATATGCTTTATAATTATCTTTTTGAATTTTTAAAATACACCCAGTAATTTCTAATTGATACGCGCACAACCAAACAAACAGACAGACAGACATTTCTAAAAATGATAGAGAAGTGTGTTTAATTACCTATTACACGTGAAATTTACAATTTTATTATTAGCATAGAAGATTTGTTTAGGTAAGTACAGTAAACCAGAGTAAGTTGAAAGAAGTCACATTACAAACGGTCACCACCTAAAGTTCTTTATCAACCGACGGTCATTACCATCGCATCGACTTGCTAGTCACCGAGAATAATAACGAGACACTATGACTGTTATATTACTCAAGAGTATAACTCTTACGACCGCGCATACGGAGCCGTTCAAGAATTACGTTTACGTATTAATTCCAGCATTGTTTTCCTTCAAAATTATGCTAATGCTTACGTAATGATGGGGGAAATGGGAAGGATCAAAATGTCTAATATTCTGCTGACGTGATACTAGACAGGCCCTTATTTTACATATACCTACATCATTCTAATTTGAAATATGTTACAGAAATCGCTGCGATAAGAAATATTTCAGTAAATTCATACTTATAACCATACTACATAAGGCAGTAAATATTAAAAAAAAAAAACTTAACACAGACACACGAAATACTTAATTTAAAAGGTGGACAAAAGAAATCTCAAAAATAAAAATTTACAACTTAAACCTAATAAACTTAGATCTAAATAGGCACATGTGACTAAAACTAGATAAAGGACACATAACAGGCACTAAGTGTCTCATTTAACTTTGTTTAAATATGTCCTTTAACTACACTCAATCTAATGGTCCCACGTCAAATCACTTTCCTAATTTTATACAGAAAAAAAGTCTACAAAAAGTCCTTGTATAGAAATAAACAAAAAAACACTCAGCTCATCATTATATTTAAAAAAAAAAAACCAATCATGAAATTGTCAAAGACAAATCTTTAAGGGTTAATTAAATAGGCATAAAACATAATAAATAGAAAAATGTCAGAAAAAAAACTGTATTAAAAAAAATCATTTCGCGCAACTTCTTTTTACCTGTAACTTTTCCGTTTTCACTTTTCTATTACCTTTAACTTTTCCGTTACCTTTCACTTTTTCATTGCCTATTACTGTTACCTTTTACTTTTTGGTTACCATTCACTTTTTCATTACCTATTGCTTTACCGTTACCTGCTGAATGAGTATAATAATCCTGTTTTGTTTGTTTGCTTTTCCTCTCAATCCAAGTATACATAAAAGTTCTCCGTGCCGCAGTAATGAGTCGCGAAGGTTCTCCCCGCGGCTGTCGGCGCGCTAAAGGATATGTCGGTTTTCTTGAGCGCATCGCCATAGAGGAAAGCGGCTCGGCCGCACTCAACCATTCTGGTAGCGATGCCTCTCCGCCTATGGTTTATATGCGTCCATAACCTCGATATCCCGCATCTGAAAATTGTTATGATACTAGTTACAAGTTGACTATAGTTTGCGTATTCGAAATGATTTAGACAAAATTTGGATAAGTATATAGATCTCTCATGTATGGAGTAAGTTGTTTGAATGTTTTTACCTATCCCTCTCCCTTGTCGGTAATATAGTAAGCAAAATTCTATCGCCTAACATAATCGCATTAGCATAATTTTCACAAAATCTGTTTGGATAATTACTAATATTTCTTCATGACCTTGGTCACGTAATAGTACCAACGGGCCTTATGCTGTCAATCTAAAAATTTATATAACTCTGAATAACTTCACTGTCTCAAAACAGGAAACTTTCGTTTATAGCTAGCAGTCCAGTACTTGATATCCAATTGAATACTGGGTACATTGAGATAATAAAAACCTACAATACATTGACAGCTAACTTACTTGACCGGGTAATCTTCAACGCTACAGCAATCCGGATCACCCGGAATCAGTTTGTATGCTTTCACCTTCGGCTCCATAATTAAACAGCCGATGATTTGTTTCTTTTCAATATACAGGTAGGCCTGAAAATGAATTAAAAATCTTTTTAAAACCTTCCAAAACTGAAAAATTAGGCTGAAACATATGAACAAAAGTTTTCCCTCAACTAAAATATGCATATAAAGTAACACAAATTTTTAGTTGCATATTGATTATTTATATATATTTCATCGGTACTTGACTTAACAATTAAAACATTTTGGCAGGTACATATGAGTGCAGGGGGCGACGCGGTAAATGCTACCGCGATCCCATATCGTTCCCCTAAATACGGCTGGAGGCTTCGGGGGGTTTAGTGGGTATTTCCGGCGCTACTCGCCGGGTGAGTCCCACACTGGTGTGGAGACGTCCCTCCACACCCCCTTACCATTTTCATTCGGGGTACACTGATCCTCCTAATGAATTTGGTAAGGGTAGTGCGTAAATGCATTCCCCACGTCAAAAAAAAAAGGTTCATATGAGTGAATTTAGTAAAAATTTAGTGTAATACGTATGGACTCTTGTCTACCAAAAATTAACCAAATTTTATTATAAATACCATAACAATATTTGGATTATATTAAAACCACGGTATCATGAATGACGTCACTTAGCCAACCATATATATATATTTTTTTACATGATATAAGGCTCAGTGCTTTGACCACAATGTCACCTGATGTTAAATGACGCTGTGATCCAGGATGATAAACGAGCTACTTCTAGAGGTACTGATTCTCAAACGATGCCGCCGGAACACACTTTTATTGATATTTGGCGACAGGTTTTCAAACTTGAGTGTGGTAGCTATCCAGGCGCTACCCCATGCTACGGTTTCCTCACGAAGTTTTCCTGCACCGAAAGCTCGGGCTGATTTTAGATTTGAACAGGTGGGCGTCCATTGACGCGCAATCCGGCCGCAGTATCCACTGCGCCATGATCGCTTCGAAAATGTGTTTTGATAGTGATACGATAAACTATTGAAGCAATAAAAAAAATTAAAACCAGACCAATTCAATTTAGACCCTGAGCTTTTTAGCAACAAACAAAAACGTCGAAAACTATGCTATTTTTCAACTTATTTCAAAGAAACTTACAGTATAAGCGTGTATATTTTCCCGGGGAAGGTTCCCTTCGTAACCCAGCTGAGGGTGCACCACCCTGGTGAGTAAAGATTCCACTTTCTTCCACCCGGATTCACCGCCGCGGACCCTGATGCATCGGGCTGCTTTGAAATTCCCCACCACGCATTCCTCCTTCCAACTCTACAATGTTACAATTGATATTTACATGATAAGGTTACTAAGTAAAGAAGAATTGCCAAACTAAAATCTAAAATAGTTCATAAAACTAAGAACCAAAGTAACCGACTTCGTCCGAAGAATTGCCAAATTAAAATCTAAAATGGTTCATGGAACCAAGAACCAAAGTAATAAAATTAGCTTTAAATACAGGTATAATATAATTCTGGAAGATTTAGATAATTGTTGCCGCTTTTAAATTTAGACAGCGCGTTCAAAGCAAAAAGATTTTAGTATTTGAAATTAGTACTTACTTTAGGAAACATATATAAGTGGGTTAATGTATACTTACGTTAAATCTGAGGACGTCGGTCGCGTTATGGTGAACCAAATGATCGTATTCGTCTTGCGGATCCCCAATCTAAAAATACAGATTTTAAAATGTATAAACCTACCCTAGGTTTTTAAAAGAGATACCCGGGTAGCAATTTCACATTACATTAAGCGACGGAACGGCCGAAGTTGGTTAGCAGGTTGATGCTGACAGGAAACCAAGCACAACTACCACGATCACAGTATCTCACACTTATTTCGCTCAGCGATGATCACTTTGAGAATGTGTTTTTATTTCTCTAACTTCCTCCATTTTTAATCTGCCCGCGCCCCCTTTTGTGCTATCTCTCAATGTCCTCCTAATTTTCTCTAGGTGTGTTCTACTTTCACACCCTCCTCCAACCCTCACCCCTCAATTTTTTTTTACATAAAATGGATTAAATGAAATTTTACATAAAATTTATCCTGGTATGGGCATGTGATGCGCAGGGAGAAAGAGAATGTTGTAAGAAAGGTATTGGATATGAATGTGGAGGGTTACATGGGAAGGGGAAGACCAAAGAAAAGATGGATGGACTGTGTGAAAGATGATATGTTTAGAAAAGGAGTGAATGCGGAGATGACAACAAATAAAGAAGAATGGAAGAGAAAGACATGTTGCGCCGACCCCAAATAAAAATGGGAAAAGGGTGGGGAGATGATGATGATGATGGAATACCCGGTTTAACAACTAGTAATAATAACTTTTAAAACTAAATACCTGATATATAGTACCACATTCGGTGCATTGTGTTGCTCCGAATTTCTTCTGTCCCGCGTCTATCACGTACTGGTCACTTCCACTCTTCAAAAGTAACTTTTTACTAACGCCCCCTGTTGTAACTTTTAAACAAAAAAAAATCAGTATTCTTATAATAACACCGGTGTGTATTAAATTTTTTTTTACACGATATAGTCTCATCGCTTTGACGACGATCTCACCTGATGTTAAGTAACAATGTGGTCCAGGATGGTAGACACACTAAGCCTAGGTACTGGTTCTCAAGTGATGCTGCCGGAACACACCTATTGGTATTTGACGACAGGTTTTCAAACTTGAGGGTGGTAGCTACCCAAGCGGGCATCATTAGAAAATGCCAAGCTTCTTCTTCTTGCGAAGTTTTTCTTCACGCAAAGCTCGGGCTGATTTTAGAGTCGGATAGGTGGAAATCGAACCAGCGTCGATTACGCGGAATCCGGCACTACCTGCTGCGCCATTATCGCTTCAAAACACGCATTTTACATGATACAGCTTAGTCATAGAGGACAAGTGAATTAAATAGAACACAATTTTTACCTTTCGATAACGATGCACCATTGGTCCCAGGGTCTGGTTTGCTGAATATGGGGAAAAGTTTCGGTGCCTTCTCGGATTCGGGACTCTCTTGGACACCAATCGATGGTGCTGGAACTCCTGAGGGTAGAGAAAAAAAAAATCCGAATCTCTATACCAGCTGAAAAATATGTGACTATCCGCTTTTTGGTTTATACGAAATACCTCTGGTTTCATTTGATCCGGATAATCGAGATTCTACTATACTGAAAGAGTTACATAAATCCATTCAATATTATTATAATTCTTGGTTACTTAATTACATTTTCAAGCGAAGCTCCTAGTACTTCATGTGGAACGTAAACACATGACAACTAACTTATAATAAATGGTCATTAGGAAACATAATAATACGTCCTTGAAGTAAACACAATGACCATTATGCTCAAGTAATATTTTCTCAAACGTATTGTTAATTTATTAAACTATGTACTTATTATATATTATTTTCATGAGAAACGTCTATTGACGCACCTTGGCTGCTAAACCTGTTGGCTGTTAAACTCGTATGCCGTGACGACAAACGGCATGGCGATTAACGTTTCACATCTGCCGGGCGTCACATGACGGCCAACATTTTCATTTTAAACTAGCTGTATGCTCGCGGCTGTGCCCGCCATACATATGTTCCTTACACCGTAATATAGTTTTTAAATAATCATTGAGAAATAATGTTTTGATAATGCTGTCCACTGATTCGTATTTTGTTAACAATTTCATGAGTTTCAATTTTTTTTTACATGAAAACTAAATTATTTTCCAAATATAAAAATTTGCCTATAGTCTGTACTATAGCTATATTATCTTGATTAAAATGACAGTAAGTAATCTGCAAAAAGAGCGACATAACTCTGCTAGAACGTTTGACGAAATATTTACAATTACCATCTGAAAATTCATTCTTATCTGGCAAGTTAATCGATTTTTTTTTTCAAATATATTGCTTCATATATAATTCAACATACTATATAAAATGAGTTTTAAAATTGCAGAAAATTCACAATGACTGGTATTGATAAAAAAAATAATAAAAATCTATGACGTTCTACATAACGTATGAAGCGATGATGGCGCAAACGGGTAGTGCGGTCGGATTCCGCGTAACCGATGCGGGTTCGATGCCCATCTATCCGACTCTGAAATCGGCCTGAGTTTTCAGTGAAGGAAAACATCATGAGGAAACCATACCATAGGTTGGTGGTAGGACATGACCGACTGGGTAGCTACCACCCTCAAGTATGAAAACCTGTCGCTAAATACCAGTAGGTGTGTTCCGGCGGCATCACTTAGGAACTAGTAATGGGTTTAGTGTGTTTACCGTCCTGGACCACATCGTCAGTTAACATCAGGTGAGACCGTGGTCAAAGCACTGAGCCTATACCGTGTAAAAAAAGGTTACGTTATGTTGAACAAATGTTAGAGACGGGTCAAATCGATAGATGTACCTCGATTGAATGAAATATAATGCCAGTACTAGTTACTAGTACAGCCTGTGTTTACATACAGCGCGGAGTGAGGCGGTGTGTCGGCTCTTCAACTACGTTCGACTGTTGCCATTCTCAACTCTCCTGCTACAGTCCTGTTATTTTGTATGTCAAAAATACTATTTCCTTTCCATTTTATTTGTTTTTAATTTTTTTTTTATAATTTATTATTTTTTTAATATATTTTTTCTAACCTAGCTAATGCTATTGACAGGAAGGGCCTTAACAGCTTCACCGTAACTTTGTGGGCGAGTGCTGAAGGCACTCAGCCGCTAAACGTAACTAGCACAAGGGCACAAAAGTGGTACGGACCTCGGCTTGACCGTTACTTGTGTGTTCCTATCCATTAAAACCATAGTCTTTTTTATATTGGCAACATCAACCGGCCAGGTCGATTTTTTTTAAAATACGACACAATTTTCATTAATCTCACATAATTCATTACTTGTTATCATTATTTGTATTTGTTTGTTACATTATTTTAATTGTTGTTTTAACGCTAAAATTTCATAAGTAAAAAAAAAAAAAACTGTTTCGAATACCTAGTGAATCCCGTGAGTTTTTTGTGGGTGTAAAAATAATATAGTAAACGGTTGTAAAAAGTGTAAAAAAAATGAAATAAAATGATTAGTTAAAAAAAACTCACCATCGGAAATAGGTGGCGAGACGATAGTATCAGTTGATTTTAATATGGTTTCCGGATTCATATTGTTTGATTGTGCTGTTTTCAATATCTGTTCGTCCAGCATCCGTAGCTCACGTTCGATCTCGTCCAAATCCGGGAGTTCCTCTTGTGCTGGAAAACATTTAGATGCACATTATCTATACTAATAAAGAGGAAAGATTAAACGATGTAACGAATAAACTTAAAAACTGCTGAACCGGTTTGGATAAAATTCGGTATCGGTTCAAAATACAGGGAATGGTGACATAGAATAGGGAGTTTTAATTCCGGAAACCCGACGGGAACTACGCGGGCAAAACCGCGGAGAGCAGCTAGTATTTTTATAAGGGAATTAAGACGCGCGTCTTAATGAGTGCAAATAATGTACCTGTTCTGAGTATCAAAGAAAAAAAATCTCACAAGATCTTCATTTAATGTATTGTTAAAAAAACGCAGACGAAGATGCAGATTGGTTTTACAATAATTTATTTTGTGCCTAATTCTGCCTTGTTGGCGCAGTTGTATTACGGTGCGACTGTCGTTCCGAGGTCTCGGGTTCGATCCCCGGGTCGGGTCGAGTGGTATTGGGTTGTTCAACTCAGCATCATCCCGGAGTTTGGAATTTGAGCCCGATATGACGACAGGCTCGCCCCCTGTCACATCTGGGACGTAACTAAGCTCGGCAGAATGCGGGTGGTGTAGGTTCGCTACTTCACCTCTGCCTAACCCTTCGGGGATAACAGGCGTGAGCTTATGTTATGTTATTTTTGTAATATTTATTATATTGTTATTATTTATACATCTTCATTTTTTTTCATCTTCATTTGTTTATTCAATTCATTAAGAAAACCCGAAGGTTTTCTATTAGCTTATTCATGTCAACTGTCAGCATAACTTACGCGGGCGCTCTGATAATGTAACATGAGTTTTAATGGATTCATTGAGGAAGCCGTTTAACCCCTTGAGCACTAACCTGGCGTTTATGCCAGCTTTCCATTGTTTTCCTATTGTCTCATTTTTATGGGTAATCGACATAGTAAGAAAGGACATTTAAAATTTGAAACATCGAGAAACAATAGAATTTTAATAGCATTAAGAAAAAGGAAGGAATAATGTCATCGTCAAAGTTTAAAGTGGTAATATTACAAAATATAATAAACGGATATAACACGATGCAGTGTGAGAGCACGTGATGTATTGGATAATGGAGCGATCTTTAGACCAATTTTTACATTATTATATAAAGTAATGTTATCAGACATACTATGGGTGATGAAGACCAAACGACACTTGACAGGCAATTTAATGGATACAGTAAATTCTTGAACAATAAAAGATCTGGCAACACTGTGTTACATTATACCGTGCAGATTACTTTTAGCAAATCCATTATTTTTTAGATCTATTTATAAATATATGTAATAAATACTGTAGGATTATTATAAATTTTAAGAAAACTTGTCTATTTAATGTCATATTGTGTATTGTCATATGAAAATTCTGTAAAAAGTTAGGCTTAAAGGACGTTAGTCCAGTGCCCGCAATAAATTTAAAAAAAAAAAATACCGTGCAGATATTTTAGGATGAGGCAAGCGAAGATCATAGTCGATCAGGAAATCACTATAACCGATACAAGCGTACTGTTCAACAAATTATAGGAAAATAGTACTATATGGAACGAGTTTCTTTACCGGTCAGGTTTTTTTTTATATAAATATATATTATGTTAGGGAGAACCTTCGGGTTTTATATATATGTATATATTACACTATTTGCATATTTTCATTTCGTTTTTAAAGTATATCCCTTAGTTTAAATTTTAATTAAATTGTCCTCGCGGCAATGTCTTAGTTAGTATCGATATATAATGAAATCTTTAATACTATCTAGTATTTTTATAAAATAATGAAGCTCACTGGATCCTGTTAGATATTATATTGAGGGAGAAAATTATATATTAAGTTAATGGGATAAAGTATATTATAATATAAATTAAAAAAAAAAAAGAAAAAAATCTCCTTACTCTCTGAATTTGAATTAATTTCAGTGATTTTAAAAGTAAAAATCGATATATATATATACATATATATATAGCCGAATATTCGAAAACCGTATTTCGATCGGACACCAAAATATACAAGGAAATGTTACTAACCTGTGTCCACTTGATTATCATCGACAAGTATGTAGCCCCCTTCGACTGGTAGAAAGTGCCCACTGTTGGGAAGCTCCCCATGGTTAGCAGCGTGACCGTCTGGCTCCATCATTACTACATCTTGAGTGGTCGAAGGTTCATCTTGTATTGCAGTCACTTTGGTACAGATTCCTTGATGTTCAGTGTCTTCTACTGACATCTCTTTGGATACTGAGTGGTTCTGCTCAGCACCTAATTCTATAATGACGGCTTCATCTTGAGGAAGATCAGCAGTAACAGGCACAGCTGTTACCGGTTGGAATATTGGATTGGTTTCCTCAATTATTGTACTGCTGAAGCACGGAATTTCTCTAGATTTTGTATGTACCAGTTCTGACTCTGGTATATCTTCCTCCTCCCACTGGCTGAGTAGCGCCTCGATTGTTTGTTTCTCTTTATCGAACGGGTCAACTTTATCTAAAAATTAATTAATTACAGATCAAAATAGATATGTGGACTGAATATTTTTTTTATATTATCATCCATAGATATGCCACAAATAAGGCTGAAAATAAAGTTAATATCAGATCAAAAAAAAAAGGAACTTATAAGCGTTTTAATTTTATCTTAGAAACAGAGATATATAGCATCAGTTTTGCGGGAAAGGGATGGATCATCTCATTTCTATCCACATCAAAAGATTTAAATGCTTTTATATTAAATTTTCCTTTTCCTAAGGATATGTATTATATTTAAAAACATTATTCACTAAGGGCCGATATTTCAATCCTTAGATAAACAGCCAGATAGACTTTATTCGATGGATAGCTAAAAAAATAATTTTTCAATAGTCAGATAGGCTTTATTCGACCAATAACTCGACTACCTGAGTTATAACTTTGCCTGTTCTTTGGAGAGCCCAATAAACGGTTATTATATGGATAGTTTCGGTTTCATCACAGATGTTATACCTCATAATTATACCTGAGATAAATGTCAATTGAAAAATCGATAAAAACCCAATAACTTTATTTGTTTGGTATCTATTACACTCTTTATATGGGGATTAAAAAATCGGCCCTTAGTCTGTTGTTTTGAATTAATGTGTCGAGTACCCGTAAAAATAAGACAATAGGAAAACAATGCAAAGCTGGTGTCAACGCCATGTAAGTGAACAAGGGGTTAACAAATGTAAAGCAACAATCGACAACATTTCTCAAGAAACAGTAGTAGATATATATACTCTAAAGGATTATTTAAAATGGGGATTTATCTTATACTGAGCCAGTACAATAATCAATCTTGAATGAATATTTAACATGTTTGTAAAAATTTTGGAAGCTTGAAAGGATCAGCAATTTTTGAGAGAGAAATTTAAGTCACATTATAAACAACTGAAAATCTTTCTCAAATAAAGATTAATCAGTATTAAAGATAAAATTACATAACATAACATAAGCTCACGCCTGTTATCCCCGAAGGGTTAGGAAGAGGTGATGTAGCGAACTACACCACCCACATTTCGCCGAGCTTAGTTCCGTCCCAGATGTGACAGGGGGCGAACCTGTCGCCATATCGGGCACAAATTCCAACTCCGGGATGATACTGAGTAGAAAAACCCAATAACACTTGACCCGACCCGGGGATCGAACCCAAGACCTTACAACGGCAGTCGCACCGTAATACATCTGCGCCACCGAGGCAGTTTAGAAGATAAAATTAATATTGAGTAATTTGAGCTTAGGCATAATTTAAGTTTTTCAAGAATTCTCATACCTTCGTAATAATAAGACAAACATAATTAACCATTACAAAAATTAATATTTATGATTTTGGTGACGTCATAGACGCAGGCAAGGCCAAAAGCAAATGTAATATTTGGTATAAAAAAAAACTAAATATTAATGAAGATTATTAAATTATGTAATTACAAACATATATTTGTATATGTACATACATATTAAAAAAATATAATTATCGACAATAAGTGTGAGAGAGAGTAAAAACTATGTTCTAATTATATAATATCTATATTAATAAATAAAAGTGAAGTGTCTGTTTGTAATGTCAAATTTTTTTTAATGTATACAAGATACCTATACAATCAATGTCATTTTTACAATTTTTTTGTCTGTCTGTCTGTTTGTACCGGGTAATCTGTGAACGGCTAGACGGATTTTGACGGGACTTTTTTTGGTAGATAACTGAAGATACTCCGGGTAGTTCTAATATTCGAAAATAATTAGGGTTCTGCGTAAAAAAAATTGAATGAAATCCGATTCAATGTATAGTTTTACGGGCAAACGCTTGAACTTATGAGAAATATATTTACTTTATCTTAGTACTAAACAAAAATTAGGGTTCCATATAAAAAAATTAAATGCAGTGAAGAATATATGAAATGCGGGCGCAACCGTGGGGACACAGCTAGTATTCAATATCTTCTTTCTTTTATTTAAGATATATACTGTATGTTGTTGATTAAATGAATGATAGTGAGTAGTTAAAATCGGATGTAGCATTCATAGGGTTACCTGAATAATAATAAATGGGATAACAGTAAGAAAATTATTGTTTACAGCAACAAGAAATATATTTTCAAAACAGAAATAACATTTTTCACTCACCATTACCAAGTTCCTGTGACGAATTTTGACTTAAAACAGAGGCATTATTCATGCTCCTTATTGTATTGTTCAATGTATTTTCAGTACTGGCGGAATTATTTAATTTCGAATTATATATTTTTTTGCTTTATTGTTGTACTTTGGCTTACGAATTCTATGTTTCACGCCTAAATTTATCTGGCCTGGTTTACGTTTGCGTCGGCTTTGTGAGTGTGAGAAAGGACGACGGTGGTATGTGGTGCTCGCTTCAATCGCGTGAGATATCTTTCTAGTCACGTTTGTATTCAAATCTGGATTGCTCTTGCCATAGAAACACTTGGCTGATAGAATCTCTTTCAACCTATCACTATTGAATAAAGATAGACGTGCCTTGGGAACGTCAAGTCTAGGATATTTGCAACTTGGTGCTTCACTCATACTGTCTTCACGCAATCTCTTATGACTCTTTTCACTTTCACTCGCAGATTCAGGACTCTCAGCTATCTCTAGTACAGGACGACGGTTCTGTATCTTCGGTGGCGAACCTACAATTTCAGTAGTCGTGTTCGGTGTCCTTAGCATTCGAGTTGGTGATAAGAAGCTACTCATGTCCATTTTAGTCAAGTAAACCACGGCCGTTTTCATCGGCGACACGTTTTTCTTCTGTTCCATTAAGATTCCTTTGAAAGTTTGAAACTTTGGAGTGTGTTTTTGCTTCCTCGTCGAACGACGGAGTGCTTTTGTAGGTGTGTTCTCTTTAGAATCACTACCGGAATCTGTGTCGAAATTTAGATCTTTTAATGAACTGCTGCAGCTCTCTGTATCCGCAATCAAGCTGGCGAGGCTTTTTCGAGCTTTGCTTGACGTGGACGAGATTGTATGGGCACTTGCACACGAATGTGTGGACGATGGGGTTCCTGGGTGGTTCTGCAAATGTGGTGTAGCTGGGGTTGAAACGGATCCTGTACATCTTTCAGGATGTGAGTACCTAGTTTGAAACTTCTTCAGTGTGAATGGAGATTTTATGAAGTTCTTCAGAGCATAGTTTTCATGCAGCACTTTTTGACTTCTTGTCTCAGCTGAAAACAATAGGGCTATATTTAATATGGTTTATTGCGTTTCAGCTTAAATTTGAATACAATACTCAATTACAATAATATAAGATATCCATCTTTAATTATAAAAATATTATGTGAATCAACATTTAGATTTAAGATATGCTAAATGCATTTTATTCAAAGTTGGAAATTTAGTTGTAGCTCTTTTGATGATGGGCTGTATGAAAATAGTAAAAGTTATAGGATAGCCTCATTGGTATTGGGATTTAAAGCTACTTCAGCAAAATCCTTGGGGGTAAATAGATACACCAGTGTGTATTAGCAACTAAATAAAACTAACTGAATATTGCCATTTTTTTAATAAAACTAAACAGTTGTCATATGTTAGGAATCATACTACTGTTCTATCTGAAGCATTTGTGTGCCTTTTCACATTCAACTGTTACAAATATACCTTATCTTAAATGATCTGGTCTCCATTCATCCATTCAACCATAAGACATCTACTACTGGGCATAGGTCTTCCCAATAACAGGAGATTGCCATAATCACCACACTTGGCAGGCGAGTTTGTGATCACATTTTATTCAA